>CAXKWD010000001.1:177413927-178716427 GCA_964059195.1 Ectobius pallidus
TTTTAAAGCCATAAACATCCGAACCATAGTACTGAATATATCGGAATAAAAATCTCCACAAAATTATACTTATACCTAGCCAAGAAGCTTTTTACACCCCTGAAGTAATCAAAGTCTACTTTTTAACTATTCTTTCTCATAATACGCTTTTGTAATTTGTACGTCACTGAGATTCAGAAGAATGGAAATGTACTGAAGACAAAAATTTCCTATTTAAGAGTTTTCCCTTGTTAACATGTCATGACCGGTTTCCCATTACATTACCTTATATTATCACATCTATGGCGGTGGAATATCAAACAAGTATTTCATTCAATGGACTTGCACCTTCCACACACCACAACACCTGGCTCTAGAAATCTCGTGATATTGTCCACTCCTCTTTGATACCTCAGACGTTATTGTAATGATTATGTGTTCTCAGTAATTCTGAGATTGACATTTCCTGTACCAGTCGGACAGACATCCTTTCTTATGGCGTTTATTATTATTTATATGACGAGGGAAGTGTTTTCATGTAAAGAAGTATTTTTAGTTAGTGACTGCAGGCCTAGAATACGAAATAAGCAAACCAACATTGCTTAAATGCATCAAATATCATTTTAAAAAATAATTCTATATTTCCTTATACACACCTGTATCCATGTTCAAGAACCACTAAAAAAAAAATAATAAACTTTTAAACTGCTTTTCGCTGAATCGTGTAATTATATGTTTTTCTGAAGTCTGTGCTATAATAGAGCACACCATGGATAAGAGGACTGCCGCATGCCAACTGAGAGTAATACACAACCAATTGAAAATTATTGCAGAATAGTTTTAATACTTGAACTTAAAAACATAAAATGTGCATACAAATTTGTTTGGCGGTTAGTCGCATTCAAGAATGCAAAGTAATCAAGTAAGGTAGTTTAACAAAAGATAACAAAACGAAATTTTAGCGGCAACATAGACTTGTATGCAACAGCGATAAATATATTGTACAAAAATTACAACAGTTCAAAATGAACCTCTATTTACGAATATTTTGTATTTTGTCCTGAGGCCTATTGAATTACAATTTTTTTTTATGTCTGGTTGAAATGTCCATTCAGTTCAGACTTTGATCAGAGATGATAGGTGTTGATCAGTCAGCCTTGATCTTTGAGTGTTTGTTGATTTCATGAAGGAAACTTTCTGAGTTTTTAAACCTTTCAGGAAAGTATAAAAAGGAAATCACCGGTTAAAAAAGTAAAAAGAAATCTTGACCAGCATAAGTATCTGCAGGTGTGCTTGCAAAGGGCATGCCTGGTCTAGTGGTTAGCATTGCTGATTTCGGATACTCAGGCACGGTACCTCTTCGGATTTTTCTGAGGAATGATCTTAACGGGGTGCATCATATTCGTAAGGACAGCCGAGGAGCTACTTTTTAAAGAAATAGCGTCTCCTATCACGAAGACCACAAATAACAGTCGTAGATGTCGGCATGCTGACCACATGCCCCCCCAATCCTGCCTTCAGCCAACGTCGAAGGACTGCAAGTTGTAGGTCGTGTTCCGCCATGGAACATTGTGCCACGTAGTTAGTAGTTATAAGGAATCTGCTATATTCAATCAAAGTCTTTCGAATAGAGTCGTCGACAAAGATAATCAAGTGGCAAATACTTAGACCTACTGAAGAACAGACTTTGAATTTAACGATCTGGTGTTAGAGAGTAGAGCCGCTGTAAGTTCGTTGATATGTAGGCCTAACTGTACGTAGGCATATGTGCAAGCATTTATGGATTCTACAAGTTCTGAAGAATAAAATAACACGAATTTTGGCCGTTTTTCATGTGAAAAAATTAACCAACAAAATCTTGAAACACTACATTATTACAACTACATTGGGTTGAATTAGCCGGAATACCCCACGGCATATAATTTATCATCGATATAAATAAACGTAACTGAACAATCTTTTCAGTGCGTCATACATTTTTTCATAGACCCTTCCTGAAAGCAAAAATGTAAAAAGTCACATTCCGAAAACCTGAAGTCACACCCTGCCTAGCCTTGCCCAGCTTTAAGATTAAGGCCAAAGTGAAATTAAGATCAGCAAAGTACTAATTAGTGTTAATTAGAATAGAATAGATTTGGCGCTGATAAGCAGGTCGAGCTATACGCGACACGTCGCCTCACATTGTTTACTGCATGAATATGCGTTCGAGGTAGGCGTTAACGGCAACTAGATGGACATGACCAACTTTATTACACGACAACCTCTGTAACTCGTCCCAGGCCGACTGCGAATGCCAACAACCAGGCAATGGATAGCACGCACAAATTCATAAATTACACTTCTACAGTCTTCAGTCTTTTACATATTATGGTATCTTATTGTACTCACAACATAAAACATATCCTAGACAATGATTTTTAATTATTGTAGTCTTTATTAAGACAATCGTTGTAATATTGCTGAAGGGCGTGTACAAAAAAAATCTTGAATTAAACATAACTTTCTCCACCCCAGTGGTGCGCAACCTCTAGAAAACTGGTGAAACAAAACGTTCATTAAGTTATACTACATTCTAAAAGCGACTTTCACCCGTAATAAAGAAAGCTTTTCGGGTTGGAATCCCCGGAATCTAAGAGATTAAACTTTGTACCTAAAATAATAATAATAATAATAATAATAATAATAATAATAATAATTTTGATCATTTTTGTTCTCCAGTTATGCTATATATCTAAACAGTTTAAAACTAGGAGACTGTTCAACCATTTAATTTTGGAGAAAAGTACTCGAACAAAAGTATCTAACATTAAAAGATTGCATCATAAGACATATCTCCAGTCTTATGTCTATTCAAAACCTATTCAAAACCTAAATTCATTAAATCTAAGCATCGAGCTCTTTTAAATGACGAACACTTTAGGGAACTTGTGCGAACTGCCTTAACAAAATACCTCCCAGATTTGAAGCCGCTAACGGCTCAAACATCACCCGAAAAAGTGTAAACAATTTATGAGTTTTCTGTAATGAGTAAAATCATGTTAAGTACCAAATCAATCTACAATAGACTACAACCTACATTAAAATGCATTGAAATTAGCAACATGTGCATTTCGGCAATGCATCCAAAGAAATGGATAGTCTACCAAAGAAGAAGGATCGTCATTTTCTTTTAATCTACAAGAATATTTTATTGTAGGATACTTTTATGTTACTTTTACGTCATAACATATTAATTATTGTTTTTACTTTGTATTTTATGTAGGCCTTTTATCCGAAATTAAGAGCGACTCTTTTAAAGTTCGGCCCTTAGATTGCGACTCCCAAAAGTCAGGTAATTGGCCAGGCCTGGACAGAAGGTATGTATGCAATTAGAACGGAGATATTTTGAGAGGCGGATAGTCGGTGTACCAGTCTGAAAATCCTTATTCATTCCACTCCTAGACCAATTTTTCCCATAAAATTATAACGCAAATTGTTCCAATACGCTTTTTTATTATCATCTTCTTTTCTTCATTTTTTCTTAATTTTATTCTGATTCTGAATCCATGTTTAACTTCCCCTGTAAAAGGGCTTAGGCCTACACACTAATACCTACAGGGAGGGGAGAGACTTTGGGTTACCATTAGATAAGACATGAAGGGACTCTGATGAGGGACCAACTCAATTCAGGGTCTCCTCCTAGAACAACGGATAGGACACAACGTCTGGTTCTGTACTTAGGAAGGGGATTTGTCACTTCTGAAAAATCCAATTGCCGGAGTGAAAGGCAGATGCGATACCACCTCACCCACGGCCAAGGCGCTTCTTCAGTAATATGATCTCATTGTAGTTTTGTACATGTGTATCCGTTGTCTGTCATTATTAAAGATAATGCAGCTAGACCCTCCGCCGTTTTTCACTCTACTACGTCATAGAAAGTAGACCTACCCTACGCGCGCCATATGTATAAAGAGTTCTTTATTTATCTTTTCACTCATAATTTAAATTGAATATAAATCAATAATAGGTACACACTGTTTTGAAGTAATGCCAGACAGCAAAATATAAATGTACATTGTATTCGATTTAAAACGAATATCACCTAACGACGTTCATTTGCTGATACAATTTTATAAAATAGAGAACTGTTCAATATTTATGATTCCATTAACATTTGCACAGCTCTTTTGCGCATGTTGAACTTAGTCTTGTATTAGAAAACATGGAGATAATATTTATAGCGCGGTTTCAGTGTAGGCGTCGTCGTTAAAACGTCTTGAATGGCCGACTTAATTGCCGACCCGTGATATTGCTGTCGCACTATACACTGGGGTTATTATCTCCCCCAGCACAAGTAAGACACTTGAATCGGGCACGTGGGGATCTTTAATTGCCCCATGAAATATGTCGCCAGTCTTTACGGCCGTACTCGAGTCTCGATGTTCTTGGAATTCTGTAACCGTGGCCAAAATATACCTCCCACAGATGAAACAAGTTTGCATAAGAACGGAATGTGGACAATAGCTAGCCATACACTATCAATTTTCTGTTAAGTAAGTTGTCCACCTCACACCATGCAGGTGTTAGTGGAATTACTTGAAAATTTCCTTCGTTTCAAGTTTTAACTACGATTCAAATCCGGTACCGGTACATGTAATATTTGTAGTTTATAGGTTTTATTGTGATTCCTTTCATGGTGGCTTTTGTGTCACCACGGTCACCCAACAGAACTCATGAACAGTTATTTGCCTTAAAGGGTGTCGGTGCAACCAGAGGCGAATTTAAGGAGACCTATGGCGCCCTGCATTCAAGATATCCACACATAGACATTTAAAATCGGTCATACATACCATTAATATTATAGATAACGGTATGCCTCTTTCGCTATGTTCCTAAAGTTTTTGGAGGTTAGTCCTTATTTGCCTCCCCCCCCCTAAAATATTAAGTTCTTTATAGGCCTACACTCCTGGGTACAGCTATAAAAACATTTATTTTTCAAAATTATTTTAAAATATGGAACAACTTTTTAAGTATATTTTGGTGCAAATGTTATTTAAATATCTGCAATATTTTTTAAAGCTATCAATTTAAATTCAACTTACTGCACTTTCTGTAAGTAGCTGTTTAATAGGCCTAATTTTATGTTATATTATACTATGATTGAACATCCTTTCCCATAAACTATATTTTCCAGAACCTTTTCCCTGATAGTTATGAAACTAATGAACAGAGTTTTAAAGGACTTTTATGAATTTTACCGCATAATATGTACTCCACAAAACTGAATAGAATCGTGCTTCTCGTTTATATATTTTTCCTAAAAATTAAATTGAAAATCTGTTATGTAAATTTAAATTACTACAAAGCAAGTTACAAACTTTATGTTAAAAATGGTTGAGTTAAGAGGGCAAATCTGAATTCTGACATAGGAAGTATCTTCATTTTGATTCAATAATTTATAAATTTATTGCATTTTAAATATTTTTAAATTGGCTTAATATAATATAATATTTGGGTTTCATTTCACTAATTTTCAATTTTATAATACAGTGTAAGCCAAAATGCCTGCATTAAGAATAAAACTAACAAGGTTAATTTTTCAGTTATTCAAGCTAAATCAATCAGAAAGGTAAAAGGCAAGTTCTTAACAAGGCCCCCTTTATTGAAACTGTGTTCGATGATAGTAGATGTTTGATGTTATAAAACCCTCCTTTAGTGCGTACGTAACAGCTTCAGAAACATGACTGAATCCAGTTTGTGTTGAAATGGCCTAAATAATATACATTCTACAGGCTACATATCAATTTCCAGGATTCTGTTGTAACTTGCAGATCGGATCGCCAGGCAAGCAGTTTTTTAGGAGGTAAGGCTGAGTTGCACTAGTTCATTCCCAAATCGAACTTATAGACAGTGTCGTAAAAGAATGTCTGATGGAAATCGTATAAACTTATAAAACTATCCATAACTAAATTTTGTTGTATTTTTAATGAATTCATTTTCTTTTTTAAATAATTCGCTGCTTTTAAATAATTCGCTGCTTTTAAATAATTCGCTGCTTTATTAATTTTTAATTGAGGACGAGAAATACGAGTATTTGGCTTACTGGTCAATTCTGCAGTAACGTTTTCATTCTCAAAATATCTCGACGAGGTATAAAACACACAACTAGTATTTCGAAGAGAGTACGATCAGGTATACACAGTTAAGACTTTGCAGAGGAAAAGTAGCAAAACAATGAGTTTGTGCAATGCAATTGTAATGTATAATATATTTAACCGGAAACCCCAATATTTAACTTTGGCTACGCTCACACGGTATTTTGCGTGCAGGAATTTTTTTAACTTATTGGCTTAGCAATATTTTACGATATTTCCCCAAATTATAGTAAGGAATAATTTACCAATGTAATTTGAGTTCGCTGTAACGACGCGGTGTATGGTATTATAATTACAATTTTAGCACATAACAGAAATGCTGGCTACTATTCAAGATGATTACGTATAAAGTTACAGCAGCTCTTCCTCCTACAGAAGCATACTTTATGGACACTATGAAAATATTCTCTCCTTCGCGGCGGCGAAACCTGTTCTGAAGACTTCGCCATTTAGGAAATTTCTGTTAAAAGGAGAAACAAGATAGCAGCTGCTTATGAACTGTAATGTGGATTAATAACGTATCGAGTAGTCCACACTCTGTTGATCCTCAAGAATGTCCAAAGATATGCAGTGCATTTCATTTAAACGTAATTTTAGCATGGCAGTCACTTGAGCTTGACTACATTACCAAATGACCTATGAGATCTATCTACAGTATCTATTTTCTCCCCGCTTATGGGCAGAGGCGGGTTGGAAACGACCCTAAGCACGTAGGCCACAACTGCGGGCCCTTTGTGCCAACCCTTTGGGAATAGGATGATTGCATGCCCATAGGCCCCCCGAAGCAGATTCTACCGCGAGCCCCCACGGAACTCTCCAACATCCAGCTAGAACCAGAGGTCATACCACGTGCACCATACCCCCAGGGTCCCCCAAACATGCGCCACTACCCCCAGGTGTGCCCCGAAAGCCAGGAAAGGAAAAAGGATGATAATGAGGGGGAGTTTGAAGGTGATGTGGAGAGTGTTGGTGGAATGAGAGGGGGAAACGGGAGGATCCCCGAGAAAACCCCCCAAAATCACGGCTTCTTCCACCACAAACGACACGCCCGCCTGCCTCGGGATTTGAACCCGGGACCGCTTGCATGCCAGGCCCACGCGCTAAGCACGAGCCACCGTAACGGCTGAACTTTGAGATCAAGTAAGACTCATTTTTAAATTCTTGTATTGAAAGTACAGTATATTACTGAGTCATTAAGAACAAATATATTCAGGCGTGATATTTTTCTTTGTAGTTTAACATCTCTCTCTCTCTCCCACACACACACACACACACACTGTCTTACACATTAATGTTTTCTGCATCAGTATGGATAATTAAAATTATCAAGCGTAAGATTAAATTATATAAATGGTCACACCTGCTCCATAAAAGAAGCCTACTAAAATGGAGTGTAATAATTTTAATGATCTTCGCCGGTACTGTTTACCCGCATTGCTTCTGTAATTTGGTATTAAATGAGTGCCGTTATTGTTACTAATGCATAACGAGATGCAAAGTGGTGAACCACCTGTACGTACAGTTCCTAACCTATCCGAGGTCACTTCAATAAGAAGGCAATGTGATTGTTAAACTTTCAAGATTTTGTAGTACGGTATGGGTTTTCTTATTAATTTTTTTACGAATGATCTGATATAGCATTTAACTAAAACATTGGGAAATAAATTATTTCTTATCTTCGTAATATTTTAAAGGATGAGAATCCTGAAGCCTGACTCCACTCAGCTTCTTAGAAAAGTGGATAAAAAATAACTATGTGTTTATTACGATTAGGATTAAACTTAATAATGCCTTTGCGTGCCAATTACAATATCTTCCAAGCCTAAATATGATATATAGAATAGATAGAATAGATAACAAAGAAAAATAGTTGGAGAAGGAAAAGGAAAAAAGTAACTTAAAGAAGAAACAAGAAAAACGAATAAGAAGAAAAATTAAGGTAATAATGGTGATGGTAGTTCAAAAAGATAGCAATAATGACATTACCATTTGTAATTTTTCAGATTCCTAAGTATAGGCCTAAATCTATAGCAATGCAACTTGAATTGTGACAGCAATTCATTCTCCCTATGGTCATTCATATGAAAGTGACTGTATGGAAATATATACATGTCCCAGGTATAAGTAAAGGAGAATACATTTGGAAAGAGTTGTATAAGAGCAGGAAACGAACCAAAATGTCTTCTTTCTTTCAGAGTTCAATATATATATATATATTTTCTGTTAATGGTGTGTATATTCAGATGCTTTAGTATACAAATTTTGTTAAATTTTACTTTCTCTCAGGCTACTACTGTACTGTGAGTTTTTTACTATTGCATATTAATATGTTGGTTGGTTGTTATCTGGTCATTTAACGACGGGGATGTACTGCAACTTAGGGCCGTGACCGTCGCCGGTGTGCCAGAATTTTGTCCCGCAGGAGTTCTTTTACTGACATGGCCTATTACATTTATGCACATATAAATGCCATCGACATGGGCCGTGTTCGAACCCGCAACCTCGGGCCCAGAAAGCCAACCCGGTACTAACTGCGCCACCCAGGCCAATATGTTGTATCTAGACTAGATCATTTATTGGTTTTCACTGTTCTTGCATCTTTACTTAATGTCTGTTTAAGTATTCAATCTTTTAAATTTCTAAGTTGTGTTCAACTATATGTACTGTATAAAATTACCTTTATTAATACAACAAAAAAGTTCATTGTAGAATTATGAATTGTTTTGTCTATCTTGTTTGTAAAATAATGTAAAGTATTTTATTGTGTAAATAAATACTTTAACTAACAGCAAGAGATGATTGACAAGAATTAAGTTGAGCCTAAGCATAAATTCCAACAGGTTGCTGTTAAAAGTAGACGCTTGTAAATGACACTTAACGAGGAAATATAAATAAATCAATAACCTTTGCAAATGTACACAAACAAACACGTGACTGTAGTTCACAGTTAATGATCCTTGAGAAGAAAACAATGCAACACCGGTCACTTGAGACCTTTACGAGAGTCCCATGCCCATCCGCAGAACAATAAGACAAATATAATAACACCTGATTTGAATTTATCTCCTGTGTTTTCGAGTCAACAACACGAAAGAGTTAATAGTCATGAAGGAAGAGGAGGAGGAGGAGGAGGAGGAGGAGGAAGAGGTGATATGTTTGGTTTCCCCTACATGGTGCCTATCCGCCTTCACGAAATGGTAGGTTGCCTGTGCCCTTTCCATAGGATTGACCTCCAGTGATATAATTCATCGTAGAATTCTCGTTCGTTTTAAATGAATCCTTCAGATGACATCACTGCTCCACATGTTGTTGGGGTTGGTCATTGAAAGAGCAATATGCAAGACCTTGGAATATCACATGACTAGGGAATGCTAACAGTAGCCTAATTTGATAGTATAAATTGTATTCAAAATGATTTTTTTTTATTTCTTGAAATATACAGAAGCATAAAGAATACCGTGGTTATCCAGGAAGAATATTTTTTACATTCAGTTTACTTTTCCAAAATCATATTATGGGGGGAAAAAAATGACCTCACAATCCAAAAAGTCTTTTTGAAAAGAAGATGGAAATGCTGAAGTAAAACTAGTAAGGAAACCCTTTAAAAATCTTACACCTGGATGGGCTCCAGCGATATGCCTGTGCCTCAAGGAATAGAGATAATATTTTATGAGCGCATTAATTCATTACTAGTCGGGCCGGGTGGAATAGTTACTAAGGCACTGGCTTTCTGTTCCCAAGTTCAAATCTGGACAAACTACCTTGGCCTGAAGGCTCGTAAAAGAACTCCTGCGTAACAATATTTCCGCTCATCGGGATTGTTGCTGATCAAAGTAGTAGTACACAACCGTCGTTCAGTAACCATAGCAAAGAAAGATTTCTTTACTGAATTTTTAATAGGCTACATTTTCTATCGTTATTGTTATCACTACCATCAAACTGAGCTCATTATTATTATTGCTATTATTATTATTATTATTATTATTATTATTATTATTATTATTATTATTGTTATTGCTGGTATTGTATCGATATTATCATAGGCCAAATAAAGCTTAAGATACTACGAAGATACAATATTTCAGCAGAACGACCTGGTACTTTCACGTTCTGACAATGAACCGATACGTTAATTCGTGCCTATTTTCAGTCTTTGTGATTCCTTGCTAATCAGTAGAATTTATCAAAATGACAGACTATTTTTAATGCAAATTTTCCACAATGCCTTGGTTGGTTTCGTACGTTTTATTTATTACTTCAGAAATCTTTTATGTGATATTATGGTACTAATAAAAATTCTTTAAGAATTCTCGAAGAATTAAAAATTCTCCATTAAGTCCTAGACAATCTGAAGATTAATCAATAGACAAAGCAATTATTTTATGTTATACTACATGCAAAAACCACGTTGGTGTTGACGTTTGAAGGAAGGAAGGATGGAAGGAAGAAAGGAAGTTTTAAGGAACCTATAGTTTTAGTCAGAAAATACAAATATGACATTTTAATTAAACCTTTGAAAATATTAGAAAAAAAGTTACCGTATGTCGAAAAGCGACATTTTAACTACTCATATAATGTAACGGCTAAATATTTCAAGAACTTATCGTGGATCACTGACTTTACTAATTAAGAAGTCAAGTCTTAGCGCTGCTTTCCTAAGGCAAAGTCAGGAATTCACAAGATACTGTTGACACTTTACGTCATTATTGTAAAGCAGATTAAGAATATGTCCCAAGAGAATAAAAAGTGTCTGGTTTTGAAACGTCATTTCCCTTTCATGAAAAATTAAAATCTGTCTTTGTCATATAAGTTACTTCCTTGGTCTTGTGAAAAAAAGAGTACATAGAGGCCTATACTGAGAGAGTACCTAGTTGTAGGAGTCTTGAGGATAAGACCAAGCTCTTAGGCAGCAGGTATGGGCTGTAGGTGTGAGCGGCAATACATCTAGTGGACTGCTTGTTCTAGGTGTTATAATAAATTCAGGAGTGACGTGGACAGACGACAGACGACTACACAAGCCAATTATTATTCCTTTATACCATGATTGAACTGCGTTATGTAAGGTTCTCGTGTTTCTCCTGCGTGATAAATCATAGCAAAATAAATATCAATTACCAAAAGCAGTAGGCTGCTTGCTCACTTCCTGGGTTTGCTACCAGTTCAGTATTTCATCGTTTAAGTAGCATTATTATAATGATTTGTTCCATTCATAGGCGTACCGAGGGGGGGGTTTTGGGGGTTTGAACCCCCCCCCCATTGATTAAAAAAAGGAAAATTGTATAATTTTTTTAAGTCTGCCCATAAATTACTTAATACAAGTATAAAGCGTGGGAAGCTTAAAACTCGTTATTTTGCGTCTTAATAATTAAAATGTTCCGGGGGTGAAGCTTAAAACTCGTTATTTTGCGTCTTAATTTTTAAAATTTTCCGGGGGGAGCCCCGGAAGCTTAAAACTCGTTATTTTGAGTCTTAATTTTTAAAATTCTCCGGGGGAGGGCCCCCGGAAGCTTAAAACTCGTTATTTTGCATCTTAATTTTTAAAATTTTCCGGCGGAGGACCCCCGGACCCCCCTCTCCCTGGGGGGTATTCCATACCCCCCAGACGTTATAACCCCCCCCATATGGTCGGCCTGGTTACGCCTATGGTTCCATTACCTCTCTGCCGAACAGTATTTAATAAATAGGGCCTATACATACATATATATACGCACATAATTGAATATACATATATATACACACACATCTGTGCAGATTCAAAGGGGAGCAGATCACATTAAAATAAGTATTTTACGTTTTGTGGTTACGTTTATGACTTATGAAATAATTAGGTTGAAAATTTCTGCAGAATTGCAACAGCGCACTGTCAGATAGTTTGTTTTGGGTGGCAATGTCCTCTGTCAGGCGCTTGTTTCGACCTTGCTTAATTCGGTGATTTGTGTGTGTCTTAGTAATAAACCGCGTATTTAATTTTCAAGAAAACTGCCAACTTCAACAAAAACCAGCCAAAATTCCTTATTCTTTCCTTTCTTGAAGTGAAGAAAAATATTATAATAGTAACATCCGGATAAATTTATGGAGCTAAACACATTTGAAGTTCAGGTATTTTTTCTGAGAAAAGTACAGGTACTCACTTGGAATAATTTGATATTTTAACAGAAGTAATAAGCTGTTAAAATATGCACAGCTATACGTTTCGCAAAAAATCATTAAACTGAAAATGAAAACATAATCTTAAAAAAATGATCCCTAAGAAAAGAGAAAAATATTACTGAAGCTGGTTTACATTTAGAAAAAAAAAGATTAATCATAATATAGAAATTCGGTACGATTCATGTTAAGTTTAAGTTCGAGAGTATATTTTGTAATAATCACTTGGAGAATAAAGAGAAAACATCTATAAAATTCATTACGTAAGGGGGGATTTTTTGAACTTCACACCAATGGTTGCAAAAACCATGACTTCATAATCTAATTTAATTAAAAATATCTATTAGGAGCATATCTAAAGGGAGGAAGGATTCCAGTTATTTATTGTTAAAACAGGTATGGGGTCAAAACAGACCCCATATACAAAGCGAGGGTTAATGCAGATTTAAGAATGTAAAACGGATGCGTGGAAGCATCGGTACATGAAAACGGTACCATTGTCAACTTTTACTCCCAGGATTGGTCTAGCAAATAATTTCTGTCAGGTGTCAGGTACCTCGAGCCATGATGCCATCGAAAAATCCCAGTGATCTCATCGCGGATCGAACCCATCTTCCGGTCTGCTTAGCAAGTTACACTATGGCCTACAGCAATAGTGTTGTATGAATGTCTATCACATTAAGCCTAATTTTTTTTAATCTATAAATAAATATGATTGTATTTTCCATGATTACCTGAAAGAATTAACGGTTTTTGGCATTCAGCTCTATAATATTATAAAAATGCAGAAAATGTACATGAAATTTATTGTCGATACAATAATCATAATTTTTTTTTTATGTTCAACATTTCAAACACCTGTCCATGTCATTTCTCCTCGGTGTTCCTTTAAAATTCGCCACAAACACCGGTAACAAAGTTGTATCGCAGAATCTAGCAAATTTCATTGTTTAACATCTCATAAAAAATATATCTAATGAATGAACACTTCAGAATATGACATTGTAGAAAGTTGAGTACATATAAACGAAAGATCATAAAACAATTATCTTATAAACTTGATACAGGTTCCTATGTGTCCAGATACAAAGTTGTTTTCAAGTATACGAAAAAAGTTGATGGTTGTTGTTAGGTTTATGGCAGATGTGTCCCCTGTCTCCTTCCTTCTCACTGTTCCTGTCTCTCTTTTCCCCTCTATCTCTGTTTCTACCTGTCAGCCTATCTCATTCTTTCTTTCTTTTTATATAGTATACGTACATGTAAGTATATATATATAGTCTACTGTTAGTTCACAGAACTTCTAGTTGTCAGCATGGGTAGAGCAGCTAGTTAGGCATTAGTTTTCTTATCCTAAGATCATGGGTTCGGCTTAGGTCAATGGTATTTAAAATGTGTGCGTCAATGCAACAGTCCTATGTCTCTTTATTTTACAGGCATGTTAAAGGGGGGCATACAGGTTTGCGTACTAAGAAATAGGTAAAATTCATCTTTTTCCCTCAGCAATGAATTGCTCTAAAACCTCGTAATTTGACATATAACTGCATACTGCTTTTAAAATTAATCAAACTATTACAGTTACGGATAATTATCGTCACAAAATGGCAGCCACGTTTCGTGCACCGAAATGTCGTTTCCAAAAAATATTCTTCATGGATTTATATTTTTTAAAAAATATTATGTAAATCTCACATAACTTCCTCTGCATAAATATAAGTTAGCCTCTTAGTATATGTATGAATGTCGCATCGTCACATCGCACCCCCGAAAATACATAACTAAAATAAAATCTGATGAATAATCTCACCCAACTTTCTTTACTTTCAGCATGGCCAATAGGCCTACATCTTTCTCACTTCACATTCTAATACAGAACAAAAGGCCAAATTGCAAAGAGCACGTATTCAGAGTAGGTGGCTTATAACTACCCTTCAGATTTTTTTATCGAAAAATGTTTCAAAGAAAAGCTCTTAGTATAAGCACCCTATGTACAAAATTTAAAGAAATCATTAGAAAATCGCGAAAAAAGAAAAGTAAGAGAAGGCCGTCGCCGATCTTTGTGTCACATCTTCAGAAGGTACCTAACCTAAATGCAAAATTTCGTTTTCATACGATTTTCCGTGATGAAGCTAGGGCGTTAACAGACACAGACTGACACACACACTGACACACATACACACAGACAAACACGTTTCCGAAAATAGAGTTTTTGGATTTAGGGAACCTCAAAACGTGTATTTATGTTATAAACTTAATTTCTAGTTTGGGGGACGAAAACAATACTTCCTCTTCCTATAGTAGGCAGAGGTACTATGGTACTGGCAGAAGAAGTAAAAATACTTGTAGTCCGTACTGTAGATGTTCCAAAGATTGTAGATGATGTTCATAGGATAAGTTATTTACAAGTAGATAAAAAAAGAATCACTCAGAAATACTGACATTTGTGGAATTTCAGTGCACGGAATGTGGCCGAAAATTTGTAACGACAACTACCCGTAACCGTAACGGATCAATTAATTCTGAAAATATTTTGCTACTGTAGAATAGAGAAAAAATAATGAATTCCACCTATTTCTCAGCATCAAACTCTGTATGTCCCCCCTTAAAGGACTCAAGCGGGACGAAATTCCAGAATATCGGCGAAGGTAAGTATACAACATATTATACTGCCTGTGCATTTAGACGTGAACACTTGCATGCGCAGCAGAGATAGGGTGGGACGGAAGGGGAGTGTGTTGATAGTATGGATCAAGTGAGACTGATACCACTGTGTTTACAGTGTTTACAGTGTTCACGTCTAAATGCACGGCCAATACACTAGCTTACATACTACACAACCGCAGTTAAGTATAAATAAAGTTGAACTAAAAAAAGTATCATGAGAATAATCAATGACCAAACGAAATGATTTACCGTAGAATAGATGAGAAAGCAAAAGATTCGTTAGTTGATTACAGAGTAAAGGAACTTATATGGAGGAAAGACAGAGTGTGAGTGTTATTAAGACGTGCTGGAAGCAAATAAAAAAAGTGCCAAATCGCTAACTTGATACGTAGGAAGGAGCAGTTATCTGATTAACAAGAATTGTTAACACTTTCGCCGATTAAGCGAGGTCAAAGATACATCACTATAATTTGTATAAGTAAGATATTTACACCACCACCACTTGCCAACTGTACTTTCTTAAAACAGGTAGTTGTGGCTTGAGGAAAGAAAGTGGCTAGTACTACCTGCCCCAAGCTCTTCAATATTTTCTCTTCTCCCTATCAGATACCATCCAGTTTCTCGCACTCTTGATGAGAATTAACAGAAACATGCAGACCATTAACTAGGTTCTATGTAAAGCAACCATGTGTTATTATATAAAATAATTATTAGGTTTTACTGGAGTTAAATCGTTTTTCTTACGCAACTTCTTTTCTACACGTACAGGCTTACGCTCAAACCTAACAAATAAAATATACTTATGATGTCTCTCGGGATTCCAGCCGGGTGAAAATGCTCGTGATGTCCGAGCTTTTAGCTACTAATAGCTCCGCAGCCATCTCCGGGAGAGAAGTGAGTTCGTGTTGTCCAAGCTTTCGGTTGTTACTAGCTCCGCGGCCGAAAGCTCGGACATCACGAAAATTTTCACCCGGTTGGAATCCCGAGAGACCATCATAAGTAACCTACGCCGGGAAAGCCTCAAGGCTCTTAAATAAAATATAAAACGTGTAGATCAAAAAGTTAAGTCCATATCGGACACAGCTTTCAAGAAATTATATTTACTGATTGTGAAAATACTTGTACGTAGTAATTTTATTCATTATTTAAGAATGCTTTTTCTACAAATCTTACTACTCCCACACTAGACATTTCATTTTCTTTGCCAATTTGACTAGCCAATAAATACATAATTTGAAATTTGTAAGATGGACTTCCATACGTTGTTGTTTATTGCAACAAAATAACTTAATATCTTACTTATTTAATACGGAGGAATTTCACAATAATATAAAATTATAATTTAACCAGTAACTGCCCAGAACTAATCATTTTATCTGCTTCTTCCAAATGAAAGTTGCTATAGAAAAAAACACAACTTTACACATTTTTAAAATAGTAAATTTGTCATTTTAAATGTGTTCAGATCTTATATCAACACCTAGAAGAATTTGAATGGTTAAACTGTGTGGTAATTTCATTTTATTAAAATAAATATACCAAAGACTTTGGTACAATTGAAGGGGTCAGGGAAGATAGTGCTAACCCACAAAAACTGATAGGCCACCGTAACATTGTTAAAAGTATTTCAAATCATTGGAACCTAATTTAGATTACCTTTTTAGACAGAGTCGTTGGTAGATTTTAAATAGAGAACTATATCATGATAGTGTTACAGCTTTAGCTCTGAAGGTTACAAAATCACTTTATTCAAATATATTTATTCTTATAGATTTATTTCTGTTAAAGTATGACTTTCTTTAGTACCTATTTATCTGTTTATCTTCTTTAATCGACTTAGGAAGAACCTTACAACAACTATTCATTTATTTTCACACTACATCTTGAGATTTAACATATTCAACAGCTCTTGTGGCACACTATCATTGATTGAACGTGCACAAATGCCTTTAAGCGTAGAATACTTGAAATGTGGCTCTGGTACTGCAAGTACTGAAGACGTTGTTCTTGTAAAGGAGGATTTATGGAGTATAATTTTGTTAGCTTGGAATAGAGATGTAAATCTGTTGTGTACACTTCTTGTAAACATAAGGCAAATGCACAAATTCTAATTAGTACCTGGCGCCTTGGTTTGCTCGTAGGCGGCCACAAACTCGTTTCTACAACTCCTTGCGTTATATTCTGATCTCAGCTCCTCATTATAGTGTTGCAAGTGTTTCTGAAGTGTTGCTAAACCAACTATCAGTGCCATCAATGTCAGAAATCTATGTGTGCTTGCCCCTTGGCAATGCAGCCATCAACTCCGTGCGGGATTTAGGTAGACCTGTACACCACAGAATCATTATAAATCAATGGTTCCCAAACGTATTAAAAAGTGTAGGCCTGCGTCAAGTTCTCCCTGTATAGACCGTGAAGGCCCTTAAGGTTTTTTTTGTTTTTGCAGATTGAAGCTCAAAGATTTTTTTTAGATAATTTTATTGCCATTAAATATTTAAAATACAATAGGTATTGTCAAGATTTCTAGATATTCGGAAACCCATTTATTTTAGCGGCTGAGGCGACCTCAGGCCATAGTGTCAGCAAAAGGATTAGGTCAAATGAAAAATTCTAATGAACACAATAGGAATCGAACCTGCAGCGGTTTGTATTGCAGTGCCTCGAAAGTTGAAGACTTGAACAACGTCCTAATTGCTGTCGTTTGTGTAGATCGTACTTCTAAGATGGGAAGATAATTTATATGTCCGAACTAACCTATACATTTATAATTAATTGATTTAAGATACATACAAAAATGCTTCAATGTAGGCCTATATTATCACAGGGCTAGGAATTTGATGACCAACAAATCACCAAACTATGCCCCATAAACAATGTTTTTATTATTATAGGAGAAAAATTCCTCCGGCACTGGGACTTGAACCCAGGACCTTTGGCTATTCGCGCCAATGCTCTACCAACTGAGCTAAGCCGGAGCTCAATTCACAGCACCAGATAGAATCTCTCTCCTATGACTAATTGCCCCTAATAGCCAAAAGGTCCTGGGTTCAAGTCCCAGTGCCGGAGGAATTTTTCTCCTATAATATTCTCATGTAGTGTCCAACAGAGAAAATAATCTGTGGTTCATGATTGCTTATATATCTAATGTTTTTATTACCTAAAAATTCCTTCAAAATGCCTTACCGGTTATAAAAGAGATCTAAAATAAATTATATAGCATTCTTATTCCAAATTTATTAAGTGGAAAAGAGGGGTTTTAACCTTATGCTACCATTTAAAGTGGCTTTTTAACTAATTATTTTATTTAATTTCATAATTGTACAGAAAACTATTTTAATTCGAACAATTTTCGTTAATTATCGGTAGTCCTTTTGTCATTGGTTTCCAGTTTTACTTTGAATTCCGGTAGACCATAAACATTTTATGCAAGTACTAACCGGACGAAAGTACAGGCTTACTGAAAGAGTGCCTGAACTGGGCAATTATATAGGGGGTGGAAGTTAAAAAGAAAATTTGAAGTGTAGAAAAAATTAATTAAACTGTACAAAAATTAAATTTAATGGCAAAAATGAAATCAGTAAGTATCTAAGGAACTTAAAAATTACAAACTTATATTTTATTTGAAACTTCTGCAGAAAATTGGACTAAAATGCATATAAAACGACAAGATTAATTTAAAAAATGCTCCTAAGAGACAAAAATGAAAAATCTAAGAAATAATTATATCTTAACTTGTATTAAATTGGACACAAAACCTGCAAATACGAAAGCAGCTATGTTTCTGTGTTATTAGAGAAAAGATGCAATTTTATCAAAATTCTAGCTCCATCTCACTCTTAGCATCTCAGGATAGACGTTTAGTTCTGCCTACTTCCTTTCTGAGAATTCTTTCCGAACTGTGTTTATTAAATTGACACGCCATTTTTCATTAGCAAAGATAATAACATTTAGCGCTGCTGAAACAAAACATGATAAACCTCTGGAACAGTAAATTACAAAGAAGTTGCGTGCCGATTTGCTCGCGAGCTATGAAATGAATTATCCGTCCAGAACACGATTCCGCCTGCTGAGAGCTAACTCTAATAGCGACGCTTTTTTTCTGTGCAACATTTAATTAATAACCAAATATAGATCCTGCACTTTTTAACCTTAGGCATAAATATCTAGAGGCTACCTTCAAATGAGAAGAAACAATGATTATAGTTAAAATTGATGGTGTTCTGCAAGGTAACATGAGTGATCGCCTCGGGCCAGGATATCGGCAATGAACATATTACCTCTGCCAGAGCTCGTATGTACCGGTGCACTTGACACTCTACTCAGGGGTGTACTTTCAGAAACTCTATGGGCTGTAGGAAGGAATCGAAGAAAGATGCATCGTGGAAAAATATCAGAGCTGGAGCAAATGACTGGATAACGCTTAACTGAGCTGACATTATTAACCGCAAGGGATATAAAAACAGGGTAACTGTTATTTCGGCCCATACCGCACTTAATTGGTTATTATCAGGACCTAATTTATATATAGGGAGACTGGGCTTTTCACAGGGCGGCAAAAATTTGAGGGGGATTTTTTTTTTTTTAAATCAACTTTTCACCAATTAAAATTAAGAGAATTAACTTGAAACTTGAAGAGTGAGTTTTAGATTCTCATTTTAAAGTGGAAATAATGCAATAAAATAGGTTTTTTGTTATAAAAATATTGGTTTTAATATATATGTAGGCCTAATTCACATATTTTATGAATATAATTAAATACAATTTAGCATATGTTTTATATTACCAATTATATTAATATCTTTGTAAAATTCCAAAGTTTGATTACTTTAGGCCCTACATATTACTATACAAATATTCTTAAAGTTTCTAGGATTTATTATTATTATTATTATTATTATTATTATTATTTTGTAAATGAAATTACAATAACAGTTAACTTATGCATTTTTCACGAATACGCGATTTATTTTATTTCATTTTATTTAAAAATATATTTTTAATTTTTGTTGTGAAGCCTTGTTAGTGATTGGATTACTCGCAATAAAAAAATGCTATCATAATACTATTGGTTGATACTTGGGTAAAACTCAAATTTGGAGAATTAAGTATAGTTCACCCTCTGAGTATATGTAGGCTACTGTACGCGTCTCTGTGTTTGGTGATATCATCTACATTAAAATAATGTTTTGAACAAAATTTGCACTGGAACGATCATTTAGGCTGTGCATCAACGAAACTATCTTTTAACAATGAATTGGATGAATAGAAAAAATTGTATCGTTGGTTAAAATGGGGCCATTATGAAGTTATCTGGTAAATATAGTCCTGTTAATTGAATAAAAGATAATGGTATATGGGCAAATAATTTGCACAGTTAACCAATTAACTTTCATCCTGTAATTCCAGCCATGCAGAAAGTTAACGTAGGCCTAATCGTATATTATCAGTACATTAGTTTTGGTATGAGTGAGAGGAGCCTTTCACATTTTGGATCAGGGATAAATTCAACATCAAGCTGAATGGATTTTTGTGAACATATGGAGCCCATCATAGGCGTACCGAGGGGGGGGGGGTTGGGGGTTTGAACCCCCCCCCCCCCATTGATAAAAAAAAGGAAAATTGTATAATTTGTTAAAGTCTGCCGATAAATTACTTAATACAAGTATAAAGCTTGGGAAGCTTAAAACTCGTTATTTTGCGTCTTAATTTTTAAAATTTTCCGGAGGAGGACCCCCGGAAGCTTAAAACTCGTTATTTTGCATCTTAATTTTTAAAATTTTCCGGGGATAATCCCCGGAAGCTTAAAACTCGTTATTTTGCACCTTAATTTTTAAAATTTTCCGGGGGAGGACCCCCGGGCCCCCCTCTTCCTGGGGGGTATTCCAGAGCCCGCGGATGTTATAACCCCCCCATATGGTCGGCCTGGTTACGCCTATGGAGCCCATGGTACTTTTTTTCGAGCTTCTCCAGTTTATTCTTAACACGCTTCTCCCACCATGTCTTCTATAATCGTAAGTAATGGCTATGTTGCATCTTTTCCAATTTAGGCCTCATGTGGCCAGTATTGTTGATAGTTAGTAGAAACCCCTCCAGAAATACAGTAGATTCATTACCGTAACGTTATTAGTTTGTTGTGATCACCACCGCGGCATCTGGAAGTTCTTTAGAACAGGTTCTTGGCAGGGTTTGACCCCATCATCAGTAACAATGACGTGATGTAATTAGCTTTTTTCTCTCCCCTTATCCACCACATTCATTAATGATGCATAACTACTCTTTGACCCCTCCACGCAAAGAAGCAAACAGCTTACAAATGATATATCTTAATCAATGTTTATATTAATTAGTTTAAACTACAAGCATCCGTAGTGCAAAATGAAATATTCATACAGGTTCTGCCTACTATAGGCCTATGGGTTTGTTATACCGAAGCATCGTCCGTTTGTATTTCAGATTTAGTCTACTAGCAGGTTCCTGTGACTTCGCCCGCGATTATTTACTCAAATGCTACTTTTATTTAAATAATTTGTTTAACCTAAAATTGATTAAAACAATATATTTATTAACACTTACATTGTTTTTATATAAATTGCATGAATTACATCATTTAAATTTTTGATTATATTGTTTTGGTCCACAGCTGTGGCTCCTCTCACGCAGCGCGACCGGGTTCGAATCCTGGTCGGAACAAGTTACCTAAGAAGGGATTTTTTCTGGGGGTTTTCATCTGTGAGACGAATATCGGGTAACGTTAGACCCTTGTGGTCCCCAGATATAATCTGGCAGTCATTAGGCCTATCATTTTCATTCCATCCTCGCCTTGTTTGGAGTGTGTGTGTGTGAATGGTGTGTCTCGTCCTATGTGTTCATGTTGTCTCGGAGGTGGTCCCGGCATTGGGCTAATCACTGATCCGGGGAGGCCCTCCACGTCCTTGTCTGGTCAAAAAAGTATGTATGTGATCCATAGATAATCCCTCTTCCGATATGTCGCGGCCTTGTAAGGCTCGGGCGGCTTTGGTCGCTTAAATGTCCCTAAAAGGGAGATGTGAAACTCAGGTAAAGAAAGAAAAAGAAACTCATTTATGGAATTTAAAATTTTATTTATTTGGCTCACATAGCCTATAACAACGATGTGAACCAATGTAAGCTATTAGCCTACATCTTTAAACTCCAAAACTAGCGAAACTCCGGTTATTTAATTTAGCCTATTTATGCCTATTTCGTTAGTAATGGCAGGTATCTGGGAGCATACAGTGAGCATGTCGATACTCACAGCAGTTAATAACGATTTCCGTAAGCGGAAAAGCTTCTATACTATTTTATTCACGTAGGTCCTCGATTGTTTTCACTAATCTAAGGAGGTACTAGGAATCGAACACTGGCCTTCACACAATCTTCAGCAACCACTAAACCATGCATGTCGTTGCATATGATCCCAAGCAATAAAATAATTTATTTTAGAATAAAAGAGGACGACATTATAGGAAATAAACACGAAATATGTAAAAGCAGAATGATTAAAATTCTTTAGTTCAGGAAACCTATAGCTCACACGGCAGCAAATCCTGCCTCGACTTATGAAGCTATTAAAAATTCAATTCAGAATTTCGTACGCGGTTCCTTATAATATTTATTACACGCCAGTTGATTTGTGGTATTTCAGCGAATATGTTTGCTATATTGCTTAATCCTTCACTCCTCTTTAATTTATCACCCACCTCACGCAGTAAGAAGATTTCCTCAGCGAGGTTCAGAAATAAACAAACACTCTGCAGATATAATCTAAAGTGAACGTATAATATTGAATTATAATGAATGAAGCATTTCTCTCTTTTGTCTGAACTCCTCTAACTTATGCGTAACTTCACAATTTATATTCATTTCACGTTCTGAATTACTTCTCTTATTTGGAATCAGAAAGAGAAGCCATGTCTGAAATCCACGTAGAACTTGCTGTCAATGAGCGGGTATATATTTAAATATACATGCACAATTTTGCCCACAAATATCAAAATCCAAATATCAAAATAAATAAATAAATTACAGGAATCTTATGCCCTGCTACCTGATTATTTAAACCAGGATTCGTCATTATTTTACTTTTCCTTTATTTGTTATTTTCAGAATTTTATAATTTCACGGAAAATTTTGTTTGCAATATTATAGTTTCTGTTTGCTTTACATAGGGCTATTCATTTTAAAGAACTAACTACTTATAACTAGCTACTGGCTCTTCTACTGGAAATCCAGTAGTTGAGACTTACAAATACTACTAAGTTATCTATTAACAACAATGATATTGATTACCCTTCTATCTACTCGTACTTATGTTAATTAATAAGCTACTAGTTAGCTTGTGATCTACTAAATTGAAGCTCACGGTATCATGTAAAGTTTTTATTTTCAGGTTGTGCATTCAGCTTCTACTCTACAAACTACAACTATATCTGCATCTTATAATTTATTAAATCTATTTAACTATTTATCTACATCGCTTTAATAATTTCTGCTTTGTCTTGTCTTTGTATATCTCTCTCTCTCTCTCTCTCTCTCTCTCTCTCTCTCTCTCTCTTTTAGTCGCTGTCACTGTCTTTGTCATTTTCTTCCATCTGTAGGAGTCACCTTTGCTGAGCAGCAAGCTCCACTCTTCTGTAGACTTTCCAAGCCTCTCCTTCTTCTTGCCGGTGGACTGCCAAAGTTCTCTTCTGTTTATGATATCCGGTTCCGTCGTTCTTCCAATTCTGATTGAGCTTCTGGTTCCCGAATCTTAACAGAGTTCTGAGTTTGTCCGTTTGTCTTTATCTGTTTATTTTGTCAGCCCTGTACTTCTCAGCTGCCTCCTTTGTGGCAACGTCCACCAAGGCCTCGAGTTGATCATGTTTGTCTTTTTTTTTTCTCAAAAGGTTTGCAGTAACGTTTCAAGGTGATACAACTAACCTACACGTTGTACTATGATATAGCCTAATAAAAATTAAAGTGATCCTTTGCCTATGTAGGCCGTAGAGGCCCTTAGGGTTCAAAAAGGTTAAGGCTTCCAGATTTGTATACATTCAGGAATAAGATGGTAAAGTAGTGAACCCTCAGCAGCCGCCTTTACCCCCAGGATTTCTCCTGGTATTCCTCAAGCAATTGTGGGACATCGTGCCCTCTGACAGCACAGATGTATGTAGAATTTAGTGAAGAATTTCATACATTTAATTGAATTTTTAAGTGAAGCCTATAGGGTTTTTACTGTATATTGTTGCAGAGTTTTACGAACCAACTAAACACGTTTTCATGTGTTTCATAATAGTGTATTTGAACGCAGTAAAAAGCTAAATTTACGAGTGGATCTTCTAACATTTGAGACAACAAAAACTAATTTAGCATTTTCTGAGAGTTCGTGCCGAGTTTAGCACTTTATGAGGAATATTAGGGAACATATCAATCAACGGCATCAACTCTCAATGGCCTACTCGCACTAACGAGTATATGATTATACCTTATAATTCCACACAGTTCCTGTCAGAATTCATGATAACTCTGTTTTAACCATGTCAGGAAAAATTTGGGACCAGTTAACATAGTTCGCCTAACTAGTTGAATGCGTAATGCTATACTCCGAATATTTAACAGATATGCATCACTGCAGACAGAAGAATACGTACTTCATAGCCGATGTTATTGGCACGGAAAGCCGAAGGTCATGGGTTAGAATCCCAGTGCCAGAGGAATTTTTCTCATATAATATTCTCATGAGATGTTAAACAAAATCAATGTTCTGAGACTTGCAAACTTAATCCTATTTTTCTCAGTTCGACATTTTTATATCTTCTGATAAACCTACAGATTGTTCCTACTTTCTACGCCCATCATATAGATTATGATTATGATGATGATGATGATGAATCTTTCGGCTCGAAGGCCGGTCCTACCCTTGGACAGAGCCGTGAGGGGGGGGGGGGGAAGGTCCACACCGAGGGACTCTAGGCCGGATGATGCCGTGTAAGGTGGTCAGATCCTTTCGCATGATGGGATTAAGGGCACCAAACCCAGTCCAGGAAGGAAACTTTACTAAACTCAAACTAAAAAAACTGACCTTCCTGACGCTACGTCCCTGAAGGGACTTTTTTTCCTGAAGGGACTTTTCCCTAAAGGAAACTACAACTTTGTAAAATCCCCGACCCCGCAAGGAAACGAACCTGGGCCGCCGAGGTGACTGGCACTCACCCACGGCGGCGGACCATATAGCCAGTAGGATGTCAAAAATAAGAATGCAATTTTTTGTTAAATTTATAACTTACAAAATACAAAAAATAAAATAAATGGTATTTTAAAAATAATTAGATTAGGCCATTACACAAAATGCCATATCTTTGGAACCAATCACATTTTCAGAAAACTGCTTCTTATTCTTATAAAGAATTGTTCAAATTAAAAGTTTAAAGTTAATAATTCACTTTTGTACCTAAAAAGTAGAAAATTATCATGGCTAGATAGTTCAGAATTATTCCCTGTCATCCCCAGCATAAGTTCATATCTATATTATCCTTCAAAGAAAGGAACTTACATGTATTTACGGTTATTCAGACTGAGCCGTACATGGACAAGAGAGATCGTGAAAGATGTAGAAAGTAAATTAAAACCAGCAGCAGCAAAAGCAGTAGTGACCGCAGAGAATACGGTGAACACGCTAAGTTATGCACAGGTGGATATTAGGGTAGACAACAGTATTGTTCTGTACAGAGGCTATAAATCGTGGTGAGATAGGTAGTGCATAATGAGCCGATACTTGGCAAGTCTGCTACTTGACAGCGCGCTGATTACGTGCATACGTCGCGTCGGTCCAGTTCCTATCCCAGCTAATGAGAAGTTCCTTGTTCTGTCACGCCTCCAACTTCACACGAATACGAAAAGAAACATCGTTGCAAGTCGTTCTGATTGCAAGGAAATAATAGACGTTATCCTCATAGCTGCCACAGAAAGAGGAAAGGAGAGTGCATATTTCCAGCAGCAAGAACATGCTATACGAGGAGACAATAAGCGAAATTTTACAAAGCAGCTTTCCTTAGCTATATTTAGCTTGCAAGGAGGAAACTATATCCACGAAATACCGCGAAATTGGTCGGATATTACGAAATGCGCAAATAAACGCCCTCTCCAGGACGAAGGTCCCATCAGAACACTACCTTATCTATTCCCCCTCACAATACTGTATTTTATTCTTCATCTTTCACTGTCGATTCAGCTCGTCTGTGGAATTCCTTACCTGAGGATATAAAAGGCTGCCGAACACTCAGAACGTTCTAGGTGAAGTTAGTTGACCACTTGACCACCAAGCATTAAGATTTATATTATGTACTACTTTCATGTTAAACGTTGTTGTTTTTGTAATATTTTCATCTATTGTTATTTTTGTTTTGCTCTTTTATTTTTCTACCTATTATTAGGCTATTATTTTTTCTTTAATATGTTCTACTTATAATGTTGAACTTCCATTATAGTTTAATATAATGTAATATAGTTTTAATTATTTTTTCACTAACATAATTTACATTTTTTATTAATTAGATTATTTGGTAAAGTTTGAACGTATCACATCTGATTAGTGGAAGAGAAGGCCTTAAGGCCTTAACTACATAAGAAAAGAAATATAAATACATAAATATTAAGAAACGTATACAAAAGTATGTTTTAAAATTGTAATTATTGTTAGTGTTTGAAAATTTCTTTTTCATAGTCTTAGTAGCGTGTTCTCCTGTTTTGCTGTCTGTGTGACTGCTGAGAAGTTATATCGATACATATGATCAATTACAGCAATGATTGGCCGGCTATGAAGTATTCATGAAATGTGATTGTCATTTCTTCCCTTCCTTCCCCCCAAAACACAAACTCCCCTCATTACAGAGGCTGCCACATGGACAAAATTATACAAACAATAGATTTTAGGTTAAAATGAAGGCAATCATAAGACATATACAGTAATTAATTATCGTTTGTTTCAATACTGAAACTAAAATTTATTTTCAATGTCAAAAAAAATGTTTTATGATAATTTTGGTTGTATTTATCCATGCTATTTTTTAATATTAATGTAAATAGGACCTAAAGGAGTAAGAGTTTTCAGTGTTAAAAGTATTGGGCAGTGTCGATTAAAATAACTTATTATGCAAAATATCCACCGAAATAGAAGAAAATTAACTCCGAAACAGAAGACAGTTAACACTAAAATCAGCCAATCAAGACTCCTAACTATAGGCTATGCTACTCGAAAGAATGATAGCAAGGCAACCTGACTAGCTTAGCGTTTATTAGGTAAGTGTCAAAACCTTTCATGCATGTCAGATTCATCAAACACTTCAGATGACGACTTAAATCTTATGTACGCTATTATCAATAGATTAATTAAGACTATCCTTGCACTAAATTCCATGGCGACGAATCCCAATACCTAAGACTTGAATTTCTGCCCTCCAGGGTGCTCCTAATGGACCAAAGATGTGGAAATCAGATGGATTCAAATCTGGCGAGTATATTGGATGTGAGAGGCACTTGATATACATGTCGTCGATGGTTATTTATGGTTGCACGAGCAGCATGAGGACGGGTGTTGTCAAGTTGAAGCAAAACACCTGTACTCAGCAATCTCCTTCGCTTTGCACCAACAGATTTCCACGTCTTTGGTCCATTAAAGGAGCATCCTGGAGGGCAGAAGTTCAAGCCTAATGAAGACGTCCAATCGGCAGTGCACGAGTGGCTACAGCGACAACCAAAATAATTTGTCTCACGAGGTATCGAAGCACTTCCTATCCGATGGCGTAAGTGCACTGAACTGGGAGGGAACAGTGTAGAAAAATAATGTACAAGCAAATATTCTTCCTCCAGTAAAATAGTAAGAAAATATTGATGTTTTCATTTGATCCTCCCTCGTAGGCTATTACGTACATTGTCGAAGAATACTAAAGAATGAAAATAGTGCAATATAAAAAGGCTTTTGAAATAACAATAATAATAATAACAAGAAGAAGAAACACCACATACTTCTGAAACCAAGAAAAGTTACGATGAATTCAAGGTAGGCTTAACAAAAAGGGACATCTTATCTTCCTTAATCTAACAAATTCGTTACTTTCAAGTATATGTGGGTAACTGCTTCAGGTGCAAAGTTATAAGGGTGACCGCTTTCGTAGTTTCGTTATGTATTGGAGTCACTGTATTCCACGAAAAATTATCAATCTCTTTTTTGGTTAGCTTACACAAAACTACAATTAACCTTGAGTTGGATATCACGATTTCGTACGAATTTTAATGTGACATAAATTTGTGTATTCTGTTTTTGTGGGTGGAATTTTTAACCCACATATTTCAATGTAGTAATAATTTCAAACGAAAGTAATACAGGTCTGACAGTCGACCAGATGTACAAGTTAATTCACTAGAATGGCATACAATAAAAGAGCAGCCATTGTGCTTTCTGGCTCGATATGAAATATTGGTTACTAATATGCATCTGGGCTATGTTAACATAACCTTAGATCATAATTCTCCAGCCTCGTTTCGCTTTACATGTCCACTCTGCCATTGCAAAGACTAACTCTTCCGGATGGCGTGCTAAAATTTAACTATGATAAAGAGGCGGTCATGCTGAGTTCTGGAATTGCAACATGATCTTGATTGGCTATTATTATTATTATAATTATTATTGTCATTACTAACATCATCAGTACCGTGGAGCAGTATTATTTTAGCAGAAACGTTGAAAATAATATTATAAGGGAATAGTGGAAAGTATAATACTCTATGGAGCAGAATAGTGGACGGTAAGTAAAATACAAGAAGAAAAATTAAAAAAATATCGAAATGGATTATTGGAGACGAGTGGCCAGGAAATTACAGAGAGAAAGAATAAAATAAACTTGGAAATAAAAGAGATGAACATTTAAAAGGTATAATACAACCTTAATACAAAACGATTAGAATACTATGGGCATGTAAGTAGGATCAACGATGAAAGATACACAAAAGAAATAATGCGATGGGACATAGAGGGAAGAAACTAAAAACGGAGACCAAACGAAAATGAGATAAACGGAGTGAAAAAGAGTATGGAACTGAAAGGACTACTAGAAGAAGATATTTTAACTATGGATTTATGGAGGGGGAAAAACTATATTTAAATAAGTCAGGATTTCACGTAAGATTTCTATAAAATTTCCATGAAAGTTATATCATGTCAACATTTAGAAATCAGGTGACTAGCACTTGTGTAACCAGATGTTTTATTGTTTTATAATAGACGTTAATGAATATAAACCAGGCCACCATTATGAGAGAGATTCTCAAGTTTATTCAATATTTAAATTTACAGATGTTAAATGGAAGGAATTGTGACAACAGAATTAGGTTGTTATAACATATTACATAATATGAAAATCCAACAAATGCTGTAATATGGCACTGACTTCTACTGACATAGTATAGGCTATTGTGATACTCTTGTGGAAAGTGTGTCTTAAAACAATCGAGGAAAAGTTCGAAAAAAACGCTACGAAGTCGAGTCGTGTTTTTATTTTCTTTCGTTACTAAAAATTTAGCAGCGCAAACTGGTCGATTCTTAGTTCTTGAACATTGATCTTGGGTTTGATCAAATGATGTACCTGTGCGGTAAATAGTGCGGTAAGTTTAGTTACCGATATCGGGCACTGGAAATTCGACTTTCATCCATGATAGCATGAAAGGAAAATTAATGAAAGAAAATTGTAGAAAATATAATATGATTCTCCGAATTTTACGCAAAGACCAAGCAATTTAGCTCTCTACTTGGTGTACCTCAAATCCCCATCTAGTTTAATGAGAACTGTTAAAGAAAAATCATACGCTTGAGTCGTATTGTTATTTTGAAAATTCTCTACTTTTCTTCATTTTCCATATCAAATGGATCTCCAAAACTTCACTGTGAATGAAAACTACAAACTACATATTTAACCTTGTTAGTCCTACTGACGTATAAATTCGTCGCCTCAAAAATTGTATAAAAGCAAAGATGTAACTTTAGAAAAACATTGCTTTATGTAAAATAAAACGTCACTCATTGATGTTTTATGTGTCGACAAAGAGAACTGGTTTGTATTTGTTGTTGATTTGATTATGAGGAATTTTATCCACGCATTACGGTTTTGATTAATGGATACCAGCTATTCTACTGAAATTTTCCTGACTGATTTAAAATAAAGAGCCCGTTAATGATTTTGCTTATGTTAATATATAAATTTGGTTTCGAAAGCTTTCATACAGAATTAATGTCTGCCTGTCGCATGACTTCTTGATTCATAATGTTAGCTATTATATGCATAATCAAATAATAAAATATGCATGCAAGTTTGCATGAATAATTTTAAAAATATGTTCCATTATATGCAAAAACAAATGAACGAAAATCAAATAAACCTTTTCCGGTTGATAATCTTACCTTATTTGTGGCTGTTACAGTAGATAAGGAAATTTGCCCTGATAGTTTTAATGTGTGAAGCTCCTACCTCTCCCAGTGAAGAAGATTTTATAGAATGAAAATGCCCTTTCTACAACGCATGATGTCACAGGGGCATGTGAAAAACACATCAATTCTTCTTCCGTAAATTTCTTTTCTGTTACAGCTTTTTCACCATCACTAGACAACATTTTGCTAATATGAAAGATTGTTTTGTAACCAGGATTTTTATTTAATACCTGACTAACCTTATCGAATGCAATTTTATCAACGCCGTGAGTTTCTGAAGACCACATTTGAAATTTGATCTATGAGAGAAAGCGAATACTCTAAAGAATTATTTCGAGTTTCCAACTGTGTTATAATTTCAAGTAATTTGGAGAATCGGCTATGAATATACTGGATCTTTTTCTCAATGCCATCTAAAAATATTCCTAAGCTGTCGTAATGCTAGCTGCATCTTCCGCATTTAAGGAATATATCACTGTTTTCAATTCACTAAGATATTCCGCGTAGTATGACGGCCTTTAACCACGTACCCCAAAGAGATAAAACTGGCTTAGGAGATAAAGGGGAAATATAATTTAATACATTTAAGAGTAAAACATGCAATTTTTCGTTTAAAACTTAAAATATGCATTTAGCCCTGGAATATCCATTTATATGCATAAACAAATACTGGTAAAATTGTTGTAAAAGTGTCACTAACAAAATATATCATTTACGCATAGGCCTACTATATAAAAAAGTATATTAAAAAAACATGCATTTTGCATACAAATCCGGGCTCTAGTAAGTGAGTAAGTAAGTAATTTACTGTCACAAACATTTACAAAATAGCTTAAAAGCTGGTAAACTGGTGACTCGTAAAAAAAAGAAGAAAATGCAATGGTATAATACTAGTACTATATAGGCTATACAAAATACAGATTTTCAAAAATGTAAAATATGAGGTCAAACTTTTTTTTAAATAACCATATAAATTATACATTTTTGTCATGAAAAAAATTCACTTATTTAATAGTAGGCCTAAGCTTCCTCTATTTTTTAAACTTTTTCTTTAAATTGTTTATCAATCAATTGTATTGTTTCTTCTGACAAATGATTGTATGCTTTCATGCCCATGTATCTAGGACATCTTTCAAATAGAGCTAATCTATGTACTGGAAATTGTAATAAATTTGTATGTCTGGTATCAGATTCATATTTCTTTTACCAGTCGGCCGAGGTACGAAGGGAATTAAGCTAACTCATATCAATATAGCATGTCTGTATCACCAAATATGTCCTTATTGAATTTAAATCATATAAAATCTTCTACCGCGATGATCGCCTGATATAAGCCTAGAAGACATAGAATTATCGCCTCTATACAGTCCATGAAAAAGTCGTATTCTTGCTTTGGCGAGCTACGGTCTTGGGTTCAAGACCCGCAGCAGGAAGCAGTATGTATTGAGATAGGAATAAGGAGGAAATGGAGAATAAAGTGGAGGAATGTTATCGCTATCAGTAGTGAAATACGTTGGAACTGGTGGCCGTGCTTCCGGTCAGGCACGCGCCCTGTGATATGCATAACACACGGGCGACACCTGTCCTCTCGTCACACTCTCTGCACCTCCCGGTGTCCGCCCTCATCCCTGTCCCACTACATATGTTACAATTTTAATACTGTATCTGCCTTTTCAAATTTCAATCCCGACGCTCAAGCAAACCTGTCATTGAAGATATACTGCAGTTCAAATTTATTTTCTTATCTGAAGCTGTATTGATGTTAGATTTTTTTCAGTAGGGCAATCAAAGAAAATCTTATGTGAACAGCATGAAATTTCGCTTTCCTAAGCATGGTCCTATCAATTTTTTCACTTCACAGAGCGTCACAGAGTGGCCGCATTGCGGTTGAATTCAGTTGTGTCAGCCGGTTAAGAAAACGGATATGTTTCGAGTCAACACTTCAAAAAATATCTAACTCAAATATATAATGTAGCCTACCTACCGTTTTGATAGACACATAAACATAGTTTTTTTATGCCGGATTCCGTAAAACTGGTGAGCGAATACAACACTTTTTCTACCAATGGTAGTCTATAAAGACGTAGAATAGAAGAAAAAAAGACGCTTTCTTTGAATGCACAGTAAGTTTCATACAGCTTCATTACTTTGTCATTACTTTGCAAACCAGTTTAGATTAGTTTTTTTCCTATATTTTTCTTTGCGCACTTATTGCTCAAACTGAAAAGTTTCCCTTAACAAAACATATTTTAATATGCATAGGTAAATTCTATGAGGAGAAACCGACAAGATTTATGGACCCACTGTACGTTTTTATAAACAGAAGTACAACATGACTTCTATCAGTGTGATGGGTTTAATGATAGGGGCCCGAGGAACCATTCCTCATTTAATGGCCAGTGTCTGCCAAAAGTTTACCCTTCCTAAAAAAAACATTCTGGAAGATATTGCACTGGCAGCATTGAAAGGATTTTTGGCCATAACTTATTTTAAAACCATGCGTATGGACCAAATATTTATTTATTTATTTATTATTATTATTATTATTATTATTATTATTATTATTTGCTAGTGTTTGCTTATATGTGTGTACAAAAGCAACATTATTCTGTTACATAGTCGGATTCATTGGTCTTAAGTTTATATTTATTTGTTTCCTTGCACTTTTAATCTATGGTACTCTTTGTCGCACTGCAGCCTTGTAGCTGTTACAGGAAGAAATTAAAATAAAAAAATAATATTAAATAAGATTTATAATTTTTCATATATTCTATTTTTTAGAATATTTTGTTCATTAATTTCACTTCACCGTATGTTTTACTAGAACTGTTGATGTGGCATAGTAGATGGATTCTGAAAGGCTTAAAATAAAATCCTTTTTCTGCATTGAGTCGTATATTTAAAAACCGAGGAGTCATTTGTTTGAAAGCAAAATCACCTTTAGCATCTGAGCAGAATGATAATTGAATTGGTAGGTGTTGTAGATTCTGGACAAGATTGTTATGCGGAAGCAATTTGTGAAGTAGAAAATCCAGAAACCTGTGCCTTTAACAGGGAATGAGCCTACTTACTACTACATAAATATCAAGTGTTGAACTGTGCCCCTGGTTTTGGGTGGGTGCGGGCATTCCAGGTTAACCTTTAGGTGACAAGAAATGTAAAGTAGATCTATGTAGGTGGTAGGACTGGAAAGTTAGAAATTCATTTTAATGTATTCAAGGCAAGGGAGAGCTCGTTTACATAGGCCAGCGGTCCAAATCTTAGTGGTGAAAATTCACTCATGTATAAATCTGTTTCATCGGACGTAACCAAGTGAGGTTAAGGTTATGCCAGTGGCGGTTCGTGAATATAATTGAAGGTTTCGTTACGTAAAAAGCCTGTTTCTTACAAATTGTCCACAGAATAAATTTAATTAGCGTTTGGCTTTCACTTAAGGATGACGAAATGGCCATAAATGTTGAAATTGTCGATTTTCTGCTGTTAATTGCAAATTTCTTAAATGTCTCAGGATTTCCTAAAAATGAATGTCCCGTTTTTATACAAACACTAGCTTAAAAGGCTCGGCGAGTTTGTATCATCCGTGTAATTCGAAAATAAATTATGGAGGACTTTAGATTTTCTAAGTTAAATTACAATAGGGCTTACAATAGACATCCTTATTTCTCAACTAATACAAAGCGTACAGCGATGAATAACGTATCAGTGTATATTATTATTATTATTGTTATTGTTATTATTATTATTATTTTATTTTTACGGCTGCTGATATAGCATACTCGCTACCCATCGTTGGCACAAATTCAGGCTGAGATAACTAAATTTGGTGTCCCCGCAATACGACCTCTTACTCTACATTAAAATGTGAAGTGAGAAAATGATATTATGCATGCCCAGGATAGAGAAAGTTATGTTATGCATCACACCGATATTTATTTACGTGGATTTCATTTTCCTTTATTGATTTACAGAAATTAATTTTATTACTAGCCTCTCTAATTTGCCAAGTATCATGCAACTTTCAAAGCCACCTGCCAACACTGCAAAGAATAGTGTTGTCATGGGGACTGCACATGCACTGCGAATTGCATTGGGTGAGTTCAGAGTGATACTTTCAGAAATTATATAGACAAATTTTACATGGGAAAAGGAGGTAAGTTTGAATTTTAATATTGCTTACATTTTTTCCTGGATCAATCGGGTATGTGTGAAAATTTCGTACAAATTGGTACAGCATGTAGATTTGATAGAGAACAAACATACACATATACCCACACACTTTCAACTTTACATTATACTAGCTTAAAAGGTCCGGCGTCGCCCGGGTTTTGTAATAAGTCCAGTGGCTTTATCTTTGGTTCGTGCTATATAAGTCATTAAAAATTAAAATTAATGAATATAGCAAAACTTATATATTATAAAATGTTCATCCACAACCGAGGACGTTCTTTGAGTTTTTTATCTTCATTGTAACATAGATTTAACAGAACAATATAAGCATTTTAAGAAGTATGCCGTTAAAAATGACTTCATCCAATAAAAATTAGAAATTAATGAAAACCTGACACTTTAAGAGTTTAAATTGTTAAAATATACCATTTTATGAGGTACATACACTTTCTAGAACATGTTTCGTAGGTTGCTCAACTACATAAGCATGCAGAAATATTATATCATCTTGAATAATTCTTGAGTTGTGACATAACGCTTTGTAATGTAATGGAAAACAACGTAAGAACTTAAAATGTCAAAGGAAACCTTTCTTTACATTTTCTAAACAAGCATGAAGACGAATACTAACACAATCCGCAGAACAGAAGGGCGAAAGAAGTTGCCAAGGAATCTCTGGATAAATTAGTAGCAATTCGAGGTGGGTAGAAAGTTGAAAATAAACTCTAATCTGAGACATTCTGGTTTGGGAGTGGCGAGAACCTAGAAAATTATGGCACTTAAAATGGCCATACTCTGGATTTCAGGTTGAATTGAAAACTAAACCACTGACCAATCCACTGCAAATTTTTAAAAATAATAAATTATAAGCAAATCCCAATTCTTCCTTTGATATCAATGTTTGTGCTACATCGAACGCGTTTTGATGGTTAGGTCAAGCTCAAAGGTTTTTTTCCACGCTAATGAGACATTTCAAAAGCAACAACAGTCCTGATGAAGATTAATTCAGATATATTTAACTACGAGGCCAGTTTTTGGGAGGTGTGACATTCAAATGAATCTCTTTCTTCACTGATTCAGAAGCACAAAGATGTGGCTATTATTATGACTGCATTCCATGTCACAGGGACAATAGAGACATGGACGAAAATATGAAGCACGTTGTATGAATGGAAACCTAATTACGCGAAGGTAGCAGTTTTGAACGTGTGTACTATCTTACTTTCAATGTACTTCATAATTTATTTGTGTATTGTATTCCGATGTACACAGTAATTTATATAATTCAAAAAATCTTTCATGGCAATTTTTGAGAATGAATGTTTTGTACAAAAATAAAATTAAGTAAACATTTGTAAGTATCACAGACGGGCATGCTATAATGCTTAAAACTGAGATTAATGGGGGAGATATAAATTATAACCTATAAAAGTGAAGCAGTTTTGGGTTGCATAGAGTTTCATGATTTATGGGCAACTACAAGGTGTTATGTTCATGTATTGAAAACCTTGTAACATGAATAGCTGTGTGATTTATGATAGAGTTTTATGTAAAATTCTATCCACGTGTATGAATATGAGATTTTGTCAGGGTCCTTTCTTTACATTTTATTAGCATTCTCATTCAAATAACAGAATTACTTATTTAGAATTCACTGTAATATAAAACCTTAGGTATTTCTGTGAAAAAAGATTGTGAGACTGAGCCGAATAATTAACAAACAAAAATATAAACATTTAGTCATGCTTTAGCTCAAAGAATAATGGGCAGAACATTTAGAAATATTTATTCACTAGCTGACAAGCAAAGAAGTCTCGTGTCTTGAATCTTAAAAATATTATATTGTTGCACTCACATGATTTCTCATCTATTAGGACGCATCTTGCAATCATTTTTCACTTCACATAGGCCTACCTCAAAGAGCAAGCTATCACTTAGCGGAAGTGCCCTTTTCGCCTCCCATCTGTACTGCAAGGCCGAGATGTTTAGGCTTTTAACGTTATGGATTGAAACTAGCCTATGTATTACAAATCTTCAAGACATTCCTAAGAATTAAATACAAGTTAGCCTATAACAACGTTAGATAAATCATTGGAGTCATTTTGGAAAAAGAAAAAATTAATGTTATGAAGAATCATACTTAGGCCTATAAGAACATGCTATATCCTTGGAAATCGAACTATGGGGCGCAGTCGATTCTGAATTTCTGTGCTCAAGCTCATGGGTTCGATCTCTGCTTAAATGCAACAACCCCTGGGCCGAAAAAAAAATAAATCTTCGAGTTCTGTTTTCTTGTTACAAATACGGAGGCACTTGCATTCAGTTCCCAACAGCATAGGCCTATTCAGTTCTATCCAAAGTGCAAATTAGATATTTATAAATCCTGTAACCGTTATTGGTCGTTACTTCGGTAATGGTGAACCGATTTGGTCCAAAAGCAGAAAGGTTCTTCCTATTTACTTTATAGGCCTAAGTGTGTTTACTAAGTTTAATGAAAATATAAATACAAATAGGTTTATTTCGTCTTCATTACGAACAGGGACTTTGGTGTTTAATGTATTTAAGTAATAGGTTGAAATAGTTATATAATGTTTTGTTTTAGTAAATTAAGGGACTGAATGGTAAAACAGAAATGGTCATGAAAATATAATAAAGCGTATTCGAGTTATCGCGCATTATAGACACACGGACGGACGAACAGGCGGACATTTTTCCCATTCACCAAGTAATGTTAGAAAGTACCTTTCTGGCACTTGATAAACAATAATTATGTTGTTGTTGTTTCTGCAAACAAAGTACATGTGAAATTATTATATAAATACTGTACACATCGTACACCTCTAAAAATAAGTCCAGTAAAAGCAGTTCTGAGATCAGCGTATTTAGCAACAGCAGGTATTGGCTTGGAATGGGGGTCACAGTCCATACTGAGATATATGATTATAGCCCTCCTTCCTCTCAAATTTCTGTACAGGGCAGGGATTGGTGGAATTAGCATAGCGAACTGAACGGTAATGATCAACTCCTACGGCTACTCGTAGTTCACATCGGCCATTTTTAATGTCTACTCTACCACCACGCCATGAAAATGCCAGTACGGCACCAACCTCTCACCTGTTTCGCTGATCGGAAGTGTGACCGTGTAGGCTGCCTAATCCAAATAAATTTGGATTGTTTTTACTTATTTATTTACTTACTTACTCAACGGCAATAGACAATTCCTGCAAGCTAGAGGAATATTATCTATTTTATGAAACCGGGAGGTACATTGCCACGCTTATACTATGAGCCCGCCATTCAATCCTATTCTGTGCTAACTCCATCCAACCATCCCTCGCAAATCCTACTTCCCTTAAATCTATTCTAATATTATCCTCCCACCTACGTCTAGGTTTTCCAAGTGGTCTCTTTCCATCGGATCTCCCAGTCAATATTTTTTAGATATGTATTTCCTCCCCCATGCGAGCAACATGTCCAGCCCATTTCATTATTCGTGATTGAATTACCTTATTATATTCGGTGAAGAGTGAAGATTATGAAGTTCGTCAATATTCGGTTTTCTCCAGTCCCCGTTTTCATCTCTCTTAGATCCGAATATTTTCCTAAGCCCCCTCTTTTCGAACACTCTCAGAATATGTTCTTTTCGAAGTATAAGGAACCATTTCATATCCACATAGTACAACTGGCAGGATAATATTGTCTTACGACAATATATATATATATATATATATATATATATATATATATATATGTGTGTGTGTGTGTGTGTGTGTTTAAATATCTGGAAAGAAGACAAGAAGTTAAATGTTTCTGAATTTCATAAAAACAAGTATTTCCTGATTATAGTGGACACTTAATTCCTATCTTAATATTGTTTGTATCTGTAACTATTGCTCCGAGATATTTGAATTTCTTCGATTGTTCGAATGTTTTATCAGCTATTCTAATATAACGTAGGCTAGCGCATTACTTTGATAAGTTATGACTATGGTACTTTTACACAATAATAAATAAATAAATACTTTACAAACATGAATTCGAACGCTACCCAAAAAACCACAACTTGTGCTTGGGCGCGGTTCCCTTTGAATTAAACTTAGAGACCAATAGTGACTTTAATTGATGAATGCTTATATCTAAATATAAATTCATTCTGAAAGCGTTAATATTTTTTCTGCCCATGTGATTGTGCAGTATAAGTGTGCAATTTCCGCTCAAATGACACGGAACTGCGTGTGCTGAAGCAAGCACACCTGATCTACTCCCTCTTTATGTCTGTGCTGGCGTGTGCTTCTCACTGCAAACAAACGTAGCAAAAACAATAGTTTTTCACTGTAACATGTTTATGTTTTTGTTAGGCCACAGTAAGAAGTAGGCCTATGCGTTTTCTATAATTATGTTTTATACATATACTCTCTGGATAATAAGCTATGCATAAAAACAGACCGCAGAACCGTGGCGAAAATTTAAAAAAATAAATTAAAAAGAAGAAGAAAAAAAAACGTATTTTACATTGATTTCCTCACGTAGGGCCGGTCGGTATAGAGAATTTATTCCAAATCCAATGGGTGTCAACATCCCTCAGTGTTATCTACAAACTGCAAAATGTTAACACCAGCCAAAAACTGACAATCAGACAAACGTTTCCTGATTGATGGCTATAACATGAAACCGAAAATAGTTGGATCCGAGGTTCCTGCGCTCGAACTCGGTGGAGTTAGATGGATTTATTAAGGATAGCCTATACAAATCCTTCAAACGAGGTTCTCGGGGAGCGATTATAAACAGTGTGGAACTCCAAGCCTATATTAGAGCATCACAATTTTTTTTGTATTAGTAATATATTAGTTTGCTCCTAGAGGGCTGTCGAATCGTATCCTACAATCGTGAAGTTTCCATCAACGGGTAATGAAATCTAAGCCCCAAAGATGGATGTAAAATTGAATTGAGGGATTTATTACAAAGACCGGACAAATCCAAAACTGAACCTTTTCAGTTTATGCGGTCTTTACATACTCTAAAGAAGTGCTATCTGGAGGTAAAATTTGTTTCTTTAAAAGCAAGACATGAAAAAACCAGTTGAAAATCAAGTGTTTCTACAAACTGGACTAGTCCATTTCTATTCATTTAGTCAAAAAGCGAATAAGTGTAGCATTTAGTTTCAAAATTAAAAAAACTTGTTTGTTTCTACCGAAGGAACAAGATTTTAAAGTCTGTACTATACATTTTGGAATAAATAGTAATAAATAATATTATTTATACATAATTTGATATTTTACTTCTACAAAAACAAGATAAGTCCAATTATTACAAATTTCTCTGATTTAATATCTCGTGAACTCTTTCACTCATACTTTTATCGGTAATTACAAAAGAACAAGTCATTATAACTTAGGAAAATTACAACAGCCTAATACAGTATATTGCCATTTTTTCACAGAGGTTAGTTTTACCAAACGGCCTTAGAGCACGCAGCTATATTACAAGATGCGTGAGTTATTAGCTGAACTTACTACACATTCAAACCAAGAGAACTGGCTTTCAGGCTTAATTACTCTACGAAAATTATCAGTACGGTCAATTCGAAACGTCGTTGGTTAATGAATATAAATTAAAGTTGGGGGTGCACTCATCCTCATAAAGCACGCGTGTGCACACGCCACCATACGGCACACGACACCACACATGACACCCGTGCCTTCTACTTGTTTCAGCTGGTGTTTCCGGCAATTAGTGGCGCGTGCCCCCACCCCAGCCCGCAGACTGCATCAAGCTTATCACTGGTCGCACTCCACTGGAACTCTGACCTCTCCCAACCGACCTCTACGCTCAAACAGACCAGCTTTTGATTGATGGGGGCAAATATTCTTCAAGAAACACTGACCATACTGGAGAGAGCTCTAATAGAATCTAGTTCCCTCCCACATTATTTTTTAGATTAACCTTCCCACTGCTACTAACGTATAAAGACGTATAAATGCTTCACTTCGAACAATTGTTTAAAGCAGACATATAAGCCTATTAGAGCAATGTTTTATGTAAAATTTCAGTATTTTTATCTTCGTGTTAAGTCTATTATTTATGGGAGCTAGCTATTCAATTGAATTTTTTCCATTGGTTTTAATCTTAGAGCTCACTGATGGTTTTACTTGATGACTGTTTATAACATAACTGTACAAATTTTGCTTTTAACAGGTAATTCTCTTTTTTCCATAATTTACCAATGAAATTTATTGTGCAACATAGTTTAAATTAATATGATTAGACTTATGTAGGCCTAATTTTTTTTTCCTGGCGAAGATGATAATATAAATAACCGGTACGCCTAATATTTTTATTTTTCCGGGCCGTAAGACCTTTTCTTCCACTCAATCAGTTCTGAAGGCTTTCACGTATAATTTTTTTCTGACTATTAGGCCTATATTTTCAGCATAAACGTTATATTTAAAACTGCCTTTCAGGATCCTAAGTGTAAGGATAAATCCTCTAATTCCCATGGTAGAAGAAGATATATTATGAATTTCGGTTAAATAATGAGAAATGGTATGACTATATTGTACTCGGATCCTGACGCAGTTTGTTAACAGTCACCAACCTAACCAATTTTTAAGACGTTACATCAAAGTTATATTTAAATTAGGGCTGTACCGATTAATCGATTAATCGGCTCGATTAATCGATTAAACATTTAATCGTCGATCAGTTACATTTTCCGATTAATCGGTTTAGTCGAATTCTGAAAAACGTTTTTCGAGAAATGGGTCAAATGACCAAACTCCTTTCTCAGCACCGAGTGAGAGAGTTTTTAGTGCTGCCGGTATTGTTGTAAACAAACTAAGATTGCCTCTTGAACATTCAAATGTCAACAAACTCGTGTGTCTCAAGCCTTGGCTGAAAATGTAACCGGAAATGTTAGTTTGTATATATTTTTTCAGTAGTTAACTAATAATGGTATTCATTAATTCTGGATTTCTTCTGATTATCTGTAGTGTAGTAGTTATTAAACGTGTAAAACAATATTAAATGTACACTTTGGTTTCGTTTAAAATACCGACCTGTTTGTCGATTAATCAGTCGATTATTCGGTCGATTAATCGATTAAAGTCAAGCGTTAACTCCATTAGAAATTTTAATCGATTTTCAGCCCTAATTTAAATGTATAGTAGAGATGGCATTAGTAGGCAACCTTTTCCTGAAAAGCTAGACTCAAATTAATTGTAGTTCTATTTATGAAAAAGAGCTATTTTAAATACTAATATTGCCTCTTTTCTTTCATTGTAACGATAAAACTGCAAGATATTGTCAGGATGACGATAGGTTAAGACAGCGTTTCTCAACCTATGGTCCGCGGACCACTGGTGGTCCGCGAAGATGGTGCAGATGGTCCGCAGATATAATTCATTAAAAAATATCATAAAGCAAGTGGGAAGTAAAGAAGTAAAAATTTTTCACATAAAATGGACACTAGATGTCAAAGTTTTTAAAATCTTCGAAAATACAGTCCTATTGCAAGTTTCCTTACTTTTGCAGTTACGAACCACAGTTTCAAACCACTGCACTGGTGCACTGACGTCTATGGTTCCCTCTTTCATTCAAAACCCTGAAAAATAAGACTTTGTAGGAATTTGTTATTAGAGACGCCATGCAGTTTTCAACAACCTATCTTTGTGAGAAGGGATTTTCATCGCTCGTTTAACTAAAAACAAAATACAGAAACCGACTTAATGTATCTGCTGATCTTCGACTAAATTTGACTAATACTGTATTAGCCAAATAAGCAGGAACTCTGCAAGAGGCGACAAGCTCAACCGTCTCATTAAAAGTTAGTAATAACATAATTCCTAATTATATTATCAAATTGGTGATACATATTAAAGTCTGTTCAAAATATAATTTTACTGTCAATATTTAACTTCCAATTCAATAACTGTGTTTCCGTCGAATTAAAAAAATGTACAGTATTTCGATTTATTTCGTTATAATAACCTATAATTAATACCCCAGATATTAAGAATATAGGCCTACATATAGCCTACTTTTAAAAATGGGATGCAAAATTAGGGGTCCGTAAATTTTTTTAGACATTTCAGAGGTCCTTGGGTTCAAAAAGGTTGAGAAACGCTGGGTTAAGAGATATAAATTGTCTGTCAAAAATTTAGAAATGTTAATGGCGTGTATTACAAGTGCAATTTAGTCCTTTGTTGGACAATTAAAATGACTTAATATTCATGTAAAATAGGTAAGAAGCCTATCTAAGGGATAATTCACTTCACAGTTTAATACAATAGTAAACCAATTATTAGAAATACTAGGCATGGGCTTAATTTATTGTTTTTCAGAAAATGTAATGTGGTGAAAGGCAATTTTAGAAGTGAATTTTAGAGCCTATTTTTTTATTTTTGAGACCTAATTACTATTTTTTTAGTTTATTTTATCTATCGGTACGGTACCTGAAATGTCATTTTTAGAGCCTACCTATTAGTTCGTAAAAATTCGCAAATAATATTCCTTCCACATTAATACATTAAGCAAGATCAATTGAACCCATTATTATAATATCCTGTTTCGCCCCCACCCTACTGATAATGGCGCTTTTCGTTCTCTGATCACCGAAGTCATGAACTGTTTATAAACGAGGCAGCTTCCAGCTATTAAGGATGACGGGGGTAAGCATCCTCCATACGTATAATTCACACCTGATTTATAGGTCGTGTTTTTCAAGGTATGTGCTAAGTTTCGAATTGGAGCCCCAAGCAAAAATGGTGCCCTATCGAATTGAAGTCGCCCACGACATTGTTAAACCCGCCGCCTCCGTTTGTAAGAAACAATAATAGCCAGCAATCCATCATAAATCGCTTCGTTTTTAAGACAAGTTGCGAGTATGAGTTTGTGGGAGTTATGCGGTGCTATATCTCTTTCCTCTTATCTCTCGGTTCGTTACTCTCCACTACACTTGCACAGTCCAACACATCATTCATATTCTTTTAATCTCTGCCAGCATATTGCTTGTTACTGGCTCTGGTATTTCTTGCTACTTCTGCAACTAGAACTATAGAGTGGAGGGTTGGGTGCATAAATTTTAAGTAACTTCTGCTACAAGTCACTGTGCGTACGGACAGAGGCGTAACGAGGGGGGTTTTGGGGGTTTGAACCCCCCATTGATTAAAAAAATGAAAATTGTACAATTTTTTAAGTCTGCTTATAAATTACTTAATACGAGTATAAAGCTTGGGAAGCTTAAAACTCGTTATTGTGCATCTTAATTTTTTTTAATTTTCCGGGGGAGGACCCCCGAACCCCCCTCTCCCTTGGGGGTATTCCATACCCCCCTGACGTTATAACCCCCCTCATATGGACTGCCTGGTTACGCCTATGCATACGGAAATATCTGCTCCAAAGCTCTGCCTCTCAAATGCATTATTATTTCTGAAAACAAGATTATCAGAAGTCATCTGGTTCACTTTAGAAGCAACGAAGACACGTTTCTTTAATTTGGCCTCACTAAGGGTGAAAATGTCCCTTATTAAAATTGAAATTTGTATTCCTTCTCTAGGACTACTGTTGCCTTATTATTTCTTACAAATACAGGTCCTGCTTGCTTTAGACATTGCTGTAACAACGAAGTATAAGCCTATGCGAGCTGAACATGCAATTGGAAAATTCCGCTTGGTAATAAAATAAACCCAATTATCAGCTGGAAAATAATAGTTTATCATTATTGAATAAATAAAACCTATATAATTAATGGACTATTGATTTGTACAAGCTTCTGGAGGTGCAACGTGCAACTGATTGGACGACGTGCTGAGAAGAATTTCTCAGATTGGCCTAAATTCAACCAACGCGCGGTGAAAGACCACTGGTGCCTTAAAAAATGAAACAAGATAGAGCAGTTTGGTTATTGGTTCTTATTGAACTCAATATCATAAACCCTATAAAAAGGAGCAATTGTTTTTGTACGGAGGAAATTGATGTTGACCATTCGTGCGTAGAATTGAAGGGGCTAGTTCCATAAGGGCCTAAGGCACATCTTGAATTCTGAGCTTTTAACATTTATGCCTTCTCCGCATACATCTTAAATACTCAGTGAACAATTTATACTTGTGCCTTAAACCTCTGCTCAGTCATAAAAAAAGACCTGTGCTTCTGAGTGGTAACATTGCTTAAAAACATTAAGATTTCTCACAACTTTGCTGTTGTGCCTTACGCCCTTATGGAACTAGCCCCTTCAATTCATGTTACCTTGTTTCTTTCATGCTATTTATAAGGTGGGTACAAAGAAGTTAAAATATTATATATATATATATTTATGTTTACAAGGGTCCTTTTCAAAAACAGAGAGTGTAAAATACTTTGTTTTGCACTGAATCTTTGACCAGTACACCTTAGCACTTCATGTCTTCTGTATTAGAAGAACACATTGCTTTCTGCTGTAAGGAACGCCGCTAAGATTTAAATCCAGAGATATGATAATATTTCAGGAGAAAAATTCTTCTGACATCGGATTTGAAGTCTTGACCTTCCGCTATCTGTGCCGATGCTCTCCCAACTGAGCTAGCCAGAGCTAGATAATTTGTTCGTAATTATATATAATTTTATATCACTATATTACGTTATAATAAAAAATATATAACATGATTGGTATTTAATTACTGAGCGTAACGCATAAACCCACAAAACAAAATATAATGTGACTAATGGCTAAAGAAGAATGAGCAAAAGCGTACATTTCTCACTTATTAGAGACATGACTAATAACTCTACGTTGATTGAGTGAAGTGGAACGAATATTGTCGCACGTTAGATAAGGAGCATGTGAATGTGATGCAGGTGGAAAACTGGCACATTACGTGCACGTATCTGCACACGAGAGTGCAGGAAATGTGTAAGTGCGGCTGGACAGGTGTCGGGATATCCGTCGAACCGGGCCATGCATGAAAACCACGTGAGTCCACCATTACTGTCAACGGAATTATTGACAATTCAAAATATCTTGTGCTTCAACCAATCAGCGCGAAAAGAAAGAAAAAGAAAAAAAAACCTCCCATATATTGTTTTAATTCTGTATTTTACCATGATATTGTCTTCTCGAGGCATCCACAGACGGAATTGTAAAATAACTTAAGCCGAATGAAAAAATGTTAATGAGGCTAGAACCATAAATACAGAAACGCTATTAGAAATTATAGTTTATGTACTTACTCGCTGATGAAATGCTGTAAAAGAAAAGAAGAAAAATATTAAATTCAGTTTATTAAATTCAATCAGCACAGCCACATAGTTAACAGACTAGTAACATGTTAAACAGCTTTAAGTTGAAAATGTGGAAAACAGGACACAGTCTATGAAGTATGGATGGTGAATTATATCTCCAAAAATACAACATTAATCCCATTTTCTTACCTTTTTGCCAAAAAGATATCTTATTGCATGATAATGTTAAAATCATATACAGACCTGGATTATTCTGATATATCTCATTTCATTTTTTTTAAATCAATACCTAGTCAACCTTCGCTCTAATCCGTCAATATCTAACTAGCTTCTTTTGTATTAGGCCTATAGGTTATGCTAGTGTGCCTGACTCTATAATTTATTGGTTTGTTTATTGCGAAAACAGGATAAAACTAATAAAATAGAATCAATAATTATAGAAATCTAATTTAATATTTTCAGAGTAAATATTTACCACTTCCCATAGTTTTATTTTATTTTATAACTTCCTCCACTCCAGGACTATCAAAGGACAAAGAATACAACGTTACAATAAGGTAAAGAAAATGTCAAGACATAATAATATGATAACTTAAGCATTTATGAATACAATAAAATCTTAGGTACAAAATAAATGGTTTCTTAAAATAGCCACCGATAATTTAATTGCATCAATTATTTATTGCAAAATAATGTACTATCCCTTCAAATTTGAACCAGAAGCATGGTAAAAAAATAATTTATTCTTAAAACAAACCCCATAACCCTCAGTATCTTTTCTTGTATGATCAGGGTAGAAATTTTAAGACTCCTGTTGGTTGAGATCCAACTCCAGTCACTCAAGTTTTTATTTTTATTTTTAACTTGAGTGGAAAGCATTTTGTACCATTTCACTCAATAATCACTTTTTTTGTGAAATAATAATAATAATAATAATAATAATAATAATAATAATAATAATAATGTTTTATTTTGCCTGGCAGAGTTAAGGCCATAGGACCTTATCTTCCACTCAACCAGGATAAAGACAAAATACATTAAAAGGAATTTACAAAAAACAAATACAATAGATATCATACATAATACAAAATGCTAAAAATAAAATAATAATACAATATTGAAGTACCTATATTAAAACATAAGACAAAAATGGGTCCAATAATATGCCGAGAAAACAAAATGAATTAAAGAATTATATTATAATTGGATGTGTGTATAATTATAATATTATACTATAATATACATTAAAATTGAAACTCAAAACTAAGAAATTAACAAATAAAAGCAATATAGGCTAAGTGCCATGAAAATCGTGTACAATATAAATTTACCTAGGCTAGATAACGAGACATTCATTCTAGTTATCAGCGAGATACTTGATTGACTTTGACCTAAAAATCTGTAAGCTCCGACTACGTTCGCTCAAGATTTTTACGTCTCATAAAATTGCAGATTTTCTTTATTAAATGTTGTACTGTATTTAAGTCAGTCATACTTTTACGCGAAACGTTTTTAATAGAGTTTTAAAAATACTTATCCAAGAATTTAAGGAACGTTTACTCCAAAACGTTCCGGGTCTCAGCATATGACTTCCGTATCACAAGAGGAAAACGGTTTCACCTTGAAGAAACGCGTGTAAGCATAAGAACCAGATTAGCTGGGATGGTGGCTCTAAGACATATTTAAATAATGATGAAGTGGCTAATAACGTACGGCACTACCACTGCTGCGAAGGAAATGAATACTTGAACGAGGTCTAAAAAACTATTTGCAATCCAGCCTTAGTTTTTATCGCACGCTTGAAAGAAATGTTTTGCCCTGGGGTAGGAATGAGGTACCATAAGAATAAGTCAAATCTGTCATTGAGGAGCGAGGGCGTACCAACATCAAGGTGCTTTTCATGCAAGGAAACAGGTTTTCTTAAGTATTTTATCGGATGGTATCACATACTAATGCAAACGGTTTGAAATCTATTAAAATAAACTATACGCTAGCTCAGAAACAATACCGATTTTCAATCTATAGATTTCTCTGTAAATGCATTGTACGAGCTTCCAGTAGGAAATCCTATCTGTTCAAATGCATGGAAGTAAATCGAGGTAATAAATAATTATGAATATCAATTACAGTTGAAACAGTGCCAATTTTTATATTATTTGTCACCGTAAAGTTAATAAACACTCATTCAAGTTCTGTCTAGTATGAATTGTTATGAAAAATGCGGTTAATTTGTTTTTTTTTTTTTTTCAAAAATTTACAGTCACAGTTCATATTGACATCTTATATTTATATATTCGGGTTTTCCACCACTTTTCTAATCTGCTTCAGCGTATCGTCATAACGAGGTTTTAAGCGATTATTTCTTATGGTCGTCTCCCGAGAAACGTTTTACCCATATATTTTTCAATAAACTCTTTACAATATTCTTTCGTCCTTAATTACAATTACAATTACAATTACAATTTATTGTTTCAAATTACACGAAAAATATACATAAAAAGTTGATACACCACCCGAAGAAGCAGAGCTTGTGTTCGGGGGTGGTTCAGTTCTATATATGAGAAAAACTTATACTAATGAAAGTGATGTTGGTATGTGGCAACATTATATATAGATTTCGATAACTTTCGGTTTGATATTCAATGTCTGATTTTGTTATCGAAGGCCTGTCTTGATAATTTAATATTTTTCATGTGCCTTTTGCTATTACAGTGTTTTTCAAACAGTCGAGTTTTACCTGTCCGTAAATATTTTGTGCGTAATTTGAAAAATGCAGTGTTGTTTCTTTTCACATCGAAATACTGGTATTTCCTGCCTAATCTAAGTTCCTTCTGAAGAGAACGCTTCGTGCTGTAAAATTTTCAAAATAGCAGAAATTCCAGAAAAGCAGAATTTATACTAATATGACTCCTGAAATAAGTAATAAAATAAAATAAATAGGATACAATGGATTTTTTACTTACAGGATCGCAAGTATAATATGTATGGGCTCAAGCCAAGCAGCAACGAGGAAATAATGAACTTTATTATAAAACATACAGCACGCTCTCGCCCCACGAGTATTGATGTCATTTTTACTCCGTGCATTCCAAACGTTAGTCTCGTAAGTTTGTGACCCTACGCCAAGCCCTGTTTATCAATGTTTTCAAAAGTTATTGTTACATTAATTGCTTATTATAAATTGTCCGTCTTAACCCCCCTACGGGCACCCCTGCTATTCTAAAACTTCTTTATTTGCCAGTTGATGTTTGTCATCGGGAGCTCAACCAATTGTAGTCAATAGAAAAGTTAATTTTGAATATACAATTCTGGATTATCAGATTATATAACTCATAAAACTTATCACAGAATAGCATAAAACAAGGGGCTACAGTCTCTCCAGATGCTTACGGGAAACTCAAACCAGTACAAAATATAATAGATTGAAACAGCTGGGTGCCTTCAACCCAATATATTCGATTGTGTAAGCAAAGCTTCTGCATTGTAATATACTCGTTAGATAGTTTCAAAAGTAAATAATGTAATTGAAAAGTGTTTACAAGAGTGTCATTGCAAGTAATTTAAATTTACTTTCGTACTCGCTGAAACAGTAGTCTGTATTATTATGGGCGTGGTTGTGCGTGGAAAACCTGTGTAGTTTAATTCAAAGCACTTCTAAACACAAAAAAGCATTGAAATATCTACAGTAACAGGGGTATCAAAATGTTAAAGCCGCCTTCATATATATATTATTATTATTATTATTATTATTATTATTATTATTATTATTATTATTATTATATTATTCTTTTGACTATATGCAATCTCTAAAACAATTTTTATAGCTAACTGAAATAAGTTTTAAACACAAATAAAACTTGATCGTAAAAAACAACCTCTCGTTTTATATGACGTCCTGTCAATTCACAGACTCAATCATTTGAAATCTTAGCAAGATACTGCGGCAATGTGCCACTCGCAAAATGTGACTTAATATTTTATATTCTACCACGATGAAATCTGCTAAGTTCCTGAATATCATCAATAAAAAGACATGGTTTATTATGCATTGCATACCGGTCGCCTAGTTCGTAAATCAGTGGTAAACTTATATTTAACAACGTATGTTATTAAAATACTATGTATTATAACATTGAAAATGTATTTATAATAGGGCTAAGTTAAAAGTTATCCAAATTAATTTACACTAAGTATTTTATGCCCAACTGAAAACTAACAGGAACAATTTCTAGGAATATAAAATTTTTCATATTCATATAGCAATAGTAGGCTATTTATAAATAAGAGACCTGGGGAAATATTGTTTTATGACCTTCTCACTTATAAGATTTGAAGCTTTCACGGCGCTGATGACCTAAGATGGCTTCTCAAGTTATTAGCCGTGGCCTTCCTCACATTCCTGACGAAGGCCACAGAGTGAAGATGGCCGAAAGCTCGAGCCAAATAATTTTGACACGGCTGATAACCCGAAAAGCCATCTTACCTCCTCACTTATGTTTGGTGCCATTGAGGACTGCGAGTACTGTACAATTTTTCGTTAATTAAAAATGAAAATCCAAGAATATATTTTTCTTTATTTCAAAGCTTATAGTATTAAAATGTGTGAAAGGTTCTGATTGTTAAATTTCTTATTGTATTGGATCTCCTCAGAGTTGCCAATTTTATTCTAGAAATAACAGCGTGCGATAGGTGCTTAAAACATTTTAATATGTTTATAGGAACGTTCTCCAATTAATACCTTAAATAATTATTTACATAAAATTTTATTTATGGCAGTCTCATTTATCGTGTTATGGCCGTTTATTTTTGACATTATGGTAACCTTAATTTCACTGTCCATGCTTCTATCCGATGCTTCTCACAAGATCCAAATTGATGAATTGTAGAAATTTGGACGAAAAATTGGATCATGGGACATCGGCTTTACATTCGGAAAAGTTACTTGCCGGAAAATTTGATTTAAAAAAAGATGATCTGGAGAAAAAGGCCTCGAACTGTAATTATATAGACGGCCACAAGCTAGAACTATAAAGATAATAAATTGATACCCCTGATCATAAGCGAATAGCCGCCACTAAGAGAAAAACAAGAGACAGGAATAATGGGCGATAGAAATAACGTATAACCACCACTCCCATATGCATAGCCACTATATCACTGCAGGTCCTCTCAATGAGGCTAACAAGTTCAGCATGCATATGCCCCACGAATTCGCGACCCCCACACCATCCCAATTAATTGCACCTGAAGGACCTTGCGTTCCGGGTTCATACAAACACATCCTACATAGTAGCTTACGGACTGCATGAAATGTTAAAGTTAATATGAGTGTTTCAACGGAATTCTTAAGAAAATTTAATCTTTCTAAATTACTGATAGGGATTTTCTAGTGGGCAGCATACAAATTACAATTAAGGTTGCGTTAGTAAATCTATTTAATGTATTTTCAATTAGCGAGTTTTAATTAAATTTTAATTGTAATTGTAATTTTAATTTATTTCATTGTAACGTTAAATACAATTCCCTTTTTACTCTTTATTTACTTATTTGTTTATTTATTTAATCTGCCGGAGTTAAAGTCATAAGACCTTTTCTACACTCAGACAGGGGGAAATACAAGAATTATACAAATTAATTTTAGTATAGAATACAATATTGAATAAAACGCAAAATAAAATGTAATTAATACGAAATTAAAATAAATGAATACAATGTTGGCTATAAGTGGTGAAAATTCTGAAATTCTAAAATATTTATTGAGACCACTCTTAAACTGCTAAGTGTTCTTATATAATGATTTGATTAAATTGCGCTTGAGCTGTGATATCGTTTTGGCAGCTCCTGAGATAGCTAGGCAATGATTTCCAGAAGCAAACAGCTGTTGCTGTAAAGGAATACGAATAGTGTGAAGTTCTATACAGAGGCCTGAATAGTAAGGGACCGAGCTGAGAGGGAATGCCCAAGTTATGGTAGGATGATAGGTAATTAAAACAACTGGAAAAATAGCTAGGTGCTGAGGTATGCAGGATTCTATAGAGCAGAATGAGAAAGTGGAATTGTCTTCGTTCGCGCAGGCTTATCCATTGAAGGGATACTAAGTGACGTAGTTACGTTCACTGTAAATTAATGTAATTGATTGTATTTTTATTTAACATAATTTGTATTTTTATTTAATGTATTTTTAGCCTATCCATTTCCCAAATGCTGACAGTGCGCTGTTGCCATTTTGAGGAACCTTTCGGCCTAATTATCTCATGAACCATAAACGCATTCACAAAACGCGAAACAAATTTTGTATTCATCTTAATGTTACCTACTGCCCCCTTGAATTTGCACAATTGTACCCCCTTTCACTCTGTAGTCGACAGTATATGTGCAGAATGTGTATACAGTTAAACGTGTTTCAAACAGACATGAATTTTGTATGCACGTGATTATTCAATTCCAATTAAATAGAAGAATTCTACGAAAGATAAGATGTTTTCCATAGCATTAAGTAATTTATATAGCCGTTTCTGTACTAAGCAATAGCTGTAAATTCCTCTTGTCAGATATTCGCTAATAAAAACCTAGGATTTCTACTATAAACACACTAGTATTTAATAAACAAAGAGCTTTATGATCACATAGTAGGTGAAAAGAATGTAGAAAACAACAACGCGAAAAAAAATGTAAAGCGAGATGGAAATAAAAAATGAAGGAAGATGTAGTATTGGGTTTCAATTAAGAGAAACTACAGTGGTGGTCGTCTTCTCAACCGCTTGTAAGCTTTTTTTCTTCTTCAAGTAGCATTGCTCTATGTAACGCCGGCATTGGCAAGAACATTTCTTTAAAACTACGTTTACGCTAAGACATTTGTTTACATTAATGCTACTGGTTTTCTTTACCTCTTGAAGTTTCTAATTTATGTGCAGTTTTTCTGGAAGACTAATTCGTGCTAAAACCCTTCCGTCTTGTAATATTTATTGTTTTCTCTCAATTTCAATTTCTGTGACAGCGATAATAAAGAAATAAGACATAGTCTATCTTTCCTATGGCGATGCGTTGAAGAGAGGTTTTATATCACTTGAGCGTAAAAATAGCAAGTTTGAACTGCAAGCACTGCATTATACTGAGCATAAAACTTTTATGAAATTATAATTTTCTCTGTCCAATTATGCGGTTTTTGTAATTTTTAAAATAGCATCACTTTCCTTCCGGAAGTTGAGCACTTTCTGTCAACTTATTCATATTTACCTTTACACGCCAGTTTTTAAGTTAATTGAATGGCTATTTGCTAAAAGGGCGGAAGTAATATTATTTGTCAAAATCCATTTTGTATGTTTATGTTCTCTTATCATAGTCTCATCGTTTTGTTTTAAAATGACTTTAAGAATTCCAATACAAATACGAGGGTGGATTGAAGAGTAACACACAATATTTATTTTTTTTACAAAAAGTTTAATAGGTATAAAACAAATGCACACATGAAGGGACATCTTTTGACTATGTTTATATATAGTCGCCAAGTTTCTCAACACATTTCTCCCATCGTGATACCAGTTTCAAAATACCCTATTCATAGAAGTTCATTCGGTTGGGGTATAGCCATCTGCGGACTGCTGTTTTCACTTCTGCATCTGACGCAAAGCGTTTACCGGCCAGGAATTTTATCATGAGACCAAACAAATCAAATTCTGTATGGAGGATGCTGGAGCACCTCCCAACCAAATTTGTTTATTTTCTCACACCATCTGGAGACATTGCTACGGTCCATACAGTCGTCCCCATACACACCACGCATGTCCCTGTGAATTTCACTTGGGTTATGCTCTTTAGCCCATACAAATCACACTACACCTCGCTGCTCTTCACAAGTGGACGATAGTAACATGCGCGCCATGTTTGTTGCATAGTTCACGCTTCTCTCGCTAGAGCTACACATGAGAACAAAATAGCGTCCTTAGCGGAAACTTCAAACTCCATCTTGGTGAAAGTTCAACATCCCAGCCGCAATACCAACGCAGACAAAAATCATTGTGCGTTACTTTTTGATCCACCTTCGTAGTTAACTCGTCTCTACTATTTACCGTCTAAGGCGGATGTTATGGATAGTCTTTATTAAGACACTGGAAACACTGTCAATTTTGCGAAAATGCGGCATTACATTTTTTGCTACATAGAACGTGACCAATGCACTCCGAAAATCTGCATAGTTATTTCACCTTTTCCTCTCTCTGTTTGTCAGCCTTAGAATACTTAAATACTATTGTAGAACTCAATGGAAATTAACTGACTACCTCAGTTCCATAGCTTGGAAATACTAGTGCACTTGTAAGTTACACAGAAATCACCTATACGTCTCTGTAATTATAAGTAATAACCACTGCTGATGAAGGCTCAGAACATTTGAGCATTCGCACCGTATCTGTTATGGGTGAGTAGAATCCATATCTGGGTTGAAAAATGAGAAGTAATTAATGATTGCACCGAATGAAACATGTGTTACAAGTTGTTTAATTTGTTCTTCACGGTTAACTTGCGCTTTCTCAGTTTGTTATTAAGTGAAATGACAGCTATTATGATTCCTTTCGTAGACGCGTGTGCAGCCTCTACCCGAGTAGACTAGTGTGGTTTTCCCCGTATCTCCTTCGGGCATTGCACTATTTGTTCTCACTTTTTGCTGTCTACACCTCAGTGTTCTAGACTTAAGTAATACGAATCTAATTTTAAATATTAGCATGCCTTTCTCTGCAAGCTGAAATATCCCTCTCAGCCCTCGGGTATCATATATTATACCTCAGGATTCGGATTCTTTGTCTCACTCTGTGCACGAGTCAAAGTAATGACAGCCGGTGGTATCATATTTTTATACATTCTGCACTGCTTTGTCATATTTTCTTCTATCTCTTTTCGCTATGTACCGAAGGTTAAATTAAAAAAAACCATAAAAACTTAAATAGGCTATAGACCCTAAAAGCCACTAAAACCCACCCTCAAAAAATCAAACGTTGATCTCTTGTATCCATTTTGTTTTGGTCAATAATAACACACATTAATCCACAGAATAAAATTTATAGCTGTCTAAATCTCAGTTTAGGTCCCCAAAAAGCCCCCACGCCAAAATTTTTAAAAATGAAAATTTATTTTATTTCTATCCGAAAAATCTCATTAAGCACAAAAATATAAATATGCCTACAATTGTCCTAATTTGTTCTTGGGGCTGAAAAGATTATTCGTTTAATGCTTTTCCCGATTGTCTCAATTTTTCAGTGTCCCGTAGTCCCGAAAGTTTTATGGGGACGCCCAAATGTCCCGTTATTTTATTATTCCGATTGGCCAGTATATTTTACGCTTCAATAATGATAGTTGCATCAGTGAAGTCCTTGCCCATTGCCAAAACACTTATCGTGAGCTAAATTTTATGACTAAGTATCAGAAGAAAATGATCTTCTTAATAAAATGTACAAAAGGCAACGACAACGAGATATCTACTTCTGCGAATAAAATAATTGTCTACACCAGTCTGCAGAAAAAAAATTAAGAAATAATCTAAGTCATTTAGGATAATTGGAGTGAATGAGACAAAGGTAGATTTTAAATGTTCACTAAAGTTCGTGAATAAAATTTTAATTCTCTATTTTCTTAATATTGTCTCAGGATTTTCCCAATTTTTTGAAAACCCTGTTATTTATAAAAATTATTTGGGCCCCTTAGTTTGATATAACTACACCAAGGAACGAATGGACTTGGGGTTTCTGAAATTTTCTGTGACAACGGATGCAATGTGGAAGAAATACCAATACAATCTTTTCACAATTTTATACCCTCGTTTTCGGTATTTCCGCACATATTAATTAATTTGGTTGGGGTACACTATATTTTAGTAATGGTAGCTAGCTTTTTCTTTTATAATAATGCGATTTTCATAAAACTTGTGTCAACTGCTAGAAACTAGATGATGCTTAGCAGGTTTAGTTATTTATGACTGAATTCCCACGCTTTCCCCCTCTAATTTGCCAATTGCATGGCATGTGTTAGATTTCCCATAAAGGCTACTACTAATAAGCCTACCTCAAAGCACCTGCTGCCACGTCAGAGCAGTTTTTACTGGCGAGATATTTCATGGCTGCCTTTCCATCCGATTTTAGTCTGAACTTCAAAAGATGTATTAGGTTTCGGTATTCTATTTGAGATTTCTGGTAGGAGAATATCACACTCGATGACACCAAATTTCCAAACTTGCTTAGGAAAGTAATTATAGATTCGCTGAATCCTACTTCAGAGACTGGAACGGCCGGTCGTCATATTGTGACAGGCTTGACCTAATACAGAGGCGCCAACACTAATAAGGAAAAGCACGCACTTGTTTAATTCCTTATTTTATTTTATCAAATCAGCACTAAACAGTAATAATCAATTTAAACAAACAAATCACAAAGACTTCGCGACCGAACGTCTCGTCGCTAATATTCACTTGAAAATGCGAGACGTTCATGGTGTCTCGTGAAACGTTGTGATGTGATTCCTGTTGTGAAGTTGCCATTTTTAGTGTTTACGTTTTATATTATGTGTGTGTTTTATTATTTTATTAAGAAGACGAAGGCTTCACACAAGATTAAGCAACTATTGACAACGGCTTCACAAAGGGATCAACAAACAGTGTTGAGTGCTGCCCAATAATCTATTTACAGTACATAACATTCCTCACCATAAGAAGAAGAATGTCATTCAGGAATAAAATCCCCTTTCGTCTATCCGTCATTTGTTGGGAAAAGTGTTATTGTTTAAGACACTGAAAGCATGCCAAAGCCATATTTTTCTTGTGCTCATTGCCTATTGCCCCTGTTGTTAACGAAACTGCCACCAACCTAGGAGTAAAAAAGTGATCCCTATACAGGCCATGGAGACCCAGAGGGTTCCAGGAGGTTGAGGCTCCCAGATTTTGGACATTCGGCACGTGAAGGTGGTAAGGTTGTCAGACTACGCACCGGCCGCCTTTACCCCCAGTATTGCTCCTGGTACTAATTTTTGTTAGAGGCTGTCAAAAATCGGGACTGTCCCGGGAAAAACGGGACGAATGGACATCCTAACATGTGTGATATTGTTACACTATAACCCTAATATGCTAATGCACAAAAGGATTCTTTTCTCTTTTCTGGAAATTCAATAATAATATAAGAGAATATTGTAATTAGATAATGTGCCTGTTACGTTGTGAAGACAAATAAATAAATAAGCTAATACCATAAATGGAATTCACTACACTTGTATGGATAATGTAGACAACTTGGAAGGGCAGCACACGTCATGAGGTTGAACAGGCGCGAGGATGGAGAATACAGTACGCAGTGGCAAGTTTATGTTCACCAGACAACAACATTTTCTTACTTGAGGAAAAAAGTGCACAATACAAGTGGCTGGCAATGTCTCCAACGGATGCCACACCTGTGCTAGGAATGTACCCCGTAAATAACAATCATATTTGCACTACAGAGCTCTATGGAACACTGTATAGCCGTATACACTTCACTTTCACATGGAGCTATCATCTGCTTCTCTCGTTCGTCAGTCCCACCTATTGTACATAGCGTGTTCAATCACTGGGAATTCAAGAGTTATTACTATGATGGTAATGGTGATCTCAGAGTAGATGCTAGATTGGTAAGAGTAATGATTCTTGCGAAATAAGTGTAGCTTGTCCATACATCTTAGAAGTGGCACTTGTAAATAACAGTTCACCTGTTATCGTCAACATGAATTTACTACTAAAGTTCGGATTTCTATGACCTTAGAACGTCAAAATATGCAACAAAATATGGCATTAAAAATAGCTAAATATGACCCAAGAAGACAAAATATGATCAAACACTTAAACTAATTTAATGAATCACATTCGTACTTTCTGTGGACTGCACATGATGAGACTTCGAATTATCAAGCAGCTCCTCATTTATTTGTATACGTGTACACTAATTGACAAGCAGGTGTATGCCAAAGGATAAATTACCGTTAAGACTTAAAATGTTTAAAGACAGTACTTGCGAGCGAAAAAGTTATTTATATCACATAACTAGCATAACAAATAAGTTTTATTCAAACGAAAATCAAAATTGATATCTTCACAATGAGTAAATCGGTAATAAACATTCTGGTTTTCACCATTAAACCTACTTTTAAATTTTAATTATACAATGCAAATTTTAAGTTATTAGCTATTTTTAATATTTCATCAAGTGTTTTAGATTTACACTGTTTCCATGCCCCTGTTATCGTGAGAGTTTATATTTGCCTATTTAGTCCATAGATTGCAGGGAAATCTATCCCCAAAGCAGTGAGCTATTATCGAGGGATGATTATACTCACAGTGAGTTTCATTGCCTTCCGCTAGGTGAATAAATGATAGAGGTGAAGTATCAACAACAAAGAAAGCATCCGACATTTTCCTTAACGTATGATGAAAATAACTTCTCAAATGGGAAGAAACCATGTACCCTTCATTCTGTGATTTCGATTCTGCATGATACCTCGATGAAAGTTCGTCTTGTTTATATCTGCCCAAATTCAATAAAATGAATTATCCTCCAATTTTCACCTTCAAAATAATTATCACATTCTCAACTAGGTTTAGACTACGCAGCCCGTTCCGGCGAACTCAGAAGTGGTGTCCATCTACTAGGTCGGCCAACATTTCTCTTGAACTTGGATTGTACAGGAAGGCCCTTTTAAGAATTACCGGTACTTCATCACTCATTCTCATTAGGTGTCAGTCCATTTCCTTCTTTGTGTTTTTATCTTATCTTCTATTTAATATTTAATTCTTGTCTAATAGTCTCGTTATCTACTCAAAATAATTGTATTCCCATAAATAATTCCTATATTAAAAATAGACCCCATTATTTTAACGTGCTAATTTAAGGGATTAATAGGATTATTCGCAAAATTTAATTTGGGAAGGCATTTATCCATTCTTCTTGATAAATTTCAACCATAAAACTTAGGAGTTTGAGGTTAAGCCGCAGAGAAAATACGCTCCGTGTTTCAATAACATCAGGTATAACACACTACCATCAGTCAACTTCCTTGTTGGAGTTTTTTCCCTCCATCCTAAACCAATTCCACCCAAGCAATAGCCTATGTTTAAATTTGTAAGCACAAAAGCATCAAAATCAGAAAATTTCTAGTTCTAGTTAATGTTCTTCGGACATATTCTTTAAGCAGTGAGTACTTGCATGAAGAAAATCTCCCATTCTGCAATCGCGATTGGAATCTGCGCTTGCTACGTCACTGCTATTTGCAAATATAAGCAACTTAAAAAAGTAAATAACGCTGATGATATGCAAGATTTCAACATCGAAAGCCCGACAACAGGTTGATTTAAACTCATTATCAGATACTAAGCATGTAATCTGACTAACAAAGTTCAGATCGTGTGTGTTACTGTTTTTAATTTAAAATTCCAATGATGATCATAATGGGCGTTCCATGATGTCCTAGTAAATCTTTCATGTGTGCAGGATGTTACGTAATCCAAAGCCCTCGAGGGATCTTTTTTATCCGGGAGCAAAAATCATATGTGAGTGGAGGGAGAGGTGGAGGAACGCCAAACAGAAGTTGACGGGCAAGGATAATAATTACAGGGAGAGTCGATTGTCTGATACGGCCTCTGGGCGAGAGACGAGAACAGTGTAATACCGGGGCAGATTTAAATTAAATTCTGGTACCTGGTAATCACAATCTTAAGCACGCCCATCTCCACACAATACCACACAAATCAATTTATCTAAATAAGATTTTCCAAACGAATTACATTTCATTAGGCGCCTCTAATGATATCCACTATGCAATGAGAATTGGTAGTGCTTTTAAAAAGAGTAATTTCGTATTTGATCTTGCATATTAGGAGCGAGTGGATTGAGATGAATTGATAGACAGTCTTGCAATTACACGTATTAATGTCATTATCCACCTGCAGAACCTTTGGAATGCTACTGGTAAAAGTCTTTCTCAGGTATTATTTTCTATCTAGCAGCATTGTTTTATAGGCAAGGAAGTTTAAGGTATACTAGAGCAGTAGAACAGTTAAATACAAATTACATTTTAAGAAATCTTTTACGCTACCTCCCCGGACCAATTGGTACCAAATAGGTGGAAGGAGTTTTGCAATTGTCCTAATTTGAAGTCAAGTTTTCAGCAAAGACACATGTTTTGACGTCCATTAAGTCCAAAATAATCCATGTAATTTGCGACAGAGTGTCTTTCCCGACAGTGCTAATAGCCCATTCCCCTCTGCAACTTGCATCATTTGCGACAGTCCTATTTATTTATCAGTATACTATTCTTTTTATCCTTAGATGAAACAGAACCAACAATTCAGTGAAAGGATGGATCTATCCACACACTACCTTTCAGGTTAACCACACCCCAACATGTTTATTTTAATTAATAAGTCGAAGACCCAAGTTCGATTCCCGATCAGGTCAGATTTTCCTCTTCAGTGAGATAAGGCTGATAGCACGTCATTAATTTCGCTTTATACTTCAATGAATTACCATGAATAATACAGTACCTTATCGGTTCATTAGGTATTCTACTCAATTACGCTAGTCATGAAAAGACAACATTAATTGGAAATCAAACAGTTAACGAATAACAGAAACACAAATAATTTAACTGTATAAGATAACTCGCTCGGAGAATAAAACTGCGCCATCTTAATAATTTCATCCTTGTTAAAATATTTACCAGCTACGAAGCCAATTACCGAAGACATCGCTATATAAATGCAAATCATTCCATCTTTCTATATTTGCTAGCCAAGCAATATTTAATCCGTCTGAAAGTATTTGCTCCTTACTTCTTTAAAATTGCCATTTTGCCTGTCAATTACTTATTGTACAAGTAAGGTGTATATTATATATAACATATTACACATACCTAAGACGTAACAGATACTATCCATCAAGTTTAGATAATAAATGGCTTTGTCCTTGATGCTGGTTCGCGAAATTGCACTTGAATAATATTTACCTCCGAGGCATTTGATTACTATCTATAACTATCTACGGAATATTACATTAAGTTACTCCAATAAAGAACAGTTTCAACTTTACGTCTTCCTTGTTGTATAGCAGTGTGATTCATATCTTTATTAGTGAAATACCTGTAAAACACAGAAGGGAAATCCTTTCGTGTGTTATCTTAATTAAACATAAATTCCTTACAAGTATATTTAAACAGAAAAGCAATTAGCGTTTGATGAGGAAGCCCTGGAATTCGTATGGTACCGTAAAACGTCAAGTTAATGCATCCCTCATTTTTACCTTTATGTTGGTAGAGATAAGAGTTTATAGTGTTAGCAGGTCTTGATTTACACTCAGTGTAAATAGCAAAAATAGACTTCTACAGTATTTAAAAGCAAAATACAGCCCAAATGTGCGAATAATGACAATAATAATACAATAATAAAGTTTTTACCTGGCGAAAGTCAAGAGCATAAGGTATTAACATCATTTCATCAGGTACTAATAATAATTTTTCATTAAATGATATAAAATAATGAATTAAATTATATAGAATACATTAATCATAGGCCTATACTGACTAAGACACCCAGGCCGAACATCCTTCAGATCGTAGAAGCCTAATAATAAAACAGTAATAATAATAATAATAATAATAATAATAATAATAATAACATACTGATGATTTCAGTAGTAGTTGCATTTTATTAGAACAACAATTCAGTTCCGAAAGGGTTAATTGTTTTATCAAACTCAGTCATTATTTGTATTTGTATTAAAACAAGTTTCTTATTCCTACTATTCAAGACTACTACTATCCGCAACATTTAGCGTCATATGTAGATTGTCTCGCCATGAGATATCTCGCTTACAATGACACAAGTATCGATGTGTACCATTCATTTTCATGGTTTTAATTATCCATTATAAGCTTAATTCTGCGAGTATTTGCTTAATAGACACAATAAAGAAACTCGAAGTCAGGATTCTCCCAAGATGAATTCCTATTTTGCCTATGATTAGTTAATGAAATGGTCTCCTATGGTGTGTTCCATGTTCAGGTACTTAGATATAAAATATTAAAAATAACCTAATAAAAATACGGTTACTTAAGAGGAAAGGGAATGGCCTATAACTTATTTACAATGTTCAATAGAATATACCTATTCTGAAAAACTACTAAAGCTATGTACTTGATATTTTACAGTGTCCAGATACCTACTCTCTATCAGTATTGAAAAAAGGATTTTTCATAAATGTACTTACTGAAATATCATGTTTTCTATGTAATAAAATTTCAGAAACATTTTTAAGTACCTCATGACTTGTAAATATTTCATAAATTAACCAATTAAAAAGTTTTAAAAAAAGATATTAATGAACAAATCCTGAAAATTTCAAGATTTTAAACCTAGATTAAGTAGAAGAAACTTACGGAAAACGAGCTTTAAACTAAAACATCCCTGCGCCATAGTCTGTATCTTCTCAGAAAAAAGAATAGCGTGGATATTATTAAGCCTATAGTAAAATTATGTTTGATACACCATTTTAAATATGAAAGTCCTGGGAATAAATACAATAATAATAATAATAATAATAATAATAATAATATATCAACTTTCATCCAAAATCTAGCTGAACTTCAAAACTAAAATATCACTGCGCCAAAGTCTTGGATCTTGGATAATAATAATAAAAATATATCAACTTTCATCCAAAATCTAACTGAACTTCAAAACTAAAATATCCCTGCGCCAAAATCTTGGATCTTCTCAGTAAAATAAAAAATAGCATGGATATATTGGTTGGTAGGGCCTATATGGTTATTTAACGACGGGGAAGTACTGCAACTTAGGCCTGTGACCATCGCCGTAAATCTACTAACATGGGTCAGTCACATTTATGCCATCGACCTGAGCCGGGATCGAACCCGCAACCTTGGGCACAGAAAGCCAGCGCAATACTACGATACTAACTGCGCCACCCAGGCCGACATAGATAGAATTACAGTACAATTATGTATTATATATAATTTTAAAGAGGAAAGTCCAGAGATTAAAATATAACATTAAAAAGAAAATAACAATTATCATCAAAAAATGAATTCAGTTTCCCCTTTATACTGTTATTTATGTTGCTGTATTTATAAAATAGTCTTAAGCTAAGACTAATGTCATGGATATAGTTTATTGTATTCTTCTAATAGGCCTAGATACAGAAACTAATACACATCTCATCCCCCTGGAAGTGGCTTTACCCCATATCCAGCTCAATTGTTTGTATTTATACTTCACAGGATGAATAGAATGATATAAAAATTAGATTTATCCTCATTGTATATCCTTACAGTTTGTCATAGCCTATTTACATATGTTTTTATCCGAGGGTACGAAACGAGTTAAAGCACTTTAGCAATCAGCAGGTCTATGTAGAGATATTAATCAAAGACAAACACACGATAATAGGCAGTACCGCTATCTAATGGGGAATGGGAATTATAATTACGGAGCTTCTAAATCATGTATAATGCTAATAAAACACGAGTCTGCATAGTGCAGTTACTCCGGTTTATTGGCACATCCTTGCCGTGACCTCGCAGCATCTTCAGGTGAAGGTCGACTGAAGAATGGGCGTGATCGGAAATCCCATATTCAGTGTACATCGTATAGAAATTGCCGCTCAGATATTGAAAGGATAGAAGAAACGACTCTCTTTAATATGCCAATTCCAATTCAAACAATAATAATATTTGTAATGTAATGAATTCGGCGCATAGGCTCAATATTAACGGCTTACCAGAGAAGTAGGCAGGGAGGGTCCAAGGCCCCTCCCGAAAAGGAAAAAAGAAGCCCAAAAGAATATAATATTTAATACAGTAAAAACTTAAGTTTATAAATAGGAATGTTAAAATGTAATACACTAATATATTAATATTGAAAATTGAGTAAAAAATCTCAACTTAGCCAATATAGATATATTATGCATATGCATTCATAAAAGTGGAAGCCCGGTCACAAAATCACTAATTAGTGTGCTTCACAGTAGTGCATATGACGGTACTGCAATGGCATAACTTGTCTGTCTGTGAGGCAGACTATTAAGGGCAGTCAGTCAGTCATACGAGAGAGGTTCTATCTGGGTCTGTGAATTGAACTCTGGCGTAGCTCAGTTGGTAAGAGCATTGACACGGATAGCCAGAAGTCCTGGGTTCAAGTCCCAGTGTCAGAGGAATTTTTCTCCTACAATATTATCATATTAACATTAGTCAATATAGTTCTTACATTTTTTTATATGGCTGTGTCCAATTGGCACCCTTAATTTAAGACAGCTATCCTATCAGGATTTCCTTCTCTAAATAAGGGTGTTTTATTGCCCTTGTGACAATTTAAACTAGACTAACAGTACTTATAAACATCTGAAAAATTAAGCCTTCAAATTTAATAAAACACGATAACTACTAACAGCCATTGTACGAGAGTCATTTATTTCATAATTATGAGGTTGTCTAAAACCCCAGAACTTCAACATTTAATTATGGTCGAACAAAAATCAAGTTACCTATAATGGTAATTAAGACAGGAGTATGTTTTTGTGAGACTGCCGGTGTCGCTGACTACAGATCCGTCTGCCCGGGTTCGATCCCCGGTACCTTCTCAGATTTTTCTGAGGTAGGGAGGTCTGAAACGGGGTGCACTCAGCCTCGTGATTCAAATTGAGGAGCTCCCTGATAGAGAAGTAGCGGCTCCGGTCATGGAAACCACCATGCTGACCACATGCCCCCCAATCTTGCCATCTGCCTATGGTAGATGACGCAGCTGTCGGGCGGTAGGCCTTGTCCCTTTAGAGATATAGCGCCACAGAGTTCATGTTTTTGTGAACCGAACAAAGCGAGTTTAAAATTATTGAACTTGCAAGTTGAAAATGATTTAACGAAATAGGCTGTATCAAAATATACGAAATATACTCGTGTCTTAATAAATGCTATTACAGGACAGAGGCGTAACGAGGGGAGGTTTGGGGGTTTGAACCCCCCATTGATTAAAACAAGGAAAATTGTACAATTTTTAAGTCTGATTATAAATTACTTAATATGAGTATAAAGCGTGGGAAGCTAAAAACTCGTTATTGTGCATCTTAATTTTTAAAATTTTCCGGGGGAGGACCCCCGAACCCCCCTCTCCCTGGGGGGTATTCCATACCCCCAGATGTTATAACCCCCCCCCCCCATATGGTCGGCCTGGTTTCGCCTATGTTACAGGATGGTTGCTTAATACGATTATACCATTAACAACAAGTTTGACTGGTCGAAATTCAGTTTGTATCTAAATTCATACTACTCATACTGTGGCTTAATGTGAGGACATCAGGAGTGTGCTCCAGATGCTGCGGCAACTCTTGTCTCCATTAACATGTGAGAGGATTCAGAAACCGCAGTTGACTGCCGTCTCTCGCTTGTCATGACAGCAAGACAAAAACTTGTCACTAAAATCGAGTTTGCACTGCAGTGACACTAAAAGCTTTTGACAACCATCGAATGGGACAATAGCAACAAGTGAACCTAATAAAGTGAGGAAACGTGATTGGAAAGATTACAAGCCTGACATATGTTTAAAATACTTTCACGTTGTAAGATAGAGTGGTGAAGAATAATAAGTACGCTATGTTATTATGGACTGTAACAGGTGTTTAATTAATTTTAGGCCTGCTACTTAGTAATAAAAGTAGGTATCATTGATAGTATAGGTAGAGGAAGCACTGTGTTCGACCCCTGAATTCCAAGTCGAGTTTTAAGCATTAATATAGAATACACGTTTTGAAGTCCTCTGAATAGAAAAGTCGATTTTCAGAAATTGTCTGTGTGTCTGTGCGCCTGGAAAGCTTGAGAAAGGAAAATTGCATCAAAACGAAAGTTTTAGATATTTTTTTGGAATGGGAAACGAAGATTAGCCACAATTTCTCTTACTTTCATTACCACTTTACACGAAGAAAAATTCTTCTTTTGCTATTTTCTCTTAATACGCCTCTAACGATTTTGTTTAAATTTTATATACAAAACGGTGAAATTTTGTAATTAATTCACGGTGGAGCAGATTTGAATTTGAAGTAGGTCTTAACTAATTATTTAAGCTCATTAGACGGGAAGGGAAAGTAATTTTACTATTAAGTGCATTTTACCATTAAGTGAATTTTACCATTAAGTGAATTTTACGAAAAGGGAGTAGAATTTCAAAAGCCGAACTGAAAATATTTATTGGCCGGTTCAAAATATTATTATTTAATTTTATTCATATCTGCTATATTGTTAATATGTAAGTGTAGAAATTAAGCGAACTGTAAATGAATGTCAATTTCATTAATTTCTGTAACTGAAACCCTAGCATATCGAAAGGTGAAATAGGGTTGATTATATTTGGAGATTCAATAATAATAACACATTGACGGCCATGCTTGTATATTTCAATTAATAGGATATACCATACGTTAAGGCGGCGGTCACTGTTACAAAAGATTTCCAACTGATATTACTTAATCCAATGAACGGTTGAACTGGTGTGTGTAGGCCTATAGGCTATTCTAAATTTAACCTAAATTTAGCCTCCTTCTGGGAAAAGAGATGAAGTAAGTTTGAATTGTTAAGTCTCTTGCTTCATTAACACTTGATGTGGTTTCTGTGGTTTCCAGAAGAATCTACAGCACATGTACTTCTGAAAGAAAAGAGTTGTCTCCGCTTGTGAGGCAGACATTCGGCAGGTTTTTGGCATGCCAGACATGCGGGCGATAGCAGCAGGTGCTTCTACGTGCCATGACTGGGGATGCGATGAGCCCCCACCGAATTACAGCAACACAAACTATAAATTGCTATCAATTAACTCTATCTCCTCTCTACTTATAATTGCCACATTTCTATTCTACCTGTCCTTCTGCGATAATACTGTGGTTTGCAACTTCCAAGTTGAAAATGATTTAACGAAATGAATCAACGATAAACATAGTATAAATATACTGAGAAGAAGTGGGCCTACGCCAAAACAGAAATCCAAGATCCAAACACTCGAGGCCAGAATTATGTACAGCGCGATATTCATAGCACTTAGCCTATATTCCTTATATTTGTTAATTCCTTAGTTTTAAGTTTCAATTTTAGTGTATATTATACGTAGTATAAGTGTATATTATACGTAGTATAATATTATAATTATACACACTTCCAATTATATTATAATTCTTTAATTCACTTTGTTTTCTCGGCATATTAGTGGACGCATTTTTGTCTTATGTTTTAATATAGGTAGTTCAATATTGTATTATTATTCTATTTTTAGCATTTTGTATTATTATGTATGATATCTATTGTATTTGTTTTTGTAGATTAATTTTAATGTATTTTGTATTTATCCTGGTTGAGTGGAAGATAAGGCCCTATGGCCTTAACTCTGCCTGGCAAAATAAAACATAATAATAATAATAATTATTATTATTATTATTATTATACCGGTAATTCCGTTTTAAGGAAAGATTGGTTGATTATATGGTTATTTAACGACGGGGGTGTACTGAAAATTAGGCCTGTGCCTGTTGTAGGAATTTTGTCCCCCCCCCCCCGCACGGTCAGAGGCTGTCGAACTCTTGGTAAATTCCAGAGAGAAGTTAACATATTAATTTTAAACCATGTAATTTAGTTTTGTTTTTCATCGTAGTAACTAGAAATCTTAATTGGAGCTCTTTTTGATATTTGTAACCCGTAGCCTAACTTCTTGTAACTATACGTTTTTCTCTTTAGTATTAGTTAGTATAATTTTAAATATCTTAGGCTATAATCCTAATTATTTTCTTTAGTATTTTTATATTTTGTAATTTTATTTTGTAATTTTCTTTTGTAATTTAATGCTTTATAGCACTCTAGTTTATAAATTATAACTATGTTTAGTTCTTGTTATTTAAGTATTAAGTATTAATTAATTATCTGTAATATTATGTATTTGTGTTATGTAATAGTAATGTAGTTTTTTTTACTGGTAGAGCGGAAGAGAAGGCCAAATGGCTTTAGCTCTGCCAGAATAAATAAACATAATAATAATAATAATAATAATAATAATGATAATAATAATAATAATAATAATAATAATAATAATAATAATAATAATAATAAGAGATTCCTTTTGTCCGGGCGGCTTGGGTCGTTTAAATCCTAAAAGGGAGAGGTAAAACTAAGACAAAGAAAGAAAAGAAAGGAGTTCTTTTACATCCTGTAAATTTACAGAACCGGGCCTGTCACATTTAAGCACATATAAATGCCAGCCGAGATCGAATCCGCTAGCTTTAGCACAGAAATCCAGCGTTAACCAAGACTGTTTTAGGGAACGGTCATGTTAACATTTGACGTCCCATTTCATTTTGGCCCATTGTTTTGTTAGTGTCGTGGTAGTTATCTTTCACGGTCTTCTGAATTTGCTCTGATTTTAGCACTAAGGAAGGACGTTATACTGTTTAAAATGGGAGTGCAAACTTTACACCTAATGTTTTTCTCCTTATTCCGTCTAATACTAGCAACGAAAACACACTGAAACACTTTAGGAGGGAACCTAATTTATTTTGATGGCTTTTTATATAAAGTAATATTGACAATATAGGCATCCATAATAATTTATATTAATTTATTATTCTTAATACATGCTATTTTAATTTAATTTTAATTATGTGAACATATTCATTGTCTCCCTATGCATCAAGCATTTCTCTTTGTACATAGGCCTATTATTTCAATATTACTTTATGTAAAAAGCCATCAAAATAAATTAGATTCGCTCCTAAAGTGTTTCAGTGTTTTGTCATTGTTAGTATTAGATGGAATAAGGAGGAAAAACATTTATTCAAATAAATTCACTCTCTTCGGATACAATGAAATTTATTAATTTTCACCGAAGTTTTATCTACGAATATTGTATTCAAAGCAAATGCAATTAACAAATCTAACAACATAACAACGTAATTCATAGCATAATTAATGAGTTCTCATAAAGTTAAGAACATCTTCATACTTCGACGGATGGCATGAAAGTCGTGTGTCAAATACTGGATTTTTAATAAGAGACACGTTATATTTTATGTAAGACTGCAGGAGCGAACTTCCTGAATTGCGAAGGCAGTCCTACAGAAGATAGCTTACTTCCTAGTTATATCTCAATAGCAGTTAATATAGTAGGTAACATTTTAATTAGCTAAACATACGTCTTCTCTTAGATTGTTAATTGCACCAGCATCTGGCATGGCATCCTAATGATAGAGTCTCCTATAGGAATGTAGTTTGTACCGATGTGCTGAAGTATTTTATGGGCATGACATCCTGTTGGTTGCAATCATTTGCAAGACAAAGGAGCGACTACAGTTTACACACCATGATGCCGATTCTTCAGTAACTTCACTGAACAGTACTGAATGTGGACAATCCCGTGCAATATGGTTAGCACTCCGGCAGGCCTATCCCTAAAGGCAACATTAGCAGTTTATAAAGAAAAAATGACAGAAACCGAAAGAATGAAAGGAAATGAAATTCAAGTCTTATCTTAACTTTCCGGTATTCGGATAGACTGGCTTAGGTATTCGAAACAGTGAGATTCACTCTTACGCAGATACGAGCAATAAGCTAGAGCAGTGATTCCCAAAGTGGGGTCCGCAATGATATTTCAGGGGGTCCGCAGGCGGTTTAAGAAGAAATAGGATATCCCATAATTTTATCAATTTACATATCTTCTAAAGCAGCTTCACTGTTCACATTAAGGCGAAAACTCTGTTTGTTAACATTGATATTGTTATTTTGTCTATGGAATTTAATACATTTGAATCAAAGTATTTATTTAGGTTTTTTTTTTTAAACCCAGAGGGTGTCCGCGAAATTTTAATTTTTTTTCAAAAGGGTCCGCGAACGGAAAAGTTTGGGAACCATTGTGCTAGAGTGAGCAGACGTAGGCCTATTTGTTGACTTTAGGGCCGGTTCTAGAGCGAACAATATCTACCCATTCCACTGTCTCAAAAGACTCTGACCAAAGTATATTATTATTACTATTTGGGATACCCAAAATGATCAATATTGAAACCTATAGCAGAGTCAGGGTAGGGAAACTTAGCCTAAATCAGATAGATTCGCCATTAAAAGCTGCTTGAAGCAAGAACAGAGGCGCCAACTTATATGGGCCCATGGGGCTGAAGCCCACCCAATAATCTGCCTTAGGCCTATTTTGTTAAATTATTTATTACCATTACTGAAATATGTTTCCTTATTGAATCGCCGGAAAGCTAAAACCAGGCTATTGTTGACTCACTCACGATTATCTGAACATTAATTTTTTTAAATTTGTTAATGCAGTTTCCACACCCACCGCCAAATTTTTATGCTTTTTATGTATTCATAAATAAAACTTAATCACATTGCTGATGAAAATATAAATAAGGAGAGTGCGGAAAAGTTAAACATAGAATTGAGGTGAATAAAAATCACAACAAGGATATTAATTTAATGGGCAAAGCAAGGAATTGTGATGCAAGACAATATTACAAAGTTTGTCTTCTGAGACAATGAAACCATTTCATGTAGGCTTCGGCCTCGATAATTAATTCAAAAATAAAAAATTAAGAACAAATAATTAAAATACATTTATTAACACTTACACACGAATCATTCATAAACTAAACTAATAATAATTATAATGAGACAACTAAAAATCTGGCTTTGGAGTGCAATCCATGAAAATAAATGAATAAAATAAAACATGTAGTTAAGTAAATAATTTCGGGGGCCTAGGTTCATTACCGCATTTACCGCATCAACCCTATTCTGTGCTAACTCCATCCAACCATCCTATTTGCTGTAAATCAATCCTAATGTTGTCCTCCCACCTACGACTAGGTCTTCCAAGTGATCTTTTCCCTTCGGGTCTCCTAGTCATTACTTAATTTTATGTTATGTCTATCCTCCCCCATTCGCACAACATGTGAAGCCCATTTCAATTCTCTGTGATTTAATTACCCTTACTATATTCCGCGAAGAGTTAAAGATTGTCGTTATGCAGTTTTCTTCAGTCCCCATTTTCATCTCTGTTAGGTCTGAATATTTTCCTAAGCCCCCTGTTTTCAAACACTCTCAGATTATGTTCTTCCCGAAGAGTAAGGGACCATGTCTCATATCCATATTAAGTTCCAGTCCATTTTCTTTTATTATTTTCGGTTCTTTTGTTCTAGTTCTAGTGATGAGTATGTGAATTTGTAAATTTTCGTCTCTATCTCAAGTTTTTTTCTAGGGTTTTCCTTACCTGTGAGACAAATGTCAGGAAACTTTAGGCCCTTGTGGTCCCCGAATATCATCTGGCCGTCATTATCATCTTCATCCCATCCTCGTCGCCTTGTTTGGAATGAGTGTGTGAATGGTGTGTCTCGTCCTATGTATTCGTGTTGTCTCGGAGGTGGCCTTGGCATTGGGCTGATCACTCATCCGGGGAGGCCCTCCATGTCCTTTTCTGGTCAAAAGAGTATGTATGTGATCCAAAGCTAATCCTTTTTCCGACAGGTTGCGGCCCTGTAAGACCCGGGCGGCTTGGGTCGCTTAAAACCTAAAAGGGAGAGGTAAAACTAAGATAAAGAAAGAAATCTCAAGTTGTTTTGCAAACTAAATATAATTTGTCTTAATAATTACTTACCATATTATTGATTGTTAATGGTATTTATTTATAATTAATACTAAACGGCACCCACACAAGGACAAAGCTCATTTGGGTGTTAAACTTAAATTCTGTATTTTGTGTATCATAGGCCTATAAAGTAATTAGAATGCAATACACGGTTTATCGGAAATTGTTTGTTTAAACAGGCGAGGGATACCAGATGAACAGATATACAAAGACGAATCGAAGGTACATATATATGAAACATTTTTGCAGTGTTATCTTGATTTAGAAGTTTACTAGCATGTGCCCGTGGCTTCGCCCGCGATAATTATTTAAAAAATTAAAAATTAAAAGCATAACCCTAATAGTTAAATCATTATATTTATTAACACCTAAATCACGTGGACTACATATCACGATTAGATAGCGTCGCCTGGTAAAGGCGCCCGCGGTTTCCCCCGCGATAATTATTTCAAAAATTAAAAACTAAAAATTAAGAGCATAATAGTTAAATCATTATATTTATTAACACCTAAATCACGTGAATTACATACCACGATTAGATAGCGTCGCCTGGTAAAAGCGATCTCATATTCTATTTCCTTGGCCCAGAAAATCCCTGTATAGTGAGTTTCGTCCAAATCGAACGATGTTTAACCATATTTAGGTCTATGTTGATTATCCCTCTTCCGTGTAGGTTGAAAATTTCATATGTCTACGGGCCTTGACATTCTAAACAAATGAATCGACCAGCGTGGGCTTACAACATTCAAGCGATCGCGATGCTTTTATTTCCACGGTATGACAAAAATAGCCAAAGCCAACTGCAATTGATTTGACATTGAAATGTACTACTGAAATCTGATGCTTCGACAGCGCTAAAATCACGTTTTCTGCCAGTTTTTCACTCATAACTCGCGAACGAAAGCTAAAATTACAAATTCGGCTTCGAGGTGCATTCGCCCACCTTTCAGTCCATCTATCTTTAAAATTTCAGATCTCTGCGTTCAGTAGATTTCGATGGGCATCGTGGACAGACAGACAAACAGCATGTGCCCGCATGTGCCCGCGGCTTCCCCCGCGATAATTGTTTGAAAAATTAAAAACTAAAAATTAAGAGCATAGTTAAATCATTATAAAATTATTAACACCTAAATCACGTGGAGTGCATTCCACGATTAGGTAGCGTCCCCCGGTAAAAGCGACCTCAGATTCGAGTTCCTTGGCCCAGAAAACCCCTGTATAGTGAGTTTCGTTCAAATCGAACAATGTTTGACCATATTTAGGGTTGATTACCCTTCTTCCGTGTAGGGTGAAAATGTCATATGTCTGTGGGCCTTGACACTCTAAACAAATGAATCGTCTAGGATGGACTAACAAAATCAAGCGATCGCGTTGCTTTTATTTCCAAGGTATGAGGTATGATGACAAAAATAGCCAAAGCTATCTGTAAGTGATTTGATATTGAATTTATTACTGAAACTGATGCTTCTAAAACGCAAAAAAATGCACGTTTTCTGCCAGTTTTTCACTCATAACTCACGAACGAAAGCGAAAATTAAAATTCCGGCTTCGAGGTGCACATTCCGACCCTTTAGTCCGCCTATGTATAAAATTTCAGATCTCTGCGTTCAGTAGATTTCGCTGGGCATCGCGGACAGACAGACAGACAGACACTTCCTTTTATTAATATAGATAATCAGTATTCTTCCTTAGTATTACTGTGGTATACGTATTTCGGAAAAGTAAGAAAAAGAAAACTTCAAAATAAATTACATGATTTTAGTATTGCTTTGGCAATAGTATGACTGGTTGATTTATACATTCTCTCAGAGAATTTCGTTCGCGAGTTTTTAGTATTATTTCTCTGTAGGTAATTTATTGTTTAAGCAACGAAAGTACGACGATTACCAAACATAATGCAATAATTACCACCGCCTAGCATAATACTTAGGTACTTAAATATCTGGACCCGTATTAAAAGGCCTGTAATGAACACATAATTCCAATGACTGTGTTGTGAAATGAGACATTTTGAACTGGATGAATTCGTGAGTTTATCCTTGCGGTGTATTCTGTATTTTATGTATCTTATATTTCACTAACTTAAAGGCCCGATTTCGTTTGGGTTTTGTATTTTGTAATTAGAAATTAACTTATGAAGGACATTCGTTTTTCAAACTCTAGGTCCTTATACAGGTAATTAGAATTTCCCTCAGAAAACGCTTGATATAGCTTTTTATGGCTCGTAGAGGATATAGAATATTGCACCCCTTGATTCTACACACAAAGCCTGGTAGAGTTTGAAATGGAAAATAGAAATTCCGGTAACATAGAATTGTTTTGTCTTTACGAAGTATTTTATGTTTCACTCTCATGTTACCATACAACCGTTTTAGGGCTGAAATCAAAATGAAATTCAATATCACTTTCATACTTTCCTCCCCCAAAACCTGGGACATAATAATATACTGCGCGCATAGGATTAAACATGTTCCATCCTATTTTGTCTCCTTTTACATGCTTAGGGCCTATGATAAACATCCATATTTCACAACTAAAAATATAAAGCTCACAGCTATAAATATTGTATCAGTGGATATAATTTTTTTTACAGACTTCTGATATGGCATACTCGTTGGAACACCCGGGCTGAGACAATTGGAAATGCTTTCCCTGCATTACGAACTCTTATTCTAGCCTACATCAAAATATGAAGTGACAAAATGGTATTCTCTATGTCCAGGGCAGAGAAAGTTATGTGATTGCATCACATTATGCATTATTTTCGTGGATTTCATTTTTCTTTATTTATTTACATCAATGAATTATATCGATAGCTTCTCTAATTTGTCAAAATCACGTATCATGTAGGCTACTTCCAAAGCTACCTGTGAACACTGCCAACAATACACTGTTGTCATGAGAACTGTACAAGCAATGTGATTTGTATTTGATTGTAATAAGATCTCCTCGAAAATAATTTATTTTTGGCATTTAAAACCAAAATTTTCCAAAATCCTTTCTTAGTGAGCACCTACAATATGAAACGAAGGTAGTGTCAAAATTTCAAGTGTCTGTCTGTTGTAGTTTAGGCTCTATGTTGATTCTCTGTCAGTCAGTCAGTCAGGACATATATATATATATATTTATTTATATTTTCATGAACTAAGGGACGGGAGTATGAAAATTTTAAATCTTTGAGCCCATCCAATATTTTTCAAAAGTTGGCGCCACTGAGCAAGAAGATGCATTATCGCCTTTACTTTTTAATTTTGATCTTGAGTATGCCATGAGAAGAATTCAAGAAAACAATGTAGACCTAGAATTAAACGGCAATCACCAATGTTAACTTATGCAAATGATGTTTGTCTATTGGGAGATGACATAAACAAAATCGGGAGAAATGCAGAAAGTCTTTTCGATCCCTGCAGAATTTTTGGGTATTAATAGGCTATATGGCCATGAAACGTCAAAGTGATGTGCTACAAAATATTAGAATAGCAGATAAAGCATTGGAACAAGTGGATAAATTCAAATATCCGGGAACAATAATTAGGCCTACTGATACCAGTAATATCAAGGAAAAAGTTAAGTGCCGACTGAAATAAGGAAATGCTTGTTATTATTCAAGTCAGAAGCTTCCATCTTCTCGTCTTCTGTCAAGAAATCTAAAAATAAAAATGTATAAGACAATTATCCTGCCGGTCGTACTATATGGATATGAGATATGGCCCCTTACTCTTCGGAAAGATCATAATCTGAGAGTGTTCGAAAACAGTGTCCTTAGGAAAATATTCTGACCTAAGAGAGATAAAAACGGGGACTGAAGAAAACAGTATAAACACGAGCTTCATAACTTGTACTCTATCAGCGAATATAATAGGGGTAATTAAATCACGTAGGATGAAATGGACTGCACATGTTGCGCGCAACGGAAAGGAAAGACATAACTAAAAAATATTCACTGGGAAACCCGAAGGGAAAAGACCACTTGGAAGTCCTAGACGTAGGTAGGAGGAAAATAATAGACTAGATTTAATGGAAGTAGGATATGCAAGGAATGGTTGGAAGGAGTTAATATAGAATCGGATTGAATGGTGGGCTCTTGTAAGCGCGAAAATAAACCTGCGGGTTCCATAAATTAGATGCGATAATGAACCTTCGAGTTCCATAAAATAGACGCGAAAATGAACCTTCGGGTTCCATAAAATTGATAATATTCCTTTAGAATGCTTAGGAATTGTTTATTACCATTGAGTAATTATAAGTTAGTTGTTGTTATTATTGATGTTATTATTATTGTTATTATTATTATTATTATTATTATTATTATTATTATTATTATTTGATACAGTAGTAGGCCTACACAAATTAACTAGTTCGGATGGTTGAGACCTGCACTTGTTCACAAAGTGCGGGGGATATGAAATATTGACATTGTTCTCGGCTGATTAAACAAACGCCCCTTTATAAGATTGAGCATACATCTTAGCTGAGGAAGCCGAGGAGGATATATTTTTGCCGTTCTTCAACCGTTATATGATTCATAATGCTAAACAATTACAGGGCTCATGTAGGAAGACATTATTTTATATTTTGCTGACCAACCCTTCGCTAACGACAAAGTGTTAACATCATACCACCTGATGCTGAGGCATCTAAGTAACAAATTCATATTTGTAATTTTGAACTTATAATTCTGGGTTAATCAATGTTGATCCTGCGGGCCATCTTCAACACATACCTGTATAACCTTTGTCGCATCCATTAGAGACAAAAAGTACTACGTACAGTGGACGCCATCTTAACTGATCTAGGATCAACTGACCATCGAGTTAACAGATCACTCAGAGTGGTATTTTTCTTTAAAGTCTACTCAAAAAAGACAGAAGAACATTTTTTAAATTCGGTAAATTCATTTTGTCCAAACTACAAGATGTTATTGATTTTTGAATGATTAAATTACAGTGTCAGTCAGTATATTAATTTGTTGGTATATGGTTCAGTGCTTTTCCTACTAAAGTATGATGGATTATGTAATATTTCAATGTGTGTAGATTATTTTTAGAAACAGAAACGCTTTCAGAGAGGCCTATAGAACAGTAGGTTCTTTATATCTGTCTAATATGGCGTAAAACTTCATCGAAATACTAAGCGAAATTAAACTGACTAATAGTAATGAATAATAATTAAATTATGATGAACATTATTTTTTTACGGATACACTCTTTGCTTATCAGGGCATCAATGAAGAATCGCGCTATTAATTCTTAAAATTAAAATGTTAGAATAATATTCACGTATGGCTATCATTCTCTAAATATCACGTTTAGGACTTCTCATTCAGATTCATTTTTAGGTTTAACACATAGCAAGTGTTGTGGTTCAAATTATCCAATATTGATAAGCATTTGACAATCAGACTTTAAACACTTAGAAAAAAGGGCAGTTCAACTCGCATGACATTTCCTTTCTTCTGATCAATGAATCAGAATGAATGGCTTTACTTACAGGACCACACACACAGTGTAGTACTCGTTGCCAAATCTGTCGTTTCAGATAGTTTTAATGGAAGTGTCAGAGGTTATAATCTATTGATAAAAAGTGGATAATAAATTATTTTCCAAGGCCTTCGAAGAGATATTATTTAAAAGGAAGAAGTTGGTAAGTTTGCTGTAAAAAATTCCACTGTATAAGATAGTAATTAACTTGTAACCAACAATTCACGCGTCCGTTTGTAAATTGGGTTAAGTCAAAGAAAACACTAATTGAGAAAAAAGCTACCTGGAATTTTTCAAATCCAGATTAAATAAAAAAAACTACAAATTTCTTTCGTTGAACATATTAAGTAGCATATACCCTATAGCCTATTTGAAATACCGAAGAGGACACTCATAATACAACTGGAGGGCAGAAGGAAGAGGGGAAGACCAAGAACGCGGTGGATAGACGAGGTGAATGGTGAAGCTAGCAAGTTATGGAATGAGGAATTGGAAGATGTCTGCACTTGAACGTGACAGATGGAAAACCTTTCTTGGGGAGGCCAAGATCCAGCGATGGGTTGTCGAGCCAATGATGATGATGATGATGATGATACCTTATATGGAAAGATTTTACACGTTAATTTTTTTTATTTCATCTGGAATTTGCATTCAGGGCTCATGAGAGATAATTAAAAATTCCCGTATTAAATTGTTTGATTTAGCCGATTTTATATTGCCGATAGTATAATGGAATTTTAATGACTTGAATATTTGTATACATCTTTATAGGAGAGAAAAATCGGATAAATTATACAAATTTTGTCTTGTCCTTCCTTCCACTCCAGCTTTTTGGATGGCTGAGCATGCACAATTCCATATCTATGATGTTCAGTATAATGTTATGACTAGTGCACGGATTCTTGGGTTTTAAACTATTTAGTTCCTTGCCAGATAAATATATTTTAACCTAATAATCATTTTTCACTGCCAGGACAGTCACACAGTCCAATCTAATAAAACCTAAAATGGCTAAATAAGATGTTAAAAACTAAAAATTGCAGAACTCTTTGTTTAATTAAAATACGGTAAAATATTTAACAAACCAATGCCAAATAATTAATTTAATTATCATTTTTCTACTAGTTTTTTTTCTGCCAACATTTTGCATCTTGCTCATTGTTGCCACTAAATTGGTAAGAGGAAATTTTGCATTGCATTTTGTCATTTTGTCATATTGTACTCCATGGTCATGGTAAATAAAAAATCATTAGTGAACCGAAATCCCCAGCTTCTTTAGAAGCAAATTAAAGACACTCTAAAGAAGCTTACACTTGCAGTTTATTCACAGTGTTTGTTCCAGCAAGACCCCGAAAGTATTCTAAAAGTTGATTGGTTAATATTGAGTAATATTGAGTATTTGTGTTGGAAGGAACAGTGATAATTATACATTTCTATTAACTACGAAATGTTGAAAATTAAGCAAAAAGTGTTTTTATAATTTTGTCGATCAGAGCAATGGCATTTGTAAGTTTAAAAAATATATAATACATTTGTTACATTGTGTTTATTGTACTTATTAATGCAAAACTTTCATAAGGACTGAAAATGATGAAAAAAACTGAAATGAAGTTATTTTCACATGTAGGGCAGGGCAGGGCATATAAAAACCTAAAAATAAGAAAAATCAAGGCCTTGGTTATAACTTAGGCGACTACACACAAAGAAAGAGCATTTTTAGTATTCAACGCAATTTAGCCGGTATGTTTACTTAACCAATTTTACACACGCACGATTGAATTATTATAACATATTAGGCTTGGATAATATTGAGCACCCTGTTTGGTGGTTATGTTTTAATTGAACTAGGCTCTGGGCTGAGAAGTAAGAGAGAGAGAGAGAGAGAGAGAGAGAGAGAGATGACGGGGAGTGTAAAGAGAGGCTTCTACATTAGTTTTATCTGCATGTATTAACAAGGCAACTTAATTGAATCCTCTGCACTTAGTAAGTTATTATGATTTTGGTAATATTTATGACACGGATGTCATTAATTAAAGAAATGACTGAAACTTATAATTAGCTTACTACCAGCAATCCTAAGCAACTGACGGTCAAGATGGTTAGCTAATTCCTCTTTTTAAGTAATCGAACCACAAGAAGACTAAGAGGAAGATGGAAAGAACAAAACGAAAAAAAGAGAGAAAGTCAATTAAGAAAACGACATTCAAGGAGAGAGAAGAGATATATCCCTTAAATATGCTACGTTTTTAATTTTTGAGAGATAAACGAGAAGATAAACAAAGAGAAAAGAAGAAGAAGAGAGTAGTAAGATCGCTAGAAGAGAAAGAAAGGAAAATGTAAAAATTACTCACAGAAAAGGAAATTAAAGAAAATGTGTTAAAGAAAATGAAAATAAATGACGGAAAGGATATTAAGAATAAAATATGGATAGTGAGAAGACAGCACAAAATTCAATGAAAGGGAAAAATAGTAAAATTAGAGTGGTAATTTGCAATAAAGTCGAATGAAAAAGATAAGCAAAGTCCCTCCCCCAAAGGTACGTAACTCGAAAATATGGAGGTGATACGAGCGAAACCGAAAAGGCCTAATCAGAAAAATTAAATTAGTTTGAACGATTAACGTGTACATGTGGGTCACGTTTCCTTTGAATTATGGTTATTTTAATAAAATATTCATATGTATGCAAGAGATTATATCTAAAAATACTATTAAGTATTAAATCCGAATTTATAAACTCGATGCTTTGTCGGCTATGTAAAAACATGTTTAAAACATATTTAAAGTAGCCTGTAGTAAAAAACCATATTTTACTACTGCTATTAAACGTTGTCTGAGTTTATATTTATATTTTGTGATGAAATATTTATCTTATTTACTTAAGAATTTTCTATGCAGAAAATATCGTTATAGTGACTTTCATCTGGCCGATGGGTTACTTTAAAACAATTTATAAAGTCTTCTGAATAAGCATACTCCGACTTGCTGTCAGAAACTGATAACTAACATTCTTATTGGTAGTCATTGGTTCAATTAATAAAATTGATTAACTGCTATGGAATTTATTACTTCAAATTACTTGTTATCTATTAACTCATCCGTAGAAACTGTTTTTCTTTCAAATAATAATCACCAAATCTTCGAGAATAACTTAAAATGTCCCGAAGAAAATCACCATACTTACTCACTTACTTACTCGATGCTCCAAAATGACTCCTCGGTACATAATTTATTACAATAAATTAAATTATTATTATTTCACAAATATTAGACTAACGACTGTCATAAAAATAAAATATGAAACATACACAGTAATGATTTGATTTTGCTTGTATGACTGATGCACTGCCGCAGCATTGGCGTATTAATCACGGTACATTGATGCTTACGTGACCAGTAACAAGCTGACCATATTATCAGATAAAATCCCATCCTCGTATTAATACCAAGCATTTTAGGAGACAAACGATCGTGATTGGTCTATATCCGAGGAACTGCTAAACGTTATTGGTCAATGTCAAACACGCGGCATATGAGTGGAATGGTCCTTTTAATTAATATCATCTACCGTTAAAAGGGCTTCTTTTACCTTCGCCTGTCTAAAAATATATTTAGGCTATTATTATGGAAATATATTACATTTTTACATGATCTGAATAGTGTGTTTTAAGTTGCCTAAAATCCGGCTGTAAGTCTATCGCGAAAAATGCTGTTTTGCATGAGGAAGAAACAACTGAATGCGAACTGCCACAAAGCGACCAATGATTTTACTATGCCATAGATCAACATTAACTTTGCATGATTATTAATTGTCACGCATGCACCTATAATACGATGAATAATAGGGATTTGATTTAATTAATATTTATGATATAGTTAAACAAGCACACCCTCATTAAACATTCAGGGCAGACAGTGGTCCCTGTTGCTACTAGGCCTATATATAGTGAATCCATGTGGAAGCTACTTCGTGACATGATTCTCGGTAATCCTGCCGCCTTCTTTTCATCTTTCCACTTGTAACCACCAAATGCGGATTCTCTTAACATTTTCATATTCTAGCTTTACATGTATAAACTGCTACCAAATCATCTTCCTCTCGTAAGCTAGTCAATTACTTGTTTCTGCATATATTGCAAATTTTGCAGTACAGTCAGTTTACAGTCATTATATGTTACTTACTTCCTTAATGGCAATTGACAATTTTATTCCTCAGCAAGCTAAAGGAATAGTATATATTTTATGACACCCGGAGGTTCATTGCCGCACTTACCTGAGCCCGCCATTCAACCCTATTCTGCGCTAACTCCATGCAACCATCCCTTGCAAATCCTACTTCCCATAAATCTAACTTAATATTGTCCTCCCACCTACGTCTAGGTCTTCCATGTGGTTTTTTTCCGTTCGGGTCTCCCATTCAATACTTTTGATATGTCTTTTCTCCCCCATCCGCGCAACATGTCCAGTCCATTTCATCATTCGTGATTTAATTGCCCTTAGGCGGGCCATACACGTTACGGTATACCGGTGAGGTTTACCTGCACAGGTAAACCGGAAAGGTATACCTGTGCAGGCTAGAGCACACACACGCTACGGTAAACCGGAAGGTTTTAACTCAGTCGAGAGATGGCGAGCAAACAAGAAGACGACGCGATCGCTCTAGTACAGCGTTTCTCAACCTTTTTGAACCCGAGGACCTCTAAAATGTCTAAAAAATTTTACGGACCCCCTAATTTTACATCCCACTTTTAAAAGAAGGCCTATATTATTAATATTCTTAATATTCGGGGTATTAATTATAGGTCATTATAACGAAATATGTGAAACAATTTTACTTCTTTACTTTACACTTGCTTTATGATTTTTTAAAATTATATCTGCGGACCATCTGCACTGAGAAACACTGCTCTAGTAGGTTTGTTAGTGACCATGAAGTGTAAAAAGAAGCGAAAACGCACAGCCTGGTGTAATGAATGGCTTACAAAGAGAAATGAATACACTCATACAAGATTACTAAAACAGTTAAGTTCAGATCCTACAGATTACCGTAATTATTTGCGGATAAATGATGAAGTCTACCAAACACTGTTGTCACTCTAATACAGAAGAAAAATACAGTTATGAGAACTTATATTTCTCCCCATGAAAGACTGACAGCTACTTTGAGGTTTCTTGCAACGGGTCGATCGTACGAATGTCTCAAGTATTCTACTATAATACAGTATCACCTCAAGCTCTTGGCAAAATAATTCCGGAGACATGTGAAGCCATCTACAATCAGGGCCGTCGCGTGGGCAGGGCGACCGGGGCGATCGCCCCGGGCGCCGCGACCAGGGGGGCGCCGTGGCAACGGCAAAAATAAAACAACAAAATTTGAAATAATATGTTAGATGTAGGCCTACATAACGTATTTTTTAAAGTTAAGTATAACTGAATTTTGAATATTACGTCGTTTGTATTTATTGAACAAATAAATATTTGATACCAATAACTTTATATTTTCTAAGTTACCCCAAAATAAATATTTGCTCAAAATTGAACAGCTGGATTTGCTTGTATACTGTTAATAATAATAACCTAATAATAACGCGTGTTTAACACCATTATGTTTATATGTATTTGATAGTGTCGCGTCACGTCGCTCGCTGTGTGTTTGTGTTTGAATCCTTACAGATAGGTGGAATGTCGGGTGGGTGCACGTGGGATTAATTTTTTTTTGGGGGGGGGCGCCTGACGAAATCTTGCCCCGGGCGCCAAAAAATCACGCGACGGCCCTGTCTACAATGTGCTGAAAAAAGTGTATCTTCAGGTATGTATAGGCCGGGCACACACGTTACGATATACCGGTGAGGTTTACCTGCATAGGTGACTGTACAGGTAAACCGGAGCGTGTGTGCCAACCAAACTGCACAGGCGTAGCGACCTGCGCAGGCGACCGGAGAAGAATTGAAATTCCATTCTTTCTACCTGAGCAGGTGTGTAGACCTGAGCGTGTGTGTGAGTCACTCCGGCACGCCTGTACAGTTTCACTTTCTCGCATATACGTAGTATAGAGCAAGTATTGTGATCGTGACAAAAAATCGAAATCGAGATAACACCGGGAAAGCATGTTTCACGATGCCTCGAAACCGAAAAAAGTGTTTTTGGAATGACGTCTGTCCGTCTGTGGACAAGCACAGAGGATAAACGGTCTATTGTATTTACTTCATTTCTTGAATCAATGAATTTTTCGAAATTTTATCGAACTGCCCAGAATTTCGGTTTTATAACTGAAATACTAAGGGGACTTTCATGAAAACTTTTTTTAAACTTTTGATTTCATAAAAATTGGCTCTAACGATTTTAATAAAAATGTAAAATTGGAAACTCTTATCTGTGGCTAATAAAATAGCTAGATCCATTTCTCTGCAAAAATGACATGACTCGTATCGATTTTCAATTTTTCTAGATTATCTCCATTACAGTAGGCGATACATGAAAACCTACCACAGTAAAGTTGTAGAGAAGATTATAAAGAACTTTTTTTTGTTAAATACATTTCTTTATAAAATGAATAGGTATCAAGATAAAAACAAAATAACATGACTGAAATGTGAATTTCAGAACATACATTTTTATTAAAATATGAATAATGTCCTTTTGTTGCCCATAGTGACAAGAATAAAGGGTGCGGCAAAACATCCTCCCTATTTTAAATTTCAAATAAAAAACAAATGGATCAAAATAAAGAAACTGTTTTAATATTAATGATATCTACACTGTGGGAATTTAGGGTTTTCAGTATATTACATTAGTTCACCTCACTGCTAAGTGTAAATAGACCTTAATACTGTCTCCGTGCTCTTATAGCAAGGTTCACCATATCAATTGCGTCAACGTGATTATGAAAATCGTGTGAGGTCATGTGCAAACATCCTTGAAGCTGTACCAGTCCCTTTTAGTAATGAAGCACATTTTCACTTATCTGGATGTGTTAATAATAAAAATTTCTGTTATTGGAGTGGACAGAACCCTCGTGAGCTTTATGAAAAACCTCTGCATAGCGACCGTGTTACCGTATGGTGCGCTGTTGGAAGAGTCGGGATTAATTAGTCTTTACTTTTTTGGAGAGGATGGTGCTACTGAGACAGTAAACTCTGAAAGATACACTCACATGATAAACACTTTTTCTCGCCAAGACCCAATGCACTGCAGACTGAAGAGGTATGGTTTCAGCAGGACGGAGACACCGCTCACACAGCTCGGATTTCTCTCCAAGTTCTGAGACAGATGTTTCCCGGATGCTTAATTTCTTTACATGGCGACATTCCCTGGCCAGCACGATCACCAGACCTTACACCCTGCGATTACTTTCTGTGGGAATATCTTAAGGCTGAGGTGTTTAAACATCGGTCGAGGACTTTGCCAGCTCTAAGAAATGCAATACAGGAAGAGATTGGTCTCATTCCTCAAGAAATGTTGGTTAGAACGATGGATAATTTCCGAAGTCGCATTCAACAATGCACTGATAGTGAAGGACACCACTTGAGTGACATTATTGTTCAAAACATGAAACTTCCCACTGTGTATAATCATTCATGTTAATACAGCTTCTTTATTTTGATCCATCTGTTTTTTATTTGAACTTTAAAATAGGGAGGATGTTTTGCCGCACCCTGTACTATAATCTAGATATTGTTGTGAAATGTAGTCAGTTTACCACAGTCGTAACACAGAATAAGGAGGATACAGAACGGACACTGCAGGTGGTCTGCTTGCGCCAATTTCTACTGCGCATGACCGAAGTTCGCCATTTTGAAATGTATAAAACTGTGCCTTGCTGCCTTTGTGTGTATGTAGGATGGTGGCTCGTTATCAAAATTCTTCGAGAATAATTACGAAAATAAAGTATGCTGTGCACTTCTCTTATTATTATTATCAATAATGAGTGTTAGTAAGCCCAACATAAAAGGCGGTCACTGGTGCTCAGCACCCAACTGTAAGAATAATTCAAACACGAATAAAGGCATAAGCTTTTTCCGTTTTCCGAAAGATGAACAACGGTAAGTAAAAATCAGTGTATTTATTAATAATTTATTTGAAGTGAAACTTCTTTAGCCGCGCTAGGAGTAAATCGAGAGCTAACCCAAACTTGCTTTACGAACAAAATCGTCACGAAATTGTTACGGTCAAAATCGTCACGAAATTAGTGGGGCTGTGACGGAACGGACTGAACAGAAATGAATCAACTCAATGATTAGGCTTATCCAAAATTTAAAAAATCCAAAATGAAAAAATCCAAAATTTAAAAATTCCAAATTTAAAAATCCAAAACTAAAAATAGAAAATCCATAATTAAAAAATAAAAAAATTCAAAGATCAAAAATTTAAGAAATCCAAAATTAAAACATTCAAAGATCCAAAATTTAAAAAATTTAAAAATCCAAAATTTAAAAAATAAAAAATCTAAAATTAAAAGAATCCAAAAATCCAAAATATAAAGATTTAAAAAATCCTAAATTAAAAAATCGAAAATAAAAAATTTTGAAAATCTAAAAATCCAAAATTAAAAAATCCAAAATTAAAAAATCCAAAATAAGAAATTAAAGAAATAAAAAAAATACAAAGATCCAAAATTACAAAATTAATAGAAACCAAAATTTGAAAATCCAAAAATTAAAAATTAAAAAAGTCCTAAATCCCAATATTAAAAAGTCCAACAATCCAACATTTAAAAAATCCAATAATCCAAGATTGAAAAAATCCAAAAACTAAAACAAGTTTCACTTCTGTCGCGTGGCGTTCCACGCACACTTTTATTTATTTATTTACCGTATTTATTTATATATATATTTTTTTTTTACTTTTGGGAAGTAGGCTATAAGCATTTTGATAGTAATTTTATATTTGTCTTATTTTTAATTTGAATATGTGAATGTAAATGTGAGTCACAACATCAACCCTGAAATTCATGTAGAGTGTACTGAAACTCATCAAAGTCACTCATCTGTGATTAAGGATTGCCAACATGTTTCATGCTGATTATTTGTACTAAGTATAATACAGTGTATATGGATAATTCCATGTAACTATGATTTACCTACAAGTAAAATCTGTCTAGCTCTTGTATGATATTTATGACACTCTTTCTTCCTTGTATTTTCTTCCTTCCATTGTATTCAATGTAACTGCAAATTGATCATTAGGTCTATATTTTTAGTGAATAAACTGGAGTTAACAAAAATACTACGTAAAGTTCATTTTGTATTTATATCCGATCTTGATTGATACTTGTATTCTTAAGTTGCTCTTGTTTAACTGTATGTGTGTTGGGTAAACAATAAATAAGAAGTAATATAGACATGTAAACCTCATAGCCTATTGTTCATTTATGGTACGCAGACATTTTTTTACAGCCAGGATGTTTTGCTACGTTGTGTTTTATATTCGAGGATTTTTTCCCTTAAAAACACATCGTAATTATAACAGGTAAGTTAAGATTCTTTAATTGTTATAATGAAAACTTTATTCTTAATGCTTAAAAACTCGCTTGACAGCGAAAGAAACCGTGTGTGACAGTGGTAAGCCAGCCGTTGTTTAATACATTTCAATATGGCGGCCAGCGCTGGGTCGGGCACGAGTCTTGGCTGAACGAGATCAAAGGAGCCGACCGCTGGTGTCCATTCTGTATGCTCCTTATTCTGTGGTCGGAAAGAACACACCAAAATCAATTAGAGCGAGGTGGTATAGGGCAATAGGGAAGAGATCCTGGGTTTAAATCAAACCTCGTGACCACCCAAATTTACCAGTAAACTCTTATAATAACTCATTCGTACAGCATTTGCTTCTATTGTTCGGCTCTATCTCAATGTATCCTGCATTTTTGCCTTTGAGATTGAGGAAACAATACAAACCCCAAGTTATTATTATTATTATTATTATTATTATTATTATTATTATTATTATTATTATTATTATTATTATTATTATTATTATTATTTCACAGTAAAAGCATTGAACATAAAGATCGACCCTGATGCTTTCCGTTCTAGATACTTGTTAGTTTTTTGAAAATGTAATAAATAACATTTGTGTCTATGGGTACGTATAGGGTACATCTGCGCTCCTCTTGCGCTCTGCTCCGCACGCGTGCCACTCGGAAGGCAGATTGGTATACGGCATTTTGAGGTGCACGCGAACCGCTCGCGTGCCGCTCGCCGCGATCCGTCCCCTGTCGGTTTTTTCGACGAACACAAAGGATTACTGATTTCACATTGGGACGTGTTTTTGGTAGTTGCGCTCGCGCTCCTCCTGCGCTCCTCAAGCTTAACACCTGCAACAACACCTTAACAACAATTAAATGTCAGACTTGAAGGGTTGAAAGTACCGGTACATTCGAACAATGAAGATAATATCACTGATTGGATCCATCCGATCTTGAAAAATCATAAACTGCTAACATCCAATCAAAATAGCCCATTTATGCTATCATCTCTTTATAAATTTAAAAATTCTAAATACAATTTACATTGGAGTGTTAACTACATTCTCACAAACTTACAAAGGAAATGCACAATATCCTTGTAAATAATACCCTGGGCATAAAACACTAGACAACAAATGTTTTATGTTTTTGCTGATCTTTATATTTTTCCTTCAGATATGGGATGGTTTTTTAGGTAGATTTCGAAGAAAAATCTACCTATTGCAATCGATACCATGTCATGATTTTAGAAAAATTCTTTCCTATCTTTACGTTTCATGCTTCTCTCAGTATGAAACCACCGCCCGCTCAAATTTTTATATACAGTATGTATACAGTGTATCTTTACACGCAAGCGGCCGTAATTTTGCAGATATTTGAACCAAATTGTATTATGTTATTTCTAGGTCCAATAGTTCAAACATATTTGTTAATGAGCAGAATTTGCCCAAGGGGGATGTCGCGGGAGGGGGATCTTGGCCCCTATGAAGTATAGAGGGAAACTTTGTTCAAAGAAATTAGAGTACTCCCTATGGAGTTCACAGTGACATCAACGATTCGGGGGTTTTGGGGGTACGAGAGGGGGTGGGGTGGGGGTGGAAATTCGAAATTTTTGAAACCACGTCTTGTGGGGTATCATTGAAAAGTTCTTGATGAGTACTCTGCAAATCAAAAACTCGTTTCTCGATAGCTCTCATTTAAGGCGAGATTTGAGTGTTTGAAAAAGTGCTCTTTCCTCTTTTTTGCAATTATTATTGCGGGTTTGTCATGCCAAGGCTAAAGAAGAAGAGTGCTACGCAGTGACAGTAAATTAAACCACAAGCACTTTGAAATCTACCTCAGCCTGTAGGCTTGCCTAAAGGGATTTTTTTCTCTTGATCTGTTTCTTTGATCTCAAAATGTATTGTTGGATCAGGTTAATTTTCAGTTCGAATAAAGAAGACATTCTACCTTAACTCAAAGCTTCTCGGTACTTAGGGTAATTCTGTTTCTGATTATGGGTTTGTTTGTTACTAATAGGAAGGAAATTTACCTTAAACCGACGTTGAGAAGGAAATAAGGTATTTTCCTTTATCATAATGGACATAAGGCTGATTTCCTTCTTAACGCAGCTGATTTTAGGTAGATTTCGAAGAAAAATCTACCTATTGTAATGGATACCATGTCATGATTTTCTAAAAATTTGATCATATTTTTACGTTTCATGCTCCCCTAAGCACGAAACCACATCCCATTAAAAAAAAATTGTGATATATATATATATTTATATCTTTACACGATAGCGGCCGTAATTTTGAAGATATTTGAACCAAATTTTAATATGTTATTTCTAGGCCCAATAGTTCGGACAAGTTCGTTAATGGGCAAAATTGGCCCAAGGGGGTGGTCGGGGGAGGGGGTTGAAATTTTAAAACATTTTTATCTCGGCTTCTATGAAGTATAGAGGGAAACTTTGTTTGGATAAATTAGAGTACTCCCTATGGAGTTCACAGTGACACCAACGATTCGGGGGTTTTGGGGGTACGAGTGGGGGTGGGGGATGGAAATTCGAAATTTTTGAAACCACGTCTTGTGGGGTATCATTGAAAAGCTCTTGATGAGTACTCTACAAATCAATAACTAGTTTCTCGATAGCTCTCATTTAAGGCGAGATTTGAATGTTTGAAAAAGTGCTCTTTCCTCTATTTTGCAATTATTATTGCGGGTTTGTCATGCCAAGGTTAAAGAAGAAGAGTGCTACGCAGCGACAGTAAATTAAACCGAAAGCACTTTGAAATCTACCTCAGCCTGTAGGCTTGCCTAAAGGGATTTTTGGAGTTGATACATTTTAGATAGCCCTCAAAAAGGGCTTAGGGATGTAAAATCTGTGATTTTATTATTTCAGTAGATTTGAACAACATGTACATGGTGGATATGCATGTAACTCATTTTCGGCAAAAATTGGAATTAAGGCTTTTTTGCCTAGCACGGTAGTGTTGAACATATTAGCAAGATAACACACAAAACATTAGGCCTAATGATGAAAGCTAGTGGTTCGCAGTAGCGCTGTGAAAATAATTTCAATTAGCAGCACGCGAGCGGAGCAGAGCGCATATGTATACGCAGCATTACACTTCATGGCCACTAATAAACCGACTAAAGCGATCGCGTCTTCTTGTTTGCTCGCCATCTCTCGACTGAGTTTACTGTACAGGCGTGCCGGAGTGACTCACACACACGCTCAGGTCCTCACGCCTGTGCAGGTCGCTACGCCTGTGCAGTTTGGCCTGCAGCGGCTGGCACACACGCTCCGGTTTACCTGTACAGGTCACCTGTACAGGTAAACCTCACCGGTATACCGTAACGTGTATGGCCCGCCTTATGAAGCTCGTCGTTATGCAGTTTTCTCCAGTCCTCATTTTCATCTCTCTTAGGCCCAAATATTTTCCTAAGCACCCTGTTTTTGAACACCCTCAGATTATGTTCTTCCCGACAGTGAATTTTTAGAGAATTGCTGGGATTCCATGACAGCCCGACAACTTTTCCTTTTAGCCTTTCATAATAGCAAGCTTCGCAGTTTATTTTGACCTATAAAGAACTATTTCCATTAGGATGGCTGCGTTCATTCTGGTAACTAGAAACAAGCACGATTCTATTTTTGGCATAAAATAAGGAGAACTATAGACAACTTCTAATAAATAATGCCTTCTGGCTACTCTTCACTATGCAAGGCATTTCTTAATGGGTAAAATTACCATTTCAATACTGTAAACGCAGGTTATAAGAGTTTCTGCATTTTACAACAAATATATAGCAGTTGCACGTGCTATGAATTAAGATTGCATGGTGGACAATACTCCACGACTTTTCCACATGCTCACTTTGTGTGTAGTTGCGTTCTAGTAGCTGTGCAATCTTCATTCCGTTCAATTTACCGCGTTTATGCAAGGAACAAAGAAATCTAGCATAGTGTCAGATTATATATACATTTACTTCTATGGAGCTTTATAATATGAAGTGAAGTGGTCCAGGCCGTGGAGGCCCTAAGGTTTCCTGGATGAGAGGCTACCAGATTTTTAGACATTCGGGCCACCAAAGTGTTAAAGTTGTCAGCCTTAGGCTCCGGCCTCCTTTATCCCCAGAATTGCTTTTGGAACTCTTTCTATTAGAGGCTGGATCGACCCAAGGGCCATAGTGCCACCAGGAGAATTAAGCCAATTGAAAAACCTCAACGATCTCATTGGGATCGAACACGTGACCTTCCTGTTTGTAGCGCAGTTGGTTGGTATATGGTTATTTAACGACGGGGAAGTACTGCTACTTAGGCCTGCGACCGTCGCTGGTGTGCCGGAATTTTATCCCGCAGGAGTTCATTCACATGCCAGTAAATCTATCGACATGGGCCAGTCACATTTATGCACACATAAATGTCATCGACCTGGGCCGGGTTCGAAGGCGCAACCTTGGGCACAGAAAGCCAGCACGATACTAACTGAGCCACCCAGACCTACTTTGTAGCGCAGTGTCTCAAACACTACACCAGATCTTTATAATATAATATAATATACTATTTCGCCTAATTAAAAAAAATGGCTGTAGCTTATTCTGCAATACACAATGGGGCATTCTCGAATCTTTGAAATGAAACACTGCTGGAATAGTGTAAAACTAAATCAATATGATTGTACTAAAAAAAGAATAAATATTTTTCACACAGTCATCTAAAATAATTCTTATTCCCTTTTCCATGACAACGCTATTCATCCACGAAGTATGATTGTTTCTGCTACCACGGTGAAAACTTGAACATTTAAAAAGGCGTAATGTGTTTTAATATTTTCATTTTTATCAAACGAAGACTATTTAATAACTATATAATTTTTTTAATAAAAAAGTATTTTCCATACGAGTGGAATCATAATTTAGTTGTTGGTGACAATGGAGTGCCACACAAACTTTATGACACTGGGATACTGTGCAACTTTTAGGCCACTTCTTGTGTCTTACGTTAGACATATTTTTATTCATACAGTCTAAAAAATATCCTGGGACCACATTCTACAGAAAGAAACCAATCCACATGATTTTTAAACTAAGAAAAAAGCATTTAATGTTAAACAAAAAGCCACCTGGATATTTCAAGTGTGTTTTTGTTTCCTCCATAGATGGCATACAAATGGAAGAGGAGGGTTGGTTAGTTTGCACATCATAGATAGGCCTATATAGTTCAGTAGCAATAATTTAGCATCTACTCCGTTTTTTTTTATTTGAGGGTTGATTCCTTTCTGCAGAATGTGATCCATTTATACCATTTTCAACATAGAATATTGGAAATTTTCTTAATCCTTTTGGTGGCACTTTGGCCCCGGAGTCGACTCAGCATCTAGCAGAAATGAGTACCAGAAGCAATCCTGGAGATAAAGGCGGCCGAGGCGTAAGGCTGACAACCACCTTCGTGTACCAAATTACTAAAAATCTGGGAGCCTCAATCTCATTGAAACCCCTAAAGATCCATAGAAGCAAATGTGTGGTAATGTAGGAAAACCAATAAGAATATATTGTATGAAAATTTTAACAGCTATTTTTTAATTTAGCCGGTCATATGCAAATTTTTTTCTGAATTATTGATCTGTTTACCGTTTGTTTACCCGAGGCGGAAGTCGAACCCACAATCTCCTTCACCACAGCCCGAAAGCAGCATGCCTTAGCTATCACGGCTCAGGAGACCGGTATAAAACTTCAAGTAAGTTATGAATTTCAGGACAATTATAAGAGAACGGATTCACTTGAGTCAGTCCTGCCTTGATCACTTCATATAAGAAACAAGTCGTAGGCCTACTCTGTCAGCATCATTATGAAATTGCACTTGTGAACCTATAATCAGAAATGAGCAGACCCATCATTATACTAAGCTCCTTGAAGTACTCCAGTCTTCACTGATGGGAAAGTACGGCGAAAATAAGTTATAAAGGAGTAGTTTTCTTATTGTATCTGCAGAATTGCATATTTTGTCGTACCTCATTTTGAGAAATAAATAGGGAATTGCTCACGTTTTATGTCTACCGAGAGGAATGACGTCCTAATAAGGAGCCGATATAAGCAACGAGCAGGTGCCTTTAAATGCGTTTCGGTTTCGCCTCCAGCAAGCAACGCGATGGAATATCTTGAATAAGCTGCGGCATTAAAGCAACTCTGTTTTCTACATGTCTGAAAACTGAGACAATTTTACGACCTATACAAATAGAAAATAAGACAAGAGGTGATTTTTCTATGTAACACAAGAAACTAAGAAATGAGACGATTTTATAACCTAATACAAACATAAATTATCATTGTAGATACCAAATCATATAAGTTATCGGGTAAAACCAATATGTAGGGTTCCTTTATGATAAAAGCCTAAGTATTAGCAAGGGAAAGGATTAATAAAACCAAAATAAAAAATACTGCTGTGATAGGAGAATAGCAAATGTAATTTTGATCCAGATTTTTATGTTTGGTCTTAAACTAAATATTTTCTTAAAATAAATTTTGTCCGCACTATCCGCACAGGTAGTCCGAGAAATACGGGTCCGAGTAATTCAGCATGTTTAATATGAATATTAAATATGAATATGAATATTTTGTTCAAGGAAGGTGGTACACGTCCACCGCTGTGCCGTAGGGGATGCGTATGCTATCCTCGTGCAGCGGGCCAGGGTTCGATTCCTGGTCGAGGTAATTTTTCTAGGTGGGGTATTTCCTCACGAATGTCGTGAAACTTCAGGCCCTCGTGGTCACCGGATATCATCTGGCTGTCATTATCACCTTCAACCATCCTCACCTTGTTCGGAATGAGTGTATGTGTGACTGGTGTACAGGCCATCTCCTTTGGGTGCGAGTTGTCTCGCACATGACCCCGGCACTGGGCTGATCACTATCCAAAAATCTGAATGTGATCTATAGAAACTCCCTCCTACGACGGATCGCGGCCCTTAAATGCCCGGGTGGCGTGGGCCGTGTAAATATATCTGCTCCGGGGGAGGAAAACTAAGGGAAAGAAGAAGAGGATTGTATGCTTCTTCATTACGCAATGATCTTCATGATTTTCTCCACACAGCTAGATGAACATGATAGATCGAAAAATTTGCTAAGATAATTGCCTTATTACTTCATTATAACAAAATCTTTCTTGTTAAATCACGAATACATAGAGCACTGAATTTATTTAAAGCATCTTTGCTTCACCTCTTCAATATCATGCTTTATCTAACGTTTAATTTTAGGAAAACAAAGTGTTTTAAAGTTATTTTCTCCGCATTAATGGACCTACTGTCGATAAACAATACGTGATTATTGTGATTTATGAGGTAGAACGTGGAACCCAGTGATTGAGTTATCAACTGTTTTATATTTACCTTTAACAATAAGCTATTATTAAAAAAGTAAGAAGAAACAATCAAACATCAGTAATTTGAGTCGACTTACTGCACTCTTTGGCAATGAACATAAATTCATTTGTATGGGTACGTTGACCTTAAGATTAACAACGCACATAACTAGATTTGTTGATTATGTTATGTTTAAATCACGTGACTTAGCCATAGAAGGCCATCGACACGACGATTACTACCGAAAATAATGGCTTCTGTTACTACCAAACTAATAATTAATTCTGCAAAGTCTATTAACTATAATCTCTTAATACTTGCTTACTTTATGTACTGGTTCGATAGGGAGCAATTAACGTGTATTTTTGTTTGTTTCTGCGCATGCGCATTGTAATAATTACATTTAAAGTCAATTCTGGTTATGTTAATTGCTTTTAGGTTTCATTTGTTTTCTTATTTCAGGGATCTAGATTACGGATAGTAATTTATTAGTTCATGCATAATCGTTTGTTATAAACTTGACCAGGATTGGTGCAGATAATCGTACAGGTGCCGACAGGTCAACTGTGACAGGCTACTACTAGGATGTTTCATTTCCTACACGACCCACCATTTTTACAGTACAGAAGTTATTCCTAAGACCGGCATCGAATACCATCGATTCAATAGATCGAAACATCTAACTCTCTGGTTCATGCAAGAACGAGCTATAAATTCTACTCTTTAATTACAATATTGTAATACATACCGGCAAAGAAACAATCCTCGAAGTTGCATTTAAATTTAATTTATTGAGTGGTCTATTCAGTATGAATATATGATACTGTTTCGTCTCGATAGCAAAATCTTGTATACGGTGATATTTTGAAGAATTGTGTGTAGGCCTACTATGAACATAGGAGTATTAATTTTTTTCACACTTATTCCAATCGCTAGCCGGGCATAGAGGAGAAAAGGAAGGAAATCTTTTGTCCTGCGGTCGCAATAGAATATATATATTGAGGACTCTGGGAGCATGATTTGAATATTATTGCCTTTTTCTTGTTTCTTGAAGGCCTAAAAGTTCGTGTATGAACCGAACTTGCAACATCGAAAAAACAACGAAACGAAGGAAAATTTTATGTTGGGAATACTTTAGACCATATAACTTGAATATGATAGTGTTTCTTTTTTGTTTTATATTTACTTCAGCCTGTAAGAAAGACATATGAGTCATAAAAAATTGGCGTGTCAAAATTCTGTCATCACTGTCATGTTTCATCACTTTGACGGCGGAAGATACTTTCAATAAAATAGTTGATGTTTGTAACGCAAAAATAATGATGTTCACTTTTAACACGAAGCCTTAAAGCCTCTCTGGGCACATTTAAGCAAAATTTCCTCGCAGTCACTCCACAGCAGTTAAAAGGTTCATATATTGGCTTTGGGGCGCATAATACGTATTATATTATTCTACTATACCTAGGCCTGAATCCATCACTGCTATGCCAAATCTTGTCCTCAGGAGATATTTTATATACCTACAAATCTAAAAACAAGGTACATCTACATTTATCCACACAATGCCATCTTCCTGAACTGGAATTTTTTTTTTTTATTATTTTTTATTTATTTATTAATTTTTTTGGAATCGGAACTCAAATCAATGCCCTATCACAGTTCCACCTAGTTTGACGGTATAAGTAAATAAGATCAACATTCTGTTTTGTGCACATCTGGTTCACATACGAAAACATGCTTAATCTTCTGATGGTGCGTAACCTAGCACACATAAGAAAATAGGCTTAATCTTCTGGATGGTGCGTCACCTAGCTCACATAAGAAAATAGGCTTAATATTCTGGATGGTGCGTCATCTAGATCTGTTTTGCAAATTGACTAGCTGTGACATGTGATTAGCCGCTGGCACCCATGAGCACTAATGACGCTGTCCTTGTGAGGTTTAAGGAACCCCACTTCAAATCTCCATATTTCCGAAATTAAACCCGAGCTTAAAACATTCGTAAGCTGCATTTTCTATTAATTAATACTAAGCAATGAAGTAAAGGAAAGATAAAATCCATTATTGTCTAAGAGTTTCAGGGATATGAATAATTAGTCTTACTCAATATTATTTTTGTATTGAATTTGTTTCTGTTTATGTCAAAATTGGAGAAGTTGTTAGTTTCAATCACATGTACCAAATACCATAATATCTATGACCTTCAACAGGAAGAAGAAGACATTGAACGCTGAACTTGTGTCTTTAATTCTTCATAACAGGAACAGGTGTATCGTACGAAATCCACCTGCTCCTCAGACTAGATCTCCTGCGGGTGTGTTTCGTGAGGTTCTCATTTTAAAGCTCTGTTTGAGAGCTTTTTAAAGGTCCTAGGTTTTGACGGAATTTTTAGAGTATCCTTTAGTTTAAAGGGTAAAAATTCGTGTTGTTAGGCCTATGTGAGTTTATTTTATCTAAAGAAATAATTAACAACCTGGACATTTATCTATTCATTGCTGGAAATATTAATGACGACACATTCTCTACAGTTTCATGATATGGTCATTAATGCAATTGTACGCTTATGAATATTCTTTATATGTGTATTACTTGTTCGTTGTTATTTAGGAAGTCGGACATATGAAATCATTACTCACATCAACGGTCAGTATTGCCAATCATAACTTGACTTCTTACAGCAGCGATTTTCAAACCCTGGTGATCCTGTGGTACGCGGTATCCTTAGGGGATACAAAATAAAGTTCATAAAAATGTGAATCAATATTATTATAGCTTGATTTACAAATGTGGTACTAAAGCGACATTTTACTAGTGCGCACATCATGACCTGCTGTTGATAGATTGGACCAGTTGCTGCACTTGGGAGTCAAATCCTTTCTTGTGTAGCCTAAGTATTTTGTAACAGAAATTGCACATTTAAATTGAAGCGTTTACTTTTAAGGGTCTAAGTGCAAAAACCACGATTTTTCAGTTCTTAATTTTAAACGGATCTACAGTATGTACAGTACCCAGACCAATGCATTTCAGAAGGGTCCAAGGTCCAGGGAAAGCCACGTTAGTAGCAATAAATTCCAAGATATAGTGCTGGGTCTATCTCCAGCATGTATTCCTTTGGGTCTATATCTTGTTTTCTACACAATATTGATTTTGACACTTAGGGTGGCGTGCACCATCCAGGAGTAAATCTTACTAAAGTAGTAAATTTAAGACGGAGACCTGGAGTATACAAGAACCAGTACATCTGTCTCACTCTTAAGTCATACTAATCTATGTGCTAGAGTGAGACAGACAAACCGGTTTTTGTTACGTAAGGTTCCCTTCCTAAATTTACTACTTTAGTGCTACTCTTTTAGTAACTTACTCTTTTAGTTGGTGTTGGAGAGCTCAATTGATACTTACTTCTTTAGTTGTTACTAAAGTAGTAAGCGATTTTTACTAAAGAAGTAGTCGAATTCTGCGCAGAACAGAGCAGAAACGTTAGTGCAGCGCAGCAGAACACGTGCATTTCAATTGCCAGTATTATTCAAGTGTCAGATAATGAAAAGGAAAGGTTCGCTGAAACAATGAATATGAATTTGGGTTGTTCCAAATATTACTAATGACAATCTTCATGTTTTAAAATAGGTCTAATAGTAATGTTTTATTCATTACTAATTTTAATTCCTTCAATTGAGTATTTTCAGTTTAGTAGCCTACGTATGGGTACTGTGATTACAATTTTTGTGCAAACTATTTCTGTATTATAATGCAAACAATTGGAATTTCCAGTTGATTTTCATAATTGATTCACTGTCAATATTATATTTATTTCTCTCATAATAATAATAAAGTTCTAAAATATATTAAAATATTTATACTTCCTAAAGTTACATATTCTTCCCCAAAAACGATAAATCAATTATTCTATAGTTGTTTATCATAAATCTCACTATAATGAATTATTAATACTTATTGACTGTTTAACAATATTAATAAGAAGTATTACACAAAATCATGAAAAAGGGGGGATAAAAAGGATAACAAAACTAATAAGGGGCATTATGTTTCTGTCCTTTTTCAAATGCACAGAACATTTACTTAAAAAATATTACCTTATAAAAATAATAATATTACAACTGAGAAATGTAATATTTAAACAAAAAATGGCGGTACAATATTTCGGAAGCTATGAACTCCAATAATAATTATGTAGATGGTTGTGTGTTTAAAAATAATTTCAGTGACTACTTCTCTAGATCCTGTGCAGCTTCAACCTCCGGGCCCCTCCTTAAAATTTTATTTCGGCACTCATGTTGGCATTTGTTTTCTATATAGTTTATAATGCTTCTCACTTTCCTGTCCACAGGGTTAATTAAATAGTTAGCAGCATACTATAGACCTGCAGCATCTGTTATAGTTTATTCCCAATCATGAAAGTCTCGTCTCACTCCACCATTCGAGACTTGGGGAGTCTTTAAGGAATGGTTTTACAATGTGTCCCCTTCTCAATGTACGCTAATCCCAGAGTCAGTCAAATTTTCTTCCGATGTGGCCTGTTTGGACATTTTTACACCTGGGTTAGAAAAAAGGACATATTATTCATTAACACTGCGGGTGCAACTATTGAACTTTTAGCTCTTATAATTATTATTATAATCTGGCATTCGCAATGTTGTGCTTTAAGTTAAGCTATAGAAGTGTAATGTAATAAAATTAATTTACAATAATTACATTAAATCGTTTAACAATGAGAATCACCTATTGTTCAGTAATTCTATGGTTAAGTAGCAGGGGGAAGTGTTTTCTGGGTAGCTCCAAGAACGGAGGCTTTCATTTATTGGAATGTACTATACCTCGCCGATATCTGTATCCATATGATTAGCTTGAAATACATCGTCGTTTTCTGACCCAAAGTTAGGGAGAACTGCAACATCTAAAGGCCGATCCAGCTAGGAAGATATTTAAGAGCACATGAGTTCCTTGTACCGTGCAATGCAAACGTCCCTTCCATTCACTCTTCCCCTCACCTTTGGTGGACGTCTTCCTAGTTGGATCGCTCTCCGCAATGATATTTCCACATTTGACTGGCTGAAATCACATGGATGTAGTGAGAATCTGACATCGTTTCTTCCAAACGCCAAAATTTCATGTAAGGATTTATGAGCTTAATTATTTACGTTATTAAATGCCCTACTAGGTATGGTTCGCTTAATATTTATTAAATCACTTGCCACAACTCTCATTTTTGGTATACAACCTTCTTCATCTCAATAACTTATCCTCAGTTTGAACTATGTAATCCATTTAATGTGATATGTAACTCATAACTCACGCAAATGCCACAGAACACACTTACTCCACAACTTTACTCCACCCCCTGAGTAGGAGTAAATATTGGCCTTATTTACTCCACAACTTACTACGTTAGTAACGTACTCCGTGTTGGTGCTCTCCACCAGTTGTGGAGTAAGTTCATTTACTCTGGGAGTAAATAAATTTTTTACTTCTTTAGTACATTCCTCTATGTTGAAAGCCGCCGAGTTTAGTTTACTCCTGGTTGGTGCACGCCGTCCTTACTAAAAGAGTACGGTTACTAAAAGAGTAGCTTACTAAAGTAGTTAGAACTAAAGAAGTAAGGCTTACTAAAAGAGTAAATGGCATGAGTTTGGTGCACGCCACCCCTAGTCCCTTACAAAAGTAAACGCTTCAATTTTTCCAACTTCCATCAAATTTATATTGTAAAAAAGTGTATTTTTATCCTGTTCACTGGCAACAATTATATGCAAATTGAAACAATTTAAATATGCATTGATCAAAAACACCATTTCAATAAGTGAAACCTGAATTATCTTAATATGGATTGTCTTAATAATTATTATAATAGGCTAACTACTTCTCATTCCCAGTGTTGGCAGCATTGGTTAGTATTCGGTAACATATTCCTCTTTTAGTATGCCGTGATCTGGCAGCTGACATAATGGTGATTTGATTTTAAACAATGCAAGTAAGAACATAATAATTATTTATGTAATATGTTAGATTATATTCATGGAATAGTCTTAGTAAATTCCACTTTTAATATTTCATCAATAATGCCAAAGCGTGTTATAAATATCATTACCAAACAAAATAAACTATTAAAAACTTACTAAACACAAACCTTAAAAACTGATAGCGTTCATGAGACAAACTAATAGAATAAGTAAGTATGAAAAGTTTATGTTTCACGGTGTGCTACTCTGAACATAAAAATAGTCAGCATTATATTTCAAGTATCAAATGATAAGATTTTTTACAATCCAGGTTTTTACTTAGACGCACCAAACTAAGGTAAGAAATGAAAGTTGTTTTATGTAGAATGTTTGTACGTTGATGGTTTGTCCCATTTACCTAGAAAATGAATTTACAATTGAACACATTTGTTTAGTATTGCAGGTCGCCCTGAGTCATGTGATTGCAACCTGGTACGGGCAGTGCTTTTTGTTGGATAGTGAGAGGAGTATATACTTTGTACAATGATTCGAAGAGCTCAGCTCTTTCAGCATTGCTTGACAAGATAAAGCTTTTAATCACGATTCTTCGGTTGCAAACAGATAAGTTAAGTGAAAAATAGCGTCTGGTAGAAGATTATCTGCATGCTGACTGTACTACATAGGATATTCCATAATTCGAGTAAAACCTACCCTGTACAAATAACAATACCCTTTATTAGGTTCAATTTTATATAGTATGGCATGATTTAGTTGATTTCAATATTTAGTCTTAACATAAAAATTAGCTTGTGAAAACAAATAGGCCTATAAACAATTCATTCTAATAACAACAAAACGATTTAATCACTAAAAATATAAAACCAGGCAGAAACCAAATTGGGTTTTGATAATTAAAGCTTGCATGCTGTTCTTAAATGTTTTCGATTTATAACTATGAGTATTAACATATTACTGTAGAAACAAGAATTGAAATCATTTACGATCAGTTAAATTTTCTACATTTTTAACAGATTTCTTATTTAATTTATAACGTAGTGCAAACTGCACTATAGAACTAATCTCACAGTGCAAAAAATTTTTTACATACTAACATTTTATTTACTAAAGCTAAGTTACGCCCTGTGGGCACAATACTGCCTATTTACAAATTCCTAGGACCTCATTTAGAATCGAACCCGCAATCTTCTGTTTATAGTGAACTGCCTCAACGAAAATCTGATACAACATAATCCTGAGTGGGAATAAATTTAATTAAAGTAATTACACTGTATCAGATCTAGTAAAATTGCAAAAGTGGCCTTTGCAAACGTATGCTAGGTTATCCTAAACGTAATCCATTTTTTTAATACTTCAGCATACAACGGTAATCTCCTATGCATTTAATTACCAGATTTAAGTAAGAATGATTCTCCCATGGAATCAGGCGTTTACTTATTTCAGGTTGTATATTGTAATAATTCCTTTATCACAATCGAATGGTACTAACACGATGAATGGAGCAATTATAGAACGATGCATGGGAGAGCCCCCGAGAAAAGCACTCTGACCCCAATACGTCTACCACAGATTCTACATGGATACAGCGACATTCGATCTTGGGTCCCAGCGGTGGCAGAATTATTTTCTTAGCTATGGGAAGATTGAAATATTTTTTTGTCCGATTTATCGGTACGCGACAACGGACAAATGAACAAATGAATAAGAGTAAAATTGTGACGGGAAAAAAATCCAAAGTAAATTCATCAAACATTTTCCCCGTGTTCTATATGCTATTTCCACTTCCAGAAAGGGGCTGGAAATATTCAGTTACTTCTGTTCCATTGGTATTCCTTTAATGAAATGTAAATATAAGTGGTATATTAGCAATAAATAAGTAAGATACTGTCCTTTATTGTAAACGGCATTTGCAATATCACTGTAAGATATCATTATGTTAGTCTCACAACTCGGACAACTGATTCATGTGATAGTATTTGTATATATATATATATTTATAATGAGACCTACACTCAAACTAAATATTTCAGTCAAGGCTTGTAATTTATAGCAATGGAAAGGTTAAAAGATAAGTACATGGATATGTAAATACCAATGTTAGGAAATATTGGTCATCGACCAAGAACGTGAATGTCAAAATCTCAATAAGGAACAAGCATAAACATGAAATCGCAAATAAACGTATTTCAGCTTTACATCTACACCTTATCTTTATTTCCCTTTCGGATATAAAGAGAAGCAATCATGTAGATGCTATCGGGAATATTTTATGGACATACGGTAATATAAAACTGTTCTGTGAACATATACTTTCTTGCTCGAGCTCTGAGATTCCAAATCTAGTTTCTAGGTTTAAGTTACATTATTTTAAATTTAAATCTCCATACAACACAGTTTACAGAGCTCGAAACACACATCACCATCTGTAGAATTATAGGCACGAAGTATAGAAAACGGCAAGTACTTGTGTGATTTATTACTACCTCTACTCGTACTATAGGTAGGACCTACTATAGGTAGAGGACATATTGTGTTTGATCCTGAAATTCGATGTCGCATTTTCAACATAAATAGTCTCCTGAATCAAAAAATACTATGTTTATAAATAGGGCCTACATGTGTACATGTGTGTGTCTGATCTCAAAAACGAAAAATTGTATAAAAACAAAATTTTGTATTTGGGTTAGTTGCCTTCTGTGGTTGTGACACGGAAATTAACGATTACGTTTTCTTATTCTTAATGCCTCTTCACAAGAAGAAAATTTCGCTTTTCGTGATTTTGTCGAACACATTTCAAACGATTTCGTTTAAAATTTATACATGAGTTGCTTACACCAAGAGCTAAAGCTTTCCTTTGGAATATCCTTTTTCTAAAAAATTATCTGAAGGATAGTTGGACCCGGAAGTTAGGCAAAATGCCTTTTCTATTTGGGTGGATGTATTAAAGAGTTAAATAGAGATAAACATGTTTCCGTACATTTAGGTACGGAAGGACCAGTTTTTGTTTCGCCTTCTTTTTTTTTTCTTTCTTTCTTTCTTCTTACTATTTTGGTTTCTGTTGCCTATTTTAAGGTTTAAAGTCTTTTTTGATCGTTATGGCTTCTTTCCGTGAATATTTACACATTTTAAGAAGCACATAAAGAATTTAATTGCATGAAAGTGACAAATATTACGCAAATAATGAAATATCTCGTTAGCGTCACAAATATATGTAGGTATTGATGATGTTCACTGTAACTAAATTTGTTTTCAAAGAGTCGAAAGCTTACCTCCTCAAACAATTCGATTAATCTCGTTAAATAGAGAACCTATGAAAGGTATATTTAAAGGATATTGTTCCCTATACATGCATTTATTTGTTTTCAAGCAGTCTTACTTGCTTGTAATCAAGAAACGTATTAAGTATCTTAGAGAGCTATTTTCATTAATGAAGAGTTGGATTACACTCTGTTTTGACCTTTAATAAATACCTATTTTAGTTTTATTTTACTGCTTATTTTAGGCATTTTAGTGCCTATCTGCTTGCCTATTTCAATCAAAATAAATACCTGAACTTCCAGGTTCTACTTAACTTATAAGCTAGCCACCTGCTTAGGTAGCATATAAGCGCTAATAATGAATCTGAGAGCTTTTTTTGCATAGCCGGGGTATCTTGCATCTACAGGTCCTTGCTTAACTAGGAGATATGCCCATTATACCGAAGTTCTTATAATCGGTGGAAGATGTAATAGGCTTACAGCCCTCATTCCATTATTCATTCAATATAACTTGAATACAATAGAGATTTCTATAAAGGATGTGACTAACTATTGTTTGTTATTTTAAACTACAGTAGGCCTACTGCTTCTCTTCTTCCTTCTCCTCATCCTCTTCTTACTCATCCACATTTATCTGCTTTTCCTGCTGCTATAATTGTAACTAGTCGGTGAAGCAGTAGTCATGTAAACCGAACAATTAATTAACTATTGAAAATCCTAGTAATAATTCAGTATTAGTAATAGTAGTCTTAGAATAGCAGTGGTCGATTACATAGCTAACGTGATTGCCATTCTTCTCAAAGCCAAAAGTCTTTTCGTTGACACGTGGTTGTGGAGTAAATGTAGGAGTTGCAAAATATCTCTGGTTTAAGATATCCCATTTAATATCACAGAGAAACTGCTTCAAAATGAAATCTTCCTCATTTATTTAACAATATTGTGAATAACGGAACATGGAGTAGGAAAGTAGGATCTAAGTTCTTTAATATTAGAGGTAACTTAAAATAGTTAAATCTGGAAAAGTGCCAGAAAAATTAGAAGGTATGGTATTAGAAATAGCTTAAGTTTTCTAGCAATATAGCATGAGTAGCCTACTAAGTATTAACAACACTAACAGGATAAATCGATCGGAATTTTCCGCAGAGAAAGCCATCTTATCTATCGAAGAACCTTAGTAACATTATATTATGTTGACGTATTTCGATTCATGTATGTCGGTTTCCTAGTTTGTATCAGAGCGTGAGCTACATTACTCGGGCAGCAACAAGTAGCAGCTAGGTAAGTTATCCCAGGCGGGGATCGCAGTCTGAACCCTGACATGTTCGCAAGGCCCGTTTACATGATTGCAACAGCTCTACAGTTATGTGTATTCATATAGTAATGTCTAATATTGGAAACATTCACATAAAATTTTTAAATAAAAACCTTGCACAAGCCGAGATTAAGTTCATTTTCTTCAAACAGTGAATCTGGGAAAGAAAACATTGCCACCGACAATCTGATATTAGCAAAGCGGCTGTGTACACTAAGGAAGTAAATGCAATTAGTTTTTATCATATCTATTTATGTATCAAGTGCGCAAAGTAACGCTTTAGTGGACTGGCGCATACAATCTTTTTTTAGTAAAACCTCTCTAAATTATATGAAATTAAATAAAAATCTATAATAATAATAAGAGGAAATGTTTGTTTGTTTGTCTTCGGTACGCGATGCCCAGCAAAATCTACTTCACGCAGAGATATCAAATGTTAAATTGATTTTCACTTTCCTTCACGAGTTATGACTATGAGTGAAAACTGGCAGAAAACGTGATTTTTTGCGCTAACGAAGTATTTGTTTTCGGTAATACACATCCTTCATTTCTCTTCTCTTTATTTTTCTTCATGTGACGAAATGAAGAGCCTAGTATACGTGACTCCTGTCGAAATTGATATAGACCCGGTTGCTAGGATTGTAACAGCCGCTGACGATGTGTGCCAATCTCCATGAGGCGTCGCTGTGAAGGTAGTGATGTTCATGGGAGTCGAAATTTTGAACAACTGCTTTAAAAAGAGTGTAATTTGGATTGTGCAAAAGTACTTAGGTTATAAATTAAAGCAATGCAATCAATCGGTACTGACGCACCGGAAACCATGGGTTTCTTATAAGAAAAACGCTCAGAAAACATCCTTGATTAACTTGTGAAAGATTCTCGGTAGAGTTTTGATTCACCCTTCATATATTTATTTATTATTTATTTTAATCGCTGTATGTTTCCACACGAAGTAGCGTTTGATTTAACAGCTCATATTAGGCCTATGTAGTTTGTTTAAGATTCTAGTTTTTAATTATGCGTTGAATCATTTTGGTTACCCACATTTCTGATCAACTGTCTGTAATGAACAGATTTTTCACCATAAATACATTTATATAGTTTTTATTTTTAAAAATCAATCAAAATTAGCCTTCAAGTATCTGTGTGCTTATCTTTCTTTATAAAGAAAATCTAGAAAACATTTCGTTGTGTCAAATGTAAATTTTATATTTCTGATCAGGATATGACGCGAAGGCTGACAACTGCTTTCTCTTACCCTTGGGTCTACCATAACTTTACAGTTAGCTTCTCTAAAACAAATCACATTTTGACCTAATGATTTTAATTTTTAAACTATTTTTCTCATAGAAGTTGTCTGAAAGAAGTGCCATGGGCCCAATACTTCTATAGGCTGCTGTTTACACGACGCCATAAAGTGTTTCAAATAATTATCTCATTGCAGTGTCACCTTATTGAATGAGGTCTCATTGAATAGATTTTTAAAAAGTCTTAATTACAATAAATTTCAAAGATGATGTACTGACAGGTCAAGTAGTGAGCTGAATCATAAAGAGAAAGCAGGATTCTCAGTTAATCTCATTCGACTTCTGGAATTTAGGATAATTTCCATACAAATATATCAGTATTCGGTGTTAGATTTAGAGAAGATACAAAAATAGCCCTACCATATTTGGTAATTTAATATTTGAAGCATTTAGTATTATAAGAGTCTAAGTGCCAAAATTATGATTGTGTAGAAAACAAGACATAGACCCACAGAAAGATGTGCCGAAGGTAGACCTAGGTCTGTATCTTGTAATTTATTGCTACTATCGTGGCTTTCCCTGGACCTTGGACCCTTCTGAAATGCATTGGTCTGGGTACATAGATCCATTTAAAATTATCAGCTAAGAATCAAGATTTTAGCACTTAGACCCTTATAAAACTAAATTCTTTATTTGTTTCAACAGTAACTAAATCAGCTATCAAAGTTTTTGAAGTCACGCGAAATATTTATTTATTTATTCTGGCAGAGCTAAGGCCATTTGGCCTTCTCTTCCGCTCTACCAGTCAAAAACTACAATACAATTACGTAATACATATACATATTATAGATAATTAATTAATACTTAATACTTAAATACAAAACACTAACATAGCTATTAAAAACATGTAAGCCTAAACACTCTACAAGTTTGTTATATACCTAATGTAAATTTAAGATTAATTTATAAATTATTACAATGTTTAGAGTGCTATAAAACATTAAATTACAAAAAATAAAAATACTAAAGAAAATAAATAGGATTATACCATAAGATATAAGATATAAGATATTTAAAATTATACTAACGAATACTAAAGAGAAAAACGTATAGTTACAAGAAGTTAGGCTACGGGTTACAAGTATCAAAAAGAGCTCCAGTTAAGATTTCTAGTTACTACGATGAAAAAAAACTAAATTACATTGTTTAGAATTAATATGTTGACTTCTCTCTGAAATTTACCAAGAGTTCGACAGCCTCTGACCATGCGAGGGTGTTTGAAATTTAATTTTACGAATACAGTATATATATCGAAAGGAGATTCCAATAGACTCTTGTGTAAACATGCCTTGAAAGAGGAAGGTGAAAATAAAATGTAAAGTGCAATTACGGACTGCCCACATGGATATGTTTATTGCCGTCTTGAGGCACATCCCACACTGGCCTGAGACAGACTAATTGATTCCATCCCCGTGCACTGCATGTAAATCATGGCGCGCGTGTAATATCAGTCTGTTGTCTGTACAAGCAAGTGCTTCTGCACGCACTACCACTAGTTGACTAGTACAATCACTATTCACGATTTACTCTTTCTGGAAATAAGTTAGTAAGAAACTGCATTAAGATATTTTCATACTTGTCTTTTATTCCGCCTAACACAAGTGTGCATGGCGTGTTGAACATGTTAACACGAAATACGCTTAACTTATATTAAGTGTAAAGCATTCTAATGAAATTTTAACATCTATTTTCTGATTGCTAAAATGCGATTTCACAGTTGCGACAAAACCCAAAATCCAATCTTGTTCGCAAAATTCCAAATAATTCTTGAGTTTTCAAAAATATTAATTTATCCAACTATTTTATGTTGCAATATCAATGTTATAAAATTCTCTTATATTTTAAGTTTCACATTACTTTTTTATTAGACATAAGTAAGGATTACCCAATAGCGTGAGACATTAAAAATCACTTTGAAAATGTAATATAATCCTAAAATGAAGTCCATGATATTTATTAAAATGTGGATTATCAGTGAATCCGTAATTCAGTAATGAATAATGTACTATGTTTCACAATGTGCTACCGATATTGTAAACTGTGAAAAGGGCTGCGTGTCCTGCAAGTGAGGAATCGTGAAAAATGAAGGCCTTTCCTCTGATAGCTACTCTTCATTATCATCGTTACATTATTACTCCTTCATTATTACCAGCCTATTATTATTATTATTATTATTACTATTTATGTTGTAAATAAATTGAAATAGAATCTCAAAATTCATACTTCAGTTTCATCCTCATGGAAACATATTCTCACTGTCAGATAGGCCTAACCCAAGAAGAAGTGGAGATAAAATTCATCAATGACACTATTACAGGCCACATGTTCTTATACTTGTTCGGGATGATAATGATAATCTCAATGATAATTATAATTATTATCATCTCCAATACTTCTGTCAGAATTGGTTTTCACAAGCATGAGATTGTGTACTCTGAACTCATCCTGTTTCCATAGTCCTGTTCTTTCAAGAAATAAGAGTGTTACAGTTTGGTGCCTTCTCTACTACAATTGGATGCATTGCACTGTAATCCAATACAAAAAGATGTTAAATTCTGTTGTTATTTTTAGTGTTCTATATTTACATTTTACGCTGCACTTTTTTCCTTCCCTTCAGGTATTATGCGTTTTAAACTGAAATTAAGAAAATATGCCTAAGAGACCTATCTACTCTCTTTTAAAAATAAGATATGGTGAATTTTCCCCCATCGTTAATCCCTTATGATTACAATTATGACTAATTATGATTATTGCCTTATGATATGCTTGCAATCTACTATACGGCAACTACTATATGGTAAGCCACAAGTTAGGCTGGATGAAGTTAGATAAACATAATATCGTATCATTCCATTGTGTTCGTCGAATATAGAGGTTTCGCGCTAAAATCCTTTATATTTTACTTCCAAGTATAAAATTCATGCAGCATTAAATCCTTTAAAATACTACTGATTTGAGAATTTCATATGCCTACTTTATTTCGTTGAAAAGTCAGGGTGTGAAAGACAAAATGAATCACAGTAATATACGAAGGAAAACACACCTGCATCGCTGTACAACTTGTGAAAGGAGGACAAATAGAAAGAGAGAGGATTTTAAATAATGGCTTATTCCTTAAGAGATAATCTGCTTAATCTCCGATCACACGGTCAAGTATTTATTAGACACGAATTATCTTCATTTTAAAATATGAACTCTGTGTTACATTTCTACAAGTTCGAGAGGTTTCATGAACATAAAGTACTGTACGAAGAAAACATTTACTTCATTGACCTCAGTAAACCAACATATACTGTCTTCGTAACTATTGAGAAGGAATATTTACCTGAAAGACGTTGAAATTTGTCTTGAAAAAATGAGGGAAGATGTTCAGTTTTCCTTTAATTTAATATTTTTAACCATCCTAAAGTTGCCAAGAAAACTGCAGCCATTTGACTTTGTAGGATTTTGAGGAGTTTTTATACTTTATTTTAATTTACTAAAAGTAAAGTGTTCCCTATACACGCCATGGAGGCCCAGAGGGTTCCAGAAGGTTGAGGCTCCCAGATTTTAGACATTCGGTAACTTACATGAAGGTGGGTAGGTTGTCAGTCTTACGCACCTTCCGCTTTTACCCCAGGATTGCTCCTGGTGCTTATTTCTGTTAGAGTCTGAGTCGACCTTAGGGCCATAGTGCCACCAGAACGATTAGGCAACTTGAAAAACTCCAACGACCTCATCGGGGATAGAACCCGCGACCTTCCGGTTTGCAGCGCCTCAACCACTAAGCTACGGCGTACCCCTTCTTTTAATTTACTTTCAGATAAATCTTGTTATATATTAAATAGCTATTTATGTATCAAGTACGCAAAATAATGCTTTAGCGGACGAATCTAGTATAGCGGCCGAGGCGCAAGCCGAGGCTGAAATACTGGATGAGTCCGCTAAAGTTTTTGCGTACGTGGTGCATACAATATTTTTTAGTGATAGCTCTCTAAATTATATGAAATGAAACAAAAATACCGTAATTAATTATAATGAGAGGCAGTCTACCATATTCTCACGGCCCTCTCAAACGCAAGACAACAATGAACCGTACGTACCAATACGAAACGAGGTAGGCTATAGATGAGTTATATGAGTCGCTGATTTGTAAACAATAGTAAATACGAAGTAGTATTTATGAAAAGCTTGTGAAAATATGAATTATAATCCCGAGGAAATTTCTCTCCAAGTCAAAAACATTGAATTGGAGCTGGTGCCAGCAACATCACGGCAGAAGGAATAGGGAATATATTGCAATTAAATGCTGGTGCATCCATGTAAGCTATGTGAACGAAGATGTGAAAAGTTGTTGACTTATATTTGCTGTCAGGTGATGAAGTGGGCTACCGTGTTTTGCGAAAAATCCTGGTAAAGTTTCTGATTATCATAAAGAAACGTGTTGGCTTAAATTTGTTGTTTTATGACCAATTATATGCGTAAATCCATGTTAAAGTTGGTGTGACTGGTCAATGCCGTCTGGGTTTTGTTTATAGATTGGCATGACGACTTTAAAGGACAAGGCCGCTAAAAGTGCATTTTGAATGCATTTTGGATGCACTTTTATGCAATTTTAGCGGCCTTGGTCGCTAAAATGCAATTTTTCGGCGTGCTACCAGTCCGATAAGCAGCTGTTTTAGAGAGCGTGTACTAAAAAATATATAAAAGTATTATGTTGTCCTTATTTTGCTAATGAAACAGTCCACTTTGTCTAACAAATTAACAAAATAATCATATCGTGATGTAGGCTATACAACTAAGTAGTAAACATCTTAGGTATATTTAGGCTTAATTATATTAAATTATTAAATTGAATAATAAGGCTTAATAGGATTATAAGCGGCGCATTGAAAGATCATAACTTTTGACAATTTTACAGATATAATCCTTTAGAAATTTGGAACGAAAAATCTATTTTAACAAACAATTTTAACTGTACAAGAAATCAGGTATGGAAGAATCATTTCCACGCATATACAGCTTCTACAGATTCTAAAACATGATGATTTTTAAATTCTCTGTAGAAGTTCAGAAGTGACTACTACTGTAATGTTATCGATGGGGAACATGGGTAATATATGCTATTTACTCGCAGTGTTTACTGTACAGCTCTATATAGTGTAAGAGTATGAAATTTATTACTTCGGTCTGAAAGGCTGACCTGCAGGTGATATCCTTTCTTCCCGTTCACTCAGATCTAGCTCCTGATAGGATAATCCACACCAGTGGCGGATCCGAGCAGCCAGCTTCAGGCTAGTCGGTGCAAAAAGGGGCAATCATGATATTCGATACGACCTAGTAATTCAGCATCTGTGTCAGTTTTTCTCCAGATTTTCAAGTTATTCCTCGCAAAAAAGTTTCAAAATGTTTATTTGATCTATATGCAAAAAAAAAAAGTCCGTCACCGTTTGGAAGTCGGTAGTTTGTCTGCCCTCTATCCTGCTTTTATTCCCGGCATGATCGGGGGCTTTTCAATATTTGTATTTGCAAAGACACAAATCAGACTGTATCACATCTTATATTTGAATGCTCTGCTTTGGAATTCCAAAGACAAAAAATTATTACTCCATTAGATTATTGCCAAAATAGATATGAACAGCCTTTGACAAATGTTTTGCATAAGAAATGCTGCTACAAGAAATTATGTGAATATTTAAATTTTATTTTTAAGAAACTTTGATTAAGTATTACAGTAGTATTTGATTGTTAATTAATTTTATTCATATCTGCTATATTGTTAATATGTAAGTATAGAAATTAAGCAAACTGTAAACGAATGTAAATTGCATTAAGTGTAATGTAGGCCTAACTAAAACCCTAGCATACCGAAAGGTGAAATAGGGTTAATTATATTTGGAGATCCAACAACAATATGTGAAATGTCTTTCTTCGATTCAGGACTGGGCATTATGTTGTCCCTTCATCCCCATCCCGGAGCAAGCAATGGCAAATCTCCGTGGCACCACCCTTGCCTAAAAGAGCCTTGGACGAGATGTGGTCATCATCCCATGGCTTCGTTCAGAGTCTATAGACCGTCCCAACCTTAAAAGACAGTATTGGTCTTATGCAGCGCACTGATGCCAGATCTACTCACATTACAAGGCCCGGCACATGATGTGAAAAAGCTCTTAAACCTCGTGCAAACATCGAAATTTGTTTCTTGTACATAATAATTAATGTAAATCATGCCCTGCAGATAGAACGACGGCACACCCTTCTTCCCTTATTTTCAACCCCCATGAGTAATATTTTCTCTATAGGCCCACAAATCTACATTTTCTGACCAATGTCTACAAAATGTTACACGTGTACCCTGTGGAATCAAGTAAAAATTCTACGAGACAATCATTCTCGAAAAAAACACCCCTTGCGAAATTTTCAATCCCTACTTTGTGATCTTTTTACTAGTCTACATTGTTTGAACGATTTTTACCAAACTTTACACACAGACCCTATAAAAACAAGAGAAAAATTAGGCGAAGTTAATTTTGGAAGAAGCCACCCTTTAAATGTTTCTACCCCTATTACACCACCAAAATTTAGATCTACATTCTTGACGTGTTTTTAACAGACTTTGTACACAGAACGTATAGAATCAGGAGAAAATGGTAGGAAAACTAATTTTGGAACAAACCACATTTTAGATCTTTCACCCCTATTTTGTGATATATATTTATCTACATCCTTTAACCAATTTTATCAGACTTTATACCAAGAACCTATTGAATCAAGAGAAATTTTTAACCAAAGTTTATTTGGATGAAACCACTCCTTAAATGTTGCAACCCCTATTATATAAATGTTATTTAAATCTAAATTCTCTGATCAATTTTTGCCAGACTTTACACAGAGCTAACAGAACCAGGAGAAAAACTTACGTAAAACTATATTTGGGGGGAAAAAAGTCCCTTAAATGTTTTAATCCCTATTAAATGACGTTTAAATCTACATTCTTTTGGCTCATTTTACGACTTGACACACAGAAAAGAAATACTAATAGGAATTTCTGTCTCTTCTTACCTCAACCCCACCCTCCATGGTCTTTAGAAGTAATAGGGTCCTTGAGTGTGACAAGTTGTGCTTTCTCTAGGGCCTAAATTTTGAAAATTAAAGGGGCTTCCTCCAAAATTGACTTCGAAGTACAAGTAAAATACAAAACCAGGTGACGCCGGGTCCTTTAAGCTAATAATTTATAAATGTTAAATTTAATATTAAATTTCATTTCGATAATATTATTTTTCATCATTATTATTATTATTATTATTATCATTATTATTATTATTATTATTGATATTATTATTACTATTATTGTGTTATAATTTTCAAGAATATAATTATAAAGGGAAGTAATAGTTAAAATACATTACATCCCTTTAGGCCTGTTCACTATCCTCAGGGAGTAGTATTATTCCTTCTCAGAGGGCCTTTCGTTTTTTCTTTTCTTATTCTATACAGTAAACTTTCTGGACACCCGGTAGCTTCTGCTATCTCTTTAATTGCCTGGGTAACGTTCATTTTCTTCAAGAAATAATTAAGTAGCCTATATTTAATACTATAATTCGCTCTTTACTGCGCAATTTGTCAACACTAAGATTTCTAGTTCCTCTATTCATAATTAATATAAAATATTAATTAATATAAAATTTAATTTTGAAAAACACAAGAACCACTTCACATCAAAGTTAAACTTCACTACACAGCTACTATATAACAATGAGCTCTGAAGAAGACACGATAGTCTTAGAAACATCTGAGTACACAAAATCTCAAAGCAACCAAGTCATGAGCGCGAGAATGCTGAGCTCGGGAAAACTGTGATAATTTATTAATGCTACATGATAGAGAGCTCTGGTTTGTTTTAAATACTTTTTCAGACATCTATAAACATTTCTTCTCGCTTAGTCACCAACGTAAAGTCAATACCAAAGTATGTTACTCACTACCTAACTTTTCTGTGTTGCCGTCCGAGAATTTTCAGGTAGCACTTAATAAAAAAATATATAGCTTTCTTCTTATGTAAAATTTATTGCCGACGGAAAGGGAGTACTTTCTTTCACCATGAGACGATTGCTATTTTGCAATTGAATTACTCCACCCATATAATTATAATGAACAAAATAAGTTTATTATATAAACTTATTAATTAGAATAATAACATAAATATTAATCAATTATAGCTTTGCATTTCTAATAACATTATAGGAATAAGTTAAATTCACTAAAATTATCTGAACAAGTTACAGCAGAAATGGAATAAGAACATAATATTTGCAATATCATGTTCCGGCTGGACTTGTGTGAATATTGAAACGAGACAGATTTCCCGGAACGTAAGAATAGGCTTAAGAACTATACTAAAGGATCTCAGTGGGGTGTAGGAGACAGTCATTCATCACGAAACTCACTGCTATTGAACTAAAAACGTAGAGAAAGAAGAGCTTACTGGCTCTATTGAAATTTAAAGACTTAGTAAGTGGGAAAGTTCTTACTCTATGGCGCTTCGGGGAATCTAGTTTCATTTCTGGTTACTGACAGCGTGGGCAAGTACTGCCATCCACGTGTATTAGCGTCTATGCTGGGTAAGGAGCATAGCCAATGAAATAAGGGTTTGTATCTGAAGATTCTGATACACAATGTAATTTGCTGTAAACATAGCTATTAGAGGCTAAAAGAAATACAAGGCGTATTGGACTTTGAACGATGAGAAGTGGGGACACGCAGAACTTGGTATCGACACTCTCTCGTCTACGCTCTAAGTGAGTGGAGGCGATCTTCTCAGCATCTAGCTTCCGACTTAATAGAAGTCGGGAAGCTATTAATATTCTTCGGTCAGTAAATGATTTAAGTATCATTTACTGCAGTATTATTTAAATCTACGAATATATTCAGGTTTGAGGTACGGCTTAATTACAGCTGAGTACCAACTTAAATTCAGTGTGTATCAAACTGTAAGTACCAGTGAATCAACGACTTTACAAGGCATTCTTGTGAATACGCGAGGTTAGGGAGAAAGACACCTTAATAGCGAAATCCACTCATCTGAAGTCGAAGTTCACATACGACGAATATTCTACAAAAAGCCTATTAACTGTTCTGTAATTATATTAAAATAAACAACACTCATACCAGTTAACCAGGGAGTTTTAATTGCATAAGAATATAAAGTAGACTGTTTCTAAGAGCTATAAATACCCAGATTTTGCCCCCGATGATACTGAAGATAACCTCTGCTCTGACTGTAGCGACACCGTGGCTGTAATTGGTTTTGCAACCCGCGAACCGTTACATACGTGGCTTACCCAATCGATGGGGCTTGAAAAGGCTCGAAGCTAAATTGTGTTGACTCAGAATATTCTAAATTAAAACAATAACTGTTACACGCATCATTAAGTAGAGACTACAGACATTGCAACGATTAACGGGATAGATAAATTCAAGATCCGAGTAAGAAGAATCAGGAGTGGGCAGACCGAAGATAGAATACCGGAGCAGCAGTAAAAAGCCTTGTAAAAATATAGTTTATAAGAGGGTATTATTGCTAGCTATAAGAGGGTATTATATGTATTTTGTGTTCTGTGAAGGGTATGATTTATATGTATGTAAAGGTGAGTGAGCATGATTTTTATATTTTGAGTGATCCCAGTGCAATAAATAAAGCTAGGGTTGTGTAGAAATGATGACGTTAAGGAACGGAAAAGCCGTAATTTCAAATATGGAAACTGAGGAAATGAATAACAGTCAAGATGTGCTAACTAATAGTGAGGTAGATCAATTCCAAGGGAACGAAATTGTAGTAGGTAACCAGGAAATTAATAGTAATGAATCTGAAATACCATTAGATAATGAAAGCCTAGTAATTAATCAGGAGACTAGTGAGGAGAGGGAACCAGAAATTTCATTAGTTCAGGAAGATAGGCCTAGTGAAAATAAAATGTCAAACCAAGTAACGGGGATAGAAGGAGTGTCTGCTTTAATAGAGGCGATGATGGTCAAAATGGATAGGAATGCAGAAAAGATTGATAGGGATTTAAAAGACAGTAAAGAGGAAACTAGAAAGATAGGGAAAAAATTGGATAGGAGTACCAGTGAGATGAGGTTAATGATTGACCAATTATCTGATAAATCAAAGAAAACTGAGGATAGGGTAAATAAACTCTCAGACGAATGTAAAGTAACAACTGTAAAATTAACTAAAAGGATCGACCACGTGCAAAACAAAGTCGAAGAAAATAAGAAACAGTTGGAACAGAAAATAGAGCAGGATATAAGAACCCAGAATAAAAACTTGGAGGATAAATTAGTTCAAGCTTTGTCAGTGGATATGGGGGTAATAAGTACTAATATTCAAGGGCAGGTTAATGACATTAAAACTGAACTAAACAAAATAGTTGCAGTACAGAATAATGTGACTAAAGAGGTTAATGATCATGCTGATAAACTAAGTAGGATGAGTAATGACATTTCTTGTACCGGAATTCAGGCTAATGGTAGAGGGGTTTGTTCACAATTAATTCATTGTTCGAATGGGGAAAATAACCACCCACACGGGAGTCAAGATAGTGAACTGAGGACTCCGAGCATAAGCCTAGAATCAGAAAATTCGCGAGGTGACCTAGGCCTACACGACAATGTTGTTATCCCAGTAACTGGTTATAATAATACCCATGTAAATAAAATCGCGGATTTAGATTGGCCTTTGCCTTATTATAATGATGAGAAAAATGCTAATCCTCATGAATTTATAAGAGAGCTAGAGACATACTTTAAAGTTAAAGGCATTCGTGAAGAATTTAAGATATTGGTTGTTCAGAGGTCGCTTGGAGGTAGTTGTAAAGACTGGATGCCAGTTGTGATGAGAGAGGGAACTGGGTACCAAGAATTCAAAAAGTTATTTATGGATAAATATTGGAGCGATTCACGTCAGAGTGAAGCTAGGACTGAACTCTATTCAGGGCATTATAATGAACAAGGGAAAATGTCGTGTACTGAACATTTCGTAAGACTTATAAAATTAGCCAAGTCGCTAAATATAGTTTCCGAAAAAGAGGTCATCCAAATTGCAATGAAACACTTCGGTCCAGATATTCATAAATTGTTAACTGTGGCAAGACCACAAACTTACGCGCAGATGCTTAGCTTGTTAACGGAGTTTGAGGAGGGCGAGAGAGCCATAAAGAAATTCCATAGTTATCAGCGATACCATAACCCTCAAAATCGTGGAGGAAATCAAGCACAGTACGCAGGTGCCAGCCGAAATAATGAGAATTATAATGATGGTAATGGTAGGCCTACACAAGGTTATCAGGATGCCAGGGGAAATAAGCCGTGGACTAATAACGGAAGAAATCAGAATAATTCTAATTACGGAAATGGAAGGAATGAGAGGGTAAATAATAATAGTTACAGAGAAAACCAAAATACTAATAATGGTTTACGTAACACCAACAATAATCACACTGATGACAGAAATAGGTCACGACCTCAAAGCGTGGGAATAAATCACATAGCTTTCCAGGAACAAGAGAGAGGAAATGTAGATCAAGTTTACCGATATGGACAGTTACAAGACGGTCGGTACATTCCTCATCAAAATAACGGGACGGATAATTGTAACCACGTGCCAGATTCACAACATAGATTAGATCCTAATGTGAATGCATTTCATCACTCTCAAGCCGACACAACAGGTGTAGGAAGTGACAGATGTCAGCCCGAGGCTTTAAACTCAGCATAGATGCGATAGCAGGTCATATCTCATCTAACTCGTGCCCAGTGACCTCAGGGGACTCCCCACAAGTAAATAGAAATGATGTAAATACCGTAGAAGTGTCTTATGACTTGAATAAAAAGTTAAACCAACACATCTTATGTCCACCACAGATTAACGCAAAGATAGGCAAATTAAATGTACAAGTTCTCGTAGACTCTGGTAGCGTTTTAAGTGTATGTAGTGAAAAATATTACTTAGAACTCAAAGCGCATAACATAAAAATGCAGGAGATGAGCGTACCTGGAATGTACTGTACTACTGCCATTAAGAAAACAAAGTACAAGATTAATAAACAAGTAATGATACCGTTAGAGATAGGTGGGTGGCACACAGAGATTTACATGTTAATTGTTAAGGATCTTACCCATAATTTTATATTAGGGTGTGACATGTTACAACAATATGAAGGGATTTTAGATTTTGGCACAAATAGTCTTACAGTAAAAGATGGAAATAAAGTTACTGAAATTCCGTTTCTCACGACTCATACAACAAATCATCATACATGCTCCGAACAAGAATTAGCTATCCAAGACGAATGCTTTATTATTGAGAGTTTATCAACTGTGCAATTAGATAATGAGGGGGAGGAGTTTTCAATTATGCAGAATGTAGGCCTATCGAGCCCAAGCAATAATATTGAGAATCAGAATGGCGGAACGCCAGATCAGTATCAGAAACGCACGGAAATTGATGAATTTAATAATACATTTGTAGAGGAAGTATACGAAATCGGATCGAGTAATGAGATAAACTTGTGTGAAACAGATGTCTGTGATCAGGAAAATTATAGTGAGAATAACGGAGATGACGAGGCTGAAAAATTGCGAGAATCTGAGATCTTAGAAATTTTAAGAAGTAAAGTGGCCAGCATCACGTCTATTACGGATCAACAAAAGGAACAATTGTTTACTGTACTGATTAATAATATGGGCGTATATAGTAGTTCTCCGGGGTGTTGCCTTGTATATGAACATGCCATACAGATGGATAACCCGCCGATTTTTAATCACAAAAGTAGGCCACTGCCATTATCAATTAGAGAGGAGGCGAATAAAGTTATCGCTAAGATGTTAAAAGAAGGGATTATAGAAAAATCAGACTCCCCATATGTCTCTCCGGTTTGTTGGGTATATAAGCAGGATAAATCTTTGAGAATGACCCTGGATCTGAGAACAGCGAATATGTATATGAGGCCCGATCGGTACAAAACCGAACCGATTGACCACCTATTAGCAAAAATGGGGGAAGCAAACTACTTTTCAAGTATCGACCTCACTTCTAGCTTTTGGCAGGTTTCATTAAGGAAAGAAGACAGAAAATACTGCTCTTTTGTCCACCAAGGGTCGGTGTTCTCGTTTACACGCACACCATTCGGGATGAAAACTTCAGGAAGCGCGTTGCTGCGGGCACTTAACGTTATGTTCCCTGAAGGCACTGGGCCGCATATTACTGCATATGTTGATGATTACTTAATTCATACGCCTGATTTCGAAACCCACCTGGAAAAACTAGATTTAGTATTGAGAACTTTCTTAAGTTGTGGGATGACTATAAACCCAAAGAAATTGAGCCTATTCCGTGAAGAAGTAAAATTTGTGGGGTACATCATATCTAGGCAAGGAGTGTCAGCAGATCCAGACAGGATAAAATCAATTAGCAATATTAGTAGACCGAAGACGGTGAGGCAAGTCCGAAAAATCCTCGGAATATTTAATTACCAGGATAGGTTTCTCCCCGGTTATGCAGAGCATGTGGCACCCCTCAGAATGCTACTTAGAAAGCAAAATAAATTTAGATGGACTGAGGTGGAAGAGGAAGCATTCCAAAAGACGAAAGAACTCTTTCAGAAAGCGGTGTTGCTAGAAAGACCGAGAGATGACCTGGACTATATCGTATATGTGGATGCCTCATGTGTAGCCGTTGCCGGTGCGCTAATGCAAGAATATGAAGACGGAAGTCAACATTTGATTGCCACTACATCGAGGGGATTGACACCTGTCGAGAGTAAAGGGTCGGTGACATGCCTAGAGATTATCGGAATGTATCACGCTTTGACTAAGTTTCAGCAGTACATATTCAATCGAAAAACTATTGTATACACAGATCATATAAGCCTAACCTTCCTGAATAAAATGAGACTTGGTAACAGTAAATTATCACGTTACGTTCATGAGTTGAGTCAATTTGATCTAGAGATAAGACATGTTGCGGGCCGAGATAACTTGCTATGTGACTATATGTCAAGGAACAAAACAGGTATTTCTGAAGTCGCCGGAGGCGAAACAAACCCTGTCGCTATAATGCAGGTCAAGATGTTTAAAGAGCTGACATTGCAGCGGGACTTTAAGCATATAGTGGAATTCCAGAGGCGTGACCCGGAAATAGAGTTAGTCAGATTAGGCCTAACAGAATTAGATCAGAATGACAATGACGTAACGGAGGACGTGAAGTACCAAATACTGAATAATGTTGTATATAAATTATGTGGCCAAGGGAAGAAAGAATGGAAAATGTACATACCGGAAGAGCTAGAGAATAAAATTATTGCAATAGTTCACGAACGGTTAGGCCATTCAGGTACCGGCAGAATGTTGTTGTATATACAAGATAAAATGTACATAAAGAACTTGGGAAGGAAGATTAGGAAATATGTGAGCTGTTGCGACTTATGTCAGAAAGCGAAGCCATTGAACATCAAATATGATAGAGAACCCATGCCCGTGTTTAGGGAAAGTAAAGGGGAATTAGTAGCGCTAGATTTTCACGGACCACTAGTCGCTGGAGAGCATGGTATGCGGTACATTCTGATAGTTTATGATGTATTCTCCCATTTTGTTAAATTGTATACAACCCGTACGGCAACTACGACTGCGATCATAAGAAAATTGGAAACGGACTATCTGCCGAAGTATCAGCCTATCTCTGCTATCATTTCGGACAATGGGACACCCTTTGTTAGCAAGAAGTTTAAAGATAAGCTATCTGAACTTGGTATAAGACGGTACAACGTGGCAAAATTCCATCCCCAAGTAAACGTGGCAGAAAGAGGGTTGCGCGATCTGTCTCTGTACTTGCGTGCGCTCTGTCATAAAAGGCACAATGCGTGGGTCCGGTATATTCAGCCAATAGAGGATATACTGAACCACACGAAGAATCCGGTGACCGGAGTCGAGCCCGTAAGACTTATGGCAGATGACGAACCGAAAACACTCATTCCAGGCCTACCAATAGCTATCCCGCATGACGGAGTAAACAGAAAGCTAACAGATTACTGTCGCATTGCAATTGAAAACATCAGAAAGAGTGTCGCGAAGCGCAAGGAAAAAGCTAAGAGACACAAAGCTAAATGGAGTCCTGTTGTGGGAGATAAATTATTGATACGCAGAAAGAATCTGTCAAACGCAGCAAATAAAAGAATGTCTCGTCTCGAGTTAATTTATAGAGGACCGTTTATAGTGACCAACATTTTTAATGGTATCTGCTATGAAGTGACTGATCCCAAAACTAATAAAGTAGTGGGACGGTACAATCTTTCATTTGTGAGGCCATACAAAGAATAACCAGTTAAATGGGTGAAACAGCAGTGGAGTAGGCTCGGGTCATTTCACTAGAATTAAGGCACTGAAACTGAGGGTATTATTATTGTAAGTATACATGTCCGCGGAGCAAATATGTAGCGAAATGTAGGCTTTCAATATAACCTCTAAAAGTGTGAAATTCTTTGGACGTGCATAAAATATATCCTATGCCGATTATATTGTTGTTATTTAATTGTAATACGGACCTCGACACTTATATCCGTCGATCTTTTATTGTTGTTATCTCTTTTTAAATCTGGACGTTGTACCAAATATATCCGGTCACGCTTTTATCTAGGTTAGAATATATTTAATAAGTGTTTTCAAGTGTTTATATTCATAGGGTAAATTAGGTTTTGTATTAACGTTTCATTATTACCTGATGAGGTGAGGTATCTGTGGTCACGATCTAAGATAGCCTACCGTGTGCGAAGGGTGTAGTGTGTGAGAGAGTAAGGAAATATTGTAGTATGAGTAGTATGAATGAAACAGTTGTGCCAGGTATAGGAAATGTCATTCACTCATCAAAACAAATAGTAGTAATGTGAGAAGGGTGGAAAGTATTCCATGTTATAGAATACGAGTTAGCACAAAGGTCATCGTACTGGGATCCATAACAAACTCTGCTCACTTACGTCACACTAAGCACTTCATGTCAGGAGTAAAACAGAATTACTCCGTAAATTTGAAATTTTGAATACAAAACATAAATTTCCGTAGAATTCTCTTGGGCATGTGAGACGATTGCTATTTTGCAATTGAATTACTCCACCCATATAATTATAATGAACAAAATAAGTTTATTATATAAACTTATTAATTAGAATAATAACATAAATATTAATCAATTATAGCTTTGCATTTCTAATAACATTATAGGAATAAGTTAAATTCACTAAAATTATCTGAACAAGTTACAGCAGAAATGGAATAAGAACATAATATTTGCAATATCATGTTCCGGCTGGACTTGTGTGAATATTGAAACGAGACAGATTTCCCGGAACGTAAGAATAGGCTTAAGAACTATACTAAAGGATCTCAGTGGGGTGTAGGAGACAGTCATTCATCACGAAACTCACTGCTATTGAACTAAAAACGTAGAGAAAGAAGAGCTTACTGGCTCTATTGAAATTTAAAGACTTAGTAAGTGGGAAAGTTCTTACTCTATGGCGCTTCGGGGAATCTAGTTTCATTTCTGGTTACTGACAGCGTGGGCAAGTACTGCCATCCACGTGTATTAGCGTCTATGCTGGGTAAGGAGCATAGCCAATGAAATAAGGGTTTGTATCTGAAGATTCTGATACACAATGTAATTTGCTGTAAACATAGCTATTAGAGGCTAAAAGAAATACAAGGCGTATTGGACTTTGAACGATGAGAAGTGGGGACACGCAGAACTTGGTATCGACACTCTCTCGTCTACGCTCTAAGTGAGTGGAGGCGATCTTCTCAGCATCTAGCTTCCGACTTAATAGAAGTCGGGAAGCTATTAATATTCTTCGGTCAGTAAATGATTTAAGTATCATTTACTGCAGTATTATTTAAATCTACGAATATATTCAGGTTTGAGGTACGGCTTAATTACAGCTGAGTACCAACTTAAATTCAGTGTGTATCAAACTGTAAGTACCAGTGAATCAACGACTTTACAAGGCATTCTTGTGAATACGCGAGGTTAGGGAGAAAGACACCTTAATAGCGAAATCCACTCATCTGAAGTCGAAGTTCACATACGACGAATATTCTACAAAAAGCCTATTAACTGTTCTGTAATTATATTAAAATAAACAACACTCATACCAGTTAACCAGGGAGTTTTAATTGCATAAGAATATAAAGTAGACTGTTTCTAAGAGCTATAAATACCCAGATTTTGCCCCCGATGATACTGAAGATAACCTCTGCTCTGACTGTAGCGACACCGTGGCTGTAATTGGTTTTGCAACCCGCGAACCGTTACAACCATCAGGCAGTCCAAGAAAAAAATCTTTACTTGTTTTGATTATTAGTTTTCTGTCTATCGCGTGATAAGTTATAAATGTGCAAAAATATTGACTTCCGCCAAAATAACGTAATTATGAAAAATAGGCCTCATATTAATTATTTATGGCTTTACAATTGACATCATTAGAAAGGGCGGAAAATTCCCTATCAGACCACGCAATCACATTATTATATTTATCACTTTGGAAAATGGCAACATTGTCGGGATAGAAAAGGACGAAGCTAATTGCAGAACGTACGAGTGCAAGTGAGATGCAAATACTACATTTAACTCAATACTGTCTTTTAAGGCTGGGACGATCTATAGTAATGTTCTGATTAAGGGAGGTATGGGACAGGGTACACCAAGCCTAGGAACCGAGCTACTTGAATAAAGAACTTGCTGTTTCCGATAAAGAGACCATAATTGACAATACCATCTACATACTGAACCCTATCGTGCCATCTGCTAATGACTCAGGGGACGTATTGTTCTGACGTTCAGCGCCTTGGAGGTACCCGGTACAATAAGAGAACTCTTTGAAAGAAGAAGCGGTAGAAGGATGGATCTACACGCTCAGGTGTATAAGGGTGTAATAACACGTATCTCTATTCGGTCAAGTATCCCATCACACTTGCTTTCAGCACTTGACCTGAGCTTGCGGTAGTAAGTGGTTATCTAGTGAGGAATCAATTCACTGCAACCGACACATTAAATGCCGGTATAATTGTGTGAAGACCGTACGTGCGAAGCGTGGGTGTGCGACTTCTATAAGTATTGTTACAAGTGGCGAATCTAGTGTTGACTCTACATCATCAACGTTAATCGTTCCTTTTATGTTAAAAGCCTGAATGCCTTTCTTTGTTTGCATTTATAAATCCATCATTCTTTCTTATATTATTTCCTACATCCATCTCTCTTTTTCTTTGACTTTCTCATAAAGACCTATGTATTGAAGTAGATAAGAAAGTAATGAAACCTAAATCGAAGCTCTTTTTAGGGTATATTAATGTTGCACCTAGTAGGCCTGAAGAATGCGGAAAGTCAGCCAAGGTTTTAGGGGGGAAATTTTAGAAATAAAATATATCTCTAGCACTTAATAAAAAAAAAGCTTCCTATATTAAGATTTCGGAATATTTACGTCTAAACCCGGATGACATATTTTATTCCGGGAGCCTACTCAGGAACATGGAATATTTCATCGATAATGTACGTGTGTCTCTCCGATTGCGAAGAGTCTTAATTGCGGAGAATTCATTAATAGTCTCGATTGTGGATACAGAAATTTGGGAAGAGTTATTAATATTTTTGTCTCGATTATGGACACTATTTATACATAAATAAATCATCCTCCATTACTCCAGGTAGTCCCAAGTAGGCCTAAGTGGTCAGATTAGCTTAGGTAAGTTAGGTTTGATTAGGTTAGATAAAGTAGGTTAATTTAGCTTAGTTTACACTAGTAATAATAAATCTTTTTTGCAACCAAATGGTCATACTATGATGAATGGAGCAATGGTGGAATTAAATAAGGCAGGGAAACAGGAGCACCTCGAGAAAACCTGCCCCAACCCCCTCCACAAATTTCAATTCCTGGTCCCAGTGGTGGAAGGCGAGCGATCTAACTACTCAGCCATGGGGGCGGCCCTTACACTAGTAATGCAAGTACGGTATAAATGTTTTATTTCACGAAGGTTTATTTGTATGAAATAGTGTCGATACACTGAACTATTAATAATTATTCCAAAATATGTTGTGTCCATAATCGAGACTATTAATTGGGTGTCTGCAATTGAAACTCTACGCAATCTATGTACCGGTACTCTTGTTTTCTAAGACAGCCTATTGAGTAAAATAAATTGAAATATAACGAGTCTTCCTGAATGGGTAATACAGTTAACCTAAGTGAACTCTATGCCTTTATAATCATCTGAGAGGAAACCTCTTAACAATACATTTTTACTTCTTCATGCCAGGCATGGCCACGCTTTGAATACGTGCAAGTATATGTGCTCCTCCTATAGATAACATTTAATGAGACCTGAAGTGCTCTCATAGTAATTACTTCGTGATCACTTTCACATGCGCTAATTGCCGGGAAGATCTCGCCCTGGAAATGCCATGGAAGTGAATGATTCTAGTGTACTTCAATTCCACCATCACTTTTCCAATATACGGTACTCTCAACTATCACGACAAAAATTACTACAAGACAAACTAGCAGGAGTTTAATTTTCGCCTTTAGCATTAGAATCTAGTGTTGTAATATTTTTGAAGGGTGACTGAGTAGCTATTTTAGGCAAATAATTGCTGTTTTAGTTAATTAAAGTTGGCCCACAACCAATAGCTTAATATTTATGTGTTTGTTGTTTCAGCTCTTGAACGTGTAAAAGTGACTTAACTTTTCATAATTGTATTAAAATTAGTTTCATTTATATGCAAATATGTAACTTGCTATTTTATACTATTATTTTTAACGCGTTTCCTTCCAATCAAAATTCTAAGGCTTCTATAGGCATGAGCATTTCATTAACATATAAGCCTACTGCATGCCTACTCTTACCAAAATACTTTACGGTAATTGTTCTTAAAATAATTTATTATGACTTTAAAAGTTATTTGTTTAAAGACTAGGCTGTATCACTTTTCTAGCAGTAGTGCGGAAAAAAAACGCCTTCGGTTCTCCTTTCAAACTCTTCCTCGAATCTCCAGTCATGCACTTGCCATAAGGAGAAAAAGTAAGTTTGTAAAACCAATTGCGGCCCAGGCCCAGCATATTGAAAAGGACGTCTGAGTTGCGGCCACGAAATTAAGGTGTTGTTGAGCCTATTAGCCTTAAACAGGAGGCACCGTGGGGGGTTTTGCCTGAATAGCTTTCCAAAATGCTATGGTTGTGGTCAATTAAGAAAGTCATATACAAAACAATGCCACTGCCCTTCCTGCAAAAATCTGAAGCTTAATTTTTTTTACAACTTGCAGTCCATTTAAAAAGTTATAGACTATACAACACAATGTGCATTGTCCTAAAGTTTTGTAGTGGCGAGTAGAGTACGAAATTATTATCGTGTTAGAATTTAAAATTACCTATGTACTTATCATAGGTAATCCCACGAGAGTTGACGAGTTTATCGATAGATTCGCGTGGAGCGAATTTATCTGATGTAACTCGTCAGCTCGACTTGAATTTATTAAGACTATTCCATGAATAAAAATGTCACGGATTATTCAAATAATAATTACTTTCGTGCTTTGTTATATAAAAACAAAACTAACAGCTGCGAATTCACGGCATACTCTGAATCAACCATCTATGAATCGATTCGAGTTACCATGTCCTTGTTGTGATCAGTGCTACGATTCAAGTTACCATGTCTATGTTGTGACCAGTGCTACCAATTGTGCATATAAGACATAGTTAACTTCATTCAGGTAAGCTAACAGCAGAACAGAATAAAAGCACACGAACTAGCTTGCACCGAATCGAAATTGTGTTTTTAATCAATGTACATTTCTATTATTTCAACTTCTAAACAAGTTATGTTGCATAAAATAATGTGTTTTCGTGCTGTTAATGGCAACATGAGATGTATTAATCACTGCACACTGATTCTTTCGTGTTCAGTAACGAGCAGACCATTTTACCCGATAAAATACCATCCTCGCGATTCCCACAAGAATATTGTAAGATAAACGGCCGTGACTGGTCTATATCCGAGGAATTGCTAAACGTTATTGGTCAATATCAAACACGCGGCGGATGAGTGGAATAGTCAGTTATAGACGTGAAGAGCTCAGAACTACAAGTATAAGAAAGTGTGAAATATGTTGATAGAATTTTATTCCTTCTGTTACTGCAAGTGTAGGCTTACTCAATGGTACCTTGTCTTGAAAGATGAGGGCGGAATCTCCTCACAACGATGCCAACATTTAACACTACTCTCAACCATAAAACTCAGTGGATCATAAAATGCAGGGAGCACTTGAAACGCTTGATTGTGACTATAGTGCGATGATTGGTCTGGGATTGTTCTGTCAGACATCATCTCCATTTCTTCCTCTCGGAATTCCTTACCACGCTCCATATAGTACATGCCATGGTATTGTTTACGTAGCATAAGCATTCGTTTCACTATCTATATATATATATATATATATATATATATATATATATATATATTTTTTTTATTGTACTGGAATATTACATAAACGTGTTAAAGTATGTATTCCTTGTTGATATGCTACATGGTCCCCCTTTTGGTTCTGTGTGTTTATATTCTTGCCTCAATTTAATATTACCATGTACCGAAAACAGCGTTGAATACTTGCATTTATAAGGTTATCTATTTTTTTTAAAATTCAGCTGTATTTATATTCCTGTAACCAACGAGTAAAGGAGTATAAGGAGGCCATATCAGGAGTTCAGGATCTGTGTTCATACAATTGGCCATGCAACTATTGATTGTGAGTTATTTCTACTGTTGGCGTATTTTGTGTCAGTAAATTTCAACTGATATTAATTTTAATAAATATGGTATAGGATGAAATAGCGAAGATGATTCAGGGTAAGTGATTATCAGGGCCCGGATTCTAATGACATGTCATCTTTTTATTGATGCTGCATAGACATTGCCAACTTGTAGATAAATCCTAATCATGACCTCTAGATTATAGAAATACATTTTTATTAGGTCATTTTTTATCATTTTATGCAATTTTATATTTTTGGGGCATTTATTTCAATTTTTGGTCATTATTTTGTCATTTTCGTGTCATTTGCTTCCTTATTCAGTCATTTTCATGTATTTACATTGAGTGTATTAACTTTTTTCGTCGCTAGCGGTGCTGTCTTTGAAGTGCTCGCCAGTGCCTCAGTGCCAGTATAAATTTCCGTGAGAAATGAACTTTCACAACATTACAGTTTTTACAATTATGTACAAACTAGTCTATAACTTTGTGTGTACAATAATATTTTTTATAAATAAAATATCAGAATTTAGGTCATTTTTTATAATTATTAAGTCATTTTCTTTAAGATCTAAGGTCATTTTATAGGTCATTTTTCAAACAATTTTAGGTCATCAGAATCCGGGCCCTGGTGATTATCCAATTCGGCATTTGCCTTTACGACTGGGCTAACTATGAAAACCCTACATCACATTGACCGGCCATGGGATTTGAACGTGGGACCTCACGAATGCGAGTCCAAGACATTACCATAAGTTCATGTCACTACAAGTAAGCAAAAAGGTAGAAGCCCGGAATACTGTGACGAGACTCACCAAGCTTGTACACATATATAGACCAAATGTACAAATAACATAATCATGATGTAACAATAAATGTAGTGATTGTAGGAAAACCATAGATATTATAGGCGTTTCATTTCTCAGTTTTGTCTTCCACACAATCTGAGCAAATCGGCGCGAATCTGAGGTGATCAGGAAATTATAAAAAACATTTGGCATAAAATATGGCTAGTGTGTACGTATCGACCGCCATGTCGATTGTAGCAACCGATCGATTTTCTATTTGGGGTGAACAGATGACAGTACATTTAACCAAAACCCACTCTCATATGTCGAAATAATTGTATAGAAATGCTACTTGATACAATTTTTAAACCAAAAAATTTAATCTTGGGACATCGGCTTTTACTGCTATTGACGTATAAATAGGTCACATCCTAACATTTTTTGAAGTCAAGATATACGACTAATAAAATAATATTTTACGTGGATTTTTATCTACATGTTATGAGTATCACTTATGAAAACAAGCTTTCTATTAAATTTTTCTGATTTATTTCAAACTTAGAGTCCACTGAAAATTGTACTTGATGGTTTCTTACATAACATACAAATTCAGCTCTGAAGAAATCCCAACAGATTTTCTGGAAATATGATGTTCAATTATTGTGTAGCCTTGCAAGAAATAACCTAATGTTGCAGGTGGAAAGCCATTCACCTACGGAACAAATGCAGAATAAATTAGCCCGTTAATATTCTTCTGCCGTTATTGCAAGTGTATGAACATTACCATCTATTTCACCTACAGTAAGAAAAACAACACTAATGCTCAACATAAACATAGTAAATCAATCAAGAACAAGAATGTAACATTAGGAGTAATGATGCCGTTGTCGACTTATCTTCTAGATCTAAGTTGCACATCTTGATCCCGATTGTAATCCGTAGGTGGGAAGCTAAGGTGTTACTGTCAGACGCCTTACAATTATTATTCCAATACTGTGAATGCGTACTATACTCGGCCTATGTACACCACCTGGGCTGAAGACGGCGCGACAATAACTTAAGTGTGAACCTACACGTATTATATGTATGCACGGGAAACACCCCATCAGATCTCACACTTCTTTAGCATCCATCTAATTTACAACGCGTGGCTTACTGGTCAGTTCAATGCTCTCAGAAAACAATTTATGAAAGCAGAAGCTGAAGAATGCGCTAAGTTGCCGCAGAAGGGAAGATGTTTGGCCGTCATGAAGAGGGACTGGGAATGAACAGAGGAACTTCAGCTTCGGCTGGAAGACCTCCCTTAAATAAGGATGTACACACTTTTTTGGAAGGTGCTTTTTTCGGTTGAATAATGACGGCAAAGAAAATTAAAGTATGTTACTGTATTATAAATAAATAGTACTAAGGAATGGTCCGCCGGCGTGGTCTTGTGGTTAGCGTCGCTGACTACAGATCCGTCGGCCCGGGTTCGATTCCCGGTACCTCCTCGGATTTTTCTGAGGTAGGGAGGTCTGGTAGGGGTGCACTCAGCCTCGTGATTCAAATTGAGGAGCTACTTGATAGAGAAGTAGCGGCTCCGGTCAAGAAAACCACCATTAACGGCCGTGGGTGTCGGCATGCTGACCACATGCCCCCCAATCCTGCCATCTGCCTACGGGAGATGACGCAGCGGTCGGGTGGTAGGCCAAGTCCCTCCAGGGATGTAGCGCCACGGAGTTTAGTTTAGTTTAGTACTAAGGAATGTTTTTTCTTCCTTCTGAAAAGTTCTTAGGATACATCCTAATTCGAAGAAGGTATAAAATTATAATAATAATTAACATTCTCAATATTTCATTTTCTTTTAAAGTTGTTCTTGACTTCAAACAGGCCTACTTACAGAATATCTGGAAAATCTAGACCAAAGTAGTACGCCCAAATTCTTAAGTGGTGGCCATCACCAGTTAGGTGTCGTGGGTTTGCCTACTAGCGACGTCAACGTGGGATTTTCGACAACAAACACATTAGTTGTGGGTTTTCCGATCGTTTCAGTTCAATTTCTATAAATATTATGATACCCTTTCAAGTTAACCACACTTAGGACTGGCTATGCACATGGTACCAGGCATGTTTAATTTTTTTCACTTGCAGCAAGTGTTTTAAAACTTTTGTTCTTCTGCAACATTACTATATACTTTTGTCATGTTTTATGAATTTATATTTCTTATTCGATTTTTTGTAACTAATGAATATGAATATTATTATCGAACTCGGAACTTGACAAGCAAGTTTTCCTGAAGATGGTTGAATATAATCGAAAGGTCTCGGAAAATAAAATAAAATAAAATAAAAGAGATGAGAAGAAAGATATTATATCATTATTTTATTGAAGGAGCTAGACAGCATGATTTTAAATAATCAACTAGATAATTCTTCTGCGCGGGATTCAAACCCACAGGAAAGAGTTCGTTTTTAAGCGAGTCTCACTATTGCCTACAGTGTTGGGGGTGAAAATGCATGCACTTCAATAGTAATGTCTTTGGGGGAACCATAAATCGAAGAAAACTGTTGACAGATAGGGTACAGAGCGACACGCGACAATGACCTGATGGCTATACATCACCAACTCGTACAGAATTGGCACTCCACCTCCCACACCTTGTGCTACAAGTTGCTAATGGATGGCTTAGAGATTAGTTATGGAACGAGAACAACAATACATTGTTCGTTGTTTTGAGGACATGCATTAAACACGAATAACATTGCCTACAAAATACGAATGTATTAAGTTGAAAAGAGGAGTCACACAGGGGGTTCCAAACTGTCTAAACGAGATAGTAATTCTGTAATTAATAAAATATGATTGAGCAGCCATAATACAATGAAACTATTTTCACTTTTTCTACACTGGAAGCACTGGAGGCATGTAATTCAAATAATTCGATCGGAGCAAAACGGTGAGCAAATTCCCCAGGGTTGCCAGATCAGAAACTTAGAACAGTCGTACCAATATCCGAAAATAGTCGTATGCTAGTTAAAACTGTCGTATACTTTGTGATTTTTCAGTGTAATGAACATATTGCTTTAATTATAATAATATTAATAATAATTAATATTATTATTATTATCGGTACTATGCACCTTACATATGTCATGTAATTGTTAATAAATCATCGTATTTGTAAATGAATAGGCGTGTTTTATTATCTTCCGATGTGCTAAATTTGATTAAATACAATACAATTAAACAGACGATAGTTGCCACAGTGTTGTAATTATTTCCAATCATATTGATTTTAGCAACATGCTTATAACAAAAACCATCAAAATTTAAAATTCGTCAGTAGATTGATTAAAAATATATAAAACGCTATGTTAAAAATAGTCGTACAAATAGGCGTACGACTCATGATTGCGTCGTACGTCGTACAAATCTATGAAATAGTCGTATGTGTACGACTATAGTCGTACGTATGGCAACCCTTAAATTCCCTTTTCAGTACTGATAATAATCTCATTAGCTCTTTCTGAGCTGAATAAATTTTTTATATTTATATCAGTAATCATCAAATCAAATCATCAGAGGGCTCTAATTTTAGAACCGAAGAAAACACTTTATATTGAAGGGCTGCTATCCATTAATGACAACCATAACGAGAAGGATAAAAATAGGGTAGCGAAGGGTAAATCGGGTCAAAAATCACTGAAACTTTAATTTTGTTGTTAATTTTTCAATATATTTGACTCAAAACATACCAATATATACAGCCATATTTAAGTAATACTTTCCCTAAAGTGACCTCTTTTTACTCTCAATTTACTGTCCGTACATGAGCTGAAATCTAGTGACTGCAGTGACCCTTTTTACCGTCATATGTCAGGATAAATCGGGTCAGTGTTCGGGGCAAATCGGGTCACATTATTTTCTCTACATTTGGTCACAAAACACGGATAACAACACGAATAGATTTCACTTTCCGCAAGTAAACACTTTCTTCTTTTCTGCACCAACACATTTTGCATGGTACCATTCCCTTGATACCCCTGGCATTGAATCCAATCGCCCAATTTTCCTGAGTGAGGTTCACTATATTTTACATTGCAAAAACCACACATCGTGTCATTTTGTTGTTCTTAATTCTCTTCTTCATCAGAGGACGACGATGTTTATTCTACAACTCTTCTTCTTGCTACTTTATTTCCCTTAGAAGTGAGTTCCATTTTGCGTTTTTGGACCAACATTCTCTCTTGAATATGTTCCGGGGATGTCAAGAGAACTGTCTTCTGTTTTTTCGCTGAAAGGGTGACGTTTCCTTTTTTGAAACGTTTGAAGTCTTGTCACTTTCCGTCTCAGAATTTTTTCTTTTAGATTTGGGGTGGAATGCACAATCTCAGGATCATTTTCCATTTCTTTTGGAACACCTGCTGTGACTATATTAGATGTTCCGGCTTCAGTCAAATCTGTTGTGTTTCCCCCTGGGAGAAAATAGCTTTTCTTTAGGATATCCTCATTCAATGGATAAAGCCTTCTGCATGTCGTCCTCAGTCCACGAACGTGATGTTTTGCGTTGGTATTTATCCATCTACGGCAAAAAAAAGTAATAGAAACACTTTATTTCACATCTGTATATCTACTATTTTTTGACCCTATTTGGCCGAAATTGCTGATCCTTTTAACCCGAATTTACAGTGATTTATTTCAGGGGTTGGTAGTTCTGAATACCGGCTTTGAGAAAGACGACAATGATGTAACCATTTCCAGGAAGATTGAATTTAATAATTAAAGTTAATAGCACAAATTCACTGCATTACTTCTTGTAAAATATTAACGACATCTTAACGCTTATTTTAAAATGTATACAGGTCGTTTCACTTACCTTAAAAATAACTGTATTCTTTTCTTGTTCACACAAACAATACACACATCTGCTTGCATCCACAGCACTCAACGTATAGAGGAAGCTTTCCTTGTGACCGGGTGCTGGTAGCAGGTACTAAAAATCATGTAACCTTGAGAAAAGAGGCTATTTTTAAAAACTGACCCGCTTTACACTAGCATACCCTACTAACAATTTACATGTAAATCAGTAGTTTATTAGTTATATTTTACTATTTGCATGCAGTATTTTTATATGACGATTTTATACGTCAGTGGAAGTGGAGAGATTAACTTGCAGAGTGACCTGTAGGAACTTAAAACTGAAAATAATTTTCTCAGATTGCGCCCAATATTCTGAGGATCCAGATGTCACTTTATTCTACCTGTGTTTACGGTAAAATGCATGTGCATCTGAGAGTGTACATTTGACTGTGAACATAATAATTCGGAACTGAAAAATTAATTCAGAATGAAAATTTGTAATAAAAGTAAAACATCTTCCCAAGCGGTGACATAAAGCTGAAAAATGTATAGATTAATCAGCACCCGTTAAAGATATTTAAAAAATAATCTTTGGAATCTTTGGCTATACGAGCCGTGGAAAGTAATGTGACTGTTACACGCCAGATGTTTATTAGAGTGAGAGGTTGGATATTTATCCGCTCATTTATATGTGAAAATTAGGCCTACCACTACCTTTTAATGGTATCCATTCCATACACCTTCGAATGCTAGATCTAAATAAAAAATAGTATCTAAATACATCCCAATTTGCAGTTGTGTAAATAAATTAATAAATACAGTATTTTTCTATATTAAATAATTATTTCGGTAGTCCCAAAGGTTGTCCACAGCTGTGGCATAGAACTTGCGTTCGCGCTCCTCACTTAGCGGGTCCGAGTTCGATTCACGGTCGGAAGAAATTTCGTAAGTGACTTTTTTAGGGTTTTTTTTTTCTCGCCTGTGAGACGAATGTCTGGAAACCTTAGGCCCTCATGGTCCCCGGATATCATCTATCTATCCTTAAGATCATCATCCCATCCGCGCCTCGTTCAGAGTGAATGTGTGTGTAAATTGTGTCTATCGTCCTATGTGATCGTGTTGTCTCGGAGGTGGCCCCAGCATTGGGCTGATCACTCATCCGGAGGGGACATCCATGTTCTTTACTAGTCAGAAAAGTATGTATGTGATCCATAGAAACTCCCTCCTCCAACAGGTCCCGATTCTGTAAGGCCCGGGCGGCGTGGGGAGTATAATCGTCCCTACAACGGAGGAGGTAGAACTCAGAGAAAGAGGAAGTCCCAAAGGTGAGTCCAATTTTTTTTAAAACAATGATCTTTTAACAGAAGACAATTAATTAAATTGCATTACTTCATTATTTCATTATTTAATTACTTCATTATTACTGTAACAAAATAAGGTTTTGTTTTATTTAGCCATTAGTAATTAATGGTTTTACATTTAATTAATTAGTGACTTTTGCAGGACGATTAATAGGCCTACGTATTAAAACGAAGAGTCATCGAAAATATTGCAAGTTGCTAAACATCTGATACACGACCGAGTTGGAAAAATTGAATTCACGCAATGGACACCTGCCTTGCTAAGTGCTCGTGCTGTAGTTACACTTAATAGATGGGGTGAGGCTCCCCAAACAAATCGTGCTCACATATGGCGACGGTGGCGGCGGAACCGGAAATGAAGACACGGAATATGTGGACGTCTCTCTCCCCAAGGAACTCTCATCTGGCGGTGCAATGCATCATGTGTCACGTGGGGGAGAACTGACCCGGGAAATGGGGTTGCTGTGCACTTGATCCCCGTGGGGCATTCCTCACGTCTGGAGATAGGAAATCGCCGTAAGACGCAGGAAGAAAATACCGGAAGGAGCGCTATGCAGCATCTCAAGATTTTACTAATCAGGGGCGACCAAAGAATACATTACAAATCTGATCTCTTTGCATCCCGTGTGAAGCGGTATCTTGAGGTTGCTTTTTTACTTCCTCCACCCGTACCAAAGGTAGCCTGCTATAGATAGAGGAAGTAGGCCTATTGTGTTCGATCCCAAAATTTGAAGTTGTGTTTTGAACATAAATGGTGGTTTTGAGATCCCTTGAATCGAAAAATTCTATTGTAAGAAACATGTCTGTGTGCGTTTGTGTCTGTGTGTCTGTCGACAGCCTAGCTCCTAAACAAAAAATAGTATAAACATTTTTTTTTCTTTCTTTCTTTCTTCTGAGGATATGACACGATGATTGGCGATGACTTTCCCTTACTTTTAATGCCACTTTATGAAGGAAAATCTCGCTTTTCGCGATTTTCTCGACAACGGTTCTAAGGATTTTGTTAAAATTTTGTTCACATGACCTATACTAACCTATAAAACTTTCATTTGAACATTTTTTCGCAAATATTATCTAAAGGGTAGTTACAAGCCACCCATTGTTTACAGAAACTCAGTCTTACTTGCTGAACGATAAGCTTTGCATCAGGTTGAAACGAGTGAATACATGCTCTTTGCAATACGGCCTCTTATTCTATACCAGAATACATTAGAGTAAATTACAGAAATAGATTTTATAAACACAATAATTTATTAGCACTATGTAGGCTAATGTAAAATTCTGAATATGGCTGTATGGAAGAGAAGACCTTAACTCTGCCAGATAAAATAAAACCATTTTATAATTATTTTTTTATTATTATTATTAATCTAGATTGTTGCAAATATGCAACTCTATGTCAAAACAAGTTCTTCTAATCACAGTTAATAAAGAAGCAACTAATTAGCTTTATCGGAGCGAAATAAATTGTTCTTTACCACGGGTGAACAAGTTGATTTGGCAATTGCATTTTTCCAAACCCTTGAATATTATAATGTTTGGATATTTATTGTTCTATTGAACATACTTTTGTATTACCTAACCCCTTAAATTTCCACTTGTACCCAGAGAAATACGTATACCCAAGTTTAAAAACTTTTGGAATAGGAGGACATCCCTGGAGCACCTTCCTGTTAAACAGGAAGAGTTCACAAGATGTGGCGCACTTGTGTGTTGTGACTGGAGGATTCAATCCCAAGGAGAAGACGGGATGAGGTCGTGAGACGCCGGATGAGAAGACAAGTCCCTGTCAAGAATCATCTTCTCTGATTTATGCAATGATGAACCTGCTGGTATAGGCGGATATGTGTCGTTATCATAAATAACTTGAGTGCCACGCCAATCAATATCGAGTGTCGTTTTCATTGTTCTATCGCAGTTATTCCTCCTACGCGATGGATGTTTCGAAAGACACCATGGTGCAAGTATCTGTTTACATTCAGCAATAATCCTGCAATGCATTCCGGAAAGTAGTGGACTATGTTCAATGAGACGGAATCACAGAAACATATAAGATTTATTTAAGGAGAAATTAAAATGATATTGGATATTTCACCTCAACGACTTTCAATTAATCTTTAAAAATCAAGCCTGTCAGATAATTCTTCCATATAATATTGTTATTTTCTCACCGAACTCACTGCTTTTCATTAGGTAAATTAAAGTCTTCAGATATACGAATACTTAAAATGTACTTCAGGTATGTTGGGGCCTCCAAATAATGGGGGGATGCCGCACCGCAGGATTTGAGGGAGCCATATCGCCGCCATCTGATTCCTCGCCTCCTAATATTTTGTACGTTATTTAATTGTCCACGAGGCGCAAGCTTCCCCCATTAGAGAGTCCTTGGTGACATATGGTTGCACAATACAATCGACAAGTACGACTTCAATAATAAAAATATTTGGAAAAATAAGACGTCCGGATTTTAATAATAATTAAAAAAAAAACTGATTTGAAACTCAAGTAACTTCCTCTGCCCAAATGAAAGCTTGGCTCATAGTATACTTAATGTATTATGTATGACACTCTTCATGTAAATTGGTTGTAAAAATGATAAGTGATTAATTCTGTTAATTTACTCATGTAAATTTCTGTACTCTAAGTAGGCCTATGTCCAATATATCTTTATTATTCTGTATTCTGATATAGAGTAACTTATATATATATATATATATATATATATATATATAGAGAGAGAGAGAGAGAGAGAGAGGGGGAGGGAGGGAGAGAGAGAGAGAGAGTATATATAGAGAGAGCTCATATTGCAAAGACCGCGTATTCAGAAATTTTCTTCATGTAAAGTAGTAAAAACAACTACTACCCTTCAAAGCATTTTTTCGGGATAATGTTTCAAATAAAACTTTAAGCTCTTAATATAGGTATCCCATGTACAACATTTAAACAGAATTGTTAGAGTCGTTTTTTAGAAAATCGTGAAAAACGAAATTTTCTTCAAGTAAAGTTCCCCTTAAAAATAAGAGAAAGTCGTCGCCAATCTTCATGTCATATCCTCAAAAAGAATCCAACTCAAATACAAAATTTTGTTTTCATACGATTTTCCATTCTTAAGCAGATACAGAGACACACACAGACATGTTTCTGAAAATAGTATTTTTGGATTCATGGGATCTCAAAACATGTATTTATGTTAAAAACTAAACTTCGAGTTTAGGGGTCGGAAACAAAACTTGCTCTACCTACATATCTATGATACAGGGCAGAGGAAGTAAAAATTAAAAACGCTACACTGCTCTTTTCACACATTATTTAATAAAACAATAGGCTGTATCTTTTAAGTTGTTTTAAGCACGGGTAACGTTAATCCGAGTTATTATTGTGACATTGAATTTACTATCAACTAAGATGAATTGGCTATGCTAGTACTTTTTTAAACATCAAATTTAGAGCGAAACGTCGAAAAATGTTAAGGCCTAATTTCACTACAAGAAAACTTTTACTCTAATGCTTATAACTTTTCAAAGGAATCTTCATATTATATTGCACGCATTATGTAATAAATTAAGCAAAAACACGACAACTTAATAGTCTTAAAACATAGAGACTAGTCTCACATTCCAGGTAAATTTTCAACAATCATCTTCACATTCGAAGGAAAGTTCGAGTAAAATCCTTAAATCAGATATTTTGTCCAAAACTATCTTGTGAATAGTAACGCCCGTATCAGCGGAACTTTGTCAGAGCAATGGGGATGCATTGTAGCATTAATCAAAAATTTATTTTAATTACTTTGAGTTACAGTCACATATCCATTTATGATTAACAGGGCCCGGATTCTAATGACATGTCATCTTTTTATTGATGCTACCTAGACATTGCCAACTTGTAGATAAATCCTAATCATGGCCTCTATATTATACAAATGCATTTTATTAGGTCATTTTTTGTCATTTTATGGAATTTTATATTTTTAGGGCATTTATTTCACTTTTAGGTCATTATTTTGTCATTTTCGTGCCATTTGCTTCCTTATTTTGTCATTTTTATGCTTTTACTTTCAATAAATGACTAGGTTACTGTAATGCAGCATTGCTGTAGAACAGGGGAAGTCAACTACGTCTTGTGATGACGTTTGTGGAGCAAGAGCATGCGGATCCCTTGTGTGTGACGTCAGCAAGAGCGCACGGTAGTAGGGGTGTTTAGAGTACGCTAGAGCTAGGTACTAGAGGACCTATTCACTTTAGCTCTGTGGATAGAACAACTTCTGGTTGGAAATACGGAGCATTTTTCAAAGTTATTGCAAGTACGCGATCCTGATAGTGTTCCCTCTGCAGAACATGTGTTAGTTCTGCAAAACAGTCTTCTTCAGTTCGAATCGAGGTTTCAGGATGTGGAAAACCTTTCTCCAATGTTTAAACTTTTTGCTACCCCATATTCAGTTAATGTCAAAGACGTTCCTTGTCGGTATCAATTGGAACTGCTAAACTTACAATGCGACGATCTGTTAAAGGACAAATACGAACGTAAAGTGGTCTTGGGTAACTTTTACAGAAATTTCTCTGAAACCAGATTCCCGAGACTTGCCGCACGAATATTATGTAATTTTGGATCGACATATGTGGCCGAACAATTTTTTTCACTAATGAAATGTGCAAAGCTCAAATCAAGAAGTACATTGTTAAATCACAACCTAAATGTAGTCTTCGATTAAATATTGCTCAAACATTACGTCCCAACATTGATACACTTGTTAAAGAAAAAGAGACAGGAAAGTCATAATATTGTTACTGTAATCTTGTATCATCTAAGGTGCAGACGAGCTTGTATGGTAATTAATTCAGTTCATTTTTTTTTATCATTTTTACTGTAGTGAATTATGTTAATTCAAATGATAGTAGCCTATTGTCTATTTTTGTCAAAGAGCATAGATTTTGTGGAAAGGCAATTGTTCTCACAGAATATAAAAATAGAATTATTTATAATATGTTAAACTGCTGCGCTGTAATTAACCGATAAACTATAAAAAAAAATCGGTTGATGTTTCATTAACTCGGAAACACGTATTACGTAAGTTCTAACCCCCTAAATTCCCGCTGCCCGCAATACTAAAGCCCCTCTCTTCCCCCCTGTTCACTGATGCCTACATTTCACATGCTCCTCGCAGAGATATAACGCGAGCAGTAGAGCAGTAGGCAGTGACGTCACAGAGCAAGCTTCTGTCTTCCCCTGCTGTAGAATCTACTTTAAAAACAATTTTCTTATTTTCCTTCTCAAATGTTCCAATCAAGAACAAAGCTTTTAGTCTTACAATATCCTTTCTACATTTACAGTTTTTAGAATTATGTACAAATTAGTTTATATCTTAGTGTGCACAATAATAAATTTGATAAATAAAATATGAGTTTTTAGGTCATTCTTTGTAATTATTAAGTCATTTTCTTTAAAATTCAGAGTCATTTTATAGGTCATTTTTCAAACAACTTTAGGTCATCAGAATCCGGGCCCTGATGATTAAGGTTTTAAGTGGTTCAATGATAAGCATTAGAAAGAATTGGGTATAACGAAAACCTGTCCCTGACTCTCTTTTTGTTCATACGAACTCCACATAGATTGATTGGATTAGATCCAAAGGTGATAGATGTGTACCGTACATATGTAATGCATAAGCCACATATAGGCCTACATTAATTATTATGCCATGTGTTAAGTCACGTATTCCTATACGTTAATTATTACCCCATGTGTTTGGTATCTAAAACGTTTAATCGATTGTGATGACATTCAGGTCAATAAGTAGGTCCTAAAGTAAGATTCTGAGAAAGAAAATTGTATATTGGTATTATACTTAATGGGAAATTTTACCAAATTAAAGAAATGTACCTAGACCACTTTTCCTCCAAGCCCCACCAAATCAGCTTAAAGAATATGGTTGTACTATCTGAATCTCCTTTGTTTACTTCCATCTATTGTCTGCATAGATGTTTATTTTAGCCATATCACACTGTTAGCTAGGCGTATACCTGTGCGAAGACATAAGCTATCCGTATGTTGAGATTGATCTTCGAGTTGTAAAATACGCGAATAACCAACTGAGAACAATAACTAGTTGGCCTACATAGATATTTAAATTTCTCTCTGATTGGATAACATTTAAGTGTAGACAATAAATCCGTCATTTAAATCTACCACAAAGGAACAAGTTGTTGAGTAAACAAAAGGTTTTGAATAAAACCTAAAGTGTACTTTGAAATTTATATCCATTCTACTTCATGCATTAATGCGGTTCCGCCTTACAGCCTCCTTTCTTCAGAATTAATTGATGTTTGTGTAAAATGATCTCACAAGCTATTAGATATCTATCAACGGATGGTGTAAAAGCATTCAAATATAAATTACTGAATGCATCGTTCAGAATTTAAAATACCGGTAAATTGAAAGGTAAGGAAGGAAGAACAACTAGCTCCACTTTTACTAATATGACAGGAAATGAAAAAATTTGGTGTTTTAAAACGTTCTAAGTAATCTGGATCATATACATCTAGCTGAAATTTTAAGATTATATTTAATATTTACGGTATGTTTTGTCCTTCGGAAATGGAAATCGTTATCAAGACATCTGCTTTTACCGAAAAAATAATAAAAATACTTTTTGTTTTCTCCATATACTTAGTAGGCCAACAGATGAAGTTTTGTGATCGTAACAAAAAATAAATCCCGGTAACACCTGGAAGACTCCGGCACGATGTCTAATGTGTCTTCGGAATTATATTTGCCTATGTGTGTGTCTGTTGCTAGTAAATGGTGCATTGTATGTTATTTAAATATATTTTTGAATTATGGTCTTAGTTGGGCTATTTCTGCTACTCCTAGAATTTGACTCTATGACTAAAATTTTAAGGGCAGATTTCATAAAAACATTTTTACAAATTTAGATTTTTAAAGAATGGTTCTAAAGCGTTTTTAATTATGAATTATTTTCCACCTTCAAGAAATTCTCCGTCAGCACCCTATTATTGCAATATCAATATAAAATACTAGTGCTTGAAGGTGGAAAATAATTCATAATTAAAAACGTATTATCAGCACTAGAGGAACAAAATGAAATTTATCAATGGTTCTAAAGCAGTGGTTCCCAAACTTTTCAGTCCGCGGACCCCTTGAAAAAAATTAAAATTTCGCGGACCCCCTCTGGGTTTTGAGAAAAAACTAAATAAATACTTTGATTCAAATTTATTAAATTCAATAGACAAAATAACAATATCAATGGTAACAAACAGAGTTTACTCCTTAATGTGAACAGTGAAGCTGCTTTAGAAGATATGTAATTTGAGAAAATTACGGGATATCCTATTTCTTCTTGAACCGCCTGCGGACCCCCACTTTGGGAATCACTGTTCTAAAGGTTTTGATAAAAATTTATATATGCTACTGTTCAACTAATGTCGCTTTTGCTAACTTAACTGCCTCTAACCTAGAGCTACCTGTCACTAGAACCTAAATCCCACTACTAACCTAGGGAAGGTACAAGGGGCATTTAGCTAGGATATGCAGTGAAATAGTCACCAAATACCCATTAGTGGTAGTAATACCCTAGTATTTCTAGGCTTAATTAACATTGACTGCTTGAAAGTAACTGAGATATGATTTGTGGCATCGCAAGTAATTAAGTTGATCTCCATGGAGACTGGAGCCGTAATGATAGAGCAGAGCTACAAGCCGAAGTGAGTGACGAGTTTTATGAGAGATGCAGACAGCAGACGCCCTGCCCTGCTTCTTTTGTTTCTAAACACTTGATTGCAATTGATTTTTTCCTCCCTCCATCTTCCAATTACATAAAGATTGAATGGATGCTGTAGCCTTCATCATCTCCGAAGCAGGTAATACTTTTCAATCATGTGAAATAGTCGCAATTATCATGTCTACAAGATGTGGTTCACATTGCGAGCTATAAAATGTCAAGGTATGGAATGCAGAAGGATGAAATCATAAACATTGGCCTAGCAAAGCCGTTAGACAAGTTTAAATATACAACTTTGTCTCTAATATCAAAGGCTCCCAAAGAACGTAATAAATACAGAGTAAGTTATGTATTTACTCCCCTTACGCTCCAAAGGCCTTAAAAAATCAACAGTTAGGAAGTAGGAAGTATCTAAAAATTGTATCCATCCCCTTTCGTCTAATTCTTGTAAATTGAAACAATGTTCTAAATTATTTTTTTTATTAACAACATCAATCAGAGAATGTATTAAAACGCATATGCTGTAATGTTTTTAGATATCTTATAATAATATAATATATTATATGAGGAATGATGGACAATGATTGGCCTTAAATGTTTGTTCTAGTCTTTTTTGTAAATTAGAGTTCTAAGTCACTCATCCAGGGAGGCCCTCCATGTCCTTGTCAGGTCAAAAAAGTATGAATGTGTTGTGATCCATAGCTCATTCCTCTCCCGACAGGTCGCGGCCTGGTAAGGCCCGGGCGGCGCGAGTCGCATAAAGGTCCCTACAAGGGAGAGGTAAAACTACGAAAGAGAGGGTGAGAGTTCTAAGTGATTACAGTAACTTTATAAAGTAAATTGTTCAATGATTAATAAGTCAACTCTACTTCTTAATATCCACTTGTTACATTCTTAGGTCATAGAATTCAGAAATAATAGGCCTATGGTTGAAATTGGAATAACTCCAGTAATAATTTTGATGCTCAAAGAACAAGTGGTGTAACTCCAAAAATTTGATCTTTCTGGAATCACGGTATAACAGTTCCATCGGTGTGAATTATTTCCAAAGGATTAGTCAATTATTATATCATAGATGGCACCATTTTACAGGATCTGAATCAGGATAGTTTATTTATTTAATCTAACTTCTTTCAGAACACATATATCAATAATTTCATATGAACTAGCATCACATGCGATTTTAAGCGTATTTTTCACGTCATGAAGAGAATCTTTTTTTCACACGTGAAGTCCCAGCCCTGCTCGTCGCGAGAAAACGTTATGCTATTCTAGATATGTAACTTGAAGCCCATTTTACATCAATAATGTTTAAAGCAATGTATAAATTATATTGCAGGTGAGCAAGCGATGAGAGGGATTGATTTATCAGGTTGTCTTGACGCTGAATAGATTTTGCTCGAACAAGTGACGGTGCAATTTATCTCAGCGCATCTAGTGTGATGTTTGCAATTTAAATCGGAACATCCAAACTGTCTTCATTCATGTCGCATTATAAATGCCATGTGTCACTTTCAAAAGGTGGCATATGTCCGTTATGTGGCCTGCCATTTTTTTTTTTTTTTTTTAACAGAGTGATATAAAATTGTTAATCTTTTACCTCTAGTATTTCATATGTCCGTAATGATAACTGGATAATGAAAAGAATCGAAAAGTCCACTACAGAGATAGATTCTGAACAAGTAATTAAAAAATATACGTTAAATTTAGTCAAAGATCTCAGTTAAGGTGGTCGTGGAATGTTAAACGGAATGAAGTTAAAAAGCTTATCTTATCTTCGAGCATGACAACCTCAAAATTAATATCTGGATGTTTGATTTTAAACTCAACTGACATGTTGATAAATTTCATGTTATTTATCTCCTACGAGGGATTTGTATGTTGTGTATAAAATATTACCACCTATTCCCTCGTATAAAATCTTTTTGTTAAATGGCCAATAAAAGCTCCATGTAGCCTAATGTACACACCACATAATCAGTTGTAATGTATTAGCCAACAGTGTAAGATCATCTGCTGAAAGAAAAGGTATGTCAAAAACGTTGTACACAAGATTGTACACACATAATTAATTAACAATCAACTAATATATTTTATAACTTTTTTTAGGACCTGAAGATAGCTGAATAGCCGAAATATACTGTCCAATACACGAAAATTATTTTACAAAATTGACAGACATAAATTTTAACTTTGTTTTATAATATTGACAAATATAAATTTTAATTTTGACAAAGCTATAAGCTGATTTTTTAACAAAAAGATTTTATACGAGGGAATAGGTGTCAACTGACATGTTTTCTGTTTAAGATTCCATGATTATATAACGAAATAATACTATTCAACTCTTTCCCTTCTCCGTTAGTCAGCCCATTCCCAAACAAAGGCTATTCGCGCTTAATCTATATATGCTTTGTCAAATTTTGCATAAATTTCATAAACTACCTGTTGTTGCTTAACGGTCCTTTTTTAAAAGTTTTTTTTTTTTTTTTAAGGAAAAGAAACAATCCACAGCAAGCGAAGTTTGTAAACAAGGTCCTACTGATAGAATCGCCATTATCTTTGCTTTCTTTACGCAGAATCATTGAAAATGAGTGAAAAACTGAGCTCATATTTAGTAGTAAAATTACAGAGCTTTTACTAAAAAATATTGTATGCACCACATACGCAAAAACTTTAGCAGACTCATCCAGTATTTTCAGCCTCGGCTTACGCCTCGGCCGCAATACTATATTCGTCCGCTAAACCTTATTTTGCGTACTTGATACATAAATAGCTTGCTCTGGATCTGCAGCTGTCGCACTCAAGTGCGGGTATTGCATGAAGCCATTTCTCTCCACCAGGTGACAATGGGCGTGTGGGAGACACTCCTCCTTTACGTCTCCTGCTGGCCTAAATGCTACTAATTTGTAAAAACAACAAATACAACAAGTTAACTTTGTATTGTATTGTACTTTATTGTTTATTATGAAAAGAATGTGGTACGTGCACTCATTCAAGTTTTACCGGGAGTTAACTTTGGCGGGCACCGAGGGAGTCTTTAAGAATGGTTTTCAGAAATAACAAGATTTTAACAGTAACTGGAATTTTAGTAACAAGGCTGCTTTATTTTATTTTAACAACAAAGATAAGTTCATCTTTAATTCAGAATTACATGAGCACAACACAAGGAGCAAAGACGTTATACATATTTTTAAACGTCGAATATTTAGATACACTAAATCGCCAGTTTACATTGTTAGTCAAGTTATAAATAACTTAAAAGCTAGTATTTTAAATGTGAAAAATCTGAAGTGTTTTAAATTTAAACTGAAAGAGTATTTGTATGAGATGACATTTTATTCTTTTAAGGGTTTTTTACATAAATGATTTTGCAGTTACTGTAACCTTATTTGTACTAAATAATATTGACAATGTCTATCTATACAAAATATAGCTACAGATGCAATGAATTATTATTATTATTATTATTATTATTATTATTATTATTATTATTATTATTATTATTATTATTATTATTATTATTATGTGGATATGAGCAAGAAATATACTGTACAGATAACCTGTTCATTTTAAAGATACTTTGAAAATAAGTTTGATCTTTTATGAGAATAATTCTACAGTTCGTTCATTTCTTCAAGAAGAGTAATAATAAGTAGGTCAGTCGCCTGAAAAAAAGGACAGAAAGAAGGGATGGGAATACGGATTTGACGTTAATATTGTCAACGGAACCTTTCAATCTGATTAAGATGTTTTTAATAAGTCACAATAATTCGACCAACAACTACATTTCACTTCCGAAGGAAAATTTGTTGAAAGTGTTTAGGCCTATGCCTAAAAATGTCACTTCTTCGGCCTATTTTGAATCCATGAATGTTGCAGTGAATTGCATTACACGCACACTCTAGTGGACGGAAAATGTTCATCATAATGCGCACTGGTTCATGTTGGTAAGGGAATTCTAAACCTTCTCCGTCGCCCCCACTCTCCACCCCTGCGCCACATATTTTTTCCACGATGGCGAATCGACTAAGAGCCTCTAGATTAATTGAGGAAGCATAGTCATTTCAGAATTAATCTTAACATTGCTCCATAAGAGAATTAACTTTCGGTCTGTTGTCCATGTCCTTTGTTCACTCTTAATGACTTTATATGTACCAGAAAACACTATTGACAAGGCAATTTCATCTAACCCTCCTCTTAATATGTGTCTTATTCCCTGCAATCCTTCGTTTCTGAACCTGAAACCGACCTAAGTTCATAGGATGATTTATGAGTTCCAGACTTTACGAGTCGGATTCATATTTACAGCCACTCAAATGGAACTGCACTTCCTTTCACCGCTTACCTAGGCCTGAGCGTTGTTCATAGGCTAAAGCATATGTTCAGATTTGAACTCAAACCAATATTAGATTGGCTCACCGAGGGCTGGTGTGGTACACAAATGATAAAGAGATTCAATGCCAACTTTAAATAAGGAAATACTCTAGAAGAAACCAGAAGCATCGGAAAGTTTCCGTGCACTCGACATTATACGCCATAAACGAATAGTTCTCTAAGTTCCAGCGACCACTTTTTTGGAAACAGTATCGTCATAAAGAAATGCATATCTTAAACAGGCTACTCTTTTTGGCATAGGTATACAACAACAAAAAAAGAACTCATCTTCTAAGACTCCAGAGAGAAGTTAAGGGTATTTGACAGACATCTGACGTGGCACGCCACTGAAGATGTTGGACACAGGTTATGGAGGACATGGTTTTGGAGACTTGTATCCCGGCAGTTACAAGCTAACATGGCCCCCCGCTGGCTCCCCCACAAGAAGGCACACCCACATATACTGCATTTTACATTATTAAGATGCTCTATGGAGCCTTACATGTTAACTAACGGTTTCAAGCTGAATTACTGTAGACGCCCTTTGATTATAATCACAGAGATGATTTTGTCTCCTTAATGATGTTTCAAACAGGGGTGAAAACTCTGTACTTGGTCAGTATTATATTAGTCCTTCTTATGTTGCAAAATCTGTGCAAACTTCATGCAACGACGATTAAAGACCTAAGTAGTAGTATTTAATCGACATTAAATAGCAATAACAAAGGAAAAAAACATTTGTTAAATGCTTCCTCGATTACAAGCCTGCCGAAACGACAAAGTTTACTATCTAGATAAGATAATTAACAAAGATAAACAGACAAAAATTACCCAATACGAAGTTGTACGGCATATAACAACAAACGTAAAAAGTACTCTTAGGTGAAACAATAAATAGTATAACGATATGGTATATAAATAGGCCTAGTGCTTAAAGATTATAGTATATTGCGATACAAGTGCCGTAAGCGATGCATACGGATCGAGAAAAGAGTTTGAAAAAAACGATGCGCTCGCGCCGAGTTTTTTTCAATTTTCCGAGATCGTTATGCGCTTACGGCACGAGTATTGCATGCTATTTTTTGCACGATGATTATTTATATCAATTTAATTATATTAATTGTGATATTACCTGAAAATATTATGTGTATACATTCTTGAAGATAGATGTTTATTTCAGAAAGTGATTCGCATGTGTTTGTTGTTATGGGAACCGAATATTTGTCCTGGGGCCTTGTCCATAAAGGCTTGTATTATGAAGTGTATCTTAATGAATTATGACGTGGCGCAAGCACCGTAAGTAATTTAACCGCATCGCAATGCCCATGGCAACAAGATTGTGTGGGAATGTCAACTTACGATCCACGGCAACAACATTCGTAAGTACCACTAATTAGTCAAGGAGTGCAAAAAATAGTATAACGGTATGGCATATAAATAGTACTTAAAGATTAAACAATAATATAATAGATTATACAAATAAACATTTTTTTCATACAAGTGGCGCCTCAGAAAGGCTATCGAACCCTTTAATGGTGATGGGCTTGTCTGTTTTATTATTTCCTGGATACGCCCAGCTTAAGGCAGATGTTGACCACAAACGAAGGAATAGTTCCTCGATCACCAAAAAGGAGCCCAATACTTCAATTTTTTCAAGGATATATTTCTCTTTATAAAATAGCACTGTTGGTTGGTAAATGCTATTCTTTTTCTCGTTAACCTCTAGAGGTTTGGCTGAGCTGGTCTAGAAACGAACGGTTGGACCGAGTATATAATAAGCCTTCTTTGAGCCAGGCCTAAAGGCAATAATATCTATACGCCATATGCTTCCTTGAGTAGCAATTCCTGGAACTTCTTCATGTGTTAGCCTATATATATATATGCAGCCTTCTGGAGGGATTCTGCGAGAATGTGTCGAATAGTATGATGGTGCGAATTTAGCCTATAAGAGCCTCTCCATACTGAAAGAAGCCTACGATGTGAGACAGCGTTGAATCTCAATGTGGCAACGCCTACAGCGGTTACCGTCCTGACTTCTCCCTAGCACAGAAAACTGAATATATCCCCATAGTAATTATATTTCTATGTAGGTAAATAGGCTACACAGAATGACTTCTGCATTTTCGCACACATAACTCATTTCCTTGGTCAGGATCAAACCCGCAAACTTGGGAGTAGAAGGCCAGTATCCAATTTAAAATATTTTATAGCTAATTTATAACTATTCTATATGCACAATGCAAATAGTATTGCTAATTCTCGTAATAATGGTAATTAAGTTTACAGGAATGACAAAACGATAACAACTTAAGATACTTGGATTCAGGAAAGATCCCTGACTTCCTTATTATGGTATGAAAGGCAAGGGACTTTACTTTTGAACTCGAGTATAAGTAATACATTAGTTGTGGTCATTCTAATGTTTATAACGATAGAAGCATTAGTCAAGCCCGAACTTTTCCCAGCCCTGCTCAGTAATAATTATTCAATAAATGTGACCTTGTGCGCATATTAAAATATTTTAATCTTGAAAGGTGAACGGATGTTGACTAATTGAAAAGTTGGAATGGAAAATAGAAACTGTGAAGCGGAACAGCCATGTATTCGAAATTGAACTACGATGTAATTGTCTGAAAAGAAACGTCATGTTGTCATGGACACCGTCAGTAATCTGTCAGCGAATAAGCCTCAGAAATACATACAACGCAGCAATTAGCGCTGATCGCAACTGTCCGCGTTACATTTATATTTCTATTAAATATAATGCAAAGATAATATTCTGAGTTATGTCTGCTGCCACAGCATAAAGATGTGATCAACAAGAGAACACGCATATCAGACATCTTGCTGACATATTGTCGAAGCTAAGCCTATGTGAATGTTTTAGTAATAATAGGCTATTCTAAACGTTACCAACGATCCATTTTATTGAACCCTTCCAGAGTTGAATTTCTATACTAATATATGTAAACATAAAGTGAAATCATTAGTGGGCTATAAGTTTGAAAACAATGACGAAAATTTTAATAGAATAGCTGGTTTCCGTAAATGATAATCCTAACTTGTGGATAAAAGATCCTCTCATTTTACATAATACAATACCATATTGATCTTATTCCTCTGGTATTATACAATTTTTAAGGTGACGAATTTATACGTCAGTAACAGTGAAAAGGTTAAAGAGACAATAATTATCAAGATAATCATTTTTGAATTTCGTTCAAGATACTGCTAAGCAGATATTTTAAGACTCAACACGACAAAAGTTTTCAAAAAATCTTTCTACAGATGATCCCATATTTACAATAATATGACCTTTTTACGAGAGAGTTGTACGAAAATAATTAACCTATAAAAAAACTTTCAAAATAATGCCATATGAATGAGTTAAAAAGGACTAATGGAAAAATTATTGGTGATAGAGGTCGAAGGTAAACCATTTCAAGTAAGGTGAAACATTAATTCACTATAGGTCTATAGACTTTCTATAATAATGCCATTGTTTCGTGTCATTATTTCGGATCTGAAACTAAAGAATTAAGCTAGTTCGTCAGCAGCCTGGATGTGCTATGGGCATTGCTTTCACGTCTATGAGACTGTGTATTTATACTGTATACCATACACACACATGTACATATATATAGGCCTATGTCTCATAAAAAAATCCTTCATTAAAAGATTGTCTACTGAATGTATTGGATAGTTATTGCTGTAAAAACCAGTGTTGATTCTTTGGTAAAGTGCCAATTTACGAAAGTAAGGCTAAAATTTGCAATGTATATTTTTATTTTTATTTTCCAGATCTTATGCAGCAATTCATCATCCAGATTCTCCTTGATCTACAAGACTGGTTACCAGAGATAATGTTAATGGAAGACGTCTACTAACACCACGATATGTGACATGTTGACAAACTTAGCGAGGTGGAGGACTTATCTGAAGAATTCTTAGCCTATAAAACGTAACTTTCCAGGAACGTTTCAATCAACCTCAAAGGGCTCTATTTTTAATTACTACCCATAAAAAGAAATATGATTGTTGGAAATAATTCAATGGAATAAACGATTACTTCATTTAGTGTTGATATCTTGAAGGAGATATTTCATTAGCTATTCTGAGCCACAATGAAAGCAGTCTAGTGTTCAATTATCATACTTTGTCTACAATAAAAATCCTATGTAAAACACCTACATGACTTCCTCTACTTAACCATGGGTTTTGCGATTTTCTCATTTCTCACTCAAGTAGCCACAATGCGGGAGTGAGTATTCAGTTGTTTCAATCTCACGCACACCCATGTTGCTATCCAGACGGGAGCTAAATTATCACCACTCACAATAAAATAATTAGTGCTTAAGAGAAGTAGTTAGTGTACAAAACTTAGTGAAATCGTTGGAGCAATTTTCGATCAAATCCAAAGAAAACTATTTTTTTTTTCATTTAAACTGGTAGGTTCAATAGGGCTTAAAGTCTTCGCCATGTTTTGTGTCATACCCCAGTTGGAAGTTGTTATTGTGGCCCGAGGGACAAAATTGAAGAAAGCTATATAAATAATACTAGCTTAAAAGACCCGGCGTCGCCCGGGTTTTGTATTTTGTAATTGGAAATTAGCTTATGAAAGATTTTCAATTTTAAATTCTAGGTCCTTATATAGGCATTTATAATTTGAAATAGGAAGAACGACTTATTACACTCAAACTATTCCCTCAGAAAACGCTTGATATAGTTTTTTATGGCTCATAGAGGATCTAGAATTTTGCATCCCATCGCTTGTACAGTGCACAGCAAGCCTGGTAGAGGTTTAAATAAGAAGAAACAGAAATTCCTGTAACATAAAATTGTAATATCGAGGCGGGAAATTTCCCACTCTTATGTTACCATAAAGCCGTTTTGGGGATGAAATTAAACAGAAAGCATTATCACTTTCATACTTTTCTCTCCAAAAACCTGCGATATAATATAATAATATACACATTACCATACCTCGTTTTGTTTTCTCTATGTCCAGGGTAGAGAAAGTTATGTGATTCCATTATTTTAGTGGATTTCATTCTGCAATATTTATTTATAACATGAATTATTTTGATAACTTCTCTTATTTGTCAAAAGTGCATTTCATTTGTTTTTTCCAAGCCCACCTGATACCATTTGCCAACAATATATTCTGTGATTTGGAATTGATAATTCTATGTAAAAAGGGATTAAGTATTTTCAAAAACATTTAATTTTTGGCATTTAGAATCAGAATTTTTCAAAATCCTTTCTTAGTGAGCACTTACATTATGAAACGAAGGTACTGTCAAAATTCCAAGTCTCTACCTGTTACAGTTTAGGCTGTACGTTGATTCCTGTCATTCAGTCAATCAGTCAGTCAGTCATTCATTCAGTCAGTCAGTCAGGACAAATCCTTTTATATATATAGAGATAATGTCAAGTTAAAACAGCGCGCGTTATCATGGGCACAAGTTGCAAATCTGTTATGGTCAAATGATTTTTTTCAAGACCATTAGGCCTACATTCATACGCCTCATGTTTGATATTGACCAATAACATTTAGCAATTCATTGGATATAGACCAATCACGATCATTTATCTTATAATATGCTTCCTAGGAATGCAAGGATGCAATTTTATCTGGAAAAACGTTAGCTCATTATTGAACACATAGGGCATCAACGTGTGGTGATTAATACGTCACATGCTGCCAATGAACAGAATGAAAACCCATTATTATATACAACATAACTTGTTTGGAAATTGAAATAATATAAATGTCCGTTAATTAAAAACACAATATCGATTCAGTGCAAGCCAGTCCATGAGCTTTTATAGTGTTTTGATGTAAGAAACTATGACGAGACTCTCCATGTTGTGGTGCGCACTATTGGTAGCATTGGGAACTCGGATCGATTCATCGAATTGATTCATGGCTGTTTATTCATTTAGTATGCCGTGATCTTACGACTGACAGAGTATTGTTAACAAAGACAGAAACTAATTCTAGAGTGATAGGGAAAAAGCGAATAAGTCAAAATACCGAAGTTTTTGGAGAGACAAATAAAGATTTATTTTCACAGCAATTTTACAATATTCAGATCAGTCCACCCAGTTATTTTTACACAGCATAAGATACTGTGTAAAAATATCTGGATCGGCTGATCTCAATATTTTTACAATATACAGATCAGTCCACCCAGTTATTTTTACACAGCATAAGATACTGTGTAAAAATATCTGGATCGGCTGATCTCAATATTGTAAAAATGCTGTTGAAATAAATTGTTTTTTGTCATTCTTGAAACTTCGGAATTTTTACTTATTCGCTTTTTCCCTATCACTCTAGAATTATTATTTACAAAATTTGTTACAATATTTATGGAACAGTTTTAATAAAACCTATCGAGATTACGAATTTCAACAGAAAAATTTGCTCGATAAATTCGTTATCTCTCGTGGGAAAAATTCAGAACTCTCATGGCCTACCTATGACAATACCGGCAATAGTAAGAAAAATTTAAACATAGTGTAAGGTAGTAGCAGTTATGAGTATATTGAGGATGTCAACTTAGAAGGTGAAAGTTTCTTTGTTTACTAAAAAGAGTTTCTTTGTGGGCCTATTTTGCTAATTTTTAATATTGAAACTTCGATGTTCTAATCTTAAAACATTACGAGTAACATACCTTATATCACAACTTCCTTTTTTAACTGTCCAACGTTTTTAAAATATGGTTTTCTTTTCGAGACGATTAAATTTATGACTCCAATTATTGTAAAATCTTGGAAATTTATGAGATAACAAGCACGATCGCCGCCACATTAATTAAGCACCAGATGAATTGCACTTGTGTTTATAAATGCGATGAAGTTTAGTGTAGCTGTTTGAAATTCCTAAGTTAACCCACGTTACTTTAGTACGTGATCTCCGACACACGCACGGATGTTTATAATAGTAAATAAACCATCACGGTGATTATATTTTCCTATATCCTACGGTATGTAAGCATGGTTTGAATAAATTGTTTAGCCACATTCTGTGTAAAGCTACTTATAGTCACAACATTTTTATTATGGACTGGAACTTGATTATGATAATATGCCGCCATTTATTATGAAAGTAATTCTATGAGATTAGATTTCATCTTTACACTAGAACTGCTTACAACTTCTGTATATATCATATCACATATGGGCGGCAAACAGACATGCAAGCTAAAAACCTGTGTTTACTGGGAGAACTTGTAAAACTACTCCGGCTAGCTCCTGAATTATCTGCAGCTATCGTCAATAAGATTTTTAAGAAAAAGACAGACTAATAGGACTAAAGAAATTGCCACGAACGACAATTGTATTGTCACATCCATTGATGGGATGCCAATTCTACAGCGTAGCCTACTGTTTCTGTCCAAAATATGAACTAAAATTGAGTAAAAATGAAGCAATAATTTCTTAAAGAAATATCAAATAAAAAATCCTTGAGTTATTTTAAAAATATACCTTAAACTATTCCTCTTTCAACATTGGTTTTATTCTCTAAACAGTTACCTCAAAAGTCGAGTAAGTAACAAGTGACATTCCTCCACTTCTAACTATTATGTCAAACTCACATTTATAAATTAATCTTTTTCATATTTCGTGTGCTGAGAATCTGCTATTTATAACACTAATTATTTATTAAATTTAAGCTTTTTCTTACCATCATGTTATTTGTCTGAATAATGTATTAACTTCAAATAAATACTTATTGCTTTTTATGCAAACCTGAAACAAATTGTCAGAATGTTCTAAGTTACCATTAGTATTTTATTAATTTATTAGCTTCTTTATTAATTTCGTTTTGTTGATTTCTATTTATTACTTATAATGTTATAAGTTGTGTTTTAACTCCATTCTTTCAAATAACACAATTCTGTTTCTACACAAACAAACAAACAAACGCTATCATGGGACTATGAGATACGGTCAACAAGTTGATAGCTTAAAACGCGCAAATTACATTAATTTATTAATTTACTAATTTTAAATCTCGCTTAGATTAGGTTATTATCGGAAGGGAATATAATGGACAGTTTACATTTGAAGGAGTCGGGAGAAGATAGTGAGTGCTAACCCACACAAATATCCTTACAAAGAAGGATTACATTTTTTTAATTTGCTCAAATATGCAAAATTATTTATTTATATATATGTTTTTTTTACATATTATGCTATTAACCATACTTATTGACAGACTTTGTCTATGCTCAGATACATTGGAATATATAGTGACTAACATAACATAGCCTAAGTTTATTTCATCTTCATACAACAGGGACTTTGGTTACATTTCTGTTTTACCAATCAGTCCCTTGATTACTAAACAATCATTCTATAACTATTTCTATCTATTACTTAAAACAACACCCAAGTATGCTATATATGATTTCCTACTTCACTTGAATTTCTACTGCTACTATCTTCTAAATAGTGACTAAGAAAAAATAGAAATAGTGCAACAATCTCAACTTTTACAAAAAGAGGGTTAGCACTATCTTCCCCCGACTCCGAATTCATTACAGCAAGTAAGAAAAAAAAAACATATTTTTACATGGCATGAATTAAAAGTAGCACATTATAGCACTAAAACTAAAAAAAGAACTCCGTGGCGCAACACTCCTGAACAGACTAGGCTTACCACCCGATCGCTGCGTCATTTACCACTGGCAGATGGCAGAATTTGGGGACATGGAAAATACTATTTTAGTTATGAATAATTTTATGTCATTAACTAATAGACTCAGTTTGATAAAATTGAAAAGGTAGAAATTCATTATGCCTATTTAAATAATTACTCTAGTTTAAAAACATTTCCCTTATGTTGTCATATAAAACACAATTTTATATTTGGGTTCGGCACCTTCTGGGATGTGACACAAAGATAGGCGAAAACATTCCCTTACTTTTAATGCCACTTTACTTGAAGAAAATTTTGTTTTTCACAATTTTTTCGAAAACGACTCTAACGATGTTATTTTATTTTGTACATGAAGTGCTTAAACTAAAAGCTAAAACTTTTTTAAAACTTTTTTTCGTAAAAATTCTTTGAAGGGTAGTTACATGCCATTCACTACTTGTAGAAACTAAGTCTTTCCTGGTGAACAAACAAAGACGGCCTCTTATTCTGAGAATGTGAAGTGAGAAAGGTACGTTGACCATGCTTATGATAAAGAAAGTTTCGTGATTTCATTAATCTGACTTTATTTAGGTATATTTTATACTGCAATATGTTAACGACATTCTCTTCCTTTTTACAACCAATTTACATAGAGAGATAGTCATACATTAGTATATTGCGATACAAGTGCCGTAAGGCACGTTTACGGGTCGAGGAAACAGATTGAAAACCCGAGGCGCAGCCGAGGGTTTTTAAGTTTTCGAGACCCGTAAATGCCTTTACGGCCCGTGTGTTGCATGCTATTTTTGGCACGACGGTTACTTATATCAATTTAATTATAATAATTGTGATATTACCTGAAAATATTATGTGTATACATTCTTGAAGAGAGATGTTTATTTCAGAAAGTGATTCGCATGTGTTTGTTGTTATGGGAACCGAATATTTGTCCTGGGGGCCTTGTTCATAAAGGCATGTATTATGAAGTGTATCGTAATGAATTATGACGTAGCGCAAGGACCATAAGTAATTTAACCTCATCGCAACGGCCTTAGCAACACGATTGTGTGGGAATGTCAACTTACGATCCATGTAAACAACTTTCGTAAGTAACACTTACTAGCTAAGGAGTGCAAAAAATATATTAGGCTGTACTAAGAAGCAAAACTTTTATTTGGGCAGATGAATTAGGCCTAGTGATCAGATTTTTTACGAAATACAGTATTTTGACAAGATTTTGAAAATTTCCAGGATGATTCTTATAATCCAAGGTGTGTTTTGAGGTGGTTCACTAGACAATGCGTAATCAAACCCGGCACACCTCACAAATTTTCCCACAAGAATAAAATATCATTTGGAGTCTTTTCCTTGAATATATCACAATAAAAATAAAAATAAATAAAAAAACTCAACCTTCATTTTTTTCTCCTGAGCTAGAGACTACATTCACAAAGTAGAATAGCATATTTCTGTTGTGAGCAGTGAAATGACAGGTTGAAGAACAGATCGCAGACAGGTACAGTATGTGGCAAGGACAGTTGTGCACCCAAGCGTACAATCTTGCTCATCGCATTTAAATAAGATGGCCTACTGTGCATATTACAATGAGAGCTATTGTTCCGATGATGGCCGACATGGACTAGTGACAATACTTTCATACCACGTCAAAATGTATTTCACAATATCTTGGTCTCCCAAACATCTCATGTGGGACCTTAATACAGGTTCATTAAGCTTGTTAAGTGAAAGTAGATGAGTATGATAGCAGTTCTTATTATCTAAACTACAAAATTATGATTGTAATTTTTCAGATTTTCCTGCTGCTATGGGAAGAGTATTTTTCAATCATCTGGGTAAGGATTTGTACATATGTAACTACTGAATGTACTACAGAATTTAATGTAATATTTGAGGTTGTGTTTCCGTGTCGATCCAAGACCGTATTCTATTGTGAAATTAATTGAATGTGACCTTTCTCGATTGCCATAGTATCTGGGGGAAAAGAGCATAGCTAAAATCGATTTGTTGCAATATAATACTTTAATGTGTCGATCGTTTAGATTTTATTAACCCGCTCTACTTGATTAATTTGTTTACGATTCGCAGAGTCTAGATTTCTTTTAACTAGGTTGACAGAAAGGGATCATGAATGCAAGCCTAAATGGGAAAACTTTGAATGATTTGGACAAAGCTCACTATGCTGTTTTCTTTTTTTCTTTGTCCTAGGGAACTCGAATCTGAGGTAGTTCCCCCCCCCCCTCGAGCGGCGCACTTTAATCGTGAAATACATCTCGAAGCAAAGTTTTTAACTTTATCAATCGTTTTAAATGTTTATGCATGATTTGGGTAAAGTTCACGAATCTGTGGTACGTTTTTATCGTTTCATTTCGAATCTGTATGCTCATATGGCAGCACAAGACTCTTTTTATTCGTTTAATCATTTATATTTATTACGTAAATCAACGTAATTAAGAATTAAATTATGTAATTCGTGCAATTTACGTAAAAATGATGTCTATGGGCACAGCAGGCACCTGCTAGTGGCGTTATAAGCGAACTAAGATTTGGAAATAAAATTAACTAGAATAATACTATGCTTTCTTTAAACCGATTTCTTCATTTGTTTGCGATTTCAAACTATAAAATGCCACCCAAATCCAACAGTGTTTCGGAAATTTAAAAATGAAAATATTAACCGCATTAAGGAGCAAAGTAAAAGGCCCTCGCATTTAGGCTATATAATTCCTACAAGAGAGTGTGTCGGGTCCGAGAGTTGAATTATTGCTCGTGGAGCTACGAAATTTCTTTCTTTTTAATGTTTCAAATATTGTTTGAAATATTAATGGTGAAATAAATCTGTCTCAATAACGTTCAGTATGAGAATATTCTTGGTTTCATTAATAGATTTCTACAACTTCAGTATGTATCCTTACATAGTCAAAACCATTTAAAGTAGAAATATGGACAATAAAGTGTGTGTTACAAAATTCCAATGGTAATTCGTAAAAACGAAAAATAAACGAACGTATGCACATATAAATTCTAGTGTATGTATTTAGGCTTTCACAGCCGGCGTGTTTGGAATTCAACAGCAGTCGACAGCCAACAACATCGCTCTGAAGAAGTCCGACGCAGTTCGTGACGAAACGTCAGACCATGTAGGCCTATCTGATAGAGCACGGATCGTCAGTCCGGAAATGTTGAATTCGTTATAAATCCTAGTTCTGCAGGATCACTGATTTCTATAGGAGAAAACGTGAGCTAAATATGTTTACCCTAAATAGTCATTGTCAAACAAATCTTAGCAGCTCCTTTCGGATCCTTTTCAATTTATCAAATCTTTGCTCGAATCAATTTTATGTTATATCTAGACCTGGGATTTTAAGGCAAATGCCTATTTTGTTCCTTATGAAATAACATGAGAATTTTTAAATATGTTGATGTTTCATGATAAATCACTTACATTTATAGAGTTTTATAGTGCCCTAAAATGCCTATTTGGACCTTTAAAGCCCATTTTACTATTTTAGTGCCTAAAATGCCTATTTGGTACATTTAAAATAAAATTCAACTTCACAACCTTATAATGGGCATCCCTCAACGAAAAGCAGAACAGCAGAGGTGGGTTTTTCACAGAAACTTGATTATTCCAACCAATTGTCGCTAAACGAATGCTGGCTGACGGGGGAGAGGGAGGATTAAGAGGGAAGGACTACTGTGTCAAGTCACCAGTGAAAGAACATCTGTTTAAGTGAATATAGTTCGTGATACCTAATTTTGCAGTTAATTCTGTTAAGAATAGGTATACCACGTTTCTTGCAGTAAAAAAAACATGTTACAGTTTAAGTGAATATTGTAATATTTTTAAGTCTATTTTCTATCTATTTACACCTTTTTAAAGGAAATTTTAAGTGCCTATTTTTTCTTTTAAAAGCCTATTTACTTGTTTTAAAAGCCTATTTTAGGTGCCTAAAACTAATCTTTTTAGAGCCTAAAATCCCAGGTCTAGTTATATCCTATGAAAATTATTGCACTCTTATTAAAACCTTGTAGTAAGATAAAAGGTATAACCTATTCCGTTCCCCAAATGGGGAAGCTTACATCAAATTTGTACTCAGAGAACTTAACCAAGGCAGTTCAAATATGGCCATTCAGGTTGCAGAACACCTTTAGACTATTCAATTTATTACCTGTTACTAGCTCTGAGATTGCATCTATGAGTTTATTGGTTCACTAATAGTTTTTTTTTAAATTATGTAACACGAGAAATTTTCCGCTTGCAGCCTAGTAAGAGTAACTACTGTAACACACTCATCCGCATCTGTCGTCTTCTTTCATCAGTAAGCAAGGTGAAATATCCACCCAGCAATTTCCGGAATAGTTTTAAGATCCTGCAAGCAAGATGGACTCAAACCGAACAATAATGCTTCCTTTCCAACACATACTAAAAATAATGTAGATTCTTGATCACTGCATTATTAAAAAAAACGTATCTTCCAGCGGAATACGGTAATTGGATGGGATCATAGAATCTGAGGAGACATTTCACTGACTTGACACGATTTGAAAAGATCTGACTGATGGGCTTTTTTCAGACATCAATCGAAATTCCCTTGGTCGCCTCCAGTTCGAAGTTTTATTATGATTATTATGATTATTACTGTTGTTAATTAGCTTATTATTATTATTATTATTCCGACTATGATTATGATTATTGTTATTACTAATACTATTATTATTAACCTATTATTATTAATTTCTGCCTGAAGTAATGCGAAATTCCTCTCTTTCTACTTTTTTTTTGCATCATTTAACTCTCCATAGCTTCTTCTCTTTTCGACGTCAAGCCTTATTTCAAAAGTTATACTATTACAATAGTTTAACTCTCGATAGTTTCTTCTCTTTTTATGTCGAGCCGAATTTCAATAGTTATACACTTGTTTTCGCATAGAGGACAGAGAGAGGTGATAGGTCTAAGACCATCGCCTCGATGACCATCTACAGGAAATTAAGATATTACTTGGACATGAAAGGGCCGGGGAATTAGGTTCATACGTTTTAATTTAGGTTTGGTGTGTTTTAACATGCCGTAGCTCCACGAAACAGGGACCCACGATTTATAGTCTCTTCCTGAGGCTTTCTTATCCAAGATTTTTACGATCTGAAAGATCCATCGACTTCGGCAAGGTTTGAAACCGCGAACTTCGGGTATATAGGCGGGCACAAAACCTCTGCACAGACAAATTAAGCACTACTATAATTGAAGAGCGTTTTTTCAAAAGCCGATATCTACATTGGATGGCTCAGTGCCAGAGGTGACTAAGTGCCATCAAGAAAAGTGCTAATATTTGTGTGTCTTGACCAGCAAAGATAGTATTCTATCTAAGCCAAGCATGACAAACAGTCTTGCTGTATCAGTTACAGACACAGTAATGGCTGCTAGTCATGTTTGGCGTAGATAAAATGCGATCTTTGCTGGACAATACACACAAATATTAGCACTTTTCTTGATGGCACTTAGTCACCTCTGGCACTGAGCCATCCAATTGTAGATATCTTTAGAATACAGGATTCATGGCTTCGTCAAACAAAACAAGAACAAACAAAAACTTTACAAACAAATATGACAGGTACTAAAAAAATAATACAAGGACTAAATGATACAAGTCAAAATTACTCAGTAGTACAAATAATATTGGGTGAAAATACAAAAATAACTTAATCATGTAAAACATTTAAGATGTTAGGAACTGAGAAGTATAGTAACAGATAAATCATACAGAGAAATAGATTTGGCCCTTAAAATAACCTTGTTGATTCTATGGAAAGTGGGAGAGGGATAAGAAATCATATTTTTTTATATATATAAACTACCTATTCCCATGCATAAGATATTCCTCCACTGAGTAGAAACTACCATTAATCAGAAATTTCTTTAATTCCTTTTTAAAATTCTTGGCTAATTGTATGTTTTTTATGCAAGAAGGCAATTTATTGTATAAAACTGTCCCGTTATACTTAAAGCTATTTTTAAAAAGCGTACTTTTATGCCAAGTGCTGTGTAAATTAGATGTGTTCCTTGTGTCGTGATGGTGTACCTGTTCGTTTGAGAGAAAGCTGTTTAGTTGGTTTCGCGTTTGTATAAGGACCTCATTTATGTATATTCCAGGCAGTGTCAGTATATTTAATTGCTTAAATAATGGTCTACAGCTATTGTTTCTGGGTACATTGAGCATTATTCTTATTACTTTTTTTTTGGATTCTAAATATTCTGACACTATGATTTGATTTACCCCAAAACATTACACCGTACATCAAACGGGAGTGAAAGTAAGCAAAGTATGCAACTCTGAGGATTTCTAAACTAACCGATGATCTGAGGCTGAAGATTGCAAAACATGTTTGGGCTGCTTTTGAAAAATCGCTCTTCAATTATAACCGATAAGAGGGGAAAGTATTATCGACCAAATGTTAATTTAATAATCAAGATGGTTATGGAGAACTAAATTTGAGACCATGTACAAGGAGCTTCTATTGAGCTTAATACTCAGCCAATTAATAATAAGACGCAACCCCAAAAATACAACTCTTGACACAACCCGCAACCTAAGGGATAAATTATTGTGAAATAAACCGTAAACCACAACAAAGCGAGAGAAAAACAACGGTTTCTTATGTAACGGACAGAAGAAATGAATTTGTATCTTTCTTCCACTAGCTGCAGTCAGTGAAATATTGAAGACAGGTGACCGGGCGACCACAATGGTATTAACTACACCACCATCATCCCCTATGCCACTGCTTACAATGGAGGGATGCACGTGCCATATGCGAGCCTAGGGGATGGTTGTGAGGTATAAATAATGTTTCTAATAGCCGTTCCAGACTAATTAGACCTACCGGAGGGAACCCGATATATTCTATAATTAAAACCATGACTTTTCTTAATTTCTCTAATTCGCTTCTACACAGACCCGGCATAAGGTCCACCCGCATTTTCGGCTGCCTTTTTGTGAGAGGTACTGTTGCCCTTGGTTAGGAAGTATGCTATTTAAAGCTTTCCGATTGATGGTTTCGGTTTTAGAAATGTTAGCAAGATTGTACCCTGGCCGGAAGTCGGAATTACAAGTGTACACCTTTTTTTTAACTTACAATAAATTTGTCTGAGAGACAAAACATTTAACTTCCTGAGAAACTCCAGACGTGTTCTGTGTCGGAACATATTACTCGACATTTTAACAAGCTTCGTTGAATGTTGTGGACTCAGAAGCTTCAGCAGATGCCGACTATAACAATATTACCTTTGCGAATATGGATATCCTTCACAACATACCAACGGTTTGTTTGTTTGTTTGTTTTACTCCACAGATATATTAAAAATTATGGAACATTAATATACTAGGCCTATTTTCCTAGCTTTGTCTCAGATTAAAACAATTATTTTAAGATACGTACTTATCGAACCTGTTAATATAAATTTGCCGTGTTCCCTGTGCTGAAATATTAAATTAGTCTAAGCGTACCTATGAATTTAAATTATCCAAAATGTTTTACAGGATGCGTGTAAAGGTAAGTGGATCTGCCAATCAAATAGTTAGTATAGAACCATACAAATATTATTTGAAACATTATTTATAATTTTCATACAACGTAATTTTAAGTGATATAATTGGCATTTACTTCATTACCAAAAGTTTTAATAATTTTATTTGTTGGAGTAATGATGAAGCATTAGAATTGTCGAAATACGGATTTTCAATCATTATTGTTTATGTTTAGAAGTTAATTCGTCATTTCTAGCAGGATTATTATTGTTAATTCAATACTAACAATCTAAATAGATAAATCAAATTTTATATCATGCACATTGTGCGCAGTTCTAATTTTACTAAAACTATCTTTAAGAAGATAAATACATAATTTTAATATAAAGTTACCTGTTTCAATATAATATATTATATTATTATATTGTAGGATATTTTCGCTATTGTGTGTTCTTCAGTATTGGTAAATTTTTCAACCAAAGATTAGCAATTAAACATCTTATGGGCATTTTTAGGGGGAGGGGGAATATATAAATTAACTAAAATCCATATAGAGTAATATTATCATGTACGTGAACATATCATTAAATACAAAATAAAACCCTACTACATAAACAACAAAGAATAGAATCATCAAAATAAAAGAAATATGCAATTAAAAAATGACCGATAGAAGTAAAATACGCCTCTTAATAAATGGTGTAGCATTAAGTTATAATAAGCGAAAGTTAAAACGCACAGGAATTATGTACGGTCTGAAAAAAAATAATCATACGGAGGCATAAACAGAGCAGTAAATTCTGCATATCAATCAACTTCATCAGTAACAGTAATTGATTTGTTTAACGTATTGCAGAAAAATATCTCCATGCATCCATGATTAGTAGGATTCGGATGTTTATGACATGTCATATTTTATCCTGTTCTCCTTTCTCGTCGAAAACACAAATTAAACATGAATTGCATTCGTTTTCCTAATCGGACTGTTTTTATTTTGCATATAATGTCAATGTTTTGTCATTTTCATGGTCTTGGTGATATTTCGGTCATATTTGTAACTAAACGTCATATTTCAGTTATAAATTCGGTAAAGAGCACAATTATGCAGTATGTGCACTGAATTGCCGACTTAATTTTTTTTTTTCAGGAAAAGATTCACGAATATCTTCCTCCTTGTTGTTAACAACTTCCAGTATAGACCTACATGTTTTAAAAACATTGTCAGTTCACATTTGCATTGGATCTTGAAACATTAACAGATTAGAAGTTGTTTACAAGTAGATCTGTAAATCACCTGTAAAACTGTTAAAAAGTTATTATCTGATTGAATTATTGTGATAATTTAGTGACTTTAAACGTTTTGAATTGGAATATTTATTTTTAGAAAGTAGCCTACGTTCTTTTATGTAATCATATTTAGGATTTTTTAGTCATTTTTAAGGTTATATTTGCAGCCATATTTTCCACTTTTTTAGGTTATAACCATCCGAACCCTAATGATTAGTATAGGCTTATACAGTGAGAGTAAAGAAATCCATGCCATTGCTAAACATGTTTAGTCTGAATCCATTCACTTCCCAGAGGGAATAAGGCACGTTATTTACAATGACTTAACCTCAACATCTTATGCTTATTATAAGAATAATCCTTCGTGATTAAATCCCCTCTCCCTTGCTTACCTCCTATAGTGACGTTCTAGATTACAAACCTGCTAAGCAATGAGCGGTGTCTTTGAGATATTACTTAGCAGTTTGATTTTTCATGTAAACAAAAGGTTCGATGACAAAAGGTTAGGACTTTCTAATGTGATCATGCTCGTTTTAAGGGTGAAGGTATGTTCGGTTAAGTTGTCATTTCAGTGAATATGACTTTCGTTTTTCGTGTGTTGGCTTTTATAATTACATCACTGAATGAATAGAGGCGCTGTGGATTCTATACGTTATGATTTGAATTGTATGGGAGTTAAAGATTAAATACACCTTTGTTGAAAGAGGAAATGCAATAATCAAATGCACGTGCACAGTTCTCGTTTCTTATCGATCCAATGCACAAAAATTATTTTCTCATAATTGATATTTTTCTACAGATCATTCTGGGGGGAAAAAACTAATACCTTAAGCTTTCAGGGGGAAAAAAGTCGACAAATATTTTAAGTCCATGTGCACGATATCCTATCCATATAATTACAATTTCAGATTCAATTAATCCTTAACAGACAATAAGGGGTGACTTTACAATTATTATAAAATTGTCGGATTTTGTATAAATTAAAGAAAAAGAATAACAAACTGATGCCATTTAATATGAAAAATTTGTAATTATTTTCAGCTTTATCTACTAAAGAATTAAACTTTATTGCAAAACTAAAAAAATATATAAATTCTTTCTTATTAATGTCTATTTTTGTAAAAATCAGAATTATTGAGTAAATAACTTAGAGATAAAATTTTGTTAAACTACCTGATTTTCAAAACCTAATTTTTCCAGCAGTAAGGTATTATATTTTTTCTTTATTATTAAACAACGTGATCTATGCACCCTAAAATCTACACAGTTAGGCTATACCTCTACAGTTATACCCTCTACGATGTTTCTTTAGTATTAAGTGACACGAAAGAAAAAAAAAGTGGCAAAATGTCAAAAAATTAAGAAAATTGAATATTCTATAACCACGAATATCCAATAAGATCGCATAACAAATTAACAAATGACAGGCATATAGCTTTAGAATTATCAGAAACTACTTAGGGCCTACCGTGTTAAAGCAATTGTGGCAATTTGACGTTTAAAAAATTATAATTCAAGATTAACACATTCCGTTCATTACTGAGTAACTTTAATATTTGAATTACTCTAATCACTTATTCTCCTAACCTTTTATCGAAAACTACTTTAATTGTAAAACTGTATCATTTCGAAAAAAATACTTCCCTTTTAAAACCCTGAGTAGGCCTGTAGATATCGCGGTAGTATGCATTCTTTAAGGTTTCTATCGTGACCTTAGTATAAATTGACCATAAATTGATTTGGAATCGTCCTGGTTGTTAAACTAACCGTTTGCATACGTAGAAAAGGAAATATAAATGGTAAGTTTTGAAATCTGTTTGAAAATATTGCAATTTACTTACAATGGCTGGAGTCCGATAAGCCGACTAGATCTTCATCAACACTGTTCCTGAAATCATAAAAAATAATTTTTCAAATATGTTTATGAACTGTAATGTCTGTATAATGCCTGTTATATTATTTAAGTGTCATTATTGAGTGCCAATTTCGCTTCATTTTACTATGTTTTTTAAATTGTTTAATGTTAGATGTGAACATGTTTTGAGTTATCCTTTTACAACCTGTTTAGAACGTTGCACTTTTGAACTTGAAAAACCGGTGCAGTAAATTACAGTATTATACCTAATTGTCATCAACTCCTTCGTTATCATCATACTGATGTTCAAGTCAATTTGGAGGATAGCCCTAGTTGATTTTATCTATCTAACTAAGGAGTTCCGAAATGTTTTTGTTTTGTAAAGGTAATAGCTCTATAACTTCTAAAACACTAAAGATTTGTATTTCAAGTACAGATACAGTTTTATAACGCAATGTTTTACAGTAATCTGTAATAATGAGACCCATGGCTCAGGCAACAGGTTGCTCGACTTGTATTAGTGAGTCGATTTGGGACCGTTGTGTCAAATTAAGTTGTGTGTTTTAAATTTCTTTCTTTCTTTATCCAATTTATTTTATTTCTTTAGGATTTTCTTTTACATATTTTCCCTACCGTTTTCTGTTGTATTTTATAAACATTTGCAGCACCAAGTTTCTTATCACGGTCCCAGAGCAACATGTCCTAGCCACCTCAGCTGTAATACAGTTCAAAAGTTTTCAAAATGTTGTGAACCATGAGCCACTCGAGTTCATGAACCTTTTACTGAACTGTCAAATTGCAGCTAAGAGCCATGAGCCATAAGCCATCAACCATGAGTTCCATGAGAGCCATTTAAAGTTGAAGTTCCTCACAAGAATTTCAATCTGGGACCAGTAGGGCCATAGGAATGAAAGCTAGTGTTGAGTTAAAGGACACCCGGTTTACCTTTGCATCAGGCATAGAAAAGCCAACTCGAGTTACATTCCTTGCAACAAACATAATATTAATATGTAATAACTTAATAGCTACCATAATAAGCTTTCTGATGTACTGTACTTAAAAAAAATGGGAGAATGTATGATGATGGGCACTTACGTGCAAGATTGATTCATATAACAAAAGTGTTAACATAGACCATTAATGTCCATCATGGCGAACTGTTCCATTGTTTGACTTGCCTCATCCTGCCTGCTTTAATTATCATTAATAATGCTATACAAATCTCTACACAGCATTTAAATGCTGTTCTAAATGGTCACACAGCGTGAATTCCTGGAAGTCCCATTCACTAATACAATTTCCCCGCCTGTCTTCAACTTCTCTCTTGGGAATAGCCTTTGTATAAAGGTAGAAATAAATAGGCTAATGAAAAGTGTCATAATAATACTCCTTATAGCGAATTGTTAAGAAAGTTTCAAAAAATTTAAAGAAATAACATACCATTCCTCTATTGCTGAAAATCTTCACCACTATACGAAACATTCTCGTATAATCATTATGGAGCCTGTCATTGACAAAAACATGATTTAATAAATAGATAAATAAGAAATTTGGATGAAGAATATTTCAAAATTCAAATTTGAAGTCAATAAAATATACTGTGAATTTCAAATATTCGTATTTCAGAGAAATACTGTAAAAGTACCTGAAAAATTGTGTAAAATTAGGTTCAACTTTTAGGAAGTTTATTTTACGTATTTTCCGTTTCTCCATTGAAAGCATTACTTTTTAAATTGAAATAGAACTGTATTTAATAGGATAAAATATCAGGTTTGCCTGTTTCATACAATGGTTAAACATTTCAGAAAATATTCTCGGGAGTCACACAGGAAACAAAAATTAAGGTTACAATCCTCAGCGTGGGATGAAGATCTATAATGATTTCTGTTACAAAAGATAAACATAAATTTTGGACAAATCGCGCAAAATATACAATCATAATTAAGAAAAAATATTTTCTTAATTGTAAGAACTGCTTTTAGCTATCATTTGACCCACGGTCTGCATGTTACAACTTTACAGATGCATTATTCTGCGGAACGGAACCTCAAAATAAAATGATCTCTATTTACCTCTTCTGTCCCGCTGCATATTCAAATAATTTGCTCAAAATAATTATTCGCACTTACTAATATAAAATCAAGCCAAATAATTTTAACTTCTCCCATTTCTCTCTGTGACATCTGTTCATAATTAAACAAAATCTTAAAGTTGTCGTATGCTATGAAAAATATTCCTATTTCACCCCTCCACTTCCTTCTTGGCGGTGATGATAATGATAATGATTCTTACTGACAGGGTGGTACAGTCCACATGTAAACCTCACTAATGAAGTTCGCATGGAGGGTAATGTTACTTCCACCTATTGCATTGTAATATAGACAGTACAGAAATTCAACCCGAAAATAGTTTTACGTAGAAGAAGAATTTTGTAATAAAATATAACCTATCGCATGGTCTACTGACGTCCATGTATTATGCCTATTATTTTTATCTAAACACATATGTGAGAATTATATGCACTTAAAAGACAAAAATGTGCCTACAGGCTTATATGCTTTTTAAACAGCTACCAAAACTCTTGTAAGCTACAAAATATGAGCATTACAATGCTCAACTATCTGATTTCACATAGGCCTAATTGAACTCAATTTTTAGTATCTCTTCCACACACAAAATAGGCCTATAACTTTAATCATAATATTCACCTAAAATTAATCTTCTCTCTCTCGAAGTTTTATATATATAATAATATTATGTGTGTGTGTGTGTATATATATATATATATATATATATATATATATATATATATATATATATATATATAGAGGCTTTGTCCTGACTGACTGACTGACCGACCGACAGAGAATCAACCTAGAGCCTGAATTATAATAGGTAGAGACTTGGAATTTTGACAGTACCTTTGTTTCATAATGTAAGTGCACACTAATGAAGGATTTTGAAAAATTTTGATTTTAAATTACAAAAATCAAATGATTTTGAGAATGTGAAATACCTTTTTACACAGAATTATCACATTCCATGTACAGTTCTCATGACGACAGTGTATTGTTGGCAGTGTTCGCAGGTAGCTTTGGAAATACTTGATACGGGACTTTGACAAATTAGAGAAGCTATCGATAGAATTCATTGGTGTAAATAACTATTGAAGAATGAAATCCACGAAAATAGTGCACAATATGATGCAGTCACATAACTTTCTCTACCCTGGACATAGAGAAAACCATTTTCTCACTTCACATTTTCATCTAGAATAAGAGTTCGTTCAGCAGGGACATGATTTTCAGTTGTCTCAGCCTGAGCATGCCATATCAGAAGTCGGTAAAAAGTTCTATCCACTGACACGTTATTCGTAGCTGTAGGCTTTGTATTTTTAGTTCAGAAATATGGATGTTTATCATAGGCCCTTAGCATGTAAAAGGAGACAAAATAGGATGGAACACTTTTAGTCCTTTGCGCGCAGTACATTATTATGTCCCAGGTTTTTGTGGAGGATATAAGAAACTGATATTGAACTTTGTTTATTTCATCCTCGTAAAGGTTGTACGGTAACATGAGAGTGAGAAATAAAATATTCCTAAAGACAATACAAATTTATGTTACTGGAATTTCTGTTTATTGTTATTTCAACCCCTACAAGGCTTCGTATGTAGAAGCAATGGGGTGCAAAATTCTACAACCTCTATGAGTCATAGAAAGCTATATCAGGTGTTTTCTGAGGGAATAGTTTGAGTGTGAAAAGTCGTTCTTTCTCATTTAGATTCTAAATACCGGGTTTGACAATCGGCAGTCCTTCATAAGTTCATTTCTAATTACAAAATACAAAACCCGAGCGACGCTGAGCATTTTAAGATAGTTGCCTACGTGCAAGAAAATGGTACCATTGCAATGAACACGTTGCCATTCAAAAGTATGTACGTATTTTTTTAGGATTAGTCTTGCATTAGTGTAACTTGTATGCTATTTCGGAGAACTCGATCGCCGAGTTTCAGGGCTTTAAATTCTGTAGGTAATTTATCTGTTAAAAGTATGGAAAATTAATCAGTTGTCCAAACATTGTATAGTAATTCCCCCATATAACGTTAAACAACACCGAAATGTATAACCTATTAGGTAACTTAGGGTTCTTTTCTCAGAAAAGAAAAGTCCTTAAAATTTTAACCAAACTCTACTTGGTAAGTAATGTCCGTAATCATTTAATATTTTCCACATTAGGAGAGGAAATAATAAGGAATTCATTTTCTCTTTGCGAGGTTTCAATAAAGATAATGCAAAGAATATTACGTGGACAACGTACTCCACGTAGTATGGCAACGTCAAAACCGTTATTGTTTACCGTCACGAAGTGTTAGTGCACCGTTGCAATTAATCAACACAAGGTTTACACGATTTACCACATGTGAATATTTTACGGTAAAAATTTCGAGGACACCGGGAATTAAATCCAGGACCTTATACTTTCCGTACCGCTGCTGAGCTTGCCTGGCTAACCTCTCAGAGGAATTTTTCTTCTAAAATATTTTCATGTAATTCCAACAGAAACTATCTTGGGAACATTATACCGAACTCTGGTATTTCAACCTTCTGTTTTATTGTCTACACAGACAAGTTTACACCAAAAACGGGTTTACAGGTGTCAGAGCAACTTTCTCTATTCAGACTAGTAGTAGATACACGACAGTCTAAATACAGCAAGCTGCTCTGACCCCTGAGAACCTGTTTACCAGTGAGAGAATAAGAAAATCGAATCAGAAAATCCAAATAGGCATACCAGGGAATGGACTATAACCTACACATTATATGGAACGGCTAATAAGTTTAAGCAGTGGGAACCTGGCCACAAGCGTGCTTGATATCATTGTATGTATTAGCCTATGATGTAAATGTCTTTCAATGAAATCGACCATTAATGGCAATCATAGGATTCATCTGTTATTTGAGCGCCGACACAGAAAACCGAAAATCCCGGATTCAAGTCCAGGAGTCCGGGAAATTTTTTACTGAAGTGTTTTTATCTTAAGTTTGATTTTCTTACATGTTTTAATCTATTAGCTAAAGCCGATGTCCCACGATCCAATTTTTGGTCCAAATGTCTGCAAACCGTCAGATTGGATCGTGTGACATGGCCGACTGTCATTGCACACAATTTCATCCTATATTTTTCATACAATTATTTTGCATGCAACGGAATAGAAACGTTTCTATTTTTCCATCCAAAAGTATGAAATCAACCAATGAGCGTCATTCTATCCCCGCGTGACGTGCATGACGTAGAAACATGGCCTCTTCCTCCGTACAGCTGATTCTCTCCGTTGCCAGCGCTCGCTCGGCCAGCGAACATAACCAAAAAGATAAAATATTATAACATTAAAGTCAAGAAGATTAACGGATGCTAAGACTTTGAATCTAACAATATTAACAACAATTATTATTACAACCGACATAAAAGCTGAGGTGCTCTGGAAATTATGATAAAAATTCCGTAAAAAAATGTTACTTGTGTCAAGACCACTGCCTTCTAGACTGTATCACTCGTGTTTACTCGTGTATACACTGCCTGTCCAATACGGCTAATTTTGCGTACTCGGCGACATTACAGATAGCAGCACCATTCACACCCAGATTGCTTCTTGTTTTTTGCTAAGACATTGTTGATTAGGTAGTGCTGTCACCGCCGTCTCGTAATCACCGCCGTCTCGAGAATTTCGAGAATTACGATTAATACAGTTTAGAAGGCAGTGCTCGAAAAATAGTAAAATTCTCTTGGGAAATATACCCTAAAAATGTTCTCAAAGCATAAATTGAATGTTTAAACTTGTATTATTCTAGGTATCGGTACTTAATTACTATGAATAAAATTTACTATCAATACGTCTAATTAATTTATATTTATTTTAATTATTGCTCCAAAATTCCATTTCAAGGTAAGTGTCATATACTGGAATAATATTATGTTCTAAACAAATAACACAAGTATCTGTGTCTGTTTAATGCTTATTTTGACGCAGCAAACGCATAGAAGCAATGTACGGTAATGTATAGGGCAATGCCTTCTAGACTCTGTTACTCGTGTATTCTCGAGACGGGGGTTGTATAGGTGGCGGTTACTGCTGCAATCTGGGTGTGAATTGTGTCGCCTCTACTGGAGAAATTATGCAATTGAGCAATACTCTAAACTCCATGTTAAAATAAAGAATAGGACAGGCAGTGTAATTCTCGAGACGGCGGTGGTCAAGACCATCTACATAGATGGTCGTGCGTACATATCGACCGTCATGTCGATTGTAGTAGACATCGATTTTCGTTTCGGGAGAACAGCTGGCGCTGGATATTGGACCAATACGCACTCTCGTGTGCACAGTCAGAAATAATTGTATAGAAATTCTACTTGATACAAAATTTTCAACCAACAAATTGGATCGTGGGACATCGGCTTAAGAAATAACTTCTTATTTTTCCTCTATCGGCTCTAGAGCCTTGGTGGTATTTGGACTCCTTCACAATCCTTTTTCCATGAACCTTATCTCTTTCCTGAGCCTATCTATTCCAATTCTTTATCCTCATCTTTTTATAATCCTGTTCTACATCTTTTATCTACCTATTCCTTGGTCTAACCTTTTTTCTGATCCCTATTATATCCCCATACAGTAGATTTTTGGTGTTCTTTCTTTTCCCATTCTTTCTACATCGTCTAGCCAGCTTAGTGATTTCAGATGTTTTACAAGATCTTCTCCACGTAATATATTATTTATTTATAAATTAAATCTTATTTTCCATATTCCTGTTTCATTAACTGGACCATGTATGCGTCTAATGATTTTTCTTTCAAAAATTCTTAGAGCTTTCTCGTATTTTGTAGGCCTACGTAGTGTCCAGCTTTCGGCGAAGTTAAAAACAAAATTAAAAATATACTGTACTGAAATACTGCGAAAAGCAATAAATAGAAAGCTGGTATGAGTATATATGTATGTATAGGCTACACACAAACAAAATAGTCGGCCTGGGTGGCAGTATCGCGCTGACTTTCTGTGTCCAAGGAGGTCGATCCCGGCCCAGGTCGATGGCATTTTTATGTGCATAAATATGACAGAACCATGTCAGTAGATTTACTGGCATGTAAAATAACTCCTGTGGGACAAGATTTCGGCACACCGGTGACAGTCTCAGGCCAAGTTGCAGTACATTCCCGTCGTTAAACAACCATATAACAACCAACCACACACAAAATAAGATTTAGAGAGCAGGAAGAAGCAACGCACAATGTAAAGTGAGAAGATTACGTAACACGATGTATAATCTCGTTAAAAGCGCGTGAATACCGAAACTTTATGAAGTACAATCTGCATTTACGACATAGTCTATTCAATAAAATGCACGGTAAACAAGCTCCCTCATATTTTTAGCCTTAAGCATGCCGGCGGCGAGTTCTTCTGAGTGTTCTTCCCATTTTATTAGACATTAAGCAGAATCTTTTATGGTCTCTGGTTTGGAATTTTTTGCTCCAATTGTACGTTTTTGCTAGGAATTGTTTGTTTTTCTTGTAATAATTATGGTTCCTGTGGCGGCACGGATGGCGCGTGCCCGGGTTTTGTTAATAATAAGGATGGTGCCATGCCCGGTGGCTTGTTACTTCATTACCCGTCATGCATCAGCAACAGAGCGGCAAGTCGCCGACTCATTCACCACAACTGAAATTGCACCTTATTCCGAGTATCGTAAGTGACGAGAGGAAGGAAATCCTTCTCTCTCTTTCTTCCTTATAGGTCTATCCATGAATATCCTTAAATTAGCTATCCACTGATGCAGGTATTGCCTTGCTGACTTTTCCACCCGAGGGGAAACTGATGTGCGCAGGTGCAAAATATTTCCTAGCTTCTCTTTTTTGTATTTACTTCATGCAACCTTGATTATAGGCTACTTTAATGCAATGTAGGTAGTCTATATGATGCCGCATCTTAAAAGATGTACAGAATACTCAGTTCGTAGCCTACCATAAATAGCATGATTTTAATGCGGTATCTTTCATTGTATAAAATCCAACAATTTTAAATTAGTTTCTTTAATGGATATGCAAGAAGAGCATCTTTTATTTTTTTTATTTTATTTATTTATTGTAAGAAAACCCCAACGAGCAAAGCTCACCTTAAGGGGCTATATACAACATGACATGCATTGTGATACATAAATTTTCAATTACAAATAACTTATAAATATACAAGAGGTGCAATATATACAAGAGGTACAAGGTACAGAATATAGGAACACAAAACAAAATGACTTGATTTTAAGAGTGAAGTGAAATGATAGATGATGAAGGGAAACATAGTTACATAGTATAATAGTGATCAATATACAGTATCTATTTATTACTATATCAAAGAACTTAATTAATCTTAGATTTTAAAAAGAGTTTTATTTGTGATTTAAATTTGTTATAATTTAATATATTCTTTTGTTCTTGTGGTAATTCATTATATGTTTTGATCAAATAATATTTTAATCCCTTTGTCCCATAAGTTACAGTTGAAGAATGTGTGAGGTATATGTTCTGTTTTTGCCTTGTTTCCTAGTTATGAATGTCTTTGTTATATTCTATTGGAAAATTACTGTGGATGTTACCATGTACTACTCTGTGCATATATGTAATGGCATTTACTTTAACTAAGGTCTCAAACGGCAAGATTTTCGATTGTTCATAAAGAATGCGAGTTGGTGTCAAATAATGTGCACCTAGTAAAATTCTGATTGCTCTATTCTGAAGTACTCTTAATGGTTGAAGATCCATTTTATGAAAACGACCCCAGATAAATAACATGTAAGTTATGTGAGACTGTATTAGTGAATAATATAAGGATCTCAAGCCAGGAGTTGACAATATTCCCCTTATTCGCCTAAATATCCCTATAACTGGAGAAATTTTGCTACATATATTGTTGATGTGTCCTTTCCAAGTTAAATGTTGGTCTATAGTTAGGCCTAAAAATTTAGTATCCGTTACTCGCTTTATGTGCTTATTGTCATTTACTAACTCTTTAGAAATACCTAAGTGTGTGTTTGGCTTATGAAAGACCATATATGCTGTCTTTTGGGCATTTAATGATAATTTATTTTGACTTAACCATTTTGTTAGAATTTTGAGATCTTCATGCATATATGATAATAATCCATCAACTGTATCACCAACATAAAAAATACTAGTATCATCAGCAAAAAGTGAAGGTATGCCATGTAAAGGTAAGGTCTGAATATCATTTACATATATTAGGAAAAGGATGGGTCCTAATATCGAGCCCTGTGGGACCCCGCAAATTATTACTTGAGCATTGCTGTCCAATCCATTTACTGAAGTAAGCTTATATTGTGTGCGTTCTTTTAGGTAACTTTTGAACCAGTCTAACACTATACCTCTTATTCCAAAACATTCAAGTTTTTTCAAAAGTAATTCATGATCTACAGTATCAAATGCCTTCTTTAAGTCAATAAATAGTCCTGAAGAAAATTTGTTACTATCCATTGCATCCTCTATTTGGGCTATTATATCTACTGCAGCACATAAGGTTGATGAAGTTTTCCGAAACCCATATTGGTATTTATACAGGATTTTGTTATTTTCTAGAAAATTATTTAATCTTTCCTTCATACATTTCTCTAAGATTTTTGATAGGGCTGGTAAAATTGAGATTGGACGGTAATTTCCTGGATCTGAACTATCTCCACCCTTAAAAATGGGAACAACCCTGGCAATTTTGCATTTTTTTGGAACAGCTCCCTTCAGGAAGGAATAATTAATGAATTCTGAAATGGCATATTTTAGCGATTTTTTAGTTTTCTTTAGAAATATGTTTGTTATTCCATCCTTTGTTACATTTCTTTTGTTTTTTAAACTATCAATATGCTTTTCAACCTCATGTGATGTTACGGGTGTTAAATAAAGTGAATTTCTTATACCTATATCAATAGATTGTTGATTACTAACCATATTCTTTTTTACTGAAGTCTGTGCAAGTTTTGGGCCTACATTTACAAAATAATTATTAAGCTCTTCGGGAATGTCAGTGTTGTTTATCTCTGTCCCATCTAACATCAATTTATCTATATTTCCATGATTTATAGAACCATTAGTTATTGAATTCGTTAGGATGCCTTTTATTTTTTTTCCAGAACAAAGAGATATTTCCAGATACAGACTGTAACATATTTTCATAATACTTTGCTTTTAATTTTCTCTTCTCTGTGGTAATAGTATTTCTTAATTTATTAAATTCATATAAAATGAATTTGTTTTGAGGAAATCTTTTCTTGTATGCATGTAAAATATCTCTTCTTTGGATCAATAAAAGCAAATTGTCATTAATCCAAGGTGCATTAGATTTATATCTCGTCGATTTATGTTGCGTCGTACGTCGTACGTATGAAATAGTCGTATGTGTACGACTATAGTCGTACGTATGGCAACCCTGGCACATACAACAACCTAAAACTTTTGCTTTCTTTTTATTCAAGAAATGTATTATTTTTTCCGGATTAACTGCGATGCGATTTCAATTAGAATTAGACTACAAAGACAAAATTCATGACAGATATGTAGCTTGTAAAACCCTTCCAGACCTGAATTTATGTAATAATATAAGTATTCAATAGGTAAAATCATCAGTGGACTCTAAGTTTGAAACCAATGAAAAAAATGAAAAATTTAACTTGGGAATAAAAAAAATCCTCACATTTAGTAAATAGCACTACTCTACTGATATAATATCTCTGCTTTCATAAAACTTTTAAGGTGAATAATGTATATGTCAGGAGCAGCGAAAAGATTAATTATAATGAACTAGTTTAATTCAGCCCTGAAATTGCCAACCATAAAAGAAAAATTAGCATACACATAGCTTATCGCTGACGCGGTACGCCGTGCCGCGGTGGTTGAGGCACTGCGCTACAAACCTGAAGGTTGCGGAATCGATCCCCGATGTGGTTCTTGGGATTTTTCAATTGCCCTGATCCTGCTGGTGGCACTATGGCCGTGGCGTCGACTCAGCCTCTAATCCAAATGAGTACCAGGAGCAAACCTATGGGTAATAGCGGCCGGAGCGTTAGGATGACAATCTTACCAACTTTACGTGCCGAATGTCTAAAATCTGGGAGCCTCAACCTCCTGGAAGTCTGTATAGGGAACACTTTCACTTTACTGCTGTAGGCTTATTTTGGAAGCGACATTCTTTAACATATTAAAGTTTACATTCATTAGTTCCATTCTAATTAAGATAATAACAGGTGGACTCTATAATGTTCTTCAAGTAGTGGTTAGTGGCTAAAGAATAGAAAATCAAAGTAGCCTACAAATTTAATACGAACTTTAAAAAATAGACCAGTCATAAACCACTATGCAAATTCCGCCTAATAAGGACCGAAAGAGCGCCGCGTTTCTAAAATACCGAGTTATCGGGAATAAGGACATGAATTAAAATATTGTTATTGCGAAAATTAAAAATGTGTGTATTGGCCTCAAATATAACAAACAACGTCAATAAATTATAAAACATGTTAATATGGATAAAGTTACTCCTCCATGAAACAAAAATTTTATGTGTCAGTAAGTTACAACAAAATAGTTTAACCGAACGAGGTGGCCGAGATGGTAACGTCTTGGACTTAGCATTCGGGAGGTCCCAGATTCAAATCCCGTGGCCGGCCAATTTGACATGGGTTTTTTCATGGTTTCCACAGTCGTGAAGGCAATTGCCGAATTGGATGTTTACATACCATGAATCATCCTCACCTTTTCATCCTGTATCATACTCATTTAAATTAATATCAGTTAAATTTACTCCATAAAATACACTAACAATAGAAATAATTGACAATAAATAGTTCCATGGCCTACCCTACTATAGGCCTATAGACACAGATCCCAAACTCCTGATATGGCCTCGCAGCTAAAAGGAGTATAAATACAGCAGTATATTATATATAATAGTGTATATCTAATTTGTTTATGTTACCCGTCATAGTTGCAGAGTAATCCGGAGTACCGATACTGTATTAATTTTCAATCCAATGCATTACATCACCTAACTAGCGTTGTAAATGAATCTTACTTAACATTATTTTCATTAGTCAACACGCATGGTGGTACATTCACGTTTAACACCACCACCTCATGCTTTGTAAGTTTATTTTTAAATGCCTCTTATGTAATGTTCCGTAGGGCACAGTAGGCCGAGAAACGTGTACAAATTAGTAGCAATAGAAGGGGTGACAATGTCGGAATATTCGGGATGTAGAGAGGGAATATTAAAATGGCACGTAGACAATAGGTTCTGCCAAGATGACAGTCAAATAACTATACATTTCAAGGTATACTCAGAGGCTACCTGAAGGCTGACCTATTGAATTTGTGTTCTGAGACCGCTTTTCTGTACCTTAATATAATTACTCCAATGAGTTTGAGTGGAAGTCAATACAAAAGTTATTATTCTATAAATACTAATATTCTAAGTAGGATATAGACAGAAATCGAAACTGATAAAATTATATACGTAATATTTATACGGCATTGATATAAACGCTGATCAACGGGGCTAGGAATTCTATGTAAATACATATTTGTTTTTTTATTCCATATATTCCTAGCCCTGCAGAGCAGCATTATATACTTTTACAGAGTTTTTTATCTGACTTTTTGATCAATGGTTCTCTTTTGGGAGTAGATTTCCAAGGTAGAGCATCTTCCAAATGATAAAATAACAAGCTTATTTTCAGTAATATTATGGTTGAATTCTTTTGCTCTTGAAGTAACTTAGATGTCAACTAGACTTCAGTTTAACAACGAAGTTAATCGTAAGACTAAAATGAAAGAACTTCCACTTCAACTATCCAATTTCTTTATTGTAAGGTGTACAATGATGGTAGAAAGTCTACAAAAATTTGCAAACTGTACGGTTAAAACCCTTGTTATTGGCGCCGATATTCTAGTATATGAGAAACTGAACATTAATTTCAATATTATTTTTCTTAAATTTTTATAACCACTCCATCCTGGTCTATCCTGAGCTTGTATCTCCTTCCCTGCTCTATTCTGAACTGCTATCTCCTACGCTCCTCTATCATAAACTGCTATCCCATCCCTTACACTATCCTGGGCTGATATCACCTCCGCTGTTCGATCCAGCAATCACTTCCGCTGCTCTATCATAAGCTGCTATCTCCAACGCTACTATCTCCGCGCTGCTCTAGCATGAGCTCCTATCTACTCCGCTGCTCTATCATCAGCTGCTATCTCCTCCGCTGCTCTATCTTGAGCTGCTACCTCCTGCGCTACTCTATCATGAGCTGCTACCTCCTCCGCTGCTCTATCATGAGCTGCTATCTCCTCCGCTGCTCTATCATGAGCTGCTATCTCCTCCGCTGCTCTATCATGAGCTGCTATCTCCTCCGCTGCTCTATCATGAACTCCTACCTCCTCCGCTGCTCTATCATGAGCTGCTATCTTCTCCGCTGCTCTATAATGAGCTGCTATCTCCTCCGCTACTCTATTATGAGCTGCTATCTCCTCCACTCCTGTAGAATGAGAGGCTACCTCCTCCGCTGCTCTACCATGAGCTGCTATCTCCTCCGCTGCTCTATCATGAGCTGCTATCTCCTCCGCTGCTCTATCATGAGCTGCTATCTCCTCCGCTGCTCTATTATGAGCTGCTATCTCCTCCGCTACTCTACCATGAGCTGCTACCTCCTCCGCTGCTCTACCAAGAGCTGCTATATCCTCCGCTGCTCCACCATGAGCTGCTATCTTCTCTGATGCTCTACCATGAGCTGCTATCTCCTCCGCTGCTCTATCATGAGCCGCTACTTCCTCCACTGCTCTATCATGAGCTGCTACCTCCTCCACTGCTCTATCATGAGCTGCTATCTCCTCCGCTGCTCTATCAAGAGCTGCTATCGCCTCCGCTGCGCTATCATGAGCTGCTACCTCCTCCGCTGCTCTATCATGAGCTGCTATCTCCTCCGCTGCTCTATCATGAGCTGCTATCTCCTCCGCTGCTCTATCATGAACTCCTACCTCCTCCGCTGCTCTATCATGAGCTGCTATCTTCTCCGCTGCTCTATAATGAGCTGCTATCTCCTCCGCTGCTCTATTATGAGCTGCTATCTCCTCCACTTCTGCAGAATGAGAGGCTACCTCCTCCGCTGCTCTACCATGAGCTGCTATTTCCTCCGCTGCTCTACCATGAGCTGCTATCTCCTCCGCTGCTCTATCATGAGCTGCTATATCCTCCGCTGCTCTATCATGAGCTGCTATCTCCTCCGCTGCTCTATTATGAGCTGCTATCTCCTCCGCTACTCTACCATGAGCTGCTACCTCCTCCGCTGCTCTATCAAGAGCTGCTATATCCTCCGCTGCTCCACCATGAGCTGCTATCTTCTCTGCTGCTCTACCATGAGCTGCTATATCCTCCGCTGCTCTATCATGAGCCGCTACCTCCTCCGCTGCTCTATCATGAGCTGCTACCTCCTCCGCTGCTCTATCATGAGCTGCTATCTCCTCCGCTGCTCTATCAAGAGCTGCTATCGCCTCCGCTGCTCTATCATGAGCTGCTACCTCCTCCGCTACTCTATCATGAGCTGTTATCTCCTCCGCTACTCTATCATGAGCTGCTATCTCCTCCGCTCCTGTAGAATGAGCTGCTATCTCCTCCGCTGCTCTACCATGAGCTGCTACCTCCTCCGCTGCTCTACCATGAGCTGCTATGTCCTACGCTGCTCCACCATGAGCTGCTATCTTCTCTGCTGCTCTACCATGAGCTGCTATCTCCTCCGCTGCTCTATCATGAGCCGCTACCTCCTCCGCTGCTCTATCATGAGCTGCTACCTCCTCCGCTGCTCTATCATGAGCTGCTATCTCCTCCGCTGCTCTATCAAGAGCTGCTATCTCCTCCGCAGATCTATCATGAGCTGCTATCTCCTCCGCTGTTCTATCATGAGCTGCTGTCTCCACCGCTACTATATCCGCGCTGCTCTATCATGAGCTGCTATCTACTCCGCTGCTCTATCTTGAGCTGCTATCTCCTCCGCTGCTCTATCATGAGCTGCTACCTCCTCCGTTGTTCTATCATGAGCTGCTACCTCCTCCGCTCCTTCTATCATGAGCTGCTATCTCCTCTGTTGCTCTATCATGAGCTGCTACTTCCTCCGCTGCTCTATCATGAACTGCTACCTCCGCTGCTCTATCATGAGCTGCTATCTCCTCCGTACTATCCTAATCTGCTGACTCCTCTCACCTGCGTCTTTCTCCTCTGCCATCACCTCCGCCGCTCCTCTGCCGTCTCCTAAGCCGACTACTCGGCCGTCCCCTATGTCGAATCTCCTGCCGAATTCTTGACTGTCCCTTATCTACTCTGCCGTCTCCTAGACCGTCTCCTATGCCGACTCCCCTGCCGATTCCTCGACCGTCCCCTACACCGGGTCCTCCTCCGACTCTGCCGTCTCCTCTGCCGACTCTGCCGTCTCCTCTGCCGACTCTGCCGTCTCCTCTGCCGACTCTGCCGTCTAATCTGCCGACTCTTCCGTCTCCTCTGCCGACTCTGCTGTCTCCTCTGCCGACTATGCCGACTCCTCTGCCGTCTCCTGTGCCGGCTCTGCCGTCTCCTCTCCCGACTCTGCCGTCTCCTCTGCTGTCTCCTATCCCGAATCTGCTGCCTCCTCTCCCGACTCTGCTGCCTCCACTCCCGACTCTGCTGTCTTCTCTGCCGCGCTATCCTTATACTCTGGAACCTCTGCTGGTCTGTAACAATCTGTTGTCTCCCCTCCTGATGACTTCTACACCTCTCTACCCCGAGCCGCTCTCTCCTTTCTCGCGCTATCCTTCGTCGTTCCATCCAAGGCAGCTCCATCCAAAGCTCATATAACCTCTCTGGCTCTATACGGATCTGAAATTTGGGTTATGTAAAACAATCATACTATGAGTAATCCTCTGTAGACGCGAAACTAGATTCTGCTTTCGACAATTCTGAACAAAACACCCATAATATTCGAGAACAAGATAGACCTACAGAGAAAAATGTTCAGACAATAACGAGATGAATGAAAACGGAATGAAGGACACATTTAGTGATGAAATTCAACTTCTATAAAGCCTAACACCTAATAATCACGTAGACATGGATGGGCAGAACTCGTAGCTCGAACAGCACAGTTTCGTGCAATTTTTTTAGGACCTAGACACAGAGGGGAGAATTACATATGGTATCATATTTGTCTACCATAGTCAGACGGCAGGATTGGGGGCATGTGGTCAGCATGCCGACACCCACGGCCGTTAATGGTGGTTTCCATGATCGGAGCCGCTACTACTAGCCTCCATAAGAAAACATATTTTATTTTTATTGAATATCCAAAACTGGATTAAACCCTATTTCACCGAAGGTATATTAGGGTTAGAGATAATGAAAAAATGAGTTCTTGAACGATTTTAAGAAATAATAAATCTCATTGGAGTTCCTTGCAAAAAGGTATTAATTTTTTATTGAATATCCATTGAATATTGAATATTTAAATTGAATATCCAAAATTGGATTAAACCCTATTTCACCCGAAGGTATATTAGGTTTAGAGATAATGAAAAAATGAGTTCTTGAATGATTTTAAGAAATAAGAAATCTCATTGGAGTTCTTTGCAAAAAGGGATTAAAACATATATATGCCTATTATTATTTAAGAACAAATATACGGTATTTATACAATAATTCAAGTGTAATAATAGTTATTTATAAAACAAGTGGCAAAAACGAGATTTTCTATGTTCGCAAAACGTTATTTTGCAACGTTATTTAAATACACATATCAGCACATCTGCAAACCCACACAAAAGTACAATACTCATGCCGAAGTTATATAACAAACCAGGACAAAAACCACAGGCTATAAATACCTTAATTCTAAGTTTAGCGAGTGTGGTTTCGGAAGTTGAAGTCTTCGGAGATTCCATTTTATATGCTTTTGAGAAACAGAAATGTTTCTAAAATCACTACTAATTTTGATCCACGCCGAAAATGAACGACGATATCTTAGCAACAAAATTCTTTGATGGCGTATAAGAATTTAGTAGCCTAATAACTTAGCAACATGTACATAACTTATTTTTTAAATTTTGTTTCTCTAAGTGCTATTGACCGGCTTAAATCCGGAAATAACAGTTGGTTCACTTTGTTTTAATCAATTATCTGGCTGAATATTAATATACAGACTCCTGGGATGAGAACGAAAAATAAATTCGATGTACCTACGAAAAACAAGTTTCCAAGGTTTACTCTATGTATCTTGACTTAATTGGTTTGACAGAAATATCCCATACTTATCATTTCAGTAAGACTTAATTATTCGCAACAACATCCAAAAAGTTTAAGCACCCTGAATCAGGAATTATCAGATTGGGCTGATCACTCATCCGGAGAGGCCCTCCATGTCCTTGTCTGGTCAAAATAGGATGTATGCGATCCACAGAAAATCCCTCTCCCGACAGGTCGTGGCCCTGTAAGGCCCGGGCGGCTAGGCGTCGCTTAAATCCTAAAAGGGAGAGATAAAACTACGACAAAGAAGAAAGAAGAAGGGAACAGTTCGTCTTGATGATTAGAGAGGACAGCTTCTCGTCTATCTCACAGGACTTTTCTTCTTTCAATAATCTTCCCAGTTACACAAGAAATAAAATAAATGTAGCGAAATAGGGCTACTCGAAAATAGGAACGTTCTTAGTTCTTTTGATATTAATTTAATAGTACTAATCAAATAATGCAATGTGTAGTGTAGTGGTGTACGCCGTGGTTAAGGCACTGCACCACCGATGGGATATTGCGGGTATGAGGAGATTGGGTTTCTTTTTCACTTTGCTTAGGCCTAATCCTTCTCGTGGTAGTACGGACCTGGGGTTTTGTTAGCCTCTAACATAAATTTTTCCTCGGAACAATCCTGTAGTTAAGGAGTCCGGTGCGCAAAGCCGACCTTACCTTTAGTGTGCCGAATAACTAAATACTATGATGCCTCAACCTCTGGAACTCCAAGGGCTTGTTTAATTTTACAACATTTAATACCCCAATTCTTACTTACTCAATGGAAATAGACAATTTCTAAGCAAGCTAAAGGAATATTATCTATTTTATGGAACCCGAAGGTTTATTGCCGCACTTACCTGAGCCCGCCATTCAACCCTATTCTGTGCTAACTCCAACCAACCATCCCTCTCAAATCCAGCTTCTCTTAAATCTATCCTAATATTATCCTCCCACCTACGTCTATAGGTCTACCAAATGGACTTTTTCCTTCGGGTCTCCCAGTCAATATTTTTGAGATATGGCTTCCTCCCCCATGCGCGCTACATGTCCAGCCCATTTCTTCCTGTGATTTAGTCACCCTTACTATATCCGGTGATGAGTACCGGTTATGACGCTCGTCGTTATTCAGTTTTCTCCAGTTCCCATTTTCATCTCTCTTAGGCCCAAATATTTTCCTAAGCATCCTGTTTTCGAATACTGTCGGATTATTTAATATCCCAATATTAGTAATAAATACAACTTCAAACGTAATATGATGTATCACCGCCAATACGATGAATTAGGTGATTAATAATAAGAATTAAATAATTAAATAAATATATATATACACACGCACAGATTACATGAGTTATTTTATATATATGCATATTTAGAATACTGTAGGCCTATGTTCATCCTTACTAACATTACACTTCGTTATTGTGTTCTCTTTTGTTTCAGTTAATTACTTGTACTTAAAAGAACTAAGTTAATTTAATTAATTTACGCAAAATTAATGCAATACGCCAATGGGAGTGTCCATGGTCGTTAGTAAAAAAAACAAAAATGAGTAAAAATTACAAAATGAAGCATTGAAAAATTAAAAATAGTCAAGTAAATCGTAGTTCCCTCATATTTAAAATTGTTTTAATGTTGAAGGAAAGGGCCAAACCATGTAAAGAAACGACATCAGTACCATTTTTTACGCCCGTTACTCTCGGCTTAATTTCTTCAGGGAAAATCCTAATTATTGGGAGGAGATTACTAAATTAGTCTAATTGAGAGACTTAGTCCCAGCAGCTGTGTGGTCTATAAACAGTTTAAAAAAATCAATTTTTTAATGTGGTACATTCCACTTAAGTTGAAATCTCTGAAATCTGCTTTTTCTAGACTTTGAATAGAATACTACATAATTTCACAGATTTATTGCGTGCTACAAAATAAATACATTTCCACCTGTTAATTATTACATTAATGAATCGACAATTTATAAAGTAAATCTAAAAAAGCAATGCAGGAAATTCCATTGATTGTTATTTATCAGTGTTGACAAACATTTTTGAGATATCACCCAAACACAATTAACCTTTCGACAACGGCCTCTGTTGCCATCCACTTCAGGGACACATTTTTTCTTCCCCATATATCCCGCGTAGCATCTTAACTCTAGCAAGTAACGATAAATTTATTAGTTTAAGTGTTCATAAAATAGTTTCAGATTTTTATTTTAAACAAATGGGATTTTTATCGAAGTTATTTTTCAGCGTTTAAAATCTAATTATTTTTGTTAATTTCTAATTTGAACCTGAAATTCCATGCAGAGTATTATTCACATTTTCAGGTCCCTTGAGAATCTTATGGAGAAACACGAAGTCCGTCGATGACTTCCCCTTACTCTTATAACATTGTCAGTGTATGTGGAGCCCATGTCGTAGATTTACGGCACGTAAAAGAACTCCAAGCCTAAATTAGAGCCTCTAGACAAAATTTCTCGGCCCTTTCACGTCCAAGTAATACCTTCGTTTCCGGAGGGGGATTAAGGGGCGATGGGCTTACCACCTGTCCCTCTGCCCTCTCTAGGAAAATGAGCGTAACAAAAATTCACATAGGTACAGAAACCTCCACTTGGAGGCCCTTCTCCCCAACATGGGGGCACAGATTAGAGAGAGAGTGTATGTGGAGAAAATGTATTTTACGATTTTGTCGACAATCGCTCCAACGATTTTATTTACTAACAGCACATACCAGGGTTGCCAGATCAGAAACGTAGAACGGTCGTACCAATATTCGAAAATAGTCGTATTCTAGTCAAAACTGTCGTATACTTTGTAATTTTTCAGTGTAATGAACGTATTGCGTTAATAATAATAATCATAATAATAATAATAATTCATAATCGGAATTTTACACCTTTTACACCTGTTAATAAATCATCTTATTTGTAAATGATTAGACGTGTTTCATTATCTTCCGATGTGGTAAATTTGATAATATACAATAAAATTAAATAAACAGTAGTTGCCACAGTGTTGTAATTATTGCAAAAGGAACAGGACTGCTTTCCATTCATATTGATTTTTAGTTACATGCTTACAAAAAAACCCATGAATAAACAAGCTGTATTTTATATATATATATCAAAATTTAAAAGTCTACAGTAAAGTGGTTAAAAAATATAAAACTCTATGTTAAAAATAGTCGTACCAATAGGCGTACGTCTCATTGTTGTGTCGTACGTCGTACAAATGTATGAAATAGTCGTATGTGTACGACTATAGTCGTACGTATGGCAATCCTGCCCGACACTGAAACTTGAACCCAGGACCTTTGGCTATTCGCGGCAATGCGCTACCAACTGAGCTAAGACGGAATTCAATTCACAGCGCCAGATGGAACCTCTCCCCTACGGCAGTCGTAGGAGAGAGGTTGGTAGAGCATTGGCGCGAATAGCCAAAGGTCCTGGGTTCAAGTCCCAGTGTCGGAGGAATTTTTCTCCTATAATATTCTCATGTAATGTCCAACAGAGACAATAATCCGTGGTTCATGAATGCTTATATATCTATAATTACAATAGAAGTTCATCAATTCTTTTGCACAGCAAAACTCTCAACTTTCTATTCTTAAATGAATTCTAACGTTCAACATACAATAGCATTATCTCCTAAGAACGTTCACATACCAGATCATAAGAAATACGATAAACTTGTAATGAAAAAACTACCTGTCTGCTAACAATTATTAACACTGGATCTCCAGTTTCCAAACGGTCCAAGCAGGGCAAATGTAATTCGATATGCCTTTCAATCATGAAGCCACAATTGACCATAACAATGGACAAGAGCTCAGGTTATCATTTAAATTCAATTTCACCTGACCAAGCTTTTGTGGAACGCAAGCAAGTTAAGTTGGAAAGTCTGGACCATTTACTGTACTCATTATATTCATGTGAGATTGAACTGCTTTGTCATGAACAGTATAATGAATCCTTGATTGAAATCTCAACCTGCCATTACCATTGCATAACAGTACTGAGCCCTAATGACTTATTTATCGAATTTTCCATTGAGTAAGAAAGTTCACGCCAGCTTTCAGCGTAGACTACCGGCACACCTTAGACTGGGATAAGAAACTAAGGTACGCTTGTAATTCGTAGTCTCTCAATGATAATGTTGCTATTGTTATTAGCCTACAATATTAACCATTGTTATTAAAATAATTATTGTTGATATCATAATTATTAAATAATTGTTAAAAATAATTATTAAATAATAAACATAATTATTAAATAATATCACTAATTTTTATTATTGCAGTACTTTATTATTTACTAATATTATTGTTATTTATGTTCTTAGGTCGTGTATAGTATTTATTCTTATAGTATGCTTAATCTATTTTTTCTGAAGATTATTTAATCAAAGTTTAACTAAGCCTATACACATACAAAAATAATAAATAAATAACGACTTGATAATCACTTCGTATAAATTTCTGCGCAGTCCTTGTAGTAATTAACACAGTCTTCGGTATGATTTTTTTTTTTTTTTTTTTTTTTTTTTACATAAATTTCACGTCCAGTTGTTTAAGCCCTCACCTGACACCATTCTGATGGATAACGCCGGTGGTTAAAATAATGTTGTGGAGGTTTCGATGTACTCAATGTGATATTGTCACTCGATGACCTCGAAGAGTTCAGCATAGTTTAATGTGAGATTGGAATTACTTTGAACATCAAATTCAATACTCGAGTCATAGTTTTTCATTTATAAATTTAAGGGATGACAGAAGAGTTGCTTTTGTCATTTCGGTAAACAATGCTATTTCTTTATTTTAATGTAAAAAATCTAGTACACCCTAATATGGTAAACTTTTATATCGATTGGGTGCATGGAAGGGCGTTGTTGACGCTATATTTAAAGTACAGTGCGCTTTAAATTGCGTTTAAATTACGTTTATTACTATTATTATATTAATATTAATATTATTACAATTATTATGACGGTTATATTAAACGTGATCATTGCCTACTGCAAAATTGAAATTGATATTGCAATAATCCTTTCTTATTAGTAGACCTGGGATTTTAGGCTCTAAAAAAATCGTTTTAGGCACCTAAAATAGGCTTTTAAAACAAGTAAATAGGCTTTTAAAAGAGAAAATAGGCACTTAAAATATGCTTTAAAAATGTGTAAATAGATAGAAATTAGACTTTAAAGTATTACAATATATACTTAAACTGCAACATGGTCTTTTTTACTACAAGAAACGTGGTATACCTATTTTTAACATAATTAACTGCAAAATTAGGCATCACGAACTATATATACTTAAACAGATGTTCTTTCACTGGTGACTTGACACAGTAGTCCTTCCCGTTAATCCTCCCCCTCGCCCCTCAATCAGCATTCCTTTAGCGACAATTGTTTGGAATAATCAAGTTTCTGTGAAATTTGGCGACAATTGCTTGGAATAATCAAGTTTCTGTGAAAAATCCACCTCTGCTGTTCTGCTTTTCATTGAGGGATGTCCATTATAAGATTGTAAAAATTACAGAAGTTGAATTTTATTTTAAATGTACAAAATAGGCATTTTAGGCACTAAAATAGTAAAATAGGCTCTAAAGGTCCTAATAGGCATTTTGGGCACTATAAAACTCTATAAATGTAAGTGATTTATCATGAAACATCAACATATTTAAAAGTTGTCATGTTATTTCATAAGGAACAAAATAGGCATTTGCCTTAAAATCCCAGGTCTACTTATTAGATATATGGTTAGGACACAACGTTAGGGCTTGAAAATTATTGAGTTTAATTTTATCAAAGATATGGGCCTTTATTCATAATATTAAGCCTAAATAAAAGGCCAATCGTTCTTCCGGAATATCTTATTAATAGGGATGGGTCCTCGATACTTTCGATACCTCGATACTCTCGATACTTGCATCGTATCGGCATCGAACGATACTTCAGAAAACTCGCTCGATACTTTTTCGATACTTTTGTAATTCTACAATTCTGCAATTAAGTGAGAATGCTAGTATTTTTTAACAAAAACTTGTAAGTGGACTGTTTAAAAAACTAATTTTAGTTTTAATGTAGAGTTTAAAAATATTTATAGGCTACTGTTGATATTAAATTTTGTCTCATTAAATATGCAGACTTAATTAATTTTTTTGGTATTACACAGTTCTCTCAAATTTTAATTTTTAATTTACCTATTTATTGAAACTGGAAATGTTGAAGGTATCGAGTATCGAAGTATCGAGTATCGAGGAAAAAATCATGCATCGGTATCGAGTATCGAGTATCGAGAAAATCTGGTATCGACCCATCCCTACTTATTAACCATAAAAAGGTAAAAAGACATTTATCGAAGTGGCTTTGCAGTCTAGTTTAATTATTGATTTGCTGTTCTTTTAACAAATGTTTTGCTCAATATCAATTATGCAGACCCTTCTATGAAATACACTAATCATTGGCACAGTGCTTAAATGTCAAATCTTATGATTTTCCATCTTAGTCTAGAAACTCTCCTATTTTCCGGGTAGGTTTCGTGAGTTTTCTTACATGCACATTGCAGGTGGTTTCTAGCCTGCTCTAAAAAGATTGAAGAAAATTCATTTTAATGTGGTCTAATACATGGTGTAACTGGTAGGGATGCAGCTACATCGTATAATTTAATATTGTCCTACTGGAAACCAGATGACTAAGTTGAAGGTAAATGTTCTGTTTTAAAGACTGAGGTATCTTCTCCAGAAATGAATTATTAACCCCAACAGAACAGTCGACCTATTCACTAGACTAGACTAGACTAGACTAGACTAGACTAGACTAGAATCCCTGATACTTTCTTCATAAAAGTCAAACTGTTATTTGCTATAAATGACTTCACAAATCAAACTCACAACTTCTTTAACATCAAAAGGGTCAATTAATGTTCTTGAGAACAGAGTAGTAAAATAGCAATTTTGTTTAAAAAAAATTTAAATTATGATTTTAGCTCTTGTATAAGGGCTTTAAAATAAATTGAATTCCGCAGATTTTATGTCGTCTTTTTACGAGTTTAAAACCGTTAACCGATTTACCACGCCCAAATCCTCATATTTTGCTAAAATGTAACATTTTTGTGATGTTATAGGCGGGGTCAGTTCGTTGCTGGCAATGTTATAGTGCAATTAAAAGAGTTTTGGGGGTTGAAACAGGAAGAACAGTCCCAACAGATGGGAGCGGCACGTGAATTATTGGACTCTTCACTACCGCCCCTTGTTATTTTTTCTTTCATTGCGGATGCTTTACAGAGACAAGGGACGTCCACGCGTCCTCTACTAATACAACGGTATTAGCCATATTGACTGTATAAACTTTACTGTTTATGATGCCTGTTAAACATGATGTTCAAAACCTTGCTTCCGTTTTCATAAACCATATGGTGCTGTACGACATTTGCAAAAACAAGGCTAATTTTGACAGCTGTAAATGAATTTTATTAATAGATTATTCTATTTAGGAGTATAACGAGAACATTCTTACTTCTGTGTGCAATCAGTATTACCTTCATGTCTTATTGGGTCTAATTATTTCTTGGAAACTATATATCCCTGTGAATTTACCTTTCAAAAAGGAGGATTCACAGCTGCCGATAAAAAATTACTATTACGTTCATCCCTCGTAATTTCTTTGTGTTTTATGGAGTCTGCCGATGGTCTTCAGAAATAAAGCTCACAGTGACGTTGTTCTAGTGCAACGAGAACTCAGGTAGATTTCAGAGTATAATCAGAATATACAATTTAATAACAAATATTATGGTCCACCACTGTGGCGAAGGTGATGCGTTCCCTTCTCAAGCAGCGAGGACAGGTTCGATACCTGGTCGGGAAAAGACTCCTAAGTGGTTTCTTTTTTTCCACGGATTTCCTCACCTGTGAGACAATGTCGGGAAACTTTAGGCCCTTGTGATCCACGGACACCACCTGACCGTCATTATCATCTTCATCCCATTTGCATCTTGCTTGGCATGAGTTTGTGTGCAACTGGTATGTCTCGTCTTGTGGTCGTGTAACCTCCGACGTGGCCCCGGCATTGGGCTGATCACCCATCTGAGAATGCCCTCCCATATCCTTGTCTGGTCAACAAAGTATTATGTGATCCATAGTTGATCCATCTCCCTATTGGTCACGGCCCTGTAAGGCCCGAATTGCGTGGGACGCATAAACGTCCCTACAAAAGGCGAGGTTAAACTAAGAAAAAATTATATATATAATAGGCCTATATATAATGGTCAAATATCGTGTGAATCAATTAAAAATCGAATAATAAGTTGGCTTGAGATACTACAGTTCGCTTTTATTTTATCAGAGGCATAAAAATAATAAAAAATAAATTCCACTTCTTTGCTTGAAGTAAGAATAATGCAAGAATATTTTGTTTTTAGAAATTGGGAAGTAAAAAGAAACAATGAGATTTAATTTAGCTCCTTTTTTCACTGTACCTATTCGCTATCTCTTCAATAGAACGCTGTAATAAACAAGGACTTTTATTTAACCACAACGTCCATTGGCGTCATATTGTGTGGTCATGACCAATCAGAAACTGTGCTGGCAGAAGGAACCATCGTGTTGGTAACTTAGATCTTTTATCGGAGTAAATTTTATTAAGTTGGCAATGACACTTCCCCTAATAGCATAGGAAGCTACTTTTACCATAGGCAACATTAGGATCATGTTTATAAGCTCTGTTCTTAATGTCTGTAATACAACTCTTTAAAAAATAAAATCATTCTCCACACAGAATAGTAAAAATAAATAAAGTAATGTAAAAATATAAAATAAATTTTTAAAAATAAAAACAAAGTTACCGGTATAGGCTACAAAAAATTATAAGTTACATAATATGCAATAGAGTATTGTAAAAATAAACAAAGTAATATTTGCTTAATGCAGTCAGTATCTCGGAACAGGGTAGATTTACCTGCATGTGATAGGCTTATAATATCAATTACTTTGTTCACCCTGAATAGTAGTTACTTTTAAATAATGTTTAGATTTTAATTAATGAAAGAAAGACAACTCAAAATCAAGAGATATTATTGGGTCTTTCATTAGATCCGCTTTATTAATTTTAGGGATGGGTCGATACCAGATTTTCTCGATACTCGATACTCGATACCGATACATTATTTTTTCCTCGATACTCGATACTTCGATACTCGATACCTTCAACATTTCCAGTTTCAATAAATAGGTACATTAAAAATTAAAATTTGAGAGAACTGTGTAATATCAATCAAATTAATTAAGTCTGCATATTTAATGAGACAAAATTTAAATCAACAGTAGCCTATAATTATTTTAAACTCTACATTAAAATTAAAATTAGTTTTTTAAACAGTCCACTTACAAGTTTTTGTTAAAAAATACTAGCATTCTCACTTGATTGCAGAAAAAGTATCGAGCGAGTTTTCTGAAGTATCGTTCGATGCCGATACCATGCAAGTATCGAGAGTATCGAGGTATCGAAAGTATCGAGGATCCATCCCTAATTAATTTATATCTTCGATTTAAGCACGCGTATTAATATAAGTAAAGAGGTCTTAACAGATTTATAGATATCGTGTTTAGAATCAGTGGACTCGTATCAGTGTTACAATATCCTGGAGAGAGTGGGTGACATGGAAGGCAGCTCACATAACAGATACAGCTTCTCCCACACAAAATATCTTCAAGAGTTGTTATAATACACTAATACCTCATGACCTCTTCGTATGACCTCCTCGGCCTGCATTAGTGGGAGGTAGCAATTAAGAGATAGCGATTTTACCTACCGAATATGATTCTGTTGTCAGAAACTCAGCTTGACTTCAACAATTTTATTAAATATTCTGGGGAAAGTTTATTGTTTTAAATGCTGCGAGAATATGAAGAAATCACGCAGCTTGATACTGGCTAATGTTCAAGTCTACCTAAGAAAACTGAACATCATTTCAACTAATTGTTACTGTTAATGCTACATTATAATCAAATTATTACGTTATAAAACTTAGGTTAATGAATAACCGACCAGACGAAGGCTGCTAGTGTGACCTATCCTCGAGAACTTATATTTTGGAATCGATCTCTTCGTACTTTATATTCTAATTTAAGAATTCGTAGGTATTTCTACAATTTTATTAACCCTCAGGAATGTTATGGGCTTATAAATTATTTTATTTATTTGCCGGTAACGTAACCTTTAGTTAACGATATGAAAAAATCGGTACTGGGCGTAATTTACCAATAATAATAACGGTTTCCATAATTACGGTTATATATGGGTAAAACCGATATTCTATCCAAACCTAAATGATTCCGGTATTCGCCCACTAATTGAGATTGTCTTCTTCTAATATTTTCTAAATATTGTGCTATAAGGACTTCCCATTGGAGCCTTATACGGTACCCTGCTCTTTCACGTTCACTTACTTGCCCATCTTTGCGTGATTTAACAAGTAACGAAGGGTGTGGTGAGCGATATGAAAGTTTAATCTCATAGTTGTGCATGATTCTCCACTGTCTTAGAGATCATTCTGCTTGGGTTCAAAATCTTTCTCAATACCTTGTTCTCAATAATTATTCCTTCTAATAATTTGTTAAAGTCCATTTTTCATCTATATAGCCTTCTTGTCAGATAGAATTGTTAAGCTGTGTCTTAATGGCAACTTGCGTAGAGGCAAGCAGCTTCATTTATGTTTATAATAAAGGATTTTCTCTCTGCAGTATGGAGTGTGAAGCACCCGTTCCTAGACATCAGCTGAGATGACAAAATATTGTTTAGAACAACGTTGTTTTTCTTATTTAGGCCTTTCGGTTTTATACAACTATCATCAGGGCATCTAATTTTGTAGAATTACATTAAAATTAAAATAGTGAAGCTATTTTAGTAAAGACGTCGGTGTCGATAAACTTTAAAGTTGTGAAAACAACAGTAAAATAGACTTCATTCTTCTTCTTGTCTGTCACACAAAGCAGAAGATGAAAACATTAATAGGCTAGCAATTATTAATGTGTAATTGCTATATGCTTGCAAATATAAATGTAGAAAGGACCAGCCCTGAACTTCGTCATCGAAATCTACCTATTCTTGTATCAATTAAATCTGTTTAAATATATGTAATACAGTGCCGTTATGATAAAGCAATTATACGGGTATGCCTATACAGTGAACAATCCATGAAATATTCTTAAAAGACCGACAATGATACGGTACGACTTAAATTGAGTGGAATATATTTTAATGCCGTAAATATTTTAAAATTGAAAACCATGACAAGAAGATAAGAATGAGAAGAGTATATGAATGAAAAATAAAACAACAAAAAGAAAGTAATAAAGGTAAATATTTCTGACGACATTAGAATATGGTAGTTGGGAGTACAGTACATGAAATACCAGTGAGTTTGACCCACACGCTGGTTCGGAATTGACCATTATTCAAAGCTCAGCCACAACCTGTCTTCGTATGAGAAAGTGCCTTGTAACCTTTCCTTACTCGGACCACCACTAAAAAACAATATGAAGTACGAGTCGGTGCCTTATCCCTTCCCAAACATGTGGCCGTGAAGAAGGAAAGAATATAATGAATTATAGCAACACTAAACTCAACAGATGACTTCCTAAAATAAAATCCTCTATTTCCGCATCCAGCTTTCACTAAATATAGCTATCCATTCTTCCCCTCTTAAATTTTGAACATTAGAGCAAGGGTGAGAAAATAGATAACTAAATCCGGTAATTTATTGTATTTGTTATCTGGTAGTAAATTTTGTAGGTTTCAATTAAAAATAAACAGATCCTCCCAGGCGTTTTTGGTAAAAATACACGTGAAATATATAGGCTACTTCATTTTTAAAAAATAATTAATACAAACCTTTTAATTTATATTGGTGGACAGGATAATTGAAAAATGCTGTTGGTATAACAACATGGCCCTAATATTTTTTTATTTGCCAGTATCATGTACGTATACATGTATATATGTATTTATTTATCTGTGTAAATGGCAGGTCATGTGCCAGTAGCTAAATTTTCAGAGTTGACAGAGAAACGTGGAAAGGGAGAAGACTACTTGAAGAGAGTGATGAAGAAATAGAAGCATAAAAGCATCTCTAAAAATTCATTCGCCCCTATTTAGTAGGAATATAAGAAAAACAATCTCATAGTCTATATGTGCATGCACAGTGTATAATGTAGCCTATGCGCGTGTTCATGAATAAGCCTGACGCCTGTACAGTACAGTAGTACAATGTTCAATGAGAGAATTCTTTTTCTGTGAAACCTATAATACTGGTAGTTTATAGGCTATGCTCTTTCGAACTCATCTAATGAGTTCAATAACTTCGTGTCTGCATTAGGCTTTAGGATATGCCACAAGAGATTCACATAAACTAGTTTACTGTTTATGATTCACATAAACTAGTTTATTGTTTATGTTGTATTTACCTGTACGTACACTAATAGGCTACCTAATACAGCGACAATTCAAAACTTAAAAGTAAAATTATTTAATTAAATCCGCTACAGGAAACGCAATATAGTCATTTATACTGGATGAAGTCTTAATACTTAATACTTAATTCTACTATCATTACAATCATTAACAACGGGTCTTTAATGGATGTCATAAAAAGATGCCCTATTGTCTATCCTGATCATACTGTAAATCATATATTGCTATGCTCTATTTTTTATTGCTGAGTTATTCGCCATACAGAAAACGGTTCAATTGATAATCTCTATAATATAAAGCCGCATGGCTGACACACTGACATTAATGTTTGACCACTTCCAGATGAGCTAGAAATTTGTCACTCTTACAACCCCCCCAATCCATTCATTCATTCAACATTTCATTTTTACCTTAATAAACCTTCAAAAGGACGGAAGCACTTAAAGTCACTGCTCAGTTCTCATGACAACAATATTACCTACAGTGCTCATGAAAGTAGGCGTTTGGAAGTTACAATACACTGGACTTTAAAGACACGCCCATAGAAACAATTATTTCCGTAAACCGAGCGAGGTGGCCGAGATGGTAACGTCTTGAACTCACATCCTGCACGTCCCAGATTCAAATCCCATAGCCGGCCAATTTCATTATCGTTATTTCATCCTTTAATATCAGTTAAAAGTTACTTCATAAAATATTCCATAAATGGCAGTCCTAGCTCGGAGATAAAAAAATTATCACATTTTATTCTATTGAATTTATATCTTTGTCTTTCAAGGTGATGAATTTGTACGTCAGTAGAAGTGAAAACGTTAACATTATGTTAAGTATTTCGAAAATAGAACCTTAGAAGAGAAGATGAGATCCACGTAGATCGTATTCGCAAATAATGCAAATATTATCGGCTATAAGATTCTATACCTGCTCAATGTGATCATAATCATAATAAAATTTCTTCTGTCAGCAATAATTGTCACAGACCGCCATCATTATGACTTCAGAAACTGGGTAGGATAAGAAGAAATAATGCTTAAAGTAATAATTACCTACTTACTTACTTACTTATTCAAGGCAATAGATAATTCCAAAGCAAGCTCAAGGAATATTTTCTATTTTATGAAACCCGAAGGTTCATTGCCGCGCTTACCTGAGCCCGCCATTCCACCCTATTCTGTGCTGACTCCATCCAATCATCCCTCGCAAATCATACTTCCCGTAAATCTATCCTAATATTGTCCTCCCACCTACGTCTAGGTCTTCCAGATGGTATTTTCCCTTCGGGTCTCCCCGTCAATAGTTTTTAGATATGTCTTTCCTCCCCCATGCGCGCACATGTCCAGTCCATTTCATCCTCCGTGATTTAATTACCCTTACTATATCCGGTGACGAGTACAGGTTATGAAGCTCGTCGTTATGCAGTTTTCTCTAGTCCACATTTTCATCTCTCTTAGGCCCAAATATTTTCCTAAGCACCCTCTTAGTATAAAAATAACAGTAATAATAATAATGAAAATAGTAATATAATAATGATGATAATAATAATAACAACAACAATGTATTTCAGACCCTCTTCCAGCCCTGTGATGTCATATCCCTTATTGCGTGGGATTAGACACACGATGACACCCATGCAATACAACACGTGTACTCCACTAATATATTATTCTATTATTCTCATTTATTTCACCAGTCGGATTGTTTGTTTGTGTATCTCAGCCTTAATTAATTTAGACACTGTAATTACGTTTAAAGTGACATTAAATACTAACAAAGAAGGGTGGAGAAATATGTTAAACTGATTCCGTTACAATAAGTAATGGTCTTACAAGAAAGAGTCTTGCCTAAACCTGTATAACCAACCCTGGGCGTAGGCTTGAAATGAGATTAATACCTACACAAAAAAGTAACCTACTTCAACATACTAACAATAGAAATCTAATTCATGAAATGTGTATATAAAGTTTACATTGGTGCGGATCTTATAATCTCTTCAGAAGAAACGCCACTTGAGAACACCTGTTCAAAGATGTTGATGTTCACAAATCATTTCCTGTACTTTGTTGCTCGGGAATATAATTTTTATTTTATCATAAGCATAAGCTGTAAAGATTTCTTCTGGTTTGTTTAGGTTAAGTAATAAATTAGAGTAATTTTATTTCTATTTCCATGGAAATATGCCTTACACCAATATTCCCATTTTTCACATGTGTATGTGAACTTTAGAAAATACTGGATTATGACTACAATCTATTCTATGTGGAACTTAAGATAGTTCTAATAACTTTCGTCTAAATCTATTGTTTTATATCATGTTGACACCGAGCCTAAGAAGCTGCACACACCAATATCAAGTTACATTTTTCTCTGGATTCGTTCACAAAGTAGCCTACAATATTTTGTGGAATACATCGAATTGTTGAATTGAATTGTTATGTCAAACGATTGATGCCCATTAATATAGGCCTAGGTACAAAAAAGATAGTCCGATTTTGTGTGTGTGTTTTTTTTTTACCTCGTATCTCAGCAATCATAGTCAGTAAGAAATAATAAAATATAAGACAAAATATTGCTATTAATTTATTTAAGACTCCTCTCGTGGATAGAATTACTGTAATTCGTCACCATTGTCTTAATTCGTCGTCTTTCTCACCAAGTAAAACAGAATATCAAATAGTAAATTATAATTTAGTAAAAAATGTTCAATTAACACACTCTGAGTATAAAAAAAAGTCCCCTCTATTTCTCGAGAATAGCTGCCTTCGCCTACTTGGCGACTTTTATTGGGAGACAGTTACTATTTAAAGCATTTGAATGAAATGGGTTGTGCCAGTCAGAGCGGCTTGTTTTAAGCAAAGTTATTTTATCCCAAGATTTTTATTAAGATTTCATATTTTAAGGAGTCTATTTTGTTATATGTCTCTCAGTGTTGAAATTTAGACATGTTATCATCTAATTATCGTGCTACTTGCTTGAAATATATTTCTGATGACGCTGATATTAGGGCCTGATTTATTACTCGCTTAACCAGAACTGAGGATTTCTTTACTCCTCCATTGACTCTTGAACCGTTTTAACTTGGAGGTGTCCGATACAGAATTCAGAACCTATTTCGATAACTTTTTAATAGTTTAAATTATAGCACGATTTTGACAGATTGTACGTATGGAACATAGCAACTTTATTAAATTTATTTATTTATTTATTTTAATTTTAATGTGATTAAATATTTTACCCTGCAGGATAACCATGTAAAAACATTTCCATTCCTTCAAATCCGTAATATCAGTACATTTCATAAATACTTTCTTCAAAAGATTTAATTAGAAAAACCTCTTGGAAGAATTTCTGTGTAAAGGAAATTTATTTATAGTCTACCTGTTCATGAAAATATGTGACAAGCTTTTGTTTTTATGGTAAATATAAATCTTTAAGTTACATTATTCCTGTGGGGTTGAATTTCGCTCATATCATGCCACCATTCTGATATATTCAGCAATGCAGGACTACAAAAATTATCTCCCTGTCACTTAGGCCTAGTCCTCATTTCCTCCTTCTGTTACAACTACATGCTCAAATATTGCGAAACATTTACTCCGTGATTAATTAACTTTTTAACTAAAGTTGTAACTAAAAATTATTATCCAATCTATACGATACCAGATAAGTTTCGTTAAATCGCTGGATCTCCATTTCCATGTAATTTATGTTAGATGTTGTACACAACTTAATTCAGTAGATATCTTGTGGAAATATAAGATGAAATTGTGGCATGTAATACATACCTCTCTCAAACGAACATATTTCTAATGTAATGTTATACTTTGTCATTTATGTGTTTGAATCAAAGTTTCTTACCCCACAATAGGCCTTTAACAATGCTAAGTAATACAGCTTGTGTGCTATTTATTCTCACACTCCTAGACATCAGAGTGACATCAAATTGCACAGTTCATTAAAAAAAAAGTCTATGTTATCCTAAAACAGAACAACACAGTAAAATAAAAGGTTTAACTCTTTGACATCAGATATACTTTAATGCAGAACATTTTTACTAATATTTTCATTAGAAAATCATGTAATAGAAACAAATCTAAATAAAAAAGACGGATTCTTTACCCAGAGATTAATATAGCATAAAACTTTATGCAGACTTAGTGATCCTCTAGGCCTGCATAATAGACCTATTTCCAAAAACCTATTAAGGAGGTAACCATAGGCTACAGCTACTCACTTCAGTGCAACAGAGTATGGTATTACTTGGGCTACACTACAGAAGAAGATAATTATTAACTATTTCAATATAATGTATTTAAAAAATACGTTATAGTGTCATATTTAGGCTATTCATTTAACCCAAAAAGTAAGTGTCTAGTATTGATGTTACGAATTTCATTGTTTTGTAAAATCATCTCTATGACTGAGTTTATACTGTTAAAATCAATGAAGTGTTAGTCTATTACCATTCATTTAAATTAATGTCAGTCGAAATTTATTGGAATAAAATTCGCCACAGCCGCGGGTGTACCGGGAGAAAATTAAAATAAAGTTATCAATCCTTAATTAAACATTAACCAATTATAATAACGATATAATGCAATACAATAGTATAATGTGGTGACTATATTGCTTAACAATTAATTACACGTCGTAAGTGTTTGGTTAACGAATAAGTAATTTTCCTCCGGGAATAGGATATTTTTACTTTGGAAGACTTGATTTAAGCATAAAGAAGAGTGAGCCTTAGTAGAACATGGTTCACAATTTCGTGTTGTAAAATGTAAGAGAGATAAGGCATTTAAAAGTGGAGAAAACTATAAGCCCAATTTTAAACACATTTAATAAGTTTTGTGAAAAGTTCGCTCAACTTTCAGTTCATGAAATTGATATCAGAGTTCACTGGAGTGTCAGAAATTTGCACATAGGTCCTACGTAATTCTTAAAGAGGTGTCAGCAACAGGAAAGTGTTTGATCTACACTGTGACGAGTTTGTGAAACCAGTAATTCGCAAAATTGTGTATTTTTTTCCATACCAATACCATATGTCAAAAAAATTAAGTGTCAACAATAAATAAGGATAGTGAGACAGAATGAAAGCTTAGTCTTGAAACCACTAGATGCCAAAGTATATAGAGAAACTCGAGTTTCAATGTTGTCAGCTCTGCATACGGAATTCAGCGCCCAAGATTCCCAAGAAAACGTGAGCGGATAGTATGTTTATGTATCGATAAAAAGCAACTTAGTTAAATTTCGAAATTTCAACCTAAGAAGAGTAAAGAAATTGCATTTTGGAGAGAGAAATCACACAAAGACAGTCCGTAGACCTGTACCAAAAATGAGTGAAAAAGATGAAAGACAAGTGAAGAAGGTAAATGAAATTTTATACAGAATACAGACAATTTAAGTACCATAAACTCGCAAGAACATATCACAGAAGATACATTTAAGATGTTCAACCTGCTGCTTCCATATTTCAGTTCGGTCAATGAGAAATACGACGCCTTGAAGGCGGTGAAAAATAACTAATAACAACACAACTTCTGTTTCAATATAAGAGTTAATACGATTTCGAAACTAAGCAGGAACTCTGACCGACAAAATTAATATACCTGACAGAAGAGCATCGCAACACGCATGGAGGGAGCATTTAAGGAACCTGCTTCCACCTAATTTGAATAACCAGATAAAAAAGAACTAGCCGTAAATTGATAGTCAATGAATTCTATTTAATAAGTGTCAATACACTTTAACACAAACTTAATATATTTTTTAGGCTAATATCTTTAAGGATCTAAAGATGTATATTATTGTAACATCAGAAGAAGATTCCCGCTTTAATGTTGTGCCCATGTATGGATACCAGGCAGTAATGGGAGCATCAGCTCTTAAATCTCTAGAAACAGCCACTAAATCCATTTAAGAATCACACCTATTAACTTTATTTGTATAAACAAACGATTAAAATTCATTTTAAACGGGTGCTTTCGTTGGAATAGACGTGTTCAACCGATTCTTTCCCAAAGTCATGGCCCACTCAGATTTGACAACAAGTCCCATAACCATTGCTCAAACCATGAGTTATGAATATGAGACCTACCTACTCCATTAAAGCTTGTTGCTTAATGCATAGGAACAAATCACAGCTCGTACATAAAGTCACATAGACCCAAGCTTTAAGTCAGTGACGGGTTTTAAATGTTGAAATCATTACGCTGCTTGTTAATCTCGTTCACAGATCTAGAAGGAAACCTAGCCGTTTTACAAGGAGACGCCGGCAGATACCCGCCTAATATTGACAAGAAATGTTGCTTGGTAGTGAGAACAGATTTCAATCTCTATATACTCGTATATAAAAGGCTTTGTCCTGACTGACTGACAGGAATCAACGTAGTGCCTATAACAGGTAGAGACTTGGAATTTTGACAGTACCTAAGTTTCATAATGTAGGTGCTCACTAAGAAAGGATTTTGAAAAATTCTGATTTTAAATGCCAAAAATCAAATGTTTTTGAGAATACTTAAACCCTTCTTACACAGAATTATCGAAACCGAATCACAATTGACATTAAAACATATTGTTGCCAGCATAGGCGTAGCCAGGCCGACCATATGGGGGGGTTATAACATCCGCGGGGTCTGGCGAGTATGGAAGGAGAGGGGGTCCGGGGGCCCTCCCCCGGAAAATTTTAAAAATTAAGATGCAAAATAACGAGTTTTAAGCTTCCGGGGGTTCTCCCACGGAAAATTTTAAAAATTAAGATGCAAAATAACAAGTTTTAAGCTTCCGGGGGTTCTTCCCCGGAAAATTTTAAAAATTAAGACGCAAAATAACGAGTTTTAAGCTTCCCACGCTTTATACTTGTATTAAGCAATTTATGGGCAGACTTAGAAAAATTATACAATTTTCCATTTTTTATTCAATGGGGGGGGGTTCAAACCCCCAAAACCCCCCCCTCGCTACGCCTATGGTTGCCAGTGGGTTTCAGATGGGTTTGGAATTAAATTAAATGGAAGTTTGACAATTACAGTTGGCTTTATCTATTTTTGTCATACCTTGAAATAAAACTTTCGCGATCGCTGAATGTTGTAAGCCCTAATATGGTCAAACATTGTTTTATTTGGACGAAACTCACTCTACAGGGGTTTTCTGGACCAAGGAACTCGAATCTGAGGTCGCTTTTACCAGGTGACGCTATCTAATCGTGGTATGTAGTCCACGTGAATTAGGTGTTAATAAATATAATGATTTAACTATTATGCTCTTAATTTTTAATTTTTGAAATAATTATCGCGGGCGAAGCCGCGGGCACATGCTAGTAAAACCATAAAATGTTAGATGTGGACATGCAATCGTGTCCTAGTAACAAAAGATAACATGTAAACGACTTTGCAGACTATACAATTATTCTTTTTATAATTTACAAATATAACTGAATTCAATGACCTGCATTTTCTGGTTAAATTGCGGTTTCATCTTAAATTAAGAAATAACGTTTTTGTCATACAAAATATGTACATTTCTCTTATTATAGATTTATAAAGGCCAAAAACATGGCAGCTAAAAAGAATATTGCACACGACATGTTGCTATTCTCCTTGCTCTTGAGTGGGAGATTACACTCAGTATCTTTATTCGAAAGATCGAAATACATGGTTAGTACCATATGCAGTCAATGTAATTGGTTTTACTGTTCAAAGCATACTGCTAACTTTGTGAAAACTGTGAGTGAGACATAAGGAGAAACTCTGAAAACATTTCTTTTTTCTGTGTTTTTTAGTTGTAGTATTAGTTTAAATATTTTTGGTATTACATTAAATATCTAATATTAGTGTTGTAGCCTAAACTGGTGTAATTAGTACGAGAGAATATTGTAATTGGTTAATGAGCATGTTATATTCTCAAGATAATAATTAATAATAAATAAATAATTCCTTGTCTCATTAGGGTTCATTGTATAAAGTTTTTTTTTTCGCTATGGAGCCAGTAGTTTTGTAGTAATCCAATACGCAATCTCAACGATTAATAATTTCAACTTGTCCTTAAAGCCATAAAGGCTAGTTTGCACGACGAAATTAGGTTTCGTAAGTAAGTTTCGCAACTGTTATTTGCTTGAATGCGCAAGCGCAACATGTACTGGCGACAATGAGTTACGAAACTACGCAGTTTCGGCTGATTCCAACTTTTCACGAAACTATAATAGTAATGTTGATATTTTACGCTTATTTAGCTTGTTCGCGTTTCGTAAAATGAAATGGGGAAGTGAGGAAATTGTGAAATGCCTGTATTCATACGTGTTTCAAACATTTATATGGGATTTTAATAACTTGAACTTCAGAAATAAAGGCTAGTTTACACGATGACACTAGGTTTCGTAACCACTTTCATGAAAGTGATTTCGTGAAACTAATTACACACATTTTCTTTCCAATGCAACCACACATTTCATGTCATTTCTGAAGTTCAAGTTATTAAATCCCATATAAATGTTTGAAACACGTATGAATACAGGCATTTCACAATTTCCTCACTTCCCCATTTCATTTTACGAAACGCGAACAAGCTAAATAAGCGTAAAATATCAACATTACTATTAGGCTATAGTTTCGTGAAAAGTTGGAATCAGCCGAAACTGAGTAGTTTCGTAACTCATTGTCGCCAGTACATCTTGCGCTTGCGCATTCAAGCAAAAAACAGTTGCAAAACTTACTTACGAAACCTAATTTCGTCGTGTAAACTAGCCTTAACATGAAATGTGTGGTTGCATTGGAAAGAAAATGTGTGTAATTAGTTTTACGAAATCACTTTCATGAAAGTGGTTACGAAACCTAGTATCATCGTGTAAACTAGCCTTAACATATATGAGCTCAAGGAAAATCTTTTAACTTTAAATTATTATGATAGGATCTAATCTACAGTATACTATTATTAGTACCTATTCCCATTATTATAAAGCAAATTCTTGTTTCAAAACTCCTTAGTCATCTGCCAGTGCCCCCTTGTAAGAGTGACTGAACCTAATCAGTAAGGTACAAAAGCGTTGTAACTTTGGAAGACAATACAGTGAAATAACAGCTGACTATCACAATCTCAACATCTAAATCCAACGCCATCGTAAATTAATTTGAACACGACGATATTATGGTTTAATTTAACAGTTTCAGATTTTCTCAGCCTGTCTGGCCACCTGCGTGATCCACGAAAATTAGCTTGGCGCCATAATAAAATTCACCTGACACATGACATGACGTATGCTTAGTTCTTTCATTACAGACGTAAAAGGTCGTGTGCAGAAAGACATTTTTCATTTCAGTTTAGAGTACACTTGAGATAGATAAATTAAGCATAATAGAATAAATATATTTTAAAATGGGACTGTAACTTTTTTTATTGTGTAAAACCCCGAGAAGCTTATGATTTAGGTTTCTTTTTTAGGAAGGGAATAAAAGTTCTTCCAAAGTAGCCTGTACTTTTTCTTTCTTTTAAGGGAGGAAAGAATATCTGCTTCCGAATTACGCAGAACTTTCAAAACCTTAACGAAGAATATAGTGGACTCCACGGTAAGACGATTTCTTCCCATACCATCGATTTTCTACAAAAGAATATATCATTGCTCCCTAATCCTGAAATCTGTACTGATTATGTAGGCCTAAAGGTTCTGGGGTAGCCTCTTCGCGGTCTCCTAATAATGCAGTTATTTCTTTCCTTTGCATTTTCCTGAATTGAAGTATTTATTCTTGACAGTACTAATCACAACCAAGCTGGAAGTCGTTCTGCATTGGTGCATTCTGTGAAGCCACACGAAGACCAGTTTTTTTATTCTGTTACACTATTTGTAGCTGGACAAGAGCAAATGTTTCCAAGGAAAGTTTTTTTTTTTTTAAAGTTTTCTAGCTATTGCTTTACAGATAGGCAGACAAACACACACTATATATATATATATATATATATATATAGCCTATATATATTTAAACTTTAGGCTACTCTAATGTACAAGAAAACATTACACATTGTAATTGACATAAATCTACAGCCCTAATGTACCTTAAGGTGCAATAGGACTAAAATAAATTGTATATTAAATAAATAAATATATATATTTATATGTGTGTATGTGGGTGTATGTGTATTCAGACATTTATTTATCTAAATTCGTGATTTTGGACGCAGGGATCAGTTTGGAGCCAAACAGGTTATCACATAATCGTATTTTTATTCTCTTCCCGATTTCATTCCTCCCTAAATTAGAGAGAATTGCCAAATTTACTAATCAAGCAGGCAGATGGTCAAATTGATGTTCAATTACTATGAACACCTTCTGTTTTTTAAATACAGACTACAGTGCACATTAACAATGGGTTTTCCATGCTGTGCAAATACCCATTATATCGCAATATGTCACTGACTAACGCTTTACGAATAACATACTTGATATTACCGGTATACCACCACAGCTGACTAACTCTTAATCGTACATCAAAATTTACTATCGTATAAATTAATTTCTCATCACAGGATATAGTTAATTAAGAAGAACTCGTGACCATCAGGAGATGGCTTATCAGTCGCATGTTACCTTAGTGACTTAATTCTGCGTCATATGCGCACGCGCGGTGCCATATGGGTGCGAACGCCATATTTTGCTTTTATTTAATGAATTTAGTAGAGCAAAAACGCTTCCGATATTTAACACACGACACCTGGTTGATTTATGCTGGGCATTTACTGAAACGCTTCTTAGATAAATGTGTCAAAGTAGTGCGCTTGCATGTAATCGAGCTAGGTTACGCAAAACTGGTATTTTGTTTCGATGTTGAGAAGGCCCATTATCGTGTCAACACCTACCCGAAAAATATATACAAAATTATGCACCGTATGTTCAGATCGTGCGAGCGGGGAGCCATAAATTATAAATTACGGATCAAATTTGTGTATCATCACTTTCCTTGTTTTGTGAAATAGCATACGACCTTTACATCAGAATAGTCTAGATATGGTCATAGAGCCTACACAATAGGGTTGAGCATAGATGGCCGATGTTTTCATATCGATGATCGATGTTTTCTACATCGATGGAAAACAACCGATGTTTTTGCTTCATCAATGTTTCTCACCGACATCTTTTTTTTTTATAATAAAACAGAGATTAATAGGCCGACCTTGGTTTTAAGACATAATTTTATTTACAAAAGCCTATAACTTATTCCCAAAACATAAATTTTTCATGAGAATATTATAGGAGAAAAATTCCTCCGACACTGGGACTTGAACCCAGGACCTTTGGCTATTCGCGCCAATGCTCTACCAACTGAGCTAAGTCGGAGTTCAATTCACAGCGCCAGATGGAACCTCTAATCTATGACTAATGAATTGAATAATTAGCTCAGTTGGTAGAGCACTGGCGCGAATAGCCAAAGGTCCTGGGTTCAAGTCCCAGTGTCGGAGGAATTTTTCTCCTATAATATTCTCATGTAATGTCCAACAGAGACAATATTATATGGCTCATGCTTATATATCATGGTTACTGTCGAATTTAACATCGATGTTTTAACTAACGATGCTCATCCTTACTACACAAGAACAAAATTATAGTCCAACATGGAGAACAATAAAAACATCAGTTTTTAGGTCCATCTCTTGCGCTAAAATATTGAATTTATTGGCATTTCCTATTTTATGGTTTTTATTTGCATTATGAATAGGCCTAGACCTAATAGGCCTATGTAATATTGACCTGGCATACTTGTAGGCTACCTTCCACTCGGGATAATAATGAAAACAGGCTACTTTAAGTTCAAAAAGCTGAATTTAAAAAAGTACCGGTACTCACTTAGAGCAAGTACTAAAACGAGAACTTTGCAAAAGTATTAATTTGACCAAGAGAAGTAAATGACCAGGGGATCGACGGCTTTAAAAGATTTTTGGTAAAGGAGTCTGCGGCCGAATACAGTTTGGGAACTTTTGGTCTAGTCTATATCCTTCGAACACTTGTAGGCCTACTTAACACCAGCAGTTAGCGTACAATATCTTAACACGATCGATAAAGCCGTTTTCTAAATTATCGTAAAGATGAGCATTTCAAAATGAAGAGTAAAAGAAAATCGTCGACCTGCTTCAAGTGATATTTTAGCAAAGTCTGTCTCAAATATAAAATTCTTTTATATCAAATATTTATGCTCAAGTGTGTAAGAACGGGAAATTCCATGATCCCAACAATGAATGTGTGTATACTCTGTGTAGTGAACAGTGCGAGCGTTATCATATACTAGTGTGTGCCAAAAGGACAAAATCATTGGTGAACTATGCTAAAGAATGAATAATGCACATCTGTGCGCACCTTCTTTCTTATATATATATATATATATATATATATATATATATATATAAAATTCTGGTGTTGTACGACTTAGGCTATATATTTTTCGACTTTGATATTTTTAAGGATAAGGACAGAGTAAATTTTAACAATTTCATATCTGAACTGATTTGTATATAGGGTGCACAATGAAGTGAAACATCAGAGGGCTTTAATTTTAAAATTAATCAAAACAATTTAAGTAAAATAGCTGGCTTCCATAGGTAATAATCCTAATACGTGGATAAAAATCCTCACATTTTACATAAAATATTATTCTTGGTCTTAAATACCTGCTTTAAACAATTGTTCGAAGTGAAGCACTAACAGTGAAAAGGTGAATAGTTGATTGTTATTACGCCTAAGGGAAAGGTAAGAAATAAAAGCTTTCTAAAACAAATCAGCACCGCACATGCCCATAACATAATGGGAAAACTTTGTTTCTGATTGTGAAAAAATAATTCATTTTACAGTATTTTCTGATCGTTGGATCACTTGAAAATTACTGTATACACATAAAGTGTTAAAAATTATTGCAGAATTTCAAAATATTCTCATGCTTAATAGGACTTTCTCTTTAGAAAATATTTCTTTCTTAAAATAAATCAATAACAAACATAATAACATCAATCTAATTAACAAACCTATTCCCTTTTTCGACACATGGACCTATAATACTTTGATAGTATGAGAAAGTCTGGTTCCATACATCGTAATTCTGGAAACAAAGTTTTGTGCGGTAGGGCTTCAGGCTAGAACATCCGAGGCAACATTATGATTTTGCGTTCAATGCATTCGCGTCACAATGCATTTGTGCGTTACGGTTTAGGTTGGCAATAGTCTAGTTAGGCCTACAACATAATATTCCGTCTCACTTTCTATTCATACTGCAGTCAGGAAAACTAATATACGCAAAATAATAAAACTATGTATATTAATAAACTTCGTGGAGCAACATCCCTGAAGAGACAAGGCCTACCACCCGACCGCTGCGCCATCTACCATAGGCAGATGGCAGGATTGGGGGACATGTGGTCAGCATGCCAACACCCACGACCTTTAATGACCGGAGCCACTACTTCTCTACCAAGTAGCTGAGTGCACCCTGTTCCAGACCTCCCTACATCAGAAATATCCAAGGAGATACCGGGGATCGAACCCGGGCCGACGGATTTGTAGTCAACGACGCTAACCACATAACCACGCCGGCGGTCATATTAAGGCGTGGTTAAAAATTATGCTCTTGATAAAAACGGTAGTGAAACTTCCATAAAACTTCAAATCGTCAAATTTGTATTTGGGTTTATTCAGATATGATTTTCTTCCTACTCTATTCGTGATAGCTAGCCGGATTTGAACTTCTGAATTAAAACTTCCATTCTCTTAACATTGCTTTGAATTAGGCCTAACCTTCCTATCGTGAGGGGGGGCTGTTGTTCCCCATTTATCTTCAAGTAGGTTTCTGTTTGAAGTGTATTCAATACATTTGCAACTTTGAAAATATTTGGTCACGGGGAATAAAAGAGGGAGTTGAACTTCTGTCTTTATAAGTAGCGAACCTGCATTGAACCTAATGACAGTACGTGGATATATACAGTGTAGAAAAACTAGATATAAATAATATCGCCAAGCGTCTATCATTTGACACTCAGCCTGCCGGCAATACTAGCACCAACCTAATTTTACTTTTTCAAATTTCGAGTGTACTATGAATAGCAAACATTGTGGTGCTATCACATTTTAGCGCAAACACACTGTAGCGCAAAAGCATTTCAAATTGGCGAAATCGCATTGCGCCCAGGCCACCTTATTATGTGATTTAAGAGAAAATCCCCAGTGAACAAGGTTGTTTTTTAATTCAAGGTTGAAGTTTTAAAGTATTCCAATAATGCACAGAAAATGACGATAGAGTATCTTAATTTGCATACATAAATCTGGCGCCAAGAGATAGTAAGGAAGAAACGAAGTGTTGAGAACTATGATTCATCGTTTGAATTGGACAGCAAAAGTCTCTAAATACGGCGAGAACAATATGGTAAGAAGAATAATGACAATAGTCGTTACACCATAAATCTGCAAGCCTACAACCTGCCACATTTTCAGCTGCACGGATTGCACCGCGTAGTCGTTCACAACATCCTATCTCGCCTGATTGGCAGATTCCGCAACAACGCCCAAAACAGTACAGTGTTATTAACTTGTGTTATTCCTCTTGACAGCAGTGTCGAACACAGCATCAGTTTTGATTATTACATTTCAGCGAATTTTAGCAATTATTTGAGAGGTTCATAGGGCGTTCAGAAAATGTTGTTACATTTAGGCTAATTCATTTCGCGGAAGATGTGCAACTGGGGATAGCAATAAAGTGCGAATCTCTCAAAAGTACGCCTGTCATGATATTTTCAATTACTGAAGCTAATTATATTAACCCTTAAATGCATAAAGCGTCCTTTGGAATGCAGTAGTTTGTCTTAAATTTGTAATAAAATGAATATAAATCCCATGTAAAATTACAGAATAAGGCACAAGAAATTAAATGGGCAGAGCGGCACAGATTTGTATATTCTGTGAGAAATATCGAGTCCAACGCATTGAAATTGTCAATTATTTTAAAGTGTGTGACGACTAGGCCTATAAGCCGTCATACGATTATACGTTTACTTCTTTGGTTCTGTGTTTACAGGTGTTTGCTTTTAGTTATTTCTACACGTTCGTTTGCCTTTGATACTTTGTGTTTACAGTTGTATGTTTTTGATTACCTGCATTTAAAATTGTGGGCATTCGGTACTGTAACTTTGAGTTTTGATTTTTCCGAACGCGACCTTTTAGGGGCGTTACTTTAGGTCAGCGTTTCTCAACCTGTGGTCCGCGGACCACTGGTGGTCCGCGAAGATGGCGCAGATGGTCCTCAGACATAATTAAAAAATATCATAAAGCAAGTGGAAAGTAAAGAAGTAATTTTTTTACATATTTCGTTATAATGACCTATAATTAATACCCCAAATATTAACAATATAGGCCTTCTTTTAAAAATGGGATGTAAAATTAGGGATCCGTAAAATTTTTTTAGACATTTTAGAGGTCCTCGGGTTCAAAAAGGTTGAGAAACCCTGCTTTAGGTTATTTTACCTTGTAGAGAGTCTATAGTAATGTTTGGGACGGTCACAAAGAACGGAAAAGTCTGCCGTGCGGCTTGATGAGATACTCTTATGAAATTATTGATAAATTTCATCTTGAAAATTATGAAACTCGCTTCGCTCGTTTCATAAACATGCTCGTACCTTAACAAAAGCCTTTATAGGCTCGTTGCATAATGTACTATTATTACGAGTTTTCTTATACTCCTTACGTCCTAACTCAGCCTCATTTGTTACAGGTTTTCTTGTCTCCCTCTTTTAATCTTTGCCCATCCTTTTCCTGTAACATTACCACCTCCGCAAACCAACAAAGCGCAGCTTTGAATAAATAAGCAACCTGTAACGTCTTCGCGTTTAAAGGTATGTGAATGGCAGGCCATAATCACCTCCCCAGGCTTTGCAGGTGAATCCTAGCACAGGTTCCTTCTCCTTATTGTAATAGCAACATCTTGTTACCGGCTCCAAGGTCGTCACCATTATTGGAAGAACATAAATATTACAGCACTACAATATTGTCACTTGGAAATGTACGGAATCCAACGGCGTAAATTATGTCCTTTAAAAAAATGCGGCCTGTGGTTGTATGCTTTTCAGGCATAGAAAGCGATTTCCGGTGAAGAAAAGAATTCCATTCAGCAGCGTCTGAAAACGACGACGCACCTGTGACGAGCATTTTCATTTCTTTTGCATGAGATAAAGGAGATCTTTAGAGTACAGAAGCATACAGTGTGCTTACTCCAAGTAGACAATGCGATTAGCCGTGGAATTCTAGACTTTCCAAGTAGATTCAGAATAAATAATCCTGGAAAGTAACTATGATAATTCCTGACAGATCAGTTACCGTTCACAATTACTGTTATATAACTAGTAACATCTTCTATAAACTGAATTCTTACAGTGATTCAGGCAATCCTACGAAACTCATCTTAAAGAGTGCAACGAGTGACATACTGACAATTTTTGGTGAAAATTTGCTTTTTTTATTATTTATTTACAAAATAGTCTATTGCAGCGTTTCTCAACCCGAGGACCTCTAAAATGTCTAAAAAATGTTACGGACCCCTAATTTTAAATCCCATTTTTAGAGGTAGGCTGTATGTAGACCTATATTCTTAATATTTGGGGTATTAATTATAGGTCATTATAACGAAATAAATCTAAATATTTTTAATTCAATGGAAACACAGTTATTGAATTGGAAGTAGACTATTGACAGTTTAATATTTATTACCAATTTGATAATATAATTAGGAATTATGTTATTAGTAATAGCATTACTTTTAATGAGACGGTTGAGCTTGTCGCCTCTTGCAGAGTACCTGGATATCTGGCTCAATATTAGTCAAATTTAGTCGAAGATCTTAACTATGTCTACGGACCATCTGCACCATCGTCACGGACCACCAGTGGTCCGCGGACCATAGGTTGAGAAACGCTGGTCTATTGCATTACTACTTTAATGTGTATAGCATCCTCAAGCTCTTTTGAGTATCCTTAATTAGGCAAATTTTAAAAACCTGCGGTCAATAATTAAAAATTATCATTGACATGAATACGAACTTCAAAACTCAGTTATCTAACGCTTTTATGTTAGTATTCTTAAATGTTTTTAGCATTTTCCCCATACTAAAAACCTATCTTCTTCTATCTTCTAGCCTCGTATAAGGAAACGAAAACTGATTAATGGGAATACTGTATCGAAAAATCACGACTGCTGTATTTGGAGCTAGCTATTGATTAAAAAGATATAGGTTATTTCGCTTGTACCATATTCATGGGCGGGCAATACTTAGGACTCAAAGGAATTATTAAAACATGCATTGCTCCACTTTCAGAGAACCGGTGATGGTAAAGCACAGCAGCTCAAAGAGGAATGGCATCCAGTGGGCTCGAGGGCACGCGCAAGCGGACACAAGAGAACAATGCCCAGCTCGCAAGGAATTCACCCCTCCCCTGCTCACTGGCTACCAAATACCAATAATCCTCAAGTCTTTCATCTTATGTCCTCTGTCGCATGCCAACAACAGGTTACGTACAATACCAGTCCCTCCACTTTGCATCTACAAACTGGAATTTTGGTGGAGGACAGACATTACAAACTGCAAGAAAATATATTCAGACTGAGTAAAAAAAAAAAATAAGTTAGGAATACTTCGGCCATCCCTCATGAACTTAAGCCGAAATGTTCTGCCTAGAGCCCTGTTCCATAGAACTTTACACTCATATTAACAAATGCATAATAATATTAGTTAATATCATTAGGTGTAGGTATCAGGCCTACTATAACTTATTTGTAACGGACAATGAAGAAAGTTGGGGAAATGTCGTCAATAGCCGGTCTTTAACGTCATTTTAAGTACATTGGGTAGTACACAGGTGGGCTATGTTGAAAATGACAACACTGTCCGGACATTCTCATCACTTACCGACCACTCATTGGGCAATGTCGTAACGAATGCTATTTTTCGTTATTTCAGTTGCATAAAAGTGCAGCTTCAGGTAAGTTATATTAAAGCAAAAATATACCAGGTCAGAAATAAATCCCTGTATTGAACATTTTGTGGAGCTGAAGTCGGTAAAAGGTAAAAAAGTAAGTCTTGGAGAAGCGGCTTCAACCAGCAGTATAGGTCTGCATGGAGCACACGGTTATCAGGGGAGTCACTGCAAAACTTAGTGTCGTGCGCTCAATATTCTATGCAATTCAAAATGTCATGGAAGTCTGTGTTGTGAAAACTAGTAAGCGTTACAATATAGACTACTAAACAAAACTAAATTCCCTGGCGCTATATCCCTGAAGGGACTGGGCCTACCGCCCAACCGCTGCATCATCTACCAGGGTCAGATGGCAGGACTGAGGGGCACCCGCGGCCGTCAATGGTGGTTTCCGTGACCGAACAATATAGACTACAGGTTTTCATAAAAGAGTTTTGGAATTTTGTATTGTGACAACAAGTATTAGAATGTAATATTTAATACCAAAGGAAAAAAATAGTAAATTATATTTTAGGACGATGTTGTGTTTATTTTCTATATTTTTCAACGTTGCCCAATAACAACAGGCCATTCACGTCATTGTCTGGGCAATGTGTGATTTCATGTGTTTATGTCATATGAAGTATAATATAAGCTCTTTGGTCTGTGATGTAAATTGCCGACCATTGGCGTTATCGGCTATAAATGAACAGTAGTAATGAGAAATTATGTAAATGCTGGAATAATAACGTAATTTCCTAATTTACCTCATTGTCCATAACATAGTCATCAAATTCAGAATATAGTTTATGTTGTAAATTACATGTGTTTTTAGAAGAAAACTTCTAACACGTGAAGGATATTCGACTTTCAGTGACGATGGTCTATCAACCGAGATAGAAAGAGTTCGGCACGGAAAACCGAAGGTCATGGGTTCGAATCCCAGTGTCAGAGGAATTTTTCCCCTAAAATATTCTCGTAATATACTTAATTTTTTGTTTCAAAAGAATATTGGCTAATAATATTAGTTAAGAGTTATTTTATTAGTAAATGTTACTAATATTATCAGTAAACTGTTTCATATAGACTACTGCAAAAGTAATAAAATTTACTCATAATATTAAGTGTTTTTCGTGGCACTTTCAGAGAAAATTTATGTTCAATAAACCTACTTAATTCGTTTATGATTAGCATTTAGCCTACAAAAAGCTTTAATGTAACTCATTTTTGAAATGTCTGCTTTCAGCTTCAAAATGAGTGGAAAAATAATATTGCTTATTATTGCAATCTTTCTCTTTAGCTAGATATTTTGTTAGATTATTCTTAGCTGTAGTTATTTCAGTATCATTTAATTTTCTATAAATTATATAATATTCTTTATTTCAAGACATGGTGAACATCAGATTTTGAATTTCTGCCGAAACTTCAAGAGCAAGAAATGTTTAATGATATAGGCCTAGGCTATGATATAAGAAAAAGTATGACTAACACAGATAGAAGGGAAAATATACCGGTAGCCCTTTTACATAAGTGCAAAATAGGTATTATAATTTTGGATTCTCCACCGAAAATAGACCTAATAAGGATGTAATGAGCTGAATATATTGGGGGAGGGAAGACGTATCTCAAAAATATTGACTGGGAGACCCGAAGGGAAAAGACCACTTGGAAGACCTAGACGTACGTGGGAGGACAATATTAGAACATATTTAAGGAAACCGATTTGCTAGGAATGGTTGGATGGAGTTAGCGCAGTATAGGGTCGAAGGGCGGTCTCATGTAAGCGCGGCAATGAACCTCCGAGTTCCATAAAACAGATAATATTCCTTTAGCTTGCTTACGATTTTTTTTATTGGCCAATATGAAATTATCCAGGGTCCCTGAGCCGTAGGCCATACTTCTGAATAAGTTACAAGTTTTACATATACAATTAGTATGTGCAATCATTTCTTTTCGCTTGGCGGTGGAGAGTTTCTTACTATACAAAAACTAGTGAGAAGGCATAAAAATTATGGGGTAAAAACGACGATACAATGATGTTGATGGTAGGAGACGCACAGTTCTTCGCACTACATTTTTCCACCCTTGTTTTTTCAGTCTTCCTCAATCTGCTTCCTCGTTCTGCTCCCGCCTGTCATCAAGAACTTTGTGTGCAAAAGTTTTTAATGCCTCGAAGTTGTTCTTTGTCCAGAAAGTTAAGTCCGCGGTCCAGGGTTCGTCTTCCGTCATCGCAGCCGCTCTGAGCATGTTCCTGGCCTCTTCATGTCTGGCACACGTGTATAAAACATAGTATATAGAATCAAGGAATTGTCTATTGCCATTGAGAAAGTAAGTAAGGATATTGAATAAGTAAGTAAATAAATAAATTAGCCTATTCCATCAACGCCAAAACATTTGAGGAAAAATAAAGAATGACTTGAACTTAATTTGTATGAACATCCATCCTCATTTTGAACTAGCTACAAGAAAAAACCTACCTACCAGTCATTAGTTTGAAAGTAAACACTGTATTTAATAATAGTAACATATTAATGAAAAATAACCATTTTACTTAATGGGTCGATCTTGGTTTAGAATTACACCTGCAGCATCTCTTCCATAGCCTATCCTAGAGAGTAATTTCACCTCAACCACTCCCACATTTTCTTCCATGGCCTTGGTATTCATTGCTTTCCTATATACACCACACGAGAACAACACAACCACCCACAACCTGAGTACACTGAAAAGGGAGAAAAAAAAGTGTGCTCAGAGAAAAAGAATGGAACAGGAGCCATTCATACTGAGAGCAAAGGAACTCCCTCATCCTCCGGCGAGCACCTTCAGCTCTTTAAAGCAAGACGTTTAAAAAGACCATGGAAAAGAAGCAATGCAACCTGCAACCATTCAAAGATTCCAAAGCAAAAAAATGCTTGCACCTAACCTAAGCTTATGTACACAGGAAGTATCCTTTAATCTTTGTTCTTCAGGTGCGATAGGAGGCTTTGACAGAACGATTTGAGATAAAAACATCTTTCGTTCTTCTTATTTTTCGTAGTAGACAATTTTCTTCCTGTCTGACATCACGGTAGCATATTATCCTATCTATTCCGGAGTCTTCTTTCTGTTATCTTTTGAAAGGAATAACATGGAATAACATTAGTTTAGCCCCCGCTGTGACAGGCCCTTGTCTCAAATTTCATGAACAGGTCGGCGTCATTATCTTTCCGTGCACTCCATTATTACACTTTTCACATATTTTGGCCTCGTTTACCTGCTCCATTATGCTCTCAATGGGTGCGCCCTTTTATATTTTCATGAATTACTCAGTCTTTTTGCTGCCGAAGCTACAAGTGACCTCTTATGACCTTCGTGAACCCGAGAATGTTTCCCAGGGTACCTGTGCTCTGAGACTACCTTAGTTGAATAACAATTATAAAAAAGAAAAAGGCGGTATAATGGTAATACAAAGTTATTAATAATTGTTAATTAATAATAATAATAATGACAATGGTAAGGTATGTATCAATTATTTTATTTGCAGATAGGAGAATGATGTACTTCCTTAGAATCCAGATTTTCTTTCCTTATCATTTTTTTTAAAGCATTTTATAGTGTAGTGGCAGCGATAATGTCCCCACAGACCCCGCCAACCCTTCAATGTTTTTGGGTGGGCCAAAATATCTTAAATAATTTTAAAATATGTATGTAATTTAAAGGTTGTAAAATGCATAAGAAAGTGTCCAAGTCAAAAGAAGATGCTCCTTATGATGGCAGACTACGATATATTTTTGACGTAAGCGTGAGTAGCAGTTTTTAAACATGATATCCATCGTGCCTTCAACAAGACTGAAAATATCCACTTATTTAATTTACACGATAATATCATGATTCGAGTTTAAGTATCGTTTACAAGATGGTCTCATTATAATGTCATCAATCAAACTGGCCGGTAGAGCTTGTATTACAAGTTACCTGCATGTTATCGCTCGTGCCCCTCAGGTGCGGTAACTTGAGACCAGGACTTCAAATTAACCACAAATTACATCAATATCTGTGTCTCCCACCCGTAATCAAGATTAGCTTACATCGCCCGGTTAAAAGATGCGAGGCTCATTTTTGGGTGTATGCATGGTAGTAATAAGATGATGCTTTTATTGCTAGAAGGATAGATGTACAAATTTAGAAAACAAAAGAAACAAAACTTGCCGAGTGAATATAATTCATTTGTAATGATTAAATCTATTCTAATAGGCATACGCCATGAGTATTTAGGCTACTGGTGGTATAAATTCAGTTACCAAAATAAAATTGCTGTAAGATGACTAACCTTCCTGCAACCGTATCGCGTATGTGACTTCTTAGGCTATCAAAAAATAATAATTACATAATACCTGTCTTCTAAACTACTTTTGTTTTTTCCTAGGCCTTTCGGTTACATTGAACCATCTCTACTTGTAGAGGTAGATTCAATTGGAATAAAACTGGTTCGTCACTAGCGTCATTTTTAACTAATCTACTAAAACTTGAAACTTAACTCACTACCTTGAAGTGAATTTTACTTGCGATTTAAGAACATTGTAAAATTTAGTATTAAAAAAAAGTAATCAGATAACTAGAGAAAACACATTAAAATCAACTAAAATATAAAAAATAACCCAATTAATGTTTTGAGGTCCGCGAGTGAAAAATACACAGTTTTCAGAAATGTGTGTGTCTATCTGTGATCAGTGTTACTTCGAAAATGAATAAAAACGAAATTTTACAAGTAATTTTTTTCTGGGAATGTTATAAAACACATGACATTTTGCATTAAGAAACATTTTGCTTTAGCAATTTAATTAAAAATGAATTTTAGTTTATTCCAATTGCATCTATCTAGGTAGAAACTCAAAACTTATTTTAAACCGTTTATTGTACAAATTGTTATAGGGTATTATCTACATACTCGGACATCGTCTTACATCGCCAGCTATAGGCCTATGTTATGACTTTCTATTAGGTTGATAGGACTGAAAGCGCACTCCTGACAGTGCAGCCACTTATGAAGTGAGAAAATACCATTTTCCTTGCTTGGAGTAAAGATAGTCGTGTGAGTTTCACAAAATATTTCCAAAGTAAATATTTTTGTATTAAACGGATCCGGCAAATTCTATTTCAAATTAAATTACTGCAAATTATAGCGCTATGTTTCAGTTAGGCCTGCTGTAAAATAGTAAAACTTCCATAGAAAAGACTAAATTATCCCTGCATGTCCCATGGACACAATGCGAGATGAATATTAATTCCACTGAGAAATGTAGATTTCCTTTAGGATGTGATCCATGACTAAGAAGCTGTGCCTGAGGAAAAGTCTCAACATGCTGTAGTTAGTGCCAATGCTGTGTAGGCCACACAGGAAGACCCCAGCTATTCGAGACATGTCTTGAAAGATCGATTATGAAAATGATATGACTCTTGAATATCTAGCTGGTGTTAAAGGAAACAAGCATTTTCATCCAGGAATTCCCAGTATTTCAAGAGAGGATTTTACAGTTTTAAGTAACAGCTTAATTTTTGGTAGAGTCAAATAGGCTTACAGGTTACCGTACAAGTTAATAGAGCGAATGATGATATTCTGTAACTACTGTTTTATGAACAGCCTCACATAATAAATTATTTAGTCTTCATTACGTAGTAGGTAAATCGGCTGTCTAATTTAGCCTATGTATGCCTATTGAAAATATACATAATTTATTAGGCTTTATTAAATGAAACAACTCTAAATTCTTATGATTATAATTTTCGAAAATACTCCAAATGGCACCTGGTTTGCCAATTCAAGCGTCAAATGAACTTAAATCAATGTAGGCTAAATTCAATAGAAATATCAAGAGTAAAGTCGTACATTAAGGAAGAGCATATAATGTCATTTATTGAGTCACGAGTATGTTTATGAAAAGAGCAAAGCCACTTCCACAATTTCCATTCGAGTGTTTTAATTGCCATTATAGGCAAGTTGCATTTGACTGTATTTGTTCAACCATAATTAAATGTTTAAGATTAGAGATTTTAGATTCACTGAGACAAACGGAGACAGATGCCCTTCGACATCGGCAATTCTCGTTGTTCTTGCTTCTGCGACAGATGACAACTGATGGCGTCCGGTCAAGTCGAACGGATGTAGGCTATACATTCGTTTCAAAAACACTTTTCTGTTTCTAGGGATTGGGAAACATAATTTCCTGCTGTGATCTCGATTGCGTTGATTTATTTATTTTTTTGTCAATACTTTCTCTATATTACGTACATGCGAGAAAGTAATGCTGTATCTGAGGATTGATTAAAGGGATCCCTCTCTTCAAATTTTTACACTTTAACCATTGCAGTCTCTCTTTCCGTGCTTCAGCCTTTATTAACTACATATTTTTGTTCAAATGTACCGGTAGTCTATTACTAAAAGTATCACTATTTTTGCTCTACGCATTTTATTAAGCAAATAAGAGTAAAAATAAATTCATTTCAAGCCAGGATAAGGCATGCTGAGATCGTAGAGTTCATATTTTCCTCCACATAAGCTGTGCAGTACCGCATAAGAGAAGAATGGTATGCTGGTCCCACCCACCAACTCACCTGTCTTTATTCTGATGGGGGCCCGCATACCTCACATGGTCCACCAGTTTCTTTGAAGATCGTGCCGGCTCGATTCATATCGGCAGGCGCTGGGAAAATAATCTTATGTTTTATTCTCTCTGGTATGTTCCCCTGTATTCATGCCTGCCGATGATTGTTATTCCTCAATTCATGTACACGACAACCGTATCTCTGTTATGCTATGTTAACTTAGGTGCTTTGCGGTAGGCCTTCACATTCCATTAACAGAAAGTATGGAACTATATGAATAGAACAATAACACTTGCTGGGCTTGTCCACAAGACAGCATAACTAAGTTAAACTTTTCCATATAATATTCCAATCTACTTCAAACATGAAAATAACGTAATCAGTAAGTTGATTGCTAAATTGCTAAACTTAACTGGAAAAAATCTTCCTATAGTCAATAAAAAAAGAATGTAAAACTATCAAAATTAATTTCCACCACAAAAAAGCAATGACACTTAAAAATATTCCACATGAGATCAAAAATTAGTCTATTGTCTACATTAACACAAAGAGTACTGATAGTTTATTGGTAATTTAGGCCTAATATTGTTTAAATATCAATATAATCTCATGGCAAGAAACATAACAAAAGTGATGGAGCGTGATGGGACTGAAAAGAGTCACATGAACTAATAATGTTGACGAGAACGGAACCGAGAAAAAACCAATATCTATTTTTATTTTATTTCACTTATTATCTTATGAATATGTTTTATTATTGAATGTGAACTGTATGCCTAATGAAGGGCCCGGATTCTTAAGGTTTAAACTATTTTGTTCCTTGCCAGCTGTGTTATTTTAACATAACAATTCGTTTCACTGTCATGGCAGTCACTTAGGCCAATCTTATAAAACCTAAAAATGGTTAAATAAGATGTTAAAAAAGTAAAAATGGCAAATCTGTTTTTAATTTTAAATTAAAATACGATAAAATACTTTTAAAAAACTAATAATACGTAGGCTAATTAATCAAATTGATAATGTTCTGTTTTAAATTACTTTTATACATATCTGGCTGCATTTTGCATCCTGCTCACTATTGCCAGTACATATGTGAGAGAAAATACATTATAGCATTGCATGAAACTACGTAACTCCGTTGTCTCAGTAAAGGAAATTGTTAGTGAACCGAAATGCCCAGTTTCTTTAGCAGCAAATTAAAGGCATTCTTAAGAAGGTTACATTGTAGTTTATCCATAGCTGAGGATGAGGGAGCTGCTTCCTCGAAACCGGTTCTACATAAATAATGTAAGTGGAGCAACAAGTGTTTTTAATGTTTGACTAATTTTAATTTTAATTGAACATGCTCTACTGTATAAAAGACTTCATACTGATTTTTATCCATAGTGTCTGCTCCAGGAAGGCATGTAAAGTAAAGTATTTGAAGAGTTTGTTGATTACTTGAAAAATTTATTGAGTTTATGAGGTGGAGTTGGAAATGATAGGGGTAACTTTAAATTAATTGTGTATTATAAACTATAAACTGTTGAAAATTACGCAAAAGTTTTGAGGTTCAAAGTCAAGGAAATTTCAGTAAAAATAAAATTAATTTAACACACGTGTTTATTGTACTTGTTAAAATGAAACTTTATAGAAGACTGAAAAATGGTAAAAACTAAAATAAAACTATTTTAAGATATATAAAAATTAATACAGGATTTACAAAAACCTAAAAATCTGGGCCATAGCAATGAGACTAATACGTATTTTTCAGCAACCTACACATACCTCTACTAATTTTGTGAGTGTGTGTGTGTGTGTGTTTTGTTTCAAATAATATTTCAAGTTGTTTACTGGGAAAATGATTAAAGTATCAGAACCACTAGATTTCCCTTGTATCTTTTTCTTACTACAATAAGTATAAATTAATATAAAAATTGATATTAAATTTAATATATTATTAGGTTAAACTCAACACAAGTTGTATTTGGCTAGATAATTTCACACGACGAAATAGAAGTCTAATTTAATTTTTATTTTTTTAAATCGAAGAATTTAATGCAATACATTAAAGATTCGTACATACCGGTAAGAAGTCTAGTCTCCAATATTAAGCTCACTGCATTGTATCATCTTTGATACACAGGTTAACATAACACATGCCTAGGTTTCGAAATAGGCCTAAGGATTACTTCATTTGACATTGAAAAAGTTCACTCCTTTATTTACATTAATACTCAATTCTCAAATATAGCGGTCAGAAATACATCCAATTATTATAAAACGGTATTTGTCTATTAAATAGGCTTACATTTTAGTTTTGGCATTCAAAGATAAAACATAATTAATTGCAATATGTCTTATGTAAGGATTTTTAAAATTTTTGGATCACTGTATCTGATATCTATACCTAAGTTCTGTTGGTAAAAAAAAATTGCAAATTTGCAAATAGAAGTCTACACCATATTCCATAAAATTTGGAATCCGTTGAAAACCACACACCAATAATTTCTGTAATCGAACACAAGTATTTATAACTTCTCGACAGTCACAGAACAACACGAAAGAATATGCGACTTAAAGAATGGACAGAAATAACAAACACTGATAATTACAATTATAAATAATATTTTCGTACACATTCCTCAATATTCGTACTTATCAATATTCGTGCTTATTTAGGCTACACATTTTGTGAAATCCTAGAAATTTCGCGGATATAGGCTTAATTTGCTTAAATCCTTAAAGAGATATTTCTAGCACCGACAAAGCTAAATGAGCAAAACTGTTTTGTAAAATTTCGTACTTATCGCTGTACTTAATCGGCCCGTGCCTATGGGTTGTGATTGCCATTTTGAGTCTCGGAAATGACCAACGTCAATAAAGGCATTTAGTTGCATACCTTTTCAATCGTCCCAGTTACCTTTCTTACATAGAAACAACGTATTTATATGGAATTATTCCGAAGTTATGATATTTTTTCTGGTTTATGTTCAACTTAGATAGTCAGGTAATTAGTTTATATCACATTACTGACACAACAGTGAAGTTGTCGGCTTAAGGAATATGGAAAGAAAAATAACCCTTCTTTAATAACGTACATGATGTAAATTATATAGTATGCATAACATGTTTCTAGGAGTTTTAAAGCATTTATGTCTGCAGGCAACAGAACATTAATCAGAATATGAAGTACAGCCTAACGTAAGTTTATTCATAGTGGGCCACGTCCAAAATCTCAGCTCCCTGCTATGGAACCTGACAGGCGGAAGTGAATATGTTAACGGGGAAGCACTGAATATTGTTATAGGTCATGCTAAACACACAGGATTGTACGTGCATTGTAAGTATATGTGTCCCTGCTGACAACATATTAATATTTTTAAATTCATCATTCACACAATAAAATATAACGGTGGAAGAATAAAGACGCATAAATTTGGTTATAAATGACATATCCAGTTGACTGGAAGTTAAATGTGAATCATATATTATGAATAAATAATAGGGTAGAGTAGATGAAAGTTGTATAATATATTTTATACGTGCTCTAAAAATACTGGTGACCACAGGACATAAGTCATGTCACGGAGACTATTTTTTCTACAGAAAACGCACTTATTCAGGAAATATAACTGTAGTATTAAATCTAAGAGCCCATAACAAGCAGGCCAGCCTTTTAGATCTGAGCAGCTTTAATCAGGGAAGGATTTCATTTCAGACATGGAGACTTGGAAATCTCAATTATATAAGTTTCATACTGGTTTGTGCTTTAAATCGAAAAAGGCGTTCTTTTTTCACTTACTCTCAAAATTTATTTTATCAATCTTACAACAAGCGAAATAAATGTAGCATAGTGTGGGTCTAAACATTGTCTAATCCATCTACCCATAGTTTTGAACCGTATTCATACTAGGCCTAGTCTGTTCTACATTCTGTTCTTGAAATCGTTAACATAAAGTCCAATCCAAATAAATTCAATTAACATCATAGGTTTAAACGACCATGAAATCGTTACTTTTTAACCCCTATATTTTTAAGTATTTATTTAGGCCAACTGTAAATTTAGAGCTATCATCAAAAAGAAGAAAGAAGCTATTTAAGAAGCTCGGCTTTGCCTTGCTTGTGAATAAATGAAATTGCAAAGGACTTTAAGAAAAGCTTGGAATTACATCTTTGGCCTAAAATATTAGTTAATACATGCCATCTGTCGTCAAATAGCTATCTCTCTTTGATTTAAATTTTATTTTATGGGACATGACGCAGATTTTCTGTAAAGCCAAATTCAGGACGTATGATCAAGCTCAATTCTTATAGGCGAACATTACTCACTCAAAAGAAGTAGCATTTATAATTTAACTAATCGTAGAATGCCCTACATGTTTCTGACCAAAGCGTGTACTGATAAACTTACTATGCTTCTTACCATGATTCATCGCCGCTATTTCATCCTGTATCATATTAATTAAAATTGACTAGGTCTATGAGTTGAAATTATCAGAGGTCAAAACCACATCAACAATAGAAAAGAGACACACATCAACAGTTGTATAAAGCCTGAAGTAGAGAAAAATCAACACTTTTGTTTGTTAAATAACAACGCAAGCAGGCAATAAAATAATGTTTCTGTCATTTAGTCTGCATTACAAAGATATTTTTTTTAGAATAAACACGAGTCAATTATAAATAGGAATTTGTCTCTCATTTCCCCAAAACTTTAATCTAATTAAACTCTGTTGGCTTTAAGGCTGAGTCCTGAAGTAATCTCCGTTCTTAAAAGGCTGCCGCACAATACAATCATTTTCACACTTAAAATTACTACCTTGCCTCTAACGCCAGTATCTACTCGAATTATCTTCCTTACCACTTTGCATAAAGATCAAACGATTTATGTTCCGCTTTTTATTTATGAACGAATCGCATTAAATTTCACATTATAGCTGCAAAATATTGAGGCAATAGGCGGATTTCTTAAGGTCCTATGAAATCTAACGAGTTAAGTTTAGTTGTAAAGCTGTAGCAATTTCTACTCAGAACCCGCCTGGCGTGAAACGCCACAGACAGAAGAATTATATTGCCGCTATAAATCAGATATGTTATCTCCCTCATTCCAGTAGACATCTTATTAACTGTATCAATGTACGACACCTTGTCTTTCAGATTATTTCGTTGCCAACATAACCAATTAAACTTCGTCATTTCGTGTGTGGATAGGTCGGAAATACAGCCTTGTACCCATTGCGTGTGAAGCTGTCTTCGTACTAATAAATGAAGACATTAATCATTTTAAAAGAAATAAAGGTGTAAGTAGTGAAACATACACGGATTTCTTGAACAACTGCGGGGCGTACAGACAAATACTTCATGTTATTAATCATTTTGTAGGTCGTAGTGCTATGTGTGTTGAGAAAGAGGAATGACAAAAAAAATGAATCCAAAACACACGTAGAATAAATTAACGACACTTTCCACTGCACTACGGGACGGAAGGCCGCAGGTTCGATCCATCATGAGTTCATTGGGATTTATTGGCCTAATTCTTATGGCATTGGGGTCTCCTATACTCCGAGAGGAATGAATAAAGAGCATTCTGGCAGGAAAAGGCGGTCGGTGTTTAAGGCTGACAACATTAGTGTCTACAACCTTCAAGTCCCGACTGTTCCTCCTGGAACAGTAAGATCATCCACGGCTTTTTTTAGGGAACACGCAACAACTATTTCGATCATGTTTTATTAAAGGCATATTCTTTACCTGCAATTTGTTGATTTGCCAGGTCCAGTTAAAAGAGAAAAGTGATCTCTATTTCTTTTAAAGTAGGCATTTAACTTAGAATTCGGTATAGCCAATAGATATTAATATTTACTTTAAGACATCTCCACGCAATTTTTATTTTGTGGAAGAAGCTGTAGGCTATAGGCCTAGTCACCTACATCCGTGGAAAACATTGAAACCACAAACAACAAACAATTTAAGTCTAAAATTATAAATTTTATATAAGTACTTTTATTTTCTCACTTCTGTCATTACTACAACATTTGCAATATTAAAGTTTAAAACAAAAATAATTGTCTTAAAATCTATTTAACAAAGAATATATATTATTATATTTATTCGTACATTTCCAGTGTTGTAAATATAACATGTTCTGACCTTACTGTAAATAATATTAAGTCATACTTTTCTATGTTTTGTATATCAATTTTTTGTATTAGTGTAAATAATTATTTTAGTCTAAGTTACTTTATTGTATTGAACTAACCCTCCCCCCCCCCACGAGCTTTGCTTCTTCGGGTGGCATTCGAAACCATATTTGTATACACACATATTGTAATTTGTAGCAATAAATTGGATTGAAATTGAGCAAAAAAAAATTTTTTTAAATTCTTATATGAAACACTCATATAACTTTTCATACACTAAGTATGGGCAATAGAATTTTCTCACTTCATATTTTGATACAAAGTCTAATAAGAAGCCGCATCACTGTACAGAGTGTGTGCAATCAGTTTCACAGCTTCTTGAAGAGGTTGTTCACCAAGGAAGACAGAGTTTGGGTTTGTGAATTGATTATTGTAAACTGTCGGTTTATCTAAGTTAATAAAATATATAAGAAATACCTGTCAAAGTACATAGACCTATAATTTTCTAATAAACAGCACATGCGCAAAGAGGGTGGGTATTTATTAGTAATACAACAGAGAAATGAATTCCAATGGAATATAGCCTACAATAATATAATGAAGAAATGAAGGTTTATTGGTCAGTAAAAAGCATCTCCTCTCAGCCCATAGCAACGCTTTTGTGTGATTGCGCAAATCGCACAACAACTAAGCCTGGTTTAACAAATAATGAGACAATGTAGCGTAATAAAGCACACAAACAAGGCTTTAAAATGTTTACCATCGTGACGCCTGGCGGGCAGTATCTGAACTACCCAAGTTATGACTCAAGAGCCACCGAACCTGGCAGTACTCACTGATTAAACACAGTACCTTAATTGGAGCACGGAACAAAAATTATGACTTCGATGCTATCGCCTTGTCTGGGATCATCTGCACACGACACTGTTAATTAGGGATGGAGAACCAATTACCCACAACTGGAATTTTGGTTCAGGTAACTTAATATTTTAATGTCTCACAAATACGGGCTCCGTATACGGAAGGTAAGATTATTTCAAACATGTCCTTTAAATCATTATCAAAGATACCAGTTAAATGTCTCTCTAATCGTTTATGCAATTTGGCTTCGCCGAAAATTGTTCAGGAGCTAACACTTTGGTCGTTTATAACGAACATTTTAATTTTAAACCTTTCCTTTCTTTCTTTCTTTCTCGTAGTTTAACCTCTCCCTTTTAGGATTTAAGCGACCCAAGCCGCCCGGGCCTTACAGGGCCGCGACCTGTCGGGAGAGGGATTATCTTTGGATCACATACTTACTTTTTTGACCAGACAAGGACATGGAGGGCCTCCCCGGATGAGTATCAGCCCAATGCCGGGGCCACATCCGAGACAACACGAACACATAGGACGAGACACACCATTCACACACACACACTCACTCCAAACAAGGCGAGGATGGGATGAAGATGATAATGACGGCCATATGATATCTGGGGACCACAAGGGCCTAAAGTTACCCGACATTTGTCTCAAAGGTGAGGAAAAACCCCAGAAAAAACCCCACCTAGGTATCATGTCCCGACCAGGAATCGAACCCGGGCCCGCCGCGTGAGAGGATTGAACGCAACCCTGAGCCACAGCGGTGGACTAATTTTAGACCTACTGCGGAAAAAAAAAACACACAAACTTAGGTTCAATACATGTCTCTATTTTAACACGACCGTCCATATTTAATCAATTTGATCTTATTGTCCACGCTCCAAATTCAATGAAATATCTTCCTTAATAATAGGGTTGTAAAAATATCTAAATCTAAATAAGTGTTTCGGAAATCACTAATAATTTAGATCTCCTGCGTGGTCTAGTGGTTAGCACCGCTAACTACGGATCGGTCTGCTTTCGATTTCCGGTACCTCCTCGGATTTTTCTGAGGTACGGAGGTCTGGAGCGGGATGCACTCAGCCTCCAGATGCGAACTGAGGAGCTACTGGATAAATAAGTAGCGACTCAGTTTCAGTAAGCCATAAAAACGGCTGAAGGAATCGGTATGCTGACCACATGCCCCCAATCCTGCCGTCTGCCTATGATAGATGACACAGCGGTCGGATAGCAAGCCTAGTCTCTCAAAGGATTTAGCGCTATGGAGTTTAGTTTTCTACAGGCCCTAAATTAAGCTTGGAGTTATTTAGCATGCCTTAATTCCACGACATGGGACCAACGGTTTATACTACCCTCCTGGAGGACTTCGGGCCCAAAATTTTTACGTTCTGAAAAGTCCACGACCTAGGTTGTACTTGAAGACACAACCTCAAATCCAGAGATGGGTAGGCCTACTCCCTCTTCACCACCAAAGCAAACTGCTGATAGATAGAAAATACCGCAAAATTACGCATAGAATAAATTTATATTGTGTACAAATTCTAAAATATTACACTAATAATGTGCTGCTTTATTTCTTATGTAATGCATTAGAGCTTATTAGATTGTATCATATGTCACCATTTTAATTTTTGTAGCTTAGAAATGAAAGAAATATCACCTTTTTGTTTCGAAAATATGGTCATCTATCTTGATCAGAAACTATAGGTCATTTGGAAAATTTATTATACTAAAATCTAGTTTTACCCGGTTATGGAAACCACCATTAACGGCCACATTGCTGACCACATGCCCCCAATCCTGCCATCTGCCTACGGTAGATGACGCAGCGGTCGGGTTGTAGGCCTTGTTCCTTCAGGGATGTAGCGCCAAGGAGTAAGTAAAATCTAGTTTTACATCCCCGCTCATTTTCTCTGATTCTCTCGCACTTCCCTTTCTCTGTCTCATAAAATCTCTTGTGAAGAAAAAAAAACAAGAGGCCCATCTAATACATTATTCAAAGCCAATAGAATCAGAAAGGATTAAATAAATTAAGATCAAATAAACTGTGATGAGTAAATGTAATTAGGAATTACTGGAAAGGTGTATAAATTTACATCATACAGATTACACGGCCCCGTGTAATAGAGTACACGACACGCACTTCTGGGATACCCCTATTGCGAACAGAACAGGAGGGTGCGGATCCATAACGCACAACTGCAGCCATCTGTTATAATTTTACTGAACTTGCTCCACCATCATGACAAATCCCATCCGCCTTTTGCTATTTTGAATTTTCATATCGCTATTACCAATGGAGGCTAGCATGGAACAGAAAAAATATATACCTATAAATTAAAAACCTATTGAACATAACCTGTTATAATATGCTACCCAAAACATTTTTTTTTTTAAATCAACAATTGCCAATAATTTTACACCTGAGCAATCCGGGCGTTGGAAAGTGTCTGCGGATGACCTCAAGTAGAATTACTTCGTTATTATTTGGCTGGAAACAACATTGAAGTGTTTTTAGACAGCTAATCACCGGTACTGCACTACCAAACTAAGGAAAATCTTATGTGAAACTCACATAATTTCCTCTGCCCAAATAAAAGTTAGCCTCTTAGTATAATATATGACACTCTCTTCAAGTAAATTGTTGTAAAAATGAAGAGAATGTCGTTACCACATCACATAGCATCCCCGAAGGACACAAAACCCAAATTAAATATGTGTTTATTGCACTCACGTAACTTTCTTTACTTTAAGCATGGCCAATACGTCTTTTTCACATCACATTCTGATGTAGAACAAGAAACCATATTGTAAAGAGTACGTGGAGTGGGTGGACTTATAACTACCCTTCAGAAATCCTTTTCTAAAAGATGTTTCAAATAAAACTTTAAGGTCTTTGTATAAGCACCCCATGTACAAAATTTAAAGAAAATCGTTAAAACCTGCTCGAGAAAATCGCAAAAAACGAAATATTCTTTCATGTAAAGTCCCCTTAAAAATAAGATAAAGTTGTCGCCAATCTTCGTGTCAAATTCTCAGAAGGATCTAACCCAAATACATTTTATTTTCATATGATTATCAGTTCTGGAGCTAGATTGTTCAGACACACAGACACGCGCGCACAGACAGACAGACACACACACAAATAAATATTTCCGAAAATTGTATTTTTGGATTCCGGGGACCTGAAAACCTGTATAGCCTATACGTTAAAAACTCAAGTTCTAATTTGGGGATCGAAAGGAATACTTCCGCTAAGGGTTACTGGCAGAGGAAATAAAAAACTTGAATCTTCCGAGTTGACGCCCTAGAAAGCAACATGGAAAATGGCAAGACTGAGTTTTTCCCTACCTACTTTTTTTTTTCTTTATTATTATTATTTTTTTTATTTATTTACTGTAGATGTTTACAACCTGTGTTTTGCCAAAGGCATATCACAGGGTATTTACATATTTACAGATATAAAAGAGAACCTTTAATGTCTATTCTTGAAGGGTGCAGAAGATATTGCTGATGTAGTTTGTGACTTGAACCGTGTTGATGTGAGTCTTCAGTACCTGGGGTAGATTTTGCCTTGTTAGAACTGCTGGCCGATCTTGTGAGAACAATGTACACTCTGTCAATAGATGTATAGCTATTTGTGGCGATTTTTCTGGGCAGTTGCATAAAAGGGAGGGTACTTTGTTAATTCTGTGAAGATATGTAAGGAAACGTCCCTACTTGAGGACTCTTTAACAGGCAAGGTAGTAGAGATGGTGTGCGGACAGCTTATCATCGCAGTGACAGCCCAAACATAAATCTAGGCAGATTAATTACTCGAGCTTGCTGCATGCCTCTGGCATAGGGAGTCGATCACCTCTTAGCAGCCTCCCGGACTGGACCAGTTCAGCATCTAGTAGCCGAAGCACCAGTGGAAAAGACGATATGATTAGAAAGATACGTCGATTTTGAACTTTTTAATATATATAAATAAGAACTAATGAATATGTTTTCGTAATATTAATTTAGGCCTATATCATGAAATTTAAGTAAGTAAATTTCAGTAGTTATATGATCCACATAACGAGTATGAGTCAAGTATTATACCATTGACGAATCACAGTAACTGAAGCATGATTTAAACGGGGATGGGGAAAAACATGATTACATGAGGATAAACTATATATTACCTTTAGCTCAATTGTTGAGTTATCCTCATTTCGAGGGCAAACGTGCCATAATATTCGTGGATGACACAGTTACTCCACCAACTTTGTGCCCGACATTCAATGACATCTCATTTTGAAAGAAGAAATTACTAGGCGGATTCATAAGAAATTTAGACAGAACAATACGAAAGTTAGTTAATTATACACCGAAGGCATTTCCAATCTCTTCAGACGTGCTGTCTTCCCATTGTTCTCTTTATTTCCTTAACATTCCCTTCAATAACTTTATTTCTGGACACCTGTAACCAATGACTTCGTGACAAAGATTAAGCGATTATCTTCCATTGCTGAAATTAAAAAGTAAGTTAGTCTACACTATAATCAATATATTTATTATTACTTTCTTTACAATGAGAACAATTAGATTTACTGTATCATTATAGTGCCTCTTCCTCTGTAGGCCTATTCTCCCTTTTGGTACTAAACTCCTATCTGATCTATTGACTGAATTTTTTGCACCTCATAAACTTTTTAATTTCTATTATTCTGTTTCAACTCTCCATCCTTCTACACTTTCATCTTTCTTGTCTTATCCATTATAAAGTAGTAAGGCTATAGACCTATATTACAATAAAAGTACTGTTTCCTTAACTTCGATCAATTCTTCAGCAATAGTTATTTATGAAAAAAGTTCTAAAGGGTAACGTTTACTCATTTAGGCCTACTTGGATATATGAGATATATTTTTTCTTTCTAAAACATAAGTGAAATAATCATATTAACACACAACTTTTTATCTTGTATTTGCCTAAAAATGCATGGACTACGAAATATCTCCATTTCAGAGCCCGGGGAACAGTTTTCACATTAGCCTATAGAATTAACATACTCAAGGCGCTTGGCATAGGCTAACGGATGTCATTAAAAAAACTGTGCCGAAACATATTAGAATTCGTCTTACATATTACGTCATCATTTATTTGGCACATTTTAAAAGTTTAACTTTCAATTTAAATTATTTTATTTTGCTATCTATTATTTCATAACCAAATTTGTAGTTTTCTTATTCTGGATCTGTGTGGTAACATGGAATACCAGGCGACTGTTTTTAATAAAATATCATTCAGAAAAGAAATCGGGAAAAAATTTAAAATATAATACTAATATATTTATGCCTATTCTTAGGCCAACAAATTTAGTTAATCTTGTACAAACATTTGAAAGACAGTTTCACCAAAAATTTCATCTCATTGCCTTAAAAAAAGACTAATTGAGTAAAGAGGAAGGTGGCTTTTAAAACACAAGTTACGGAAGATGAGTTTTGATCAAATCGAATGTGTAAGGCTATTTAAATTATCCTGCTGAAAAAAGCTTGATCCTACTCATTTTCTTTTCATTCCTCTAACTATTAACAATTGGAAGTGTGAGGAATTTAATATAAATTTTCACGACGAAGATTATAAACACCAAAGGTAGGTAACTTTAAATAATAGGCTCAAATTTAAAAAGCACGCTTGAAGTTATTGCTATGAACCTATGATATAGAGCAGAGGCAGGGCAACGGATCATGCCAGTGTACAATATGCGGCTGCCCGGCCAGTTTCTCGGAAGCCGCGACCGAGAATATGAAGGATAAATATACCGGCCTCTTTGTTTATGGACCTACTACACATAATTGTAAAACCAGTTTACGTCTATTGTTATGAGAATTCAAGGTAATCTATTATACCAATTTTCTACCGCAAGTAAAGGTCTATTATGCAATGTAAGAAGACAGCAACAGTGAAATATTTATTACAATTAAGGTTAACATTTACCGAACATACTAAATTAAATTGCAACTCCGGTGGTATTGTTCAAACTACGTCAGGAACTTGTTTATCTTTCGAACAAGATTTAGTCCACATACTGTCGATTCCTTTGTGTTTTTAAGTCACTATACCGAAAGCAGTTTAAATTTATAGAACGGCGAATAAGGAATATACGGCTTGTACAATTATATAAGCCAGTTACCCTATGCATTACCGAGGCTTTCCATATATCAAGTGTATAATATGGAAAAGCGAATTCTATTATTCATATACCCAATCTAATATTAAAGGGAACTTTCACTACAGATACGAAACATATAACTCATTACCAGGAATACGCGGGTTTGATCCCTGCCTAGGTTGATGGCATTTATGTGTGCATAATGTGACAGGCCCATGTCAGTAGATTTACTGGCAAGTAAAAGAACTCCTGCGGGTCAAAATTCCGGCAAACCGGCGACGGTCATAGGCCTAAGTTGCAGTTCACCCCCGTCGTTAAATAACAAAATACGAACCAACTAGGAATACCTTTTCAACCTTATGCCTTACCTAACTTAAAACTTATCAGGGTCCATATCACAACTTCAGTCTTCATAAGATAAAACACAGCACATGTATAAAAACATTAAAATAATGGTGTCACAGTATTAAAAGTCACATCTATGAAGCTGATGGTTGATTCCAGTTCTTCTTGTTGGACTCCAGATGTGTCAGTCATTGAGAATATGAATTTTGGCGCATAAGATGAGCCATTTTCAGTTTTAATCGAATAGTTATCAAGGCAATCCTCACTGTTTCCTCATATGCTGATGTATGGCTTGAGTGCTTATTAAGTGCCAGAATGGTACTTTATGAGATTGTGTGGGGGACGGGAAAATGTCTGTCCGTTTATCTGTCTGTCCATGTGTCTGTACGCGCGATAACTCAAATACGTTTTATCGAAATTTCATGAAACTTGGTATACGCATTTATAACGTTCATAGGAAGAAGCCTATTGATTATTGGAACAAATCGGTTGTCTAGTACCGTAGTAATGCCCGTTCAGTGCCTATTTTGTGGTAATATATTAGAAAGAATTCATCAAATGCAAATCAGTTCTCATCGCAACATATTGTTTTACAGTGTTCATATACGTGTTTGGAAGTTACAATGCAGATAGCTTTGACAAATAACACTACCCACACATTCCTTCACATAGACTATGCTTATCGAACTAGACCTTTGTTCTTCCATAAGTCCTACTTAATTCGGAAATCGATTAAAAGAATAACTTATTTTCTGCATATCATAAATGCAATCATCACTGATTAAACAAAAGCATTCTGGCACTTTGTTACATCAGTTTACATTATTTTATTTACCAAGTGAATTAGGTCACAACTCGAATATAAAATTTCGCTTTGACGAGATTCTTGTTACGTAAACACTTTTTTCAAATACGTGGCATTTTTAGTTAAGCCTACGTAGGTTTTCATGGTCGTATTCACAATTTTCTCTACCTACAGACCTATACATAATAGTAGGCATGCCTATGTCAGGTTGGAAGAATAAATATTATGTATCATTTAAACTGCAATGGCCAAGTTCAGACACTGAAGTGAGGGGTATATTAATGATAGTTCACAATAGTACAGGAAGCAATGTATACTGTTGTAGACAGTAATGAAGTGCAGTACATATTTAGCACATATTAAAATGTATCCGTTCTGAGCCCTGCCCATAACGGTGTGGTTATTCTCCTGTAGGAGCGACAACTAGTTAATAATACAGATGTGAGATGCTGGCTACATTATGCAAGTGTTTGTGCTGCATGTATTGAGGCGCAGAGACAACCAATCTTCATCATCCGGGTAAATCAAGCTACAAAAAATGTTTGCGAGATAGTCTGTAACTTCTCGATTAAATTAACATGGCTTTAATATAAAATCCTAACCCTATAAAACTGACCCTATCAGAAATGAATTTATATTAATATAAGCATTCATCAAGTGAGATCAGCGAGTTTGTAAGTTTGAAATCAATGTAATTTTTTTATGTAGGCCTAATAGCCGGTTTTCAAGAATGGCAATCCTAACGCGTGGATAATATCCCTCATTGTTACAAAGTAGGCCTATTACTCTATTGATTTTACGTATTGTCTCTGCTTCTGTGCAATTTTTTTTTCGGTGATGCATATATGAGCCCCTTAAAGCCCAAGTGGTGTAACTCACATTACTGCTGTTCTGAGATATTTAAGGTTTTAGCTGTCACAAAATAGATGGCTTTATTGACAGCAAAAAATTGTGCTCCTACCTACGGGTTGCTATGCAAGTTATGACTTACACCATTTGCGCTATTAATAGAAGAACACTTTCTGAATAGGATCCTGATTATAACTAAAAAAAATCCAAAAAGTGGAGTTACACCACTTGGGCTTTAAGGGGCTCATATATACGTCAGTATAGTCCTAAAAGTTAGACAGAAACCTGCGCGGAAGGAAGCTGCAATTATGTTTCTAAGTAGGCTATGTAGGCCTAATACTAAGTATGTTACACAAATGAAACCATGACAAATTTTAAAAATGTTTTTAATATTTCTGAAGTGAGCTTTAAGCTGCAGTGTCACAAATGCTGGATTTACAGTTGGTCCACTTTGACAATTAAGGTCTTTATGAATTCTTGGGTAGATTATAAAATGTCTTAAATTTGTTTGATCATGAGTTAAAATAGTCGTAAAAAGGTATTTCAGTGGCTAGGTTAGTGAAATAATCACATAACTTTCATTCTTTGGCATTTTCAAAATATAGAAGAATTCTGCGAAAATCTAAAAAATATCATAGCCTAGTTTAAAATTTTGCCTTCGCCATTGAAGGGGTACGCCGTTGGTGTTCTTTGTTTAAGACTACATAGAAAGGCCGCGGGTTCGATCCCCAATGTCTGACCAATCCTGGGGGGCGAAAGCTGCCAGTCTGGAAAGTCCCTTCCACCTTCATGTGCAAAATGTCTAAAATTTGAACGCTTCATACTCTTGAAACCTAAAGGTCTCAACGACCTTTATAGGGAACACATTTCACCGTTGAAGGGATCCTTGAAATATTTCTATTTTCCTGCCATGTTCAAAGGAAGATCTATGTTTATCTTAGTATTTCCATCGTCGGCCTATAGGAAAAGCTTACTCTAATAATAAAGCTATAATAATAAATTTTACTTTTTCCTAACGTGGATGATTCCACTCTCAATTTCTCCAACGCACAATTATTAAAGTTACTATCAAAAGAAAAAAGTATCAGCAAGTTTATTACAAGTAATCCCACGAAAGATTAAGAATTTATCGACAGATCCGAGAGTGCAAAGCTTGAGCTAATTTATCTGAAGAAAATCGTTAACTCCAATGCAATTTTTTCGCCCTAATAAAACAGAATACCTCATCTTATATAAATAATAATTACTTCCTTGCATGTGTTGTTTAAAATCAAATCACTACTGTTTCATAAAGAACTATGCACACCCAACTACAAGAATTGTACAAAATCCTATTTTCTGAAAAAACTTGCCAAGGAGGTAATCAAAAGCTCGCTTCGAATCAAAATTGCATTTTTAATCAATACGCATTTTAAATCATTTCAATTTTCAAATAATTGTATGCTGTAAAAGTTGTGTAATTTTATTTTGTTCGCTGGTAACAATCCAGGTAACGTATTAACCACTGCATATTGATACCTTGACGTATTCTGTAACGAGGAGACGTTTATTCGATAAAATCCTTTCCTTGCATACGTAAGATAAACCACCGTGATTGGTCGATATCCTAGGGATTATTAAACGTTATGGTCAATATCAAATACGCAACATATGAATGGAATAATCTTAAAAATCATTAATTTGATACGCGTCCCAAAATTCTACTGGTTAGTATACAAACAATCTGGCAACTTGGATGGTCATAACTCCCCCCCCCCCATAAAATCAATAGCTTCACTGGGATATCCTTCTTCTTCTTCTTCTTCTTCTTCAGTTCCCTTTACTGCCTTCCGGCGTCGGGGTAGCCTCGTTCAATCCATCTCCTCCATTCTAATCTATTCCCACTTAACTTCTTCAGCTCTACCAATGTCCTTCCATGTTTCTGCCCAATTTTCTCTATCCTATCCTCCCAAGTCGTTCGTGGTCTCCCTCTGCCATACCTTCCTTCCACTTGCATTTCAAACACCTGTTTCATTTTTCTTTCCTCGCCCATTCTTCTTACATGTCCGTACCATTTTAGTTGTCTCTCCTCTATTATATCAACCATTGCTTTCTTCTGCCCTACCTCTGTCCTAATTCTTTCGTTTCGTAATCTATCTCTTCTAGTTTTCCTCGCTATTCTTCTCAGACATTTCATTTCCACTGCTGTAAACTTACTTAAATGTTTGTCTTGTAATGCCAAACTTTCTGTTCCATATAATGCTATTGGCTCTATGATTGCTTTATATATGATATCCTCTGTCCTCAAATTTGAGAAGTTCAGAATCACTTCACTCAGTATCTGTCAGTCACTTATCTTCTGTGGCATTATGGGAATGGTGATCGCTAAAATATAGTGTCATGGGGTTAAGTTATGCCAAGTGAAATGGAGACCCGCAGCAGACGTTTCCATGACAGGAACCTTGAATCAAACAATGTAATGGTGATGATTGTGACGAGGATGATAGCATAAAGATGAAGATGACAGTAATGGCATTGTCTGACACTTGAGGTGTTGGTGGTCTTGTTTGGGGGCGAGGTGACATACTGAGTCGTGACTATGGGGTGTGGGGTACTCACTCGCCTTGTTTGTGCACCGCGCCTATCTGCATGCTTTTCCATCAGCAGGGCGATACTCGCCACATACGACAAATTGCAAATGCACCGGGGTCATTAGCAAGGGAAGAGGTCACAGTTACTAAAAATAAGGAAGGAAATTCTCGTAAGATGGCCTAAAACAGCGTTTCTCAACCTTTTCGAACCCGAGAACCTCTAAAATGTCTAAAAAATTTTACGGACCCCTAATTTTACATCCCATTTTTAAAAGAAGGCCTATATTCTTAATATCTGGGGTATTAATTATAGGTCATTATAACGAAATATGTGAAAAATATTACTTCTTTACTTTCTACTTGCTTTATGATGTTTTTAAATACATCTGAGGACCATCTGCACCATCTTCACGGACCACCAGTGGTCCCCGGACCATAGGTTGAGAAACGCTGGCCTAAAAAATAAAACTAGTTTAGATCAGTGTAGTTCAATTCCCTTTTACACAAAGGCTAGATTTTCCCCCTATATAAACCGAAATAAACAACATTACATTTTATGACTTTAAGTGGTTGTTAATCTTATTAAGGGCCAGAATGGTACTTTCTGAGAATGTATGGTGGACAGGAAAAGTCTGTCTGTCTGTCCGTGTGTCTGTACGCATGATAACTGGAATAGGCCTTATCAGATTTTCATGAAACTTGGTATTCGCAATTTAAAGAAGCCTATTGATTTTGGACCGGTACCGGAGTAACGCCCAATTAGGGACCTAAATTCTGGAAATATTACACTGAATTCATCAAATGCAATTCAGTTCTCTTTTTTTCTTTCTTTCTTTCTTTCTTTCTTTCTTTCTTTCTTCCTTTATCTTAGTTTTACCTCTCCCTTTTAGGATTTAAGCGACCCAAGCCGCCCGGGCCTTACAGGGCCACGACCCGTCGGGAGAGGGATTATCTTTGGATCACATACATACTTTACTTTTTAGCATGAAGCATTACTACATACTTATCTTTCTTCTTAATTGTCGACTCTATGCGGGCACATTTTAGCATATTTTCCGAAATTACGACCACAGAAGTTAAAGGCGACATACTATTGTTTCAGTGGCTCTGAAGAAATTACCAGTGTAGGTTATACAGCTGCTAGAGAATAAAGTAAATCAACTGCACAGATTTAGTGCTTAGATTTGATATTATTACATTGAAAATAATTGTGGTACAAGATGTGCACACAAGTAAATCTGCACTGATAAGAGTACTGGGAAGAGGTCACAGTGCAAGATTTTAAGTACATTGTAAAACTTTAGTACAGCTGCAACTCTTGGCGCCTTCAATGCTAAGCTTATTTGAACATCAATACTGAGAAACAATAAAACAGTCTGTAAAAATGATATCCTGATGTGAGTAAATATTCGTCTCTGATTAGAGTACTAAATTTATAACATTCAAAATCTGTAAGGCTCGTTCATTGTATTAGAATTTTGAAATTGTCTTACAGCCTGAACTTCCAAAGTACGTTCACAGTATACCTAAGGAAGTTCTAGCAAAAAAAAAAATCTTGCAATCTTTTCAGGTAACATATAACCTTAATGGGAACCAAATAGTTCACATTTTCATGAAGTTGGTGAAAGGAGCCTTTTCTTATTTCTTTAATGTTCTAACAATTTAATTTTGTAACATAAACATAATTTTTGTGTGTTAATGAACTTAATTTGTTCCGGTAAAGGTGTTAAAATTGTGGTAAAATATTTATACACGCTATCACACAATGAATAAACAAACTATATTCCAATTACTACAGAAACAAAAAAAAGTGTGCGTGGAACGCCACGCGACAGAAGTGAAACTTGTTTTAATTTTTTGTTTTAAATTTTGGATTATAGGATTTTTTGAATTTTGGATTGTTGGACTTTTTAATATTGGGTTTTTAGACTTTTTAAATTTTGATTTTCGATTTTTTAATTTTGAACTTTTTTATTATTAAATTTTGGATTTTTAAATTTGGATTTTTTATTTTTTAAAGTTTTTAGTTTTGAATTTTTGGATTTTTTAAACCTTGGATAAGCCTAATCATTGAGTTGATTTTTTTCTGTGCAGTCCGTTCCGTCACCCCTCACTAATTTCGTGACGATTTTGAGCGTTACATTAATTTCGTGACGATTTTTGAGCGTTACACAAGCTCTCGATTTACCCCTACCGCGGCTAAAGAAGTTTCACTTCAAAAACTGAGTTATTTTAAATACTGTATATTAATAATGAATGAAGATAGCCGATCTTTGCAAGTAATAAAAAGGTGTGTGTACACATACACGCGCGCACACACACATACACACCAAATTATGTTCCACTTGACAATCCGCCACAATGAAGCTGACACTAAATCTCGTGACAGGTGAGACTGGTCCTCCCTGACGTGGTTTAGAGACGAGGACAAGTTTTTAGGTTCACCTCCCATAACACTGTTATGCTAGTTCCATATTGTTCATAATGATGGTATAATTAGTTCCAGTCCTTAAGCGTATTCAATCATTAGCCATTAAAATCAAGTGACCCGGATCGCCAGACCAGAGTTCCGTACACTTGACGAATATGCAAGCGCCACCATGCTGAGTGGAAAAGTGCTCCAAGTTACTACTCAAGGCAATAGATCCACAGGCGTGAGCCTATATGTGCAAACTTTATTTTTAATAAATGTATTCGGCTCTGAAATTCGGTATTGATATTTTTCTGATAATAAGTGTTTTGAAGTCCATTTGAAGAAAAATGAGGAAAAAAAATGTGTCTGTAAGTTGTAACCTATCTAATTTCGCTTGGAAAAGAAAAATTGGTATCAAAACGACTGATATTTCTTCTGAGGCTGTGAAGGAAGTATGTTAATTTATTAAGCCCTAAGTTACTAAAATAATACTGAACATTATATATTTTTCCGAAAACTATGCAAACTATTCTGGTTAGAGTTTAATAAAGGATTCTGTCCCTTCGTGAAAATTCGGGGGCACTCGTTACAAGCTTATTTCCAAGTGGCCTTTAGGAGAATGGTGAAAGGCGCAACTCTTGGGCAAAAAATATTTTTTCTTAATGAAATTTTGCAAGTAGTTAAGTATAACAGTTGAATTCTTACTTTTTCTAGTTTTGTTCCATTTGATAGTTTCGTAAATGTCTTCTAACGTTTGTATCTTAACTCCCAAGATATAATTTGTTAGTTGTGAAGTATGCTTCTCCAATTGGCAGCCTCTCAATGGAGGAAGCTGAAGGATCATCTTTCTAAATGAAATGAATGTATTCTTGTTGTTCATATACAAGTAAATTAAATTTTTCCCTTTCTGGAATTCAGTTAAGTTTTCTTATGAAATTCTCTCTACATAGACTAATTGGTTTTTAATCTAATGTGCATTTAGCACTATAAAATGTGTGTTTAGTGCTATAATGGTACATTATGCAATAAGCCTATCATGACATTTATTAAGACAAGGATATATTGTTTATGAAACATGGCAGCAAGTTGCATACGACTGTTTTTGCTCAGCCATAATTAAACGTCTAATTGTTAGACCCTCAACAACCGAAGGAGGTGAGGTTGTCAAACTTATCACTGGCCACCATCGCTCCCACGATTGTTCCTGAGGGCCCTAATGCCAACAGAAGGATCAGGCCGATTGAAAAATCCAACGAACTCATCGGGAATCGATTTATAGGCATGTGCTATTGAAATTACATATCTGGGAGTTGGCTAAAACAGTTAAATTATTTCAATCAAGCAATAATTAGCCTACGTTCGATACAGGTGTGACTGAAAGCTATGAATATCACTTTCACACAAAGTCCACTAAATCATACAACAAAGCTATATTGCGTGTTAAATCAATAGGTATTAAACAGCATTATTAACTCCAAGGAAATAATAATTAAAATGTGTAATCAGCATACCATATGACGTGGCAATCCATCCTTCTTATTCGACCCTGAACAGATACAGTAGGTGTGACTTACCTGCAAATACAGAAAAATAACAAGTGTCAGCATACTTCCATGTAAAAACTATAAGTATTGTTTATACCCTCAAGTAATTAGTTAGGAATAATGGCAAATTGTGTGATAAAAAATAGGTCTATACTCCAACAGAGTACACTGAACAATCAGCTATCCTATATACAGAACAGATAAGCTCTCATATTAACATTTTTAGGTTTTAACCTAAGTGTAAGAATCTTACATCTTATTTATTTAAATAGTTTAATAAGAATGTATAACATATTAATTAACCCTTTTATTATACTAAAACTACAATAAGTTTTTTATCTTTATTTTTTAATCTCAAGTCTGATATTAATATGTTTTACAGGATTGTATATGGCAAGATTCATTGGTTAACATTGTGATGAAAATTATTGTAAGCTAATATGCAACACCTCTGCCTTTATTCCTATTTAATTAATTGAGGGTAGGTAACTTAGATAACATCATTATTATATAAAATTCCCTCAAAGGAAATCATGAAACTCATTCTTAGACCTAATACATATTCTTGTTTGTATTGTTTCAAGCTTCATGAAAATTACATCGTAAATTTGCCATGTTACACAATGCACATTTTGTACACTGCTATCGCTTTAGCGGGGTTTTACAATTTTAAGATCAATGCAATTCGTTAGTAAATTGTTTATTTTATACGAATTCACACTCAAATGGGAAAATCACTAGGAGGAAATCATTCTTGCACTTTTTTTATCATTCTATACTTAGTCCAAATTTAAGTAATGTTTGGTGAGATTTTAGTATAATAAAGTACAAATAAAGCCACTATTAATCAGTACATAGGCCTATCCTAGCCTGCTAATTAAAATAATATGAAGGTCTAGTAAGAGTAGATTCCTCTCGATGTGTTACAATCTTCACCTTAACACACCAATATCGCCTAGAGATATCGTAATGCGCATGAGCATAAATTCAATGGAGTTAGTACTATGAATTACTACACCTGCTGGAACTCTGACATATACACATATCAGGTGGACCATTGTGCCCCACGCTTACATATATTATACATCAATATTTGCATATAACACGTCTGGCATTAAAGTAACTTATATGTGCATATTAGGTGCAAGTTAAAGGAACCTCGTCTATCTCACAGATTTAGGGGGTTCGTATCCCACGCTCACATACTCAGGTCGTGATGTTCGAGCTTTCTAGCGACATTCTGGGTGAATGGGCCGTCCCACCGACCGTCCCAAGTTTAGGAGAGGCTCACTCAATATTACAAAAATAGTTATATGGCGTTATATCATTGTTACATAGTTCGTAGGCGGACGATGTCATACACGTATTGGCCTCTTAAGTAGGTGCTGAACTGTAATAATAATAATAATAATAATAATAATAATAATAACAACAACAATAATAATAATAACAATAATAATAATAACAATAATAATAATAATAATTTGCTTAGTAATATGTGTTTCAAATGACGTTGAAAATCCCAATTTTTTAATAATCTGAAATAGCTTTTGGCTCCTGAGAAAAAAGGAACTATTTACTGATCCTACACCACTTTTCAAATCTGATTCAGTGATCGTCATAACAAGATCTTAAGGATCTTTTTCTAAGAGTCGACTCTCGATAAACCTTTTTAGCCGTATACGTTCTTCAGTAAACTCTTTACAATATTTATTCTCGACTTTGTTGAAAGTGATGTTCGTATGTACCAACATTATACGTAAATGCCGATAACGTTCGGTTTGATCTTCAATGTCTGATTTGATATTGAAGGCCAGCCTTGTATATTTAATTTAATATTTCTCGAGTGCTTTTTGCTATCACAGTGTTTATCAAACAATCGAGTTCTACCTGTCCATATATCTTTTGTGTGCAATTTGCAAAATGAAATGTTGGTTTCCTTCACATCCGAATCTAAGTTTCTGCTGAAGAGAACCCTTCGTGCTCTCAATTTTCGCCACGTTCCTCAGTGACGTGAATTCTAAAATTGCAGAATTTAATATGAATCCTGAAATAATTAATAAAATAACAAATAATATAAAATGGATTCTTGACTTACAGGATCGCACTTGTTATGAAACATACTCGGCGCTATCACCCCACAAGTCATGTCGTTTTTTACTCCGTGCATTCCAAACTCTAGTCTCCTAACTTTGTGACCTCACGCCGAGCCCTAGTGATAACATTATCTGTGATTACATTAAACGCATGCACTGTATTCTGTTCTATCCTGAATTCGATTTTGAATTTTTGCATTAGTAAGACTCATTTTGAAGTCCTCTGAACCCAAAATACAATTTTCTTACACATGTCTCTATGGGTATGTCTGTGAACAGAATATCTCAAGTACGAGACATCTTATATGAAAGACATTTTATATCTCATTAAAATATTTTCCGTAATTATGACACAAAGCAAAACGACAACTTATAAACACTTTATATGAAAAAAAATTCATTTTTAGCGGTTTTCCCGAATAGGGCTTTAACGGTTTTAATTAAAATTGTACAAAAACTGAATTTATTAATGCTAATACTTTTAATTCAAATATCTTTCCTATAAATTCCCTGAGGGGAAGTTATAAGTTAGGCTACCCATCTCCATAAACATTACTTTTAAAATCTCTTGTGAGGTAAGATCCAATACCTGTCAGTATGTCAGTAATCATATATATTTAGTCTTTCTGATAAATTGTATGGCTCTGAATCACTCTTAGACAACTGAATGCGTAATCCCGCAAAGAGCCGCTTAAACCATGTCGCAATATGAAGAGTATTTTTTCATTCACAAACATTTTTGTTTACATTATACCCAATGGAAATGTTGCAAATGATTTCACAAAATTCTACATCCTTGAACGCTTTATCAAAACTGACACTAAAAGTTTTAGCCTTCTCGTTAAATGGATGTTTGACTATAAAATTAAGCAATTTCATGCTAAATGTTAGAAGTTCCTAGAAGCAGTAACTTATAAGGACGGAAGGTGTGAGCTGAATATGAAACACGAAAATCATATGCTCCCATTACCATATAGATAGTGTCATTATCCACGATTATATTCCAGTTTGCTTACCATCTCTTGCCATCTCCATCATAAATCTCTAACCTAGTTCACTGTCATTATTATCAGCAACTATCTATCTGAGGTGCCATGGAAATCTTTCTCGTGGGTTCTCTGGTAGGCTATGCTCAACTTTTCATGGAACTTAATTATGAAAATTAGAAAGACTAAATTCGTAAAGCGTGCACAAGTGGCAAAAATTCTACAATTTTCACGGTACAATCTGATAAACAAATTGAAAGGATCGGGGGAAGATAACCTCAATTTGAGATTTTACTTTTTTAAAGTTTGCTCAAATCAAATGTTGTTTTTATCTTTTTTGGTAAATATTAGCTTACTAACAAGACTTATTGACCGAATTAGTCTCAGCTCTGAAATATTGGAATAAATAGCAACTAAGAAAAATATAAATAGTGCAATAATCTCAACTTTTACCGGAACATAACAAAATTACAATGCTATATTTTATCTTACAAAATAATATAGACCTACTAGCAATAATGAGCAAAATGCAAAATATAGGGAGACATTTAAAAAGTAATTTTAGTAGAACAATAATAATTAGATTAATTATTATAATAATTATTTTATCGTATTTCACTTGAAAAGCAGTTTTAGCAATTTTGTAGTTTTTAACGTTTTATTTAGCAGCTAGCAAGGAACAAAATACAGTGAGTCCCACGCAAGAGTTGGCCAATGACGCGGGTTTCTGCGTCGCGGCTGGCACAGCTCCAACTCCCGAGCGATCGTGTGAAATATCTACGCAAATAATGCCGCGGTCGTTGTAATGATTCAGGTTCTCAAATTTACAGTTAAAATTACAATGAAAATAACCACGTACCTCATCACAAAAGATGTTGGAAATGTTCTCCTCTTGCATCCAGACAATACTGGCACCTTTTTAGGAAATTTTCTTTCACGCGCATAAGTTCAGCTTCCGAGACAGAGTTACTTTCTCTTTTGATAGGCCTATGTGATATTGTCATTAAGTTCTTTTAACAGTATGTAAATATTATTTATGGGGAAACTTGAAAAATAAAGTGTATAGGTCAATTTCCCATACATAAGATGAACTTAAAGACACTATCACAAGAGAAATTAATTCTATCTCGGAAGCTGAACTTACGCGCGTGAAAGAAAATTCCCTTAAAAAGGTGCCAATGTTGCGCGTATGCAAGAGGAGAATATTTCCAACATCTCTTGTGATTAGGTACGTGGTTATTTTCATTGTAATTTTAACTGTAAATGTGAGAACCTGAATCAATACAACGACCGCGGCATTATTTGCGTAGATATTTCACCCGATCGATCGGGAGTTGGAGCTGTGCCAGCCGCGACGCAGAAACCCGCGTCATTGGCCAACTCTTGCGTGGGACTCACTGTAGTTTAAAACCTAAGAATCCGGGCCCTAATGATGATAATTCTAACATCTATGGGCGCTCGCTTCGATACAAGCCATCAATCGCTACACCGACTATTCGCGTGAATAAAGCGGTCACCCAGCCTTTACGTTATGGATCAATGAGAAAAATGTTCATCGGTAGCCAATGGTAGTGTTGGTGTGTAACCAGGGCCCGCATAACCTCGCGCAGGAACCCAGATAAGAGCTATAGTAAACTCAACAGACTTGTCGACAGACATTTTTATCCTAAAGGTTTTATTTATGGGATGAGTTTGGAGGTGTTTGGGGATGATTATACCAAGAGTCCCCAACCCTAAGGCGTGAGTATTAACAGCTGGTCATTTTTGCTGGAAAAAGTTTTACACCATGTATTTCGGCGAACTTTGTCTGCTAGCGCCTAAAATATTTGGTTTACAACAAAAAAACTTAAAAACAAAAGTTTTAAGCATTAAATTTCCTAAAAAATACATATTAAATTAAATATTTCATCATAGATTGATCAGAAGTTATAGGTACTTAAAAAAAAAGGAGCCAACCGTACATAAGGAAACAGAAACAAACAAACAAAAATCACACATTATCACCAAACACATTCCAGAAATAAAATATTTAGGATCAAAAAATCTGATTATACGCTTCTCGCACAGAGCAGTATGTTCTACATGGGCTGATCAACAGATCAACACAGTTACACTTTACCCGTCCTATAGGAATACGGGACATAAATAAGAATTGACATAATAGCTGTCTGGAAGAAGGTACCTGTACGCCTCCGATGTGTCAGTTTGAAAAATAAATAATTTCCCGAACTTGAAGTGGAGGGTGGAGTGTTCTGTCCCACCCACGAGAAGATTATAATGAAGGGGGGATACTATTTTACCGTTACACCTGACCTGTAACCCGTTCACTTGTTGCATTACTTCGGAGTCCTTGGTGCTCGTTGTTTTTAAACCTAAATTTAAAAAGCCGAAAAAGTTTTGGGCCTCTTATTATTTTATTAATAGTACCTTAAGGCATAAATATATCCACTAATATTCTAATTTCGAGGCACTGCATCACAAGAAGGAGGCGGCCTACTAATCTGTGTCAATAATTTTTTGGAAATAATTATTCATTCGAAGCGATAAAAACGGAAAGGGGACGTATGATCAGTATGCCGACTCACGCATCCAAAATACCTCTCTTCCTGTCTTTTTTTCGTTCATTTATTTTCACCTTTATTTTTCTAAGGCTGCTACCTCATTGTCCACGGAGGCTTCCTGTGATTGATCACAGACCTGCAGTTACCAACCCAATCGCAAGGAATTCCAACCGTCGCATCGTGTAGGCTACTTCCATCTTTCCATTTTATTGGTAGATCGAAGAATTGCGTGCCAAATGATCAGCACTTGGTCATCATAAACAATTTTTACGGCCATTAATGAAGGCTCACTTGAGTGCAAATGTCTCCCCAGTTGTAATCACAAGACTGGATGCACCGTTCCAGACCACTTTATTTTAAAAATTAAAGTGTAAAGGATTGACCCCGGCCTTTTCAGATCTTGAGACAATGACGTTAACAGCTTGACCTCCATAATTATTATTATAACTCATTTTGAATATCTTCAATATTATCTTTGAGGAGAGCTACTAGGAAGCTATTTACCTTATACAAATCAGGATTCACGTACACTTGATTATTACAACTATTATAATATGGGTAATATTGACTTTTCGATTGCAACATTTTGTATAATAGACGTTTGAAATTCCCATGTTTTTATCCTTTTATTTAAAAGGGTAGGTTACCTTAAAATAACACTTCTTTGATCTTACTTCGAACTTAGGAAAATTTTAACTTCAGGAAGCTTATTAACCTGTTCGTAGATTAAGACTAATCCTATATGAAAGGCCACATTAACGAACAAATCTTCGAATGAATACTATGACGTCCCAAATTAAAATATAGAATGTTGAGTCAAGTAGCAACAAAGTTTTAATCCCTTAGAGAGGAGATTTCATCTATCGCATTATGTCTTCCCATTTAAAATATGTCTAGAATTAGAAGTGAATTGAAATATTAAGTAACCTGAAGCATGATGTAGGGCTTTGGCTAGAGCTGGCTTTAAGTCCTGAGATACAGATCTCGTGTTTACACTGTAGTATTCGCCTTGAACTTTATAAGCGTCCCTCACTGCTAATAAATCGGATTGCGATGTGCAACTTATGCGCTATTCTTCTTGTAACTTACGATGCTTAGTCAAGATTTATATTAATTCCAATATGTCCTCCAGAACCTGCTGAAATAACAAGAAGTTCTAAGATATCTTCTTTGCCATAGCCTGAATGACAGTCTTTGAGCGATGAAATGAATCCGGGTGGATAGCTATTGTGCAAGGTTAATCTTTTTAGTGCTACTGACGAATAAATGCATCGCCTCAAGAATTGTATAATAGAAAGTACTAAAGTAGTTATGTGAAATGTATGATTTTTATCCATTTGTTAGGGTTGTCATTTGCACAGAAATCTTCCCCATCAATTTAGAATTTAGTGCCCTATGACGATTTCAGTTTATGAATGCCTTATTACCAGTGTAAATTTAGTTACTTTCTAAAGGCTATCCAATCAAATTGAATTAAAGTTGTAAGTGTTTTACACTAAGTTCAAATATCTTACGAATATTTTCATGTTTATCAAGAATTAATTAGACAATTAGATAAACAATAATAATAATAAAGCCATGGCCATAGTTTCTAAATATTTCTTGAGTTTTAATTTCTAATTTTTACCACACATGTTTTATAATTGTATGATTAATTCATCTTTTTAGAAAATGAGAACAGTAATTACGAGCCATAGAATGCGTGGTTGTGGATTGTTCAACACAAGTGGCCATTATCGCGATTTTTCATCAGTATGATACATTTCAAGCTAAAGTCATCAACTCGCCACTATCGGTAAGTTCTAGAAAGGACCGCTAAAATTAAAATGCAATTATTCGTTGCTTCATTCTACCTGACCTTAACCTATCGAATAGAGCAGCGTTCCTCAACCTTTTTGAACCCGAGGACCTGTAAAATGTGTAAAAAAATTTACGGACCCCTAATTTTACATCCCATTTTTAAAAGAAGGCCTATATTCTTAATATTTGGGGTACTAATTAGGTCATTATAACGAAATATGTGAAAAAATTTTACTTCAGGAATAGAATAGAGATATTAGATGTTTGTTATTATATCAAATGGGGCACCAGATTATCAGAATAATTTAATAGGAATTCGTTGAACAACATAAAATTAATTGGAGCCAATTTTGAATGATATGGCCATGTATTATGGTATTATATTAGCAAGCAAAATGGCTACTGTTTTTAAATAGTTGTCCTGAAAAACGTGTGAGCAATACTGGCTATACATTCGAATTCAAGCGACCCATAATTAGTTTAATTACAAGTTTCTAGTCACACAAAAAAAATGAGAAGAAAAAATATACTAACCCTAACAACAGGTCTACTTGTGGGTATTGTTTACGCAATTTGATTGTTTGTTGGTTAAGGAAAATAAAACCTGTTATTTCAGCTTTTTACAAAAAGTTAAACTGGGCCTGAAATAACATTGTTTATTAACGTATTAACTGTAAGCGAAATCACAGCAATTAGGATAAATTCCTTTACACTTGTGAACCGCTCTTTAAAACTTTAATTTTCTAACGAAGAATAATGGGCCCGCCCTTTTTGCAGTCGGCTGTACATTCAGTTTAGCTCGAGGGCAGTACAGCTCTGCTAAGAAAAAAACATGAGTCTTTTTATTCTATGAAACGAACTACGTGTCAGTTTGTGAAGAAGATCTGAGCAATGAAATTTGAAGTATGAAGTGGCATTACACACGGGTTATTGATTTCATTTGTGTTGGCATACAAATTCAGACAGGTCATTCTAGTGCGTGTGCAGGTCTTCATGCTAATGATGATAGATTACGTGGGTTAACGCGAGAGGTGAAGAAAATTCAATAACACTCTCAGATGAGAGCAGACACTGACAATCTGCTTAGCTTTCTAACGCCAGTCTTATTTATCATGTATCATTTAGCAATTTCTAATAACTGACACTCTCTTCATTCCTGAAGGATTACCTAGGCCGAAGTATGCATCTATAAAGATTTGAATAGAATGCATCAATTGAGTTAGAAGGCTTCTTCATGGGTGCATACAGATTGTTTGATGGTGTACTGAGTACAGTGATCATGTGAACCTGATTTGATGGGATTATAATAATAATAATAATAAATAATAATAAATTTAGCCTACGTACATCCCTTAAAGGGCCTAGGCCTCCTGTTTACACAGGGATTAGCTCATTTGACGCTCCTAAGGTGAGCTATTCCTAGGGAGCCAGTGATGGGATTGTCTTTTTCTAAATTTGTCTCCATTTAGACGTCCCTTTATTCTTATTGTTTATTTCCCGACAAAACTTCACGTTATTCTGTTGCGTTTTGAATAATGCCAGTATGGGACATTTGATTTCAATGATAACTCTACAGGAAGGAGATTCTTAAAATACTACCAAAATACAGGAAAACGCAGTTATGAACACTTTTCAGTGTAAGTTCTCTGTTGATCAAAAGAATAATAATCTAAGGTTTCCGTCAATCAATGTTGTGAAGACAATCATTGTGTTGAAGAAACACATTTGTCATATATTTTTTATATTCATGAGCCTGACGAACTTAATCGGTGGAGCTGCATCCCTGAAGGGATTAGGCCTACCATCCGAATGCTGTATTATCTACAGTAGATGGCAAGATTGGGGTGCATGTGGCCCTCCTTCCCTCAATTCTGTCTTTACAAATGACTTTACGTGTTCTTATCTCTCCTACCCTTTCAAGTGGTAAAAGTATTCTTTGCGACTTTATCAATCAAGCAATGTTTTCATTTTCGAAGATGTTATAATATATTTCTTTGTTGGTTGAAGTTCTCTACTTCCCTCTAACAAAAAGCAGCACCATAGATTCTTCGTATTATTTTCCTCTCAAGCACTCAGAGTTTGTTACTTTGCTGACATGTTTTATGTTTCAGAGTTGTAGAATATCACTGGTCTAATCAAAGTATTAAAATATTCCTAGTTTGTTTTTGCGAGACAGTAGTCGTGACTTGATTTATTTCCAGTGGGCAAAATACGCTCTATTTCAATTAATCATTCTCCTATTTATCATAGGTAATCTCACGAGAGTTGACGAGTCTGTCTATAGATTCGCGACTGCGCAGCAGGAGCTACCAGTGCTACCAATTGTGCATATAAGACATACTTAACCTAATTCAGGTAAGCTAACAGCAGAACAGAATAAAAGCACACGAACTGGCTTGCACTGAATGAAAATTTAATCAATGTAGGCCTACATTTATATTATTTCAATTTCCAAACAAGTTATGTTGTATAAAATAATCGGTTTTCGTGCTGCTTAATGGCAACATATGATGTATTAATCACGGCACATTGATGCTTGCGTGTCCAGTAACGAGCTGACCATTTTATCAGGTAAAATCCCTTCCTCATATTAATAGCAAGCATTTTATAAGTAAACGATCGTGATTGGTCTATATTTGCTAAACGTTATTGGTCAATATCAAACACGCGACATATGAGTGGAATGGTCTACAAGAGGTAAATACAACTTTTTTCCAATATTGTATTTTTTGGTCGTCAGATAGTACAGAATTACAAAGTGATGTGTTAATTTTGACAGCTATTGAAAGAAAAACAGAAGATAAAGATTATTTTGTCGCTAAACTACCCATCATGTTGCAATGTGCTGTCCTCATCCACCCACATGAGCGCACGTGACATCGGAGATACGTATTAAACGATGGAAGATTAGGCAAGTCCATAGGCGTGAATCCGGGTGGAGTCGAAAACGCTCCCTCCTCTTCCCCTCAACTACAGAATTCATTCCTTAGAAACATTAATACAAAACAATGGGGGAAAACGTGTCCATGATGTATGGCCAAAACCATCCCAAACAATTCGTTATGTCTATTACACAAAGGTTGAAATTACAGAGGCGCCTCGGATTACTTCGCTCCTTTTTTGTTTTTAATCATTCCTCCCATTCTTTACAGCTCTTAAATTAAGAAATACCTGTGATTTATTTATCATTGCATTGTTTTGCAGTGAGAAATTGCTTTGATAAATCTAACAAGGGCATCTTGTCACTATTTGGGCACGCGTCCTGCCCAGCTGCCGAAAATATAAAAAGGACCTGTCTCTGACTCATACACTTTTAACACTAAAACTCAACCAACTACATTTTACTTATTAAATAATATCAGGCCGGTTATATAAACAGTTTATATATATACATATATATGTATTATTTTTTACTTCCTCCTGGTGTAGTAGTTAAGGCTTTAGGACTCTTCTTCCACGAACCAGAGGTGGATACATTCAAGCATAACCAACAATCTAATTTAAGAATAGATAAACGAAATATATTACATATAATTAAATATAAAAATGAAAATTATATTAATTTCAGCGGCATTCATCGTCAGTTCAAAGTTTCCGCCTTTCAGTAGCTTTCTATTTGTGGCCCATCAAAAATGCCTTCCTTGACCTTTGCATCTGAGAAATTTGGAAACTTGCTTGCAATGTACTGAAAAAAGGGGCTACTTCTGTTCAGGGCCTTAACAAACTGCTTCCTTATTACCAGTTAGATGTGTCGATTCAGTGTTATTGCAAATAAGCACCGAGTAGCAGTGACACATTTTCACACAGTAAACACGAAAACTAGATATGATAGAAAAAGAAAACAGTGGCATTCCTGAAACAAAGAGACTTTACTTAGTTAAAATTACTTATTAAATGCTTTTTCACAAAAATCATGCTGGGTAGTGTTACTATTCATTTTATTTTATTTTAAGTACCGGTTTATGAGAAATTCAAATTAAGTTCTCAGTCCAGAAGGAATCATAATAGCTACAAGACTACCGACAGAGATTGGATTAATGGTAAAATTATGATAAGTTCACTTAAATGTTAAATGTTGTTAGGTATACTATTGACTGTACATTTAAAGATTTAATATCCAATATTACATACTTTATAGGCAAAGGCGTGTGCAAAAATAGAAGGAAACCTTGGGGAGCCTACATCATAAGTTTTTCTTATTCTTGTATTCCTGTAACATTATTAAACATTTCGGAAGTGCTAAGATGATTATCAGAACACTTAGATATAACGAGAAACATTGTTAATGACAGGTTTAATGTAGTCTAAGCCATGTTACAAGTAGCAGAATGCTAATAGCTTCTTCATGTTAAGATGGTAAACTGTTGGAATGCTTGTTACGGTTGTTCTATGCATATCTCTGCTTCCCTTATTATTACTGTTTATGGCGAGGAGATGTGTGCAGTTTACATCATCCTGTCTCCTGATATCAGACACGTGTTTGCTCGACCATGCAACATTAACAAACACAGAAACTTGTTACTGCCAAGACCAGAAAATAAAATAGCCGCTTTTCCTTTCGCTTCAAAATAATATCATAACAGTTTTAGTTATTTTGGCAATTTGCAATATTTGTCGAGATTTCTTATTTTATTCAGCGAGTTATTCAATTACTTCAGTGTGGTCCAACTGGCGGTCAGCGAGCCGGATTCGGTATAGCATTTCTTTGTAATAGACAAGCACTTTATTTTCAATGTTTTTCGCACACAACGTTTTCACTGACATATAGCATTGATAGCGACAATGCCTTCAATATTCTTGTTTTTCTCCTGCCATCTCGCGACTTGATAGAGATTCACAAGGAATTTACTTCAAGGCTTTCTGATTTTGATTAACTTCAACCTAGATTTTTTTATGTTTAACAACCCTCTAAAAGCATCCAGTTGATGATCCAGATATGCAAATGGATCTTTGTGACCTAAAGAGTGACAGTTTTCTTTCCAAATGAGAAATTGCCAGCCCATCGAATTTTGGAGACTAGTTAACAAGAAGCAGTAACCAAACTTACGAAATTGTGCTTTGAAAATAAATCCACGTTAAGTAGTACATAGACCTATATGTGTGTGTCAATTTCTATCATATCATTATATCAGAGGAACAAAATAACACAAGATTTACTGAGGCTTGCCATTACTCAAACGGAAGTAGATACTGAATCTGTAGGTATCCAACACATAGCTTAATTTTCTCATTAAGTGTATGTGTTTGTTATCTTTGCATTATTTAAGTTTTAAAAATATGCCTCTGAGACAGTCTAGCTTGATGTATCATATTTCTTCCCATTTCTAATAATTACGATGATTTAATTTGTAATATTAATATATTATTCCGGCCCGCGGATTAATTTTGAAAGTGTCATCTGGCCCTTCACTCAAAAACAGTTGAATACACTGAATTAATTAATAGGCCTACTTAAAATTTTCAGCTATAGTAACGTTCATTAATGATCCTGCTCATGTTGTGGAATGAATTCGTTTTAAAAACATTCAATTTACAATTTTTTTAAATATATTTTTAATATTTTAATGACAATTGGCCCTTGACCTTGATGTCTACATGCACAGTAAAAATTGTAATTTACTTATTTATATTATATAAGTTAGGTTACCTAAACAATTTATAATGGAATCTGAAGTACATAAAAAAAGGAGTTTAAAATTTTAAGGAGGAAAAGAAAACTTAAAACTACACTAACTACTCTAACGTAGCATACAAATTGACAAACAGACGAAATGCCGAAACTTTCTAGTTAAAATAAGACCTCGCCTCGCTCGGTCAATTGCGTACTGTACCGGTAATATTCAATGATAACTTGAAGATTTTGAGTACTTTAGTAGTACTTTCGTGACTACAGTAAGTACTTTATAATCAGATATAATAGTAGTTCACATAACCATATATTTTGAAAAAGCTTCTAGAGTTGACTGATCATTGCTTCAAACCTGACTTCGCAGCAATTTAAAAAAAAAGGAGTATATAACGCTTTATTGCATGGAACTGTATGGTTCTTACACAAAAATGTGATCTGACTTTTTTATTGCCATCCCCCCAAAAAGGATTAATAATCAGGAGATTTTGAGCTCCATGTTTCTACACTTATCCCGTTTTTGTAAAACTGGAGTACGTAAAATGTAAAAGGTTGTGCTCAATTAGTCCTGCCGATAAAGCACTATGGAGTATACCTCGTTTTCGTAATTTTTAAACCGCTGAACTGCTGAATACAGTTCGCATGACTTGTGATGACCTAAGTCTCTTCAGTAGGAGAATACATTTATGAAATAACACAGTAATTTATTTGCGGTAATTACCTTGATCTTTGCATCCTGATGGATGGAAGGGTGGAAACAGTAACGAACCATCATGGCAGAAATCTTTGAGCCGCCCATTCCAAGCAATGGATTTATGAACTTTTTATTTTTCATTCTTGTATGTAATAAGACTAACATCATGTATTTTTCTTATTTGAAGGCCGTATCGGAAGTGTTTCCTTATTTGTAGGGCAAATGTTGCTATATTTATGTCGATTGGTTATGTGATATGAATGAAATATACTTCGGATATGGAGGTGACTGATATCTTTATATGGAATATTTACATAATGCTAAACACATTATCTTTGCATTTATCGGCATTAAGAGATTCTGCGAAGAGATATTTAAGCGACGTTTTCTAGATGAAAAATTAAGTTGGATGAATGGTATTGAGAATTTCTTTGTTTATGTAGAAAACAGTGCACCGCCAAAAAGTAGGATTCTAAACTATTGCTCCATATAAGAAATATGTTTGAATGATGGATTGAGTAAAATAATCATTTTATAAAACTTAGGTTACTTCAGGAAATTTTATGAATTTTTGTGTGAAGAAGTTATAGAATAATATAATTTTTGATACTATATTTTACAATTGCAACCTAATATCCTCTTATACAGTATTTCTTTACACACATAAATACTCACACAAAGATCGATCATACTGTATATGGTAGACTGTATAGTACATAGGAATACTAAATAGTGTATGAATAATCAGTGGGAATTGATGACAATCAGAGAAGTAAAGCAGCACATATATTATTTTTAAGTGTTTGGGGGCGAAAATTCATAGCCTACCAAGTTTCTCTGCAAAAGAAGAGGAGGGAAGAATAAAGTGTTAAACAGATTATAAATATATAATATCAAGTCGCATCTTCAATGACAATGTGTTTTCTCTTTACTCCTAGAAATATAATACCAGCAGGGAGCATAAATTTAATAGCCTTCCTATCGATGTCTGCAGATCTGAAGGATATGAAAAGGTCAGATGCTGGAAAGCGCACATACACATATAACTTAGAAAGCTGAAATTAATGACTCAAGAAATAAACCAGTGAAGAAGACTTCTAACTTTGCTCTTTTGTACCATTTATTACATTATTTGACGTTGTCAGATTGTTAGCTGCCGATTTCTTAGTGCATACATGTAGACAAGACAGGATGTTGAAGAACATGTTTCATACAAAATCTCTAATTTTATTTTTATTATAGTAGCCTACTTAAAATTGGACTTAGGAATATTAAAAACGTAATCTACCCAAAAAAAATGGAAGCAAATTTCCAAAAAAGAGCAATAAAAAGTGGCAAAAGACTTGGGATCTATCCCAGATCCCTTATTCCATATCTCTGAACCGGTAACTCCAGAGGAACCGAACGCTATGTTATTTTGTGCTCCAATTTGATCTCCACGAACGCAATGAAGAAATTTCATGGGTTGTATCTACCACCGTATCCCTAACTCCGGCTAGCTCAGTCGTAGAGCGTCAACACGGATAGCTTTAGGTCCTGGGTTCGAACACTAGTGACAAAGAATTGTTTCTCCTAAACATTCTCCTGCAATATAAACATTTACATAATAATCTGTGGAAACATGATATATAGCTTATATAGTAGTATATACTGTATATAGATGGTATATATGTGTACAGTATAGATTACATAGGTCTACAAAAACTGTTTTTAAGTTGGTAGGTACAGCTTATAAAGCACTCAAAAGAAAAGACTATATTCATACACTGAAAACCCAATGTTTTAGAAACATAATAACATCGCTTTCCAGTTTTTAACATGTAATTAAATTTACAAATTAACTATTCAAAATAGGAGCTACATGGCTTGTCAGAATTTAGCGTTTCCCTCTGAACTTAAACAGTGTTTAACTTTTAATGTTCTTTTCTTTAATTTTAAAGATTAAAGATGGATACAGAAAAATGACTGCAGACAAGTTTGTAGTTAAGTAGATAATATTTTTTTATATTTAAATAAATTATATAATAGACTTTCAACGTATTTTAAGCACCATTTTTTTAGCAAAATACTTAAGTGAGAAGGATCATTCCGATCTTTTCTAAACTATATATAATTTATTATACATATATAATATATTAATTATATTATATTATAAGTGCGATACCTTGCACAAAAGATCAGATATTTCTATTTAATAGTTTTTGAAATGTCAAGGAAATGGTTCTTTAAAATGCAGTTTGCGGAAAAAGTGCGTTACTTTATCGAAATGATTCTTTTTATCGAAAATGCAGTGAAAATTTGTATTGAAAGTACATCAATTAACTAGAAAGATATATGCGAATAACAGCAAAATATAAGGAAATCTTGGAATGGAATGCAGACTTAAAGAAACTCTATCAGTATGAAATAAATTGTGGCATCGCAGTAACACAGCTGACGCCACAGAGATTATGGGAAGCAGACACAAAGACACACAATAATGCTTTAATTTAAGATGCTCGTGATGTTTTATCGAGCTTCCAGTAAGCGGATCCTGGCAATAGATAGGGATTAAGAGGTCAAATGCGACGAAATATGAACTGGAGATAGTTTCAAAAGAATGGCAATGATCCTATGCATCTTATTCTGATTTACGCTACATAAAGACGCAGTTCTGTAAGATTTTGTTTCATGTGCGTGAGTGGCAGTTATAAGACAGAGAAACGTTTATTAGCTGATGACATTTACTCGTTCTCAAGAATGGAATTAAAAAAAGAGTGCGAACAAATGCTGTTACCTAATTAGTATTTTTTATTATTGCTATTTTCGCGTACCCGTTCTTTGCATAGAAGTTGTAATTTTTGTAATAGCCTATATTAAGAACATTGTAATATAGTTCTAAAACTGTTTGTCTGCATGATCTATGAGGAAGCATTGCTGACTATTTATCCACAGGCCTGGGATCGATCCCCAGTATTCCCTCAGATAATTCTAACTCAGCCTCGTGAGGATTAAGTAGCTGCTCTGCTCCAGGATAACTTAAGCTTAGCACTAATAGCATGCATTTACCTGAGTATTGGAGTCTACCGTATCTATCAAGGATTTTGAGAAAACGAAGGAAAAAGAGCCTCATATTTAACGTGGCATAGAAGAATACATTATTTCGGTATTTAGAGGTGGAACATTTCGTAATTTTTTCTCACACAAGTACAGTATAACCCCAATTATCCGAACTCCAAATGAGGTCGTATTCAAGTGGTTTCTGTAGCAGCGAGCGTTGGGGAACCCTCTATCAGGGCCGATTATTTTCAAAAAAGCAAACTTTTAGCCGATAAAATCGAAAGTTAATCAGCAAAACAACTGACTGACTGATTTTTTCAAGATGTGACACTTTATGCAAGTACAGTTTTGTACACTTTAGTCTTTTTTAAGAAATTACTTTCTTCATGATTTATCCAATCATCCGGATCGGATCCGGTCCCAATTAATCCGGCTAAATGAAGTTCTACAGTAATATCTATAAGACCTTTACTGTTTCTTTCATAATACCTGTCTTCATCGTTTGTCTCAGGCTTGGCATGTCCTTGTTTTGGTTTTAAAAAATCACATAAAAATGTGGGCTGCAAACTTCATACAAAGGAGTTTAGATCAATTATATTATTTTATAACTAACTTGTATAATTATTGTAATCCATATATTTTCCTGGCTTAGTAGTATAGAAGGCATTATGAAGTTAAATGAATAAAATAAAAATAAAATAAAATAAAATAATCCGCGACATAAGACGAATTCGTCGAAGCGAGTGGCTTGAAACCGTAGTGTATTTGTTCTCATGCGCATGACTTGAGGTCATTACCACCCGCAAAAAGGTATCTGGCAATAGGTTTAGACTTTCTGCAAACCTTTCAACCTAATCACACTATAAAACAAATTTGAACTTTTTTCTCTTCTTTATATGAAACTATGTGATTATGTACAAACAAAAGGTTCTTCATTCATATATCAAAACCAAAATGGTCCAACACGTACCGTTTTTGTTCCTTTCAAACTCTACATCACGAAAGACTGCTTTTGTTTGTAGGTCAATAAAAACCCCTTCTTTTACCTTTGCCTCACTTAAATGTTTAATTTGTTCCTCAGAGCTTATACAAATATTTTCTTCAAACCGAGTTTAATGTGCAATGGTGGAAGAAAGACACATTAGGGATTCACAAGTGGTTTATGTGGTATGTTTTTGGTGCCAGGAATTATTATTTTTTCCTTGGAAGCCACTGTTTACGGATGAAGTGATTTTTTTCTGCCACGGCTGTCCCATTCACAGAGAAAGCAGAAGAATTTAGTGTATCCATGTATCCTTACGTAAAAGCAAAAATGTGGAATTTTGGGGAAATGGTAAATGGTAAACAAAAAATAACATTTTATAGATTCGTTATTTTCAGCCAAAAATATATAAGAACCACACATTTTCATCTAAAGGACATTTTTCATGTTGTGCAGTGTTATCTCACAAAACATCAACGTAACACAAAACGCAAAATAATTTTTATATTGTATTTATTTTAGAGTTATCTGCTGCCCCCTTGAATCTGTGCATCACTCTATATAGCATGGGTACCAGTTATTAGTTTGCGTGGTATATTGGGTAGTGGTACTGGAAGTGATACAGTTGTTTTGATGTGGGAGTAAGTCCACGCTCTGGTCTAAATTACTTGGAACCAGACACAATGCTACGAGTGAGATTAATATTTCGCCCGCTTAGGCCCCGCAGGTACGTTGACAGGTACACGCTCCACATGTTGCTCGTCTCCTGCTTGACCAGTCAACGCCCTTACCTTCCGCGTCCTTGCCTCATCATCTCTAGGATGTCAAGAAGCCAGATCAATGATACCACAGGGCAATTAGGAGTTATATGATACCTGTATCACATTACTGCTGCTAATTGATTACACTACTTTGCATGAGAAGTGTAATTAAAAAGTTACGTTCCCAAAGCCAGGGAGATTTAATTATTTCTGTCTCAGCGTACCTTCTAGTGAGTGACCTTTAAGAATTTTATAGAATTAAATAAATTTTTGGAATGGTTCCTTCATAAAATAGTCTTATTTCCCCTAGGAGGAGGCGGAATTGATATATCGTAATTGTTTTATGAATAAAATGGATTTTCTTATCCTCAGAATGCCATTCGAATTGACAATAATGAAACGCCAACTCCAAGCATTTTTACCTTAAATATTCGAGGTTTAACATTTTTTTTCAAATTATATTTCTATGGAATTTCCAGTGTTTTTTCTTTAATCCAATATACATGACTTTAATTTTCACATCGCCCGATCTCTTTTCTCATTTAGGCCTATACCTTCAGCATTTTAGATACCTGTGGAATTACTGTTAATAATAAAACAAATTCAAATTGTCACTTTTCTTACTTAAAATTGTGAAACAAAGGTTCATAAAAACAAAGGTGGAAAATGCTCTGAAACTATCTCCTTTTTAAAAACAGCTCACAATATGTTTGCTCTATTTGTTAACATATTCACGGTCCCGTAAAATGTGTAAGTCATCCTCATACTTGCCCTATATTGGGTTGATTCACATAGCATCTCCATCTTAAGACTTCCGTCATATTTAATCTCTAGTCTGAAATATGCTAACCCTACCTTTCCCACAACCTCAAAAGTATCTCCTTATAATTAAATTCTATTGAGGCACAGTTCAATTAAGCCTGTAAAGAGGAGTAGTCTAACATGTTCGCTTATTAACGATATATATCAACTTCGGGTCTGGTCTACATATAATACGGAAAAAAATATTTGAGCATGCCAATATTGGAAAGGGAAAAATATACAATTTGATTATATTAAAGCCACATCTCCAGATAGTTAATGACACAGAGTATATCGTCCAATAGAAATAAAGCAGAAACACCCACTTGACCCCAGCACACGCCAGTTGATTATTAATCAGTCTGGTCTGTAAGATAAATGGGTTTACATTGTGTGAGGCAGGCTGGATCTGCAGATAAAGTGGAGCAATTTGGAACCACTTCCTCCTACATCCAGTGAGTTACCAAACCTGCAGGTGTGGCGGCCCGCACAGTGTCAGAGGTCGAAGAGCTGTCACTGTGGTCAATAGCCCCACCGAACCAGAAGCAGTTTCTAATCTGTGTCACTCTTAATTGTTTTTCTAAGTAGGCATATTTACCACCAATTGTATTGCTCCCAATGTTTGAAAGGAGTAACGGTCATGGTGCTAGTATTGACAGGAGTGGAATCAAGGTCTGGTAAGATATACAGTAGGATTTGATGATCAAAACGTAGCTCATGTATAGGGACCGGATTCTTAGGTTTTTACCTATTTTTTCCCTTGCTTCCAAAACAAAAAGCGCTCATACACTTTTTCGAATCATGTCCATAGGATTCACCCACATTAATTCTGTGGCACCTAAAAATACCTAAATGGGGTATAAAAACCTAATTATACCTAAACGGGATATAAAACCTAAAATATCTAATTTAGGCTACTTTTTTTTTTGCCTTTTTTGTTTGTCAGTTGAGGAATCGATATTTTGCCGGAGAGACAATAATTTTTGTCGGGTTGAAATTAATACCACCAGCGTTTCGTTCAACCCATTGTCGTCTAGGATGGACAGTATCAAGAGAGGAAGTGTAGAGTACCGGCGTATTCCCTTTAAAATATTCGTACGAACAACCATTTCTGCCGTGTATGAACAAGGATATGGAATTCTGTGTTTTAAAGCGTTTGTTTGCCTTTAGTACTGTCTTGTTATTCACACTGAGTGATCAAACTGTTTTAAGAAGACGTGTTAATTATGTATTGAATCCTATGTAGCACATTCAAATTCATTAAACCAATTATTCTACCCGAAAACGATATTTTGGACAAAAAACCTAAAAAAAACCTATTTCACCTGATGGAAAACCTAAAACAGTGTTTTTAAAAACCTAAAAATCCGGTCCCTACTCATGTACCAATCTGCCGATGGAGTGTTAAGAACCTGTACATTTCACCCAGTCAGAGCTATCTATCAATGCAATCATGTCATTACTGTATATATACGAGGGAGAATCAAATGAAAACAACAATTAATTTTTTCCCACTATTTTTCTGCAGGAAGAATATTTGCTTGTAGGCTATATTATTTATCTACATAGCAAACAATCTTTCTGCAGTAAAATAGTGGGAAAAAATTAATTGTGGCTTTCATTTGATTCTCCCTCGTATATATTATTTAGGAAATAATTTAGTAGTCCAAATAATTTAGTGGGCCGTGCTGGCGAATTTTCGAATTAATTTAGATAAATAATTTTGCACCTCCATTATTTGCAGTTTGTTGGGCAAAGCTATCCCGCGGTCGCAAAGCGAAAGTGTATTACCCAAAGATAGTAACGCTCTCGGCTTTCCAACAGGGTGGAGTTTTTGTATTCCTTTGAGTTCATGTAGGACTACTCCTTCAGCCGGTTGGAATCCCAAATAACCATCGCCGGTATAGCCTCGAGTCTCTTATTTAATGTGACTATTTAGAAATAGAAAATATTTTGATAAAGACGTAAATGATTCAATGAAGGCAACAGCCTACACAATAATAATTAAGGTAAGCTTATTTAAAATTTATATAGCGGTGTAGTAAGATATTTCATTCTCATAACACAACCTTGTTTATATCACGCCTTCTGGATATTTATTAACGATATTTAGAGATAACTTGCCCACCTAACTCCAAACAAAAGATGGGGAAAATATGTTTCCCGTGCATATTAAAGGCAAGAGTACAGGTTTTGTGATATTACCTACGATAATAATTTATATAATGATGCGAATTTACTCAATAAACCAAGCTCTGCATAGAAGAGTTTTAAAGTATGAATTAGAAATTAAGTTTCAAGTGCGTCAACCACCTAGGAAATGTAAGAATTCTATTAATAAATTAGTATTTCTGCAGAACTGGCATGGAAGTATATAAAAATACTAAACGAATTAAATAAATGAAAATTTGAAATAACAATGAATCAAGATAGCACAACGTGAGAAGAGTGGAGTGGAAAAGATGGCCGCATGGCCTTAACTTTGGAAACATAAAAAAGGAAATAATAATAATAATAATAATAATAATAATAATAATAATAATAATAATAATAATAATAATAAATAATGAAATAATTAATTTATTAGATTTTATGAATACAGTGGAACACCCACTATCAAGCCTCGATTAGCCGAGGTTCCATATTATCCGAGGTATGTTTATCTCTACATACAGTAATTTATTATAATGTAAGTAGCAATTACTAATAATATGTTAGTTAAGGATGGAGCATCTACTTTTTCTAACTTCACGTTAACATCAATTTAATTACGCATATTTTAAGAACTCTTCATCAGATGAATAGACTACTGCATCATCCAATTATCTTGATCAACGTATCTGTTATCGCATCAAACACTGATTTCATCTGTTTCTAACTAAATAATTACGTATCTCGTTAGACAGCCTATAAGCGATTCCGATAATTAGAGCCACCTCCTTCTTCAAGTATTTGCTGTTCTCAGACCTGTTAAATGCCATCTCGCTTGAATGAACCGTTCATATTTAGCCTATCGGTACTTCTATACGACATGAAATGTATAAACAATTTAAAATTCAAGTCTTCTAATAAGGAGAAAAAAGATTAAGATCGAGATTACAATTTTTCTCCAGTACATTCCATTTTAGTTAACTAGATTATTGTTATTAAGAGCTATTTCTATAAAGATATGCATAGGCGTACCGAGGGGGGGGGGGTTTTGGGAGTTTGAACCCCCCCCCCCCATTGATTAAAAAAAGGAAAATTGTATAATTTTTAAAGTCTGCCCATAAATTACTTAGTACAAGTATAAAGCGTGGGAAGCTTAAAACTCGTTATTTTGCGTCTTGATTTTTAAAATTTTCCGGGGGAGGACCCCCGGAAGCTTAAAACTCGTTATTTTGCGTCTTGATTTTTAAAATATTCCGGGGGTATCCCCGGAAGCTTAAAACTCGTTATTTTGCGTCTTAATTTTTAACATTTTCCGGGGGAGACCCCCGGAAGCTTAAAACTCGTTATTTTGCGTCTTAGTTTTTAAAATTTTCCAGGGAAGCCCCCGGAAGCTTAAAACTCGTTATTTTGCATCTTCATTTTTAAAATTTTCCGGGGGAGGACCCCCGGACCCCCCTCTTCCTGAATGTTATAACCCCCCCCCCCCATATGGTCGGCCTGGTTACGCCTATGGTATGATTATAGAAATAGAATTCTTTAGTTTATTGTGACAATCATTATTCAAGATTTAATATTAAGTTAGAGTAGGGCAAGTGATTGGTGATTATTAAGACCTTTTCCTGGTCTTCCTACTCTTTGGCAGCACATTCACGTGAAAGTTGAACACAAAAAAAATTGAAAATATATAACTGCATAAGGAAAGGAAGAATAGTATGAAAATAAGAAGAAGAGGAGGAAGAAAATTAGGAATATCTTGCAGGAGATGGTGATAAACTAGAGCAGTGGTTCCCAACCTTTTTCAGCTGGTGACCCACCTTTCCTTATCGGAATACCTCCACGGCCCATCTGTCCATGGTAGAGTAAAAAACCTTATTTGTATCGTATCCCTTCCTTATGTATATATAATTTACCATCAAATATTGGAAATATATATAAGCTTATATATGCTTTTTTGAAGATACAGATTGATTATTGATAAACAATTTGTGTTCTGATTTGAAAATGGTTGACAAAAATAAGCACTTTGCAGCAAAACAGTTATTTATTTAACAAAAATCTGGGAGCTTCAACCTCCTGGAACCCTCTGGGCCTCTACGGCCTGTATAAGGAACACTTTACTTTTTTATAGATATATGTTTGCAATATATGCAACAAGTGGTTTCATACTCACTAGCAAGTGTTCCTAGGTGGAGATAAAAACTACAATTATAAAAGTATGCTACACAAAGAACCAAGAAAACAATCAAAACACAATTTGATTTCTTTCGATTTTTATTATCTTTTCTGATTGTTTATTCGATGGTTTCTGATGGTTTTAGGAACGAGTCGCGACCCACCTGTAACCCTTCCGCGACCCACTAGTTGTTCGCGATCCACCGGTTGGGAACCGCTGAACTAGAATATAAAAAAGATAACAAAGTAGGAATAAGTTACTTGAATGTTGAAGAAAGTGTGAACGGAGGATGAGTATTAAGAATAAGAAGAAAAAGGATTAGACAATAGCAAAAACTAGAAGAAGAACGAACTGAACAAATCATAATGATAATAATGATTGTGATTGTGATACATGAAGCTGGGGATGTGATGAATAGAAAGACATTAGACGAGAAAAGAAAAAAATAATAATAGCTTGCAGATAATCTAGAAAACTATAAAATAAGCTTAGGCCTAATCATTTTGCAATGAGATTTATTTCATTCATTTTCAATTATAAAATATAGAGGTCATTTCTCCACATCGTTTTCATGTTACGTAAGAAGATAGATCTACAAACTTCTTTTTATTTGTGTTACATTTTACATCTTTTATAATGAACTAGCGTGATTGATATAATTAGATTATTTCTTAATGGTTTTAAAAATGAAGATTTATCTGACGATTAAAATGTCTGTCTGCACTATGGCGGAATATGCGCAGGATCGCACGACAAATTTAATGAGGCATTTATTCAAACGAAATATGACAGCGGCCTCTTTAGGAGGCATTTTTAATATTCAACACCTACATATTGTGACTTCAGGTATACCACAATTTCAATCGACAGGGTTCCCCATCATATTTGCATGAATTACCAATGCGTAAATTCGCTAAGTACACACTTCACTGATTGTAGATTCGCAATCCTTTAAGTATGATTATACGAGTTTTAATATTATGCCATATCGAATTAGTTTCTTGAATGTAGCCTGATATAGATTAGCCATTTAGGGTTTCAATAACTACAATCACAGTTATATTGCCGTAATCCATTATTATCTGTCTTGCGATTATAAAGAAAGCTATGGTTTCCTCCTTTGTGTAAGCCTTAAAAATAATCTAGAAACTTTTAGAGTTGCATACTGATTACCAGGGCCCGGATTCTAATGACATGTCATAGTTTTATTGATGCTGCATAGACATTGCCAACTTGTAGATAAATCCTAACCATGGACTCTAGATTGTAGAAATACATTTTTATTACTTATTTCATTTTTTGTCATTTTATGCAATTTTATATTTTTAGGGCATTTATTTCAATTTTAGGCCATTATTTTGTCATTTTCTTGCCATTTGCTTCATTATTTAGTCATTTTCATGTATTCACATTGAGTGTATTAACTTTTTTCGTTGCTAGCGGTGCTGTCTTTGAAGTGTTGTTTGTTTAATGCAACAAGGAAAAATTCGGCGTTAAAGTGTTGACATGTCTCAGTCGGAAGTGAGAATCAAAGAAACGCCAAAATTTTGTATTATATTACTATTGTTATTAGATTGACTTGGCACCAGAGTCTGCCACCTGCTTGGATTTCAGAGTGCAAACTATATATTGTTTACCCTCAATAAACAACAATATTATTCGGCAGACCACAAAAGGATGTGTCGAATTTTGACTCACCAGTCACCAGTGCCTCAGTGCCAGTATAAAATTCCATGAGAAAAGATCATTCACAACATTACAGTTATTTACAGTTTTTACAATTATACACAAACTAGTCAATAACTTTGTGTGTACAATAATAATTTTTTATAAATAAAATATCACTTTTTAGGTCATTTTTTTACTAAGTCATTTTCTTTAAATTTTAGGGTCATTTTATAGGTCATTTTTCAACAATTTTTGGTCATCAGAATCCGGGCCTTGCTGATTACATATACTTTCAATAAGCGACAACAATACAGAAATGGGCTGTTATTGTATTTCGAGGGGAAAATACCTTGAAGAAGGAATCGAACGTTTTAATTTGCGTGCCCCAAAACCTCTAGGCTATATAGGCTAAATAAAGAAATGGATCAAAATTCTACTCCCAGCTCTTCTCAAATTTACCTTTATATGTTGTACTACAACATAATAATGTGTGAGGTCGTAGCTGTACTTAGGAGATTGGGAAGATTTTTATTATTTTTTTAACGTAACTGGGTAGAAGACCATTTATAAGACCAAATTATATAAAATGGTTTCGATCCATTTCAAAGGATAAAATTTTCCCTAAATATTGTAACCTCATACCTAAACATAATCAGCGAGAAAAACTGAAAAAATTAAATTAACAGAAATGACAATTTAATATATCAGTAAGTGATTAAAAAAGATAAAGGTCTTCATACCTCAGTAATATGTAGTTCACATAAACGATTTATAACATCAGTTATATACTAGGACTATAAGAATGCATGCCATCAGTATTTCATATTTTGAAGTAGGATATCCATAGATGATTTATTAAATTAGGTTTTGTTTAATTCAAAGATTTTTATTGCACTAGTTAAGTCATTAATAGAAAAGAGAATTTTAGAAATAAAACAGCTTACAGCCAATCTCAAAATAAGTTTCAATAATAAAAACAATAAGCCAGTAAATTTTAGTTTGAACCAATGTATGAAATTTTACGTTAATCGTTTTAAAATGCAAGCAAGCAATATTGGAGCAGATGGGTGAAAGCCTTCTTCCTTCCGGCGGAGTTTCAATTATGTGTTACCCTCAGTCATTCATCATAATGGTTAAATTTTTTTAACCAAACTTGAAAGATAGATATGTAAGCTTTCATGAACCACAGATTATTGTCTCTGTTGGACATTACATGAGAATATTATAGGAGAAAAATTCCTCCGACACTGGGACTTGAACCCAGGACCTTTGGCTATTCGCGCCAATGCTCTACCAACTGAGCTAAGCCGGAGTTCAATTCGCAGCGCCAGATGGAACTTCTCTCCTATGACTAACTGCCCTAATGGTCTACCTCACAGACAGACAAGTTATGTCATATACAGTACTGTGAGTCCCAGTGTCCCAGTGTCGGAGGAATTTTTCTCCTATAATATTCTCATGTAATGTCCAACAGAGACAATAATCTGTGGTTCATGAAAGCTTACATATCTATCTTGTATGTTAACTGTACAATAACAGTGGGAGCCCGGTCACAAAATCACTAATTAGTGTGCCTCACAGTACTGTATATGACATAACTTGTCTGTCTGTGAGGTAGACCATTAGGGCAGTTAGTCATAGGAGAGAAGTTCCATCTGACGCTGCGAATTGAACTCCGGCTTAGCTCAGTTGGTAGAGCATTGGCGCGAATAGCCAAAGGTCCTGGGTTCAAGTCCCAGTGTCGGAGGAATTTTTCTCCTATAATATTCTCAAACTTGAAAGAGTTTATTATGTTATTGCATATTATTGTGAATCAAGAATAACTTTAAGGTACTAAATCATTTTTAATCGTTGGCTTTCTGTCAAATCCAAAATTCATTTTACACCGGTTGATAGAGCCAGCTGAATTTCTTCCGGTTACTATGAAGGCATTCGTAGTGATAGAAGGCTCCTATTTGCTCTGAAGTATGCAGGATATCCAACCAACATCAACAAAAACTATTTGAGCTTCCTGTAATTCACCTTGATTTTATAGATGTGTTGCCACTATTAAACTTCCAACTGATGTTAACCTATATAATCAGCACACAAAAATACGTGTAATATTAATATAAGATGATTACACAATATAAAGAAAGTAAGAAATTAGTGAAATAAATACAATATTAATTAATACAATGTGAAATGAAGAACAATGATTCAAATCCCGAGACCTGTAAGGGGATTTTTTTCTGGAGGTTTTCCCCGCTCACAAAATGAAAGCACCGCACAGACTATCCCGAAAGTTTAATGTTCATTGTCTTCTTGTTATTATTCTGATCTCTTCGGTGTAGAACCTGCATAATGCAATTATTTGCATTAGTTTTAAGTCACACGTGAGGAAATTTTAAATTGAAAGAAAAAATAATAAAATTAAGCGTTTAAATTTATAAGGGTCTAAGTGTCAAAACCATGATTGTGTAGAAAAACAACACATAGACTCATAGAAAGACGTGTCTGAGATAGACCCAGCGCTATGTATCTTGGAATTCATTGCTACTAGCGTGGCTTTCCCTAGACCTTGGACCTTGTGAAATGCATTGGTCTGGGTACATAGATCCATTTCAAATTATCAGCTGAAAATTCTTGGTTTTGGCACTTAAACCCTTATAAAAGTAAATGCTTCAAATGTATACATTTAAGGAAAATTCAATTTACAGTTTAGTCAACACTAAGAGAAACTCAAAGAATAATTGTTTTGTTTTTTCTTCTTTTCTAACTTAACTCCATATTTCTTTGGACACCTCATCTTTTAATTGATATTTGAAGTAAGGAAGGATGCATATATGTTTACTGATTGGCACTTATTGCAATTTAATAGCCCACTCAGGGAAAATTTGCATATGACGGACGAGGGAACTCGGCACATATATTACACTGTTGTTATTATGGAGATACTGGGATATTTATTACAGATGCATCACATTATCTGTAATGGTTTTCAGTAAATGCTCGTCTGGCCAGTTCATCGCGAAGGCCGCAATTTACTTGTGAAACACGTGTTACCATATAATATCTGACATCAGATTTTATTAGATGGAGACTTCTAATGTGCAAACTTCCATCAACACAAGTGACACACAAAAAATAGTTTCAGTTACTTATCAAAAGGTCTTCCTTTTCTATTCCTAATGACTTCTTTGTTTTCGTTTGAGGAGTTCCCTAATACTGCATTCAAACGCATATCAGCGTCGATACCACCCGCAATGCATTCAGTACAACTACTGGAAAGTGAAAGGAAAGCAAAAATTAAAAATAACTTCTGAACATTTCCTTTCAGCATGGAAGCTTTTAGGTTTTATAATTATTCCAAATCTTACTGTATGACAAAAAATAAATAAAAAGAAAAATTCAAAGCTTTTGAATTAGTGTTAAAATGTTTCATCTACAGACTACAGTTGCCTTACGATTGAATATGATTTAATATAATTAATATTTTACATTCTATTCTGTAATCGATGTAGGCTAATTTTATGTTTTCATTTACTCCTAATAATATTATAAACTACATAGAAAACTACATCGATTCTTTAATTCCGTCACTGTGATGTTAATTTCTATAGGCTACTCCTACTTTAATCAATCTTACCACCCCCTATTCCCCTATTTACCTTCTGAATCAATTTATTCAGTCACCATTCATTCATTCATTCATCCATATGTCCTTTCGTCCGCCAGTTCAACCAACTACCCGGCCAATCAGCCATCCATTTATCCATCCGTACATCCACTCAATTATCCTTTCATCAATTCTTCAACTACATGGTTTAACGACCGCTCGAACAACTGTTTTTGGCCTTTATCATATACTTGCTTTAAATATGTGCATGCTTCATGGCAGCATTGTATTTCAAATTTAAAACATTTACACTGATTAATGTAAAACGCAAAGAATTTAGCATCTTCAATATTATCGGTATGTATCGGCTTAGGTGAATTTACCCATATTCCACTCCTTAAACGAGCTAAGATTAGCCTACTATATACTTAGATTCATATAAAGAACTGGGTGTTAAATGATGGCCAGTAGCCAAGAGCAAGTTGAGATTTTTAACGTGGGCTTTGGAAGCAGTATTAAATAACTAAACACTGTTGGACGTATTAATTCAACCGTACCTAACATGACAATCTATTAAATCTCGAATTCTTTTTATATCGATGCCACAAAGACTTGTTTTGGTATTACAATCTCCAAATTAAAAAAGCTGTGATGTGAATGGTCCGTTAACAACATATTGTAAGCAGATAAAACATTGTAAGCGATCTTCTTGTTTATTGTATTGCCAGGGGCAAGTACCACTACCGAGTGTACATCATTCAGCAAAGTGTACACGCTTTAAATGGATCCAAAAGCGTCGTTAAAAAATAAACTGTCTGGTTTCACGGCTAAATTATTTATCTCCCATAACGCTTGGAGCTAAACTTTCTCATGAACTGGTTGCGCATATAAAAACAACATAATATGATATGTCATCTGAAAGAGCAAAGGAACACATCCACCCTCTATCGCAGAGATTTCCAACATGTAGTTGGAGTACAGACCAAGATCAACGCTTGGGCTGAGTAGGATTAAGCCTAGGGCGGCATACCTCTCGAATGCCTCTTTCTGCTCCCTCCCTCCCACTTTCTCTCTCTCTCTCTCTCTCTCTCTCTCTCTCTCTCTCTCTCTCTCTCTCAGCCCTCTTCATTGTAATAAGAACATCACGATGTGTGTTGTGTGCAACAATATACTTCTATGGATGACTAGATGACGTCCTGAACTCTCTGCACACGAAGTAGGCTATAGGGTATCCGAGTAGATGTTTCCTTAAGAAAGACTAATTTACTTACGCTTATTTTCCTACAGAGTGTATAAATTCATAATATACGTTGAGCTCGATCAATAAAATATAGTAATTATGTAATTCCTTAATCTCAACTTCATTTATTTTGCCTAGGTCTTTCGATTACATGGAACCATCATCAAGGCATCCTGTTTTGTAGAGACTCATTTAAGAAGAATAAAACAGTTTCACTAATGTCGTCATTGTTAATTTAAATCACTACAACTTAAAATATTCTTAAAACATCAGTAGAATTCACTTCTTGATTATTTTTCTATGGTGTGTGCATAAGAGTCAAGAGCATTTACGTGTTATGAACTTTAGTTAACAATGACGGCATTTGTTCTTTCTAAATGTGACTCTACAAAACAAGATGCCCTGACGACGGTTCCATGGAACCGAAAGGCCTAGGCCAAATAAAAGATGTCGAGATTATTTTATTTCCTATAGGTACAAGGGATAAGCACATTGCCTTGACGGCCATCTACAGGAAACTAACTAGGCCTATTTGGATGCGAAAGCGCCGAGGAGTTTGGTCCAGAGGCCCTGATTGAGGCTTGGAGTTCTTTAACGTGCCACAAATCTATGAGAGGGACCCACAGTTAATAGTCCCAACAGTTAATAGTCTGTTCCCAGGATTTTTACGAAGCAGAACGTCAAGACGATCCCAACAATACAAAAAAAAAAAAATCCATATTTTTTATTTCTACAGTTATTGCCTTCTTCTTTAGCTCGGCAGTTTGCCACAGCGGCGAACACTAACTTGTATTGGCTAAACAAACATAATTAAGAGCTCATTTACTTCTCTCCTCCATTTCTGATATTCATTCTGTACTGAACACCACGGCTTAAGTCAATCGCAGATAACTTGATGGCGTAAACATGAGGAGTTGCTCAAGATAAAACCTTGAATAAAGTGCTACCCCAGATTCCAAGTTAAGTGTTGAGTTGCTTTACCCCGAGGTGATAAGGATATCAATATCTCTACATCACATCCATTTGTAAAGTTAACTGCTAGCTTGAATTGTTCAGGTACCCGTATTTCTAAAGGGCATGAAAACATGACCCAATTCTTTCCGCAACTAAAAAAAATACATGCATGACGTGAAAATTGCTAACATATGGGCTGAATAGGAACATCACATTAGACCTATTTTGCACAATTTGTAACAAAAATTCAATCAAGTGATATAGGCCTATACCTTGCAAATTAAGACCAGCTGATAACATTATAACAGGTCTTACTTAATAAAACATCTCAGAAGTACCAGAATTTGCTATGCTTGGAATAATATTATTTATTATAGGCCTACAAGTGGTAAAATGCTGATTTTATTTTGCTTGTAGGATTGTTACATTTGCCCTTACGTTTCGCAAAGAAAACTACTCGCAAAATAAAATCTCCTTTTTTTACCATTTGTTTCATAAATAACTATTTAACCGGTGCTAAAAGATCGGACATGCCCTTGCAATGTATGAACTGACAATCCTTCGAGCCCATGCATTTATTGGCTGTAATTCACTGCTGTTAGTTTTTAAGCTGCACAATTTTGCAACCCGACTCCGCCGTATTTGGGAAGGTTGCTCATCGTTAGCATTACAAAAAAAGAAGGAATCCGAATTTTGTAAGCCGACACCATCATAACCATTGCGAGTTACCGGTGTTGGTCTGCAAGTCGTTCTCCCGTTTGTTACTCAACAAACAGCTTAAAAATAATGCACTCTAGAGTGCAAGAGGTCCATAGAGGTTGTTTTGCAGGCGATGCCAGCCTTTGTTCCGATCACACGGAGAAGAAATAAGACTAATTGAATCCTTCTGTCTTGCAACCATTTGCTGTGGCATAAGTGGTTGTCATACTTAGATTTTACTATTTATATTAAAGTGAGTCCACCGCTGTGGCTCAGAGGATGCGTTCAATCCTCTCACGCAGCGCCCCGGGTTCGATTCTTGGTCGGAACAAGTTACCTAGGTGAGGTTTTTCCGGGGTTTTTCCGGGGTTTTCCCTCACCTGTGAGACAAATGTCAGGTAAATTTAGGCCCGGATATCATCTGGCCGTCATTATCATCTTCATCTTCATCCCCATCCTCGCCTTGTTTTGAGTGTGTGTGTGAATGGTGTGTGTGCGTTCGTGTTGCCTCGGAGGTGGCCCCGCCTTGGGCTGATCACTCATCCGGGGAGGCCCTCCATGTCCTTGTCTGGTCAAAAAAGTATTTATGTGATCCAAAGATAATCCCTCTCCCGACAGATCGCGGCCCTGTAAGGCCCGGACGGCTTGGGTCGCTTAAATCCTAAAAGGGAGAGGTAAAACTACGACAAAGAGAGAGATTAAAGTGAGTGAATTAAGCAGGGTGAAAGTTTTAATGAGTTAATCACAACATTTTTTAGGAATAACCACACGTGTCTTAACTTTACACAACGAAGAATTGGCTTCAGTCTGTTCCACTCTGTACACTTATTCTTTAGTTACACCATTCCGCAACTCGACTCCGCCGTATTTGGAGAGGTTGCTCATCATTAGCATTACAAAAAAAGAAGAATCCGAATTCTGTAAGCCGACACCATCATCTTGAAGTTGTATCAGTAAACAGTTAGTAAAGTACCATAACCATTGCGAGACACCGGTGGTCTGCAAGTCATTGTACCATATTGTTATTCAGCAAACAACACTGCAGTTTAAAATACACTCTTGACTGCGAGAGACCCATATAGATTGTATTTTATTCAGCAGCAGGTGATTCCAGGCTCCGTTCCAAAACGTGTCTTGCTCCCACCAACCGGCAACACAAAGATGCCGACAAGAAATTTCCACTGAAATGATCTTGCTTCTTGAAATATAATGCAGCAAGTAAGTTTCATATTACATTTTTCAATTTCATAATTCAAATGCATTTTTCATCTCCAGAGAATAAATGCACATTCTACAAGTTGTCAAATTGTTCACTGATGACTGCGAAACCTGAAAATTACAACCTCTTGACAATGCTAATGGCCGCTATTTACATTTTTTATATGGTTAAGAGCATTTATTTGCTGCTACTTTTAAATATTTATATAACGTAGTGGTGTAAATTATATGAGTCGAACAGGTCTTTTTGCACTACAAATATGAAAAAAATGAGTACTGTAGGTAAAAACGTATCAATATGGAAGGTTCATAGTACTTGGACCAGCTAATAATAGACTCCCAAGTGATGTGGGCTATTTCAACATGCCGGTACCGTAATTGTTTTCAACATATCCTAGGAACGTAGGCTCTTAAATATCTGGTCACAGTGGCATAGCACATTAGATATTCCATGCCATATTTCAACTCTATATTTATCATATTTCACTGTTGCTACTTCTCGTCACTGGAACTCTCTTCCATATGAACTCATGGGTTGCCGAAATTTGAATGTGTTTAGATCTAAATGAATAAGTCTACTTTATGATGAGTTACCTGACTTAACAAAAATTTAGAAAATAATCATTGTTTATATGAATTTCTATAGCTAATTTCTCTAGAAACACCTAACTTGTACTAGTTAATTAATACGAGTATTAATACCAATTACTTACTCAATGGCAATAGACAATTCCTCATCAAGCTAAAGGAATATTATCTACTTTATGGAACCTGAAGGTTCATTGCCGCGCTTACCTTAGTCCGCCATTCAACCCTATTCTGTTCTAACTTCATCCAATCATCCCTAGGATATCCTACTTCCCTTAAATCCATTCTAAGATTGTACTCCCACCTACGTCTAGGACTTCCGCGTGGTCTTTTCCCTTCGGGTCTCCCTGTCAATACTTTTGAGATATATTTTCCTTCCCCATCCGTGAAACATGTCCAGCCTATTTCATCCTTCGCGATTTAATTACCCTTACTATATCCGGTGAAGCGTACAGGTCCTGGAGCTCGTCGTTATGCAATTTTCTCCAGTCCCCATTTTCATCCCTCTTGGGCCCAAATATTTTCTAAGCACCCTGTTTTCGAACACTCTCTTCTGAAATAATTATTTATATTAACCATGTCTTCTCATTTCATAATTTATTAACAAAATCACGACTGGAAATTAATTTTATTGTGTTCATTATTATTCCATTCTAGGCTACTTTTACTATCTAGGCTGTATTGTATGTTATAGTCTGTTTATGATATTGTAATTTACAATGCATCTGTTTCTTCATTAACTGTATCTGTCTGTCTTTTAACTTAATGTAATTTATTAAGAAATAACTTACCTTAAATGTTACATTGTATGTTATCTCTTTACGATATTGCTATATTCATTATATCTGTTTCTTTCTCAATTGTATTTGTCTATCCTTTAACTTGATGCAATTTATTAAGAAATAACCTATTTTGTAAGTTTGTATTCCTAAATAGGCCTAATGTAGGCCTAACTTATTTAACTTCTGGTTGAGTGTAAGAGAAGGCCTTAAGGCCAACTGCTACAACAGTTCAATGATTAAGATTTCGTTAGACTATCGAGGGTAATTGAATTTTCGTATATAGAATGAAGACCCTATACGCTCTGTGTCATATAAGATGGTAATAATTTAGTTCTGTAGCTTTCATGCATGTGTATCATATTGAATAATGAGTTTAATTTCTGTGCTCGCCAGTATACTGCTTACAGTACTTGATAGCCCTGTATATGGGTGTCGACTACAGGCATCACGTTATTGTTGGCATGATCCAAGCAACCTTGCCTGGGCTTCCATGCAGTGTGATAGGTGGCTTCATCTTGGTCCCCTGTGGTCTCCAGAACAAAAGAGGGATGATGGAGGCCATTGGACAGGTTAATATTTAACAAACTCACTACACGTAGACATTACTTACGTCTAACGGTAGGCGTTCGAACAAAGTGTGAGGTCATGTTTACAACCTTGCTCAGTATTTTAATTTGATTTTTTCACTTCACTACCTTTGCGTGCTGTAAAATTACTAAAATAGTTATATCCATAAAAGTCACACACTCAAAGAAGAAAAGGTCAAAAGTGTTTGTTTCGTTAACAGATGCTGTGATCGTAAAAGTTCCTTCCAAATACAGCTCAACTAACAATAGTTTTAGGGGTCCTTAGGTGTCCAAGATTGGAATTCGAGTTCGATTCAATGAAGTTACCATCCACATCGTCTCCTAAGATTTCAATAAGCTCTAAAACCATTCAGCTCACGATTGCTTTTATGTCTCCCCTTGACTATCATTGCTATCTCCTTCCAAACAGAAGTTAAACACTTCATATCTTATTCGTTATAATTTTCCTTTTCTTATCTGGCCTATTCCATTCCTGTCTGCAGTCTGCTAATTTCATGTTAGAATGAAGATTTGTATCAAATTGTATTATAGTTTTTTGTTCGGTCATACTATAATACGCTTATTACATAAGACGGAACGTTATCATACTGATATCCATTACAATACATATTTTCATTATACCACAGGTGTGGTATCCATTATTATCGAGCACGGAACGATCTTGAAACCTTGAGAGCAGCAAATGAAACTGCGTAATAAACAACTTGTGTTTAAAATGAAATCAATTCCGTTCTTGTTAATTTTAATACTGAGTTCATTTCGCGGGTTTTTAAGTGCGTTGTTTGACGTTAGGGAAGCTTTGCTGTCAGCATGCCATGTAGCCTGCCATCTATCGGGAAAGTCTAGAACTACTAACGGCAGTTGGAAAAAACGATAACGGTGTATCGACGAGAACTAATAATAGCTGTTGTCCGAGAGTCATTTACTCCATCAATTACGAGGTATTATAAAAATCCAAATCTTAAACATTTAATTATGGTTGAACAGTAACAGTAGTATGCAACTTGCCTATAATGGTAATTAAGAGACAATTATGAAAATTATGAAATTTGCTATGCTTGTTTCATAAAAACATATTCATGTCTTAATAAATGTCATTATAGGCTTGTTGCATAAAGTAGCATTATATTGTTATTCCTATTACTTTTGGAGAAGAGTAATGTTTCGTATCAGGTCAAGCATTTCCTTCTTTTTAGCGACAATATCCATCTCAACATTCGAACGTCACTTTTATGGCTCATTTTACTATTAAAATTCTGGCGTGAAACACTCACAGTTTTTTACATTAAGTATGGACAATGTGATTTTCTTCCTTAAATATTACAACACATAGTAAGTGGCTGCATTGGGGATTACTCAAACCTATATTATTTGCAAGGTAATACTGAGAAGATTGAGGTTGTGGAAAAGAACACCCTACCCTTCAGAGAGTTTCTAAAGGAAATGTTTTAAAAACAACTGATAGTTCGTACAAAAAATTAGTAGCCTGTACATAGTGTAAATAAAATCGTAGAATCTTCTTACTTAATAGGCCTACTAATTTTCATACCACTAACATAGAATCATAAATATAATAAACTTCGATGCTTGAGATTTCGTATGTGACGTCTTGAAGACGAAATCCCTATGCATGCAAAGAAGATACCCCCTTTCTTTTGCAGAAGATTCATAAAAGGTGAGAATGAGGATAACATACATTGAATTCTGAATGAAGGGTTGACTACTACGTGTGAACCATAACTAACGAGAGATAGCGTTAAAACCATTTTACTATTTTATCTCGAAATTGCACTGTTATGTGATATATGGATATTCAAAATTGTTTAGGTAGGCTAAGCCTCAAAAGCCTCTTAAGAGCTCCGCCACTGTAAGACGGGTGCAGTCTCCTAGATTTAAGAGGCAAAAGATTATACTTGATCCGAAAGTGGCCATGATATCAGGATCGGATATGTTAAGTAAATCGTTGTGAGGAAAAGAAAACCATTTGGAACTGTCAACTTTGGCGGCGCAGTAGCTTTCTGTGCCCAAAATCGCGGGTTCGATCCCGTCCTAGATAAATAACATTTTTATGTGCGGCGTAGGCCGTGGCGCAGATTCTACAAACCATAAAATCGTGGGTTCCATCCTTGGGAGGTCGTTTGGATTTTTCAATTGAACTAATCCTTCTGGTGGCACTATGGTCCTTTCGTTAACTCAGCTTCTAACAAAAACAAGCCAAACAAGCCTCTAGCAAAAAAACAGGGGCAATCCTGGGATAAAGGTGATCTGTGCTGAAGGCTGATAATCTAACAGCCTGGGATCATCTTGGATCATCAACCTCCTGAAACCGTAAGGGCCTTCATGGCCTGTATAGGGCTCACTTTACTTTCCTTTATAAATGTGTTGTACGTACAGGCCAATTTATTTATTTACAGACATATAAACAAACTCCTTGCGAGTCAAAATTCCTGATCACCGGCGACCCAAAACAGATCTAAATAGCAAACACCCTAGTTACTATATAATCACAAAACCAACCAAACATTTGGAATAGATAATATCACCCAGCTTCATACACGTTAATGCTAAGTGTATACTGATATAAGTACTATTTATGAAACGGGATAAATTGATTTTATTCTGAAAATTTCCTAAACCTATAGGCTAGCAAGACCTCCCTCTATTCTATGAACAAGTAAGATAATGAAACACTTTGCAGAGTAGTTTAATAACTTTTAATTAGACGTCGCCTGATGTCATCGGTACTTGGAATGGTGAAGTGGGCGACTTTACAAAGCTTTAATTACAATATGCAAATGTAGCTACTAGCTATTAATAGATAGTATTTTATGAACAAGATTATGATTCAAATACTTTGACGTAAGTTTTCCTGTAAAGAGAAATGTAATATCACGGTAAATTCTATTTAGTGTTTGTAGTTGCTTTAAAACTAGCCAACAGAACTGTACTTTTAAAAATGTAAAATGCATTAAGAACTTATGCTGTAGTGTCGACATATTTTGCCATTTTACTGTTTTGTTATTATTATTATTATAACTATTATATATTATATTATATATTATATTATAACTATTATAACTAAGATGGTATGGGCACATGAAAAGAATGACAGACGATAGACTACCGAAGAAGATATATGAGTGGACTCCGAAAAGACGAAGAAAGAGGGGCAGGCCCAAATTGACATGGACACAAGGCATCAAGCAAACACTAAAGGAAAGGAGAATAGAAGACGAAGCATGGACAAATCGAGAATTACGAAAAAAAATTATAAACTCCTGAAATGGGTGCAGGAAGATGTCTAAGACATTGTATAACCTGATTAAATAAATAAAATTATTATTATTTTATTTATTTTTTTTATTTTTTTAAAGGGTTGGCTGGGATGGCAATGGTGAGGCCTCAGTTTCGACAGGTCATGGGCCTCGCAATCTCACCGAGGAGTTTTGGACGGTATTCGCTCTCTCAGAGAAGAATTTCGACTCTGAAATTACTTAACAGCTATTCTGAACTTTATTTCTCCATTATTAGGCATGCTTGTGAAATATTAGCTACAGTATGCTCTTTGATAGATAACACCACAGGAGTCCATCCCTAGCCTTCTCTAGAAAACAGATTTGGCTCGTTCCCTATGGTCATTAGTTTGTAAATCTCAAGAAAATGCAGATCAAGCAGAAATGAAGAAACAGGATTATGTATAAATCTGTAAAAAAAAAATCATAATTTAAAAACGATAAATGTTTAGTAGCAGTAGGTATACAGGTGGTAGCTTATATAGTAGGGGTGGCCACAGCGCGGTTCGCAAGTCGCATGTGACTCTATTGCCATTCTTGTGTGGCTCTTTGAGAAATCCTGTCAAAATTGTGAAAACTATTTTTTAAATTAATTTTTTGTTGATTTTACGAAGAATGGATATCCAGTTTCAAGGCTAATTGTGCTTGACTTGGCAGTTGTACAGTTAGATCAACAAACTAGAGATTAAAGAGAACGAAGGACTAACGAAGGACAGTCTATCCTGGGAGACTGTTCAGCCACTCAATTTTGGAGGGAAGTGCGCGTAAAATATTCCAGATTAAACGAATGTGCCAAAAAACTTTCTGGACAGTCTATCCTTGAAGTCTAAGCATCGAGCTGTTTTAGGCTGTTCTTTTCAAACTTCGTCCACTAGATTCCGTCTCCCAAAAATCATCTAGTTGGCCACCTCTGATATAAAGCATCTAAACATTATTTGCTATGAACAGAATCAGGGTGTGTTAAAAAATCGGAGTTAAAATATTATAGATTATAATAGCCTAACATTGCAATGGGTGTGGGATTTCAAAGATTTCCCCACTTTACTACCAGCATAAATATTCTTTTTGTCCACAGCTCATTCTCAAAGCACTGAACGTCTATGGAAAATTACCACAGACTCAGGTTACATGTTACACAGTGGAATTTTCTAGTTTCTATTTTTTAACTCTTTAATATCTGATTCCTCGAAGCCACAAAATAACGCCTACGGAAAAGATAAGAACATTATTGCCCAACATTAAAGTGAAACTGTTTAAATGTCGAGTGTGTATTCTCCACAATGTTCTCGAACAATTTTTACAGACATCTTACCATGAATTCATGTACGACGCTATAAATAACCTAGAAACAACATTCCTGCCTGAAAAACGATGTACCGGCTACTGGTCTCCCGTAATAAAATCCGAGCCTCACATACATTGAAGAATCAAAGGTTACCGGTAATAAAATGAAGTGGAACATTAGGAAAGCGGTCAAGATATGGCTTTTTAATTGATTGTATTTCAAGTTTAATAGCTTCCTGTTGGGAGAATTTGACAATGATACGGACCTGAAGTGGGACCAGATTTTAAGTTATAACTTCTATAATAATAGGGAAGGAATGTTAAAGAAGTGCCTTTGTAATGAGTCGAGTTCTATTCAATGTACTTAAAATCTTTTTTATCCTTGCTTCTAGCATGATTTAAGGAATGCATAGCCTGGTTTCAAGCATTAAGGTTATGCTCAACAAAAGAGAATCAGGTCGAGTGTAAAAGGCGACGAGCTTTCGATATATTATGTAGCCTACTTATACTGTATGTGTGATTTTCACACGTGTTTGTCGAAGCATCGAAATTGAACAATAAATACATTTCAAAAGAAAATAATTGCAAGAAAAACTTAAAACATTGCCCTAGCAGTGTAGTAGTACTGTGACATAACTTCAAAAACATAATCTATTTCCGCTGTAAAATCCTTACAATAACACGTAGGCTAAATCTCATTATTAATCAGATTGCACGAACACTTTGTGAATGTGCTACTTAGGTAAATATTAACTGAACATTATATTCTTAATAATTGGAAAGACAAAACTATATTAATCTATTAGAATAAAAAGGACTAAAATGGATTATTATTGTTGTTATTATTATTATTATTACTACAGTGTTTATAATAAAGAACAGAACTCATAATAACAACAATAATAATCAGTTAAGTTATATGGTCAGTTAAAAATGATAGGTTATAGGCCTATTTATCTTTAGTTATAGGCTACTTATAAGAGACCTGATTAACTTAATTTCGCAGAGGGAATGTTACATAATTCAAAGGAATTGTCGATCTGGGTAGAACATTCATTTAGGCACTGCTTTTTCATTTCCAAATTGTCATATTCGATCCCGAAAAATATCGATGAAATTAAGCCTAGGCCTATGTGGGAGTAAAAACAATAGTTTACTAGCAAATAGTGCTCCTTTCCCACATTATTATGAACATTTTCGAAAACTGTTAGTGTTGAAATTTGAATATTCAGCTGAAGTATAAAATGCCCATAATTGTTAAGGTAGAATCGCAAACAAGAAATCATGGAAAACTTCGACAATCTAACAATACGCGTTATTACTAAAGGACATATTATAAATCTCAAATATAAAAGTACAGACTTCCCCTCCTTGGTTCCATTTAAAAAGAGACTACATGGAGCATAAAGTATGAATCTTTAAAAATTCACTAGAGAAGTAGGCTCCTTTATAATATATTCTACTAAGAAACAAAAATAGCAAAATATAACTAGTGTTTTACATGTTAAATAAGGTAAACGTGATTAGAAGTTATTACATTCAATTGCGGAACTACCTACTCGTAATTACATTAAATTTACAAGTTATAATTATAGTGTTATGCAAATCTATTATGGAGTGTTGAACATGCTAACAAGGGTATATCGCGATGCTGCCGTACACATTTCCATTCAACTACGTCAAAGTGTAAACTCTATGTTCTCATTTTGTGTGCAAAGAATGAAAATAATACTTGTAATCTTTACGCTGGCAATAGATCGCGTTGAAAGATATTGTGATAAAATCAAGTTTTAAATTGTTACGATCGGTAATAGTGTTAGATACACTACAGATTAACAATTAAGTTATACTGAATTATGATTGAAACTCATAAAAGTCTACTTATGAACTCTTGACATGTCCATACTTAAGTAATTTCCAATTTTGTTAATCCTACAATTTGAAATTATAAAAAAAAATGTTAATTACGGCATACAATTTGAAGTTAGACAGGAAAATACAATGATTTCTTATTTATGTGTATTTAATTAATTAGTTATTTCTGATGTACAGTGCAAAACAGTATCGTGAATACATTTATTTATGTATTTACATATTTACCAACTATATTCCATGAGTCAATGATTTAATTAAAGTTTTCAGCTTCTCTACACAAATATTTTATAATGGGTAAAATTCGTGATCAGAAATGTAGCCGGTATACAGTTTTGTTTACATATGAAACTAATAAGTATGCTATCCTGGAGATTTTAGTCATAGTGAACCCGGTAAGCTGTGACAATTTTTCATTTATTGACCAATCGAAGCGAGGTCCTGTTTTGCAACTCGACCGCTCGGGATTTCTTTGAAGTCATTAAAATCGACGTAGCCTATGTGATAGAATTTTCATTTTTTATTTAATTTCAATATAGTAGCCGTTATAATGGCTCCGTTTCATGTAATCTTCAGCTTCATTTAACGATTCTTGCCAGACGGTTCCTCTGGAAACAATGTTGTCTTAATTAATGACAACATTTGCTAACCCGAAGACTGCGATGAAGAGGAGAACTTAGATATTTGGTCGCGAGTTCTACCTTTCACAGAACTAAAGATCCCGCACGAAATCTGTGCCGATTGCCTAAGTAATTGCATTACGATTTCGTGGGGACTGTAGCGTCGATTGGCCTGTTACCTATCTCTCTCGCACAACACTACCTCCCTTTCTATTTGTAAAGGCCAAGATACCTCTCTCTCTCGCACAATAGCATGTCTCTCTCTAGAGAGTAACGGTCTCATCGGAACAGGTTTCGTGCGAGATCTTTAGTAGTTTGAAAGATATGAAGGTACATAGTTCACAATCGAATTATGTGCTTTTATAACGTATCTATTAACATAACGGATAGTTCTATACCAGACAAAATACAACACATACAAAATAAATAAAAACTCATATATGAACTAAAAGAATTCAATGAAAGGGACTAAAATCAAAACGAACAGCAAAATAAAGGCTATGAGTTATGCTTGAATGTTACATAGCCTAACTTGCACATTGCCATTATGTTGCCATTATGTTTCACTTAATTATAGCTTTATAATTTTTATTAAAATGTTAGTTTCTGAGAATATTCATATCCAGGCTCAAAAAATAGGCTATTATAAAATAAATTAACTAAAAAGAATGTGAATATAGGCCTACTAACTATTCCTGGTTCAACGACGTTTCATTGTATGCTTGTAAGAAGTGCTTCGAACTACACCCAAGTTTAATTTTTTGTTTATATAATTTAACTACATCTCGCGCATTTCCCTTGTATAAGTGATACCTTAAATACTTCTCCCACGTGGCAATAACAAATATCAGAACCTTATGGTACAGACGTCACACCTGTACTCATGAAAAAATCCACTAATTTGAATTTCTGATAGCACGCCGTCTAGTAGGAAGTATTCAGATTGAGGTTATGATTTATATCATTGTTTGTTTATGTAGAGCTGCTGGAGGAGAAACGCTATTAATTTCAAATCAGATTACCATTGTTCTATTCTACATTCCTAATCTACATGCAGAAACACAAATCCGCATGTGTATTCGTATCAGGAGTTCAAAGGGTTTTCTCTAACCAATGCGAATAAGTAAATAAATAAATAAACTAGTTTCTGTTAAAATGTGAAATTGAAAGAATTCTGAGAAGTTTATACTGATGGCACTTTGAATTGTTGTTTATTTGCCCGAAGTGAACGAGGAAAACTCGTAAACCACTAAACCGTTTGCAATGAAATTTGGTGTTAAATATGTTAAATCTCTCTTACGTAGAATATCTATATGGTATTAAATATTACAAACAAAAAAAGGAAACATATATAGCTATAATTTATTAATTACCGATATTACTGCTTTTCTTAAAAGAGAACATAACATTACATTAAAAAAATATTACAAATACAAGTAATATCCTAGTCTCCTCGTCGAAACAATGGGCTTACCATCTGTCATTTTGTCCTATGCAAGAACAGGTCTAACTACTTTACAATCATAATTAAATAAGTAAATGAAACCTCCACCAAGAGATCTTCTGCGGAATGGACAAGATTCGATCTACCTACCATCACTAAAATCACCAATACTGTACTAAAAATACAAAAACAGAAAATACACAATATAAAAATTACGTAATGAGAAGGACTGACCATTCTTTTAAAAAATAAGCAAAACAATTATGGGAGAACTTTAAAAATATTAAATCAAGAAAATGAATAGGAGTGAATTTTAATCACTATTTAACCTCTAGAAATTACACAGTCATTCAATGTGTACAATAAATGAACCGGTACTTTTTAAATTTATCATTACTTAAAATATTCAAGTTCTGATCACCTTTAAGCAATTTATAGTTCGTATTAAATATATATATAGGCTATTGCCAACTTTCCATAATTCATTGTATAAACTAAGTACCGGTACATTATAAAGTGGGAATTATTAGGCCTATAGGAATCAGTGTTTGCTTTTGGGATATAGAAAGGTAATGTATTTACAAGATCTATAACCTAGAACATAAAATATCTTCGGTATTTTATCATCTGTTTTGTTATAAAGTAATTTGTAAAAGAACAACATTGCATGACAAATTCTTCTGTGTGAAAAATCCGGGATATTGAAATCTTGTTAACATAAATGAATATGATTCAAATTTAAGATAAGTGTTAATCTGTTTACAATGGAGATAGAAAGTAATTACTAGATTGCTGTTCGTCAATTTAAAATTCTGCAACGAGATCAGAAAAAAGAACAGTTAAAAATAATGAGCACGAGGTTTCTAATTATTACATAAGCGATACGTGAGTGACTGTACATAGATCAAACACTTGGTTTATGACGCGAATAAAAACCCCGGGTGGCATCCCAGACGCCTCCGGATCATGTTGTACATTGATATACTTCGTAACAACATTACTGCAGCTTTACAGCCTTCTGTAAACACACATCCTGTCTTAGATCTAAGCTAAGATCTAGAGAAATGCGCAGGCCTGCATTAAAATATCACAATGACTGCCAGCCAATGCCGGATTGAACTAGTGGCAGAAGTGGCATATGCCATGGGCTTCTTGCTTGCAACATGACAGAAAACCAGCTTATAAAAGCAAGTAACAAGCTATTACAAATTATGAAGAGAATTAAATATTAATTGTTTAATTATATTCAAGTATTCTAACTTTGATTTAATCAGGTTTGCTATTTAGTTATATGCGTTTTTTATTTGGATATGTTTACTTATAGTATAGGTAAGTCACAAGTGATCATTGATATTGAACTATAAATGACTGTAAAGTTCTTAGGTTTAAATTAAATTAAATTAAATGAATAATAAATTCTGATGTGGCCCCGGCATTGGGCTGATCACTCATCCGGGGAGGCCCTCCATGTCCTTGTCTGGTCAAAAGTATATGATTCAAAGATAATCCCTCTCCCGACAGGTCGCGGCCCTGTAAGGCCCGGGCGGCTTGGGTCGCTTAAATCCTAAAAAGGGAAGTAGCCTAAAACTAAAATAAAGAAAGAAAAAATAATAAATGTTAAAAAATAGACATTTTCAGTATTATCATCAAGTTTGCGCATGCTAAAGCTAGGAAATGTAGCATCTAGGTTATTGTAATTTTATTACTTGCAATATTTGGAAAATGTGCCTACATGTAGGCCTAAATAAATCATCGAGGTGCAAGACATTTGTTCTGTTATCTGACAAAATAACGTATAAAAATGTAGTTGGTAATCCATGCAAGTAAATATAAAACATAAGTTTGTGATATTTTCAAATTTCTTCTTGTGGTGATAACTATGTAAGTTAATAACATTCTTATCACAAAAAATGTGAACATAATAAAGTATCCCTAATTAATTGATATTTTACAAAGGTAGATTTGTTTACTTATTTGTTTTTGGTTATAACTAGGGACCAGATTTTTAGGTTTTTAAAAACACTGTTTTAGGTTTTCCATTATGTGAAATAGTTTTTTTTAGGTTTTTTGTCCAAAATAACGTTTTCGGGTAGAATAATTGGTTTAACAAATTTGAATGTGCTACATAGGATTCAATACATAATACTTGTAAAATTTAACTTAACAAAATTGACTTAAATTTGTGTAAACTTCCTTTAGGACAATATTACACAATTGAAGAAAGATAGCATAAACAATGAAAAGAAGCAGTAAAAATAAGATTGCCTCACATTTCCTGGTTACAGTATATCACTAAATATCTTTCAAGATTCTTGTTTGTCATATACAGCAGGAGCAACTTTGAAAACAACAGAGCAGACGTAGAAACGCGCGGGATGCAACGTCATAAAATGACCTCAGAAGAAGAAGAAGAAGAAGAAGAAGAAGCTATTCAGATCGTCGCCAATCGCCAAACTCGATTTCATTTGTTTCGCCATAATTAACACGTCTTCTTAAAACTCACAGTGTGACCACTCAGTATGAATAACAGGGAAGTACTAAAGGCAAACAAGAGCTTTAAAACACAAAAATCTATATCCATGTTCATACACGGCAACAATAGTTGTTCGTACGGATAATTTAAAAGGGATACGCATGTACTCTTACACTTCCTCTCTTGATACTGTCCATCCTAGACGACAATGGGTTGAACGAAACGCTGGTGGTATTAATTTCAACCCAACAAAAATTGTCTCTCCGCAAAAAATATCGATTTCTCAACTGAGAAACAAAAAAGAAAAAAGTAGCCTAAAGATATTTTAGGTTTTATATCCCGATTAGGTATATTTAGGTTTTTATACCTCATTTAGGTATTTTTAGGTGCCACAGAATTAATGTGGGTGAATCCTATGTGCATGATTCGAAAAAGTGTAAGAGCGCTTTCTGTTTTGGAAGTAAGGAAAAAAATAGGTAAAAACCTAAGAATCCGGTCCCTAGTTAGGCCTATAACTTATAGCTCTGTACTGCTACTTAAGCCGGTGCGATGAAATTTTGTCCCGAAGTTCTTTTTTACATGCATAAAAACTTACAGACAGACTGTTGTATTAAAGCACACATAAATTCCATCTCCCTGGACCGGGATCGAAGCCACCTTTTAACCCAGACTGACCCAAAAGCTACTAATTACCACGATTCTGCTCCATCGGAACGCGTTAAGTGACAAGTTCTACTTTGTATGTCACAGAGAAATGCGAGCAATTTTTATAATGTCGTATAAAATTAAATCGTACAGCACAGATACCGACGTCTGCAAGTAGGAAAGTTTATTACCCACAGCAACATACCAGGCAATTAGTTTTTATGCCAGACCTCTATTTAATGCGTTCCTGCACAAATACGTGTTGTACAGCATTGTGTTCAGCATCCATTGCAGGGAAAAGTATTGGTACTAAATTTTATTGTGAGATTTATATAGCATGTGACAGTTATATTAATAATGCAAATTTTGACGTCACGCAATATTGCAAAGTACCTACTGACATCTGCGCCTGCCTGCTTTTATTAATAGGTGGAGCTCGTGTGCAATGTTAAACATGCCAAGTCTTTGTCAGGCTTTTATCGAGGATATAGTCAAGTATTTGTGTGTAAAACAACTTTTTACTTTTTTTTTTTTTTTTCGTTTTACAGACATAAAATGTTAAAGTAACATATGCTAGTGTGATGGTATGAATACATTTACGATGGGATAGTAAGATGCGCTCATAAAATGTAATTAATCTTATTTTTTATTCGACTATACGTTTCTTACAAGCGACATAACAGTATCTTAATTAAATAAAATCAGGTAAACTGATATAACAAAGTGCCAGTATGCTTTTGTTGAATCCAAGACGTTACCATTCGGCTAACTCTGCCAATTTGACGATGTAGTTTGATAAGCATATGTGAAGGAATAGTGTTATTTGTCAAATCTAAATGTATTGCAACTTGAAATTCTTAAAATATGTCAACATTTCACAAAATTCAGTGGCATAAAACTCCGCTAATTATTTCACAGTAATGTACCTTCTGTATATAACAGTATTCATGTAATACCCAATACTATAATATTTGGTAGTATTCATTTTCAACTACATCAGCGAAGTAAACAAACTTATGACTGCACTGCAGTCAAAGCCCTCAAATGATTAAAAATGCGGCATTGTAGTATAGACATGATTTTTAAAAAATGTTACATTTAATTAGTTGTTACTCTGGTACCGGTTAACCTATTTGGTCCAAAATAAGTAGGCTTCTTGCCACGGAGACTATAAATGCATATACCAATTTTCATGAAAATCCGATAAAGCGTATTTGAATTATCGGACCATTTGCTATATAATACCATAAAAAGACACTAAATTGGACATTATTCCTGTACCAGCCAACCGATTTGGTCCAATACCAACAGACGTCTTCACATAGACATTTAAAATGCGTATACCAAGTTTTATGAAAATCCGATATAGCGCATTTGAGTTATGGCGCTTTTAAAATAGACACTAAATTGGGTTTTACTCCGGCGCCGGGCAACCGATTTGGTCCAATATCAATAGGGTTCTTCCCATGGACATTATAAACGTATATACCAAGTTTTATTAAAATCCGATCAAGCGTATTTGAGTTATCGGGCGTACAGACACACGGGCGGACGGACGGACAGACGAAGAGACATTTTCCCGTCCACCACACAATCTCATAAAGTACCATACCGGCACTTAATAAATTAAAATACAGGTTTTCATTAAAGTACTGTTGTTGTGATTTGAACTATAGATTAATATCTTACGCGGAACAATCTTCAAACCCTAAAAGCAGCAATTTAAATTGCACAATAAAAAAATCTACATTTAACATAAATTTGATTCTCCTCGTGTTAATTAATTCATTATTGTAATAAATTGAGTTCATTTCGTGTGTTTTGATATGCGCATTTCATAAACATGCTTGCATCTTGATAAATGCCATTGTAGGCTTGTTCCATAAAATGCTATTCATGCCTTTACATACATCTCATTGTTCACTTATCAAAGAGGTAATCGCAGTCTTCGCAAATTTTACTTCACACCATGTCCCTTGTCTACATGAATTGACGCGTTATAGGCATATTCTTAGAGTACTTTAATATCTTTTATTTCATGATTCTCTTAATCAAGACGTTAAGTTAGCCTGCTTATCATTGAATCGTCAAGAAAAGTATTCAGAATGCGGAATCCTCAGGATCTTCAAGCTCAGTTTAACCTTTTCATGCAGTTGACGTATAAATTCATCTACAAATATTGTATAGAAGCAGATATATTAGAATGCTAGAATATTGGTTTATATAAAATCTGAGGATGTTTTCCTTCTTGTTAAAATTGTCATTTCTGGGAACAAGCTCTTGTACCAAATTTGTCTACATCGATTCTAAGCTTAGAGCCCACTGATGATTTTACTTCATGAACATAATTAGCTCGGAAAGGATTAATAAATTATTAAGCTTGTTAGACCTTTTGTTTGCTTGTAAGGAGAAAATTTCACAGCATATAAGATAGCCTACTCCTGACCGTTGGCCAACATTCTTATATTTAACACATATTTCTTTAATCTGTTACATGTATTCATCCCTGCATTGTGGGAACGAATACCTAAGTTAAATTAAATTCATGTGTCAGTGTGGCTGATTTCTTAAGACGATCATATACGTACCGGATTGCCCAGGTTCGATCATGGCAGAGACAGGGGAATCGGTTAGGAACAACGAATAGCTGGAGAAATTTTTTTCATACACTTTCCCTGGTAAGGTAGTAAAATGCGACCTAAATACTAACTCAAATTTGAAATAAATAATAATAGGCTATCCTACTGTAATCGAAGGGATATGTCGTGGCACAGTTGGTTGAGGCACTACGCTACGGAAGGTCGCAGTTTCAATCCCCGATGAGGTCGTTGGGATTTTTCAATTTGCCTAATCTTTCTGGTGGCACTATGGCCCTGAGATCGGCTCAGCCTCTACCAGGTATACCAGGAACAATCCTGGGGGTAAACGTGGCCGGTGGATAAGGCTGACAACCTTATCACCTTCACATATTTATTTATTTAGTCCGGTAGAAATATGACCATAAGGTCTTCTCTTCCCCTCTACCAGGATTCCAAAATCTACAATAATTAGAGTCTAAAAATTATTTTTTAAAAATACAATAAAAAATAAAAAATAAAAAAGCACTGACACTAGAGTTAAGATATCGCATTACATTAATAATATTAATTAAAATTACAATAAAAATCACTATACAACAATGAAAATTAAATCTAGGACGCATGATTTTTTTTAGATTATTTACATCCTTAATAATTCTATGTAAAACAAACGGCTGCCAACATTATCGCCTTCACATATTTATTTATTTAGCCTGGTAGAAATAAGACCATAAGGTTTACTCTTCCCCTCTACCAGGATTCCAAAATCTACAATAATTAGAATGTAAAAATTATTCTTAAAAAATACAATACAAAAATAAAAAAGCACTAACACTAAAGTTAAGATATCGCATTACATTAATAATATTAATTGCAATTACAATAAAAATCACTATACAACAATGAAAATTAAATCTAGGACGCATGATTTTTTTTTTTTTTTTTAGATTATTTACATCCTTAATAAGTCTTATGTAAAACACGATAACCCTGAGTAAGTTAGATATTCAAACGCTTTTTGTTTGAATTGTCTGAACTTTTGACAGTCCCTGACATTCATGGGCAAAGAGTTCCATAATCGAATTGTGGAAATGGTAAATGAAGTGGAAGAAAAGTGTGCCAGATGTTTCAAAATCTGGGAGCCTTAACCTCTTGGAAACCTATGGGCCTGTACAGAGACCACTTTACTTACTGTATCACTGCCAACAGGATGTTTTCAAAATCATATTTCAGAAGAACTGTACGGAAATAACTGGACCACAAGGGGCCGAACTATCAAGACGCTTACTGTAATGCTTTATACAGAGTGTTAATAAATAACACCGAAATATTTTACCTGTATATAGAGGGGACTTAGACAAGCAACTTTTATTAGGAGATTTTTGCTCTATATCGTAAAATGTGTATGCTACAGGGCATTAAAGTCATTATAATTTGGTGCTCATAAGCCAATAATTATGCGAAATAGGGTTAAACTTTTCATTACATTGACTTCATGCCTTCCTAATGATCCACAGAAATCTGAATCTTAATCATTCGTCTACAGCAATTACATAATTTAGAGTTTTAATAATCTGCAAAATTTACAGACTAATCGCATGACTGGCCGTCACTGCATTATTCTTCTTTTATTCATAACTACTGACTAAAGTGTTAACTACGAAGTTCCTTTGTTTTTAATTTTTCTCTAATGTTAGATGTCAGTAGCGGCCATGCCTTGGGAGATTTTATGCTGTAACAGGAAAAATTGAATCCATATAGCAAAAATATCCTAATAAAAGTTGCTTGTCTATGTCACCTCTATACACAGGTAAAATATTTCGGTGTTATTAATTAACACCCTGTATAAAAGAACATAATATGTAGAGCAAGATGTTGAAGGTTGCATAGTTTATTATAATAATGTCGGGAAGTGAAGACCATCCCAAGGAAACAGGTTCTACTGAGCACCACATATTGTACATACGTGCTCATGTCAGTGTTGTGCTTTCAAAAATGTGCTGGCCATCTTGCAGCAGGTGGAACACTCAGAAAAATAACAGGAATATTAAATTATCTCAGTAATGGCCAAGTTAAACTGAAAAGACAGCTTTTCAGGTTTACCTGACTTCAGAGAAACCCGCCAATACTACTACAAGTTGGAATACACGCTTGATTTATTTTTTCACGCAGTCTGGCTTTTCAAATATTTCTTCACGGGTTATATAGCGTTTGCAGAATACCAATATACACGGAACTGAAGTTGTAGCATAACTCGTTTAAATACGAGTATATTGTAGGGTATTATTTTGTTCTCTAGGAAGTGGGTCCATTTATAAAGAGAGTTATTTGAATGCTCCACTTGCTTGTATATTTCTTATATGAACCTAAAAAATCTTAATGTTCAAAAGTATGTTACTTAAGCCTTCGAGATAAGTTAAAAAATCATCACAGTTTATGTGTTATAAAAATGTCAATTTTCGTGTCTGTCTATCGATTTGTGACTTTTTTAATCACGCCTATTCAGCTTCAAACTCTTTTGAGGGGAATCGTATTCTGAATGTTTAATTCACGGATTTTTTAGAATAAAATTAGTAGAGTTAATGGGAGCTTGGAGAGTAAACAAAACAAAAATATTCAGTTATTTAAGTTTTAATTAAAAAATTATGCATGACAAAAATTACAAAAGCTTAATAAGAAAATATTATTTATATAATCTGATACATTTTATACTTGGAATAGTCTTAATAAACCCCACACGAGATTACAAGTTTCATCAGATAAATTTATTCACGGTTCCCGTTTGAAAATATATCAATAAACCCGTAATCTATCGTGGGATTACCTATGATGAAGATAGGCTATTATTTTTTGGTTGTCGTTACATTTTAAGACAACGATACACCTGATATTATGTAATAAAAGTAAAGTGTTCCATATACAGGCCTTGGAGGCACAGAGGGTTCCAGGAGGTTGAGGCTCCCAGATTTTGGACATTTGGCACACGAAGGTGGTAAGGGTGTCTGCCTTACACACCGGCCGCCTTACCCCCAGGATTGCTCCTGTATACTCATTTCTGTTAGAGGCTGAGTCGACCCCAGGGTCACAGTGCCACCAGAAGGATTAGGCCAGTTGAAAAACTCCAACGACTTCATCGGGAATCGAACCCGCGACCTTCCGGTTTGTAGCGCAGTGCCTCAACCACTACCGGCGTAGCCCCTGATATTATGTAGTCCTAAGTGTAATTATTTAGTAAATTATTTAATAAATCCTTGAATGTTTGGTAGGAAACGTTCCACAGTCCCAGCAGCGTCGCCAGGAATTTTATTAAGGGGGGGCAAACTCAACATAATTCCTAACACATTGATCCTTATTTATTTTGCTAAATTATACATTACTCTATAATAATAAGAATTAATTTACTATAGTGAACAAATAGTAGTATTACGACAATAATTAAGTGTACTGTGAACTAATTCCTTATTGAAGTTAATCAACATTGAAATGATACTAATGATATTTTATTATGATCGCCCGAAAATCAATTTCGGACCTCAATTTCAAATGATGAAGCTAAACACATTAATATTCGCTTAGTTAACAAGATCGTTATTTTGAACCCCAGCTAAATTCGACGAGGCTACAAAGTTTTTTTTTTTTAAGTTAACAGAATACGCTCTTTTGAGCAACGGCCTTGGTGACATATTATTATAAATACATATTATAATTATAATTAGTTAATACTTGCTAAACTCATTATAAAGTAATTATATATTTTTTTCTCCATGCAACAACTGCAGGTTGGCAAAGAGTACCATAAATAAATGAATCCATAAGGCAATCCAGAGGGGGGCAGTTGCCCCCCCCTTGCCCCCCCATGCCGACGCCCATGCACAATCCTCTCTGATGATACTTTCTTTGCCCCCGTGAAGAATGGAATCATTTGTTAATGAATTAGTAAATTTGATGTTGAAAATATGCTGGCAGTCATACTTTCTTGACTTAAGTTACTCATATCTAGTTATAGGCGCTCGTCATTCAGCGATGAGAATGAATTTCAAGGTGACGATATTTTAATTAGCAAAACGAGCGTAATAGAGGATCTTACGTATATTTGTTTTTAATTGCTAGCCACCACACCCAAGGTGTGACGCAGTGTTGTTTTCAACAGCTAGGTGTGCCGAATTGAACGATGCCTGCCTGCAAGCAGTCCTCCTCATTGTTTCGTCTCATTCGAATTAACTAGTGCACTTTCCCGTTTCAGTCACTCCTTATTCTTATTTCTAGCCTTACATTAATTAACATTTACATGTTAATACCACTTAAATTTACTCCGTAATTTCACATACTTCTTAAAATTATAAACTAGAAGGATAAATATAAGAACAAGAAGTATAAATATATGTATATTGCAAGTTTTTATAGTGAATTAAAAACATAATAATTATACAGACTGTGACCATCATCGGTGTACTGAAATATTGTCCGCATTACTCCTTTAACATACGAGGTACATTTTTTTTAATAAGATATTTATTAAAATTAACATACATGGGACTGACATATGCACACATAAATGCCATTGACCGGATAGAAATCAAGTCCGGATCGTACTCGAGATATTAATACACTAACTTGAAATATGATTTCGTGATTGAGACTTTTTCGTGCTCATTATGGATCCCGAAACGAAATATACCAAGCAAAGTTGCTGAAGATTAGGGTGTAGGAAATAGAAAGGAGATCTGCATATCGTCGGCTGAGTATTGTAGATCTCCTGGTTTTGCAGTACTGTACATCTATATAATGTGGACCTAAACTAAGAGTTTGAAATATACATTATATCATTTTTTCATTTAAAAAATGAAGCTTCTTACGCATATGAATTGAACAAGGCAGTAACTTAGTATCTATACATTATAAATACGCTGAATCATTGAACATTGTTTATTTGTTGTTTTTATGCTTGATTAAGCAGTAATTTCTTTAAAAAAGATAAATTGTTATTAGTTTCATAAATTCATACTTCTGACATTGTTAGCAAGTAGCCAAAAATTCAGTTGTTAGGGATCACCGTAAGGCAGTGAAGTATAGGTTATTTTCTTATTATAGTTGGAGAATACATTAAAATGAAGAATCTAAACGCAGTACAATGTTCACATAACGACATTATTCAAATGTTGAGCCAGTCATCCGTAATATAAATGGCGATGTTAATAATTTTAGCGATGATACAATCAAGTTAATTACCATTTTAATGCATATGAGTCTGCGACATTCAAGGAGATTTCATAATACATAAAATTAATACTATGACGTCTAGTCTGGTGTTGATATGCATGGATGTCTGATACATAGGAAAGGTTAAAATGTATGTCATTTTAATGTCATTTCGGATTGCTGTCAGTGCAATTAACCTCAATGGCTATGTTTCATTGCCGCATAGAATAGTGAGTATAAACAAGGCTATCTACTAGTATAGGTTTAGCTGGTCATGGACTATCTCTACTATCCATTTTTTAAAGTGTATAAATTTTCTCAAAACGGCGGTGCATTTGGAGTAAGAGTGGCTAACACACTCCTGGTGTTGTTTGAAGTCTGACTACGGAAAATTTATCTCAGGGAGGTTCTCGAATGAAATGTTGTATACCATGCTTTCAAAGCAAAATAAGTTCCGTTAGTTTGTGTTGTTCGTTCTGTTGGTTTCATCTTGGTATCATTTATTTAAAATATCATCGCAGTTTACATGTTACAGTAACTGGCGCTAAGAACACGGTTCCTAATTTATATATAGGCCTACTGGCCCAATTGACATTTGAACAGTCACCTTGAGAGCTTAGGCAATCATTGGATGTGCATAGGAGCTTCTTTGGGGGTATTTGGGTTTATTCCATATCATGCACGGCAAGATTAAGGCTCTTGTAGTATTACCTATAATAATTGGACGTGAGTATCTTATATGAAAGTCCCGAAATTTGAGGATACCTATTCGACAAGTACATAATCATTTCATTTGTGGAGAGTAATTAAAAAAAAGCCGAAACTTCACTTCTCGTGTGCCAGATTCTTATTGTATCCATCTTCATCCCTCCATCCATCAAACTGTCCATTCATCCATTCTCTCTTCGTCCATCAGTACGTCGATCAATTCTTCCATCCATCCAACTACCATCAATCTACCCAGCCATCCGTTCGCCATTATCAGTTGGTCCGCTTATCCCTATGCCCACCAATTCATTTATCGTTCCTTCATTCTTTTCATCAATTTGTCCACCAATTCATTTATCCATCCATCCATTCATCCATCTTTCTCTTCGTACATCCTACCGTTCATCCATCCAATTATTTAGCCGTTTATCTTATTATTTATGTACAAATAACTAAATGAAATAGGGATAAATAACCCAAATACTAAAACAAAAAATGCTAAAATTAATTTTCAATGTTAAGTTAAGGGAAAAATCTATTTTCAAAGGAGTAGTTACCAACATTGATACTTCTAGATCAGGGTAGAAAGGTATTATTAAAATATATGACCAACCATAAAATCGGAATTATAAATGCCTTTGACACATATAAAATGTTACTTCTTAGTACTTTCTTATAGTTTATCCTAAATAAAGTTGAGCAGAAAGGAACACAATTTTCCGCATGTCTCTGACGGAATTTATTTTAACTACAGGTCTTCAGTCTTCAGTTCTTTCTGCTCCGCAAATACTTATTCAAATCTTTCTACATTATAAAACATTACATGTAACAGATCTTGAATGGCATAACATCCCTATTTCTTTTTTGTTCTCCAAGTGTTCTAAAGGGGGAGTTACTTCACCCTTCAAATTCTTATCAAAGATATCTTCATCGTCTTCATAATATGCATATATCACGTAGGCCTATATGACCATTTGCCGTTGATGTCGAAGTTTGGAACATTGATAGGTTAATAGAGACTCTAAATAGGCTATGTGTTATAAAATAATGATGCTTTCTTCCTTAATATGTATATTAATTGAATATTTAATCATCGCTTAACACAAAACACTCCTGTGCGGAGCTTCTGAGAACTGCTCAGTCACCTGTCATTTATCATCATTAACGGTGATGTTGTTCATTAGAAATGCGTGATCTGCTAATATAACTATGGTTACCTCAACGAGATTTATTTATTGTTATTGCATGGCTCAGATAATGTAATATTACAAGTGACGAGACTGTTCACAGTAAAAGAGTCTGTTGTGACGCTATGACATCTTCCCATCAAACTGTCATTTGTCAAGGTAAGTTTGGTCCATAATCCGGGTGACCTGTAAATCGGGTGTTTCAGTTCGGTCCCACGATCTCCCACCAATCAGTCAACACCGTGTGGTTCAGTACACTGGTCATATGCACTCAATTTATCAATTACCAGTGAATGTTACAATGTAGAGTTTTTGCAGTATCTACGTTAATCCAGTAGATTAGAAACGGGGAGCTGGTGGTAAACACAAGGTTAATTATCCCTTTTTTTTCTGGAATAAAAACAGGTTTCCTTAATGAAAGAGATGGCGCATAATTGCCTATGATTAGCATTCTGTCATCATCCTCATCTGAACAATATGCCTAAAATGAGAACACCTAAGTTGGGCGGTGTCGTGCCAGACGCTAGTGCATGTAGTTTAGAAACGTGCTCATGGAGAGCATAGGAAGGTAATGTAGCTGCCTCATTAACCGACATGGTCACGTACGGCTACCTGTCTCAATAGATAATTTCTTCATCTCTTCAAATCAAAGTAACACAATTCAGTTACTTGGATTTCCTCATCTATTACAGTATTCAAATTTCATTCTTTCCATTATAATACCTTCTTCCCTCCTTTATGTATTGACTACTCTGTGCTAGCTTAGTTTATTCTTCGAGTTTCTGTCGACTTTATATCCTCCCTTTTCAGTCTGATTTGCTTTTATCTTCATAGTATTCTTCGATTCTTCTGATCAAGTTCCATTCACTTATATACCAACATCTTTGTCGTATAGCACACATCATCATCTACAATAAATCTGCCAGTCTCAGAGAACGCAAATGCAAATAATTGCGTTTACGTTCACCCCAATAATGGGACGGAAACAAGATATTGTATTATATATTATTTAAGTACAGTACTTTAAGTTTGTATTTTTGTCTTTATATTTAATGTACGTTTCTTGTATTCAGGTATATCATTTCTTGTTTTTCATTTATTTTTATTATTAATATGTATTTTATGTTTTTGCTCTGGCTGAGTGGTAGAGAAGACCTTATGGCCTTAACTCCGCCAGGTTAAATAAATAAATAAAAATGTGTTGCAATAAATTTAGTAGTCTGGAACTCTTAAGTGTAAAAATGGAACCCTTGTAGAGTGGTTCATGTATCCGTCCTTCAAAAACATATAGAACTGCATACTTAAAAAAATTAAATTGGAACAGACAGTGGCAATCTCAAAATTATTTACATTTTTATATTCTAACGACAAGTGAGCTGTCTGGGGCAGAAAAGTAACGATATTCTCAAGGCTGTAGTTTTAAAGGCACCTAAAATAATTATAATGGGGGAAAATTCCGGCACACTGGGGACGGTTATAGGTCTAACGTAAGTAGCAGTAGGCCTATACAGACGTCATTAAACAACAAACGAAAATTATTAATTCCGTGATCGTTACCATTATATCATCTTTTTTTTTATTTCATCTATCTTCTTTTCTCTCTTTTCCATTCTCATTTGCTATGGCCATTACAATTACTTTTACCACCATCACGGCTAATATAATCCTTCTAATGCTGCTAAGATCTACAACTAACCATGTTCTGACTTAAGATTTTAAATGTTGATTCCTCATCCGATTGCATACTATTAATGTCATTAATAATTATAAATTAATTATATTTAATTTGTAGCATTTGAAGCTGTTTTACACTACTCGGTTGAAACAACTAATATTCTGGGGAAAATATTTTTCTTAACTTAAATTATTGGAACACGAAATTCATCAATTTAAATCATTCTAACTAACCGCTCATAAGAAGTGTTATTTACACATTCTGAGCAATAAATTATTTCTCAACTTAAACTGCAGAATTACTAACATTACGGAGAATCAACCAGTAAAAAATTCCACATTTAATAAGATTTTAATAAAGATAACATTTTAAGTAATTTTTCAAGTTTACATTTACGGTATCTAATAAGATTAGATTACAAACCTTCTTAATTGAAGTTTACAGTTTTAAAATCTTTAACATTTGCTTATCCCTTAAATCTTATTTGGAAAAATTGCAGATAACTAGTGGAATCCTCCGAAACAATTTATTGGAAAATAAAAATATTTTCTCACGCCATTATCACGTTTCCGATGCTCAAAACTGGATTAGATTTTCCGCTATACAGTACCTACATCATTCATAATATGACCAAGTTGACAACCACAACAGATGGCCATGACTGAACCCACGATCCACTGATTCAGGGCCAGTCATGTTAGCACCTATCAGAGCTCCCTCATTACACATGACATTCATACAGCAGACCAGGTTATAAATGAAGTTATTAAATTAGCCGTAGCGAGTTATTGCAGGAGCACAATCGCACTCGTGCATTAAAAAGCAATTAGACTCATGTAATTGAATTACAGTAATTACATATCACTGCCAGCTCTACGTGTCGTTATGCTGTAATCAGGTCACTTCCATCCCGGTGTGATGAAATCTGATAGTGAGGACGTAACAAACGACGGGTTGCTATCCAGCAAATGTATTACAGCATTACCAGTTATGAATCCCAGTATAATTCAAACGTTTCACTAAAAGCCAGAAACACTATATTATAGTCATTTATTAGTGCGTTATTTGAACACGTATTTATGGCATGGCGAGAAAAATACGAGGGAGTAAGTCATGGCTACTATTTTTTCTTTTGAATATGTGGGACATTTAAAAATTTTGAAATATACAAATGAGAGGGAGGGTAGGCCTATAGAATGTATGTATAATACCGATTATGGGTACTACATGTAGGATAGTGAAGGAAACAGACACTCACAAACTTCTATTCGCGACTACATCGTGCCACTTTAATTCACTGCGGTAGTTGGAAGCATGAAACCGCACGTAACCACTCCACGATCCCAAAGCTTCCATCAGCTCTTTGTGGTATTCGTATTCTTTGACATTTCTCCCTCGGGTAGTTGCTATTTTACTTAAGAATGGTATTAACATCTTGTGATATCCATTCTCCACGGCGGTTGACTCACAACTAAATTACCATCACCTCTATTCGTATAACTGTACATCACAATGCTACCAAATGATCTATCTATATACTTGAGGTGTCATTCTCTCTCATGACATATAACATCTCATGGTACCATTGCCTTACTCCGAGTGGGAAAATTAATTGCCACGATTTATGCTCTATCGTTCTTATATGAATTATGTTAAGGATAATATTAACATGTTTCGACTAAGTAGTGCAAAACATGAGCGTAACAGAAGTACGGATAATCTAAAGTTAAATGAATGCAGAAACACCTTCGCCAAAAATAGATTTAATTAGTTGGATATTAAATTATATAATGTATTGTCAAAGCATATTAAAAATTTATAAACACAGTCAAAGTATCAGTGAGACAGTTAATTAAATAATCTCTCTTTGTATGACATCAATAAATAGTTCAATTCATTTAAAGGTTAAGTCTTTTATTACCAGTGTTAATGTTATTAAATTTTAGATATGTCCATGAATGGTGTGACTAATTTCATTTCATTTTTCTTATCTGTTTGAAATGTGAAATTTGATTGCATCTATTCTACATAGTATCTGCTGAGGTTCAACTCAGTATCTATTGTCGATTGAGAAGGGTCTCATGTTAGCTCGATGAGGCAAGAAAAGTTTCGTAAACTACGAGGCCATGCCCTTTAATGTCTTCATTTATTCCGAGTTTTTCACTATTGCATGAGAAAGGAATATTTTTATAGCACCAGACAACGAAGGATAAGGTCTATTCTTGAATCGTGTTGATTCGTTCCACACGACGATCATCGAAGCAAAATTAATGCACACAAACAAGTGAAAGGCCAATCCCAAACATTTTTTCAACATTGCAGTGTATAATCCCACGGAAACTGGGCTATACATGCTCGATTTTCTTCTCTCCCAATGCACGATTTTTCTATGGACAATTTCTGCAATAACGCGTCATATCTGTTACAGCCAGCATGTCACCATTGTTAAAAAGCAATGGTTCGACTCCATCCTCTGAAAATAGCCTTCCATCCATATTAAGTAAACCTAGTCCATAATTGTTTAGAAGACCAATTATTTAGGTCTTTTTCAAGAGGGTTCACTGTATTTTTATACTAATTCCAGATAATATCTACATATGAAAGGACACAATCTCATTCCAATCCAGTGAGTTTCCTGACAGGCCATCTTTGTATCATCACGCAGCCTGCTAAGGTATAAATTATCGTATAACACGATACATTTTAACACGTTTGGCATCACTAGTTTCCGTAGAATGGGATAAATCATTTACAAAGCAGTGAGCACCAGTAAGCGAGACATTTTACCTGGAAATTAAAATAAAGTTTTATAGCAGTCCACCAATCTGAGTCGTGCGCGAGATCCAGGTTACAAGATACGAGAACAGCAGGTGCTTCTATAAGTAAGTTCACGAGGCACTCAAAATAAACAATACAACTTTATAACAGCTTATTTTCGCCATTCCGTGTACATGAATTATTCTGAAGATCTGCATTAAGCAAAAGCAGGTCCAGGAATAAAACTTCATTGATAAAAACACTCACATGACTGATTTTCTCTATTCACATTCTGTCATAGAGAAAGTGGCAGCACTGCAGGAGTGTGGGTTCATTGTGTTAGCCTCTATCTGACAAAACTCCTAGTATTACTTTTAAATAGATGGATAGCTTATAACCACCCTGAACCGAAATACTGCAATACAACCTTTCGAATTATAGTGCTTAATAGAAGTAGTTACGGTAATGCTTTCGAGAAAAATACGAAATATGTATATTTTCTTAATAATAATAATAATAATAATAATAATAATAATAAGAGAAAGTCGTCGACATGCTTCGTGTCCCACACCTAAAACGAAAGAACTAAATTAATTTTTTATACGAATTTCCTATTCGAGCTTTAGGCCTAATGTTCACAGACAGATACACAGACACAAACTCACGATTTATGAAGGTATTATTTTTGCACCCAGGAAACCCCAAAATCTGAATATAATAAGATATATTGAGACAATAAGGTGGAACCTTTGAATATAATACAGGCTATTTTATCTATCCTCATAGGAATCAATATGAAACTCATTAAGACAAAATCTGTTTTAATGCTGAAGACTTGAAATTAAATTTGAGGATCGAAACAATAGGCTACTTCCTCTACCTATAGAATGTACGGTAAGGGAAAATAAAGTAAAAGGGAGATAGGTTTTGCTTAACTAGCACAGGCTAGTTAGTTCGTACAGCTTCTCTTTAAATAGAAAGTGTTGGAAATTTCAAAGTATTAGGTCTTAATTTTTAGAAAATAGCCCATGCGAAGGTATATTCCTTAAACCTACTTCACACATTTCAACTTTATTAGTATTGTAATAGAATCGTAGATCTATCTGTATTTGCCCGAGTGATGATTTACAATTCTAAACAAGGCATGATTCATTTTCCCAGCAAAAAATAAGAACTAACTACCCACTATTTTTTAAAGAATGGAGCTTCCACAAATCACATTTTTAGGCTTAAAACGTCTAAAAAAATCTCTAAGACAACAGACGGTGACAAAATAAATGTTGATAAAACAACGAAGTACCATTAAGTTGATAAAATAAAAAGTCTCCATACCGTTTTAACAGTGGAACTTTCACAACTAGACTATTGTACATTACCATGAAGTGAAAAGTGTCGAGATAATAATTTGGAAATATACTGTGATTATATTCAGTACAGTCCGTTTCAAAAAAATATGTATCTCGGAGACAACAAAGACAGTGAGCCGAGTAAATGTAGATAAAACAACGAACTTACATTAAGTTGATTTGTGAACCAGCTTGTGAAGATAGGGAAATTCTATTGTACAAAAGGAAGTAGATAAGAACAAGATTGTGAGGTTAGAGGAAGGGTCACAGTGTGTTAGTGTCCATTTCCAGAGCAACGTGACGCCATCAAGATGGCGGATGCCTACACGGGAGCAACAATGGCTGGTGACGCTTCACTTAACTGTATTCTCTGCTTCCGGTGTAGGCGTTTGTTTTCTCAGCAATCAATCATGGCCGCTCTTTGGCAAGGATCGACCTAACCCCTTGACCTCGAGAGTGGGGCAACTATATTCTCTGATGCACTTCGTATACTGACCGCTATAGGGCGTAGGCCCAAGTCAATAAAGGTTACAATTATGGTTAACTTACCATCCTCTACCTCGTAAAACTGCTACAAACAATGTTTTTCTCGTACCCGTCTACGAAAACATTTATGTTTCGTATGTTTCCAATATAATAAATGGTATTTATATTACATTCTTAACAGAGATATATTGTTTTATTTATCTAACTGAATTTTCCGTATTCGGAGAATTTACAGTCGTCATAAAAAGAAACGACTCTGAATTGAATTAAACAATGTTGCAATATAGGCTAACGGTCGCCCACTTAGATGAAGGCATGATCAACGATCTTGTCTTAGTAACAGCATATTTATATTTAAATTTTATAATGTAAATTACGAAATTCAATATGCATCTTCATGTGAGTGTGTATAGTTTCATCCCACACTTCAATTTTAAAAATCTGACCAACTTTCTTTATAATCCCAGCTAAACAGAAAGGATAATAGATTCATAAAATAATGGAGATTATAAATTTACGAACCGCTATTAGCTTAATCTAAATAATAAAGAGATATCAGAAAAGTAGCCAAGTATGCTTCCTCCTTCGTGAGCTGAACAAGATCAGGAAACTCATTAGCTTTTTGATAACCGGTGATTTACAGATGCCAGAAATTAATGAAATAAAACTTGATCAAGTAGGTATTTTAAGAAGTGGAGGGACTGATAATTTATTCCTCTATAACCAATTTGCATGGCATAAACAAATAGACAGTAACGTGACACTTAGGCAACCCACCCGACACATTTGCATCTTTTCTTACGTGAACTCTTGAAGATGTGCCTAGGTGTGGTGTATTGTCAGTGCACTCTCTTATTTCTACCATCTTCCTACTTAAGTTTCTCTGAATCACCCCTTATTTGATACTGTACGCCTGTACACTCAAAGGAAACGATCTTCATGCTGTGATCTTGGAGAAAACTGACCTGGCCCATCCTTTGTCACGTCATTATTGAGAGAGGTGTAGAGCATGAAATCTTTGCAGGAACTTTTTAATATAATTCACCTCTGCTAACCTAGTTCTTGGGCGTGAAAACAAATCAATTTGGTATCGCTAGAATTGACCTTCACTGCAATTAACCTGGATTGGGTTGGTTTCGTGGGAAACTTGGCCTATGTTATGGAAAGCTCGTGATTGTCGCGGAATAAGAGCAACGGATCAGAACGCAGCATGGGATTTAGCTGTCCGGGTCAACATTCCGAGCGCGCAACCTGTGCAAAAATGCCACATGATTGATTGTCCTCGTTGTGCAGAAAGGGGCTAATGCAGGTGCCTTTTTAAAAAAAATGTTCCTTCCACTTATCAGAAGTGAAAGACGAGTAAGCTTGCTGTTAACCTGCAAGATAATTATACGAGACTAGGTAACTTGAAACTTAAGGAAGTAAGTCACCGTAACGAAGGTACGGAATATGCCGTATATGCCAATACAATGCTATATATGGCATATAAGCGGTTCCCATTCTTTTACGTGTTCCTCTTTAAATACTTCTTTGGCATTGGAGGACCCCATAAGATATTTGATTGGTAATTCGGAATACTATTTTCAGCCGGCAGAAACGGTGATATCTCATTCCATCCATGGAATTGTCTAGGTTTCACTAACATAATTACTTTTTTAGTAGTCTTTGGTGTTTTTAAAGTTAAATTTAAAATATTAGATGTTTCGCATGAGGAAGCCATGGAAGACATCTTGGCCAAAGCATTCTTTGTTTCTTAAGCGCTCCCTAGGATGTTTGTTTTCGGCTCAGTCTTTTTTAAATATCAGGGAAACAGCCCTAAAAAAAAAAATTTTGCTAAAAAAAAAGATGTTGAACACAACTTATAACACCAAATTACACAGATGGTTGTCAGCTGCTTGCAGTGAAACGCAGCGTCATACCTTTGAATTCATATAGCAGATAAGCCTATTTAAATAATGTTTGCAACAAAATGAACTTCAAAAGGTGCAGCATATTTAAAAAATTAGTTTGAAAAATGGAACAGTATTTTGAAGGTGGTAAATTGTACCTACCCTTCATCTATGGTACCTTTTGTATGAATAGTTAGAAAAGTAAAAATCACCATGGTTATGGAAATGCCCTTGTTATTTCAAAATACTGACCGCTATTTCGAGAATATTCAACAGAAACCCAAACATTGTCTCTACAGCGAAAACCCACGGACCTTAACTTACGCATTTATTAACAACAAAAATGTATACCTTACGAACTCTACCAACGATTGTAAAACTTGACAGAGGCCTAATACACAGTAGGGATAGCCTATGGTTTTCACCACGTGAGTAATTTATAACGAATAACAGCTTTACTAGAGGAAAACGCTGTCAGATTTTGTTTAAAGACTCTAATATGGGATTCTCATTAAACCCGAATTGTCATATTCACGCCCACAAGGGGCCGTGTTGAAGACTTTCTCGCCCTCGAAAGTCCATATCCCTCAGCCGGAAATGAACTTCAAACCTCGGGTTCATGAGCCAAAAAGCACTGTTGCTACTAAGGACTCCACAAGTAGACACAAGAGCTCGTTTTTATCCAACTGAAATACAGTTTAGTAAAATTTACAATCGACTTCGTATTGCACTAAAATCAGGTAGAAATCAAAATAGCTTATTTATCATGCTCAATTATTGATTACATAATTATATTATATCATCTTCGGGTTTTATTGATTACTGTTTCAATTAAACACTATTCAGGACAAGGCTAGGTATATGCAATATTAATAAATAAATAGATTAGATTTCTAAATGCATCCTAATTGAATTAGATGAACTGTAGCTATTAAACATGGCGTTCTCTGCATGATGGCATTGAACTTGACGTTGCGTTCTCATTGAGAAGCGAGTAAATTAATGCATTACTATGTGCGTACCGCCTGTTAGCCTTGATTATGAATGAACATGCCCACTCTATTACCAAAGTTTCACGTCCCACTCTCTGCACATGGGTGTTCAATAGAATCACTAATAAGCTGGTGAAACACTCAACAAGTATTTTAAGGTCAAATTCTACGGATCTCCATTAATAACGAAGCATAAACTTGCACAAAATTTGCACTCGCCGAAAGAATGCTCTGATTGGAAGACAAAGATATTATCTAGCACAACTGTAGTGCAATGAAAATTTTATTTTATTACCTGTTTGTTAGTATCGATTTGGTGCGAGATTTTGTGTAAGTACGGGTTATATGAAGATACTGGTTGATAATCTTTTAAATTAGTCAACAATATTAGTGGAAAGGTTAAAATTGACTGAGGAGAACCCCGAGTCCCTGAATAGTATCTCTTTAAGGGGAAGAAGTACCTTGAAAAGGGGCGAAATACCAATTTTCATTTTATTGCTTAATTTCATAGATCGATTGTGCTTTATGGAAATATAAATGTATTTTGAACCACAAGCCTATTTAAGGCTTAATGACAGCTTATTAGACTATTTATATGATTATAATCTACATATATTATATCTATAATTTAGGCCTATTTTATGTTGTAATTTTGCATTCCTTCTTATGTAGCTCATGACCAACAAACATAGGCTACATGGCTGAGATATTTAAAACTGAATTGTGTGTGTTAGTAAACAAAACCAACTATAATTCCTTTGCTGATTAATGATAAGCGCAAATTACATAAATGAAAATTACGCTAGAGAAAAATATTGTCTTTGCTAGAGTATTTTTGAAGTAAAACTTATTTAGTGACGGTAGAGGGTGAATCGGGAAAATCAGTCACACTAAAACCGTCACGAAATCAGTCACAATCAGTCACACTCAAAACCGACTTGTTTCGGTGCGGACTGGACAGAAAACAATCAACTCAATGATTAGGAGTAATCAAAGGAAATTTTTCAGACCTTATTTCCTCAATGGCAATAGACAATTCCTAAGCAATCTAAAGGTATATTATCTATTTTATGGAACCCGGAGGTTCATTACCGCGCAACACCAAAATTAAAAAATACAAATTTCCAAAAAAAAAAAAAAAAAAAAAAAAACAAAATTAAAAATTAAAACATCCAAAAATCCAAAATTCAATAAATAATAAATTCCAAAATTTAAAAATAAAAAATACCAAAATTGAAAAAATCTAAAAATCCAAAATTGAAAAAACTAAAATACAAAATTAAAAAATCCAAGAAATTAAAAATTAAACAATTCAAAGATCGAAAATTTAAAAAATCCAAAATTAAAAATTCAAAGATCCAAAATTAAAAAGTCCAAAATCCAAAATTTAAAAAGTCCAAAAACCCAATATTAAAAGTCCAATAATGCAAAATTGAAAAAATCCAATAATCAAAAATTGAAAAAATATATAAATTAAATAAAGTTTTACTTCTGTCGCGTGGCGTTCCACGCACTCTTTTTTTTTTCTTTCTTTTCTTTTCTTCAGAGACGTAAAGTTACAACACGTTCCACCCCGGCCAGTTATTTTAACTGTATTATTTTTATGAGTTTAATTAAAGCCTTGTGCTAGTGCTCTTTCAATTTTTTCCATAAACTTCAATAAATGGACACATTAAAATGGCAATTACAGGTTAATTTTATGTTTAAAGTGCTTGTACGTGTGTTTTTAATAGACTAACATATTTATGTGCATGATTATTATCTTCAATAACCCTTTTAAGTCCATTAAGCAATTTAACTTGTTAACTGGAATTACAAAAAAAACTTAATGCAAATGACATTTGGTCCCCTTTTATATGCAGCTATTAAGATTACTAATGAACTAATTAAGTAACCTATCAAAGAACGAATTAATCCTAGCTTTGGGAGACATGACTGAATTACAGTTTGTCAGCAGAGTAATGAAGTGCAATAACTCCACATTTTGTGATAAATGATTCAGGCCTAATGTATATTTCGAATTCTAAATTTAGGTGGGCATCATAAGCATAGGCCTAAAGGCTTACGTTCTTAACCCTTATTAAATACCGAAATATGTTGGTCTAAATCACATTAAATATGAGACTTCTTCGTTTTCTCCAATTTTATATTGACTCTGTAGCAATTAAACTTGTTATGCCTACAAAATTTTAAATACTAATTACAGTATAGCCGTTTCCAAAAAAAATCGCGATAAGTGAAATCTTCCCTGTAAAGTGTACCTAATAAAAGTAACAGAAAGTGTTACACCTCAGAAAGATAGCTAATCCAAATAATAAATGTTGTTTTATGCGATTTGTTGTTCTCGAGCTACGCTGTTGGCCGTCACACACACAGAGAGAGAGAGAGAGAGAGAGAGAGAGAGAGAGAGAGAGAGAGAGAGAGAGAGAGAGAGAGAGAGAGAGAGAGAGAGAGAGAGAGAGAGAGAGAGGGAGAGAGAGATACATGGGCGCCGATTTTGGGGGCAATGTAACTTTCTGCACCAACAGTCAAGATTTTATCATATAAGACCTATGTAGGCCTATAACCACTAAAAATCGAATTTTTCCCATAAAAAATATGTTGATGCACCAACGTGTTTCTAAAAATTGTATTTTGGATCTCAAAACGTGTATAAATGCTGAAAATGTAACAGAATAATCCATCTACCTACGGTATCTCTGGTTCAGGGGGGTCTGGACTTTTGCGTCCCAAAACCACTAAACTAGGACTTTTGTGTCCATAGATCCTCAGACCCAATGACCCGTTTGCGTCCCGTGTCTCTCTAGAGCAATGACCAAAATGCGTCCCATGGAATACAGGTACAATTAATAATTTGTACCATGCAGTTCGTTTAGCATTACCCAGGGTACACCCCGAAGAGGCAAATTGCTACACACCCCAAAAATGTTTTAATAAAATTGAAGCGGAGAATAAAGTTACTCTTTGTCTTTTGGCTACCAGTTTACTTTCTTGTGGTTGGTAGGAACTTAAATGATACTGTTCCCACATATTCCAGTCTGCTAAGTGCTTCAGTTCTATATTCAACCATTTTCTCTACCAAGAAGGCCTCTTTTAAATTTTTCTTGGCATTGACAACGGTTGTTGAGCGTGTGTGAATATATGTTTCTGCTTGTATATTCTTCAAGGCTTCGTCAGATAGATGTATCGATCTTGTTCAAGACGGGACGCACGAGGGTTGTTTACGTCAAATTGCACCGGACACATGAGGGTTGTTTTGATGAAGCGACCACTCACTTTGGGACGCAAAAGGGTACGACCCGGTTCAGGTCCTAGCGTCCTAGTTATACCATACTTCATAAAACAAAGTTTGTTTTTTCTAAATAAACTATTACATGGGATTTAGTTCATGTTCTGGTTTCAGGCATTTTTCCTCATGTCAACCTCGACTGCAATCCCTTGTGATTGGTGTGGGACGGTAGTAAAGATACATTACGAACATGCAGTAAGCGCTTTAACCTTGCATATGCCGAACCCAAGGCTTCCCTCACAGCGGGTATCCGGATACTCTGGGATAACAATAACATGATATGTTGCGAAATTCCTTCTGCATTTCACTATTTTAGCAAAGTAGATCACGAGAATAATGAAGTTGTAAACTTGCAGTCATGCATGTTTTCAAATGAATCGAATTTAATTCTGCATAAAAAGGAAGAAGAAAAAAGTCAGTGATGTGATGTAACCAGAAGAATGCTCTCGGGTGTGTCACGTGTTGCCTACACATTGATACATGAATTCATTGAAGCAAGACTTCAATCGTTTTAATGTATAGGCGAGCAAGTAGCACGATGCAGCAATGACAATAGTATATTGCCGTGATCGTCTAGAAAGTGTGTTTTAAAAGAATCGAGGAAGTTACAAAAACCAAAAGAAGTAAAGTTTTTTTTATTATTATTTCCAATATTCTGTTATAGGCTATATTTCACACACATGTGTTGGATAGAATTTTGTTCTACGATAGGGAAAAGACCTGAAAAACTTACGTGAAATAACAATAAAATACAAACGTCTGTTCGAGATACTAGGGGCTCCAAACGTAAAGTAAAGTGTTCCCTATTAAAAGCCATGGAGGCCCAGAGGCTTCCAGGAGGTTGAGGCTCCCAGATTTTTAGACATCGGCACATGAAGATGGTAAAGTTGTCAACCTTACGTACCGGCCGCCTTTACCCCCCGGATTGCTCCTGGTACTCATTTCTGTTAGAGGCTGATTCGACCCCAGGGCCATAGTGCCACCAGAAGGATTAGGCCAATTGAAAAACTCCAACGACCTCATCGGGGATCGAACCCGCAACCTTCCGGTTAGTAGCGCAGCGCTTCAACCACTAAGCTACGGCGTACCCCTAGGCTCCAAACGTGACATACAGAAATTATATCCAGCGAAAAGAAATCGAAGAGCTATAATAAACAATCAATTCACTTTTAAAAAGTACATTTTTTTTTTTTTTTTTTCGAAAATTGAGATAGGCCTTTGCTTTTGTAATTGTTTTATAATTTTTGTAATGTATTTTAGTTTCCGAATTTAATGGCTTATCCCTGAACAATTTCGCCGAACACTAATTCAGAATATGGAGGGGAAAAGAGTTATGAAAAACTTTTTTAAGCAAATTGCGCGAAAATTGTAGTCGTTTTATGTCGAAAACACGTTCATGAAAAATAATCAAAAGTAATTATACTCTTAAGTAATAATGCTATGACCAGAAAAAGGTAATAACAGCGCTTATTGATCTTTAAAAGTAGATTATAAAAATTACTTAGGCCCTATATACCGGAAACTTCTGCTCTGATATCAAGTTAAAATGCATACAATTTCACTGAATAAAAATAAAACAAGTATTTTTCCATCTCAATACAAACAAATTCTGAGGACTATATTATTATTATTTTCATTATTACAAGTTATTATTATTATTATTATTATTATTATTATTATTATTATTATTATTAAAATCGTTTACGGCCATTAGAGACCGCGTTAGGCAACAGTTACACGTTTTCGGAAGCCTTTTTTTGCAGCCCAAAATATTTGCACTCTTTCATGACAATTCAGAACATTTTCAATGGTCAGACGTCAGAAACGAAACATTTAAAGATATGATAATGCATTGTGCGCATTTTTTTCACAGTTTTCATGCTAATCAATTTTATCACCATTTAAGAACATTTAACAAATAATAATTAAAAAGTATAATGGTATTGCTCTAGAAATAGTCTAGTAGGCCTATACTTTAAAAGGAGATATCCAATTGACCATCCAATAGAAACACTGTTACTTAACAAATAAGAGTCACAATCTCTGGAAATCCGAAAGATATGGCTAAAGTGGTAAAGTCGCTGTCTAATATTCGATATATCCCGGCTTCGAACCTGGCCTTTCTGATGTGTGTTTTTTCTTGAGTTTTCCTTACAAAGACCAATTCCGGCTTGGACTGTGTCGTGTTAATCATATACTGGAGAGTACCTCTATGTCCTATCTGAATATAATATGTGATCCATAGATCGGTTTCCTCCCTTATGGACACTGAAAGAGGAGATAAATCAATAAATTAATGAAACCGAAGGAAAGAAAAATATCGATGTCTAGAAAATAAAAATAATATTATTCAATAAACTACTAAATGTAGTTTATTACTAGGTCCTAGATTCTTGGGTTTTAAACTATTTTGTTCCTTGCCAGTTGACCGTGATATATTAATATAATTATCCGTTTCATTGTCATGACAGTCACATAACCCAATCCTATAAATCCTAAAAATGACCAAATAAGACGTTAAAAACAAAAAATGGCTAAACCTGTTTTTAATTAAAATAAGATAAAATACTTAACAAACAATAATAATATGTAAATAATATAATTAATTATTACCATTGTTCTACTAAAATTACTTTATAAATATCTGTCTCTAATTTACTTTGTTCGTTGTTGCCAGTACATTTGTAAGAGAAAATATAGCATTGCATTTTGTAACCCATTGTACCGGTAAAAGAAATCGTTAATGAACCAAAATCCCCGTTATCTTTAGAGGCAATATAAAGGAATTCTTAAGAAGCTTACACTTACAGTTTATTCACATTGTTTGCACCAGCAAAATACCGAAAGTATTCTGTAAGTTCGATGATTAGTTCAAAAACGCTCTTGTTGAATTTATGTTGGAGTTGGACAGGGTAGGCCTACTTCTAATATTAATTTGTCGTGCTCTATAAACTATAACTGTTAAAACCAAGCAACACTTTTGTGGTTCAGAACCACGAAATCCTAAGTATATTTTTTTCAATGTATTTATTGTATTACCAGTGAAAAAAAGTCATAAAATGACAAAAAATTAAAATACAACCATTTAAATATGTTTAAAAACTAATTCAGGGTTTATAAAACCCTAAAAATCCGGGCTCTATTATTACGGCATTAGCCTATTACTGTGCTATTATCCTCGTTTTATCTAACAGTCTTCTTTACTCCTACAAAGAATCAAGCTGGTTAAGGTAAAACTCCGGGATCCAGTCAGGTGGACAAAGGTCAGGGAGGAAGAAATAGCGAGAAACATCTGTTTGATTGTTTAATGAAGAGCAGTGTTGTACTAATTAACCAGCACGGATGCTCTCGAAAGGTCACTCAAACCGTTTCTTACAGACGATCTCACGGCACGATTTTCAGTTTGGCCTTTCTTTACAGTGACAGCTTAAGTTATTAATTTCTCGGCATGAGGAAACAGAGACAAGTGACTTGTACCCTCTGGAGGAGAGTTACATCAAAATGTTTATGCTTATCGTTAAGACCGTTTTGCACGTGATCTCCGTGATGAAATCAATCTGGTTTCCGTATCAATGCAACGCCCACGACATCTGTGTGTGTCTTCCTAGAAACATGTCACAATCTGAACCCCAAACTCCCTGTTAATACTCATCACAGTGCTATATGTTCTCAGCTAGGTTGGAGATCAAGATCCCTTAAGTTCCTGGTCTCTTAACCCTAGAATATGTCACGCATTTCGCCTCTTTCAAGTCCTTCAGGGACGTGAGTGAAATCATGAAACTACACCAAAACCCACCCAATGCGTTTAAGCAAGGTGATACAGCAGTAATTTTCATTGTCTTCAGCGGAAACGTGGAGGTTCACAACAGGACTTGAACTCGGGACCGCTTGCACCACAAGCACTAGCATTAAACTAACTGGGGACCTAAGTCACGTAAATAACATGGAAATGTTGCATTATGATATCGAAACATTTCACTTTACTCATTTTATTGGGAGCTCATAGTGCCTCATACCGTAAGCTGGGAACATTCCTAATTACTCTTTCGCAAGAAAGCTCAACTTATACATCGAAATCGAATTAATTTCCTCTAAAATATAATTTTCAGTGTGTAAAGGAAAATATATTTATTGAAGAACAACGACGAGGTAGCGGTAAGGGCGGAAAGTATAAATTTCAGTGTGTTATTAAAAGGATGTTAAGCAGCATGTTTTGTACAAAACCTCTTTGAAATGTCTTTCAAATATACAAAATGGTCTAACATCAAAGCTGAAGAATAGTCATAGCTGGTTAATAAGAAATGGCTGTGACTGTATGATGTCTGGTATTAATAATTAAGATTTTGTCTGAACTGGAGATTTTATCAAGTTAGTCCATTTTATCTTTGATCCCATTAACCTTTTCGTTGCAACTGATGTATAAATTCGTCATTAATGATTTTTTAAAAGCAGAAATATAAAAACATCAGAGTAATACCATATGTAAAATGTGAAGATTTTTATATTTTCATTATGATTGCATTCCAAGAAATCATATGTTTTACTCAAATTTTCTTTATTGCTTTTAAACTTAGTTTCCACTGATGATTGACGATTACCTTATATACAAATTAAGCCTTGTAACTTTGTAAGGTAAAGTAAATAACTCTACTTAGGCCCGGTTGCATAAAAGCTCCAGATATCTTCTAGACAGCTAATCGTTCTATACATTTATAGACTCGATAAACACCTTCCCATTTCCGAAAGCGAATTTGCTCAAGAAATAGCTAATGGCAGATAAATGAGTTGAGCACTTTGTCAATAGATGGAGACACGGTGCTTACTCTAATATCAAGTTGGCCGTGACTGAATAACAACCAATCGGAGCGCTTCTTGCTATTCTATTCAAAATGGCTGAATTATCTTTCTGCTTTTTCTTGTCTGCTGTTTCTCTGCTAAAATGAATGTAAAACGTGAGATAAACTACGGTAATTTCGATTTCGAGACTTGTGCATTAGAGAAAAATGTCACCCATCACAATCTGACAACATAATGCGTAAAACGTAACACATTAATTAAGTTATAGCTAATTTACCACAGAAAGGAATGCTTCGATGGTTGTTCCCAATTCTAATGATGGGCAATTTAACGCTGAAAAAGGCATGCTTGCAGTTGTTCCTTATTTAATATGATGGCCTATTTATCCATAGGTCTTTCCGAAACTCAATATCGTCAAAGATCTAATTCTTTCAGGGAATACTTTTTGCTTTACACATCTCTAGGCCTAATTATTGCCTCAGGATGAAGATGACGAGAAAGATGATGATTATGTATTAATATTCGTGCTGTAAAATGGCAATATTTTCTTCAAGTGTTGCATCAGAAAATAAAATTAATATACTTAAGCTACATTTTTTCCGAATCTGAATATCATCGTAGGCTACTTCTTGAAAGGATTGCTGTATTTCTTTCAGGGAATATTTACTTCTGTATAGACCTAGGCCTTATACGATCTGGCATTAAAGATGACCAGCAAGAAAATATGATGTGAATTAATATTCGCGATGTTTTCTTAAAGTATTAACTTACAACAGAAAATGAAATTAATACAAATAAACGATGGATACATTAATAGCCTAGGCTATAACAAAGTTCATCTAACCGATAATATACAATTTTTCTAGTACAGTATTATGAATTATTTCACACACAAATTAATAACCAATGCCAGCTTCATTACTACTTTTAATTTTAATACCATAACAAGCTAGTAGCATAATGTAAGATTAAATGCTAACATAATAACGAAACATACATCAACATAAATATTTCGCATTTCCGCCATGTTGCGTGTTTATCTACCGTTTCGCCAGATATCTAGTGATTTATGGTGCGATAGGTTGTAGGGCGTTTTATCGAACGCCATCGAACGTTTCAGAAACGCTTACGGATTGAATAATGCCATCTAGTAGATATCTTACGTTTCGGAAACCCGGCGTTAGTCAATCATTCTTTATGGAATGTGGAATCACATCTATTTGACGTGATAATCCAATCCAAATTTTAAGTTACATAAAAATGCATTAAAAAACTAACTTGCTGTATGTGTTTACATTGTACTAAAGCACCCATAACAACCCGCCTTAGGAAGGAAGATAACAATGGAAAAACTATTTAATTCATGGGCAAGAAGCCAAGGACCTCATTCATTGAAAACAGGTAGAGGTGTCAAATGCAGCGAAACAGGTTACATAATCCATAAAGCATTCCCACCTCTCTTTGTTATCTCTGAGTTCACATCTTACCCAACAATATTGAATACCATCATTGTGATCATTCACAGATATCACATTCATTATGCACCACCGTAATATATGTGACTCCTTTATAGCTCTTGTCTTGATCGGTTAATAGAAAATAAAATTTAAAAGGGATAAATAATGCCTTAGCAACTTGTAGTTTAAGCCACTATTACTGTGGATATTGACTCAAGTGCAACTGAAAAAGTCGACGAAGAAAGAAAGGTACAGTAGACGTAATCGTCCTAATGAGTTATAGGCCTACAGGTGCACAAATGAAAATTATATCGAGGTCATCATACCAGAAGACCTTATAAACAGAATTGCAAGTTTACGTAAGAGCGTATGTACTCAAAACTTAGATATTTCATTATGGTCAAACAACAACAGGCATATAGATCTTGCCTATAATGGCAATTAAGATGCTCACCGTATGACAATTATGGAATTCGCATAATCATACTCGCTTCTTAATATATGGCATTATAAGCTCTTGCATATGAATTACCGTGTGTTTCACATACGAGTTGCCAATCATGCGGGTTTCTGCTTCCCGGCGACCAAAGCTCTAACTCCCGAACTATCGGGTGAAATATCTACGCAAATAAAGCCGCTTACGGTGTACTGATTCAGGTTTTCACAATAACAGCTAAAATTATAATGAAAATAACCACGTACCTCATCACAAGAGATGTTGGAAATGTCCTCCTCTTGCATCCACACAAGACTGGCACCTTATTAAGAAATTTTCTTTCACATGCATAGGCCTAAGTTCAGCTTTCGGGGTAGAGTTAATTTCTCTTATCTATAAGGTCTTCTAACAGTAAGTGACTATTATTTATGGGGGAACTGAAAAATAAAGTGTTTAGGTCAAACCCTTATACATTAGAAGAAGTTAAAGACAATATCACAAGGGAAATTAACTCTATCTCGGAAGCTGAACTTATGGGCGTGAAAGAAAATTTCCTGAAAAGGTTCCAGTGTTGTGTGGATGCAAGAGGAGGACATTTCCAACATCTCTTGCGATGAGGTATGAGGTTATTTTTACTGTACTTCCAACTGTAAATGTGAGAACCTGAATCATTACACCGTTAGCGGCTTTATTTGAGTACATACTTCACCCGATCGCTTGGGAGATAGAGCTGTGGCCGCCGCGACGCAGAAACCCGTATGATTGGTCAAATCGTACGTGAAACACACTGTATTATTCATTCTATTATTTAAGCATTTATTTTGGGTTATTCTGGTAGGCCTACAGCGAGTGGCATTAGGCCTATCTATGATAATTTTTCGTGGAATCACGGTCAGGATTGGTAGAGAGGCGTTCCAACATTAAACTTTATTGGCCTACATCATACAAGCTGAAAATGAGTGAAATTGTCACTAAAATAAATTATTTTCACCTTTTCTCCATAACTTATGTAACGCTTATTGAACAAATAGGCTATAGATTTGGCGAAGAAAGGTCGGCCGTGCAATTCTATACCAGCATAAGATGCTCATTCTAATAAGTTATCTTCATATCTCATCTGCTTGTATTGCTGTCTTGCAGTTGCCTGTAAAAGCTCTTATATCTTCAAGGAACGCAAGAAAGAATATAAATACTTGGGACTGATTGAGCATTGTGAATCATACTATTATAAAGACTGTGAAAGCCGCACCTATAAGAATGTTTATGAAGCGACTAACAAACCCGATTTATATATTTTCATTATAAACATTCCATTTGACTTCACGACAAGTACCCATGCATACTATTATGAATTATAAGGTACATTATTCAATGTAATTGAAAATAATTACGTTCGTATGCAGTAAATACTAGCAATGAAGATAGGCTAATTATTAGTCATTATATTTAACAGTAGCCTCTGTAAATTAAGAGAATCCTGACAATAGAATCCTAACTTACCTACAGAAATTATTTTATAAGAGTACTTATGAATTGTTCCAAAATAAATTTTGGATTATTTTAACTAAGTGGCGCCACAACCCATGTCAGGACAAGACCTAATATCCGCCCACTGCATCATCTACTTCAGTCATCAGAGATTGGTAGATGGCAGGATTTTGGACATTCGATCAGGAAGTCCACACTCAAGGTCGTTATTGTTGTTTTCGTCACCGGAGACGTTACTTCTTTATCAAATAGCTCCTCACTTGTCCTCACGAGGCTGAGGCTCCGTACCAGACTTTATACAGTGAGTCCCACGCAAGAGTTGGCCAACGACGCGGGTTTCTGCGTCGCGGCTGGCACAGCTCCAACTGCCGAGCGGTCGGGTGAAATATCTACGCAAATAATGCCGAGGTCGTTGTAATGATTCAGGTTATCACATTTACAGTTAAAATTACAATGAAAATAACCACGTACTTCATCACAAGAGACGTTCTCCTCTTGCATCCAGACAATACTGGCACCTTTTAATGAAATTTTCTTTCACGCCCGTAAGTTCAGCTTCCGAGACAGAGTTACTTTCTCTTGTGATAGGCCTATGTGATAATGTCATCAAGTTCTTCTAACAGTATGTAAATATTATTTATGCGGAAACTTGAAAAATAAAGTGTATAGGTCAATTTCCCATACACAAGAAGAACTTAAAGACAATATCACGAGAGAAATTAACTCTATCTCGGAAGCTGAACTTACGCGCGTGAAAGAAAATTCCCTAAAAAAGGTGTCAGTGTTGTGCTTATGCAAGAGGAGAACATTTCCAACATCTCTTGTGATGAGGTACGTGGTTATTTTCGTTGTAATTTTAACTGTAAATGTGAAAACCTGAATCATTACACCAACCGCGGCAATATTTGCGTAGATATTTCACCCGATCGCTCAGGAGTTGGAGCTGTGCCAGCCGCGACGCAGAAACCCGCGTCATTGGCCAACTCTTGCGTGGGACTCACTGTACTACTTCATAAAGTCAGAGGATACACGGGTCTATGAATCCGAAGTCAGCATCTTATATTACACATGCAGACTGAGTCATATTTTAACATTTTCGTTACACATAGGCTTAATAAAGTTGTTAAGTAACGTAATAATTCCTTTATTACAACCGAATGGTTATAAATTATGTTTGAAAATACTTTTCCGCCTATATAACACTATTTGCAAAAACACTAAATGCGGCTAGGGGAAATACAATAAATATAGAAGATAGATCATATGTATATTAAAATATTAATTATAATTAAGACACAGATGCCAGACGCAGTTCGTGGCGAAACGTCAGCAATATTAACGGACAGACCACGGCCACACAGCCCGGAAATGGAAATATCATTGAACGCCGGCCGTGAAAGCCTTAGTAATTATTTTAGTAATTATAATTATAATTAACTTGTGAATTTTTAGAATTGTGTACTATATATTATAATATCATCTGTATTTTAGTTTGTTAAGCTCTAATATTTTTAATAGATTCCGGTATTGGATTTACAAAAATTACATAAAATGAATAATAATAATAATAATAATAATAATAATAATAATAGTTTATTCTTGTGTCGTAATATTAACACCCTTGGCGTTACAGAGGTTTTTCGCCATAGGATGTACCTCCTACCATTACACACTAATATTAACATAAAAGCCTTGAGTACCTATAAATTATGGTATTCCTGTAATAAAATGAATAGAAGTAGTACGTTATGTTGTCAGTTGGAATATTATTTAATAACGAATTTGTAGTAGGCATATATTGTACACAATGGTCAGATAAAAAAATAAAAAATTGGCCTATACATAAAAATGTGTATTCAATCTTAATTTATTATATAGAACAATTCTACTTATATATTGTGAAGTATAAAGTCTTGTAGATTGTACCAGAAAATAACTTAACCTTGTTTGTATCTGATTTTTACCAGGTTAGTTTCACGTGTGAGTTAGACATTCATCTTATAAACTTCTAGTAATTGTCACCTTAATCCACTAAATTGCATCATTCATTTAAAGCCATGACGTCTGCGTAATAAATGTCTTGAATAACAAGAAGTTGCACTGAAACATTAAAGGGTCATATTTAAAAGCGTAAACAAGTAGATCTACCTTTAGTTATTTCAGCGCCACAAGGAGAAAGAGTCAAGGGAATTCGGGTGTCCCCTGGATTATGTGTTTAATCTCGGCAACCACCAAAAGCTCTTAAGGTGGCAAGACACTTGCCAGAAGAAGGATCACTTATTGAAGTGATGATAGTGTGTCGGTGTTCTTTTACAGAAAGGTTTACAAGACTCTGGAAGCTTTCCAAACATGGCTTCCAGTTGGTAGCGGAAGCTACTTTGAAGGTAAAAAACATTACTATGTGGTGTAACATTTTACAGTGTCCCAGTGTAACCTCCCTGTGATGTAGGATTAAGACGGGTTCTAAACACAGTCCTTTTCCTTGTATGTCTAAGTCCTTTATACTTTTAGTTATAGGTGTACAGGATAGCTTTTGACAGCAAAAGAGCGATTGGTGTAAAAAGAAACTTACGATACAAGACGTGTATGCTTATATTGAAGTAAGTAGCTATTTTATTGTTCTGGAAAGCTTGTCTTGTGTTTTTAGCAGTGATTGCTTACCATCACATACTGTTTCCTCTAAGACATAACCATAGCAAATAAAAATTACGTAAACTGATACAACAAAATGCCAGAATGCTTTTGTTTAATCAGTTATAATTGCAACTATGATATGGAGAAAATAAGATTTAAAAAAAATTGATTTCCCAGTTAAAATCCAGATTGATTCATTAAGCAGGGCTTAGGGAAGAACAAAGATCTAGTTTTTTGTATTCAGATTAAAATCATCCAGCATCAGCAGAACTATACAGATTTGTGATATCTTGACAATCGCACACTCATACAATTTTTTTTAAATGTCAAATTAGCCGGCTATGGGAATTGAGCCAGGAACCTCCAGAATACGAGACCTCCAAGACAGTACCATCTCGGCCACCTCGGTCTAGTTTAATAAGCAAATGTGAAGGAATAGTGTTATTTGTCACAGCTAACTCTATTGCAATTTCCAAAGCCGTAGACTATATGAACACTCTAAAACCATGTCATGACAACTAATTTCCATTTGAAAAATTCTTTCTAATATATTACCATAATGAATAGAATGAGAAAGTGTGATGACTTCGCCGCTAATACAATGGTGGGTATAGGGAGAGCGGCGGTCCACCGAAACACTGGCAGCACCTTCGTTTGCGTTTCAACTTCTCAATGCTGCGTCATGATAGTTTGGCATCTTATGATTAAACTCGCAATCTTTAATTAACCCTTGGTCCTATTTCTGTGAAATTTGTGCAGAAATAATCTGCACAACACAGTCCTTCTGATGGTTAAAACAGAGACTTAAAAAATGCGGACATAAATGTTTTTATTTCATTATATAAACATCACCAATTACACAAAATTCATGGAGGGTGAAACGGAATTTGACTATGCGACAATTTTTTTCATTTTTGTGTCCCGTAAAAACTTCAAGCGAGAAAGTTTTAGGGAAATATTTCAACTTTATTTTAAATTCAGTACCACCTTTATATCTTGAATGGTTTACGAGTAATTGAGTGGTAATTATTCCGGGCGCTCACCGCTCTGAATGATGTGGGACGATCGTGAAATGTTGAGGGTGAAGCAAATTTGACTATGTGACATTTATTATTTTATTTTTGTGTCCAGAAAGAGATTAAGGGTGTAAGGTTTAGTGAAATATTTGGATCTTATTATAAATTGAGTACCACCTATATATCTATAATGGTTAACGAGTAATAGTAATTACTCTAAAGCTAAAGCTATCAGAATGGTATTGAGGTATTAGCAGGCATCTTTCCCATAAAATACCAGCAATAACGTAAAAAATTTACATAATTTATTCGTTGTCTCAATAATAATACTGTACTATATTAACTGACTACTTGTACCCATACTGCAAGATTGACCCGCTGAGGAAAAGGAGTGAATGAAGCTTTTTCCTAACTTAGTAAGTCTGCACTACTTTTATTTATGCATTTATTGGATTATTTATTTATCATATTTTCTGTTCACTTATGTTAGTAATTTTTATGTATAATTATCATAGCAAATGTCTTATTAGTTTAATATCTTGTTCCTTTTTTTAATAATATAATTTAACAACATAAGATGCACATAATTTACAGCGAACGGCGAATGGTCGAGGGTTTAAGCAAATAGCGGGCTGCAGTTAAGGCAAGAGGATTTAATTTTTTAATGAAAAAATCAGGGAAAATGCTTTGAAATATTGTGTGATATATGTAGAATGCGTTGCAAAACAATTTTTGCATATGTGCGTCTTTATCGGATGTTGAAACGCCAATTTTAAAGATCACGCGCCCTATTTTTGTAGTGCTGCTTATGAAATTTTCCGTGCCCTGCAATTCACAAACCATCCCTTAGTTTATATTATCTCTGTTCACATAATTTGTACACATATCTACACTTTTGACCGTGTTTCACCTACATAACTTACCCCATACAGCCAGGAGAAAATTAATATTATTATAAATAATATTACTATTAATACAATATTAATACAAATTAATACTCAGTAATATTCTATACAATGTAATATTAAAATTAATTTATAAAATATCCCTTAGCTGTTTTCTACCCTAATTATACGTTGTTATTTCTATACAAATGTACATTCTTTAACAAATTCTCATCAAATTATACTAACATACCATCTACCCTATTTTCTAGGCAACAAAATATTAGATCAAATCATCCCTTATCTGTTTCATACCTATATTATATAATTGTTCATTGCTTGTGAACATCTTCGATTTTTTGAAAGGTGTGGAACGAAATGTTACGGTCAAGCTTCTTGGAATCTGAGAAATTACTGTTACACACGGCCATATTTATTTTTGGAGATGAGATCTTCCAAGACGTGTAAAGCAGCCCGAAAATTGTCAGAAGTATCTAACAAATCAGTTTAGATAAGGTGAGTCATTTTGAAATAGATTAATGTATTATTTTGTTTAATAATGTTTGCAATTTTTCCTATACCGCCCGTAGTAATCTTGCTCCCGCGAATCTCAAGCAGAGTAACTGCTACCTAGCGGCGGAACCAGTGAACTACCTCAGTCATCACACTTTCTCCTCTATTCATTATGATATTACCATAAAATAAGCACTAAATTGGGCATTACTCCGGTGGTCAACCGATTAGGTCCAAATTTAATAGGCTTCTTTCCATGGACGTCCTAAACGCGTATACCAAGTTTCATGAAAATCCGATAAAGCATATTTGAGTTATCGCGCCTTTCTAATATATTCCCATTAAAAAAATAGGCACTAAATTGGGCATTACTCCGGTACCGGTCAAGTTATTTGGTCCAATATCAGTAGGATTCTTCCCATGGACGTTATAAATGTGTATACCAAGTTTCATGAAAATCCAATAAAGCGTATTTGAGTTATCGCGCGTACAGACACACGGACAGACGGACAGACATTTTCCTGTCCCCACACATACTGGTACCATACTGGCACTTAATAACTGGCAAATAGACAGATCATCTTATGACAAGTTACCATTCATAGTACTCTTACGGATAACGCACTGATTGAGTAAGTTATATCCATTACGAAATTAACAAAGGGAATTAAAATTGGATGGAACATCTTTAGTTCTTTGTTCACAGTAAATTCTTATGTCCCGGGTATTTGGGGAATAAAGTGTGAAAGTGATATTGATTTTCTTGATTTTAGCCCCAAAATGGTTGTTTGGCAACATGAAAGTAGACATACAATATCGCGTATAGACAGTAAAATGTTATGTTACGGGAATTTCTGTTTTTTTTTTTTATTATTATTATTATTTCAACTCCCTACCAAGCATGGTGTGTAAAAACAATGGATTGAAAAATTCTTCGCCCTGTATAAACGACATAAAGCTATATCTTCATTTTATGAGGGCATATGCCTATTTTGAGTGTGATAGGTTGTTCACCTTCGCTTCAAATTCTAGAAACCTATATAAGGACATACATTTTGAAAATCAAAAGTCGTCTATAAATTAATTTCTAATTACAAATTACAAAATCCGGGCGACGCCGGGCCTTTTAAGCTAAAATTCCTCATTTCAAATTATGCATACCTACATAAGGACCTAGAATTTTAAAATCGAAAGTCCTTCTTAAGATAATTTCGAATTACAAATTCAAAACCCGAACGACGCTAGCTAGTAATATATATAAAATATGAGGCAATATGCCTCATATATTATATGTTAATATATATGTATATGTATAAATGTAAGTGTAAAATACTAACAATACGTCATAAGTCTCCACATTATGGCAAAGGGGTCAGCAGGCAAAAGCTTATGTCAGGCGAAATACCTCAGCCGGGTGCAGCCCGAAAAGTTTTTCTTTACAATATCCAAAGAGAAGAATGCTGGATTGCAATTCGCAAACACACATTTAATTATATATTATATACAATATTAACAAACAACACTGTGTTGTGATTACAATTAAAAACTATAAATTTATTTTAACTTCGTTCAAGTTATTTTTATTTCCTCTTTTTACTGTTTTACTTTTTAAAGTTGCCTTTGATGGGTTTTACAAGTCGTTGCCCGTAAAATGACACAGCTGTGGACAAACGCAAGTAAAAACTCCTTATTTGTGTTCAGTGTTAAGTATGACCTTCTCCCAAGACGTCAGAAACATTCAATACAATGGCAAAGAACATTTCTTTCTTTCTTTCTTTCTTTATCGTAGTTTCACCTCTCCCATTGAGGATTTAAGCGACCCAAGCCGCCCGGGCCTTACAGGGCCGCGACCTGTCGGGAGAGGGATTATCTTTGGATCACATACATACTTTTTTGACCATTCAAGGACATGGAGGGCCTCCCCGGATGAGTGATCAGCCCAATGCCGGGGCCACCTCCGAGACAACACGAACACATAGGACGAGACACACCATGCACACACACACTCACTCCAAACAAGGCGAGGATGGGATGAAGATGATAATGACGGCCAGATGATATCTGGGGACCACAAGGGCCTAAAGTTACCCGACATTTGTCTCAAAGGTGAGGAAAAACCCCAGAAAAAACCTCACGTAGGTAACTTGTCCCGACCAGGAATCGAACCCGGGCCCGCTGCGTGAGAGGATTGGACGCATCCCCTGAGCCACAGCGGTGGACGGCAAAGAACATAATTTCATTTAATTTTCATTTGGGGAATAGGAAACACCCAAGAAAATGTCATTCACATGACCAACCCTGTGGTATGAACATTCGATCTCTTGTATGTGATTACTCGACATTACAGACTCGACAACCACTCGGTTTAAACTATTTAATGATACACACATAAATTGCGATGACCTGGCGTAGGTTTATACTGTACTGGTATTTAATTCCCATAGAGAATTTATTTTCTTGGCACATAATCCTAACACCTGTGTCTACGACTTCGTGGTACTGGCTAATATGTATCACGTTTATAAAGCAATAAAACCAACTTGACAATAATATACAGTAAGGATGTTCAGCTCGAAGCGCAGGTCATTTTATGTGAACTTATTCTACCTTCACGTCTTGAGGCCTATGCAGGTATACATAAACGGAACGCACAATGCATTAATCAATGTTATATAAACATCCCTACTACCAAGTTTATCTTAGTTTACTAGCATGCTCATCCTTTTTATCAAAGGTTCATATCAACCTGTCTGCATCCAAATAGCACTTTCACTAAGATACTTTTATGACTGTTGTGAATTTATAATCTTTAGCCTCCACTTTATATCGTACCGACTGCGCACACTTCCGCAGACGCAAAAGAAAAAGTAGCCTGACATGAATTATATGATTACTGCTGCCTGAGCAGTTATGCACTAAGAGGTTAAAATGCGTTTGTGTGTATGTCTAGATATACGATGACAGCCGCGATTGTCACCCGACTTTATCCTCCTCGAAGTGTGACAAAAAGTTATCGGCTTACAGACTTATAGCAACTTAGGATAGTAAAAGCAATAGCATCTAACGCCGCTTATCTTCAGCTGAGGTAATCACGGTATTTATATTGCCAACCCACCTGTTTATGCAAAAAAGAGCATAGACCTATAAGTTTTTTTAAAAAAATCAATGACTGATAGCTTATCTCAGATTGAAACGTTGAAAATAATAAATAAACACCTTGAAGGAAAAATCATATATATTTATTTATTTACTGATTTAAAAGATCTAAATGTTGAAATTTCTAATTTATACAAATAATTACATACCCATATAATTTAATTATTCACTAATTAAAATTAATTCAAATTTATATGGTTGATACCTAATTCCCAAAACAATATTTCGTTTACTACGCTCGACTTGTTTATGGTACTGAATTTATTATTTTTAATCTGTGCACAAATTCGTCCAATGAACAGCTGAGAGTTTACACCTCAAAATACACAATTCGTAAATCCACATCCTACTAAACCTGGCTTATGAAACTTCGGCATTGTCATCCTTTTAACAGGCAAAATCTTACAATTCATCTACAAAACATTTAGGTCTATTATTGGACCGGTGTTCACATTATGTGTGTCATGAGTCATCGGTTTTTTCATTAAAAGGAAAAGACTTTAAATTGTTAAATGCCTTTCAAGAAAAAGGTACTCCGTATAACAAAGGACCCACTCTGTGGAAGATGATTTTGAAGACGATACCATTACGAACTCTACTCCATCTGCATATTGTCATGTAAAAATTGTGTACCACTATTACGTATGTGGCCGCCTGCGTGGTCTCGTGGTTAGCGATCCTAGCTATAGATCCGCAGGCCTGAGTTCGATGCCCGGTACCTCCTCGGATTTTTATGAGGTAGGGAGATGTGGTGCATTCAGCTCGTCTTTCAAACTGAGGAACTACTTGATAGAGAAGTAGCGGCTCTGGTCATGGAGACCAACATTAACAGCCGTGGATGTCGTCATGCTGACAACATGCCCCAATCCTACCATCTGCCTATGGTAGATGACGCAGCGGTTGGATGGTAGGCCTAGTCCCTTCAGGGATGCAGAGTCATTACTATTATTATATATAACACATGTAAGTTAAAAGACTTCCTATTCTTAAAAAACAACTGTACAGCTATCCCGTGTGAACTTGGCAAAAGAATAAAGCCTTCGGGCTTTAAATAATAACTAACAGAAGAATATAACATGAATTAAACCAAGATGTACAAGTCATCTTGCAAATTTTATTTTCAGATACAGGGGACCTCAAAGCTGTTTTATTTTGTTAATGCCGATAACCTCTACCAAAACCTAGTACCTTTGGTAAGGTAGGGGATCATAGGGATCATTGCTCCCTTTAGCTTCCCCGGAAATTAAGCCCTGCTTAAGGCAATGTCAAATTATCTGTAGGTCTTGAGCAGCATAGTTGAGAAATTTTGGATACATCATCGGCGCCTTTATTAATTTTATGATTACAGATTGCCTCACATGCTGACGTAGATAATAATTAATTACGGACGTTAACGAGACTTTTTAATTACATCACATTAGATTCCCAGTAGCATTTATCATTCTCTAAGTGACATCGTTTTGCTTTTGGATATTTAATAAATTCCTCGGTAGACTATACATGCAGACTTTGAATCAATGTGGGCTACCGTTAATTCATGAGCGACTAATGAATTAATTGCTTGTAGCTTATTATGATGCTTGTAAATGATTAAGAATTAGAACCTAATGTTCTAACAACAAATACATTTGAAAATACTTTACATGAAGAAAATTTCACTTTTCACGATTTCTCGAAAACTGTTCAAATTATTTTCTTTAATGTTTTACGTGATGTGCTTACACCAAGAGCTTGAATTTTTATTTGATTTTTTTTCGTAAAAATTCCCTGAAGCATAATTACAAGACAGCCATCGTTTGCACAAACTCAGGCTTTGTCTAGCGTGGCCAATAATACATATTTGCGTGAGGCTGAAACAACTGAATATGCACTCCATGCAATACGAATACGGCCTATTTATACTTCATCAGAATGTGAAGTGAGGAAGCTGTATTGTTTAGGATAAAGAAGGTTATGTGTGTGACACATCATATATTTTCAGATATACTGTTCACAGATACACAGTCATATAACACAGCCCAACAAAAAATAACTTTTTGTTTGGTGTCTCAGATGTTTTACCGGATTTTGGCTATACCCGGGGTGCACGGACAAAGAGAGTTAAGTCCACCATCCTACAAAATTGAGATGTGTCCATAAAGTTATAGATAAAAATGTTCTCTACATTTCTGTTGAGTCCAGTAAGTCATATTCAAAATTGTACGGTAGTTATGGATGTGTGCCTCATAGGTTTATCCATCTCTAAAGCTATGTTGGGCTGGTATAGTGTGTTAAGTCACTCTAATTCTCAGTAACAAGAAAGTGGACTTATTAAGTATTAGTTAGTGTGCTTATTCCAAATATGTATACAGTTTTTCTCTACCAGCTCTACTTTTATATAGTAATCTAGCGAAACAAAATCTTTCTTGATAATATAGCTAGTGAAGGTTCTTGACCATACTTTGGACACGTAAGACGAAAACTGTACGAAGTATAGAAAAACTAAAAGCTGGATTATTTTTTGGTCCTCAAATTGACAGCAAGTCATAAACGACCGTACAATATGTGATAATAACAATTTTTTTAAAGAACTCATGTTATATTGTTATTGTAATGTTAATGTAATGTTAGTGTGTTACATTTTCTTCACATGATTTAGAAGCTAAAAATAGGCAATTTATTTATATCAAACGTAAAATGGGATAATATGCATAGTGGTAATACCATATCTCACAAAACTAAAGCTGATAGGGCAAAATAAATGGCACATTTGGCATCAGCGACCAAAATATGCCCATGAATAAGTATAAATTCTAAGGCACCAAAATGGCTGTTGGTCTGTGTAATATACGCTGACACTTTTCTGAAAATGGTATTTTTAATTTAAGTGGATTAACGTAATTCTGCAATCCCTATATTTTCTTGAGAAAACACTATCATAATATTCAATAGAATCTCAGCCGTTAAACCAGTAATGCTCTCGTGAAGTTTCAATTGATTCCTAAACAGGATGAGAACGTTCAGGAAATTACACTCGTGATCCGCGATACGTTAAGTCCGTTTGACTCACCGAGCATGATATGCAAAGTCTACATGTTTCTTCTGTCTGCAACTTTTTCCTCCGAGAACATAGATCACAGTCGCCGTCTTTACACAACCCGCACCGACTGATGCCGCCAAGTTTGGTATCATCTTTCCAACGCGTTAATCCGAGCATATGAGACAGGTCGGGACATATGCCAAGTGCAGAGTACATCGCTGCCATTTGTATGCTTGATGTATACAGGGTGGACATGAAGGAACTGTGCAGATATTAAAGACGATTTGGTCATTTGCATGACAAGAAGTCTAAAAGGCCTACCATATCAGTGAAATATCCGAACCGCAGTCATAACGTTCAAATCAGAACGTCCAAGTCCAAAAAATGCCCAAAGTGTAAGATTCCCAAAGCAAAAATGTCCAAACTGCAAAATACCGGGACAAAAAATGTCCAAAGCGTAAGATTCCGAAAGCAAAAATGTCCGAATTTCAAATTACTCAGGGCGAAGATGTCCAAAATCTAGCCTAAGATTTTCAAAGCAAAAATATTCTAAACAAATTCTCAGGGCCAAAATATCCAAAGTGTAGCCTAAGATTTCCAAAGCAAAAATGTCCGAATTGCAAAATACCCAGAGTAAAAATGTCCGAAGTGTAATAACAAAGGAAAAAGTATCGAAGTGTAAAATGCCAAGGTAAAAATCTGGAAGACGTAAAATCTCTAAAACCCAAAATGTTCAAACCAAAATACTCTAAAGTGCAAAACGTCTGACTAAAATGATTATAGGAAATAAACAGAAATATCTTCAGCCATGTACAAATTTGCTCCAAAATGTCCGCCTTTCTAAACAAAGCAAATTGCAATAAGGAGTAGTCAAATTGTGCCACGCACAGAAAGGAATATAGTGCGTGTATTCATAGTGACTCACAGGCAGGATTGTTCGCCATAAGTGATATAACATGGCTTCATAATATAGTAATTCAATTACCGATACTAATCTATCTGGATCAAGAGTCAGAAAATGAGAGGACCAACGAATTGGTAAAATTGACTGCAAAGTCTTACCTTCCACAAACACACCCAAAGATACAATAATTTGTTGTTCTGACTCATGTTTGAACTGAACATGATAATTTTGTAGAATATTTAAATAGGTTCTATTTTATACCAAGCCCTGAATGCATCTCAAAATGTTACACATAATGCTTATACTTCTTATACTTCTTGATAGTCAAATTTGAATAACTGGTAAAATCTGGGGACTGTATATTTTCTTAACTACTCACAACTGTTTTCATAAACATTAGACCATATAAATACTTTATGTCCTATTTTTAAGAACATTCCCGATGATATAATCATAGTCTTTTTGTTCTTTTGAAGAATACTGAATTTCCATCACCGTTAATATTATATTGCTTTCATATTTTAGTAATTATGTATTATATATATATATATATATATATATATATATATATATATGTAAATAACTGCAACCGTATTATAGCCTACTCCAGGGTGAAATAGGGGCAATCTATGAATAATAAATAAATAATATATTTCTAACAGGATTTGTCATTTTTTACTTAGAATAGAAATCTTGGACCTAACACATAACTTATGGAGAACCACAAGTTGAACAACCTCTGTGTAAGAGCATCGTCCCTTCGAGGAACAGTTACCTATGAGGGAGGATTTTTTAACTTGCATATTTATTTATGGACTTCGTTGAACTGTACGGTAGTGAGGTTTCTACATGAAAGCTACTTGTGAATTCATAACTAACATCCATGTACATTGCAATTCCGTCCATATGTTACAAGCCTATTGGATGCAGTCGAGGCGATAGATATAAAGTGTATTACTGTCCCCTTTATTACATCACATGCAAGACTTATATAACGTTGCGATAAAGTTTTGTGATTAATCGGCGAATTATGCAGGATACCCAGTAACTACATTATACCGAATTTGTAAAATTTAACGAAGTTTTAAATTTACCATATTTTCAGCGTATATACCTACTTCATTATGGTATAGTAACATATTGCATTTTTTTATATTTGTTATGTTCAATTCAAAGATTAAGCAAATTTTTATGCTATCTTTTTTAATTGTTCTTCATTCAATTACAGTATCTGCAGATTTAAACAAATATTCATTTCTAAATTTCAGTAACTTAAGTTCATTTTAAAAATATTCTCATTGTTCTGCAACCATTTTGAGAGTTAATATTCTACTATAATTATGTTTGGTTTGTTATATCACTTTTCAAAAAGCTTGTAGGCCTACTTCTACTTCGCATTTTCAATAAACCGCTTATTGAAGACGATTTGGAAATCTTGCAAAATCTCGTTAAAAGTGGTTAATCCGAGTATATTTATCAAAATTGCCTTTCTGAACGGCAATTATGAATACAGTAATAACATATTATGTAAAGTTTCTATTTAATTATTAAGTGCCAGTATGGTACTTTATGGGATTGTGTGGGAGACGAAAAAATGTCTGTCCGTCTGTCCGTCTGTCCGTGCGTCTGTACGCACCATAACTCAAGTACGCTTTTTCGCATTTTCATGAAACTTGGTATAAACATTCATAACTAGCATGTGCCCGCGGCTTCGCCCGCGATAATTATTTCAAAATTTAAAAATTAAGAGCATAATAGTTAAGAGCATAATAGTTAAATCATTATATTTATTAACACCTAAATCACGTGGACTACATACCACGATTAGATAGCGTCGCCTGGTAAAAGCTACCTCAGATTCGATTTCCTTGGCCCAGAATACCCCTGTACAGTGAGTTTCGTCCAAATCGAACACTATTTGACCATATTTAGGCCCATCCCTCTTCCGTATAGGTTGAAAATTTCATATGTCTACGGGCCTTGACATTCTAAACAAATGAATCGACCAGCGTGGGCTTACAACAATCTAGCGATCGCGATGCTTTTATTACCACGGTATGACAAAAATAGCCAAAGCCAACTGCAATTGATTTGACATTGAAATGTATTACTGAAATCTGATGCTTCGACAGCGCTAAAATCACGTTTTCTGCCAGTTTTTCACTCACAACTCGCGAACGAAAGCTAAAATTAAAAATCCGGCTTCGATGCGCATTCGCCCACCTTTCAGCCCATCTATGTTTAAAATTTCAGATCTCTGCGTTCAGTAGATTTCGCTGGGCATCGTGGACAGACAGACAAACACGTCCTTTTATTATTTTAAGATAGCATGTGCCCGCGGCTTCGCCCGCGATAATTATAATTATTTCAAAAATTAAAAATTAAGAGCATAATAGTTAAATCATTATATTAACACCTAAATCATGTGGACTATATATCACGATTAGATAGCGTCACCTGGTAAAAGCGACCTTAGATTCGAGTTCCTTGGCCCAGAAAACCCCTGTATAGTGAGTTTCGTCCAAATCGAACAACGTTTGACCATATTTAGGCTAATATTGATTATCCCTATAATATTAATAATAATAATAATAATAATAATAATAATAATAATAATAATAATCCTCTTCGGTGTAGGTTGAAAATTTCATATTATGTTTGCGTGCCTTGACATTAAAAACAAATGAATCGACCAGCGTGAGCTACAACATTCAATAGATCGCGATGCTTTTATGTCGAAGGAATTACAAAAATAGCCAAAGCCTAGTGTAATTGATTTGTATTACTGAAAACTCATGCTTCGAAAACTCAATAAATACACGTTTTCTGCCCGTTTTTCACTCATAACTCACGAACGAAAGCGAAAATTAAAATTCCGGCTTCGAGGTGCACATTCCGACCCTTTAGTCCATCTATGTTTAAAATTTCAGATCTCTGCGTTCAGTAGATTTCGCTGGGCATCGCGGACAGACAGACAGACAGACAGACACTTCCTTTTATTAATATAGATATAGGATGTCGATGGGAAGAACCCTATTGTTATTGAACCAAATCGGTTCACCGGTACCGGAGTAATGCCCAATTTAGTGCCTATTTTAATAGTATTAGATTAGAAAGGCACCATAACTGAAATACGCTGTATCGGATTTCCATGAAACTTGGTATACTCATTTATGACGTTCATGAGAAGTGCCCTATTGAATTTGAACCTAATCTGTTGACCGGTACCGGAGTAAACCCCAATTTAGTGTCTACTTTAAAGGCGCTATAACTCAAATACGCTTTATCGTATATTTATGAAACTTCGTATACGCATTTATAATGTCCATGGGAAGACGTCTATTTATAATGGATAAAATCGGTTGACCTGTTTCGGAGTAATGCTCAATTTAGTGCCTATTTTATGGTAATATACGTATTCGAAAGAATTTATAAAAAAAATGAAAATCAGTTATCTTGACAACACTGCCTATTGTTTTACTGTGATCTTATAAGGCCTTGGAAATTAAAATACAGGTAGCTATGACAAAAAAACACTATTGATTTACATGCGCTTATCCAACTAGACCGTTAAAATGACCCCGGTGGCCGAGATGGTAACGCTTTGGCCTCACATTCTGGAGTCCATGGTTCAAAACCCGAATCCGGCCAATTTGAGTTTTTTTGGTATTTTTATGTGAGTGTGCGATTGTCATGATATCACAAATCTGTACAGTTCAGTTGATGCTGGAAGACTTTAATCTAATTTTTAAAAAAATAGACCTTTGTTCTTCCGTAATCCCTGCTTAATGAATAAGTTAAATCTGGAGCTTAACTTGGAAATCGATTTTTAAAAATCATATTCTGCATATCATAATTGCAGTCATAACTGATTAAACAAAAACATACTGGCACTTTGTTACATCAGTTTACCTGATTTTTATTATTACTATAATATATATGTACCCAAGGATTGAGGTCCAGGATACCGTGAGACGAATTACTTCAAAGATAAACAGAATCTCGATGTGACCGGCAAAAATTACAGATTAATCTCATTTTAATCAATCTCAATTTAATTTTTACTAATTTTCGCCAGAGTGAATTATAGGAATATTTTTATACTTAGATATTAGTAGGAATACTTGCTTAAAAGAAAGAAACTACTTTATATTAGGAAGATCAAATTTATACCCGAATTGAAGTTTTGTAAGAAAAACAGCATAGGCCTATAAAATAAATTAATTGATAGCCTACCCAATTAAGCAGAAGCTCGTGCTCGCATATTATTTTTTAATATTTTGTAGCAGAATAAATTCTGACATCATTGTTTACAGAACTGTTAGCTAGAATTATAAAACTAAATTCCACTGGAGTATTTTGGAAGTCAAAGAGCAAGTACACAAAAAGCTACGGAATTCTGAGTTAGGGGGGAGTTAGGGGGGATATTTCGTGGGATGAACTTAATATTAACGCCAACTTTCACCAGTATAGCTATTATACCAATCGTCTATAAACTCCCAAAGCTATGCATTTAGAACTCTAACTAAAATAATTATATTATTATTAGGCTATTTAAAGCAGAAGGTTTAAAAAACAAAAATCAAATAGAACACCGCACCCTCCATGCAGTATTATAATTATCATAATTCCAATGACACTAACTTTTTCGCTTTGTTCGGATGATTTGGGGACATCCTCGTAAAAATGTCTTACCAAGCCTAAGGCAAAATAAGAAATTACGCTTTAATCTTAAAATGAGACAAAGAAAATTTATAGAGATTGACTCAAAACAAACAACAAAGATATGTTATCATAATCATCAACAACAATCGTCAACAATCGTCAAGTTCATTGAACGTACATTGATTTTATTTACTAGCTAAATTCAGTATACATTATACTATACACCAACAGCGTAGTTTATTAGGACCATGGCTGGAACTCATAAACGATTGCAGAACGTTATTTGTAATGTTGTTTGAAGAGGTGAGAGTAGGACCTCCTGAAGTGATAATTGCAGCCAAATATTTAAACAAGAGCACAGCAGTAAAACTCGGGTTTTGATCGGAAGACCACACAGGCTTCGGAACAGAGACGGCGGCTAGCTTGTAGCCCGCCTGGACTGACCCGTCAAGCTACGCCCGATGATATCGCTTGTCATGCCAACTGAGTGAACGCACCCACCCTTCAATTGATTGAGCGCCTCTAATTGCATTAATTACTGGCTTCGAAATGATTTGTGATGCTTCTGCAATCTAGAGCCCATCGAGCAGGGTAAGCTTGCCGTCATAACAACGCGTTTAAAGACGCGTATTCCGTAGAGAATTGTGCCGATTGTCCATTTTTTTAAGTCGGTCTACTCGTTTGATATTTTAGTCACGTGTATCAATATTAGTGTCAATGACCCTTATGTTCAAGTTTCAGCTGAAGAACTGTAGAAATACCGATTTTACTCGTACTCCCCATGATTGTTCACGCAACTTACAGCATTGGGAAGGCGATTTTCTCCGAGATCAAATCGTTTAAGCGTTTACCTTAGGATTTTGGTGTTTCACATTACTTTTTTAATTTTTTATGACACGTGTTTCCCGACAAATTCAACATAGGTTGAAATACCAAATCGTCAGACGCTCTAAATTTTGCATATCACTAGACAGTGTTCTATTTATTTGTTTAGGCCTACTTATTTATTCACATGTACACCATGGAACTGAGTCTAATCTCACTGAGATTCGATCTCAGTTCCATGGTCGCAAGTTGGCACAAGCCGTCATGACAGCAAGTTATTCGTATGGGTAATCACTGTTCATATCATTACATGTCTAATTTTATGCAACTTTCATTGATTAGGTGATTCTGTATTGTCAATTTACCAAAGAGTGATCGGTAGAAATAACTGTCCCTTAACCGCCTCAATGTTATAGCGAAAAATACTAAGTTGCTTCTGCAGGTAATTAACTACATATCTCCATGATTTACATATGAACTCATGGCCTGTGACAGAGGGGTGTGGATCAGTAGATAAATAATTACATGCACTTCTTGCAAAGGGCGAAAAGGACAACACAAGGAATGGCGATGACAGAAAGAAATCTAAATAACACTATCCCTGGTTGTCTTAAAACGAGTTCACAACTCCACGCCTGCACTTCCGCGAATGGGAGAAATTTTCAGCCTTTACTCACGAAAGATAGTTAGTTCAGCTTATTAATTAAAATATATTCTAAATCCACCACTCCCACAAGTAACGAGAACGAAAGTTAGAGAATTAGAAATATTTGATGTCATCTTGAACTAATGGCTGTTTTTTTTAACTTAGCTTACATCTTTCGTACCCGAAACAAATAAAAAGGGGAATTATGGCCTACAGTTTTTCTCATTATTCACTCTAATTTTTCAGTCTGTGAAAAAAGAAAATGTTTCCTGCAATTAATTATTTCCGTGGGGCTACATCTAATGGCGGGACACCTACTTAGCATCGTCCTTCTACAATGGCAGATGGCAGGATTTGGGGCATAAGGTCAGCATACTGAGTTCCAGGCCCGTTATTGGTCTTCGTGACTGGGTTAGCTAGCTACTTATAGCGGAAATAACACTTGAAATAGCATTTCAGTTTTTTTTAATTCTTGGTGCACCCCGTTCCAGATCTCAGAAAATCCGAGGATGTACCGGGGATCCATAATCAATAACTTTAACCACTACATCTCGCGGTCTTCCTACAAATTTCATTAGAATAATACTTTTTTTCTTTCACATACGAAGTGCAGTCTCTCAGTTGATTTTCTTAGGGTACTTCCGTAAAATACACTTTTTTTACCACGTACTCGCATTTCTACTTATTGGGAATTTGGCTTCCCCAAAATAAACCTGATATTACACACTCTACATCTGAAGACCGTGAGTACGCTTAACTGATGTTCACTAAATTGGTCGGTCCTCTATGTTGTTTTTTGGCCATTACCTGGTTCCTCAAAGGCAGCCACCTAACAACCAACACGAAGAACAAGGAAGGACACAATCATGAAGACGGACAAGCAGGGAGATAATCACAATTAAGAACTATTGTAATATAAGTAGTTTACTTAACTAATTTCAATTTATACTTGGAATTATCAGTACTTAAATAATCGGGTGAGATGTTAGAACATCCTATTTAACGTCACTTCCCAAGCAATCCCTGTCCAATATTTTTCCAGTCAATTTAATTATTTCTCGTCTTGTTGAATAGGTGGGAAAGAATAATATTATTACAGTTAATAACGGTATAGATAGAATGGTATCCTATGTTAGATGTAAGTTAGGCTTAATGTTTCAGTCAGTCCATCGTCACTGAACACAATACCCCACCTACAACCACTTATGAAAAAAACGTGACATTTCATGTTTTGTCTACTTACGCTCGTAATTCTCAGGAGTAATATTTGGAGCTCTGATTACAGATACGCCTTCGTCAAGCTTAAAAAAATAATACAAAACTAAGAATGGCCATTAAGCTTTCTGAGTGAATTATGATATACAGAGCCAACAAAAGGAGGTACCAGTCAAATCATACGTTCATTATACTATCAAGATGGATGTTATTTACTGTAAGATAATCCGCACGCTCATTTGTCTGCTTAGGGGGTTCAAAACGTTCAACCTGTAATAAGACCACAACCTGTCCTGTCTCTAAATATGGGCGTTGAAAATTAGGCTTAGAGATACACGTCAACGCATAAAAAATTTTGAACGTAGCCTACGGTGCAATTGAATTGCAGATATGATTGAATATATTAGGTGTCATGCCAAGATGACAAATTAAGGTGGTCGTCCGCCTCGTCGCTTAGGATCATCTCTCCAGACAACCTAAAGTGGTAGGTGACCTCCGGGCACCTTAAAACACGCTTTATCTAACAACATTAAGAAACATCTATTAGCATGCTATGTAAATAACTCAAAAGTTTGCAATGGAAATCATGGACAAACTCATTTATCTTTTGAGCTACTGTTTTATACGGTCGACAGCAAACAAACGACTTCCACTTGTCACCTTAAAGAATCTTATTCTGTTAAATAGGCTGGCAAATTAACAAGTCGTATCCAAGGACGTGGGCTTGAGCTTGGGATTAAATGATGTTAAAATAATAACCTATCTTCTTCAAACTTGTCCACATTCATATTTACATAGTCTGTCATGATCAGCTCCAACCCCAAAACTTGTTCACTATGGCTTGCTTCTTCTTGTTCTTAACAGTTCTATACCTACATGAACTATCAAATCTTGGACCATTTTGCACTCACAACGAAGCTCCCAAAATAAAAAGTGCTATGAAACATTTTAATAATAGAGCGTATAACTATCCTTCAGAAAATATAAACATTAGCATTATTCATTGAAATGTCTAACTCTAATAAATTCAGTTTGTGTAAACGAAATCAAGTAGTCCGTCATTTAAATGTTTCAAAGTAGACAGGCAATAAGGCCCTTAATCATAAATAAGAGGTAAATTTTTCTCAAGCAGATATGGTTTAAATCCTTTTATTTTACACCTCCAGGGTTTAATATATGTAGCCTATTTATTAAATGTCCAGGACAAATAGTACAATGTCATTCGTCTTCTGGCGTCACAATATAAGTCACTTAGAATATCATTATTGCGTCTAATTGTTACACTATTGTGTCAAAGCACTGCATCTGTAGACGTGTCCCCAATTCATGATTGTCCATCCCTTTTCGCACAAGAAGAACTCAGGAGAAGAGAAGATGGAGAATCTATGGAGATAAATAGCGAGGAAGTCATGTTCGGCAAGTAGCCTATGCATACAGCTGCAAGGGTGTGTTTTTTTTTCTCGGACGTTCTAGTGTTTCGTGATCACAAGTCCGGATCATTTCTTTATTAAGCTAAAGTGTCTGAAGTCCTTACAGTCAAACGCAAGGGAAGTTTAGGAGATGACTGCAGCATTATTCTGTTCTATTCTGGTTTCTCTGCCTTCTCGTTGCCATTACTTCCGCAATTAGAAGATACCAACTGGAATCCGATTTAAGATAGACTATATTACAGTAAAACCATCAATACTAACGTGTACTGAGAAAATCGTTTATGCATATTGTAAGTTATCTGAAAAGTATAAAATTTAATTAATTATATAAAGTAAAACAGTAGTTGGAATACCACTTCCACTAGATCTAAGTCTAACAATAAGTCGTTTGGGCATGTGCCAGAAGCTGCTATGTCGGGCAAGAACATTACTGTCCTATACGATTAATAAATCTACACACATAACATGCTAGCTAATAGAGAATATCAGTGACACTGTCCTACACCCTCATTGAAGTCTCCCTTTACCTGATCTTTACCTTGATGGAGATCGAGAGAATTCTCAGGCATACAATTCTAGAGATAGAAATAAGAGATTCGTTGGAAACTAAAGTGATAACCCCTCCAGCTGAAGTTCCTCCATAGAATTTTGGGATATATTTTGGGGTGTATTAGAATATAATCTAGTCTTGCAATCTGAGAAAAATTCGATTTGAGAGCACATGTTCATCTTCTAAATTGAGGATTCAAGTCTGGTTTTCGAAAGACCAGACAGTGAATGAAGTACTTCAGTAATACTGGTGATATTATTATAATTATTATTATTATTGTATCACTATTATTGATGTAAAGAATAAATTCGTGTATTAGGTTTACCATTATCAGTATAAAAAAGAAATTGAAAAAAAAAGAAATTGAAAAAAAAGAAAGAACGAAAGAAATGAAGAAGAACATAATCTGAAAATTTATAACAATTTTAAACGTCAAAAGATGTAAGTACTGTAATTACGAAATTATGGTTCTTCGATATCACGAAAAAGGTTCCGCACAAGAACGTGCTTAGTTCATGCAAATAAAATCGAAAATATATATTGTTTTGGCAAATAACACGAATAATGCGAAATCACAAGGTTATGCGAATTTGTCACAACTATCAACTTTATGCTAAAAATAGCGCATAATCTTGATGGTTGATGACTTTTCTTTCATTTCTAAAAAGTCTCATCGCCAGTTTTAACACAGTTTTTTTCAATATCTAACAACTTACATAATATTATAGGTATGTTGATACAATTAGGTGCCCAAAGTATCATTTTTTAATATGTAGAGCAGTAAAATATACTCTTAAACTTGTCAAGTTAAATCAATTACTTGTAAATCTTACATGTTACTTTCACGAGGATTCCTATAATTGGAAAGTGAATTGCTCGTTCTGTTCCAGACTTGTTAAATGTAATTTACAACAGCTCTCATATAACCGCTTAAGGATATAAAGTTTCAAAACAGGTATCATTCTCATTCCAAGTCCGTGTGGCCAAGTATGAAAAGTATAGTCTTCAAATTTCTTCGCAGTAACAATCGATAGTATCAAATTTCAGATCGAGCCATACACGTGATTCTATCACTTTCACGGTCACCATCTGACATTTTAATACCCATCACCTTGGTCTTTATACCACAATAAGGATCCGCATGTAAAAAATTAATTGACAGTTCTTGAATTGTCTACAGTTATAAATTATCAACTTTCGCCAATTTATGGTGGCTAGGGTGTGTTGTTCCACTGAGATAAATATGTACCCTAGTTAGAAAAATAGTTTATGAGTAATGTGTCAATATTGTTATATGGAGTTTTGTCACGCATATCGGTACGGAGTTAATATGAAGCACTGGGAGCTCTTATGCTGACTGGTACTCCAGGCGTTGTGTTGATTTAAGGTGTACTGTTTATTGTTCTTCAAGGTTGTGCTTTAAACAGCCAAATTGCGTCCAATTAAAGAACATAAAGAAATTTTGTGAACAGAAGGCCAAACTTCAACAGGATAAAGTACTTTTATTATCCAAATTTTTAGGGGCCTGCGTTTTACGATACATTTTTGCTAAAAATCGATGCTTTTTTTAAATTTCATATTTTTACAGGATTCTGCGTTACTTCTAAGGATTCCGGTTTTTTTAAAGGATTTTTGTGTTTTTAAAGGACGTGTGTTGCTTTTTTAAATGTTTCTGTGATGTAATGAAATATTTCAGTGATATTGGTACGGCATTTTGAATGTTTTAAAAAGGAATATTGGAAAGATAATTGGAATGTAATCTTGGTGCAGTGCAAGTTGTTAGGTGTTGAAAAAACTGTGCTAGAACTGTTGATGAAACTTTTTAAAAATGAAAGGAAAGTCATGAACCACCAATCAATTATCATGATTAAGCGCTATTTTTAGCACAAACTTGATAGTTTTGACAAATTCGCATAATCTTCTGATTTCGCATTCTTCGTGTTATTTCCCAAAACAAATTCAACATAATTCCGGTCAACTAAAACTTAAAATAATTTCCCAAGAATTTTTGAGTATATTGAATAATGAAAAGTCAAGAAAATGCCGAATGGGTTAACAATAAGGACAAATACAGAAAGAACACAAGCTAATCATGTTTTTCTTTATGAGGCATAGGCTACTGTTTATTGTTATTATTATGGGAGGACAATATTAGGATAGATGTAAGGGATGTAGAATTTACGAGGGATGGTTGGATGGAGTCAGCACAGAATAGGGTTGAATGACGGGCTCAGGTAAGCGCGGCAATGAACCTCCGATTTCCATAAAATATATAATATTCCTTTAGCTTGCTTGGGAATTCTCTATTGCTATTGCTGCTTCCCGGCCAACAAAGAGTTCGAATCCTACGTTCTCCGGGTGAGTCCTTATCACGCTTTCCTTATTCAAGTGCGAAGGCCTATTAAGATTTACTTTAATGTGGCACGTTGAATGACATTAACTGTAAGCCCAAGATTAAGTAGTCGACGTTGCAATTTTATATAATATACAGATACTTTACTAAAAAAATGTACCTATGCATAAGCTTCAGCTAAAGCGTTATTTTGCGTACATGATACATAAATAGTTATATAACTCTAGTGCAATAATGTGAAAGTTTTATTTCACGTGTCTTGGGATAGAAGTTTTACTTTTAATTCAAGCTATCTAAAAATCTTCTTCTTACACTAGAATTTAGTTTAAAAGATATCATGTAAGCAAGGCGTCAGCGATCATTTATATAAAGTAAAAGTAGAATTTCAATAGACCTTAAGCATTTTATGCTAAGTTATATTAAGAATTGGCAGCATTCACAAAGTTAACACTGTTTTCATTGTGTGTGCAGCACGTGCGCGGTCAGGGTGTGTTCACAATACGCGAACTCTTTCAGGTAACTACTTGCTAGCCTGAGGCTCATGCCTGATAACAATTGTACTCCACATGCTGGTCTGCTTTCCTTTTGCAGCCGCACAGTGACAACAAGTAACATTCCTTTTCTGCGAGCAAACAAAACAATTCTCGATACGGAAGCAGGTTAAGCTTATGTATGGTAATGAAGTTTATGTGTGGGTGGGTGGATGTTTGGGCACTTCTGGTTCTGGACCACTCATCAGTGGATGGAATGCAGCTTCCCTTAGGCTCTGGAGAGCAGGATGTGATATTACATCTTTTTAATTTCACTTCGCATTCATCCTCCGGCAATTGGGTTGAGCTGAGAAACCTTCTCATTAGCAAGAAGAAATTTTAATACCGTTTCATTTATTCGTTACTAAATAGAGAAATCAGCACCTCATGTGATTTTCTCGATGTTACCTGGATAAAGAATATGGTGATCCTACATCAACAAAAAACTAAGATAAACTATAAACTATATGAAACCGTATGGATTTGCATGTTCCTCATAGTCTCTTCATGAAGAATATTATCAAACAACTATCTATTTCACGTGTGATTGAACTGTCTGTGGGATATTCGTGACATCAGCCCTACAACAATAAATAAATAAATAAATAAACAAGTCATTGGAGAATCAGATAATAACTTGAAAAGACGAGCCGAAAGGGAGTGTGTATTGCATATTATTTTTTATGATAAGGGTTTAGCTAATAATAAACCCATAAACACTTACAACAAATGTTCTGAAGTTGCAAGGGGTACCAAGTTTAAAAAATAGTACTATTTCAATCTTGGTACCGATCGAAACATCTTATACGCAGACGCAAGTAGTCGCATCATAACTTAGCTGCTGGTAATTAAATCGTTAAGTCAATATTAACCATTAAAAATGAATCGTTAAGTCAATATCAATAAATAAATAAATAAATAATTTAATAAATAGCATAAACTTCAGAGCCTTAGTAATAATAATAGTAATAATAATAATTTCAATTATTTATTTAGAGAAGCTACAGACAATTTTTACAAATTTTAAACAGTAGGCTATTGGTAGTAATAATAATAGTAATAATAATAATAATAATAATAATAATAATAATAATAATAATAATAAATAATAACGAAAACTATGTTGGTCATACTGGTATAACAGAATAAAATATGATAATGTACAGTCATTTTTAAATGAGACAGGAAGAGGCCATATTCGTGATCTTTACCTTACGTACAGTTACAGCTTGATCACGCACTGTTATACAGTTCTCTTGTTATAATTTCAGAATTGTTTTTGTAATAATTCCATGTACTAAGTATGGGAATTTATACTGAATAAACGTGGCCTTTAATGCGCTCACATCATCTAAATCAAACGCGCAAGAAAAAAGCTGTTTAGGCATCAATAATTTATTAGCGTATGTTTATACTGTCATTGAACTATGTGAGTTCTGACAGCATTCTCAGGTCATAACTGTACAAGGTTCAATACACCATACTTCAACAAAAATGTCATAATTAGGTTTACTCCAAAAATGCATTTTCTATCATAACTGTAGGCCTACTATAATCTTAGAGCTATATTATGGACATTATTTTGGCACAAAGTCAATTCATTAAGGGTGAACATCCCTTTTATAACTTAGATAAAATTACACCATAAGGCCTATCCTTCCACTTCTCCATTGAACTATAAACATTACAAAAATATATCTCCTAAAAGGTGTGATAAAGATAGCAAATGTTTGGGAAACAATGTTTTTAGGACTCTGGCGGGAAACGACCAGAGTCTTTCTACTTATGTAAATATTTGCTTTATAAAAAAATCCTTTGTGAATGAAAAAGCAAACCTTCTTGTCAATTTAGATATTAAAAGACTAAGTTTTTACTGATTTTTGCCGAATCACATATTGGTTTTGAGTATATTGCCAAAATAATTACTTCTAAAATTTAATGGGGACATTATTAATATAAACATGGATCAGCAATTTAAATAATTCTAGTGATTTTATTACACTTTAATATTTGGTTGGTTTGTAGTTATTTAATGACAGGGATAAGTTATACCGCAACATAGACCTGTAACTATAGCCGGTGTGGCGGAATTTTGTCCCGCAGGAGTTCCTTTACACTACCGTACTCTAAATCTACAGATTTGGGCCTGTCACATTTATCAATCTGGGCCGAGATCGAACCAGCAACCTTTAGCACAGTAAGCCAGCAAGATACTGGCTGCCCAATCCAGGCCGACTTTATTCGTAAAATAATATAACTTGGACCTAAGCTATTCTTAAATAATTTAGATCATACTACTTTTTAATATAAATTATTTACCCTAAAAATTGGTTTTAAAAAATACTTCAATAATAATAATATCTTCATCCAGGGATGAAATTCCCTGAAAGAGTATATTAAATGTATTAGCATGTAAAGTAAAGTGTTCCATATTACAGGCCATAGAGGCCCAGAGGGTTCTAGGAGGTTGAGGCTCCCAGATTTTTAGACACTCGGAACATGAAGGTAATAATGTTGTCAGCCTACGCACCCGGCGCCTTTACCCCCAGGATTGCTCCTGTTACTCATTTCTGTTAGAGGCAAAGTCGACCCCAGGACCATAGTGCCACCAGAAGGATTAGGCCAATAGATAAACTCCAAAGACTTCATCGGTGATCGAACCAGCGACCTTCCGGTTTGTAGCGCAGGGCCTCAACCACTATGCTACGGTGTACCCCCTTACTAACCTGTGTTGATTCATAATGTGTTTATACTTTATTGTGGTGTGTAAATTTCATTGAAACATAAATTTCTATTGAATACCAAAGCATAACTTGCTAGTTAAGTTAAAATAAAAGAAGAATGGAGTTGATTAATGAAGTTTGGCATAATTTAGTGAGAAAACCTTCACTGGGCAGGCTCAGGTTGCCAATACGAAATCGAGAACAATTTATAAATTGCATATCTGTCTAAACTACCACTTCTCATTAAATCCTAGCATACAGATTGTTATTTAGATACCGTTCTAATCACAATATGTTACCGGTTTCATTTATTTTAATGGCGGCAGACTATTGAAGGAAGCCGCGGAAAGAAACGGTCATCATTCATTATTAAGAAACACGCTCTGTATTCCAAAGTCTTTCTCTTCTTCCGGCTGACCCAGGTTACCCTTAACCTTGGGAATAAGCTACACCTATCAAGGTAAAAAGAAGCATGAATAATTGTTCGTAACGTCACGATCGATTCAACCAGCACAGTTATTGATAAGCATCCTCTATTTTGGCAATGAAATGTAATTTTTCATAGATTTCTGTCTTTCCCACAACGGGGGATCCTAAAAAAAATATAAAACTGGCCAAAAGCTTTATATGATTGCCTTCCCAAAACATATATAGGCTAAATTAGGCACATTTAATATTTCATGTTTACAATCCATATCGACTTTCACACATTGTTTCTTCCGTGATTTCTGATAAGCATCAATATATTTTATCCTTCGTTCATTTCTAAAAATATATGATTTAATAATAATCTACTTATTTTCAAAGTAGTCCACCATCTTACATGGTATAATTAGATGGGAGAACTTCTAATGTATTCTTAATTCAATAATTTTGCTTCAAAAAGTATTATTAAAATTTGTCTGTCTAAACCTCTCTAATATCCGTCTAAATTAATATTTTCTAAATACAGCACATTTTTTTATGATCATAATTAAACATAAATTAATGTATACTTTAATATACCAGATATATCAAATATTTTGTGTAAATTTAAAAGATATCACCTAAGTTATAAATATTTTTAGAGTTTTAGGCATTTTTTGTAAATGAAATTATAATAGTAATCATGCTTTTCTCGCCAAAATGTAATTACTTTTATGTTACAAAACAGATTTTTTTATTTTTGTTATGTAGCCTAGGTAATGATTGTATTACTCTCAATAATAAAATACTATTGGAATACTACTAGTTGATAATTGGGTAAAACACAAACTTAACATTACAAACAATAATTTTTGGGTGAAGGTGGGTAGGTGGGAATAAAAGTATAAAAAAAGAAAGGGGCGATTATACAAAGCTCTTCCTAGGGTGCAAAGTATCTGAAATCGGGGCCTGAAAAGGTCTACGGTGTGGCTGTCCAGTATAAGGAAGAAGAGTGTCGATGTGAGTTCTGAAAGTTCAAATAGCTTCTCATGACCTAAGCAATGTGATTACGTGATTAGTGATACATAACTGCAATAAGAAACGTTCTCAGCATCTATGACTGAAACATGAACAAGAACTTTAGCTGGAATAGGCTAACATTCAACCGAGCTTCTTCAGTTGAATAATGAATACAACACTAACAGTCAACTACTTCAGAAGGTGAAAACAGTACACAAAAACAAGCTAATTCTGCTTCTCTTCACTAGCTGAATTTATTCCATAGATAGACCTCAGTGTAAACCCTTTAACAAGACGCTAAACCTGCAGTTATAGAGCTTGAGAGTGACAACAAACACAGATAGCTAATGGGACATCCGTGACAAATCCATCCTACGGATCTACACGAGTCTCTGGTAAAGGCAATAGATCTCTTCCGACGATAGCTGCAAGAACTCGAGTATTGTGGCCGGCGTGAGAAGTGAAGAAGAATAAACAGCAAGTTCAGGTCTGTTCGCTTCATTTAAACCACAAAAAACATCAATAACAAAAGTCACGAATACCTAAGAAATCAAGAGGCATACCGTTGTGATGTACCGGTAACTTGACTTCTGGGTGGCATCTCGATTTTTGCGTGGACTCGAATATAATTTAGACGCGGAAACGATAACTAGTTAAACATTATAGTAATCCTATGTTGCTCGCAGGAAAAGTAGTTAGTTGCATATCAAATCTTGAATGAGAAACTTAGAAAGATTTTCGTATACTCTGTTTTGTTTCGGCATATTTATTGTGAACTATTTATATTTAAACAAAGAGACCTAGAACTGACTAGGCTACTATAATTTCGATTTATATTTTGCTTGAAACCTCTGTCAAAACATTTACTCAAGAGTTACAAAATAAAGGACAACATACAAAAATGGCACTTCAAGATTCGCATACTACAGTCAACTCCCGATTATCCGGGTGCGGATCAACCGGTTTGCGGATTAACCGTTGAGCTATTCCTTAAAAAAATCTTTAAAAAATTATTCACTTAGTTCACTTAGTGATAAGTTAGTTCCGATATTCGCAAGAAGAAAAATGCGGTCAAAAAACAAAAAGTGTTAAACTATTTCACCAAAAGTGTAAAAATTCCTTGAAAGTTCCAAAACCAAACTGTTAATACAGCAGTCTTAGTGTTTTGTTGTTGTGCTGAAACACCTTTGATGGTGACCTTTGATGGTGAATGATTCTAGCACTGCAAGACGTTTCCAAATAGTCTATGTAAGTTTGAAATAAATTTTCAATTACAGTATGTTTAGGTATAATTTTGTTTAACCGTGTTTTCGTTTATCCGTGAGGTGGCTACCACCCTTTATCCCGGATAATCGGGAGTTGACTGTATATGTGAATTTATGAATTCTACAACTCTTAAGTAAAAAATAAATAAAAATTTACAAGTTCATTTGGCAAAATGTATTTTTTGTTGTGAAGTGGGATTGCTACTTTTTGTTATTTTTTTTTTTATTTTCGAGTTTTTCTAAAATAAATATTCCACGCATTAAGGATTCAGAATTTCAGTGTCTAAAGGTCGCAATAGCCTACAGATAAATTTAATATTATATTACTTCCCAGTCGGAATGGAGTAAGAAAATAGGTGAATGGTCGAGTAGTTTTGGGATGTTACAAAACATTATTCTGCTTTCGGTCAAGTTGGTGTTAAAAATAAAGATGCTGGTACCATGATAATAATGAGGAGAAGAAGAAGAAGAAGAAGAAGAAGAAGAAGAAGAAGAAGAAGAAAAAGGAAGATAAGGAGTAAGATGAAGATAAGACGAACAATGCTATAACAAGACATTGATTTTCTGCTTCTGTTAAAAGATTTTCTGCCTACAGTTGGTGGTGTCAAAGGAATACTTTTCCAGAACTTTTGTCACATTTATAAAAAAAACAGCAATCTCTTTGCAATATGAAAGTAAATTTTAAATTTTCACGTTCAGTATGGACGGTTTAAGTCTTTTACTCTAAGCCTAACTCTCCTTTCAATTTCTCTCTTCCCATTCTCCATCTCCTCTCTCTCTCTCCCTCTCTCCCTCTCTCCCTCTTTCTCCCCCTCTTCCATTCTCTTCCACAAACTCCAAATTTATCCTCCTTCAACCCTTTCTCTCTTTCCCTCCCCCATCTCCCTTTTACTTTTCTCTCTTTCTCCCGCTCATATTATGAAACTTTCAGTTTCGATATTAAGAAAAGAGCGTTTTTCTTTTATTCACATATTTAAGCCTACAATGGCCTATGATAAGTCAAGTATGAAACATCTCGTAGACCTATCATCAAAAGAATAAACAGTTATCAAACTACCACTAATCAATTACATCAGTCACATGGAGAAGTAGTGACAGAGATAGAGATAAGTTCCCCTAAGGCGATCCGAGAGATTGCGAACGGCCCAGACTGGTTCAAACAATGAACATTAAAAGAACAAGAACCACCTCAGGAACAGGAGAAGGAAAATCTCGCAATTTCTGGGCAGGTAGGAATGGGCAGAAAGAATTGGAGGATAAACCTCATGGGGAACAACACGGAATTAACAATCAGCTGATTAACTGACTAATGCTGATTAATTGACATGACAGTTGATCAAACTTAAACTGAACAACACGAAATTGTAATAGCATGAGGAACCTAGGTAGGGAGATATAAACCCTTTTCTAACTGAATTGCATACGTACCGGTATACACTAAGCTCTCCCAGTCTATAGTAGCCGAAGATTTAGTAGTTGTTAGTAGAGTAGCGTTGGTTTTGTAAACTACTGGACATCACTAGTAATAGAGTTTGTATTAACAGAAGTAATTTGTTGTTAGTAGTTAATAGTATTTGTAGAAAAAAGAATTACAGTGATCATATGGAAGATATGTAAATTTAAATATTTATAATCTGTAAAATATGCTGTGTCTGAAAAGAGCAATAAAAGTAAATTAAATAAAATTTTGTTAACATCCTAATATAGAAATCTATACTTAGGATATAATCAAGTAGATTTTTGTTATTTTTAGATAAACAAGACTAGATAAAGTGCAGGTAAATAAAATTTTGAAGTAGGCCCTATGTCAACATTGTAGTATCAAGTAAGAAAATTGTTCTATTCTCGAGAAAGCTGGTTCTTAGGAGTTACAAGTATAATATTAAGCCAACAGTAAAATTAATTAAAACTAAAATAAGAAAGCATATCGGCTAGAGATGCTAGTTTCAAACTCTCAGCGGGTGATCTTAAAAATTGCTTTTAGGTTATTCAACTTAGCGAAGTGCTTAAATCTTATCGTCTAAATTCGCATGTCTAAGCAACTTAATTGGGATCAGTAAGGAAGTGATCTTCGATTCTATTACGTAATGAAGTTGATTGGCTCGCCTGAGGCAGCCATAACACATTATACTTTGCCTGCAATCTGGAAATTTAGCGAGTAAATTAATTCATTTTATAGTTAAACACTATATGGCATTTTGTTGATAGCACTGTAAGAAAAGGTGATCGTACCTCTTCCTCGTTTAATTACATAGATAATTAGAAGTAACGGGCCAACCCATCAATTAATTAGAGTCCCAGCATATCGCTCACATGTGTGGCTCATCTCTTATGTAACCTTGCTCAGCAAATAACCTTCATAAAGTAATTAATTTCGAGATAGCATGAGTCGCCCATAGCGAAACGGACAGAACACGAATGAGTTCTGCGTTGCCGAATTGTTAACATCTCGTTGTGGTGCAGGGATTTTTTTTTTTTTTTTTTTGTAATTATTTTTTTTTGTTTTGGTTTTTTTAACAAATATGGTTAACAAAGAAACTATCAAAGCCTAAACTGCAACTAACTTTGGCAACTAGAGCTAATATACTATAAGAAAACCACTTTTAAAAAAATGGGTACCTGCTAGCTACCACCGGAATTCCCCGAAATTAATTTTATTAATTAAGCCTAAACACATTGGTGCGTGCCGAACGGTCAAGATCACAGATGACAACGGAATGAGAATTTGTCCTATATGTAAGGGGAAAGAATCATGGTTTCATATTTTGGCGAATTGTAGAGGTTTGGAAAAGTGGAGGGAGAAACATCTATCAATTTCTTTTATGGAATCAAATAGGGAGCAACGAATATGTTTGGACAAAGATGTTGAGGAAAGCATTGAGAAGTTTTTAATTAAGGCGAGACAGCTCATTGTCAGGATTGAGAAAGCGGGAAATTGGGGAGCGGGTGTGGAGGGTGAGGAATAGACTTTGTTTGTGTTATTTTGTATTTTATTTATTTAACTATTTGTTCTATATCTTTTTGTTGTGTTTTGAATAAGCAAGTACGGTCCATTCGGGCCCGTGCGATTGTTTGCATTTGATTATGTAAAAAGCAAATTAATGTAATAAACACGTATACTACACTACACTATATTTCGTAGAAACATGACACTACTAGCTGCTAATTAGTTTTGTCAGCCCTTAAGCATAAGCATAAGCAGAGCATCACAGTCTATGAAAATATTTAAAATTTCAAGGAAAGTCTTTTGTCTATTTTTCTATATAGTCGCCAAGTTTCTCAACACATTTATCTCATCGTGATACCAGTTTCAAAATACCCTGTTCATAGAAGTCCATTCGGTTGGAGTATAGCCATCTGCGGACTGCCGTTTTCACTTCTGCATCTGACGCAAAGCGTTTACCGGCCCGGAATTTTTTCATGGGACCAAACAAATGAAAGTCGGCCACTTGTGAAGAGCACCAAGGTGTAGTGTGACGTCCTTTAGCCCATAAAAATCGCACTAAAAAAAATACTGAGCTTCGTAAAAAAATTCCCTCGTTTAAAATAGGCTAGACTATGGCTTATGAATAAAATGAATCAGTCATTATATCGCCTGCAAAATGCAGTACCTTTAATATATTAGGCATTCCTTGAGAAGATCTAAAATTATGAAAGTTATATTTTCTATAAAATAGTATTGCCAGAATCGACAAACTATAGACCCTAATCATAAACTAACATTACAACATTGATTTGTTATAAATGTAATAAATGAAAAAAACATCAATCGTGTTTTATCCGCTTGAAAACTGTGCTATTAATGGCTTTTATGACTAGATGATCAAAAACGTGATTAGGTGCGCCTAATATTTTTACAGAAACTTTTATGGCTAAAATCGCTTAAAAACCTACAAAGTAAAAACAATCTTCTTGCAGCTACATATTTAATTCTTGTCTGTATAGTGATCAGAAATTGTTTTTCACTCTCTTAGCAGAAGCAAATTTTAATGTTTTTATCTACACTAATGTATTCTTATACTTGGTCTATAAATCATACTTTTTAACGAATTCACTGTCACCTGTTTCTTTTTAAAGATACGAATTTACATATTTAATTACTCTACTACTTGTTTCTGTTTGCATGCCTTTATTGAAGATCATTAATAACAATTTCCTTCTTTAGAGGCACTGCTGTTTAAGTGGGGAGGTAAAAAAGTACATTCAAATGAATACAAAATAATCCTCCTGTAAAATTGTCTGGCTAGTTTTTTTATATAATTATATAAGATTACAGCTTATTCCAGTGCTTCTGGCAGCAGCTCTCACCTAAAGATGAACAACAGGCTTTTAAGGAGTTTAATCTTCTATAATTGCTGCTTTAATGGAAACTCTAGGCTTATGGAGGTCATTCATGGCGTCAAGGACCAAAAAGATCCAAATAAATTTATGCCCACGTTAAGTGAATTATTGTAAATCCATTATAGTTTGGTAGACTGTAGGCTACAAAGCGATTTCGACCATTTTATATTAATAATTGTTTTATTTTATTTTATTTTAAATCTTTTGTGATAGGCCTATGGGCTATTAAGCACCACGAAAAGCTTATTTCTTTCATAATATTTACACAATATTGGAGACGCTGAAACATACTTGATTCGAGTTATACCATTTCCCGATTTGGTGACCGACAAATGAACTTATTGACTGGTAATGTATTGCGAACATCTAGGCCAAAATACACTCCCGAAATTGTGCAAATTTTTATTTTTTCAGTGATTTTTTAAATATTTTTATTTTTTTTTTCCAAGCGAAATCTCGAATTTTGGAAAGATGAATTATGTAACAGAACAACATTTTGTATTTATGTCAGATGTCAGATACCTTTCAAGAAGTCCGCCACCGTGGATGAGTTGGTAGCGTTACTACCTTCCACCCTGGCGGGTTCGATTCCCGGGGATTTTTCAGCAGTGAAAAATTTCCTTCCTGGGTTCAGGACTGGGTGTTGTGTTGTGTCCTTTAATTCCCATCCCGCGAGAGGCAATGGCAAATCTCCGCGGCATCACACTTGCCTGAATCACCTCGGACGAGTCATGGTCATCACCCCACGGCTTCGTCCCCGGTCTGGACCTGCCTTCGGGCAGAACACTCATCATCATCATCAATGTATTGCATATGACACTTTCAACGAAAACATGGAGCTCTCGAAAGTAGTAAAGGATCATAAACACTGCCTTTAAGGTATTACGAGTAAAATAATAAGTAATACACAACAAATAGGCTATATATAGGCTATGTTTTTGTTCGACCATACTATAATATGCTTAGCCTATTATAGGTGAAGTAACTGTATCATAATTATATCGGTTTCGATACAGACATTCATTATAATATGGTGTGATATTCATTAATATCGAACACTGAACTATCTTGAAACCTTGAATGTAGCAAATGAAACTGCGCAATAAACAACCTGTATTTAAATTAAAATAAATTCCGTTCTTGTTAATTTTAACAGTATACTAGATTGAATTCGTTTCGTGTTGTCAAAATCCGCTAGTTTCAATAAAACGACAAAGAAGAAGCTTCGACTAGACCGGACGCCAAGTGCTGCCATCTGTCGCAGAAGACAAGAACTACGAGAAGAGTTCGTTGCAAAGGGTTGTTATCTCTGTTTGTTTTAGTCAGTCTAAAATCTCAAAACTTATAGATTTAATTAGGATCGAACAAAAACAACCGTATGCAACTTGCCTATAATGATAATAAAGATAATTTGCTTGTTTCAAAAACATAATCGTGTCTTAATAAATCCCATTATAGGCTCGTTGAATGATGTAAAATTTATTAGTTTCAAAATTATCAATTAACAGCTTAAAACTTTTTTTTTTTTTTTTTTTGCTGTATACAAACAGCAAATTCTATTTTGATATTATTTATATTAGCACATAATAACTGCTAAAACAGTAATTCTCGTTTTCTACTATCCAGACCTCCATAGTCTCTCACAAAGTCTTATTCTATGCATTACCAGTCAACGGGTTCATTTATTGGTAGTCATCAAATCAATTATAAATTATGAAAGCAGTGGTGTAAAGAGAAATGTGTACAGTTCACGGTCATCATAATGCCCAGTGCATGTCTGCTCATAGTCACGATACCAGTAAAATCTCCTCTCTCTTCTCTTTCTCTATCTTCCTTTCACATTCACATTCTCACACGCTCTCTCTCTCTCTCTCACTCACTCTTTTGCCGACACAAAAACTGGCATGGGGCGGGCTTCTTTTAAACCGTCTCATTAGTCCTGCTAAAAGCAAATAATATTTAACATCTTCCGGGTCTCGAACCCGTATTCTCTTACTTCATTTTGAAGGACCGTTATACGTTTACGTTATGAAACAAGGCTTCTCCAGTTTAAGGGTCTTGCATCACTTATAGACAGAATGCAAACAGCACTGAATTCCTTTTACTTCCATCTGTAAAAATATCGTACGTATAAATTTCTGCACTGTTCTTAAATACATTACCGCACTGAGGAATGTTATGCGATGTTGAGGTAAACGGTTATAAAGCTTACATACACATAAAACTCTGTGTAGTCTTGTGCAGTCTAACCTGAGGTAACTGTAGCAAATGGGTATTTCTAGTTCTATAATACGAGAGCCGTCCAAAAGTAAGTTTCCCTAGAACCATGTACAGAAACAAAACACAATTTCAAGGAAATATTTATTGAAACAGACACAGCCAGTGTTCAGCAATTTTTTAACATATTCGCCACCGGAATTGAAACATTTATCTTACCATGGCACCAACTTTTGAATACCTGTGTCGTAGAAGTGTGCCGCCTGGGATTTGAACCACCATGTGACAACCACCTTCGCCTCTCTGTCATTCTCTGCCATCTCGTGCGGTGTAGGAAAAGATGGAAATCACTGGGAGCGAGGTCCGGGCTTTAGCGTGAATGATTAAATACCTCCCAGCCGAACTTCTGCAGGAGACTTGCTAGGAAGTATTTAAACATCCACCCTACAGCCCGGACTTCGCTCCCAGTGATTTCCATCTTTCCCTACACCTAAAGAAATTACAGAGAATGACAGAGAGGCGGAGATGTTTGTCACACAGTGGTTCAGATACCTGGCGGCAGACTTCTACGACACAGGTGTTCAAAAGCTGGTGCCATTGTAAGACTAATGTTTCAATTCCGGTGGCGAATATGTTGAAAAAAAGTTGAACACTGGCTGTGTCTGTTCCTATAAATACTTCCTTGAAATTGTGTTTTGTTTTTGTAAACGGCCCCAGGAAACTTACTTTGTGAACGGTCCTCATATTTCATCATATAAAATAATTCTATGTCTGACATATAGGCTACAATTAACTAAAAAATATCTTGATTAGTAACAGTCATTATTAGACATCGGAAGTTTAGAAAAATGCCTATTTAATTGGAATGAACAGATTTAAAGGCAGGTAATAGATGTGATTACGACTTAGCCTTCTGGTCATTTTTTATCTTCCTTTTTTTTGGGCCATGTGATTTTTTGTTGATTACTTTTTGACTATTTTTTAAAAATATTGGAGTAATCACTTAACAGAATTGAAAATTTTCTGAGTTCGAAACTTGGAATTAAAATTAAGTTTCTTTTATAATATTCCATAAATTAATTTAGTACGATATGCAACCACATTATTTTCTACATCCAAAAATAAAACAATAGTAGGCTAGGCCTTATAGAAAGAATTAAATAAGAAAGAACACAAAAACTCTACTGAATGAAGACATAATAGAGATCAGAAGAAAGGGTAGACCAAGAAAAAGGTAGTACAAGATGTAGAACAAGATTTTAAAAAGATTAGTGTAAAGAACTTGAAAAGTCAGGCTCAGGAAAGAGATACCTGGGAAAAGATCGTGAAGATGATCAACATTGATTGTGAAGGAGACCAAAGCCCACCAAGGGCTGTAGAGCCGAGAAAGAAGAAGATAGGCCTATAAATTCATAATTGGGTATTTCATTTCTTTACTTTGGAACATATATTTTAACCGTAGTGTGTTTAACGTGGTTTAACTACTTTATTGTTGCCTGTAGCTTTCGCAAAACTTATTTTTCTCTTCTTTTCATTAATGCATTTCTTCTTTTTATTGGTAAATTCATTCTTTCTCACTGTGCGTCTCTATCTTTCCTTCATGTTACCTTAATGTTTCTTTCCTTGACGCTACCTCAATTTTTCAAAGTCCTTCAAGTGTGCTCATTAGCTGGATTAAGAAGTCATACTTTTCGTGTTTCTACTTACTTACTTTTTTCATTTCCCATCTTTGCAGTATAAATTCTTTACTACCCACTTCTTCTTCATGTTCTAGAACTCAAACTCGATTTATAGTTTTGATTCATGTTCTTTATTAACTGTCTTGCTTTCTTTCCAGCTTGACTTTTCTTAGGCCTATATATTTTTAATTGTATCTTCACAATGAAGCGAATTCTAATTTCCGATTATTTCTTCTTCGTTTTCAACATTTTTCGTTTTCAACATTTTTCGTTTTCAACATTTTTCGTTTTCAACATTTTTCGTTTTCTGTTCTTAGTTTTCTGTATTCTGACTTTTTTTTCGTCTGTTTTATTTCTTGTTCAAGTTTTTTGTTTATGAGTATTCATCATTAAGCGAAACCTTATATTTTATTAATTATTTTTGTTTCTTTCTAACTCTTTTAATTACTTTCTTTTAATGATTTTTATCTTTTTCTTTATTTCCTTTTAATTTTTCTTTCTCTTATGTCCTCTCTTTCCTTATCTCATATTAATTTACGGCGATCGCTTCATCTCACTCCCATATTTGTCCTCTCTCATCCGCGCCTCCAGAATTTCCATCGTATTTAGCAGGTGTGAAATGCACGGAGAAGTCGGAAAAAGCGGCTGTCACTTTGTTTTCTCACAAGCTCCTAACGAAGGAAGACATGGTTTTTCGGAATGTAACACCTCGTGACCGATCAAGTGTCTCACGGTCGCATTTCGAGCGGCGTTGACGGATACGAAACACTTGACATAACCTAACCTGTTCCAGAAAATTGGAATCCATTACGGAAACAGAAGAGCTGGTATGTTTCTGACAAGGAAAAAATGTGTTTCGGGGCGGAGAAAGTTTGAGAGCATGTGGAAGTTGCATTACCAGTTTCGCCATTCGCATCTTGGCGCCATGTGATAGTCGTCTGTCAGACAGAGGGCGACACGAGGCGGATTCGAGCGGCCACATTTTGCTGACTTCACACACATGCAGATAAGATACAATAAAACCATCAACTTTGTTGAAGACAGCACTTTCCCAACCTCTTTATTACAGAACACTCGATATGAAAGATATGTAGGCTAATCAGAAATGCAATTATATTATTATTGCTATGACTATTGTCATTATTATTATTATTATTATCATTATCATCATTACGATCAAAATTTGGTTGAAAATATGTCAAGATGTCGGCAAACTTTGAGACTAAGTGTAGTTACAATTAAATAAATTTAGTACTTTGTAACTTATATTGTTTACAGGAGTTTTATAGAAAAGATCGATAAATTTTATTCCTCTATATTACTGCAGTTAAATCTTTTATTTTCTCCATATTTCCACAGTAAACTTTTGAAGATAAAATAAGCAATTTTTCCGATAGATGATATTAATTAAAATGATAAAATTATGCAACTGAGTGGTGTAAAATTAAAACACTCCAGGGTAAGCAACTTTGACTGCTTTACATTTCACATGGAAAATACTATTTTAATGAAAAATATTTGCATTCGATTATTAAATAGACCCTGTTAGATAAAAGTTGAAATTGTTTAAATTCAATACTCCTTTTACCACGGTGATCGCAAAAATCGTAATTCTTGGAGAATGAAAAGCGTTGTCCGTTAGTTGGAACCCTGTACCAAAAAATCAATAGTCTAAGAGCTGTATGTGCACTCCAATATGACTGGCTCCACGGTGCATAATTCATTACAATAAATGGAACATTTATTATTATTTCAAAAATGTTAACAACTTTCTAAAAAAAAGTGTGTATGATACATCTGTTAAAATGTTTTTATTTTGCTCATAGGATTGCTAACTAGCCCTTAAGGGATCGTTTTGCAGATATTACCTTCTCGCAAAAGAAAATCTCGTTTATAACACTTGGATCATAAATAATTTTTTGTAACATTTAAAGGCTGCTTTATACCAGTTTAAGGCTTTGAAGTTGTTGCCATAATTTCCTTTTTTTGTGTGTGTTATTTTTGATTATGAAATAAAAAGGTAGGAAGAAAGGGAGAGACATATTTATACCTGAAAAAGGCTAAATCGGACTGAAAGGCCTAAAAGGGGCTAAGGAGGACTTTTACTGAAAACCTGGGGCTAAAGAGGACCTTTTAAATAGATTTTCTAATTAATTCAAAGGAAAATAAACATGTGAATTTTTGCAGTTTAAGAAAATACACAATAAAAATAAATTTATACAACGCACTGAAATTAACAATGTATATGTCGCTTTGTCGCTTGTCTTTGTAACTGGAAACTGTGTCACCTCGCCGTCACAGGAAATGGAACTTGAGCCGTCTGCAATACTTTAAAATCTGCAACTAATCCATTGTTGTTTCAACTTTGAAATAACAAGTTGCCGACCGACGACAGAGAAGTGTATTAAAGGAACAAATTCGTGACACTCCAGTCTACTAATTTTTGTAGATCGGAAATGAATTGAGTGGTGTATTGAATAATTGTATCATTAAAGGGTAAATACCTCAATTGTTTATGCTATTTTTTTCCAGTGCCGATATAAGAAATAGTTACTTGTTTATTTTGTTAAAAAAAATTTTTTTAAAAAACTAGAATAACTGTGTCAAAATTGTAAAACATTAATCGGTGTTAATAATAGTGTTTTATTAAGACTGCTAAAATCATTTGTTTAAAGCCTCAGAAGCTATTCCACGAAAATAAATGGCTAAAATACCTTTTATAAAAGCCTAAAAATCCGGGCCCTACTCATAAGTTACCTTCTGAGAGATCATTTAACACAAGAAAAATGCTGGAGATAACGACCCTGTGCTTGAATGGTTCACAAATAACATGAGAGTAATTAGACTTCACCTCTGCTACCGGATTTTGTTTTAGAGTGTGCAGATCATAAAAACAGTCTCTAAGAGCTTGGAGGGCATTTGAATAAAACAATAGTAACCTCAGAAGTAATTATATTACTCCCCGTGGTGGTGGCGGTCTTCACGGATGTCCTTGACCATGTTCGAACCCGTGTAATAAGTCTTCCAGTATAATGCTCCGTTGTTGATTAGGCCAGCAGGTACATAGTGATTTATTTACTTGGAAGCGTTGCGTAACCTAAATATCTCGCGACTAGTTAATATTTTTTTTATTTTAATAGACTCATCCACTCAGTACATCATAAATATCAATATCCTGCGATTGTAATAATTATCTTACTATATAAATTAATATGGATGGGGAAGCTACCTATCATCTTTGCATATAATAGTTTGATTTATTGACCCGATTCTAATCATGCAAAGAGAATGATATGTTGCTTCCTTACGGCAGGATTTATTTAGAGTGTATCAAAATGGACGTTGTCAGCCTCTAAGTGAGATTTGTTAAGATAATAGTGTAATAATAAATTTTTATTTGAGGCTTTTTGTACAAAATATAATATTTTCCTCGTATACAATTTTTATACTTATTTTTGAAGTGAAACTTCTTTAGCCGCAGTAGGGGTAAATCCAGAGCTTGTGTCACGCTCAAAAATCGTCACGAAATTAGTGTCACACTAAAAATCGTCACGAAATTAGTGAGGTGTGACGGAATGGACTGCACAGAAAACAATCAACTCAATAATTAGGCTTATCCAAAATTTGAAAAATAAAAAAATCCAAAATATAAAAAAATAAAAATCCAAAATTAAAAAATCCAAAATTAAAAAAGTTCAAAGATCCAAAATTTGAAAAACAAAAAATCCAAAATTAAAAATTAAAAAATCAAAATCCAAAATTTATTAATCTAAAAAATAAAAAATTCAAAGATCTAAAATTTTAAAAAATCCAAAATTAAAAAATTAAAGGATAACAAATTAAAAAATCCAAAATTTAAAAGTCCAAAAAACCAGTATTAAAAATTCCAACTACAGTATCCAAAATTTAAATATCAATAATCCAAAATTGAAAACATCCAAAAATTAAAACAAGTTTCACTTCTGTCGCGTGGCGTTCCACGCACTTTTTTTTTCATTAATGAAAAAAAAAATTGACTTCTCGAAATTGACTTCTGGAAAAACAGATGAATATAACAAAGTACTCTTGTGGCAAGGTTAACATTCAGTGATGCACTGGCTTTCTATTCTAAAGTTCGCGGGTTCGATTCCGGCCCAGGTCATGTCATGTTTGTGTATGTAGATGCGAAAGTACCATATATGTATATTTACAGAATTAGGAACTTATGTTATTGTATTCTCTTGCACAGTTTAAACCTGTAAATTTCTTGGGCCATTTTCATATTTTGTACATAAGTGTTGGTACTTTTTATGGAGAGTGGAAGGAGAGTTGATTCTAATCCGATATTTGCCTTTGTAAACAAAATCCTAAATAAATTACATACCATTCATATAAGTCGGACTTGCGATTCGAAATTTGCGACATCTTAATAAAGGCCTCGACATTACAACAGCGAAAAGGGAGAAAATAAAATGTACTAATACGAAAGAAAAGGATGAACAATGGAAAGAAATAAAGAGCGAAAAACAAAATGTGGAAGAGAGAAAGCTATGCAAATGTTTTGGAAATCTTATTTTCAAAATCTATCGCCTTGTATGGATTATGATTTAAAAATTTCTTCTTCTTCTTCAAGATTATGATTTAGAAATGTTTACAGTATTTTTACTACCAGAACAACAACAAACGCTGAAGGGCCTTATTTGTGACAGTGCTCTGAAAATAAACAAAGAAATGAATACTCAATTTTCGAATTTACGCAAAACAAGAAAATCAGGATTAGACGGAGAAAAACGAACTAGAGGATCAAGAGGAAAGAATAACAGAAAGAAAGTAAGAAACAGCAAAGTAATGAAATAATAAATTATAGAAATTCTAGAAGAACTGAAATACAATGAAAGCACCGTAATACAAAAACAAGTAACGCTATAAACTGAAAAGAAAGAGTAGGTTATATAAAGATCTTTTAACCGTAGACCGTATTTAAAAACATGAATAAATATAAGAGTAATTACACAAATCCTAACAAATTTAATGAACTGATACCTTGTAGATTCTTTCTTTCTTTCTTTTTTGTAGTTTTACCTCTCCCTTTTAGGATTTAAGCGACCCAAGCCGCCCGGGCCGCGACCTGTCGGGAGAGGGATTGCCTTTGGATCACATACATACTTTTTTGACCAGACAAGGACATGGAGGGCCTCCCCGGATGAGTGATCAGCCCAATGCCGGGGCCACCTCCGAGACAACACGAACACATAGGACGATACACACCATTCACACACACACACTCACTCAGAACAAGGCGAGGATGAGGATGAAGATGATAATGACGGCCAGATGATACCCGGGGACCACAAGGGCCTAAAGTTACCTGACATTTGTCTCATAGGTGAGGGAAAACCCCGGAAAAAACCTCACCTAGGTAACTTGTCCCGACCAGGAATCGCACCCGGGCCCGCTGCGTGAGAGGATTGGACGCATCCCCTGAGCCAAAGCGGTATACCTTGTAGATTAACGGGAAAATTATTTGAATTTACCAGGCTCAAGGTACTACATGATCTCCCCTTAATCAGTTATTTTATTGTTTCATAGCGTCTGAGCAATTATAAAACTCTTGCGAAGGAGGTACAACAGGTACTTCAATAAAAAATATCTTCAGAAAGAGAAATAACTGAAGATAGTTTGTCTTGTTATGTAAAGTGTGAAGAGGAGGAAATGTTAGCGGATTTACCGGTTTTATTTCCTTTTCTTAGTGATGTGGCAATGTTTCTTTGAGGATTCCATTAGGACATGGCCTCAGCGCAATCAGACACCAAAGTACTTTCACATTCAATTTGCATATTAGCTTGCATATAACAACATACGATAAAGCCGTTTCCATTTAATCTTTAACATAATTAAATTCTGATTTCATTTTCAAACTCAATTAAAGTAACTTTCACGTAATGTTATTTGATTCCATTTAGCGTGGCTAGAAGCACCATTTGTTACAGAACTTCAACTAATGCTCTTTTAAGTAGTATAATAGCCGTTGCTATTAATTGGAACTGTAATTACATAATAATTTAACTATTATGAACACCATTTCTATGTTATTCAGGATATAACTTACAAGTCTTTATCACAGTAATGCTTACACTATGTTTTACTGCAAAAATGGTGTAAAAATTTGAAGTTGGAGTAGTGACCCTGAACCGAACACATGCTTTACGTTAAGTGCATACATACTGTTCATTAAACACCAATTAAAACGTATCTATCTCACCCCACTGCTCCTAGTAAAACCTCCGTTGCATACTCGCAAACTATTAGCGCTGTATTCTACGTCACATTAGAAAGAGAAAAGCGTTGATTTACCTGTTTTATCTGAGATAATCTCAGAAATTACTCAAATGGTTTGCATTTTTTAAAGTTACAACGTTATCAACAACAAAGTCTTCTTGGCTTCCAGTCTCATATTAAAACGTTAATGTTTCCTAACTACCGGTAATAGGCGTAGGCATATATGCTATACGATAATATTATAGGAGAAAAATTCCTCCAACACTGGGACTTGAACCCAGGACCTTTGGCTATCCATGTCAATGCTCTACCAACTGAGCTACGCCAGATTTCAATTCACAGCTCCAGATAGAATCTCTCTCCCATGACTGACTGCCCTCAGTGGTCCACCTCCCGGTGGTTATGGTGTTGCCACTAGAACTACCTGTCACTAAACTAAACAAACCTAAGCTAACCTGAACTGTCACGAACCTCGTGCCACCTGTCACTAATATCGCGCTTGTTCTTCCTGCGTGTAAAGCTATTGGCATCACTATACGACGCAATCGAAAAAAGTCTATCATAGCCAGCCAATCGGAGTGTTGGGAGAGAATCTACGGGCCGCGTAACCCGCGTCGCAACATTGAAAAAACTTCGTGCAGAGTGTGGAAGAAGATGCCCTATTTCTTATAACCTCAAAGGAAAATTCTAACGATTGTTGCAATTATAGACTACTGAGTTCTATAGTCTCAAAATTTCAATGGGGATCATGTAGGCCTAGTTGTATTTGATATGTTTCTTGAATCGAATAGAAGCAATAATTGATTTAATTATGTAAAAGAAATGCAAAATCCTTCAGTTTTCTCAAAGCGAGGTAGTACCTAAGAACTTGTTCCCATAATCTGATATATTAGTCAAATTTATTTTGAGATAACATTATTCTGATTTTACAGTAAAATCTACATCATTAGGTGGTTTCAGACATTCTAAAGTGTATCTTTGGGTTGTCACCAGAACTTCTTTTACAATAGCTTGAATTGGTACAGTATATGGGGTCAGAGGCTGAGTGTCGAAAAAATAAATATATAAAACGCGAACAAAACAGAAAGTACTTTACAGGCAATTAAACAAAAGGCAGACGCTACTGAGTAAGTTTAAGCTGAAGATACGCGGCATACAACTGAGTATACCCTCGAGTATACCGCCTATACTCATATCTGAAACCTTACCGGTACCTGTCTTCTAGAATAATTCCAGTCAATCGTCGTTGAAAGCTACAGCTGAACCTTCTCAGTAAACATGAACACTCCGAGTTATTTTTATTAACATGAACAAGGATGAAGCGGAGCCGGGCGCGAGGAAATAAATGCCAAGGGCAATAATTATTCACGTATTTATCTTGTCATCGCCTGGTAGAATGCGTCGAGGGAGGTAGAAATCCGAGCGGCCATAGAGAAGAGCTACCTGTGTCTATCATGCTCGTGTGTGGTCCCCCTATATGGGAAACATGATATAATATCATACACACCTTCACTTTGATTAGTTCAGTTTAATCACAATTAATTTGCCTTTCTCCAAGCCGCACAGGGCCATAGAGATTGACGACTATGCTTTATTTGTAGGTTCTTAGCAGGTACTTAGTCTAAGCTCTATTCTTTATTTATTAGTATGAGATTCCTTTATTTCAATTGTAGAATATTCATTTGCGTATATTAAAATTACATTGCGCAACAACGCAACTTGGCTGGCCCTCTGAAAGGTGTTTTTACTTTCTCTGCCCGTACATAAAGTAGGTACCATAGACGTAGAGGTAGACTTCAAAGGTGACCAATTAGTAGGAGACAATTTTAGTTTAGTTTAGTTTAATTTAATTTAGTTTTTTGTGGGAGGGGGAAAAACGAATTGGAACTTCAGACTTATCGTAATTTTCTAGAGTTTAGTAATAATTAAGTGAATTGAGAAAATCGTCCACCATCGAAAGAAATACATGAAGTAAACTTTAAAATTATAAAGAATATACTATTTTCTTTAACCACCTCAGAACGGACTTTAAACATTGGTAATAAGGGAGTCGTCAAGTAATGTCAGTGCACTCAAGTTTGAAATCAATGAGGAAAATTCCAGTGGAATAGTTGATTAAGATTACTAAAGTAAAAAATTACTTTAGTAATCTTAATCTCTGTTTTTGAGGCGACGGGTTTATACGTCAGTAGCAGTGAAAAGATTGCATTGTTCCTGTTATGTTGGACTATAATAAATACACTGTAGTGTGATCCATATAAAACTGAACACTTTTAAATACTTGTAACTTGTGAACTAATAACAGCAGACATGTGCAACTGTGCTGAATTACAGAGTACCTCAATATATATGTTCTTTTAATTCATGCACTACATGCATGCTATATGCTCGTAAGCCTGCTTTCTTTGCAGCTCTCTGAAATGTGCCATATGAGTAGCTTGTCTCCTTTCTCAACCGGCGCAATGATTTCTTTGGTGAACAAGAAGACCGACACGATCCTTGACTCATTGCAGGTCTTTTCTTCCCAATTGTCTCATCTCTAAAATACATAACTACAAGTCACTATAAAAATTAAAAAATAATAAAATTAATAAATAAATAAAAACACTCGGGGAAATATTGCCCATAAGACCTATCCGCACTTAGGTGTATCCTGCGCCAAAATACAAAGACACAAGTACACAGCCCAAACACGGCACACCATCAACATCCCCTACGAATGTACATAAGGGCACAATAGGTATACACACATCACATATGGTTACCAAAATTTGGTTTGACCGGAGGTTTAGGCTTAATTGCTTGGCACTCCGGGGGTAAGGGTGGGCACAAAAAAAACAGTTGTCTCTCAGCTTTCTTGCCATGGATAAAATTGTTGCCCTTGTTGGAACATGGGCACATTGAATTGTCTTCGAAATGCCCCTTGAGTTTCAATCAATGAATTTGTCTGCCAATATGTTTTCACAAGAAAAACACGCTGCCGAATTGAGAACTGCATTTTCGTTTGTGACTGGATACTAATAAATTGTCGTAAGGCAACACTGATGGATGATAGGGGTTCTAACATTACTACCAATAGGCCTATCGATTCTCCCAAAGCCACAGAGATCATAAAACCCATTTTCAATTTTTTATTACTTGCAACAGGGAAATTATGTCTTTAAATGTGTTTAGTTTTATACGGATCACACTGTAGAAAATATAAACAATAAGGAAGAATAAATAGTCTAAATATTGGGATATATAGGATATATACTAGACCCTACCATCAGGTTCGAATCCTATGAACAGCAGCCAGAAGAGGTGGATGCAGAGAAACGAAAGATTTATGAACCCACTGTAATTTTTTACAAACAAAAATACAACCTTACGTCTATCAGTGAGATGGGTTTAATGACAGGGGCCCGAGGAACCTTCCCTCATATAATGGCCAATATCTACCATAGCCTTCCTAAACACATTCTGGATGGCATTGCTTTGGCAGCATTGAAAGGATCTTTGGCCATATTTCGAAACCATGCATAAGGACCATATATTTAATTTATTTTGCTTGTGTTTGCTTATATGTGTATTCAAGTGTATGTTGCACAGTCGGGTACATTGATATTAAGTTCATACTTGTATATTTCCTTCTATATTTTAATGTTTGGTACTCTTTGTCATAAGGCAGGAAACAAATAAATTCGTTTAACATTTTCTGCGTCATCAGCGAAGTTTTGATCCAAAATATTTTATATAGTGCAAACAATTCTGATTTTCAGCAGTCAAAAGTGCAATCTAAATCGATTTATCGGGCTTGTAAGTGGTGACCAGCCCCTTGAGGGAGGCTGTAAGTGTTACTGGAAGAAATTAAAATAAAAAAAATAAAAAATTATTTTATTTTGTTATTTGACTAGTTTACCTCCCAATTCATTTAGTTATTCACTACGCAATATTAAAACCTGCGTGTCCTCTACTCAGGAATGTCGTGTCAGGATGCAAGTAAACAAGTGAATACAGATCCATGGCGATTAGTGTCAAAAGGAGCATAAGCATAATTTTCACAAACAACGACTACCATCTGCGTTGAAGTAATGAACTGGACTCATAATCGAGGGCGGATATGGATTCAACTGAGATACTGCATGGGGGGCCATCTTTCTCTTTGTTACAGCTGTGCAGGGCCCGGTGAATATCATTCACTTCTACAAATAATAATTACATGCAACACCAATTCCAAACGCCCATGCTCCGACTTCACTGACCTAATATGACAGGGGTGTATTCTACTTTCTCGTAATTGATTAACCACTTGTTACTTTCAGGTCAGTACTCTTTCATTGAGAAGACCGTAATAAGAAGAAGCAAGAAAATAAAGAAATAATGAAAGAAAGAAAGAATAAATATCTTAAAACATAATGCAAAAAAATATATAGAATCTAAGCGAGAGAAAAAGTTATGGAAGAAACGGAGAGTAATGGAGCATATTAAAATTAAGAATTCAGATATACGGAAAAAGGTTAATAAAGAAAGGAAGTAATAAGTAATAAAGAAGGAGAAACGAAAGAAAGAAATATATGAATAAAAGAGGATGAAAGAAAGACGAAAGATAGAAAGAAGATGAACGGAAGAAGAAAGCTGGAAAAAAGGAAGAGAGAGCAAGAGAGCAAGAAAGAAAGAAAGATAGAAAGATAGAAAGAAAGAAAGAAAGAAAGAAAGAAAGAAAGACAGACAGAAAGAGAATTAATAAGAAAGGAACGAAAAGGATAAGAAAGAGTGAATGAAATAAAGCATGAATAAACGATAGATAAAAGAGAAAGATATGAAAAAAAGAAAGAACAAAAGCAAAAAAGACAGGCAGAACGACCAAAAATACAATTAATAAAATACCAAACTTATTTACATATCAGTCTTTATAGGGACAATTTCGGAATGTGATTTTATTTTCCTTTTTAAATTAGAGAAGCTATCAATATAATTCATTGGTGTAAATAAATAATGAAATCCACGAAAATTATGCACAATACGATGCAGTCACATAACTCTCTGCCCTGGACATAGAGAATACCATCTTCTCACTTCACATTTTGATGTAAAATAAGAGTTCGAATTGCAGGGACAAAATTTTCAGTTATTTCAATCTGAGTGTGTGCCAACGAGTATGCCATATCAGAAGTCGGTAAAAATTTCTATCCACTGATACGTTATTCATAGCTGTAGGCTTTGTATTTTTAGTTGAGAAATATGGATGTTTATCATAGGCTTTAAGCATGTAAAAATAGACAAAATAGGATGGAATATTTATGTAAAAACGATCTCAGTGTTAATAAATATAATTTTTTAATTATGTTTCTGTTAAATAAATAATTTAAACAAAACATCTAGCAGTTGAGAAAATAATCGCGGGAGTAGCCGCGGGCACCTGATAGTGTCTTCACAAAACACAGGTGTAAGAATTTAAAGAGTTCTATTTCCTGGTCACCCCTGAATTATGACATTAATGGGCGATGTTACAACTGGGTGGCAACCATTCTTAAAACAGAGATAGTGAAGAAAATATTCCTGTGATGTAATATCAGGGGACTCAGGTTTTATTATTGTAAAGGAGGTTCCATTAAATATTGAATAGGTCATAAAACAAAAGCAACAACAATTACACTCATATCTATATTTAATGCCCTCCATGTCTTTTGTAAAAAAAAGACATAACGGAAAGAGCTGAGGAGAGTAGTAAAAATTTCAACTTGTAACAGTATTTCTTGAGGTGATGGATTCTGAGAGGGCTGTCTCTATAACTCATATTAGGGCGGCACTGCTTTAGGAGTTCAAGTTGAAAAATACTTTTAAAGCTGCCTGACTGACTTGAAGACAGCTCCAGTATCAGATACATATCCAACACGGACTCTTTTAGTAGCTAGGCTGCATAGGTTTCTTAAAGCGTGGATTAACAGGTAACGGTTGCAAACGAATCATTTCTTTATTTATAAAGAATAAACCAAACCATAATAGGCTATCCAAGAAAAATATATAGCTGTTGATAATGGTAGCCCTCTTATAAACACAAATTTTTTCAATAACATAATAATAATATTCTTTAACACAAATATTTAGAACATCAGAAATACATTTAAATTTAAGCAGATTGTAAGATATTAAGAAAATATTCATTCAGTGGTTTAATTTAAATCGAAACCGAAGAGGGACGCCGCGACACGCCAAAAATGTATGTTATAAAACATGAAAGTTTCTAATTTTTTGAAGTTCCTAATTGCGGCATTTTTTAAACCAAACAACATGATGATATGATGGACACTAAAAGGGGAAAAAAGTTCATTCTTCTCATTAGGGTTAGTAAAATCAACAGTACATTTTTTTTTCTATTTTTCAAAATGTTTTTCAACAGGAATCCATTGTTATTAAGGTACTTTTTAAGTAACTTAATTTTGATGGACAATAATAATAATTATATTATTATTATTAAAGTAATTAAATAAAAGGAAGTCTAGTGTAAACACATTATGCAATTTATACACAATCACTTATAAAATACTGCTTTAAATAAAACGCGTTGATTAAACCTAGCTTTTCTTTTCCAAACCCTACACTACTCTTTAGTAGAGTTATACGGCAAAAAATCAATTGAATTTTAGACTCTATTAGTGGCTGCATAGTTTCGGTACATCGACAGACGATTAGTAAATCGAGGGCCCCTAACGAATGAAAATTTTGAAAATTCCTGCGCAGAACATGCAAAATGTCCCCATAATATTAATCAGGGAATAAAGGTCAGAAAAGACATGGAAGGAGGATGGGGGGGGATTTATATCAGCCCTACCAGACAGGGCTGAAAAATAAGTGTTTACTTTGCAATTTCGTTCATAATGAGATGCATCTCAAGACAGAATCCCGAGTAAGACTCTCTAGCACGAGAACTGTACACACCCATGCCCCAGGGTGGATATGACAGGTGGACTCGCGGAACCAGTATTCACAACTTTACAAAAATAAAATGGTACAAGTACACTTCAAAGTGACCTACTGTCTGATAAGGACAGCTGTTTATTTAAAAATAAGTACGTAGTGATTTGAAATGCATTACTTACACCACGAGCATTAGACTGAATCCGTATATCCTTACCGGAAATATTTCTACATAGATCATAAAAATATTCTGCTGATTTGCATGTACGTATGGGCTGATCAGGTTGACATTTGCTTCACTTGTAACAAGAATTGCACTTTCACTTACTGTAGTCTTTTTACCTTACCACTACAACCTCTGGCATCTCTCTATAAACGCAGGTGGATACAAGTCTGACTCCAATAGAGGTAAGTTGACAAGAATAGCAGTTCGAAATCCAGCTATCTACTAATTCGCTTCTTTTGAACGTTAGATCCGAAGTAAAAACGGTCGGTTTTAAAAGCCAAATTATTCAGGATCTTAACCCTTTGAGAGCCCAATACAGTAGACTAGTAATATGGCAGTCATCAGTCATCATGACCTCTTAAGTTTGAAATCAATGAGGAAAATTTCAGTGGAATAGCTGGTTTCCATGAATGACAAACGTAACACTTGAATAAAAAATTTCATATTTTACATAAATCAATAGTCTATTATCCTCATATCTCTCATATGATTCTTGAGGCTAAGCATTTATACATAAGTGAACGGGTTAATATCTACGATACTAGGGCATAAATTGTTTTTAAACATTGTCAGGTTCTTTGGAATTGTAAATTAGGTTTTGTACAGGATTTGAGTTTAACTGGAAGAAAAATATCGACATTAAGATTAATGAAAAAATAGGCATCATTTAATTTAGTTAAGTGACCAGTTCGTTTCCTGAAGGAAAAAATGTTAAGTATTCGTTTGAAATAAATTGTCGGCAGTGGTGGAGAGGGAGCGTGCCCTCCTCTAGATCCGAAAGTCGCGGATTCAAACCCGCCCGCTGACGATGGATTTTTTAGGATGTAAAAATCCTGGGCATGGACTTTAAAGCTGGGAGCCCGTGTCATAGATTTACAGCATGTTAGAGAACTTCAAGCCTAAATTTGAGCCTCTGGACAAAATACCTTTGCCCTTTCTTCGTCTTCTTCATTTTTGTCCTTTCACGTCTAAGTATTACCTGTGCATTTAGACGTGAACACTTGCATGCGCCGCAGACATAGGGCGGGACGGAAGGGGAGTGTGTTGCTAGTATGCATTACGTAAGACTGATACCATTGCGCATCGTGTTTACAGTGTTCACGTCTAAATGCACGGGCAATAATACCTTAGTTTCCTCTCGAGGGTTGTTTACTGTTGTAGCGATAGGCAAGCCATCTGTTCTTCTGCCCTCTCGCGGAAAATAAGCGTAACTAAAATTATTGAAACCTCCATCATTATTTCATTTTAATTCGAAAATAAATTTGCTATTACTTAACAAAACAATAATTAAATTGACATTGAAAATACAGTAATCAGTCTCAATTGTATGTCCAGATGACAGAAGCATATTACATTTCTTTGGGAGAGGGCATTAAAGACTAATTTACCTAAGTTATAGGAACACCCGCAAACGAGGTAGCCCTACAACCTATCTATAATGCACAGATATACTTATACCTATGGGCTTATACAGTTGTATGTATGTACTGAAGAATACTTCAATTAAAAGCACAAAAATTGTCAAGAAGCACAAGGTTTCCTTAAGTGTTACTTTAAAACAATAGGCCTACATTCAAAAAATATTCTAGTACAGCTGAATCCATTTCTCTTTCATAAGGTTGAATTTTCCTTTTCATGTCCTTTTTTCTGCACTTCTCAAATGTTAAATACATTAAATTTTATTAGCCAATTTTGAGTGAGGCATGGTAAGTCTTTGAGGCTTGATAAATCCTGTTAGGACAGAGAAACTATAATCCCACTGTGCTGTACTAAAGTATGGCCTACTACATACAAAAGTTCTTACTGCTCCAGCATATTATAACAATCCCCAAAGGCGTTCCTAAATCTTGTCACTTATCTTCGAAGTAAAGAAATGTTTAATTATTTACTTATGTAAGAAGTTCTTTGCAACTTTCATATCATCTGCACCTGGAATGCTAATGAGCAAATAAATTAACTAAAATGAAAATAGTAGCTTTATTATAAGTAGGGGGCGGATTTCTATGACCTAAAAAATAGGATATATGCATGCATTTATGACCTCAAAAACATTAAAATATGACCAATAAAATTTAAAATATGACTTTACCACTTACACATTGTGTACCTATTTTTTAAGTTTCATTGCAATTCATTTTATTAAAATATAATGTTTATTATTTAAAATATCTGTAAATTCTCAAAACGAATCATTATAAAGGAAAATTTACAAAATATGATATGAAACTTCAAAATTTCTTTAATATGCACACAAATATGTCAAAAAATATGACCTAAATATGCATATTCATGCTAAATATGCTACAGTAGTTGAAAATTTCCTAAATATGCAGTTATATGCACAATAACAGCCGTTCCATTTTCACCAGTATGCTTGGAATCTGTAAATTACTCGGAAACGATTAATAATGCAAAGGAGAAAAATATGACATGTCATAGAAATCCGCCCCCTAATTATAAGCATTACCAGAAAGAAAGTTGGAGGGTGGGTGGAATAATATGAACTCAGGGTGAACTCTAGCTACGAGCCTGAATCTATGACGAAAACAAAACCATACAGATTCAGAAACTGAGATTCTGCTTTATATCCATTTAGCACTAAGCTATCAATAAAAATTCGCTCATAAATTTGAAAGGCTCGTGAAGTGAGAAGCAAGTATTCCCATACTATAATAAGGAATTCCATTGTTATTAAGTCTTTGGTTGGTTTACCCGGGCTTGCAACTTAGTCGGAAAAGATGAAAAGAGTTGGCAGGACGAGATTCTATCGTTTTGAAGCGAAGCTGGCCCAGCGTACAACGTGACAGCTCATTGAGTTAGCTCAGTGTATCTGACGTGCGGAATTCCTAACTCATACTAAAATACATTATTATATCACTTTTATAACAATCACAAACCTGTATCGCTTCTTTGTTTATCAGCATAAGTTAAGCAGTGGCGGTTTCGCAAGAATCGCTATAATGTAGGCGTGTGCACAGGAGATTGGGAGGGGGGTCGGGGATGTCTGGGTAACCCCTAATGTGACTTCTAAAAGCTACAATGAAAAGTTATAAAAAATAAATGATCTCAGTTTTAATAATATGTTACCGGTGGCGAGTTTTGATTTTGTTGAGGGGTTCGCTCTATATCTGTTCGTCAGTCCGTCTGTCTCTTTCGGTAAAGTTGAGTTGAGGCCCAGTCTCAAATTTATATGTGAATTGCGGCCCAGCATGTTGAAAGGGATATATGAGTTGTGGCCAGATAATAAATTAGGAGTTGATCAGCCTATTAACTTTACCCAGGAGACACTGCGGCGAGGTTGGCCGAATAGTCTCCCAAAAAAATTGTTCTTGTAGTATATTTAAAAAGTTAGCCTATATACAATACAATGTCACTGATAGATATATAAGCATTCATGAACCACATATTATTGTCTCTGTTGGGCATTACGGCTTAGCTCAGTTGGTAGAGCATTGGCGCGAATAGCCAAAGGTGCTGAGTTAAAGTCCCAGTGTCGGAGGAATTTTTCTCCTATAATATTCTCATCTCTCACAATGTCACTGTCCTAACGTAAAATTTGCAGCAAAAGTTTGAAACTTAATTTTTTACAAATTCAAACCGCATTATTTTTTTCTCTTTCCATCCTTGTTGTTTCCCCCCGTATGAAAATTTATTCTACTGAAAATTTTCGCGTCTTTCTTTATACTAACTTCTGCATTTGTCGTACATCTCGGTCTGACCATCAAGAAGTACGCCAACAAGATATTGGGGATTGCCGGTGTAAAACAATTTATTCAGTTTTGGGTAAAAGCTTTCACAGTTCTTCCTTGTCCTATTAGAGGTGGCGGAAAAGTGGGCCCAAATCCGTGGAGGAAACGTAGCTTCCTCTGGTGAAATGTAATCTAAAAATGATCGTTAATGGATTTATAGCTCGACAATTCTAACTGTTATTTCCATGATTTACTCAGTTCATGACTTAGTTTCTACCACTAATTAGGGTCATGTCTATCGTTTTTCCCCCATCATCTCCCTAGTACGTTGTCTGAAGGCTAACTTATGTGTTTGTCGTCTCGGAAGGGACCTCAGCACAGAACCAATATTCTCGTCAGAGGATCCCCTCAATCACTATATTATAGTCTGCTTCAACGTATGTAATTCAGAGAGCTCTTTCCTTTCCCAACAGGCATTAGACTACATTTTCATAGGGAACATGAAGCAGATAAAGAAAATACATTGTTCATCCCCATCATGATTTATTGAAATCACGCCTAAATATATGCTTTACTACACTGTTTAATACCTCTTGATACAAGTTGTACATAAATAAAACAAAACCTGTTTTGATCAACTTTCTTTTTATTTACGTCGCTGTATTAAACTAGACTTTTACAGGTTTTAACCTTTTGCTTATTTTTTAAATCTTCAACTTTAAAACTTAATTACCCTCATGATGATGGAGTGAGGCTTAGAAGTAAATGAAAAGTAAAATTGAGCACTGTAAGTATTGATTTTATCTAAGTTATTGATGGAGTGCAACGTTACCATACAACTAGCACTTCAAGAAACAACAAAAAATATTGATTGGGAGACCCGACGAGGAAAGACCATTTGGAAGACCTAGACGTAAGTGGGAAGACAATATTAGAATAGATTTAAGAGAAGTAGGATTTGCGAGGAATGGTTGGATGGAGTCAGCACAGAACAGGGTTGAATGGCGGGCTCAGGTAAGTCCGGCAATGAATCTCCGGGTTCTATAAAATAGGTAACATTCCTTTAGCTTGCTTAGGAATTGTCTATTGTCATTGAGTGAATAAATAAGAAAAGTTGGAGTTGATCAGACAGTAGCCTATATAATGTTCTATCATGAGGTTTCAGTCTACGAGCCGCTTCTGGTCAACTCCACAAAATTCGGAATTCCTATTTTAGCGAAGTAGTTGCTTACATCACATTTATTGGAATCGCAAATTCTAGCATTTTTCGTTTATTGTGCCTTGAACATGTGTTTTAAGGACGTATCTGGAGAGACATCTATTGTGTTGAACTCACTAAAATTTAGATTTGTCTTGACGTTTCTATAGCTGTAACATTGTTTTTTTTTCTCTCCTTTTCATCAACGAACCACAACAAATTGTGTATGGTAATAATATTGTATAAATATGATACCCATTCCATTTGACGTCGTGTTTTGCGTATTTTCATGCAGGTGAATATTTCCATATACTGAAATAGGTCTACGCCATGGAATAGACATTCATGATACATATTGTAAATTCCTTCACAAGAAACATAAAATGTTTGGAAGGTAACAGAAACTTTGAACAGGGATGCCCAAATTAAGAAGTTCTATAGTAGCCTACCTTAAAACGCATCAAGGACTTCCCGCATTTGCAAGTGGCCACAATGACAAAGTAACACACACAGAGGGAGAAAGAAAATATTCATAAAACAGAGTCATATTGGCTTTTTTAATTGTACTAAAATGCAATAGCTCCGCCATGTCAATATAAAAGTCTTTAAATTGTTGAAATCAGATATAGTTCAACCAACTGTGGTCATCCTCAGTGATAACATTTTTGTAACATAGACCTATTATGATGTAGGCCTAGGCCTAGTTACTTACATGGCCAGCTCTGAACTGAAGCTTCACTAGATGGGCACATAGTAGACACACAAATATTTAATGCTACAGAATGCCAATAAATATAATGTTCTCTTTCATACCAAGTTAACATTCTGTAGCATAAAATATTTGTGTGCCTACTTTGTGCTCATCTAGTGAAGCTTCAGTTCAGAGCTGGCCATGTAAGTAAAATAGACCTAGGCCTACATCATAATATATTACAAAAATGTAACGACCACGAGTTGGTTGAAATAGATTTGATTTCAGCATTTTAAAGACTTTAATATTGACAAGGCGGAGTTGTCGCATTTTAATACAGAAAATGCAAATTAAATTATCATGACTATAAATGATATATATTTCATATTATATTATATGTACATATCTATATTTATAAAAATGAATGTATGTGTGTGTGTCTGTCCTGTATGCATTACTACACCATTCATCCGATCGCCATGAAACTTTGGGAAGTTGTTAAGTGCATTCCCGGGAAGGTTTCTGGCATATTACATTTTTAATTTTTCCTTTCGTTCGTGAGTTATGAATGAAAAACGGGCAAAAAACGTGTATTTTTTGCGTTTTCGAAGCATCAGTTTTCAGTAAAACCATTCAATGTCAAATCAATTACAGTAGGCTTTGGCTATTTTTGTCATTCCTTGGACATAAAACTATCGCGATCGCTTGAATGTTGTAGCTCACGCTGATCGATTCATTTGTTTATAATGTCAAGGCACGCATACATATGAAATTTTCAACCTAATCCCGAAGAGGATTATTATTATTATTATTATTATTATTATTATTATTATTATTATTATTATTATTATTATTATGAGTGGGATAATCAACATAGCCCTAAATATGGTCAAACGTTGTTCGATTTGGACGAAACTCACTATAAAGGGGTTTTCTGGGCCAAGGAACTCGAATCTGGGGTCGCTTTTATGAGGCGACGCTATCTAGTCGTGGTATGTAGTCCACGTGATTTAGGTGTTAATAAATATAATGATTTAACTATTATGCTCTTAATTTTTAATTTTTGAAATAATTATCGCGTGCGAAGCCGCGGGCACAGGCTAGTAATTTTATAAAACAGAGTTTCTAAGTTCCATACAGACGGAATTGCAGTAAATATCTTTTTCAGGACGTAAAAATCGTAAACACCTAATCTTCCGTGAGGGAATTGAAGCTGTCCGTGACCTTTCGGGAGCGCCAACTTCGATAGTATTTATATAAGAACCTTAGCGAAGAAACATTCATAAATGGTCAGTCAACGACCAAAGTTGATTTCATTTTGAGTGAGTGTAGCCTACATCAATTTACAAGTGACTGATCATTAGCTTATACGAGTATTAGCTTCATTTGGACTGATCTGTAGTGCAGAAACGATTTGTGATTATAGAGTTCATGAAACTAATAAAAGCAAACGTAACATTAAATTTTTAGATGTATGTCTCCAAATCATGTATTAACTAAACTGAATACCTGATACAAATACAATTAAAGTCTCATACACCATTGGATGGGTTTTAACAGACAAACTGGCTACAATAAATTTACTCATTTTTCATAGACCAAGTTATTACAACATGGCTAACAATGTGGCAATTTAATTATGAATTAGAATTATTTATATTAATTGAAGTGAGCTAAATGTTAACCGCAGCATATAATTTCTTGCTCAAATTAAAATCTCTTTGAACGATAAAAACAAGTTTGCCTCCCCTGTGTTTTAATGCAGTGAGAGCCACCGAAAGAATCTGGTAGAGCCATATAGAAACTGGTAAACATGCTTCGTACAATGAACAATAACCAACACTCAGTTGATAGCAGAAGAATTCCCATTCTTTCCAAAGCAACATCAAAATAATTTGTTTCTAAATACAGGTCGTAAAAGTTAAGCCCCTGTTATAAAATACATTGAGATATGAACAATGCTATTTTCATTAAAATGAATTCCCATAGGACATTTACGGTTGTGACCAAAATCTCGAAAGCAGTTCTGAGCAGGAAGAACAAACACAACTGCAATCAAGTGCTGACGTCTAATGTGCCATTAAAAAAGTAAATAATGTGTGCCAAAATGACTTCCAGAAATTTAGCGTTGAATGCCTGACAATAAAATAAAATTCAAAGCTATACTGGATATTCTTGTTTCCCCAAATGGCTTTCGTGCAAACCCACTGTCATAGCCCACATGTATAGGAAAAATGTAATTCATATCGTAAAAAATAATATTCTTACACAATGAGCTACAATTCCTGGCAATAGCAAAATACACACCTAACTTATTATACAGAGTGATTCATGAGTTTTGTACGTTACTGTAAGAAATGATAGCTAATGTCATTTTCATGAAAAGTTCTCATAAAAATGTATTCCATTAGAATTGGTTACAAAACAGCATCTGTTAGTGTGTGTGTTGTTTTTTAAGTGATTCGCTTTTTTTTTTTTTTTTTTTTTTTTTTAATTTAATTTCAATCGTTCAGCATTACATTGCTATGTCAGATTGGTGATAACCATTGGAGATTTGTAACAGTAGGCCTATTAGTATTCTCGCTATAGAGGTGAGTCAATGTTTGACCCCTCACTCAAAATTACGCTTTAAAGTTATCTGACATAGGCTAATTATGGTCACAGGCTTGAACTTAATCAAAGAACTATATCTTGAGGCAAACGAGGTTTAAGTCGCCGTGCATTGTGGGACTTTTGTCCGAGGCCATAATACTGTGCCCCTGAAACATGTTCTAGATTTTTAAGAAAATGTTTAGTCAAATTAGAGATGTGTTCATGAATATACTGTACACCGAGTTCACTGTGTAATTGGTTGTTTCGAATAAACCAAGGAGAGTTCACTGACATTCTTAGAACCTTGTTCTGGAATATTTGGAGACGCTGAATTTTTGTTTTTGATGCACTACACCATATAGGACATGCATATAGCAGCAGAGGCCGGAGTATGCTTTTATAAAGCAAAAGAGTATAATCCATTCTGAGAGACGATTTCCTGTTCATAATTGGGTATAACTTCATCAGTCGGGCATAAGCTTCATTTAGTTTTGTGTTTATATGGGTGTGCCAAGTCAGTCGTCGATCTAAATGTAGTCCCAGGTACTTAACAGATTTGTCTGAAGAAAGCCAGGTTACTGATGAATCATACATCTTGATATCAGGGGGAACTTCAGGCCTTCTCAGTGTAAATATTTTCAGTTGACTTTTCTGGGGGTTTAACTGAATGCGCCATTTTGATAACCAGTGTAAGAATAGATCTAATGAAGACTGTAATTGTGTAGTAGCTGTAATTATATTATGATGAGAAGTATATATCACTGTGTCATCTGCAAATAGAGCTGTATGCACAGAAGGCAAATCTGGTATATCGGCAGTATAAATACTGAAAAGAGTAGGAGACAAAATGCTTCCTTGTGGAACTCCAGCAAGAATTGGCCGCTTTGTAGATTTATGGTTTCCAATGCAGACGGAAAAAGTTCTGTTCTTCAAAAAACTGGCTATTAGGTCTTGTAAGTACATTGGAAGACCAACTTCGCGTAACTTATAAAGTAAACCTTCAGGCCATACTCTATCGAATGCTTGTGTGACATCTAAGAACGCTGCTACAGTATGTTCATGCTGTTCGAAACCGTGATATATGTGTTCTGTTAGTCGCAGCAATTGATGATTGGTGGAGTGATGTCTTTTAAATCCAAACTGGTGTGGAGGAATAATAGAAGCATCAGATGTATATTTCTGGATGCGGTTAAGAATAATTTTTTCCAATAATTTCGACAAGGTCGATAGGAGACTTATTGGCCTGTAGCTGCTTGGAGAAGATATTGATTTCTTTGGTTTATGAATGGCCACAATTTCAGCATGTTTCCATGCCGCAGGAAAGTAGCCAGTGCGAAGAACTGCATTGAATAGAGAAGCGATATATGCCAGGGATTTCCTAGTTAGCTGCTTTAGCACTGTGTTTGGAATTTTATCATATCCTGGAGCTTTCTTATTTGGTAATCTTTTAATAATGTTGTTAATTTCATTGATTGTAACAAAATTAATGGGCTTTTCTACTGATGATTTTTCAGCTAGTGAAGTTTCTTCAACATATGAAGTGAACAATAGATCTGAAGTAAAGTTTGGTACAAATGTTGATTCGAAATAATCTGCAAGTGCTTGGCATTTTTCTATGTCACTATTGTACACCTTGTCATGGTCTCGTAAAGGTGGAATAATAGTAGGCTCACAAAGGATTTGCTTAGTAGCCCTCCACAGGGAGTTGTCATAAGTTGACACATTAGATATATATTGTTGATAACTTCGATATCGATACTCATCCAATTTATTCTTTACTTGTCTAATGAGCAAATTTAGCTGTTTACGTTGCCATGGTTGACGCCAGCGTTGCCACTGATGGCGTGCTTGATGTTTCTTTTTTATGAGTTCGAGAATATCCTTCGGTAATTTCATTTGGTGTGAAAGAGGAGACGAAGGATGCTTTTTAATTAGTGAAGCCTTGATAGATGTCTGGATTGCATAAGTGATGTGTTCTGTAGCTTCATCAATGTCCTGTGAATGTTTTAAGGATCGACGTATTTGTAGCGTAGAGTCTAGTATTTCCTTAAATGCATTCCAATTCACTGGACCCGTAAGCAATTTGTCAGGAGTACTGTGGCACAGTGAATCATAAAAAAATGTTGTAATAACAGGACAATGATCCGAATCTAGCTCTGGTAGAGGTTGCATATATAAGGGAGCAGTAAAATTTTTAATTAATGCGATATCTAAAATATCGGGCTTTACTGTAGGATTGAAAGAATAATACGTTGGTTCCTGAGGAGCAATGACTTGAATGCCATAATCTGTTGAAGCTTGAAGAAGTCTTCGCCCATTTGGTGTAGTGGTATGACAACCCCATGATTCATGTTTACAATTTAGATCTCCCAGGAGAATCGTTGGTGTATTATCTTCAAACAATCTTTGTATTGATAATGGACTTAATCTCTTGCAAGGTTGTTTATAAGCAGATATTATTTTAATTGTCTTATTATTCTGTTGTAAAAGTTGTATGCATACAGCTTCTATGTCTGGTATGGGTGGAAGTAGAATCGAGTGATGACTTAAATTTCTTTTAATGAAAATTGCAACACCTCCAGAAGCAAAATGAGTGTTTCTGTCTTGTCTGTATATTCTGAAATTGGGGATCTTGAATTTATCAGTATTCCGTAAATGTGTTTCACTGACACATGCAATATCAATCCCGTGTCTGTTTAAGAAGACAGTAAATGTAGACTTTTTCTCTCGCAATCCATTGGCATTCCAATTTAGTAATCTTAGTTGAGAAAATGGTCTACGGCTGCTGGCCATTATGAAGGAACTGACTTAAGAAAGATGTGAAAAAAGATATGATCTTGGGAATATATGGAGTGATGAGAGGACGAAATTCATTAAATATTGTTAATATAGCAGAAGATAAAGAAGAAGATTCAGAGGAAGTCGTGGGAGAAGTCGTATTTGAGGAACTTGTCACATGTGAGAACAGAGGTCTATTTGAATCAGATCCATTGTTTGACTGATTATTAGATGAAACTCTAGTTAAAGGAGGGAAGTGTTGAGGCCCCATAGATGGATGTGAAGGTCCTTGAGGTGTTAACCTATTATTAGACTGATTGCCTGGTCTCTTATTTTTAGATACCATGTTTTGGTAGTAGGTACAGCCTTTATAATTTGCTGGATGATCACCTCCACAATTCACACACTTAGCAGGGACTGTGCGAGGAGTCTTACATTGTTTATAATGATGGTCTCCGTCGCAGCGAACACATCTTGGATTTCGTCTACAATAGTTTTTTGTGTGCCCATAGTTTTGACATCTTGTACATTGAGGTATTGTGGTTGTAGGACGCCGTTTCTCCACTTTAACGACAGAATGTAATAATCTGTTTAGATTCAGAATCTTCTGTCCCTCATCAGAATTGGTTACTTCTACAGCGCATAGAGGCATAGGAGTTTTATCCTTCTTATATAGTCTGTTCACTTGTACAACGGGGTATTTGAGATTGACAAGCTCATTATAAATCTCTTCATTCGTTAGCGAATATGGAACATTCCTAATTACAGCAGATAACTTAGATGCATCAGGTGACCGAAAAGTGTGATATTGCTGATTGAATTGGTCAAGGTGTTTTGTAAGAGAACGAAAATCAGTTGCACTGGTAGTATTGATTTTTACTACCATTCCTTGTTGCTGAGTTGTGAAGTCATCAACCAGAATTGATTCTAAATCCGATACCAGCGTTTGATAATTATTTGTTCCATGTAGAAAGACTGGAGGAATGCGTTCTTTGTGATTTTCTGTTGTAGAGGGAACTTCTTCCTCCATATGTTCCAAAACTTCATATCGATTGTGCACAGGAATATCCGTAACATAACGATTATCAGGCAATGTATTACTTCTTTTGGTAATACTGTTTTCCTTACCTTCATGAGCTCTCTTTCTATCAATACCTGACTTATAGTGTTCCGTTATTTGCAGGACTGCAGGCTTAATTACAGGGCCACAAGAGCTAGAAGTTTGTTGATTGTGATCCTGTATCATTTTTGAGCCTTGGGGTGAAGATAGTGATTGAAAGTGAGGTTGCAAAAAGTTCAAGGAAGATGAATCCACCTCATTTTGTTTGATATTTGAATCACTTACTTTTGTGAAACGACTATATGTTTTAGGTGCCTTTAAAAGTACAGTCTCATCTGTTATTTCAGAGTCTTCATTGGTAGAAAACGAAGAGTGTTCATAATAATTACTACACTGCTCGCTATTGTCCATCGTAGCACTGTTAACTCTTCCTTTCACAGGGAGGGGTTTGAAGGTTAATTTCTGCTGATTTTCAGCCACTATATTTAAAGTTTTATTATCCACTAAGACAAGAATAGTTTATATTCCACTTAAATGAGCACAAAAACAGTTAAACAAAACGATGAACGGAATAAACGCAATAAATATTCTATTCGAATATGCTACCAATTCAACAGTCCGATTCGCTTTGAGTCTCGTGTCTTCCTTCAAGCAACTATGCTACTTCAATGCGGCACGGTTTATTAAGGAAAAGTGTATCAGCTGCAACGCTTGGTTCACACGCGAGCGATTTGCTTGATCGCAGCAAAGGGAAGCTCGTTACACATGATATTCATTATATTCGTAATACCCATGCTTCTAAGATGAAATTATTTTGCTTGAAAGAACTACTATGTGGACCAAAATAAACTACCTGAAGAAGCAGTCCGTTCACAGTAGGACACATAATATTATAAATATTTTTCATGACTATTCCATTCATACGCCGCGTGTTTCATATTGACCAATAACGTTAAGCAATTCCTCGGATATAGACCAATCACGATCGTTTATCTTATAATATGCAAGGGCTACAAGGATGCAATTTTATCTGATAAAACGTCAGCTCGTTACTGGACACTTAAGGCATCAGGATAAATATTATTAACACGTTTAAAGTTATTAAATGTTATTAACACATCAGATACTGCCAGTGAACAGAATGAAAACACATTATTTTATACAACTTATCTTGTTTAGAAATTGAAATAGTGCAAATGTGCATTGATTAAAAACACAATTTCGATTCGGTGTAAGCCAGTCCGTGTGTTTTTTTTTTTTTTTTTTTTTTGTTAGCAATCGACGACGACGATCTCCATTTTATGATACGCTCTATTAGTAGCATTGGTAATTCTACTACTCGAATAGATTCATAAACTGTTAATTCATTTAGCATACCGTGTTCTCATAGCGGGCAGAATCGCTGCAGAATATTGACTACAAAGTAAGAAAATAGTTATTATTGCAAAATCCGTTACATGTTATTTATGGAATAGTCTTAATAAAATTGGAGATTACGAGCTTCATCAGATAAATTTGCTCGAACTTCGTTCTCGAAAAAAATATAGCCTATCGATAAACTTGTCTCTAGTCTATAAAAATTTTGTCAGTTATCATTTTCTAAAATCAGTCTAAAACTTGTGTATCACTTTCTGCAATGGACTTGCATCTTCAATAAGCATGGAGCTTATTTGCATCAGATTCAAAATGCGCGATTTCTATCCAGACTGAGAATGTATGCTTTTGTTCCCATTTAGCCTATATTCGCAGTAAGCTTATCATTCCATACCCTGACATAAGGGTCCCTCAGCAAAATCGTTTCACCTCTTTCCTGTTAATTTCTATCTATAGGTAATGTATAGGATTCGTGGAAGATTAAAGGGACAGTAGATTCACAGTGGTTACGGAGGACTCGACAAAGAATTGTGGGAACGCTCCTAGGATGTCCTGAAGGAACAGAGCAGGGCGGTATAGTTTCATATTTGCCACGCCAGTGTCGCGCGAAACCAATTTGTTAGTTTGCCACTTAGTATAATGTCAGCAGGGCACTTGTTCCCCAGGTGACCTCGTCCTGACCCTTCTTTCTCTTGACGTGCCAGCACGCCTGCCTAGACTCAGCCCAATATTATGCATAACATGTCCACAGCATTTTTCACATTCTTTCACTCTCGTGTGTTTTTATCAACAGGTCCTGGTATTTTTTAAATAGTAAGATCTTTAAGTTGTAGACTAAAAATGTACCCAACAGAAATGTAAGGAAATTGGGTATTTAAAAAAAAATGTATATACAAAAAATTAGATTTTTAATCAATCGTTTATTAGTCTTTATTACTGTGAACTTCATTTTTGCATAAATGAAATGATTCCTTCTTTCTGTTTAATGTCCTCGTAGCAAATGTTTCGCTTAAATTTAATAATTAATTATAAATCATAAGTTCACGTTTTGGCTGCCTGCGTAGTCTCGTTGTTAGCGTCGCTGGCTACAGACTAGCAGGCCCGGGATCAATCCCCGCTAGTTCCTCGGATTTTTCTTGAGGTAGGAGGGTCTGGAACGGGTGCACTCAGCCTCGCGATACAAACGGAGGACTACTTGAAACAGAAGTACAAACGGAGGACTACTTGAAACAGAAGTAGCGACTCTGGTCACGGAAACCACCATTAACGGCTGTGGGTGTCGGCATACCGACAACATGCCCTAAATCTGCCATCTGCCTATGGTAGATGACGCAGCAGTCGGGTGGTAGGCCTAGTGCCTTCAGGGATGTAGCGCCATGAAGGAGGAGGTTTAGGTTTAGGTTTAGGAATGACATAGGCCTAATGGCATGGCATAATTTAGAAATGACAAAATCCCTATGCCACTTTTCATCATTAGCTAGGATAATTCATACTTATTATGAAATATTATAATATGAAAATATTATTTACTAGGAGAGTATAAAGATTCATTTGAACATCGTCACCGGAGGGTCATAATTTTCTTAATTATTTTAAGGTCCTGCGAAGTTCAGCGTATTAGATGTAATCATTTTGCTATGGATTCGGGTTTTCTCCTACAAGAAAAATGCACAGAAGAAATAAATTAGCAAAATTATTAGTCTTAGTAGGCCTACTGCAATCTGTTGAGTGATCAACAAACTATTTTCACAGCTGCTGCTACAGACAGTTTTTCTTCGAATAATGTAAAAATAGTTATATCATTATAATACAAGAGATGAAAATTATATTTTGTAAGAAATATAGACTAGTAATCCTATGAGCAAAATAAATCAATTTTCCTCGAGTCATACTCTATTTTTAGACAGTCGTTAATACCTGTGAAATAATAATAAATACTACATTCATTCAAGTGAATTGAGTGTCACCTATGTGCACACATGATTTTGATTTTCTGGTGCACAGCTACCAACGACAACGCTTTCAACTAAACAAGTATGACGATTTTTGTGACCACTGAGACAAATTTAACACTTTAAAAAGGCGCAACGAATGTTACCTTTTTCCATATCAATCAAACTGAGTCTATTTAATAATCATATAGAAATATTAGACTAAAACGCATTTTCCATGTGATTGAAACCAAAGTTGGTAGTAACGGAGTGGCAAGAATTTTATAGCACTAGTGTTTTACTTCGTGTGTCTTTTGTTAAAACTTATTTTAATTCAAGCTGCGTAAAAACATTTCTTTCTCAAGTGTAGGCTATGGTTTCCAAGCACTTCACATAATAAATGTATTACACGTAGCCTATTTCAATAACTACTTGATCTCTTACTGCTGTTGCTGCTGCCAATAATACCACTACTACGTCTAATAATAATAATAATAATAATAATAATAACAACAATAACAATAGAAGAAGAAGAAGAAGAAGAAGAAGAAGCAAAACAGAGAAGAGAATATTAACGAAAATTATGGGACCAATTTGGGAGAATAACATACATAGGCTGTACAAACTGAGACCAGAAAAGGAGTTATACAAACAATCATAAAAAATAGGCCATACTTTCGGGAAAAGAGGATTAATATTCTATGGTCACATGGTACGCCGTAGCGTAGTGGTTGAGGCGCTGCGCTACAAACCGGAAGGTCGCGGGTTCGATTCCCGATGAGGTCGTTGGAGTTTATCAATTGGCCTAATCCTTCTGGTGGCAATATGGCCCTGGGGTCGACTCAGCCTCTAACCGAAATGAGTACCAGGAGCAATCCTGGGGGTAAAGGCGGCCGGTGCGTAAGGTTGACAACCTTACCACCTTCACGTGCCGAATGTCCAAAATCTGGGAGCCTCAACCTCCTGGAACCCTCTGGGACTCCATGGCCTGTATAGGGATCACTTTACTCTTTTTTTTACATTTTCAGAATGGAAAGAGACAGACTTACCAAACAAATTTTTGATCACTATGTAAGTAAAAAAATAAACCAGCATTTTTCAAGGAAGTTTGAAGAAGATTTGAAATTACTCAGAATCAAAAAGGAGGATGTTGTAAACAGAGAAAAGTTTAGGAAAGCAATATTTGACGGCGAATTTCCAGGGAAACCCAAGAAGAAAACAGGAAGTAAATGGACGAAAGAACGGAAACAGCAACATCGCGTAAGAATGAAGAGGTTTTGGGAAGACAAGAAGACAACTGTTTCACGTGGTCCTAAGCTGGCCTAATCGAAAGGGGGAAAAAAGAGAAATAATAAAAATGGTAATAACAATAATAATAATAATAACAACACTAATAATAGTAACAATAAGTCCCAAAGTATCCAGTTTATGTGTTAGCCTTTGAAATCAATGAGAAGAAAGAGGTAGAGAATTGACTGGATATGTAGAGGAACACAAGTACTGTAGGGCTTACTGCATATCATAACTAATAACAGATTCCAGTTATTGTTTTAGAGTAGCACTTGGAGCTTGGTAAAAACGTCCACTATTTACGAACTCTATACCAGAGGGGTAATGAACTCCACCCCTTTCCTAGTTTGTAATTTGCATGTGAGTTAATAGACAGTGGTATCGTGGAGTCGGATCGTTATGTTGCTGTGTGGCACGTCGTGGTCCATCACTGCAAGCTGCTCTGTCACTTCCTGTTATCTCCCTCATCCATACAGATCCTCATTGTACCGAGCCGCCTGTCTACCAAGTTTCCAGCTTCACAATAATATAGCCTACTCACTACTAGTTATAACAATACGCGAACCTCTATAACATCTGTATTCACCTTAAGCGGACTTCCAGACTTCGAAATCATCTTTAGTATGGAAATTCCTTCTGAATGGAATTAAGTTAAGCCAACTGCATTCTCAGTGATAGAAGTCCATCAGAATCTTGTACATACTTGGGCAACTTATTTAAACCCTCTTTACATGAAAAACGCTTCCTTCACACCAGAACCGTGACTGAGATGATGTTCTCTACTGAGCACAAGAACAATGAAACTGAAAGCCTTATACAACGGGTAATAGGAGAGCTATTTCGACATAGATAAATTTATAAAAGCTGGTTTTCATTTTTTCCACCAAAAATATATGTTGAACCAGAAACCTCATATGGATGCCGAATCCCAATTCCTAACTCAAATTAAATGATTTTCATGAGATCCTGCAGTGAATTAGCCCAGAAATAATGTGTTAGCCTACCTATATTCTACGCTGCAGAAGATGGGGATGACGTTCTTCTAACTGCAACATCTTGAAGAAAGGCTATTTCAACGTGTTGTATGCAGTACATTAATAATACTAGCCTATGAACATTGGTTGTTTTTCTCGAAGATTATAGTACACAAAATAACGTTACGCAAAAAAAATTGCGTTTAATTTCAATATTCCACAATGCATAGTTTTGTTGTGTGAAGAGTTTTCAATTTTGTTTATAAAATGACTAATTTAGGGAAATTTGACTTGATCGTTTTTCCCCAGGACATTTCATTTGCACTGCTTTCTGGACCTCCATGATTAATCTATAATTTTATAAGCTAAAGAAGTACGTATACGTACTTAATGAATAATGTAAGAACTGCAAAACATTTTTCTCGACTTCATATGACCCTCCAGGTGACCCCCACAGAGTACACCTTGGGCAAAAACAATATGCTAATTACTGATTTCATTATATAATGCAGGGAACAGTTGTGGGACCTATGCTGCAAATTAACCTGTTCCATTATTTTTAATAGTGTAGTTTTATCTGCTCAATACAATATCTTCAGACCACTTGATATTTTGCTTAACAACAGCTTGAATTGCAAAACCGATATGGGCCGGAAATCGGCACTATACAACTTTCCGAAGAGGATCTGATTACAAGTCATATCTATGTAACATCGATTATTACATCTCCCATCCTAACGATATCCTTCTGTTGGGCTATTAAATAGACGTTTCAGTCGTGCCATGTTTTCTGTGCTGTGGACAAAAACGGCATCTTTTAAACAAGTTTTGTATTATAACAAGACCTTGTTTTCTGTTTTAACTCTACGCGGTTTTCTTTCGGCAAGCATAAGCCGAAAGGCAAACCTTAAGTGGGACTGATGAATTCAAAATCAGGCAGGATATTAAGATGTGTACTAACGACAGCTCGAATAGCCAGAGGTAATGCTGAGTAGATATTTTTCGAGATTAATGACAGTTAATATGTAGTCTGTTGCTTGCGAAATGAAATTATGGCAAAATAAGAGCTTGTATACTATGAAAAGCGGTTCTGAAGGGCACTCTTAGAAAACAGAATGTTTCCTAAATCAACAGGTCTGACAGGCAGTGGAGTATAAGACTTACACTTAAATTTAAAATGTGCCCTATAGGATAGAACGGCTTATCTTATGTTTTGTCCTATGATTACTAAAAGAAAAGGTAGAACAATTTAAAGTTATCTAAAAGCACTGACTACAAGAAATAAAACTTACCGATACCCGTGAAACTCGCGAGAAGCGATAATGCGAACTATTCTCAATTCAACAAATATTTGCATAATTTCATTTTACTGCCGCCTATAGCCCCAATAACAGCACTTCTGAATCGCAAACTTACACAAATTCACATAACAACGCGAAAAGTAGAGATAACCCCAGTGCTTTCAACGAATTTCGGCAAAAAATGTTTTATTTGGACGAAACCATACCACTGATCCATTTTTAAACAATTATTTCGTAATTTCTAAGAATTCTCCGTGATATTGTCAGCAAATGAATGCATCAGCTACGATTGCATAGAAAATATTTCTCATGGTGAGGTGGAACAATTTTTCGCTCCAAAACGAACAAAAGGAAGAAAGCCATAAAGGATGAAAGTTAGGATTATCCTACGAAGCTCTGGCACCATCATGGTCTGCTCCATAAATGATTCTAAACTCTTTGCAAATGCCAGTCTTTCTATTTTTTGTAAGTTGAGGGAAGTAGGATTTGCGAGGGATGGTTGGATGGAGTTAGCAGAGAATAGGGTTTACTGGCAGGCTCATGTAAGCACCTCAATGAACCTCCGGATTCCATAAAATAGATAATATTCCTTTAGCTTGCTTAGGAAGTATCTATTGCCATTTAGTAAGTAAGTAAGGCCTTTTCGTTATATGGACCATGCATCATGTTATATTTAGACTCATTTCTCACAGTATTTGAATATAATATTGTTGACTTTACATTTGCAATTTATTTGCACCCTCGCGTAATGTGGAAACATTTCAGGACTATCGCTTTATTACGGAAACATTATTGCATTAACAGCATCTTGCAACTGTATTGAATATTTGGTTTAATGATGTTTATTCTGAGGAAAACATACTACACACAGAATAATCGTTGCTGTTATTCGACAGCGTAAACCTAGATGGTATACCTCTAGTTTCAGTAGTATTTAACCTGCCTTGCAGGCAGATACACGTTGGCACCAAGAAGAATTGTTCTTAGGATGGCATTTTCTTTTCAATTAACTCGTTGTCCTTGTTCTTGAGAATGTGGATCTCTTAGACTGGTACTGACACCTAAGGGAAGTAAATTAACATTCTTCATTAATATGATCTCCATTTCGCATTTCCTTCATTCAGTCTCCTTTTGTCAGGTACAAAAGGTCGCAGGCTTCCTTACAGCATTCTGTAACACATTGGCCAACTAAGTTTAAAGAGTGAACGGTGAAGAGGGTGACCGGGGGAGCTGAAGGATTTACTAAAATTTATGCTTGAAAATCACGATAATATGATTCAGACATAGACACAGGACGATATAAACACTCCTAAGTAAGCTAAAGGAATATTATCTATTTTACGGAACTCGGAGGTTCATTGCCGCGCTTACATGAGCCCGCCAATTCAACGCTATTCTATGCTAACTCCTTCCAACAAACCCTCGCAAACCCGTAAATCTTCCCGTAAATCTAATCTATTATTGTCCTCTTACCTAGGTCTATGTCTTCAGAGTGGTATTTTACCTCGGGTCTTCCAGTCAGTATTTTTTTAGACATGTCTTTCCTCCCCCATGTGCGCAACATGTCCAGCCCATTTCATCCTCCATGATTTAATTGCCCTAACTACATTCGGTGAAGGATACAGGTTATGAAACTTGTTACTAGGCAGTTTTCTCCAGTCCCCGTTTTCATCTCTCTTAGGTCCGAATATTTTCCTAAGCACCCTGTTTTCGAATACTCTCAGATTGTTCTTTCCGATGAATAAGGGACCATGTCTCACATCCATCTATCTACTCTTATACAATTCAACGGCCCTAAATAGCGTTCTTGCTCGCCCGCTTCGTGAGACATCGGGTATACTCGGCGATGTTCGTCTCTCGCAGTCTAAACTTTCATGACGACTACAAAATTAGGAAGGAAAACCGTTTCTTTATTATATAAGGCCTAAGTGAAATGAACACAATGAACAAATATTCTACTTTTATTTTCACTTACAATTTTCATAGCTCTGAACCACAAACATTTTTAATAATCTACCAGTGTAATTTTCTTAAAAATCCTGGAGTCAATGAATAATGGCGGGCGAAGCCGGGGGCAACAGCTGTAAAATATTGATGGTTTTGTCTCTTGAAATATCGCTGATAATAATAATCCAAACAAACCATTCCTTCCCTTGAAATATATCATTTCTGAAAATTACACTGAATTGATAAAATAAAATTCACATCATATTCATGTCAATAAACAGCTGAGAAACAATACGTATTATGTGCTCACAGGTTCTTTGGAACTGCATAATCGATTCTGATATATAGTTTTCCCAGGGGGCGCTTTCATGTCGTGGAATGTACTCTAAAGCAGGAATTTTAGCTGTTTCATTAATTATTAATGGCTTAGTTTATGAATGATTCGCGTGCAAGTGTTAATAAATATAATGCTTTAATAATTATTATACTCTTAATTTTTAATTTTGAAAAGAATTATCGTGGCGAAGCCACGGGCACCTCCTAGTATAATACAACCGGCATGGTAATTGTCTTACAAATTTTTATTTTTATATTTCTGGACAGAAGACGAGAAGATAAAGTTTCTGAATTTAGGCCTAAACAAAAAACACACACAAGCATTTTATTATTTAGTCGACATTTAATATTATTTTTAACTGTAATTATTCCTCTCAGATATTTGAATTTCTCCACTTGTTGGAACGCTTAATCTGCTATTCAAATATTTTGTAGTGCATTATTTTGATGTTTCATGACTACATATACTTAGTTTTTCATGTATTAATTTTCAATCCAACATTATGTAAGCATCGAAAAAACTAACTAAAAAATCGTTAAATTACTTTGGAAGAGTACGATAGTCCGCGGACCCTTTAAATCATTTCAAGTGGTCCTAGTTGAAAATAATTCGATAACCTCTAGGATATTATGTGCTGACTTATTCGTTTAATTTTACAATAATCCAGTTTCTTCCTAAAGTGATTGTACCGTAGCCTATATGTGACTTTTTTATAACACCATAGTCTTCGTCATACTATGATATATTACTTTGAAGCACAGAGAAGTTTCAGGTAGTAACAGAATTAGAAAATAATTAATTAAAGTACAGGGGTGATTCGGTAAATGGTAACCCAACAACGGAAGACATTAATAAAATGTTTAGGACCTGCTCCGGTGGTGGCATTCTACGCTATTAAACTAGTTATCACCTTTTCAGATCAGCCAATTTGTACGAGGCTGCTAAGCAAGTAGGTTTACAAGAAAGACTTGGTTCTGTAATAATTGGATTAGAGATAAATAACAGAAAGGAGAGCTACAAATCAAATCATTATCACTTCACTAGTTACACACTGTCGAAGATGAGAAGGAAAAAAAATGTATATGTAACACCCAACCCGATAAAAAGTGTGACAGCAGAACAAAAGCTGTATCCTATGGTTTCCTTGTGTACAATCGCAATGAAATCGAGACCTTATTATAAAAATGGTTTATTTCTGAGAATGCCTTTGGGTGTGGTCGTAAAACTGGAAACTTGTGTTTATCTTGGCAAGGAGTTTGTTCCACGAGCTGCCTATATCGTTAATTGATCAAGATACCCTTAGATAACCTATCCATTATATTGACTTATATTAGTATAATATACCTCTAATACCCATTTTAGTGCTGCATTAAGCTCGTAGAAAGTGAATAAATAAAACGTGTACTAAACATATCCATAAACAAAACGAAGCTAGTAACAACGGGATTTATATTTTTTTACATATAGGACTAGGCTCTTGTCCTCAGTCTATAATTGAAAAATATACTGGCTATCATAAGTACTATTGACTGCATTCATAATGGGATTCCACAGAAATGACATCTAACAGAACAAATTTGTTGATATCGCATATGTTATGACTCCCTATTAAGGGGACAATCAATCAATCAATCTTTAATTCACCTTTAAAACTGAACAATACAGTTATGGCTTTGTCTTTACAAAAAAATAAGACTCCATATATTACAGACTGTAAAAACAACTAAGAGCTAAATTACATCATAGCCTATAAAGTAGGTCTATACGTCAATAACACAAATAACACATATGAAATGAAGGGGAACATGATGCGAAAGTGTAAATGTAACCTTGAAATTACTCGTGCTCAGTGGCGTACCAAGGGGGGTGCAAACGGGGCGGCCGCACCAGGCGCCGTAAAGAAGGGGGCGCCAAAATTGAAAAAAGTATTTGTTTAGTTTAAGAAAAAATAATTTCTTCAGGCAAAATATAAGGTTTTATTGGTCAAATTTTCTTTATTACTTTGTTAACTAGTGCATTAAGAAATGAAATAAACGTTTTGTTTTAAACTATTTATAGAATACGAAATAGGTCATGGCGCTGAGCACACAGGAAAAGTTTACGGTGTACGGGCGAAAGAAAGACGGGCGAAATTTAGTAATTTTATTAATCGAACGTGATGCGGCTGCTACTATAGACTTCAACTCTATTATAAATAAGTTTTTCGTCCATCAAGGCTAGGAAGGCACATTTAAAAAATTTTGTTATGACTCTGAAACTTCATTTCTCTTTATATTTTTTTTTCAAACAAACTAACCTTATAATACAGTTTTATTTCATTCATATTTTTCTCTTTATAATGTGTTGAAGTAACACTACTTATTAAAAATAAATAACTGTGAACATTAAACTGTGTTTAAATTAAACTCACTGAACCTTGAACCTTTTAGTGTTATGGGGCGACTACCATCTAATTAGCCCCGGGCGCCAAGTAGCCTTGGTACGCCACTGTCGTGCTTACCGTCAAAACATTAAATTCACACATGCATTGAAATATTCTTTAACATCATAAAATGGATTAGCAATAAGCCATGATTTTAACACCTTTTTGAATCTGGTCAAGCCAATCGTGTGAGCCTCTCTGGGTAATCTGTTGAACATGTCCACTGCCATATTATATTATATCACTGTTTAGATTTTGTCAATCTTACATTGGATTTGACTATCAAATAGTTAAACCTAGTAGGATAGCTGTGATGAGAATTTTGAAAACTGTAATATGCTAGATTTGCCTTTACTGCAACCAAACAATTATAAATGTATTGGTTAAAGACTGTAAGAATATCTAAATTGATTAATAATGGACTACAGTGTGCATCAAATGATGCATTGGAAATTATTCTTACAGCTTTTTTCTGCAGAATAAGTATATTCTTAACATTCTTGACATGCTACTGAACTACATTTTCTCAAACGTAAAGCCGTTAGTATTAGGCCTAACTGTTGGGCCAGCTTGCTTTTAGATCACTATTTGCAGGGCAGTATCCCGTAGGCATCAGCAGCTACAATAAAATCTTTAACGAATTTACACCGTGACACATGTATCCAGATAAAGGCCTGCAAACTGTTTTGACCTCGATTTTGTGCTTCGAGTAAATAATTAAAACTTATTTGTTTTGCCGGAAATGGTAATTATTTCCCGAACATGAGAAAATACTCCTATCTACCCGTAATATAGATGTTTGAAATTGTAACAAGTCTATATTGAGGAAGTACTGAAGACTGATTATATAGGGGATTATAATTTTCTTTGTAACTTACATGTAAACACTTAACGAAATTAAAAATAAATATGGTACTAAGAACATGGCAAATGGATTTTTTCTTAGGCATTACAAAATATGCTGCTTCAGCAGTCTGCTATATTGAAAAGCAAAGAATATAAAAATTATACCACGCCTAATGCCTGGGTAGTTAAGAGAGGTAATGGATTCTGAGACAGGTTTGCATACTAATTACATCTTATTTTGTCAGACTCATCATACCAAGGAAGAAAAACTGGTTTTAGTGTGACTAACATTTTATTAACTTCAATACTTATGAAACAATTTTTCATATTTAAGAATGTGCCTTAAATTGAAACCAACAGGTTCTAACGTATTATTATAATAATTTTGTTAACTTTAACGTCTCACTAGGCAGAAATGAGATAATTATTATGTTTACCTCCATATCGAATGTGTGAAATAAGTCTAAGTTGACATGATGGCTTATAGTTAGTCTTCATATCGTGATCTTCTTACAAAAGAAAGAAGAAAATAAAAGTGGCTTGGGCAAGTAAGAACATTTACCGTGGTTAGGATTAAAATAAGCTTATTAAAATTAGGATAGATAAATAATATAATAAAATTAGTTTCATGTAATGTAAGAATGTTTTTTGCAGAGGAACTTTAAAAATTGATTTTGGATTACGTTCGAATAACGTGATTTTTTTTATTCGTAAGAAACAGAATCAGTATCAGAAAAAGAAAATAGTAATTTAAGATAGAGCGAGAGAACTAAAACCTGACTTTCTATTTCCAAGTTATATATTAGTTGAAAGAGAATACAAACAAGACATCACAGAACATAAGTTTCTACTTTGATGAATATAATATTTATAACATTATGTACATTCAGTCCTCTCAGTTGTATTTTAGTATATCCATCAGTACCTAAAATTAGATATGCATGTTACTCTCATTTATATATGGGCCTAGTAGAAAGTATTTTACTACTGAAAATGTAATGATCTAAAGTACTAATATTTAATGGTATTTTGAATTCTAGATTATTGCTATTCTGCATTATAATTGACTTCTAAAACTAAAGAACCTGCATATTACTTTTTTCTTAAGGAAAATCTTTTGAAGGATGTTTAATTTTTAAAGGTTAATTGTTTTATTTTCAGTCTAATCATTTTTTCATTGATTTATCATTTCCAGGGTTCATCCTTATTTAAATTACTTATAGTATCTCTCGTTTCAAAATCTCAATTGATTCTTCTCATTGCTAAGCATTCTTCATATGCAAGTAAAAAGTAGTCTACATGTAATTAGGGTGAGTACCAAGAATTCTTCATGTAGCCTAAATTTAGCTATTGCATATGGCTGGCGACCTTACCACCTTCGCGATCCTACCGACTAAAAATCATTGAGTCCTAAACGCCAGGAGCCCTAAGGCCCTTCATACTATAAGAGCAAAAAGGGAATAAAAATTGCAGTAAGATTAAGAGAAAGTAACCAACATGATTTGAATTCCACATAATTGACAAGTTCGTAATTCAAATACTTAAAGGCTAATTAATAACTTTCAATCTTATAAAGATAGCTTATTTCAGAATTCCAAAGAAACTTCTGAATATATTTCGTAAAAATATATCGTGCATAACCCTGAATGTAGTTACGAAAAATAATTGAAAACGTTCAACAGACTGTTGGAGTAACCAGCCAACGCACAAAAAAATATGAAGAGTAATAAATTATACCGAACGCATTGAGACTCTCCTTGTTTGTTTGCTAATGTAGACTTTATTTCCTGTTAAAATTGTCTGTAGAAGGGTTTTATTGAGAAAATTCGTAACGACTACATCTCATCTTGTGGGGAATCGCGCAGTTAACTGGACCAGAATAACACTTACTGTAGGATAAATTCCTTATATTTTTGCTCATTTGCGTACATTGAAGTACCGCCTCAGAAAAATTCAAAAAGGTACCTGGATTAGCACCCGAGTTTCTTAATGTGTAGTCACCAGAAGTGAAACTAATCGTTGTTTAATTTTTAATATAATGATGTAATTCAAAGTATACCTTTTTTTACTTGACTTCTATTTTCGAGTGGCTACATCCTTTTTTTTCCATTAGTCTATTAGGGATTTGGTAACTCAGGAGAACACTAATCGAAATGGCAAAACATTAGTTGAAGTTGATTAGAGGTGACAGCAAACGAACATTATAGAGAAGGATTCGCTTCAGAATTGCATGAATCAGTGCAAACAATTGAAGGTAATTTATAATTCCTACTGCGAGAAATCAATCACCGCGGAAAGCGCGCGAGTGACTTGACTGATTGACACATGGCGCAATCCAGCTTCCATCTCGGAGCTGCTTACGCGCCGTAAAACAGGGAGTTCTCAGAGACACGAGCCGTAAACTGCAAAAAGTGAGCAGTCGTAAAACAAGCAACATGATGCACATTGTAAATATCTCAACTATTCCTCTGTAGTACGTTACAAACTGCTGTGAAAACAAATCGTTGCAATGAAGATATCATCTGCAAATATAAGTTCCGCCTTCTTAGCGAGATTTAGTAAATGTATTACGGATTTGCTTTACTTTTACTATTCGTGGATATAGTATCTCATCGACTATTTCTTTTTTCTAGGCAAAGTAGGAACTAGAAAATTTGAGGAAGGGCCTATCTTCCTAATTCCTCTTGTGATATTTCCTTTAAGTTCTTCACAAGAGAAATTAACTGTATCTCGGAAGATGAACTTACGCTGGGTGTTCCATTTAAAATAATAGATTTGGAGTTACTGTCGATTAAACCGGAAGTCCGCAAAATTCGTTAATAACGTATTTGAGTTCTCCATATACGGCTATCTCAACGCACCGCCGGTCTCCTTAACCGCGGTAGCCAATGCCTTGTCTTGGAGTCGTGGTGTAGGAGACTGTGGGTCCGAGCACCGCCTTGGGCATGGATGTTTTGTGCGTAATAATGAAAAAAGGAAAACAAAACAGTAAACAAGGTAAATAATTTTTTAAAAAAACGTATGCTTCAAAAGTTATTAGGTGGTGCGGGACTTTTAACTAACCCTGTATAGCTCATTGAATTAATAATCGTTATATACAACACACTGAATTGCTGTTCATTGATTGAGAGGGTTCTAAGAGGATGGGTCCAACGATGTACCTTTGCAGTATTTCCCAGGAGAAAAAGGCAATTGTAATGTGGACAGCAATGTATATGTTTTAAGTACAGGCCTACGAGTATTTAGTAGCATAACTGCAAATTTGTCTCTATAGTCGTCATGCACAACTTTCTTATCTGAATATGTGACCCTGTCGGTAAAAACGCTTCCGTAACAATAGAAAACGGATGTCAGGGTTTAAAATGTCGATTTTAAGATTCTGACTCCGTGTATTGGTTTCATTCTTGTCCTGCATTTTCTGATTACCACAAACATAAAGACAGCATTGCCAACCACAGTATTTTCAGTAGCATCCATAAGTCACAATGGAAATTTAACATGGTCCCTATTTTTTTTTAAATTTTGGTGGATAAAACATTTTATACATGTAGCAGAAGCTCTTGCCATGGTACAGTAATGTGGTTGGACGTCCTGTTAGTGTGTGGCGGACTTGAAGCATGGTACCACAGTATTATGAAACTGATGTCAAAACAAGGAAAAGTTCCTTATTTCTGGAGGTCAGTAGCCATTGATTATACTTTTTTTAAACAATAAACAACAATTTTTTTCTAGAGCTATAATTTATTTCTTAAAATGCTCATAATTTTATGCTGAACTTGAATCCATTCAAAACAGACAATTTATTTTTCCGACTTATGGTCGGCTATTCCTGGTCCGGTTACATAAAAAGAAAAGTAGTTAGGATTTAACTGTCAATTTTTATAGTTAAAGCAACTAACGAATGAGACTATAATACCAATAATAGTTTACAATGGTGCACACTGCAGTATAGAACGTGAAAATGTCGCAACCAGATTTGTGGAGTTTTGAATCAGAAGGTAGTTACAGTTACATTCGTGTTTACATGTTTGCATACAAAATAACAAGCGAGTCAAGCGTATAGTACGTGGGTATCAGGCATCTCTTTGTTATCTAGCAAATACATATCCACACAGTAGCACATATGAAAGGCATATACTGTAATACAAATATGGAACCCCAGACAACTACACAAATCGCTACCGCTACATAACTCAAGTAGAAATGCTGCTCATATTTGGTTGTTGGTCTTGTTTTCATGTCACGGATAACATAAAAGTGATTTCTTTCGTGCCACAACGACATTATACTGTTGTTTTATTTGCACTTATGAAATCAATGAATGAACTAAATGGCATTAAATAAACTGACTTACAAGAAAACTTCCAGCTCAGTTGAACGTTATGCGGAAAGTGTTCTTCGTACTTTCGATAGCACATTGAAAGAATTTATATATTCACACCGATACAGCGTGAAAGTCTTTTTATATAATTGTAGTACCCGACCTTACAAAGGGGCTAACTGCCAAATTTGTTTAAATGACAATTTATTATACAATGATGGTACATGGCATCCTGCATTGCCCTACAAAAGCGCTAAGTGAAATAAATTCACTTTGTAGAAAAGGGGAGTCATGTCAATATTTGGTTACTTTAGGTAATTAAAAATAATTTCATGTACAGTGGAGTGTACGGAATCTTTCCGATATAATGCGCAGTGGTTTATGTTGACAAGGGAATACATAACCGGCTCCGCCAGGCCCACTCCCCAATTCTGCTCCTTTCCCTTTTTCACGTTGGAAGATGTACAGCAGAAGCTAATCCTCTACTTAATGTTTGTCTTATTCACCTCCTTCTTTCACACCTGAATCTGAAACAGGGCTTCGTTCATGGGTTAATGTTTGAGTGCCAAACTTTTGGCATCAAACCAATACGAAACAATTAAGAGATTGACTCACCCAGGGCTGGTGTCGAACACAGATGGTAAGAAGATTTAATGTTAACTTTAAATAATGAAAAACACTAGAAGAAAGAAGAAGCATCGGAAACCTTCTGTGCATTCTACTGTACCGTAGACTATAGCCTAATCTTTACGTCTGCGAATTTTCAGAACACTGTGGTCCTTTTAAGTGTCGCCAATAGAAACGTAGGTCTTAAAAAATTAAAACATTATTTTTTTTTAATTACGTCTTATAAGATTTTTGGAAGTATTTGACTTGCTTCTTTTGGTTGTAATTTTTAAGAGTGTTGGGAACTACGCGCGCTCAAGAATAACACCGATTAGACCTACTTTGGAACTCTGTTGGAACGTTCTTACTGTTTAGTTGCACTTTGCATGGTAAATGTGTACGAAAGAAATGCAAAATTTAGTTAATGGCATCGTTAACTTAAAATCTGGTTAATAATAGCCGTAACTGAATTCTCCTAGGCCGTTGATTAACCCCTCTTTAGAAAGAACATGTCATGGAATATGAAAGTGCAAATGGTGCTAGATGGTTACCATAATATTTACAAGCAAAAACATCCGCTGGAATGAATTAAGACTTGTTTCACAACCGGATACCTCGATAACTTGTTTGAAGCTGGAAAATGAGCCAAAAAGCCGAAGTGTTTGTAAGCAGTTACAGGCGATGAATGTTTTGCGGTTAAGAATAAGTATGGGTCTCGAGCAGGTAATTCAATACATCGACCTAAGGTAATGGACCTCCTTGTGTGTCAAGTGCTTGGTATGCCAGCAAGTTCAATCTGATCAGATACCAGCAACCACACAACATGCTGTAAGCTGACTCCGACACTATTCATCATAATAATTTCACAATATTGTGTGAGATGCATTCACTTTTTTCTGAGCCCGTAAATTTAAATACAATATTTGGAAATTCTAACATTTTCTGAATAAAATTACAATTAACAGAGCAAAGAAGAATAAAATCATATTTCATCTTATTTGTTATCTAGACCTCTTAAGTTCAAGTATGTTTTTAGAGGTAGTCCCACGAGGGATTACGAGTTTGTAGGTAGATATTTATCTGATGAAACTCGTAATCTCGAGTAAGATTTATTAAAACTATTCCATGAATAAAATGTAACGAATTCTGTAAATAATAATTACTTATGTGATAAAAAAGAACAAACACTGAACAAAGAGGTTGGGTATATACAGTGAGTCCATTTTATGAGGAAACCTCGCATCACTGCCGCATTGCCGCGCTAGCATCGCATTGCATCGCAGTTGTACAAAGCATACAAGCGGTTAATTACTTCGGTGTGTTGTAGTGAGACGCTTGTCTATTGTTGTCGTGAGTTACATAAGACAATAATCGAAAATGTATACGGTTGAACAGCGAATTTATTTGGTGGAATGTTACTTATTGAGAAATAACCATAGAAGGCGCGTTCAGATATTTTCTCGTAAATGTCAGTTTCAACAGTATCTCAAATAAATGGTGAGTAATAAGCCTCTACATGTAGGCCTATTTTGATAATAAATTGGTTAAGTTATTCTATTTTGTATTGTTTTTAAAGTGATTTGCCGGTAGTAACGGAACACGGTCCCCGCCGGTGCAAGCACAACAGCGGGGAAAGTGTGAGCAGGGGCAACGCTGTTAAAAAGTTTCCGCATAAAATGGCCTCCTTGGTATAAGCTGCTTATGAGCAAAAGTAGATATGAAAACAATAGCAATATCAAGCTCAATTGATAAGCTTGGTAAAGATCAAGTGAAATTAAATATTCTACACAAAGAAATTGGAGTAACTGATTCAGATGTGCTGCTTGCAGAAGCAAGAAGAAGCTATGAAGAAGTGGTGAAGAAGCTATGAAATCTCGTGAATAATAAATGCATTACTAATAATCCGATGTATTTAGTTATATCAAGGAGATTAATCTAAAAAATAAAAAAATAAAATAGCCAATGAACAGTTGCACCAAGCACGACTTTCGCAGATAGCGAAACGACCAAAGGAATACCACCCTTTCCTCTTAAGGAATGTTATACTTTGTAGCTAAGTGCAGCCTACAATGGTAAGTCGTATCAGAAAATAATCATGTTTAGAAGCAATTTAGACCCATTGTCATAGTATAATTTGAAATATTCCAGAGACATTTAAAAGAATGTTTCAGAACTAATGCAATAGTTTTATTAGTTAGCCCAGTAAACCGAATTTCCTCTTTTAAAAAATGTCTAAAATTATTAATTCCTTTGACTTTTTAAAATCTTAGGCACAGAAATAGATTTACACAATGAAAGCTAAATAAGGCTACAGCCTAAATCTATTATAATCATACAGTCCAAATTCTTTTTTGTTGGTTGAAGCATTTTATTGATGAGGAAACTAGTAAGTATAAAAAGCGACAAAAAAGATTCGTAAGATAAATTTAATTCCAATAAGACCTCTGTTTTGTCAGGTGCGAAATAGGTTTTGAGTTAAAACAAGAATTCGCATATTTTATAATGAGTTATACATGATCAGGAAGGGATCATCTTGCAGTGAACATGAGGTATGCAAATTAGAGGTCATTATTACCTTTTTCTTAGCACTAATGCAACATCGCTCTGACATCTTGAAACGTTTTACTTACATCCTTGGTCACGGCCCCGGCAATTACGTCAGATTGATTTGCAGGTCTCGCCTATCGGGGCACCCAGAAACCCACAAAACAGCCTCTCCTTCAAGAAATCATCACGGCATTAGGCCTACCATGTTATGGAAATATATCATTTTCCTTGTTGAAGAACTATGCGAATAATGCCCCCAGAGTTCATGATCTGAGCGTGTTCCCACATTATAGGAGAAATTATTGAGATAACCTTGACACGAAAATTTGCTTTACTAGAAGAATGCTTGGAATATCTTAGATAATCACTACCTGTACGGTCTATTAACTGATTTAAATATATTACAGGAGGATGTGATGTGAATAAAAATATGCCTAGCCTGTAGCTTGATGACTTGTCGATATTTGCGACTACAGGCTGAGATCTATACTTCCAAGGAAATAAATTCAACTTTATTGATAGCATCAAATTATTAGTTAGATTGATTAGCTGTTGTTTCAGAAAATCCTGATTATGATAAATAAGAAGAATACGCAAGCGGAATGGTTTCTTACATTTCGTTAAAGCCACAGTCAATTAATTAAGAAGTTTTCCCGTGTCACGAAAGTTCTGCGTGTCATTGAGGTTTAATATACAAATCGATAGCAAGAAGACTTGCCTGTATATGTTTGAGATACATACATATATAAATAGTTTTTCCTTAGTAGAATGAGTAATTTAACACCAACCAATAAACATATAAATAAGTAAATAATTTTTTTAAAGAAAAAAAAACAAATAAAACAAGACATTCCAGAACAATTTCTTTTCATCCCTTTATTTCCTCAACTACTAATCCTTCAGAAAAATTGTTAGAATCATTTTGTAGGATATGTTATGTAATTTAATTTAGTATACAAAGTGGATTTTGCTAGAACCTATAGTTTTCGAGAAATTTAGGGGAACCTGAAAAAAATATTTCAACTCTCCCCCACCATCCACGGCCCCCCACCACCATCGGGAACTTTTAATATATTGTTCGGTACACACCCACCTACAACTCTGATAAATGTCAAAACTACACGATTCTTTACTATTAAAGATTTAAATTATGTACAACACATCAATTGTGAGGATGTAGGCCTAGTTCTGTCAATTTTTGGCACATTTAAAAATGTCCTTAAAGTCTTGCATCATTCCTGTTTAATTTCTGTTTAATTTTGTTACCTTCGACTGTCTAAAAACAAACTTTTGACATCTTATACAGTTTTCCATTCCAGGAGCATTATAAACTAACATGAAATGGATAGTTTCTGTTATTTTGTTCATCCTCCTACTTGATGTATAGCATGTCCCTGAACTCGACTCCATTATATAAAGTAATCAACCAAGCAGATAAAAGTTCTTTCCTGCGAACTAAGATTCATGAGATGTTGGTGGAATCTGCTCCTCCCTGCCCCTTAATCCTTACCGGACGCCATTAAGCTATAAACTGTCAGAAGAATCGTTCAGGTTCAAGAAGCAGAATCTGCCACCCACCCATTCAACTCTCGTCACGGAGATACAGATTTCTCTGTGGTGCTCCTCTCGGAAAATGTAGCTTCTCATGACCAGGAAATGAAATACCTCTTTAAGTAACCATTTACTTCAAATAATTACTGCGTTCGTCTTCCTTTTCTAAGTCCATTCAGGTTACTTCTCCTAAACACGGTAGACTATTAACTCTAGAATTATCAAGGTGATATCTTATACCCACCATTTAAAAAAATTGTAGATATTATTATTTCAAGTTTTGTAATGTAACGTCGTGAAATATATCATATAACATAAGTTTGAATGTTTTATTTTGTATTTCTTTAAGATTTGTATTGAATTTATCTATTGATATAAGCTAACATCAAGTGAAGGCACATCGGTGAGCTCTAAATTCGAAATCTATTAGGAAATTCCCACGGAACAGCTTGTTTCCAAATGACTGACATTTCTAACACAGAAATAAAAAACCACACATATTACATAATCCATTACCTTATTGATCTTATATCTCTAATTTTGTACTTTTTTTAGCTAACGTATTTATACAATAGCTGCCAAAAGGTTAAATTGAACATCAGTGGGCTCTAAATTCGAAATCTATGAGGAAAATTCCCACGGAACAGCTTTTTTCCAACACTGACATTTTTAACACAGAAATAAAAAACACACATTTTACATAAAGCATTAACCTATTTTCTTATATCTCTAATTTTGTACATTTTTTTTAGTTAACCTATTTATATGACAAAAGCCGCCAAAAGGTTAAACTGTATTATATTCAATCTAGAATAGAAAAACGCGTACACATAGCGTATTTTTCTATTGCATTCTTTCCATGCTAAGATGCTATAAATTTTTTTTTTTTAATTCAGCTTCAATTCTTCAGTTAGATGCCTGCGAATATTTGGACAAAAACAGTGTGTCAGAAAATGGCCATTATGGAATACACGATCAACCTTCACCTTCGAAATAACACGATTGGTTATGTTTGTAATAACAAGTGAAGGTGTTAAAAGGCGTAAGGAATGCACCTCAACATGTGTATAGTCAAGTAGTCATCTTCAGATCGCCCCTATACTTATCGAAATGAGCCGTGTTTCTCGCAATGATTAGCTTCTGCTCCTCCCCCATAACATGTACAAGCCGTTGGTAACTAAGCATTAGTGCAAACATAGTTATAGTGGGATCAAACTGATGTGATGTTCTGGATGCGGATGTGGAAAGTGTTGAATTTACAAAACTAGATAAAAGAACTAAGGTTGGAGATAAATTAGTAGGAAATACTGTTCTATTGGATGTGTAGCAATATAAATTTCCTGGATAGTTATAATCCCGAATGTTAAATCATAGAATCGAAACTATTGCATTGCATTTTATTTTTCTAAATGTGGGATCGTATTAATTTTTTTAAATTTTTTTTTAAGGAATATTCCACAATACAATGGTTTTCCTTCATCCCACAACAATCTTTTGCCTCCGTAAGTCCCTGTCCATCCGTATTAAAATTTTGAAATATAAAAATGAAAGGGCATATTATCGTTACTAGATGTAGGATGGTGAATGAAACAGACACCCATAAACATCATTATGCGAATGCATCTTGCCACTCTAATGTATTGCGGTAATTGGAAGCATGAAAGCACGCATATCCATTCCATGATCTCTTAAAAAGTTCTGTACGGATGTGCATTATTTCTCAAAGGTTCCATCATCTCCTTGTAGTATTATCTGCCATTTCTCCCTCGGTGCGAGTGACTATTTTGAATTATTTTGAACTCCTGAATTATTTTGAAGTAAGAATGCTGTCGAAATCTTGTCATATCCATTCTTCATGGCGGATGACTTACAGCTAAATTACTGTCGAATCTATTCGTTTAACCGTAAATCACAATGCTACCAAATGATGTGTCCATACACTAGAGATGCATTCTCCCAAAACTTACATCTCATGGTACCATGATCTTACTTTTCTTATTTTCCTGTAATTTTGAAAATAGATCAATGAAAAGCCATCAAAACGCTTACTATATTTTCATGTTCTTTCTATCCTCTGCGTTATGGTTCTGCTGGGAATTCTTTACATCGCAAACTGCTGCAATCCTAGTAACCTCGTTTTTAGGTTTTTAATAGGCTTAGGCTTACGCTTACATAAATGCGTAGAGGTATAATTTGGCGTCACCTCAAGGACCACTGATAATAGCTGGCATATAGGTCACATTTAACCTTAAAGATGATGTAATTTTGATGCTGCTAATGATGATTTATTGTTGTTTACAATGATCGGATATTGTTCCACTCTCCAACGTCTCGAGTTCGCTTTATCTGCTTATGAGTCTTCATTTTTGGAAGAAGTCTTCGACAAAACCATCTTTCGTTGAATTCTCGTTTATAAAGATGCATTGGAAAAACATTTTTATGTCTGATGTAGGCCTCTTATATGGTGCTATGTCACCTATAATTCACTGATGAATCCCCGGGAACTCATATGTTGTGTATACTCCCAAATTAACTGATTATACTTGTAACCTCTAGAATTATGCTAACATGCTTTCGCAGGATTAGATTTTCGATAGATGCATAAGAGAGCGTGAGAAAAAATCTACTATGCATCCATCATTATGATTTTCCTTTACCCTTCATATTTAGATAAAGAGTAAGCGGTCTTTTTGCGTGCATGCGCATTCAGTTTGTCTTTCGTTTAAAACAGCATTCTTCGCGAGGCAAGATTTAATTAAATGAGTGTGTTGGTGGAAATTGTGGGTTTATAAATACCATTCAGTGAATTTCTACGAAAAAAAGGTTTGAAATAAAATATTATATGCAGTCGTGTGCAAAATAAGAAAAAGCAAAATTACTGTTTTCGAGAAAATCCTGAAAAACAAAATTTCGGTCATGTGAAGTAGTATTAACTATAAAATGAAATCGTCAAAATGTTTCAAGTCTAAAGTTACAATTTTTCACGGATTTGACAGAAAATTCGTAATAGTGTAAAAACATGACCAAGCCTAAAAGACTAAAAGTTTATGTTCTGATGTTAAATTTTTTTTAACTTTCTGACTCGAACTGCTGCCAGATAACAATATTCTTGGTTTTTATATGGTGTAATAGTGGACAGTCATCTCGGCACAGAAGCTTTTAATTAGCCAAATGTATTTTTAAATAGACTACATTCTTTTCTAGTGCAGTCTTTTGATTTTAAGGAAAGATTTCAAACGAAATGTTAAATCTATTAGCCTATATGTGACAATGATAATTCTAGTAATGTATCAGACATAAATACATTTTTAAGGGTATGGTATTTCAGTAGTAGACTTTATGTCCTCCATTTTAACTCCTGAATTAAGGATACCCTATTAATGTAATATCCCAAATGACACCTAACCCATATATAAGAGAAATCCATTTTGTCCTGGAAAATGCTAGATATAAAACGATATTGGGAGAAGGTTGCATTAACTTCATCTGTTAAAACGAGATTCTACAGATGTGTTGCCAATAAAAAAAAATCCTACACTCTAGTTCAAAGTAGAAATTAAGCAATTAATACTTTATTTTCAATTAATAACTTGAAGCAACCATCCTTAACCCTTCAGATTTAATGAGTGGATACAATGGATAAGGTGTGCACTGTTCACCTGTCTTGGTGTATTAACACTTGTCCAAAACCAGCTTCTCATTAAGATGCAAAATTCTATTTTTTTCAACCTCCACGTAATTTAAAATCTAATTAAGCGGTGAGCACAGCAACGGTTATTTTAGGAGTTAACTAACTACGTTAATTACAAACTGCTGCTTCATCGGAATCTGTGTTCATTATTATTAAACTTTATGCTACTACGTGAATAGCACTCGTGCGCAAGCAAATGTTTTTCTAGTCTAAAACCTTTGGCCCTTTAAGCAGTGGTGCAACATGAGTCAGCAACAGCAGGCGAAAGTAAATTCCACGTGTGCTTGAATGTTCACAGAAGCCTGCATACACTGAATTTTTTTTAACAAGTTGAAAATTTAACATATTATAATTCCGTATTTTTTAAGTAAAACTTCTTTAGTGGCGGTAGAGGGTGAATCGGGAAAATCAGTCACACTAAAACCGTCACGAAATCAGTCACAATCAGTCACACGAAATCAGTCACACTCAAAACCGACTTGTTTCGGTGCGGACTGCACAGAAAACAATCAACTCAATGATTAGGAGTAATCAAAGGAAATTTTTCAGACCTTACTTCCTCAATGGCAATAGACAATTCCTAAGCAATCTAAAGGTATATTATCTATTTTATGGAACCCGGAGGTTCATTACCGCGCAAATCCATAATTAAAAAATACAAATTTCCAAAATTTAAAAAAACAAAACTAAAAATTAAATCATCCAAAAATCCAAAATTTAATAAATAATAAATTCCAAAATTTAAAAATAAAAAAATTATTAATTAAAAAAGCGAAAATACCAAAATTGAAAAAATCTAAAAATCCAAAATTTAAAAAACTAAAATACAAAATTAAAAAATTAAAAAAAATAAAAAATTCAAAGAATCAATATTTAAAAAATCCAAAATTAAAAAATTCAAAGATCCAAAATTAAAAAATACAAATTTCCAAAATTTAAGGAAACAAAATTAAGAATTATAACACCCAAAAATCCAAAATTTAATAAATAATAAAATAAAAAATTTAGAAATAAAAAATAAAAAATTTAAAAAATAAAAAAATTAACAATTCAAAGATCGAACATTTAAAAAATCCAAAATTAAAAATTGAAAGATCCAAAATTAAAAAGTCCAAAATCCAAAATTAAAAAAGTCCAAAAACCCAATATTAAAAAGTACAATAATGCAAAATTGAAAAAATCCAATAATCAAAAATTGAAAAAATAAAAAAATAAAATAAAGTTTTACTTCTGTCGCGTGGCGTTCCACGAACTCTTTTTTTCGGATGTTTACAAAGGAAACAGCAAACAGAGGTTCCCATGTATGCATTAAAAAGAACTACTATCGAGCACTGGTTACAGGCTAATTAAAAAACTTTAGCAGGTAGGACATACAAAGATATTTTTTATAGATAGGCCTACTCTATTTTTACTCGTTTTAAAAATTACTAAATGTTCAACGTGGTGCAATATATACTTAATTCAACAACACATCCAAGCCTAGTAAAAAGTAAATAAACAGGTCCATATAGCCTTTATTTGCATATGTGGAACAGTTCAGAATTACGTTAAATTTTATATGTAAATGAATTCATATAAAAATATACATGTAAGGTACATACAGACATACATTTATGTATGTATATAATTAGAATTTTTCTAGAGGAGAAAGAGAAATACCAATTCGGCTCATTTTCTATTATCATGTAGGCTAAAACGTTAAGCGTTATGATGCAAACCAGCTTTCATTATTTAAAAAATCAGGTAAACTGAGGTAACAAAGTGCCAGAATGCTTTTCTTTAATCAGTAATAATTAAAATTATGATATGCAGAAAATAAGTTTTTTAATTGATTACCGAGTTAAGCTCCAGATTGATGCAATAAGCAGGGCTTACGGAAGAAAAAAGTATTTTTTTTAAAATCAGATTAAAATCGTCTAGCATCATCAGAACTATACAGATTTGTATTATCTTGACATAAAAATAAAAAAAATCTCCATGTCAAATCGGCCAGCTACGGAATTTGAACCAGGGATCTCCAGAATGCGAGTCCAAGACGTTACCATCTCGGCCACCTCGCTCGGTTTAACGTTCTAGTTTGATAAGCATATGTGGGTAGTGTTATTTGTCAAAGCTAAATGTATTGTAACTTCCAAAGCCGTATATGAACACTCTAAAACAATATGTTGCAATGAGAGCTGATTTTCATTTGATAAATTCTCTCTAATATATTACCATAAAATAGTCGCTAAATTGGGCATTACTCCCGTTATCAATAGGCTTAATCCCATGGACGTTATAAATGCGTATACAAAGTTTCATGAAAATCCGATAAATTGCATTTGAGTTATTTGAGTTATCGCGCGTACAGACACACGGACGGACTGACGGACGGATAGACATTGTCTCGTCCCCACACAATCTCATAAAGTACCATACTGCCACTTAATAATTGATACACAGCTCAGTATAAATTGTTACAGCAATTACGTATACGGCTGCATAGCTTCATAGATAGGCTCGAATACGGTTCAGTTTCCATCGTTAGCCACCACGCTTACACCAGCTTAGGAGGTGGGAAATTCGCCTATCACGTGTAATCCACTAATGATCTCTATAACATCTACGTGAATGGATGGCCCAGAAAATCGAAATGTATATAAATAGATGGAGAAAGAGAAGTGAAAAGTGAAAAAAAAAGAAAAGAAAAGAAATGACAACAAAATGGAGCACGCATAAAAATATAAGCTGAAGAAGAGTATAAAAGTACGGTAGAAGCTGAAGAAGAGTAAGTATAAAAGAATGATGAGATCAAAAGAAAAACGAGAAAGAAGTTGAAGAAGACGAAGACTCTAAAATGACGTGATTGGATGGATACATTCCAATCGAGGCTGTAGTGTTCAAACTCGTTAAATCACCTGTCTGATATTTTTAGAAGTGCCCATTCAATACAATTGTGTTTTGTGTGTTTTAATGGTATATAGCAATTTATTACATGTTTGGGACCCTTGTTTATCCCATCGCCCGCAGGATGTGCATGCATTAGAACACAGGTTCCTAGAAGGATCAATTTGGTGTTTGCGAAGAAAAAATCGCCGCTAAATTATAAGGGAAAGACTTGCTTTAAAATTGAAGGTGCTAGCCTATAAATTTCACTTGGTTAATTAAACCTGTTTAACCTTGCAGCTCGGTTCAGGCATGATACTCCTTGTTGCTTCACAAGCAAACTGACACCACCCAATACTGCACGACTATCACAGCCTCTTTGCAATAAAAGTCATATATATGAAATTGTACTGAGAAGGAGGCATGACAAGAATGAATACATTTAGATGGGCTCATACAGCATCATTCTTTGATCCGATAAGTTGGAGCAGACGCGGACGATTTTACAAGTAACTTGGTGGGCTAAATAGCAGTACAGAATTCTAACATGTCCAGTGGCAAGAAGAAATAAAATACTTAATACTTTTTACTGAAAGTGCCAAGTGAAATGAAAACCGACGTATCAATTTTTCATACCAATTTGAAGCAATAAAATAGTATATTATGCAAATAGGATGATGATGATGATAATAATAATAATAATAATGTTTTAGTTTTGCCTCGCAGAGTTAAGGCCAAAGGGCCTTTATGATAGGAATAAAAATGAAATCTATGTAGATTATACATCGGTAGGATATTCTAGAGCTAGATACTAAAACAAATTTTATAAAAGACTATAGTGAAAGAATGTTTTGTAAAGGTAGAAGAATTGAAGGTAACGAAATATAAGTATTAATAATAGGTTTAGAACAGGATGTATATTACAATTCCTGATGGCTATAATTAGATATGCTAAGATGTGCGGATATCGTCTGAGGTAGAGACAAAGGTATCTACAGTATTTTACTGACAAAATAATACAATTATAGAAAGAATACAGTAAAATAAATATTCAGTCGACACAAGCTCATATACACTGTTTGAAAATTCAACATTTTTACCGGATTCACTACTGAAATGCCTTGTTTTTAGCAGTATGAGGAATATAATCAACAGTATCTTTTCTTATCGTTTTCAAAGTGTTCCCTTGCTATTGGGTCCCCTAATGTATGGCAAAAAATTCTCCACGGATCACAGTACAATGCTAACCAAAAAATGCTTATTTTAAAGGGGGGAGAAATTTTGTCCAGGTCGATTATGAAAATCGTCCACACTGCGGCAATGACAACCTCTGAGCTAATCCTATTTACATGAAAACTTTCCCCAATGGGCTTTTGTAGAGATTTTCATAGGAGGAAGGGAAACAACGTAAAACTTTCGATATTCCCACACAATTTCTGTTAGATATAGGCTAAGTACTTTTGCCATAAAAATATTCTGTTCAAATATTAAGGATTATTTTTAGACCATGTAGTGAAGTAAACTTTCATCAACTTCACGATGTCAAAATATATAAAATATTGACATTCTTCACTATTCCTCTATATCGAATTGAAGTGTTATTGTTTAATGTTAGTTTATACGTTTTAGACATACTTAGTCTATACTAGATAACTGTAATTTGTAGACTGTATGTAGTAGGCCTAATAAGTAGTTCACCTTATTGAGTAAGAATTCCAATAAAGATAGGAGACCCTCCCAGGGAATATTATTAAGAATAATTTCTCGGGCTTACACCCGAGTTAGATATGGTTTTCACCCTTGAAATAGCCTACCTTGGGTGATTTATCTCTTACCCAGGTGCAAACCCGAGAAGTTATTCTTTGAATTCTAATAACTTGTTTCATGTAGTCACAAAAATGATATACTATACACGTCAGTAGAAAAATAGTTTTAAAATGTTCGACAACGCAGTTTTTGTGAAAGATTTTCAGACCCTGGGGCAAAGGTCTTATAAGGCTAGAGATAGTTTCATTAAGAGAAAACTCAACTTGCAGTTCTTCACCATGTGCATTAAATTACGCAGACTAAGGTGGGTAGCTTGAATTGGAAATAGCAGGTTAATGTACACAATATTAGCTTCATTAAAAATTCTGTACGAAAAGATATATACAAAGTGAAGGAACAATATTAAGGCCGACAGGAGGCTTGCAGTGAGATAAGTAGTTTTGACAGAAGAAAGAGGTTATAGGCAAAGAGTGATCATATTTTTGGTGAGATGTTGAGCACTCGATTCCTTGATTAGCTGTGAGTGTTAGTAAGACCTAAGTCAGTCGTCAATCAGTTATTTCATTGGTTAGTTATAATCCTAAAGATTTACTTAAACTGCTATTTTTTATCTAACCTAGGCCTATCGAATATAATTTATTTATTGAATATCCACATTACACAAACCCTATTTCACCCGAAGGTACATTAGGGTTGGAGATGTACAATTTTATTTTAGAATAAATTATCCTGATACTGGAATCTGAAAGCTTGCTATGTCTCGTGTCTGTTGTACACTATTTACAATACTGTACAGTTCTTACGAGGCTTAATGTCTACAAAAGTCCTGCAGTTTCTTACGTCTTACGATATGGTAGGTCTTAAGTTAACAGATACAAATTAAGATAAATAGCATAAATTTTTAAAAAAAGGCAACCTTAAATTATAACATGACTATAAGAAATTTTTAGAATAATTCACTTAACTAGGCAAAAGAAAATAAAATAACTGTGCAATACGTTAAGTTAAGCATGTAATACCCCAACTAATGGATAAAAGTGTGAATGTTAAAATTTCGAAAATACTCTATTTACAAATGTTTGAAAAAGTTTATCGAATATTAATAACGCTGTTATTTTAGAATAAGTGAAATGTAAAGAGCTATACCCTACAATATCCCTTCTCTGTATGCATTTTAACATGTATTTTTATATTATTAAAGAAAACATACATTTATTTTTGCGCTAAAATTGAAACCACGTTTAGCGACAAATCGTGTGATCTAACATCATTAGAGCTGCAGAATGTTGCACTGCCTGCAGCAAATATTCCTTTACATTACACACTCTACAAAACATTCACTAATTAACACATTAATTCTGTGCTGAGAATCTGAATTTACAGCTCTTTTGCAAGTGTTACCGATTTCATGGTTTTTCGTTTAATTTATTTTAATCGGCCTAGAAGAAAAAGAAGTTAAATAAACCGAGACTGGTGCGAAAAGAATTCTCAATGACCACTGATCACGAATGTGCTTTCATTTTAATACGATTTCCTTATTATAAAGCGGGTGTATACTAGAACATAATAGAAAAACATTATTTAAAAAAAAATACGTGTTCTGTTCATGATTGAGCTGTGTGAAGATTAGCTGCATTAGAAACTACCTTATTACTACCCGTAAACTATGTTAAATGAGCTGTGAAGAAAATTTACTTATAGGCAGATAGAATAGTTCGTTGAAATGTAAATTGCTTACAAGCTGTATTATTATACATGAGTTCGATCTATCTAGCTCCTCCTTTTTTATATGAATTTCTAAAGTTAGTGTCAGCTGATTGTTCAATTTATTTCAATTTCAATGTTGGAATAATATTGGTAAAATGGATCCATATTCACTTTTATTTGAGCTTAAAATGCGGTAACTCCACCTTTGCAATATAACATTTTGTGTAATATTAAAAAATCAATTATATTTCAACCAACATGTGGCCATCTTCAGTGAATAATTCAAGTAAAAATTAAGACTTGGCCTCGTCAAACCAACATACTATGTGATTAATGCAGTTATGCTAGCTGACTAGTTATGCTGGCTGGCAGTGAATTTCTGCTAGGTGTTGGGACATCAATTGAAAACCCTTTTCGAACCTTTCCCAGAAAAATAAATTTGTATTAAGTTTGTTCAACAGCTTTTTTTTCAAATTTTGATCCATATTTACTCAGATACAGCTTTAGATCTCACTGTGTAATTTGCCTGTTATCTCCTTCCTCACTTTTTCCCACAGATTCCCTGAAATTCCTTAGGAAAAGGGCATCCACACAGCGATTCAATACTTGCTGATTGACGACGCCTATTGACAATCCTGAGCCAATGCGTGCATTAAAATGACGAATTTCCAATAGTATTTACAAGTTCTATTGCCTAGTTCGGACAACAGTTTCCTGTTCTTCAGTCCCTCAAAAATACTATTGGAAATCTGTCATCTTAATGTGCACATTAGCTCAGCTCATATGCCTTCTAAAACCGTGCGGATTAATAAATGGGTCGGTAGCACATCTCGGGGGTAAGGGTATAATGCTTAGAAAATGATGGTAAAACATCGACAAGCAAGAGGAAACCACAAATCTTACATGTAATGCCGAAGATCTACAACAACTACACAAACACTCACACACAGCCTAATACGAGAAAATGAGTAGAAAAATTAGAAATAAAATTTTTACAAGTCTGTACAAAATGGATCCACGATAAAGACAGCCACAATCTTCTTTAAAACAATACGAATGCAGCTTATTCTCATGAATGAATTATATTACATACAGTGAATATAAATATAAAATGCAATATATATTTTAGAACATGATACACCCTCTCCTATCTCCAATCGCGTTGATCTAAATTAGCCCTACCGTGATATTTTTATACTGTATCTTTCTGTCCTCGAATAAATAAATTTCCACGAAGATATTGGGATTGGTTGGGGAAAAGAAAAGGCCAAATTTTAAATTAATATGTACAACGAAATTGAATTTCTGGGATATTTTTGGGTCATTAACATGTTCTTGCAGCGCAATGTTTGCAAAAAGTGTATTACTCTCATCGAATAGATGCGCTTTCTGAGCGTCACAAACTGTTTCAAACTAGCAGTTTTTGGGGAATATAGCGATCAGAAAGAAAAAATAAAATCTTCGTCAACGTATTCTTCAACAACAGTCATCCAGTTCTTCAGGAGTTCCACAGCCTCGGTTTGTACATTTGGTGTCAAAAAGGCTTATCATAAAATACATATTGATTGCACGACTTGAAGACAATGTTGGACAGCGGTGCCAATAATGCATTAGGATGAATCCCGCCACGGTGGCGCCTAAGACTGACCTCCCCACGCCCATAAAGCACTCACTAGGCCCCCCTACGGGGTATCTGGGTTATTCTATGTTCATCCCACGCACGAGAGATACAATTTTCAGATAAATCTCACAAAATCAACCTACATACTATGCATGTACTGTTGTTACGTGTGATCTGCATGAGAACATTAATTATTTTCACTGATAGAGGTCACGACTTGACAACTGCAGACCTATTACTATTTTTATTATTCACCACATGATTAGCTTTCCTTGCACGTGCTAGCTACAATTGCCAGCAAAAATTAGTTCGTTTTAGGCAGAAAATAGAAGACCAATTTATAAGAAGATAATATTCAAATGCTTGTTAGAAATATATACGCTCCCAGTGATTTCCATCTTTTCCTACACCTCACGAAATGACAAAGAATGACAGAGAGGCGATGGTGGTTGTCACACGGTGATTCATATCCCAGACGGCACACTTCTACGACACAGGTATACAAAATTTGGTGCCACGGTAAGACAAATGTTTCAATTCCGGTGGCGAATATGTTGAAAAATAACAGAACATTGGCTGTATCTGTTGCAATAAATATTTCCTTGAAATTGTGTTTTGTTTCTGTAAACGGCCCCAGGGAAACTTACTTTATGGACGCGCCTCGTAGCATGTTTGCCATTTAGAGCTCGGTTAAAACCAACCAAAGTCCCCCCCCCCCCAAATTAATAACCTTAGTCTGCGTTCCTTTCGAGAGAACAAACGAATTCAAGTATAGGCGTCATGGTAGACTTTTCCACTCAGTAAGAGTACATCAAGCCTGTGACTGAAACTTCAGATAACTTCTCCAAATTGGAAAATGCCCCTACGAAATTCATCAATGGGCATAATCTTTCGGCATAAAGGGTACGACACCGGAGGCACTAAATCACAACTGAATAGTCATCCTGAATATCTTGTGGTCAGTTCGACCAACTTATCATCGATATCATTTTACTACAGACTTCATTTTCCTTTAGAGTGAGATAAAACGTCATCTTTTACTTGTAGTGAAACCAGAAGGTCGCGGGTTACAACCCCGATGAGGATGTTTGACTTTTTCAATTGGCCTAATCCTTCTGGTGACACTAAGACCCTGGGGTCGACTCAGCCTCTAACAGAAATGAGTACCAGGAGCAATCCTAGAAGTAAAGGCGGCTGAGGCATACAACCTTACCACCTTCACTTTCCGCATGTCTAAAATCTGGGAGCCTCAACCTCCTGGAACCCTCTGAGCCTCCATGGTCTGTACAGGGAACACTTTTTTTATGGTGTAGTGAACTCTTAGGGGAGTATAGAAAGATTATGCTTAATACAAACTTAGATAGTTCCAGGGTACAACATTTGCAGAGAATCCAGGTTCGATTTTCTGTTCTGTACACATACTGTACACATAAATATTATCATTTAAATCTTATGAGATGTGTCTGAGATAAAACAATGGTAAATAATGTATTAAAAAGAATAATTTTAAAAATATAAACCAATATTTTACTAAATGCAAGCATTATTTGTTTTTCAGATCCAATAGTATTTTTGCAAGTTAGAATAAACCGAATGAATGTGAATAGAAAAAAGGGGAGAGTGAAGAGAGAAAAGGGCAGGGAAGCTGTAGTTATCTGGGCATGCAGCAGGAAATGGACGTTGAGACGGAATTGATTGGTGGTCAAGGCACTCTTTGTTCTGCATCATGACCTGACCCGCTCCGGATTCCTCTTCTTCAAGTCACAATATGGAACAAGAGGTCAACGTCGTAGTCCCAGGTGCACTTGCCAACAGTCGTGATCTGTTGGGTCACACTGGTCTAGTCTGCTTTTCAAACAGTGATATATGACATCTCCACTTCACAATTAGCTTCGTGAAACCCATTAAATTATTTTCTGGAGACATTCAACTTAACGACTTGTTCTGTTAGGTTAGTCATCTTTTATAGAATGCATAAATGTGCATGGTATCAATGTGCGGGATATGACAAATGAATTCTAGTGTGATAGGGAAAAAGCGAATAAGTCAAAATACCAAAGTTTTAGGAGAGACAAAATACTATTTATTTCCACAGCACTGTTACAATATTTAGTTCAGTCCATTAGACATTTTTACACGGTATCTTACGCTATGTAAAAATATCTGGGTGAGCTGATCTAAATACTGTAACAATGCTGTGGAAATCAATTGTTTTTTGTCTTTCCTGAAACTCTGGTATTTTGACTTATTCGCGTTTTCCCTATCACTCTAGAATTTATCATGTTATGAAATTCATGTTCTTGTATGTATATGACGTATATATATACACACACACAAGTTAAAATATATGTTACATTTATCTGGAATTCTGGAATTTTTTACATTGAGGTACACTTGCTATATCATATCATAAAGGCTCTTATTTCTTATTTCGTATATTTCACAAAAATAACGTCCAAGGTTATCACTGCGCGATAAAAGAATTAAGATAGATGTTGAGTTTTCTATTGCTGCTATCGATAGGCAGTAACACTTTAAAAGTTCCCTAGAAATCAAACCTGGAGTGTTCCTATAAATCATATGGCAATAATGTTGAAAGTTTACAAATTATTTATTTAAACGGACGATTGTAGCCACTGTCGAACGTGCTATAATTTCATAAACTTGTTGGACCATGTACAAGAAGAAATCTTCTTTAGTCAATATAACATATGCAACATAGACAATTCCATTCATTCGCTGCGTGTTTAATATTGACCAATAACGTTTAGCAATTCATCGAATCGATGCATGGAGTGGTCATTCGTTCAGTAAACTTATGCCGTAATCTCAAAGTGGGCAGAATATTAACAACTAAATATTAAAATTATTATTGCTTACAAAATCCGTTACATTTTATTCATGGAATAGTCTTAATAAATCCTACCCGAGATCACTAGATTCATCAGATAAATTTGTCTGAATTTCGTTCTCGCAAATATATCGATAAACTCGTAATCTCTCGTGACAAAAATCTATGACAAAATTAATATTTCATAATCGATTTCATTGTACTTTATTTGGGTTAAAGGTAGAAAAATGGCTATTTTACACTTAGAAATTGTGTAAATTGTATGAATCGGGAAATAAACAATCATTATTTGGTCTTACTTCGTGAAGTTCTAACTTATTACTAGACCTGGGATTTTAAGGCAAATGCCTATGTTGTTCTTTATGAAATAACATGAAATTTTTTTAAATATGTTGACATTTCATGATATATCACTTATATTTATAGAGTTTTATAGTGCCCTAAAATGCCTATTTGGACCTTTGGAGCCTATTTTTACTATTTTAGTGCCTAAAATGCCTATTTTATACATTTAAAATAAAATCCAACTTCAGTAACTTTTACAGTCATTTAATGGATATCCCTGAATGAAGAGCAGAACAGAAGAGGGTGGGTTTTTCACAGAAACTTGATTTTCCCAAACAATTGTCACCAAAGGAATGCTGACTGACGGGGAGGATTCGCTCAAAACAACAAGTAGCAGGTATATATAGTAAGAAGGGACATACTGTGTGAATTTTAAGAGCATATTGTATTTTTTTGTCTATTTTCTGTCTCTTTACACATTTTTTAAACTTATTTTACGTGCCTATTTTCTCTTTTAAAGTTTAAAAGCTTATTTTAGGTGCCTAAAACTAATTTTTTGCAGCCTAAAATCCCAGGTCTACTTATTACCACATGGTGGTCTAAAATGTTTTAACGAAGAGGTAAAATTATCAGATAAATTATTCTCGCTCAGTTTATTATCTAGTTCTATTCTTGGTAGCCTTATATGAACGCAGCAAAACTGCATTGTATATGTTTGTATAATTCTGAGGAGTAGGAAAGCCCACACTGATTCTGTCAGCATCTTGTAATCATATTCCCAACAAGAGACTAATTACGGAGTCGTTACATGCTAGTTGTGCGTGCTTATCGATCAGATACACGCAATTATCGATGCTAATTTCAAGTTAGTCAGTGTATTCGAGATAAAGGCTTATCGCGGTCATCTTGCAATTGAAAATTATTGCGATTACATCGTTTTCGCCTTGACCAAGTCGACACAGTTGCATTGTAATTATCTTCTCGTATCTCCGCATACAGAAGTACTTCGGTATTAAGGATATAAATTCTGGAATCCAGTCTCGCTGTTTGTGCATCATGACAAGTAGAGGCTTCGCCATTCAACTGCTTCGTAAGTTGGGTTGCCTAATGCGTAGGCAAGAAACAAGCTCTACTGGAACGAGAATATAGTTTCAGGGAAATACTTTGAAGCTTAATTCAGTAAATGAGGTACTGTAAATATACAGAGTGTCTCAAAAAAATGTACTAACACTTTGAATCAGTATAAAAATATTATTTATGAACATAGAGATAAGTTTAAAGGCTTTAATTACAGACGTACAGATTACAGATTACACTGCCGTAGAGATGTAAGAGCTAACCTCCATGCAGCTTATCCAAACACATGGATTGGACGAAGGGGTAGCATTGAATACCCTGCGCGTTCCCCAGACCTCACGCAAATGGACTTCTTTTTATGGGGATACCTCAAGGAGAGAGTTTATCTCACAAAACGAAGAACAATTGATGCATTGAAAGTGGAAATTGAAAGACAATGTCGCGAAATTCCAAATGAACTGTGTTGGACGTTTGCGTTATCAGCTTTGTCTGGACAATGACGGTCATCAATTTGAACATTTGCGAACATGATTCTTTAATTACATGTTTATTCTGTAATTCAAGTCTTTAAACTTGTCTCTATGTTCAAAAATAACGTTTTTATCCTCATTCAAAGTGTTAGTACATTTTTTTTAGACACCCTGTACTATGAAAGTGACCACCTTCGAGGTCTAGGGGACAGAGCTTCTGACTACTTATCATGAAGTTCTGGGATTGATTCCAGATCCATCTAAAGGGAATGGTATCTTTCATAAAATAGCCTATAGACATGATTTGGTCAGCTAGTAAGGAACAGGATTTAATGACCCCTGGCATTCATATCATCACCCTCTCCTCTTAGCTCACTAGGAGAATGTAGCTCCGCCTAAAATGTGTCCCTACTAGTGAAATGGAGCTACATTTCGGCCAAGCTAGGGGGAATACGACAAACCTTCCAAGGCTAGTGGTGGCGTTCGGTAAAAAATACATTAACCTATGCAAGGCACCTACAATGGCAGTTATTAAGATACGAGTATGTTTATGAAACGAGCGTAGCATAACTGGAAATCCCCCGTGTTCATTTGCAGCTTTTATTATAACTATACCCTTAGCAACCAGGGAAGGCGGTTGAGGCCAGGTAGGTTCCTTCACCCGCTAGCAGCCTCACATTTACAAGCAGAGGGAATTAGGACCAACCGTAATTTCCTCCCCATGAGTCACCTAGTCTACTTTAATCAGTCAATCTTAGATTTTTTAATATGTCATTTTATCTTAAAATGTTTGTTATATATCAATTCTACACATAATTACAAGAAAAATGACACCAAACAATGTATAATTTACTTTAATAGGAACATAGGACTTGAAAGCAGTTTTCTCGTAACTTTTATTCATGTATTTGTTATAAATGTTCCTTTTAAAGTAAATTATACATTGTTTGGTGTCATTTTTCTTGTAATTATGTGTAGAATTGATATATAACAAACATTTTAAGATAAAATGATATATTAAAAAAATCTAAGATTGACTGATTAAAGTAGACTAGGTGACCATGGGGAGGAAATTGCGGTTGGTCCTAATTCCCTCTGCTTGTAAATGTGAGGGTGCTTAGTGGGTGAAGGAACCTACCTGGCCTCAACCGCCTTCCCTGGTTGCTAAGGCTATAATCCGTATGATAAAAGAAGAAAGTTCAAACCAAAATGTTTTCAACACCGTTTCTTATTTTCTTGCTCTCGCTTCTTTGAATTTTCATCCATGAGTAAGTAAATTAGTTTAGCTTTCGATGCTGAAAAATATGTGAAGTTCTTTTTTTCTCTCTCAGCAATGAATTTTTCTGTTGCATCTGGCATGCTCTATACTGACTAGTTCTACAATTGTACATTATTTTCAAAATTAATTTAACTATTACAGTTAGGCTATGGGTAATTATCATTAGAAAATGGCAGCAAAATTTTGTGCACAGGAGTGCCGTTTCCCTCATAACTCAAACATTTATTAACATATTGCAGTGAAATGTTGCAAGAAAATATATTTGATATTAAGGAACAACACTATCTATAATCATTTATGTAACTTTTAATAGTTTATTTTTAAAAAAAATATTTCTGATGTAAAAATTTGAAAAAAAAAAATAAGAAGTGATGATTTTTTTTTTAATATTTATAGTGCAGATAATTCAAAGATTCCAGAATATGTTGTTCATATGATATTTACAAATAAATAGAAAACAATCACTATGAAATTTTGGTATTTATGAAAATTATCAGGGAAACGGCACTTCAGTACACAAAATATGGCTGCCATTTTGTAATGGCCCATAACTGTAATAGTTAAATTAATTCTGAAAATAGTATGCAGCTGTAGAACTAGTCAATATAGAATTATAGAGCATGCCAGATTACAAGGCTACACAACAATTCATTGCTGAGAAAAAAAAAAAGAAATCGAATGCTGTATGTCCCCCTTAATTTTCTAAACTTAACTTTATCTGAATTGCTTGATTTTGAATGTGGATACGGTATGTGTATTTCCAAGTTTATCTCAAATTAATCGATTATTAATTAAAAAAAATGGAATAATAGTGTACTGTAAGTTTCAAGTTTATTTTACTTTCACATGTTTCACGATTTTTTTTCATTAATAATTTGAACACATGTCAAAAATGACAGTAGAAGAATGGACTTTTGGTAAAATAATATTGTAGACATCATTATATTCATTTCGCTATTGGCAATATTAACAGCCTTATGCTAGCTTTTGTGAGTGCATAGGCGTAACCAGGCCGACCATATGGGGGGGTTATAACATCTGGGGGTATGGAATACCCCCCAGGGAGAGGGGGTCCGGGGGTCCCCCCCCCCAGAAAATTTTAAAAATTAAGATGCAAAATAACGAATTTTAAGCTTCCGACGGTCCTCCCCCGGAATATTTTAAAAATTAAGACGCAAAATAACGAGTTTTAAGCTTCCGGGGACTCCCCCGGAAAATTTAAAAAAATAAGACGCAAAATAACGAGTTTTAAGCTTCCGGGGGTTCCCCCCCCCCCCCCCCCCGGAAAATTTTAAAAAGTAAGACGCAAAATAACGAGTTTTAAGCTTCCCACGCTTTATACTTGTATTAAGTAATTTATGGGCAGACTTAAAAAAATTATACAATTTTCCTTTTTTTAATCAATGGGGGGGGGTTCAAACCCCCAAAACCCCCCCTCGGTACGCCTATGTGTGAGTGCATACTACATGAATGTGCTCTAGACTTCTTAATGAAGTCAATAGACCTATATGAATCTTGCCTGAAGTAGTTATTAACTAAAATTGACACATTTATATCGGCCCTATGCTGTAAACACGTCTTTTTTCCTTAGAATGGCGCCTCTTCCCACACACCAGAGAAGCGTGACAAGTTCACCCTACACAATGCTCTCTCGAGTCGACCAGATAATAGATTCCACCTTCACACATTGTGACACAAAATCTTTTAATTAGCACGCGGCATGCGTCTCTAATCATGGAGCCAATCTTAATGTCTTAAGCAACCCGTCAACAAGCATTATGCATTAAGTAATTACTTAATTCTATTTATAATGATAAGCATAGCAAAAATGTTTTAAGTATTATTTTATACGCTTGTAAACTTAGGCTACGCTGTCTTACGTTTCGTCATTCGCTTTACATGTCCATATCATTTTATGGTTCTTGCTTCTAACTAGGGATGGGTCGATACCAGATTTTCTCGATACTCGATACCGATATATGATTTTTTCCTCGATACTCGATACTTCGATACTCGATACCTTCAACATTTCCAGTTTCAATAAATAGGTACATTAAAAATTAAAATTTGAGAGAACTGTGTAATACCAACTAAATTAATTAAGTCTTCATATTTAATGAGACAAAATTTAATATCATCAGTAACCTATAATTATTTTTAAACTCTACATTAAAACTAAAATTAGTTTTTAAACAGTCCACTTACAAGTTTTTGTTAAAAAATACTAGAATTCTCACTTAATTGCAGAATTGCAGAATTACAAAAATATCGAAAAAGTATCGAGCGAGTTTTCTGAAGTATCGTTCGATGCCGATACCATGCAAGTATCGAGAGTATCGAGGTATCGAAAGTATCGAGGACCCATCCCTACTTCTAACCCATCAATGACTGCTTGCTTTACATCCATCTCAAATCGCATATATTAAATTCCTGATATTCTCAGACTCCTCAGTTCATCCATTTCTGTTGCAAACATTTTCCTATTTACTTTTTATATAGTCCAACTCCTCCTCCTATTATCTTAAAATCATTTATACTATTGTCTTCGACCTATTATTATTAATTATATTTTCTTTGTAAAATTTGTCGGCCTGGGTGACGCACTTAGTATCGCTCTGGCTTTCTGTGCAGAAGGTTGCGGGTTCGAACACGGCCCAGGTCGATGGCATTTATGTGTGCATAAATGCGACAGGCCCACATCAGTAGACACACTGGTACGTAAGAGAACTCCTCCGGGACAATATTCCAGCACACCGGCGACGGTCTCAGGCCTGAGTAGCAGTACATCCCTGTCGTGAAATAATCATATACCAACCAACCTTGTAAAATTTATGTTATAAAGAATCCCATTAACCATCTGATTGGCTTCCTTGCAAGAATAATTCTTTTAGATATCTCCTTTTCGCTTGTACTAGATTAGTCAATAATACATCCATGATATTTGAAAGGATAGCAATTTTTCCTACAACCATGTAATAGTCTGAGCCACATTCTGGACCACGGTTAACTTTTACATCTCGGGGCCACCTCGGGGAGACCACTTCCCAATTAAATATTTATCTTCCAGACAGGGAACGTATACGTAGAAGTTGGCCAAGAATTGCGTACTAAGATCTTCCGACAAAACCTATCTAAATTTCAATGTTGATTTTGGAAGCTTAAACTTCTACAATAAGGTAATTTCAGTTTCATATTTGAATTGCACAAATTGATTAATGTACTTAAAACTATAATGTTCTGATGTTATTTAAATGTAAAAAAATACAATACGATAGAGGTGTCGCACCTAGCAGAGGCCGCTAGAACCAGAAGAAATACACCTCTGGGCTCACCAGTTTACTGTTCAAGTTACAAAATTTTACTGCACTCTTCCCAATAGTAGTTCGTCGGTGGTACTACAAGATATCGAAGATATTTTCACTCAAATTAGATTAATCATTTTACTTATAAAACAAACTAGTTAAAATGTAGCCTATACAATCTTACGACGATAACATAGTTATTTTATTCACTCTAATTTTATTTGATTCCCAACAGCACCAGAATCCATTAAATTGTCAAATTCATTGAGGTCTGCCAATGCTGCTATTGAACAGAAAAGGAGTCCTCCCATAGTCGAATTCTCAAACCAAGAGCTCTATGCTAGTCCGGAAGTGATTAACAGCAAAAAATGTCAATTTTGACTGGATGCAGCTTATTGATTCAGTTTAGTTTATCTAATACCTAAAATGTTAATAGCAGTTCTAATCGTGAGTTCTGTCTGTCTGGAACCTACACATATAAAGTAAGTTACAAAGATTAAAAATAATTTAACGACATTCTTATTCACTCGAATATACACAATAGCCCATTGGCACGTATAGAATTTATTCCGGAATTTTGTTGCGAGAATTTGAAATCAAGAATGCTCCTCCTTGCCAAAAGTAGCATAAGCATATAATTATGTTCTTCTAGTTACCGGTACCAGGGGCTATAAGTTTTGGCTAACGCAATCTAGGCAAGGAACAAGAACAATGACAGGGCCCGGATTCTAATGACATGTCATATTTTTATTGATGCTGCATAGACATTGCCAACTTGTGGATAAATCCTAATCATGGCCTCTAGATTATAAAAATGCATTTTTATTAGGTCTTTTTTTGTCATTTTTTGCAATTTTATATTTTTAGGGCATTTATTGCAATTTTAGGTCATTATTTTGTCATTTTCGTGTCATTTGCTTCCTTATTTAGTCATTTTCATGTATTTACATTGAGTGTATTAACTTTTTTTTCGCCGCTAGCGGTGTTGTCTTTGAAGTGTTGTTTGTTTAATGCAAGAAGGAAAAATTCGGCACCAGAGTCTGCCACCTGCTTGTATCTGAGAGGGCAAACTACTGTTTACCCTCAATAAACAACAATATAATCCGGCAGACCACAAAAGGATGTGCCTAATTTTGACTCACCAGTGCCTCAGTGCTAGTATAAATTTCCGTGAGAAAAGAACATTCACAACATTACAGTTTTTACAAATATGTACAAACTAGTCTATAACTTTGTGTGTACAATAATGATTTTTTATAAATAAAACATCAGTTTTTAGGTCATTTTTTATAATTATTAAGTAATTTTCTTTAAAATTTAGGGTCATTTTATAGGTCATTTTTCAAACAATTTTAGGTCATCAAAATCCGGGCCCTGATAATAATAATATCTAGAAAGTATTTATTCATAAACTTTTCTTTTAAAAATAAGAATAAATGTTTAGAAGCATTAATGGGGTGTAATTATATAAATAATACGCTACTATTATTAATGATCATGACGACGATGATAATAATGTCATTAATAACAATCGCAGAAATCTTATGAGGAAAAAAGGTAGACAAATAAAAATAAGACATAAGAATAAGACGAGAAAGGAAAAGGAAAAGAAGAAGAAGGTTACGAGCAGGGGAATGATGATTACACAGCATAGGCAAATACTTCGTTTTCGGCCAGATTCGTAAATGATCCTCATTTTGTACAAAATATGTCAGTCAGGTGCAAAAATACTGGCCTTTTGAACTGGAAGCACGATCCAGCCGATCCTAGAACATCCTCGTGAGGATTTTGTGGGAAATAAGAAGTTTACAACTACACACAAATGTTCAGACAAAGAAATTACCTCATTTCAAGTCGGATTGAGGAGGCCATAGGTTACCGCATTAGCGCTAATGTGAGAGTCAGTTATTCCTGATTGTGCCAACAGTCAGTTTGATGCTGTTTCTGAAGATATAAACACGAGTTTTCTCCATTCCTTTTCTGTGGATATTAAAATTCATTTTAAGATCGAATATGCACAGTTTTACTGCAAGTAAGTCATGTGGTTTTTAAGATCATTGGCTATATCGGCAGACTTGCCATCTGTTTTCATTGTCACAGTTATTTCCGATGTAAAACCGTCGAACATTGAACGACGTTTTATGTTATTTTGAATCGTAGATTTTAAAAGCAAAATAACTTCAGTTCGCTTGTACTCAGAATAGTAATCATAAAACCTGTTGGTAATTTCGTAAGTAGAGGAGTTAAGGCTCTTTTGGTTGGCAACAATGTATTTTGGAAACAAATGATATACGAAAACAAATGAACATAATATCGCTCTTCAAGTTAAATAGCTAAATAATCAGAACTAATAAAGAACATCAGTGACTATGGTCTGAGACATGATGTGCATGATCACTATACTAAGAGCAACTCTAAACTAAATTTACCGCAATTCAGACTAAATAAGGCGATTAAGTCATATTTATATTTAGGTCCCAAATGTTACAATTTTATACCAGAGATAATTAAGTGTATGAACACGAGGAATTTATTAATGTTTTATACGAATGACTGAATCTGGTTTTCATTGGAAAAATACACCAAAGATTATAGGAATCGGGTAGTATTCATATTTACGATATGTCATAAAAGAAAACTTTCACCATGTTTCTTCAGAAGTAACAATTCTGCCAAGGACATTTACTATGGCGAAAAAGACTAACATCACTGGTTAACAAGCCTATCTGCCTATTTTAGTGCATCAGTTTAATAGCAATACTAGATTTCTAGTTAGTGAAAATATCACGAAGGAAATAAACCTCTTACAACTTTGTAAAGACATAAAATCGTGAAACTGCTTGTTGCAAATCAAATAGCAATAACAATTAGACAATTTTATGCATCTTTTGTGCATGAATATAGTGTAGACTGTGTCACTTTCTATATATGTGTGAAATAATCCAAATATACATGAAGTCCAACAACCAGCTTCAAAAGCAATAAACACAAGTTATAAGAAAACAAAGAATTAATAAAACGTAGGATTTACTGAGAGTTGTAAAAGCATGCTATCTTGCTTGGAATCAAAACTTTGTTGTAGCACATAAAAGTTTTCGCGTTTGTTATGGAGTGAAATAGTTGTCTTTGCACTATAAATCAAACTAGAATTCCGGGATCAGATACTACAAACTAATACTGTCATTATTTGTTGTGGGTGTCAGTGTAACATACATATTTTACGGTCCATTAAATATGACCTATCTTGACTGTGACACACAGAAAGTATGCACATCTGTTTCGACCATGGATTCCTTTACATTAGCAATGCTAAATACTGGCCACTGTCTACGGAATAATATGATATCTAGTCGGTCTTCCTTTACAATGCATTGTTTTCTCCTTTTATTTGTTTTATTTTGCTATGATTTTCGTCCTATTAGCATTAGTTAGATTGTTTCTTCTTTATCGGAGACGTAATCAAATAAATGTAAGTAACAAACAGTCTGTCCAGCCACAAGAAGAGGTTTGCAGGTTCTGAACATGTTAGATTTTAACCTCATCCGGGTCTACGCGAGAATAATAATATGAGAATCTCCTAACATCTAGATTCTTCAAGATACCTCCTTTCCATTACACTGTTTAACCAGTAATACACAGTCTATTGCATACTGCATGTTTCTCAAGCAGCTGATTTTTTCCTTGCCAGCGTAATCATAAGTTACAGCCTATTATAATTTGTTGCCATCTTTTTTCCAAGCAAAAATTGTGTCAATTGTCAAAAAATATGAATGAGGTATCAATGAAAAGAGTTTTTCACACCGGTCAGAATTATTTGCACACCACTGTGTATTTTAATAAATATTTTGGCTAAAATTCTTAATTAATATTATTCAAATTCCGTATTTTGGTATACCGAGCGGTCTATAGAAGTAAATTTTGCTCTTTGAAAGAATTTAAAGCTATAATAACTATAACAAGAGTTTACGAAGTCATGACTTCCATGAAGGAAAAGAACTATAGGCTATTAAAATACACAGGTAAAGTTGCATGGTTCATGACCCGTGTGGACAATTAAAACCTTGCAGCAGCCCACGGATGGAAGATGGTAAGTGAACTAAATATTTTCAAAAATTAGTTCCTTATAACAAAATAGAAACTGATGATCATGAATTAAAATTTTTTATAGGGCTATTGTATATTAAAGTCAAGATAATGCATATTAGACATAAAATTTACTTGAAGACGTTGATGGGTAACGCTGATGGGTACCGAATCACAGGAGAGATAGCGGGAAGTTATTTCTTTCTGTTCACTATAATTAGATAACCATTCGACTGTGCTTTCAATATATTTCTGTCCTTAAAATACGACCCTCATATAAGGTTTGTCCATCAATACGTTCAGCCTTAATAATATCTCTATAGATACGTTTAGACTGGGAGGCTATTTTTACGTACTTCGCGTAAATTAAGGAACCTATAACAAAAATAACGTAGAAAAATATTTTGTAAACTTTTATGAATACATAACTGTTTTGACATGTATTTTTAAGGATTTTATATGTGACCGTACACGATTGAATAAGAGATAATTTAATTTTCTTAGCTAAAAATCCAGTCTTCCTTGGCATTTCAAAAACATCGAACTGCGAAAGCTTCGTTAATAAATCTTATAAAATCTTACAAATCTTATAAAATGTTTGTTTTCCTCGAATTTTGTTATTTGTGCCTATGCCTTTTAAATCTTAAACCCATCTTAAGGAATCTGAAAATTACAAATGCCCTATAATATTTGTTATTGAAAATAAAGTTTCATTATTTGAATTAAATGTATAAAAATAATTATTTTTGGTGTTAAGGCAAGGCATAGAGCATAAGGTTATTGTAAATTTACAATTGACTGATATTAATGTAATGTAATTATATTAATGGTATTCATGTACATATATAGCGATGATAAATCTATCATAAACTTTTCTGTTTAATTTCTTGCACAATTTTGAGTCTCTAAATATAAATATTTCGTTTACAATTTTATTATCAATAAGATCTTATCACCGATCTTATCCATTTAAGCAAATTGGGGAGACATGGCATTATAATAGACACTAAAAAGTGTGCTACATTTGAAAAGCTTTCTCACTGTAATTGAGTCTCTCTTCAAGTGAATTTTATATGTCTAATATGCATTATCTTGACTTTAAGATAAAATAGCCCTACAAAAATGTTGAATTAATGATCTTCAGTTTCTAATTATTTAACGTGTTGGTGCAAAAGCGATGTCGGAATGTGGTTACACGAAAATTACCCAAAATTTCCTTGTACCTTGTTATTTATTATTATTATTCTATTCTCAAAACTAGTATGCTAATAATATGACGAATACCTACTTCATTATATCAATGAGAACTATTTTTAATTAATGATAAAATGTTATCATTCGAGGGCTATAAATTTAAACCATCTACACATGTTTGAAAAGAGACTGTAGAAAATATTGAACATATTTTGTGAAAACAAAATTTTATTAATTAACTTATACATTGAATGCATACTGATGGAAACAGCTGTGAAATTTTATTATAGACCAACACACAAGGGATGATCTGAAGTTGAATATGTCAGTATTAGTCATATTTAGATTATGTTTTCACATAAACTAAGTGAAAATACCATTCTTGCAAGAACAATTAAATTTAAAATCGGAGGTTTTGCCATCGATACTGTATGTCTCCGAAATAAAAAAAATAAAAACACAGTTTCAAAATTCTGGAAATAATAATCTATTCTCACATGAAAGACATGGCTTGATGCGTTAAGCCTTAGTAGATGATGCATGGATATTTTCGAATCATTTCCACCTGGTAACTAAATATACTGTTTACAGTCGTGAAAGTAATAGCCCAATCGCTGAGACAAGATGTTGAGAAACCAGCTACTACTTGAACAGGTAAAATTGAGCAGGAGCTTATCACAGCTTGTGATCTGCTATTTCACAAGAATCCTGCAAGGATATGTAGAAAACAACATCTCTTCTTGACATGAACATGCCCGTGTCAATACAAATAATTGTAATTCAACTTAATGAGCTGCCGGATTCTCACAGCAATGGCTATAACTTTGTTGAGTTAACACCGCGACAGTCAAATCTCTATACAGGAGCTAACGCTGCTACCTTGCTAATCATCTGTAAATTTCTTTCAAAACTAGGTGGATTTCATTAAATTCTAAGTTTGATAGACAGATTCACATTTACTACATTTTAGGCATTCTACTATGAAATCGTATTCTGATTAGAGGTTCTAAACCCAGCTGGGAGTCTCGAAACTGATGGACTGGGAAAAAGAAATCTAAAAAGATGAGTAGTTGCTCGACAATTATCTTATGCTCCTATTGATCAGGCATTTATGAAACATGTATTTTGCAAAAACGAGCGATGATATTTAATACAATTATATGTGTAGTAACCAGTCTTGTGAGGTCTGAAGTTTATTGTAAGTATTTAAGACATTACCTAATTTTATTAAACTAATTTATTACTTCTATTATTTGTGTTAAAAGTTTGTAAATAGTCGCAACAAATACAACTCGTGATTTTCTACATCTCTGGATGAGCGGTTGATTACAAAAACCTGAGAAGTCCAAAATATGTTGTCCGGATTTTGTAGAATTAAAATATTTAAAATATCTAATGTTTATTATTAGCAAGTGAATTTAGTAAAGTTACGTGAGTACAGAAATCTCCACCCCAAAAAACCGTTACTTATTGCTGATTAATATAGGATTATTTATATTTTGTTTTTCCAATCCAATTGATAGGTTTCGGGTAAGTTAAGTGGTAATAATCACATTTTTATATAGGTAATATCGAGTGGGATTTATTAAGACTATTCCATTAATAAAACGTAACGGAATAAATAAATAATAATTACTTTTTACTTTTTAAAATCAAATCAATATTATGTCAGCTGTCAGATCACAGCATACTAAAAGAATGAACTATCGAATGTGTTACCAGATATTAATCAATGTTATCAACAGTGAGAATGAGAAAATATAATAATGATGATGATAATAATAATAATAATAATAATAATAATAATAATAATAAATAAATAAATAAATCAGCCTATAAATCCCCTTGGGACAAAGGCCTACTGCTTACATCAGAGTTTAGCCCTGATCATAACACTAGATGGGCTAGTTCTAATGTTGCTTGTCGATTGTTACTTTTTGTATTGCATTGTGTTCCTTTGTGCTTGTAATTTTCTTGCTATTACTAGTTTGTGTTTGTTGCTTTTTCATTAATTTTGATTTTGTGACTTTCCACTACACTTCACACTGCACTTTTCACTGATCCTTTCACACCTAATTAAGATAAAATCATAACAGAAAAAAAAATTAACTGGCTTGAACCTAGTCGAAAATGTGTTTTAATCAATGCCCATTTAAACTGTTTCAAATTCCAAAAAAATTATGTTGTATAAAATAAATGTTTTTATCCCATTTACTGGCACAATACAGATATGTAACGTATTAATCACTGCATATTGATACCTTGGCGTGTCCAGTAAAGAGTTGACGTTTTGTAAGTAAAATTGTATTCTTGTGACCCTTGTAAGCACATTACAGGATAAGCGATCGTGAATATTGTTGATACTAGAGGCATTTCTAAATTTTATTGGTCAATATCAAACATGCGTCATATGAATGGAGAACTTTATGTAGCACCAATTTAATTAATTTCCTTTTTACACAAAAATAATAAATTAAAACGAAAAATCCGTAAAGCGATAACTTATCCGATTAGGCATTTCCTTATTGGCTTCTTTTTGAAAACAATAACATTTTCGCTGACATACTGTTAGCATATTTCGTTATACATGAGCAGCTATTTTGCATTTATACTGTATAACAATGTTTGAAATTTGCTGCAGTATACGAGAAGTTTTCGAGCTTCTTACTAAGATTTTCTTCCTGATCTCTCAAATAGCTTGCACCTGTTGTAATGTGAAAATATTGAACTTGAACTTTTGTAAAGTTGCGATCAATCTGAAGCGGTGTATTTCTACCTGTCATGAGGCAGTTTGACCCCCGGCAAGTTCTGGGTCACTGCGCGCATCCCTCAAAAGCACGCAATGTAAGCACAGGTCAGCAAAGGGTTATTCAGACTCAAACCCGTGTCTCGCTTCCGGCCCGCTAGTCATGCAATGTAGTGTTAAATCGGAAAATAAAGCTTTATGTTAAAACAGGGTAGCCCATTACTTCAAATATACAGAGTGCAAGTTAACTATCTAGTTTAAACAGATTTTTAGAGCGCATTAGTTATATTGTGTAGTCTATAATAACGACAACTATGTAAAATACCAAAACCAAAGCATAGACTTGAATTTTGCTGCCCTATGATAAACTGGGTGCCCTAAGTCCTTGTAAGAGCTGAATGTTACACAATAAGGATATCTTTAAAAAAATCCGGTACCCCAAAAATCTCTGCTGAGCAGGAGAAAGAAACTGAAAAAAAAATCATCTTGAATGCATCAGGAGAGTGCTAACTACGACAGCAATGCAGAATAGACCAGCACAGAATATTTTCTTGAATATGGAATTTATGAAATTTCAAACGTATATTAATGCATAAAACTTGACATCAAATCTCAGGGTAAGATACAAGGTATCTTTTAGTAACTGATATTATTCGGGTATAAACAATGGCATTATTTTAAGAAAACTCCCATTTTTCTTTTTCTTTTTTTTTTCATTCATATTTATTTTATTTCTATCCCCCCCCCCCCCCGCCTTCCAACTTCGGATTACCTGAGCCATCTCCGGTCCAACAACAGATTTCGCATTTGTTCTGAGATCGAAACGTCATCTTCTCTTGATCATAGAAAACAGGAAAAAATTATATTTATTCAGTTAATGTTATTCTTATTCGTCTGACTGTAGTCACAGGCAGCGTATCCCTGATCTGGTATTCACCTGGTAGAGTGAGGGAAATCCCGCAAAAACCTCACTCAGATCAAAATAAAATAATGTCACAACAAATCGGCTATTTATTAGTAAAGGAAAACATTTGGTAGGAAGCAGTTCCAAAATTCTACATAGTGACAGAGTAGTAGAAGAGGATATTTATGTAGGCTACTTTTATGTTCAATGAGAGTTTACTTTCTGAAATAAAAGCTTAACAATAAACCAAGACACAAAGCTGTAGAACCCTAGAAAAGTGAAGTAAATGAAAATTAGAAGAATAGTAACAATGAAAATAATACAAGTGCTTCTATGTAACCTTTTATTGCGTACTAGTTTAAAATTGTTTTTCGCTCGAATAGCCTATTTATAATGCATGAACTTCTGGTCCCAATTTATTAGATCTGAAACTGAATATTTTGCATTTGAAAGTAAGTTATAGACCACCTACTTAGTACATTGGTACATTACTTACGTAATATTAGGCTATACCCTGGCAAATATCCAGGGAAGACTTTGGAAAAGGAAGCCAACAAGAGCTTCTCTACCAAAGGGGCAGCACAATAAGGGCCTGTACGACGACCACCTGATATCATATTTATCTGCCAGACAGGGACCCTATCTGGAAGTTAGCCAAGAATTGCCTATTATGATCTCCTGACAAAATCTGTCTTGGAAGTCAACTTCCAGATAAGCTAGCAGGAGGATGGAGTGGCTGACAAAGTACCAACTGCTAGTTAGGGAAGCTTGGTTGAAACAAGATGGCAGTACTCCGAAGCTGCCTGGCCACCTGAATATCAGAATTGATGCTGGAAGATTTAATTTGCATAAAAATGTCGCCTTTTAGGTTGACGTGCGGGTCTCTAAACTCTCTTCAAGCTCCCCGCTATCTAATCTAATCAACGTAATATTATAAGTTTAGTAATAAAATGTCCACCTTATACCCTCAGTTTTATAAAGAAACCCACAGTTTTTCTTTATAAAACTGAGGGTATAAGGTGGACATTTTATTACTAAACTTACAAGTCTACCCTCATTGGACAATGAAATTTAGTAATATTATAAGACTGGATTTGGAGGTCGCGTTCGGTCTACGATACCTCGTTGAATTTTTCAGAGTTAGACAGGCTAGAACGTGAGGAAAACCGATAAGCCAAGTGATAAAAAAAAAAGTTGCGTATCGAATCAGGAAAAGCATCAATAACGGCCATCAGAGTCTGTGTGCTGGCCAGGATCCATAATCCGAGATTTTGCCAATAAAGTCGAAAACGCAGGTTGTTGACGCAGCGGTCGGATGGTAAGCACTGTTCCTTCGTGGGATGTTGCGGCGTGGAGTTAAGTTTAAAATATACCAAAATCATTCTTTGAAATCTAGTTCACAATACTGTGATGCAAACTTCTGCTAGGTTAACCATATAATCAGTATCTCTTTTATCACTTTCCTAAACACGGCAATATTCTGCAACAAACATCAAACACTGGACCATTTACTTCTGAACAGGTTAAATTTGAGATAAGATAAAATGGTTCGACCACCATAAGCGTGCTAAATCGATGATCGCGCTGCTCGTAAGGCGATTGCAATCGTCTGCAATCATCTCCATTAGTTCCATCACGTAACGACCGGGCGGCCGGGTGTGGAATGTACTGATAACTCCGGTGGCCTTCTCCTCTACAAGACGGTAGCTCATTACTCGGACATTCTAACCTCAACGTTAATTTATTATTGCACTCCCTGTCTACAAAGCTTAGCACTTAAACGAGAATATGCAAATATAAAAATTATCAAGAGTAAATGTAACTTTATTTAACTTACAGATCTCTATAAAAACACAACCAACATATATTTTTAAAACTAGAGTTTAAAAACTATTATTTGTTTTAATGTAACTTAACTTTACATTGAAATGTCCTATTCATCTCTCTCTTTTTAATCTTCTCAAACCTCATTTCTGACCGCTAAAATCTTTTCCACTGCGACAACCTCCTTTTCTCTACCTTTGTTTCTTCTATGTCGCCCAGTTTCTCCTCAATAGACTGCAACAAATTGTGGTCTATTTTTAAAACAGTTTTCAATTATATCAAAGAAAGAAAACAATATGCAGAAAATTCCAAATACACCTATAGCCTATATTATTCACAGCAAAGAAAAACTATCGTTTGTAAGTAGCTATATAAGTTGGAAGAGTCTCGACGCACCCCAATCGTAGATTAATGTCATAGTAAACAATGGAGGGAGAGAATAAGAAGAAAGGAGATGAAGAAAAAAAAGACAAGAGATGAGTTCATTTTACTGGCGTGTGGTAAGGAGAGTTGTAAGTAAGGAAAATAAGGCCGTCACGGTGGCTCATGCTTAGCGCGTGGGCCTGGCATGCTAGCGGTCCCGGGTTCAAACCCCGGGCCTGGCGGGCGTGTCATTCGTGGTGGACGATGCCGTGACCTTTGGGGGTTTTTCTCGGAGATCCTCCAGTTTCCCCCTCTCATTCCACCAACACTCTCCATTTCATCTTCAAACCTCCCCCTCATAATCATCCCGTTTCCTTTCCCGGTTTCCGGTTTACCCTCGCCCCCAGCACCTGCTGTGGGCCTCTCCCGTCCTCCCCGTGGCTTGTGGTTCTGAAGTTGCTGGATGGTGTGCTGCCAACCTGGGGGCTCTGTAAGAGGTACCGAGGCAGTGGCACACGTGGCATGGTAGAGGTATCTGTTGGATGTAGGGGAGTTCCGTGGGGGCTCGCGGTGGGGTCTGTTGTCGAGGGGCCGTTGGGCTTGCACATCATTCCATTCCCGGAGGTTGGCACAATGGGCCGCAAGGCCGAAGTGCTTAGGGTCATCCCAACCCGCCTTCCACCCTTAAGGGGACAAATCAATCAAAGGAAAATAAGAGGCAAACAGTTCGAAGGAAAGAGTTATGGTGGAAGAGGAGGATAGAAAGGTTGAGATAAAGTGACAGAGAGAAAGGGGAAGGCAAAGAGGGACATTCGAGATAATGGCAGAACAAATTTTCACAAAGAGAGAAAGGAGAGAAATTTATGTATGTTGGAGAGAAGAGAGAAAAAGAGACGAGCAGATCTAAACTTAAAGTGTTGTGATACGATATTTAACATTTTTTGGCATTGACATTCCCTACCCCTTTAAATCGATAACGTATCCTATAGGATACAAGAGTTTGCCTTAATTTTATTTTTAAAGAAGGAAAAGAAATTAGAAATTTCCAAGCACCATGTAAAATTACTTAATAAAGTGCAAGAAATAAACTATGGTCCTTAATTGTGTAAAATTGTTTTCGAGTATCCCGAAGTTCAGGGGTATCATCACACATAAATTTTCAATTTTGGGGAAAAAATAGACATCGTATATATATTTATCGTATATATATATTTATATATATATCGTTTATATATATTTACATCGTATTATTTATAACCGCCGTGGGTGAGTTGGTAGCGTGACTGCCAGCCACCTGGGCGGCCCGGGTTCGATTCCCGGCCGGGTTGAGGATTTTTCAGTAGTGAAAAATGTCTTTCCCGGGTTCAGAACTGGGTGTGTGTGTGTGTGTGTGTCCTTAGGTTTAAGTAGGTAGGGGACTGGCGCACCCCGGCAACAAATCCGCTGAAAATATCCCCTTACGGGATCACCAGGGGTCGCTCGCGAACCTGAGGAATAACTAACTAACTATTATTTATAAAGAAAGTCAAAAATCGTACTTATTGCATTAGTAGGATCCATTATCAATCAAAAGCAAATGAAAATGAATATTGCTGTACAGTAGGCTATACCTTAAATTGAACTACATTACGTTGGTGAACTGATAACACATGACTTCTTACACATAAAAATGGATCGAAATATGGATGGAGAATTAATTATATTAGCCGTAAGGATTTTTTTATCAAGATGCATAAATTCTTCACTTCGTTATGTTATGCGTTTTAACAGTAAATTGGATTGGATTCCCTTGTTCTGGACATATGTGCGTAGATATTAACATAAAATATTGCTAACGGATTTGTTACTTCAGGAAACACACCAGTTTCTTTGAAGATACCCAATTGTTCTTAGCAACGGTAAAATTCAGAACGAAATTCTTCTCTAATTGTGTACGGAAGTGCATAACCTAACCTAACAGGTGAGAGTTTCAAGATCTCTTTATAAGGCACGTGAATACACTTGAGGTCACTAACCACTCGATGTTTTATTCGTGATGAGATTTATCGAATTACGTCATCACGAGAATTAGTATCCTCCCCCCAAACCACGGATATACTGTAGATCCGCAGATAGAGATTTGTAACCAACGACTCGCGAATACAGTTTGGAAATAACTAATGACCTAAGATAAATACACGCATTCCATAGGAATTACCTCTTTTCCCACAGTGCATAATATAGCCGCCATTGAATATGGCCTACGCTATATTACTATAACATCCTTGTCAGCGTGTCATTTCTTTGCTATAGTTTACAATTCCCCGCTGTATTTGCCAAGAGGCAGTAATAAAGAAGGCAGAAAAGTGGTAATTTCTGTGGAAAGAATGCTAAGAAAACTTCGCTATTCCGTTATTTTTCTAGTCTTCAGTCACAAAGAATTTACTCCACTTATTTGAATGATAAATTTTGTACCACTTCATGTTTGCCTTAACGTCAAGCAATTTCATAAATGTCTTCTTTTTTCACTTAAAAAGGTTAGATCCTGTTTATTTCAGTAAATTAAATTCTAGATTATAAGCAGGCCATATAGCCGAGAGTGGCTCGACTTCGGGCCCCAACTTGACTTCAGTTTTCGTGGTTATCTCTGGTCAAATATTTAGGCCTTAGGCGAATACTAGGTTGGAATCTTCATTCTCACTGTCTTCTTCGTCTTTATTAACTACTTCATTCATGTATTATCCGAATTTATTTCATGAATTGTCATATTTTTACATTAGGAAACCACATCCAGTGACTAATTCATGTGTCCGCTATCTCATTCCCTTCCATCCCGATCTTTCCCTTCCTGCCTGATATGGATCCTCGAACTTTTAACGGGGGATGAGGGAGACTAGAGTCATGGACGAAGTCAAGATTTTAGGGTTTATTCAAGATTCTCCCTTATCCCGAATTTTATTGCCCTATCACTCTTCACTCATTCTCTCTCCCCATATCTTTCTTATCTCATTCTTCATTCTCGTTTCATTGAAAAATCTTCTGACTGAAAACCACAGTTAAAACTTCGTATAGGCTAACTGGCAAGGCTGCCTTGTTGGATCCTGAGATAATGATCAGAATTTGACCGTTGCGACGGAACCGGCTTGGCGGGAAATGGCAAAGGGCGACCGGTCACATGAAAATTAATCGGCAAAACGGACCAAATTAGGGTGTATGGAAGATACTCTTGGAATACCCAGACATAGAGGGAGGACAATATTAGAATAGATTTAAGGGAAGTAAAATTTGCGAGGGATGGTTGGATGGAGTTAGCTCAGAATAAGGTTGAATGGCGGGCTCATGTAACCGCAGCAATGAACCTCCGGGTTCCATAAAATAGATAATATTCGTTTAGCTTACTGAGGAATTGATTATTGTCATTGAGAAGTAAGTAAGGAAAAGGCTTGACATGTCCGCATGACACCGAATGTTACTTCTTAGCATTTTGTGCACATATAGGCTTCAGTATAATAGACAGCAAATGGCTTCTGAGCTAAGGACATGCCCCGCACCTCCCTTTCGTCAGCATCCTACAATCCTTTAAGTCAAGCACAGTGTACAATGTTGATGAAAAAGAGCCATACTGAAGTCTTCTATGAGTTTAAAGAGCGGTAACTCCGTCTTGACAATATAAAATAGACCTAATTATGTTGGTTTGACGTAGCAACGTTTTAACTTTTACGTAATGACTTTATCACTGAAGATGACCAGAAGTTGGTTGAAATAGTTGATTTTTTAACATTTTATATTTTATATTGACATGGCGGAGTTACCGCAATTTAAACCCAAACACAGTGTGAAAAGTTAACAGAGAGGGCGTGCTGAGATTCTCAAATCATCAACTCTACATTGATGTGATGGTGATGACGCGTCATTAATTACAATGGTTGTTTTCAATAAAACTACACCCTCTATTATTGGGACACTCCTCTGCTTCATAAGCTCTCCACTGTAACCTCAATTAAGTGATCCCACCTTTACATAAATTCGTAATCAGTTCCTCAGTTCATTAGCTTAGAGACACAACATTCGGTGTTAGACTAAACGCCTTGTTGTATCGTAAGTCTCAAATTACCTAATTGTACTGCTAAATGTCACTGAAAGATCGTCATTCCATAATCTTAAAAGTTTATTACTAGGCATACTTACTTCTTATTCTTCTTACAGAAATTATAAACATGTAGTCTATCACATAGCAAATAAAAATATATTTTGTTCAAAGCTGTTTTGAATAATTTCAAATATCATTCTAAAAGGCCTTTCAAAACTCAATTGCGCATAGATCACTTTTAATTTGTCGTACACATGCATGTTAAAATTAATTTAAATTGTTATATTTAAAAAATAATTCGGTTGAAAATGTTTAAGTTCACTCCTTATGTTGGTACCCGTGCTCCAGAAAATCAATAACCTCTTCCGCACAACAGATGGAAGGGCAGCTCGATATCCAATATGGCTCCCGGTACGTTATTCACTAGAATGAATCTAATATTTATTATTATCGGCTGTCTAAAAAAAATATAGTGTGTGATGCATATGGCAAAATGATTTTCTTTCGCTCTTAGGAATTCTACACTCGTCCTTACGAGCTCTTTTCTCAAACATACCTACTCGCAAAATAAAATATATCTTTTACTACTTGAATCATAAATATCTATATCCATGAAAATACTTTTTCTGCGAAAACTATACATTTTTCACCGATGAGTTGTAGATTTTTCTTTTATAAAACATGGTCTGAAATTTTCAGTTATTCATACATCAATGGGGATATGGTACTACTAACAGATGTTGTGTATAACATACAAGGGAGAATAAAATGAAAACTGCAATTAATTTTTTCCACTATTTTACTGCAGCAAGAATGTTTGCTTGCACATTATTTTTATCCATAGTCCCCTCCCAGTTCAATGCATTTACGCCATCGGATAGGAAGTGCTTCGATACCGAGTGAAAAAAATTATTTCGGTTGACGCTGTAGTCACTCGTGAACCTCCGATTGGACGTCTTAATCAGACTTGAACTTCTGCCCTCCAAGGTGCTCCTTTAATGGACCAAAGATGTGGAAATCTGATGGTGACAAATCTGGCGAGTATGGCGGATGTGGGAGGCACTTGAAGCGAATGTTATCTATGGTTTTCATGGTTGCACGAGTAGAATGAGGACGGGGATTATCATGTAGAAGCAAAACACCTGCACTCAGCAAATCCCCTTCGCTTTGGCACCATCAGACGTCCACATCTTTAGTCCATTAAAGAAGCACCTTGGAGGGCAAAAGTTCAAGTCTGATGAAGACCATCCAATTGGCAGTGCACGAGTGGCTACAGCGTCAACCAAAATAATTTTCCTCGCGCTGTATCGAAGCACTTCCTATCAGATGGCGTCAGTGTATTGAATTGGGAGGGGACTATGTGGAAAAATAATGTACAAGAAAGCATTCTTCCTGCAGTAAAATAGTGGGGGGGGGGGGAAATTGCAGTTTTCATTTGATTCTCTCTCTTAATTAACTAAGTTAATAATATCCTTATTTCGGTGTGGATAACTGGCTAAGAATATCTCTCAATTAAGTTACAGGTTGTCAACCTTGTTTTGAGTGCAGTAGCAAGTTGCCATTGTTTTGGAGTGGGTCGTGTAGGAGACGCCTCACAGACTCGGAAGCTGATGCTACTGCAGGTAGGGCGTACACTTCTGCAGATGGAAACCAGACTTCATATTACCATTTTGTCCGCTTCACTGCCTCTCTTTCCTCCTCATCTCTATTATAAATGGGTTTTTGTGTTCTGTTCCTCTTTATCGGATAATTGCAATTTGCAGTCACTAACCCATACAGCCCTTGATAACTAAACTCCTAACATAGACCCAAGATAAAATACGCTGTAAAGGCATTGAAATGCATAATTATATATATAAAAAAACACTTATTTAGTCTCCAATTATTATTGCTTATTATTGCCGGGATTTTAAAAATATTAATTTCTTTACAAGTAAGGAATGTGTCTGCCCTAAGCTGAATAAATTAATAGAGGAAATATCTAAAGCTTAATCCCTTAAAACTCGAGAAAGGTCTAGGTCCCGAAGTTCGAAGTGAAATATTTTACTGGACTTCGAACTCTATTTTACTTATACAAAGGATGGGGCATAAGCTAAAGGCAGCCTTTATTTTTTGACAATGTGGGACCACTTTGAGATTATGAAATATATAATGAAAAAGTAGGTCATGAATTGTATGTATGATGCTGATTATGTGTACCAGATGTAGGTCAGAGTAAGGAGCAGATATCCATTATTATGCATACTAGACGGCATCGTGCCACTGTACTCTATTACATTGGCTGGAAGCATGAAAGCACCCATAGCCCAATCTATAAAATCCTCAAAGTTCGGTACGGAAGGTCTTTATTCTCAAAGTTTCCACCAGCTTCCCGTGGCACTCTCTGGCATTTTCGCTCTAAGAAAAAGCTATTCAAACTTAAGAACGCTTATTGGTTATTTAATGACGGGGATGTACTACACCGTCGCCGGTGTGCCGGAATTTCATCCAGCAAGAGTTCTTTTACATGCCTGTAAATCTGCTGCCTGTCACATTTATGCACACATAAATGCCATCGACCTGGGCCGGGATCGAATCTGAAATCTTGGTCACAGCAATTGCCATAAGGCGCCACCCAGAACGACAATAGTAGGACAGAAATTCCATCTGACACCGCGAATCAAACTCAGGCTCACACAGTTGTGAAAGCATTGGCACGGAAAGTAGAGTGTCACGGGTTCGAGTCAGGGTGTCAGAGGAATTTTTCTCCTAAAATATTATCATGTAATGTTCAACAGAATGTTCTGAGGTTCTATAAACATGTATATAACTTACATCTAGTCGAGGTTTGTTCGCAAGAGAAATTGGGATACGAAATGTTCTTCATTATTTCTAGAGCATAATGGTCACATTTAAAAAATAAATACTATAAAATTAAACATAACTTGAAGCACGTTTGATCACATTTCTACAAGGGAAATGGTAATCTGCGCCACATCTACCTTTTCCCCCAACCTACACGATGAAAACTGCGTCACCGACATATGTTAACTGCGCCACCGACATATGTAAACTGCGCCGCCGACATCTGTAAACTGCGCCACCGACATATGTAAACTGCGCCACCGACATTTAAATGGTGTCGCCGTCATACTAACGAACTAACATTTTTCTTCCCACTTCTTCAGACAAGACTAGCTATGAATTTGCAAAGGTGTGGTTAAAAATGTTAGGCTTAGTAGCTTTGTCATTTAAAAAAATGTTAAAAACAATACCCTAATTTCTTTTGCATGAACGCTTCGTCACATACTTCGTGAATAGCATGAACGCTATTAATTTTTTTGCATGAGCACTTCGTTCTCATATGACGCCTTCTTAATAAAATCAAAATGGATGTTTCATTGTTTATACCTAGGTATATTGTTCTCTCCACTTGAGTAGACGAGAATACTTGTCATTTATTTTAGCTGTTCTTCTTACAGGTATCCCTTGTTCAATGCCTCTCAGTTTTATGTAGGCACTTGTTTGGAACTGGAGAAGTGCATCTAACATAAAGAAGATGTTAGGAGAAGCGTGGTAAAACATAGATTTATATTTTGCGTGAAATGTTCTACTGCATTAGTCCTTTCTTTGCATTCTGTGGAATGTTCATTCGCCCATACTGAGGGTGGCGCAGTTTACATATCTGTGTGCCGCAGTTTACATATCTGTGTGCCGCAGTTTACATATATCATTTTTATTCTATTTCAAATTCGGTGTCAACCGTGGCGCAGATTACATACACCCTTCTGCAAATGGTCTTCACCTTACGTAACCGCGCGCCGCCAAGGGCAGATACGTAAGATATGATTACTTGATACTCACTTTAACAATTTCTCCGAAAGGATCAAGGAATTCAGCTTCTCAGATACAATAAATTGCTAGCAGATCTATATTATTATCTTGCTTACATACTCCATAAACAAGTAGTAATACTTTCATTACTTAATGCCTAACTACATCAATTGGCAACATAAATATTTCAAAGTGCAGTTTTACTGCGCTTCAAATACAGTAATCGTATAATGAGAGAAGAGTTGTACAATAAATTTCAGTACTTAAACCAAGGACATGGTTTGTTTGGGTGTGTTAATGCCTAAAGCGGCAGTAACACGAGTAATTGTCTTATCGCTATTTTTACGTCGTTTATGTCTTTTTGCCATCCCGGCAGCTCACGCAGAGACTCGAGTTTGAAACTCGGTGAGGCTGAAGGATTTTTCGGAGCATTTGTTGGAATTCTTTCGTTCCCGAATTCCATTCCAACAATACACGCTTGTGGCTGAGAGGGCTGTGGGTAAATATACTCCGACAGTCTTCATGTAAGTTTGCTCAGAATATTGACCATTGCGATGGAATGTATATTACGAGGGTCATTTCAAAAGTTCTGCACACTGCAAGATAGAATTGAAGAAAATAATTTATTTTACAAAATACTTTTACAGGCCTTCAATATAACCTTCATTCTTGCTTATGACAGCTTCGCAACGTTTTGGCAAATTCTGTATTCCGGAAAGGGCACCTTCATTGTTGAGCTGTCTCAGGTCACCTCACTGGAAGCTTCATCAATTGTAACAAAACGTTTTCCACGGAGTGGTTCCTTCAATTTGGGAAACAAATCAAGTCTGGTGGGCTCAAATCAGGACTGTATGATGGGTGGGGAAGTCTTTCCCATTCATAGACTTGGAAAACGTTTTGTTACAATTGATGAAGCTTCCAGTGAGGTGACCTGAGTAATCAGACAGCTCGACAATGAAGGTGCCCTATCCAGAATAAAAAAATTGCCAAAACGTTGGGAAGCTGTCATAAGCAAGAATGAAGATTATATTGAAGGCCTGTAAAGGTATTTTGCAAAATAAATTATTTTCTTCCATTCAGAACTTTTGAAATGACCCTCGTATAAGGTGTATTATACTGTCATAAATATTTTATCTTCTCATTGCTACTGACATATCAATTCATCACCTTCCAAACTGTATAAAAGCAGAGTTATAATATCAATAGAGTAGTGCATTATATAAAATGTGATGATTTTTTTATCTACAAGTTCGTATTGTCATTTACGAAACCAGTTATTCCACAGTAATTTTCTTCGTTGCTTTCAAACTTAGAGCCCGCTGATGATTTTACTTAATGATTAGAGATATTAAAATATAATTGTAGCTCTGAAAGGGTTAAGTATTATCTATTAACAATATTATCCTCTTGAGCAATACTAGATGTGCAAGCTTCGGCCTATGATTGTACAAATATTATACAAATTATTTAAGTAAGTAAGTGTAAGTAATCCTCAAAAGGATGTAAGTAAATTCGTCATTCCTCATACGACATGTCATTGTAACTAACGTTTATTCGACGCAATCTTGGGAGCAAACATTTCAATGAGAAATTAATTTATTGGGGAGGGAAGAAGATGGCAAGTAAGTTAAACCATTCTTAACGGACGACTAATGATTTTTATGGACGAGGCGTATTACGTATAAATTATATAGGCATACTTATTACATATTATAGGCCTATATTCTTGAAATATATAATATACATATTGTATTTAACGCTGCAATAGATGAGACTTTATAGGATTCTGATAGCAGCGGTCCAATTAGCTGGAGGCAGTCTGAGGTTTAGGTTCCCTATGCTACTGGTCACATATGCTTAGCACAAGCTGGAATTTTGGGTAACTGTAAGCAAAAGTATAATAAATGTCTACTTTCAATAAAGATGGTAGATTTAATCTGATATGATCTCAACGCCAGTGAAGTCACTCAAAAAAATTATCATGATAATATGGAACGAGTATACCTAGGAATAATCCCAGTTCTTTTTTACTAGAAAACCGGAGTTATCTGACCTAGGACATCGGGAATTGGCCAGTAGGACGACCTTGATAACCACAAGATACGAGTCTACTCCACCCACTTATTCAATTATAGCACGAGCCCATGGCAGTGATGATCGCCCATACACACCTACATAACTATGATAGATAGTTTGTCAGGTTAGCTTGAATTGAAGCTCCAGACTTTCGCATCAGTCATCTGATGCATGCAATTGACCTTAGCTGACCGGACAGGTGTGGTCTATGACATGACGGAAAGGAAGACTTTGTGCAAGAGGATACTTCGATGGAGTGGAAGATGAGCAACTGTCATTTGCTTCAAACTGATCCCACTTAACATAAAATACAGTCAACCCTCGATATAATGCCACCATCCGTTATCTAACATTTAATGGCACAAAGCGAGGGTGGCACTAAAACGACATTTCATTTTTAAAATAAGAATGACATAATACAGTACTGCATTAATTTACTGTTCTGCATTATCAAGTAAATTAAATAAAATTAGAGAAAATCGGCACAAAATGAAATACTGTACAGTAACTCAATTTACTACAGTGCTACAGTACACAAAGGGACTGAAAGCATGTGGGTTCATTAACAGTATTTAACAGCTGAATGGACAGTGGACTAAAAGAAGTGAAAGTTTGGAATGTCTTATTGTGTGAAGGGCTCTTTCTACCTGTTTCACTCTCACGCAGGCTGTTTGTCCGACTTCTTAACATAGCTTCCTCATTTCACCGTACTACATTTACAGTTAGTGGCAAGGAAACACTCACTTCTTGGAAATACTCCACAATATATTTATTAAATAATCTTCATAACATGCATGCCAGTTATAAAATAATTTTGCAACTAAAAGAAAAATCCACTGCAAGCTATATTTTCTAAAAAAAAGTTGTCTTATATTCACTGGTACTAAATGAATTGGCACAATAACGAGGTTTCTTATGTATTCTATATGGGAGAAGAGCCGTTCACTTGCATTTATTGGCACAGTGCGAGGGTGGCACTGTAAAGAGGGGCATTATAACGAGAGTTGACTGTAATAATTTTTCAACATGTTACAATATACATAGTAGTAGTAGATAGGTTCGCCGACCTAAAGAAATCACGGAGGGTTCAATAATTTAAAACTGACAATCCAGAATTATTAAAAATTATTTTTTTTTAAATTGTCATCTGATTTATAAAATTGTCTACCAGATGGAATTTAAGTTAGGCCTAATTCCCAAGACAGCTGAGAAATGTTAATGCAAAATTTATAACCTCAAACATTTATCATTTTCAGTTATAAGAGAAATCCAACACGATTTATTGAGCTTGTAAGTGACTCTTACATTAAACAAGGTAACAGAATCTTTACATAGCCTATTTTTATGTGCATATGTATGTACGGTATGATTGTCATATTATGGTTGCGAGATTTTAATGCAAAATGTTTATGTTAGGTAGGCAGCCCTTTTACAAATTTTCTGGAGGGGGATTCCGGCATCACTGAGACTTAGCTTATGCAATCTATTTAGTCTATTGTAAGGCTACGGATGGTCATTAATCTCAGAAAACTATCCCAAAAAACAGGAATTTTATTTAACCAGACTAATTATTGAAGACCCGGTTTATTGAGGATATAGCGACAGTTAATTTAATGTCATTTATGTAATCTCTTTTATAAAATTTACTTTTTGTGGCTTCGGTTTGTGTCACTGTTACGATTCAAATGTTAGTAACAAGTTTTATGTTTCTGCCATTGATACGATTCGTATCATTCTAGACATGTTTCGGATTTTTAGGAGATTCAAGCCAGCAAAAACGTTCTTTTTCAATGGCTAAGAAGACGACATATAGCCTAATAGGGTTATTATTATATTCTGTAGATGAAAATTTGTACCATGCCTAACATTACTGTAAACCCCTTATATATATGCAAAATTTGTAACAGTTCTTTAAAATATTAAATAGCTTGGCCCTGTAAAGAGGATCTCGAAAATTACACTTGATTAATAGGTATTTTAAAATAGACAATGAAAACAATTACTGTTTCAGAATACCTGAAAGCCGCTCCTCATCATACTCAATTTATCGGGATCAAGAACGTATAGCACCGCATTACATCATTCCATAGCCCATGTACAGCATAACCTGTATCTTTGTTTTAACTTCTAGTCCTACTGATGGTGACAAATTTGGCGAGTATGGCAGATGTGGGAGGCACTTGAAGCGAATGTCATCGATGGTTTTCATGGTTGCACGAGCAGCATGAGGACGGGCATTATCATGTTGAAGAAAAACACCTGCAATCAGCAATCGCCTTTGCTTTGGCACCATCAGACTTCCACATCTTTAATCCATTAAAGGAGCACCTTGGAGGGCATAAGTTCAAGTCTGATTAAGACGTCCAATCGGAGGTGCACGAGAGGCTACAGCGTCAACCAAAAGATTTTTTCTCACGCGGTATCGAAGCACTTCCTATCCGAAGGCGTAAATGGGAGGGGACTATATGGAAAAATAATGTACAAGCAAGCATTCTTCCTGCAGCAAAAAAGTGGGAAAAAATTAATTGCTGTTTTCATTTGATTTTCCCTCGTAGCTAAGGAAGGTGATTTGTAAAATTTCGCAGATATCGCTGTTATCAAAAATACGGTCCCAATGCATGTTGCATATAACACCCGTAAGAATTTTATACAGCACATTACTTCAAATCAAGAATCCACGTCTATCGATAAAATTACATTGCATTAAGTTGGTACGCTGTGACGGGAGGTGGAACGGTATGGAGCACAAATCAGGTGAACAAGGCTGATCCGTGAACCTTGTAATTTATAAACAATCCCACACTACAAGCTGATTAAACTACATTTCTTATCCGGTACAAGACCGTTTCTTGTTTTTATAAAGTGTAGGTGTATAGTATCTCCAGGGCATGCAATTAGAACAGGTGAATTTAAATTGAATCGCGACGCATGGAAGAGAAAAAAGTGGAAATGATCATAAACTCTTGTGTAGTCCATCATTATGAATTCCTTGAGGAAATGAATTGCTGCCTTGAGGCTAGGCTACATAATGCTCTCTCTCTCTCTGTGTCTCTCTTTCTCTAAGTATGATTTCAAATAAAAAGGTCGTAAAGACTACAATCTCAAAGACAGTAGTATCATTTTGTGCATTTATATAATAATAAATCTAACCAATTATCTGCTCTCCAGTCTGACTAAGGTTGGCTAAAGTACTACCTTCTTCCTAAGATCAAGGCGTATACTGTCCTACTTAGATTGCACAATGTACTGATGAAACGTGATGTTCATGACTATTGTTATACCGTAACACCCATGACTGTGTGCTGGTTTCTCATCTACGGGTTTTCGGTTAAAATCCGACTGATGTGGAACAGATAGAAATATTCAGCAGATTTCAAGCCTATTAGAGTAGTACCTCAAACCCAATTTATTCAAGCGACGGCAAGATCGCGGGTTCTCTGTCGAGAAGGATCGATGGCATTTGTGTGTAAAAGAACTGTTGAATGCCAAATTCCATCACTATGATTTTGGTTAAAGGAATAAGTAGCAGTAGCCAAGCATTCTTAAATAACCATGAGAAACTACCAAAAGAACGTAAGTTAGAATCTTTGAGCAAAGATTGTTTGCTTGTTTGGGGTTTGCTTTTTTTTTTTTAAATAATAATAATCTTCACATTTCGTTCTACAATATAGACCTACGCTCTACTTCAGCGAAAATTACGTCCTAGTGGGATTCGAATCTGAGCTTTCTTTATGTCTGAAAAGTTCAATAGGTCTATAACTCTCTCTAGTTTGATGTAACCAAAAGTTTAACAAGAAAATTACGTCCTAGTGGGATTCGAATCTGAGCTTTCTTTATGTCTGAAAAGTTCAATAGGTCTATAACTCTCTCTAGTTTTATGTAACCAAAAGTTTAACAATAATTACAGCTATAACTCTTGAACACCTTGCACTGCACTTGCTGGCCCATCTGCTGTATTCAATAGATGTGAACAGATGTTTCCGAAAGTTCAAACCACTGGAGGTTGGTTTTGATGCTGAAAAGTTTAAAATGTTTACTTCCTGCTTTGTATAAGATGTCAGTAATATCGACAACCTATATTACATAAGTTTTTTCAGCTAATTGTCGTAATAATTATGTCTTTGTTCAAATATTATGTTTTATTATGCCTTTAAAGCTAGTTTTTTTTATGAATATTTAGATAATCAAAATCATGTTCAAGGTACCAACCACTCGACTAAAAGGGCATTAAGCAATCTACGTTTTTTTTTTTCAGTTTCTCTGCTCATCCACAACAGCTACAAATTCAAACTAGACTCCAATAATTCTTAGGATCGGCCCCGGAACGACGGAATTTATCATCCCACGAGAGATTACGAGTTTATCGGTATATTTGCGAGAACGAAGTTCGAGCAAATTTATCTGATAAACCTCGTTATCTCGAGTAGGATTTGTTAAGACTGTTTCATGAACAAAATTTAGCCTTTTTAAAATAATAATTATTTTCTTATTTTGTTAACAATATTCTGTAAGCTGTAAGATCATAGCATACTAAATGAATGAAATGTCCATGAATCGATCCGAGTTCCCAATGCGACCAATTGTGCGTAACGCAAGATGGAGAGCCTCAGCATCAGAACGCTATAAACGTACATCGAAATTGTACCTAATCGAAATTGTGTTATTAATCAATACACATTTATATTAATTCAATATCTAAAAAAATATTTTGTATAAAATAATGTGATTTCATTCTGTTCACTGGCAGCATGTGACGTATCAAACACGGCATGTAGATGCCTTATATGTTCAGTAACGAGCTTGGCTTTTTATCAGATAAAATTGCTTCTTTGCGGCCCTAGGAAGCACGTTACAAGATAAACTATTGTGATTGGTCTATATCCGAGGAATATTGTTAAACGTTATTGGTCAATATCAAACACGTGGCATATGAATGAAATAGACCAAGTAATCACCTGGTTAGAAACCCGGGAAAATAGTCTATTTTATATTACCAGCACCAGGAAAAGTTCAAAGTAGATTTTACAGAAGGCTATCTCATACTGTTACGCTACACAAAGGACATGTAGACTTGTGAAGTATGGAGTAACTTCGCAGAAATAATAACTAGGGGGATAACAAGTTCTTCAACCGTAGAACACCTCTGACTCACCCTTAGGCTGGACATGGTTGAAACTGGGAGTAATTGAAGTGAATGTGCGCTTTTTGTGCTCATTAATGTGAACTATACAAGAGCTTTGCATATTTTATTAAATTTGGGTCGTCTCTATTAAGATGTGTGTGGTCTCATTTATTCTTAACTGTCCCACGCTCTTGTTTAGGGTAGCAAATTTTTCACACTCAAGTTTTTACTCATCTAAGCAATCTGCATCTTAGCAGCAAGTTGCTAGTTTTCCTCTCGCTCTTTAATGTTGCCGTTTGCAATCAGATTAATTCGAGCATTTTATGATGCAATTAATTCATTTTTTAAATCGTACAAAATTTCAACTCTATGCACAACATATTTCTAAGTATTATTAATTTTGTATTTTATTTTAAAGTATTTTGAGCTTTATTTAAAATATTCCTAATTTAAATAACAACAAATAAGTAGGTTCACACTTTCTAGTCATAACTTTGACATTCCATCGGCTTCGAAGTTCCAAAATGGTTCCTATAGTAAGTTATAATACCTTTTATACACAATTTATTGGTTCCTTGGTAATGAATCTGCTTCGAAGTGATAACTGTATACTGTGTCAACAGTTTCATTCCAGACTTAAAGTTCCTTGAACCAAACATAATATGTCACAACTATAAACAACAAAATCACTGTTAATTAAAATCTCTAAAACTTAAAACATTCTCAAAATATCAACCCAGAAGAAGGAAGAAGGAAATTTTATTGATGTTTTAATATCGTTAGTTTGAGTGATTAAAATTAACAATGACAAGATCAGTAAAAGAGTTTTACTTACTTACTCAGTGGCAATAGATAATTCCTAAGTAAGCTAAGGAATATTATCTACGAGGGGTATTCCGAAAGTAAGTTTCGTCAATGTATGGCAGGAGCGGCGTGTTCACCAGGGGAACCAAACAAACGCCAGACGAATCCCCACCCGTGGCTGGTTCCACGACGGAAGTGGCGTCAGCGGAGGAGGCATGACGCAGGCGCACTGCGCCGTAGAAGAGCGAGTCGCAGCAGACTGGCGTGCCCGCGGGTATTAGTGTACCGCTCACGATGGCACGAGAGATTTGGCGCCACTGCCATGTACCGCTATCTCCCCTCTTTCAAACGAGCCATTGCTGCAGCCGCTGAACCTTTTATTGTCCGAGATAGAGCTGTTTGAAATTGATTTCCCGATTTCCGTCCCCGACCAGTGCGGCCTCCACGAACCCATCTCGCACAAACCGTATGCAACATCAATTTGTCACTCAAAATGGTCTGTATGGAACCTTTAGTAATGTCAGGAAGCTGAGGTGGAGCAGGCTGTGCGCCAATTTCCTTGAATCGCAGGGCACCGAGTTTTACCACAGTGGGTTCTTCAAACTGATCGCACGCTACGACAAATGTCTCAATTTCGCTGGTGACTATGTCGAAAAATAGTGCACGGTGTATAGTTCATGCTGCCATGCTGCATTGCTTTTGGGTCAATAAAGTGTCCGTGTGAATAACTGACGAAACTTACTTTCGGAATACCCCTCGTATTATATGGAACCCGAATGTTGCCTGAGCCCGTCATTCAATCCAACCAACCATCCCTCGCAAATCCGACTTCCGTTAAATCTATCCTAATATTTTCCTCCCACCTGCGTCTAGGTCTTCCAAGTGATTTTTTCCCTTCGGGTCTCCCGTCAATTCTTCCCTCATGCGCGCAACATGTCCAGCCCATTTCATCCTCCGTGATTTAATTATCCTTACTAGCCTATATCCGGTGACGAGTACAGGTTATGAAGCTCGTCGTTATGCAGTTTTCTCCAGTCCCTATTTTCATCTCTTTTAGTAAAACAGTTTTATATTTTAAACGTAATTCTACAAAAGAAGATGTCTGAGATGGTTCTTTGTAACCACAAGGTCTAGGCAAAATAAAAGAAGTTGAGATTAAGGTTTTATATACTGTAATTATTTTTATTGACAGAGCTCGACGATACAACCGACATGATTTCCAACTTCATGTTAAGACGTTAAGTGATATTCACTGAAGCAAATCAGTCGGTAAAAGCTAGTCATGTCATGTGCTTGGCGAATTAATAAACTAGAGTGAGCGTACGGCTAAATCCTTGAATGAGTAGGCAAATATAATGTTGAATTATGTATTTAACATAAAAACTCGTGATATTAATACTATTTTTATCAGAAACCCTTAGAGAACACGAGTTTGTCGTTAATAGGGATATAAAAGTGGCATAGAGATAAGATCAACTGGGACATGTTATGGTCTGGTGGTCACAATTTTGTTTTTTATATTGCGGTCAGAGAAGAAAGATGTAGACAAGAAGAAAATGAGTTTTTAACTCGGATACCATTGCTATTAAAACTCTTGTGTCTCTCTGTCATAGCTGTATAATATATGCTGTCACATTACAAATCACGGCACGTGGATAAGTGTGAAGTCATGTTTTTGTTAATGTCGATTGTTTGTATAAGAAGTGTTTTCGAACATTTTTAGTTTTGCGGTAAAACTTCTTAACGAAAAGCTCCTAACGGGCTGGTTTACATGGTGTAAGACTTCTTCACTAAAGACCCTGGTTTTAATCTCGGTTTTTTACGTCAACGGTGGAAATACAGAGGAAAGGCTATAAGAAAAACACATATAGGCCTATATGAAAAGTAGAAAATTAATTAGTTAAACTAATAACTAATCACTGAGCTAGAGTATCAATAGCACTAGTCATGAAAATGGACTCAAGTCACCATAGGCGTAACCAGACCGACCATATGGGGGGGGGGTTATAACATCCGCGGGGTCTGGGGGGATCCGGGGGTCCTCCCCCGGAAAATTTTTAAAATTAAGATGCTCAATAACGAGTTTTAAGCTTCCCATGCTTTATACTCGTATTAAGTAATTTATAAGCAGACTTAAAAAATTATAGTTTTCCTTTTTTTAATCAATGGGGGGGGGGAGTTCAAACCCCCAACCCCCCCCCCCCCTCGTTATGCCTCTGCAAGTCACTGAAGGTTAATAAGGAGAGTGAGTAATTGACTGTATGAGTGAATTAAAACATGAGCGTAATTTTATATCTCCCCTTAGAGGAGTGACAATACGTTATCAACTTATCACCTATCAATAGGGACATGTATATGGATCGGGACCCAGGTGGGCCCGTCTTCCACCCCCGGATTACATGACCCATAGGCTATATATCCGGTTCAACAACCGATTTCGAATTTGGGGGGCGTGTCCCGGATTTGGTGTTCACCTGGTAGAGGGGAAACCCCGCGAAAACCTCACTCAGAACGAGGCTATGCCGCAACTTCCGAGGCAAAGTACCGTAGATTATAGTGTGGCTTACTTTTTAAAAATTCAAGATAGGAATAGTTTGTTAATTTTATCCGGTCTAGGCCCTACATATTTTTACCTCTCAAATTAATGTTTATTTATTTTGGCAAAAACTCGCACTTTAATAACGTTGAAAGTCATTTAATTTAAAATGGCGATTTGTATTCTTCTGAATTATCTGATCTACTGTTGCAAATCCTATAACTTTAAGATAAGCAGCATAGGCTCGCGTTATTTGTCCTCTACCTAAATGTATATACCTTTTACCTAAAGTCTAGTAGACTAAGTCCTCAAAACCTATATGTCAGTAATATACATATAAGTTTAGAGAATTATAATTACATATCATTTAAGATAATTTTTGTACAATACAGTTGAGACTTATAGCCTCCTAGGCTATATGTTACTCAGTGAAAATTAGGCCTGCGGTTTGCATTTCTCTTTCCATCATAATGCGAGACGACCAACCCTTCTAAACTGTGACTCATTTCATAAATGCTCAGTGTGAATGACTCAAAAGTAATTCCTTACATATACAAATAAAGACCTCCTAAAACATGTCTAGTTTCAAACGTGGCCACGCATATAATAATTATGAGGATGGTAAATTCCAATGATGTCTGGAAGAAGCTTAATATTATTATCAAGAGGATAATATAAGTTAAATTATTCCAACACCACAACATTTCCTAAATTACAGATGATCATGACTGAAAATTAAACACTTCTGACAATCCGTTCCTACGGCAGAAGAAATTTCAACTGCTTCACTTTTCTGTCATTATTCACTAAAATACTTTTTTTAAGTCAATGGCAGTATATTTCAGTTCTGAGTCCTGCTTAGGCTTTATCAAAGTAGTTTCAAAATTTCTGAGAATTTTGTAACATTGGCAATAAATTAAAAACGAATTCTTAATTGTTAACATGAAACTGGACATGGGAAAAAAAGATGGTACATGGAAGAAAAAAATGAGGAATTATACAAACAGCTGAAAAGATCATAGGCTATCCTTTGCTTAAGAGGAGGATGAAGTTTTTTGGGCAACTCTTCAGATTGAACAAGTGTAAATTGACAAAGACAATATTTAATTACAACGCTAAAATAAAGGCGAACAGAAAATGGATTAAATAAACAAAAATAGGATGAAGCTCGGATCACTCCAAGGGAAATCATGAATAGAGAGATGTTTAAAAGGAAAATAAATAATTTCAAGGTATTCGGGAAAAGAAAATATAATGGTTCTAAAGCACCTGGGCAGAGGAAGGACGGAGGAAACCCAGCGAAAGAGTGAAGAAATTCTAAGAGAAGAAGAAAAGACTGACCAGCAAAACAGATTGTTTCCCGCGCTCTATAGTAAGTCGAACTCAAAATAATCAGTACGATAAATGGATTGCTGTGTATGTGGAAATATTCTGACTTCGATTTTGATTTCATAATTAACTAACCACATTTCTTGAAAATGAATAGAATGAAAAACTGGATTTTCTATAGGTCTGTCTTTCATAAACTCATGGAAATTCCATTTCCGCATTCATATACAGTGCGCCCGAGAACAGTCTCCGCAGTTGCTATTTGCTGGAGAGAGGGCTAGGTGCAACAGTTACGTTGGCAACACGGGCTTTTATAAAAACAAACCGCCAGCTGTGTATGCAGGCAGGCAGAGGTCACTGTCACTTTATCAATGGGTGCATTGTCTAATTACTAATCAGTGCATATTGCAGTGTGCAAGCATTTTAGATCGAATATTGTGACAGGACTTCCAGCACCTGCAATGATCAGCTGTGGTGAGTACCAACTTAACGGCTGCAGCTAGCTGCCTCTCCAACAAGTAGCCGCTGCGGAGAATATTCTCGGGCGCACTGTATATAGGCCTATTGCTTAGAGACAGTAGAAACATGGTTCTGAGGTTAACGTGGAACGGAATTATGGATAACGTATTCACATCCTCCTCGTAGATGATTAGATGAATTACCCACAATTCCTTGCATTTCAATGAAGAATCCTTTATCGTCCTTTTCCGCTTCTTTATGGCGGTTTTGGATTTCAATGTAGGCTATTATATTTTTATCGTATAAATGTTCTTAAAACCTAATTCCATAGCAATATTACAGAAGCTAATCTAAATTACAGAGTAATTGATTTGTTTGACCAATAACCTATCTTTCATAGATTCCTTCTTTTATTCAGGACGAGCCCAAGATACAATCTACCTAAGAGAAAAGCGACTTCTCAAGAATTTTCAACGAAGACTTCTAACTACAGTACATTGTGTATTTATTAACAGAAGTAGGCCTTAATGAGTTATCGCTGTCAGGAAGCCTCTGAAGCATTATTGTTAATTATTGTTTATTATTATTATTATTATTATTATTATTATTATTATTATTATTATTATTATTATTATTATTATTGGCTATAATAATGTAGGCATGATAATATTCGAGATATTACTCACCTATCTGACTTTTTGATGTTTACAGCCAGAAAGAGCTTGTTAACAACGTTCGAACATGAACAGGCGAAGAGAAAGATTTGATGGTATGTAGAAGTTCGTGACAATTTAAATTAGTGAGACACGTGTTTAACAAACATGTTTAGGGGGTTTAAGAAAACTGTACGGCTTTGTGAGTTTAAATATAGATTACACTGTGATAAGAAAAGGTTCATGAAACGGAACTTTTAGAAACGTGCATAATTGGACACAGTGCTTAAGTGCTTTATGTTCAATACGTCGAATGGCTTCTATAAAAAAAAAAGTTACACTCACACGATTTTATAAAGAAAGGAATAAAATTTAGACGTTTATAGTTCTATACTTTAAACACCAGGTAAGTAAGAGATAAAAAACCACAGCCGCCACCACTACTACACTTGACCTAGGCCTGAATATAAAATATCTAATTCTGTATTAATACACAGTTTTTGCTAAGTTTAATAGAGTCATTGGCCAGCTAATACTGTGAACTAATGATAATATTCAAGATAATATTATAAATAAATAATTTAATCACATATTCGTAGCCTCCTTCGTCCAACATGCTTCAATAAAAAGTAACAAAACGATTTACCGTAGTTATTAGATCGAAAAATCAACCATTGTAAAATTATAACTTGCGCATAATTTTTATTACGCTACCCAATATAACAACAACTTTACTTATTAGTCGAAGTAAATTTAATATTTATCTATAAAATATTTGTCTACTCGTAAATAAATACTTTCCTCTTCTTTTACTAGGCGAATATTTAAACAAAAAAGGCGATCGTTAGCTATTATCCAATATTGCAATAGATAATATGATGGTAACTTCACTCAATAATACAGAACTTTTTTTATTTTATCCAGCGGCTCTCATGATGTACCGGTAAGTCATGGAGGTGCCATCTCTTGTTAACCGTCCGAACTCAGTCCTCTCTTCATCTTCCATTTTATTATTTCGTTTCTTTTTTATGTCATTACTGGAGTGAGGATTTTTTATTATCTTTAAAATGTATATATAATATGAAAATCAAAATATGTATGTAATAATATTATGTAATAAATAAGTATGCAATATCAAAATTAATCATGGAGTTATATAGTTATTGTGTATAAAATAGCAACTGTAAGCTATAAGTTTTAGGCGCCTATGCAAGTTAATTTAATACTTTTAAAACAGACGTAATAAAATATGCTTAAATATACACTTTTAAGAAGAAAAGGAAAAATGAGTAGGCCTACAATAGCTAAGTTATGCAGTATACATATACAGTTATACATAACAATCTTCGGCATAATTAACTCTCTTGATAAACTATAGGCTATGAACTTAAAACTAATCAAAGAAATGAGTAATGCAAATATTAATATAATTTAATGGGATCAAATTCAGACATACTGTCGTTCTTTAAACTGGGTTCCCGGGGAAAGGTGTCTTCAGATTCTATTTTGCATACGTGTAAACTGCCTCGTATCCTTGTTAGTGTTCTTTTACATAACTACAACTTATATGAAAACTTATTTACATTACTTCTTAAAATAATTGTGCTTTATTCTTTCTGCTATGCTTTAGTTGAAATTAAAAACATTTTTCTGTCTGTAAGCCAAAATGAAAAGTCGCAACGATTCCAAATTGTGCATATTCTTTCTGAAGATGTAAAATGGCAGCTCATGCTTTTTTGTTTGTTTGTTTTCTTTTGTTATATGACGTCACTTGAAAAAATAGGTTGTTTTTCAGGTTTATAGAATATATAGAGCTCTGTTTTCCTTAATTGTGATACGTATTGCAAATCGATTCCCGGCAGATATTATAAATTACAAATTCTCTCAAGTATGATTGCCTTTACTTTTTGGACAAAGTCTATTTCTCGTATTATTTGATATATCTGAACCAACTTTATCACGGCAGTTTATGTCTGTTATGGTTATTAACGTCTATGGTGTACTGCTAATTAGGTCTGCAGTCGTTGACGGGGTGCTAAATTCTGGCAATGTGCATAGACTATTACGAGGGGCATACTAAAAGTCGTGAGCAACATTTTTTCACAACCTTAATCTTTATTTGTAAGTGAAACAAAGTATATCATCTCAATCTACAGACCTTTCTTTCACTTTTCCACATAGCCTCCTTTTTTTCACACGTTTCCCATCGATCTGCAAGTTTGAAAATACCCTTGCGAAAGAATTCCGTTCCAGCTGCCCGTATTTTATAATGTTGTATGCCTAATCATCAAGTTTTAGGTTATCTCAAGATGAACAGGGTGTCCACCAAGTAATGCTGAAGAAATTCCCGACTTATTCCCTGATTTTCATTGATCATTTCAGAAATTCCCGACCAAAATATGACAGGAAAAGTTTATCTTCAAGAGCAGCTGAGATTTTTTGGAAGCTGGCAGAAGATAAAATTGTATTCATTTTCACCTGTTTTATGTGGGCCATAAATTTTTCGAATTTCCCCGGATATTTTAAAAAATTCATTGACTTTTCCCGGATTTTCCCGACCATTCGAAATTCCCGGCCTTTTCCCGGATTCCCGGATTTTCCAGACCAGTGGACACCCTGATGAAGTTCTTCAAAATAACTGAATAACTGTTATCTTATTGAACACTTAAATCTCATCGACTTCGGTCGGCATCGAGTCTGCGGACTTGAGCGCAGAAAGCCAGCGCCATATTCACTGCGCTATCCAGGCCGACCCATTACACATTGATCACTAACGTGCATGCATAGTGAATAATTCTTCATGGTGAATGGTCAATGATAAAACTAAAATAAAAATGTAGTGTTCACTGCCTTTTTTAACGGGAAACCAACCTGAAAATTGCTGCAAAATCAAAATTTAAGGCTTTAATGCTTCTTCAAACAAGTTAGCCAGCTAGCAAAAGACCTAATCAAGAGGTAGGTATCTATCCAAGTTGGAATATCAAGTAACAACACTAAGTTAGTTTTATTTTCGTTACACGGCACAGTGTTTTACGTGCATTTGTTATATTAATGTGGGAATTTAGTTTGCAATGCAAATTTTCTCTCTCTCCCCCTCCTCCCTCTCAGCTTTCTTTTTCACGTAGGGCCTACACTTTGCTTCCGTTTGGCAGGAGTAAGGCTATCAATTCAGCAAAATTTCTACTGAAACAATATTATATTCTTTCCAAGTTTTGACAGTAATAAAATAATATTGTATTTGGATCATTTTCAAAATTGTCATACAGCACTTAACTACTGCAGTTCAAGAGTCATATTTGATCCGAGGGCTGAACAACAGTAGGCCTAAGTCTTTCACCCCGCACTACATAACAACCTCAGATTCTAGCTAAGTGGCAGTTATGTGTTAGTGACAATGTAGAGCTAGGTTCTTTTGCAGTTTATTTAGAAATATTGATATTAGTGTTAGTGACATGTAGAGCTACGTTGGTGGCAGTTAGATTAGGAAGAGTGATTTTAGTATTGATCGCTATAAAGTTTACAATCCCAGCCTTGGACACGTGAAGTCAGAATGAAAAATTCAATGCCATAGCCGGGATTTGAACCAGGATCTTCGGCTCTCCAATCCCAGCCTTGTTTCTGGATCATGTGACCCATGTGCAATTCACTGCCAGTCTTAATTTTCATCTTCCAACAGCCATTTCCGTTCAGAGACTGCCATATATAGGTTAGAAAAGTGGCATTCTCATTCTCATTTTCCCAGTGTTTCGGGCACTTTCCAGAAAAAACTAAAATACTATATGGTTTCTATGGTTTATGAAGAACACAAAAGCTAACAATCACTTATTTTGAACTTTTTTTCTGTGAATAAACATAGTGCGTAATCATGGCAACGATCCCCTTTTACTTACTGATAAGCTGATACTGGCCTTGAGGTCTGCAATACTTGAATGTAATCCAACCCTCCTGCCTCTACGCTCTACAGATAAGAAAGGAAAGTGTTGTGTGACACATCTGATGATGGAGAAGCTTGCCTAAGCACCGCCTTTAACACTAAACTATTTCTTGTATTATCAAACAGACAAAAACTTTTCCTTCCCAACAGATTAAGAGAAGAGTTGATCCCTTCACCTGGCGTTCTCTCACATAGATGTCTTCAATATGTTTCTTGTGGCCACGCCGGATTCTTTAATCATTAAGCAGCATATTATAACTCATAAAAACGTGGTTAGTGTATAAAGGCTGCAACGCCCGGATGTCCTCAATCGTGTACGACAAAGACGTGAGGAATTCCTGAGAAAACTGTTTAAAAGAACTACCTGTATTCAATATTTTACACTGTTGTTAAAAAAGATCGGGTCATATTAAATTCCTATCAATCATCTAGCCAATAGTCCTCAATTTATTTATAGAAGCCGAATATCTGAAGGCTGAATAAAAAATTCTAGTTTGTAAAAAATAATAAATTAGTCCTATGTCACTCAGACGGTTGAATGCTTACGTCTGAACCCAATAATCGCCGGAGGGTAATAGACTTTTGGGGGCGAAAAAATCTTACTACCTTATCTATAAACCGCTGCCGGGTAAGCTTTCTCCGCCAGCTATCTGGAAAATGATGTGCAACAGACTGCCACGTCCCAAGCCTCACCTACAACACTGTCGTTTGAAGCAGACCGATTCCTGCTGGCCCATTGAACACGTGGTGTTTCTCATGATCTTTACTAAAGTCATTTTTACCAGGAGGTGGTTAGCAGAAGACATTTCGCGCTGTCGTCATAACATATATCTATTACCAACTCCACTTTGAATAATACAACATTCATATGCTTATTACTATTAAGATAAATCACTTATAATGGTAACACTAAAATATTTTGTTAAAACAATTAAAGTTGTGCAAATTTATTATGATATTTTCTCTGTCATGTTGGTCATTATGATTGAGTCAATTTAGCCTGACGTCATGTACATACGTAGTTGCCAAAAATAGCTTTCAAATCCCTCTGCTAGCTGGCAGGGCTTTAGAGATTCCATCCTACAGCAGTCCGCTAAGGGTCTGCCAGCTAGGAGTGGGTATGCTGCCATGCCTGGAAAGCGATTATAGATTGCACTTTTAATCATGAATCTGACGAGGGTAACTTGTCGAGTTACAGACCCGCTGAAAATCCCTTAAGTCTGATTCAGAAATCTTACGGTTAGTAAACTGTATCAGTGTTTTGTAATAGAGTGACTCCCATGGTAACAGACCTGTCTCCTGTCACACCGTACCTGCTGGAATATTTAATCAGATTAACATGGTTGGATAAAATAAAATACCGTATAAAGTAACTGCCAATAGCTAAATTATTATTGTTCAGGATGTTGGACAGTCTAGTTTGACACGTGTCAGTCTACAAACATAAAAAGCCACAGTCTTCACAACTGTTTCTACGTAAGTATTACGAAATAAGAGTCGCAGTATTATTGAAATATAATTAATATAGATTTAAAAGCAATGTACAGGTAAGGGAAAAAAACGGACCTACTAAAGTATCTAAGTTGCAGATATGAGCCACTGCGCATGCCTAGAACCCGCTAGGCAAGCGCAGTGGCTCACATCGGCAACTTAATATTTTAGCAGGTCCACTTTTTCCCCCCCTACCTGTACACATTTGTTTACGCCTAAGAAGTTCACATGATTTCTTGGATCGACAAGTTTCGATGCTAAAGGTTCATCATCTCGTCTTTAGTGTAGGTGTGGCTCAATGGCGTAGGGAATGGGGGGGGGGGGTCAGGACCTCCCCCGAAGTCAAAACCTAAAATTCTATTAAAGTTATTTAAGCTCTATTTAGTCAAATATTTTATCATTTCATTTAATAATACAATACTGAACTTGTAAATGAGGCCTATTATTTCCATTGTTCCATGTGTTATTTAGCTTTTCTTATAAATAGTAATAAGTGTTATTAGGTAACGATTTCTTGTCTAAGTTGACTTACTTCTTAAAGTATGGTAAACAAATTTTGTAACTAGTTTTTCAGTGCTAAAATGTGAATTTCATTAGTTCATTTTTTTTTTCCGGGCGTGAGCCCCCAAAGCTCCCGGTCGACCCTCCCCAGAATTGTTTTCTGGCTACGCCACTGGACTGTGACTGCTCTAATCATGCTTCTTTTGCGGCAGTTCTGATCGACAGTTTGTGAACGTTACTCGAGCAAACCTTATAGTGTCATGTCCCTTTGTGATCAATTGGTTAAAGAAAAGAGATAACCCACGAAGAATGATACCATAACATTTATGTTGCGTTATCTTATCATTGCAACCAACAAACTGTATGGGAAAGCCTTCTTTGAAGAGAGTCAAGTTGTGACAGTCCGACCCAGAGGCAGACACCAGCAGTCTCCAGATAGCGGTGTTACTCGCTACGTGCAAAAGTGACATAACATGCATTATTATATTAATTAAATACGAAAAACTAGGCACTTCCGAAACATGCGTCTATAACAACTGTAATCAGCGACCTCAAATTAGTTCAATGAAAAAGTTTCATACTTTAAAAACCGCTAGATCACAGATTTATTTTGCGTAGAACTGTGTGGAATGATTAACATTTAACTGCAATGGTAATTTCAAAGGTTTCAGAGACTAGAGAATGAAGTAAAGTCCAGTTATTCATTGGATGGCCAGGCGGCTTCAAAGAGATAAACCATTAAATCGGTGTTTCTTTTTGTTAATTGATCTGACTATATCGGGCTTGGTTTCCGCTTTCCAAAACAAAAGCAACGTTGCAATATTCTCTCATTATTATCACTGACCTCAGTTCTTCCCCCACTTTAATCAATTCACACGTGTTATCGTTTACTAGATCTAGATCTTGCAACCTCGCGTTCCACTCCACGTGGAGTTGACGAGTATAGTCCAGTTATTCATTGGATGGCCAGGCGGCTTCAAAGAGATAAACCATTAAGTCGGTGTTTCTTTCTGTTAATTGATCTGACTATATCGGGCTTGGTTTCCGCTTTCCAAAACAAAAGCAACGCTGCAATATTCTCTCATTATTATCACTGACCTTAGTTCTTCCCTCACTTTAATCAATTCACACGTGTTATCGTCTACTGTAACTAGATCTTGCAACCTCGCGTTCCACTCCACGTGGAGTTGACGAGTAGCTGTCATATCTGTCGCAGGACATTCTTAGATTTTGATTGACTGGGGTAACTAGCTGATTGGTGCGGTAAAATTAAAGAACATGGGTTGAGCTGTCGGCAAACTTTTCCTCCTAACGAAAGGAAGCCGCCTGGCCATGCAATGAATAACCAGAGTATAGCTGTCGTAGCTGTCATATCTGTCGCAGGACATTCTTAGATTTTGATTGGCTGGGGTAACTAGCTGATTGGTGCGGTAAAAATAAAGAACATAGGTTGAGCTGTCGGCAAACTTTTCCTCCTAACGAAAGAAAGCCGCCTGGCTATGCAATGAATAACCAGACTATACGAACAGAGAATAGTGTGATAATTTGACATTACTTTTGCACACGTTAAGCTATTTCACTATGTCTCTTTGCCATTTAATAAAATATAACGTGCAGCTCAGCGGAAGTGAGATGGGGCTAAAGTGCATTCTGTGTATGTGACATCACTCTGTGGCACCTCATAAATCAGCGTTTCTCAACCTTTTTGAACCAGAGGACCTCTAAAATGTCTAAATTAGGAATTATAACACAGGTTTAGTGGTATCAGATACTCGGGCACCTCCAACAATAAAACCCTTGTTAAGAGAGCGCCTCTAATAACAAACTCCCACAATCTTATTTTTCAGGGTTTTGAATGAAAGAGGGAACCACAGACGCCAGTGCATCAGGGGTTTCAAACTGTGGTTCGTAACTGCAAAAGTAAGGAAACTTGCAATAGGACCTTTATTTTCGAAGATTTTAAAAACTTTGACATCTACTGTCCATTTTATGTGAACAATTTTCACTTCTTTACTTGCTTTACGCTATTTTTTAATTATGTCTGCGGACCATCTGCACCATCTTCGGGACCATAGGTTGAGAAAAGCTGTAATAAATTAATATTTTAGATAGGGCTGGACCCATACTTTTTGCACTTAGCGTAGCCTGCAAAACTTACGAGCAAGAAATAGGAGTAGACTAATCTCAAAATAAGAATTTGTTGTTTCACACAACAGGAAAGGGTTTATAGCTAATACCGGAGCGCACTTAACCTCTCTCATGCGATGCGTTTAGTAAATCTACAAATGTGGGAGCTTTTTTGAAGGCACGGAGAAACGTCATTGAACAAAACAGAACCCAAAGTTTGTGGGAAAAGAATATGATGTGGATTTTCGTTGAAGTAAACTGACAAACCCACAAACAAGCATGGCATGGCATGGCATGGCATGGCAAACTGCCATACCTGCAGCCATGTGGTAGGAATAATGCTACTAACGAAACACACAAGTATTGCATACGATGGATAAAGATACTGCTTCCAAGCACATGGGCATTAATATGACATACTACTATAGCACCGTAGGCCTACTTACCTAATCGTATCTCCACTGTCTTCCCATATTTATACACACTATTATGTTCACTAGATAAGTCACACACACTACACTACATAAAACAAACTTCACTTCAAACCGAAAATACAATTTAAGCATTCACTTCACGAACACAGCCATCGCCATTCACGCCAGGTACAACCCTGAACGACCTCTTGTAGCAGTTTCAAGAAGCTAAGCTTTTCCGACTATTAGCGATTATAGAGATCATAAAATAGGATTTTCTTTTTCCTTGCTTTGATTGATGGTACCTGTAAGATAGATAATTATAGGAAACAGAATTCGAATTTTAGCATCTCCTCCATACGTGTAGTAGCCTGCACCAAATCAATATGTTTCTTATTGTTTTTCTGCTTGTACCATAGGCCTATAGGTAGAGACCCCGGCCCCGATTTTAAGTTGGCCTACTTTGCACCCTGGGCAAAGGTTTGTATAACCGCCCCTTTTATTTTTACGTTTACCCCCACCCCACAGTTGTTTTAGTGTTAAGCTCGGATTTTACCCAAATATCGACCAATAGTATTACAATAGCATTTTATTACTACACATAATCAACCACTACCTAGGCTACACAAATATTCAAAATATTTTCCCTAAAATAAAAGTAATATTACTTTCTGGCAAAAAATGCATGATTGCTATTGTAACTTCATTTACAAAAAAAAAAATGCCTAAAAACTGTAAAAATATTTTGTACAGTAAATCTTCGAATTTTTACAACAACAAAAATTAATATACTTGGTAATTTTGAAATATATGCTAAATTATATTTAATTATGTTCATAAAGAATAATCAGGTACCGGTATATTAAAACCAATATTTTAGAACAAAAAAGTAGACATTTATACAAGGATGAGTCAATATGTATCCACACCCTTTTTTAAATTTATTGTAACTTATCTCATTTTTTCGACATAGTCCCCTTGCTTCTCAAAGCACTTGATCCATCACTGCACAAGCTTCCTAGTGCCCTCAAAGTTTTCCCGCTGAGTCGCAAGCCATGTATGCACCTCCTTTCTTCAGTTCTTGGTCTGCGGTGAATCAATGGCCCCTTAAGGCATCTTCAAGTGGGCCAAAAAGATGGAAATCTAACAGGGCGAGATCAAGGCCGTATGGAGTTTTGCAAAATAGTTTGAGTAGTGTGGGTGCCAGTATGTGGGCGTGCATCATCAAGCAACAGAACAACTCCTTTTGACAATAGGCCTCGACATTTGGTTCGAATTGCAGGCTTCAGCTCATTGCTCAATGTCTCACTGTAACATGCACTGTTTATTATTGAGCCCTTCTCCAAGTAATGTTGCAGTATTGGCCCTTGTGAGTCCCAGAAAGATGTGAGCATCACTTTTCCTGAGGGGGGTTGACTCTTTAATTTCTTTCGACTGAAGATGCAGGGTGTTTCCATTCCATGCCTTGGCGTTTGCTTTCAGGCTCAAAGTGATGTATCCAAGTTTCGTTTTCAGTGATTATTCGTTTCAAAAAAGCTTCACCTTCATTAGCATGGCAGTTCAGCATTGGCAGATGGACACATGATTGTGCTCGTGTTGTTCAGTGAGCTGTTTCGGACAGACTTTATGAAAGTCAAGCCTGTGATGAATAATGTCATATGAAAAACTATGGCTAATTTGCATATGGTTTAGCCCTTCGACAGTCACTGTACAATTTGTCTGAATCATGATATGCACTTACTCAATGTTGGCATCACTTTCCTCATCCATCACACTTGTCCGAACATTTTTGAACTTTTCAATCCATTCATACACACTTCGCTGTGGGAAAACATTGCCCCATATTGTGCGGAAAGTCTTTGATGGATTTATGCTCTTGGTACACCTTCAGACGACAAAACACAGATCACTACACGCTGTTCTTCTTACACTGAGTGGTGCAACCATATTTAATGTGCAACAACGCAACACCAGTGGAGTCATAATGGTCAAACATTCCACAAGCAGAGACAAATGAACAACATGCTCTCGTGCACAAGCACAAAGCAGTACAGCCAACCTTCAAATGATTAAACAAAAACTGCGGATACATATAGACTTAATCTCGTGGGCCTACTTTACAATGAAAAAATCTAACAATTCTTCATTATTTCAAGTTTAATTCTTATAAATCCAACTGGCATTAAGATTTTACAATTTTTTTTTTTCTGGATTTTCTTCTTTGCAAACTCATCTAAAATTTCTGAGGAGTTAATTTTCAAAGTTATATCTTTTGCAGTGCACATCGATGAAGAGGAATGATCTCTTTAACATAAAATAACTAGGGCCCAAATTGTTAGATTTGGGATTCCATAAAAACATTCATAAACATGTAGGCTTATGAGTGTGTGTTTAGGTGTGTGTGATCAGCATAGACTGAGAACAAAAAATTGTATAAAAACAAAATTTTATATTTGGGTTAGGTATCGTCTGGGGATATTACATAAGATTGGCGAAGACTTCCAGTGGCGGACGCAGAATTTTTTTCGGGGGGGGGGGGATTTGAATATGTAGAAAGAATACTTAAAAAATTAATTAACTTACATATATAATTAGTTTATAAAACTGGCCACTTAGAGTGCATAATATAGCCTTTTTTTCAAATTTCGGGGGGGATCTATCCCCCCAACCCCTCTGCATCCGCCACTGAAAACTTCCTCTTACCTTTTTCTACTGCACTTAGCATAAAGAAAATTTACTCTTCATGATTTGTTTGAAAACAAGTACAATTTTATTTAAATATTATAGACCTATACTACAATGTGTTTGACGTAAGAGTTGGCCAATCGTGGCTTCTGCATTGCAGAAACCCGCAGCTCTAATTCCAGAGTGATCGGGTAAAACATCTATGCAAATAAAGCCTCTAACAGTGTAATGATTCAGGTTCTCACGATTACAGTTAAAATTACAATGAAAATAACCTAGCACCTCATCACCAAGGGATGTCAACCAACCTGAATCTACTCAATATAATTAATGGGGAAGTCTAAAATAAATTTTGTGCATCCACACCCATTGAGTGTGTACAAGGTGCAGTCAAGTTTAAGGTATCCTATATTTTTCTCCAGAATGGAAACAGATGAAAACATTAAACAAAATCTTAAAAACAACTGGATAAATATGAATAACTGAGAATCATGGCATCTTTATTAACCAAGCAAAACTCCTCTGGCAGCAGCTGGAGTTACATACCGACTCAGATACATAAACAGAATTTAATCGCCCAGTTTCTTCCCATCCAAAAAACTAAACCCGTTGTTATTCATGGACAGTTGAGTTTTGCTCAATGAATGTGAAAAATGTGTTCAGTGCAACAATCCAAATCATGCTGCACAGTGTCAGTGGAACCACATTAAGATCTTGCAACTGGATCAAATGAATATTAAAAATAAACTGCATGCCGAATCCCATGGCAATGACTTACTGAACCAGAGCCGCTAATCCTTTATCAAGTAGCTCCTCAGTTTGTGTTAAGAGGTTGAGTACACCCTGTTCCAGATATCTTTACCGCAGGAAAATCAGAGGAGGGGCTGGGGATCGAACCCAGCAACACTAACCACTAGACCATGCAGGCAGTCCATGCAGGTTACATACAGACTGATCAAAATTGTAAAACAAAAAACTAGGACATTTTACCGAACAAAACAATACTCAAACTTTCTCCATGGGCTATTTTAGCATATTATACTTTACCATTAAATCATTAAAATTGTTACAATAATAATAAAATAATGCACTTGGAGATAAAATGTGGATATTACTTACTCAAACTAAGGTCACTACTCTTTTTCATACTTTTCAGAACTGTTAATTTGCTTCACAGGAGCTCCGGATTTTTCTTTCCTTATGTTTCTCTTACAAAACTCACTCAGTCCAAACATTAACAAACTAGTAATCAATAACAAGTAATGGCGTGCACAAGTCAGCGTTAGGCAATGATAGATTGAACCGACAGAAACACTATTATTTTCAGCCAGATGCCAACTTAATCCATGGCAATAACAAATAATCGTAAGACTCTCTAAGCCTGCAATCGGGTATCACCCATAGACAATTGACACTCTTGTTGCATGCAGTATACCACAGGAAATATATAACTTAACTAATTTAGGTGCCTCGAAAAATTGTCTCAGGACAATGGGCTCAAAACTGGGACGTCTGGTCAACCTGGTTATATAATGCAAAATGATGATGCCATTAATTAAATTCACTTGGAACGTGAAGACACACTGTAGTGGAACAATATTAATCTATAATAACAAGAGGAAGTGATTTTCTGTCTGCAATGCCCAGCAAAAGCTACTGCACCAAGAAATCTGAAATTTTGAAAGTAAATGGACTGAAGGGTGGCCGAATACACCTCTCAGCAGGATTTTTAATTTTCACTTTCCGTCGCAAGTTATGAGTGAAAAACTGGCAGGAAAAGTGAATTTTTGCGCTATCGAAGTATCAGTTTTCGGTAATACGTTTCAATTGTCAAATCAATTGCAATTTGGCATAACTTCAAAATAAAAGCATCGTGATATTTTCAATATATCGCATGGTATTACCGATCACTTCAATTTTGTGAGCTCACCCTGGTCGATTCGTTTCTTTAAATGTCAACACACACGCAGAGATTTGAAATTTTCAACACAAACGGAAGAGGGATAATGAATCTAGACCTGAACGGTCAAACATTGATCGATTTATATGGAACTCACTGCGCAGGGGTTTTCTGGGCCAGAGAACTCAAATTTGAGGTCTTTTTTCCCATGCTGCGCTTTCTAATCATGCAATGCACTTCAAAGCCAGATTTCTAGCTGTTTCATTAATTATGATTCATTTAGTTTAGTTCTATGAATGTTGCGCATGTAAGTATTAATAAATATAATGTTTTAATTATTTTGCTCTTAATTTTTAATATTCAAATTAATTATCGTGGGTAAAGCCGCGGGGATCTGCTAGTACACAATATCTTGGAGAACACTCACTACTACATTATTATTCATTACTTACTGGTAACTGGTTTTCGATAGGATCATTAGCTACGTCCAATTGCCACACTTCCATCTTGCACTACCTGGTGATGCTGTTGCTGTTTAATGAGTTTTCCCAATTAGGCCTAACTTGTTCTTCCCTGGGATGTCAAAATTCTGGCGGTTATTTCTATGTTTCTGTAAGTAGAGCTTCTCCCATATGGTCAACTGAATTGGATGATACAGATTTTTAAGTAGAGCTGCTTCCTTCACCACATCATGATCAGAATTCCATACATGTGTAGCTACTACGGACTTTTCGATTTCCCCCGTCTAATATATCTGAAATGCTCTTTCCATATTAAGGTTGCAATCTTTTCTTGTCCACCAACTGTGTATTGAATCCATTTGTTTCTACAATATTTACTATTTGTTGGTAATCTTTTTCATATTCTCTCTTAGTGCGGGGGATGTGAACCAGTCTATGGGTTAAACTGTTGAATATTGCTTGTTTATGTTTAACCCAAGAGCACATAGACAAGCAATATTGAACACCCTATCTCACAGACTAGTTCACATCCCCCTCAGTAAGATAGAATATGAAAAAGAATACCAACAAATAGTAAAGACTGCAGAAAAGAATGGATTCAATACAGAGTTGGTGGACAAGACCAACTGATTACTAGTAAGCAATGAATAATAATGAAGTAGTGAGTGTTCTCAGATATTATGTATTAATAATGTTGCCATATTTTCAGTCATTCATATACAATCCCGTTGCTTTTAAATTTTATTTAAATTTGTTTACCTGTTTCTGTTATTACAGATTGGAAACCTTGGAAGTTGACTGCACCTCATAATAGACCACCATCTTTGGATAGCTGATGACTTGATGAAGCTGTAATGGAGAAGAAAAGTTTTTTTTAGACAGCCTTAAGTTAAAGAAGGCTTTGTAATATGCCAATAGCATTAGAGATTTACACTATAAGTATACCATTACTAAAAGCCATTTACTTTTAATACTGTCTGAAAAGTAACAAATTATACTTCTCTTTAACAAACTCTGTGTCATATTGCATTATGAAGTAAACAACCTACAGCCTACAATCAATAATGGTATTTTGAAGGAAGGCAGAAGTCACAATGAGTACCATTAATATGTACAGTATTAGTGGATGCCTAAACATTGTCCTACATAGAGGTTAAGTAACACCGATTTTATTCTGTTCATGGGATTAAAGTATTGCATGGCATCACAAATATCCCACTCTTAAAAAAATCTCACTTTCAATTCTCTTATCTTCAATTTTTTTTTAATAATTCTGAATACGGAAAAACACTCTGTTCAATTTTACAAATATATTATATAAATACTCACATTATAATCAGTCATTTGTACAATTTATACATGGATACATTTTTAAAACATCATTTGGTGATAGACAAAAAATTAAGACACAATCTTCTAAGCAAAATGTACATTATACTTACATCTAGAGAGACAATCAAAATTTGATGTGCACAATTTTACTTTCTCACATATACCTAGCATAGAGAAAGTATTGTGATCACGACAAAAATTTAAATCAAAATATCGCCTGGAAAACATCTTTCACAATGTCTAGTAGCCCTTAAAAAGTATTTCTGGAATTACGTCTGTCAGTCTATCAGTGAAAATCCGTTTCAGGTAAATGGTTCATTCCACAGATTCTATTATATGGTTATGCATTTTGTTTGATTCTTATTGCTATTCCTAGAATTTGGTTTCTATTACCACAACAAAAGTGAAGTTTTCAAGGAGACTTTTTTTAATATTTTGGTTTTGAAAGAAAGAAAAAAAAAACTAACGATTTCAATCAGAGTAGGCTAAATTTCAAAACTTTTATCTACTATTAATAAAACGGCCATAATTGTTTTTCTGCAAAAAGTACATAGTGGATTTTTACTCTTGTCCTTTTTCAACTTTTTTAGGTTATTTCCATTATGGTAGAAAATAAGAAAACCTAGTACAGTCAGAGTCTGGGGAAAACCCTAGTGAAAAATAATTAACTTTATTTCAGAAACTAAAACAGTTGTTGTTTTGTGGTTTTCACATTCAGAAAGAGAAACTGAAAAAGTTTCTTGTTTACTCTCTATTCAAACTCAATAAGAGCACCATTTGTGGCATGGACTGCATTTAGACAAAACTCACCTCCTGCTTTTCTGAAGCCAATGATTGGGCATCGTAATTCTGCCAAGTCTGCCCACAGATACATGTTGATACTCTCGATCCTTGACAAATCCTCATAATAAGAAGGGTATTGGCGTCAAGTCTAGTGATCTTGGTGGTCATGGTGAAGGTCCACCTCGGCCAATTCAGAAGCTCAGAAAATTCTTTGTCAAGAGAGGTGCATAAGATGTTGGACAGAAGATAGCATCACTGGAGCCTTTTTTCTTCAGTAGAGCCTACAGTTAATGCAACTACATACTGGAGCAGCATGCCTTTGTGCAGTTTTCACAAGAAATCATTTTCCAATTGGATGGAGCCCCTCCTCACTACTCCAACATTGTACGCACAACCTTTCATGAAAGGTTTCCTGACTCCTGGATCGACCAAGGTGGACTTATACTATGGCCACCAAGATTGTCAGACTTAACCCCACCAGATTTCTTTATGTGTACAGGTAGGGGAAAAAAAAAGTCTCTTGTAGCTAATTTCAGACCCTTGTTCACACCAGTGTCCATGCGTATTCCTTAGACCTTTTGTAGTTGGACAACAGCCAATGCAGCTCTCTCATTATCGACTATAAATGTTTGGTTAGGTACAACCTATAATGTGATTTAGTCGCGAGTTTCGCAATCCAGTGATATGTAAATAAATGTAAGAGATGTAACGGAAACATTTGTTTTCACAAGCAATGCAAATTACATGACATTATTTCTCAAATCAAGCAATTTTTGGCTGTAGTCTCCTTGTCAATCACTTGATTCATAACAGACTCTCAAGGAACGTTGGTTGTTAAGCGGTTCCATAGCATAATGACAGCGCCTTCGACTGGTAAGTAACACGTTCTCGGATTGAATCCTGCCAAGGAAAGACTTTTTTGTTTCCTTAATTCACATTGTTTTCCCACTACTTTTCGATTGCCACAATATTTAACTACTTAATTAACAGATTATTCCCTAAAAATGAATTTTACTAGCTTCTTTTCTAATGGGTTTCGAAATGGGCTAACAAACAGTCGACACTAGAACAAATTTCAATACATTCCCTGCTATCATGTGAATGCCGCTAGGTATGGGCAGTGGCTCATATCGGCAACATAGATATTTTAGTCAGGACCTGCTTTTTTTTCCCTGCCTGTACATGATTGACTGTATCATTATGTAACTGAAACAGATTTACAATACCAAATCACTGAAGCGATAGCATTTGGGACTCCAGAGATACTCTAACACGTGTGGCAGGAGGTTGAATTTTGTCTTGATGTAACCTGCACCACAAATGATTCTGAATAGAGAATAAAGACAAATTTTTTTAGTTTTCTTTCTGAATATGAATACAGCAATAAATGTTTTAGTTTATGAAATATAATTAAATAATATTCACTAAGTTTTCCTCAGATACGGTGTATATATGTTATACATATGTTTTTAGGTTTTTTTTGTAATTGTGCCTTGTAAATTATCTTTAAATGTTATTATTACCATTGTTTTCATGTGACTGATTGAGGATGGATTGAGATGCAAGTTTTTTGTTAAAATGTGTTCAATCTTAGAAAGATTAGATAACAGAAGCAGGAAAACAATACTTCCAGAACGATACATCAGGGAATTGCTGTAATATTTTATGAACTGTTTTGAACTCCAATACGCTTCAGGAATGATTTTGCCCATGTAACATTAAGTTTAACATTACCTCCATTTTCCTCCAGCAGGCCTGGTTCAAACTGCATTAGCACCTGTTTAGCTGTAGCAATAGCAAGGAATGAAGACACCCTTTCTCCAGACTTCACAAGATCTCGAATGCACTCTTCAACCACTTCATCATATTTTCCTAATCTTCTGGGACGACCTCGAGGACCATAGTTAAGAGAAGTTATGTCTTTCTCACCGTTTGGGGACATTTCACATTCACCTGTTACCAGCAGGTATTTATCTCTTAAACCACAGATAGTACTTTCTGGTACCACATGACCCAGTATTTCACTAAAATGTCTGCATGCTCGTCGGCTACCATGCTCTGCTGCATACTTGCCTATCTCAGCTCGGAGCTCCGGGCTGAAGAGAGTATAATTACCTCGCTTTTGCCCATCAGAACTTTGTTTCTTCTTTGGTGACCGTCCTCCTCTTCTACTTTTCTTCTTTGGAGTTGCATCAACACTAGGTGCATCAGAATCTTCATCAAAAGTGCACTCTTTCCTACGAATAGATTTTCGTTTCTGAGGAGATCTTTGATCACTTGATAGATCCTCTGATGGTTTTTGCTTTAATTTAAGTGGAACTTGAAGTTGATGCTCTTGTTGCCCCGGTTGTTCTTCAGTCTGCTGTGGAAAAGAAGGCTGCGATAATTCTTCCTGGTGTTGTATTTGTTGCTGATGATGTCCTTCCCCCTTCTGTTGATGTTCATGGGAGAACCGTACTTCTTGATGTGTATGCGATGGAATTGTGCTCGAAGGAATGAACTGATGCACCAATGACGAGGCATTTGAATCATGAGTGGGATTATGTGAATTCATCCTCATATCGTTTATGTTTGTGTGGTAGTATGCAACAGACGTTTCATGATTTGGTGGATGTTCAAAGATTTGTTGAGGTTGTGAAATTGTTCCATAGTTATTTGTAAGTACTTCAGAGCAAGGAACAGCTGGTTGTGTCGTGGACTGATGAAGAATATGAGACTGCACCTGTACTGATGGATGTGGCATTGGAGGAGGAACAAATGGTTTATGAGAAGATACATCTTGTACTAGTTGGCTATTGTACGGTGAATAACCCTGCCTTGAATGTTGGAGGTTATGCTGAACAGGTGAATCATGGCTAAAAGTTACTGAGTTCTGGTTCATAGCAGTTGGTGTTGCAGATGTATGTTGTTGAAAAGGCATTGTTACAGAAGATACTGTTCCTCTACTAGAAATAGGCTGAAATGGGTAGGCACTGGGGTTTGGCACATGAGATCCAGAAAAAGTTTGAGTTGATGACTGAAAATTGGGGAACAAATTAGACTGGCAAGAATTGTTATATGTACCAGTGCCGACATTACTCGCGTGAACACTATTCAACACATTAAGTGAGGAATGTAGGATGTCTATTGTCTGCATTGAAGTACCACCAGATTCTTGATTGTTAGTAGAATTTTGATGCAATTGCTGCTGACACATTGGCTGCTGTGAGGAATGTTTCTCCAAATACAATTTTCTGAATTTACGAATTGTACACTTCTTAGGTGGAAATAACATTTTCTGGGAATAATGTTCTATTGCTGCTGTAATACCAAACTGACATGCATAAGCTCCAATTTCATCCTTTAATTCAGGAGTAAACTTATTTTTATGAGCTGCATTATCAGCACCACTGTTTGGTTTTCTTACTTCATTATTATTGAGTTGTTTACTTTCTATTTCAGGATGATGGTTTAGATACAATTTTTTGAATCTTCTAACCCAACCACGACGTACTTCTTGTCCTAACCTTTCTGTAAAATGGCTTGAAGCCATATCTACACCAAAACGTTCTGCAAACTGGCCAATCTCTTCCTTAAGCTCTGGTGTAAAAGCTCGATATAACTTAACTATGTCACGTATAGTACTTTCACTTACTGTTGTTCCCAACTGTTCAGAAAAATGGCGAACAGTTTCCAAACTTCCATGTTCTATTGAATATCGGGCCATTTCCTCTTGAAGATCCTCTGGATATTTCTGATATTTTCCACGGCGTCTTCGCTGTTCTTTTGTAAGTGCCATAAGCTCTCTAACTGCTGCAACAGTGTTTGCTTGTAATTCAGCACGTGATTGATCTTTAGGCAACGATTCCTGGCTAGGATTCATCTTATGATTGGATATAGATAACAGCCATTCTCTACGATCAAGATTACCTGTAAACACAAGAAAATGTTATTTATCTTCATGTGATCTTTTGCGAAGTACAGTGGACACTAGAAATAACAGAGTATATCAAAGATGACTGGCAACTATTAAGATATTAAATCAGGACAATAATTACAAACACAATGCACTTTTATTGCATATGTAAATATATACCATATTTACCCGCATAATAGACACACTTCTTTCAAAACACTTTTATAACAAAAAACCAGGGTGCATCCTTTATGTGAGGGAAAGAAAATTTGGTGAAAGAAACACATATTAAAAGATGTGCCAACCAACGATCGATAGCATACATAATGATATAGTGACCACAACTAATTAAAGGCTAGTTTACACGACGAAATTAGGTTTCGTAACTTAGTTTTTCAACTGTTTTTTATTTGAATGCGCAAGCGCAAAATAAACTGGCGACAATGAGTTACGACACTACGCAGTTTCGGCTGATTCCAACTCTTCACGAAACTATAAAAGTAATTTCTATATTTTACGCATATTTATCTTGTTCGCATTTTGTAAAATGAAGTAGGGAAGTGTTGAAATTGTGAAATGCCTGGATTCATACGTATATGAGGGATTTCAACAACTTGAACTTCAGAAATAAGATGAAACGTGCGGTTGCATAGTTTTAAATAAAATGGGTGTAATTAGTTTCACGAAATCACTTTCATGAAAGTGGTTACGAAACCTAGTGTCATCGTGTAAACTAGCCTTTATATATAGATTGTATTGCACATATGATGATCAATAGTTAGCAATTGCATAAACAGATGAGAAACGCATACATTACACACAGACACTGTAAATTCATGTCCAGCAGCTCTGTTATCGTGTTCTTCCACTAATATGATGACCAGGGCCCGGATTCTAATGACATTCATCCTTTTATTGATGCTGCATAGACATTGCCAACTTGTGGATAAATCCTAATCATGGACTGTAGATTATAGAAATGCATTTTTATTAGGTCATTTTTTGTCATTTTATGCCATTTTATTTTTTTAGGGCATTTATTTCAATATTAGGTCATTATTTTGTCATTTTCGTGTCATTTGCTCCCTTATTTAGTCATTTTCATGTATTTACATCGAGTGTATTAACTTATTTCCATCGCCAGCGGTAATGTCTTTGAAGTATGTGTATTTATTTTTTATGCAAGAAGGAAAAATTCGGCGTTAAAGTGTTGACATGTCTCAGTCGGAAGTGAGAATCAAAGAAACGCCAAAATTTTGTATTATATTACTATTGTTATTAGATTGATTTGGCACCAGAGGCTTCCACCTGCTTGGATTTGAGAGTGCAAACTACTGTTTACCCTTAATAAACAATACTATAATCCGGCAGACCACAAAAGGATGTGCTGAATTTTGAGTCACCAGTGCCTCATAGTAGGGTACCTTATGTCATCCCGTGGGCTCCTTCGTGAAGAAAGCAACACACCTATATTTTCAGTTTCTATGAAGTCTACGGATACCCGAACCACTTGATGCTACTCTGGGGGTCGCGTCTGAGTCGCGTGATGACGTCATCAAAATGGCGGACGTCGCGTTTCACAGAAATGGCCATAACGTGAAACCTATTTGAGATAGAGACTTGCAAAAAACGGTTTTGAAATCACAATAAAATGCTCTACATTATTGTTTCTTACACGTATGGAGCTAAGACGGCATATTCTACCGAAAAATTACACTTTTTGTTGGAAAATTGAAAAAAAATGGTCCTGTAGAATGTGTTCTCTTGAAATTTCAATAGAAGATGATGCCGTGCCATAAATTACATGCAAACAAATTTTTTGAAGAGTTTAATAATGATACTATTCCCGTTTACCAGAAGTTTCAAATGTCACTCTTTTTAGGATAGCGTATTTGGGAGAAACTACATACATGTGATAGTGTGATATTTCACTTCTATCAAATTAATAGAAGGAGTTGTTTCTAGAAATAGAAATTTTAACTGTGAGTTAGGCACAAGAAAGGCCTCTTTTATGCAATTTTTCAGATTTTTTGAAGGGTATCCATCAGAGATATTTAAGCCCAAAAATAGTCAAAATCTGAAAAACGATAATATTTAAGGCCGGTTTTGAAATAAGGGATGTATTTTTGGGAGCTGATTTTTTCCTCACAGACAAATCACATGCAGGTTTGAACATAAAAAAAATTTGAATGTTTACAATCACTTCCTTCTCATATAAAATTTGGACCAAAAAGTTATTTTTTTTTTAAATTACCCTAATTTCAAAATCATATTTTCATATGAAAAATTTTGTGTTGAAGAAATTACTAAAATATTTCTAAAAGCAAGCTTCAATAGTTATAAAATGACTCATAATTCAAATTTCTATCTCTTATGGTTGTTGAGTTATATGTAGTTTCTTCCAAATACGGTACCCTAAAAGGTGTGATATTTCAGTTCTATCAAATTAATAGAAGGAGTTGTTTCTAGAAAAAGAAATTTTAACTGTGAGTTAGGCACAAGAAAGGCCTCTTTTATGCAATTTTTCATATTTTTTGAAGGGTACCCTTCAGAGATATTTAAGCCCAAAAATAGTCAAAATCTGAAAAACGATAATATTTGAGGCCAGTTTAGAAATAAGGGATGTATTTTTGGAAGCTGATTTTTCCTAACAGACAAATCACATGCAGGTTTGAACACAAAAAAAATTTGAATGTTTACAATCACTTCCTTCTCACATAAAATTTGACCCAAAAAGTGATTTTTTTGGAAAAATTTACCCCAATTTCAAACTCATATTTTCATATGAAACATTTTTTGTTTAAGAAAACAATAAAATATTTATAAAAGTACGCTTGAACAGTTACAAAATGGTTCATAATTCAAATTTCTAACTCTTATGGTTGTTGAGTTATGAAAATATATTTTGCAATCAGCTACATTCGCAAAAAATGTGTTACACCAGGATTGAAAAATGGACACCCCTGGGAAACCAAGAACACAATAATTTTTTGGAAACTTGTTTTGACATCTTGAAACATGTATGAACTCATATACAAAAAAAAATATTTGTTTCTAAAATGGTCATGCAACCATTTTTAAAAAATTTGGATGGTTTCATATGGAATGACCCTTTTACAAAAACTATCACAGAATTAAAACTATTGACATTGGAAACTTCTGGTAAACGGGAGTAGAATCCTTATTAAACTCTTCAAAAAATTTGTTTGCATGTAATTTATGGCACGGCATCATCTTTTATTGAAATTCCAAGAGAACACATTCTACAGGACCATTTTTTTCAATTTTTCAAAAAAAAGTGTAATTTTTCAACAAAAAGTGTAATTTTTCGGTAGAATATGCCGTCTTAGCTCCATACGTGTAAGAAACAATAATGTAGAGCATTTTATTTTGATTTCAAAACCGTTTTTTGCAAGTCTCTATCTCAAGTAGGTTTCACGTTATGGCCATTTCTGTGAAACGCGACGTCCGCCATTTTGATGACGTCATCACGCGACTCGGACGCGATCCCCAGAGTAGCATCAAGTGGTTCGGGTATCCTTAGACTTCATAGAAACTGAAAATATAGGTGTGTTGCTTTCTTCACGAAGGAGCCCACGGGATGTGATTTTCTTACATAAGGTACCCTACTATCAGTGCCAGTATAAATTTCCGTGAGGAAAGAACATTCACAACATTACAGTTATTTCAGTTTTTACAATTATGTAGAAACTAGTATATAACTTTATGTGTACAATATTTTTTTTATAAATAAAATATCAGTTTTTGGGTCGTTTTTTATAATTATTAAGTCATTTTCTTTAAAATTTAGGGTCATTTTATAGGTCATTTTTCAAACAATTTTAGGTCATCAGAATCCGGGACCTGATGATGACTTTCATCCTAAAACTCCTGACAGTAGTAGCCAGCATTTCAATTCCCTCTTCACCATCAGAATTGTTCGAATCATTTTCATCGTCAGCACTAGGAAATCCTGCTTTCCTCGAACAGTTTCTCATAGCCTCTGGTTTCACATGTTGCCAGCTTGCAGCAATCATATCACATGCCTGTTTGATATCAATGCAGTGCGGTTTTACCAGATTCCTTTCCAAGTTGTTTATTATCCTCTCCACTTGGTTGGTCCTGTGGCACTTTATTAGTCCCATATCTAACAGTTGCAGAATGCAAGGAAGAAGAACACCTCTATATTTTGCAGAACTGGCAGTTGTTTATGAGCAGTGCAGTTATCTACGTTCCTTTTCTTCTGTTTCATGTCTGCATCTAGTTTTAGAAGCCATTGTGCGAACAAGGTCCCCGTCATCCAACCCTTCCTATTTGGATTGTAGTCAACTAAAACAGAAGAAGAATATATAATAAGGCTTGAGCAATTATTACAGATCCAGAATGTTGATATCACTGCCAGTTTTCGAAAAAATTAAAAAAAAAAAAAATCCTTACCTGGTAAACTTTTAACATTTTTGAAGCATCTAGGGTTGAGACTTTTCCCTATAACCAAAGGCCGAAGCTTGTGTGTTCCTGTCATATTTACATAGAGGAGGGCAGTCATGCACCGTTTCGATTTTTTCCCTCCACGACACTTCTCTTCTTTAAATGACATGTATTTCAGGAAGATGCTGGTAAAACATCCCAGTCTCATCAGCATTGTAAATATCTTCTGGCGAATATTTCTCAGTGATTTTTTTATTTCATTACTGAGCCAGAGATTTGCGTCATTTGTTGGTGCAGATTTCTATTACCCTTGAATTAACTTAAAAGTTATGCCATGACGGTCTCTAAAGCAGACAAGCTACCCATTGCTAACCTTGAAGTCCTCCACACCCAGCATGGTAGCAAACTTCTTAGCTTGACTACAAATCAATGGTCCGTTTACTGGAATGTTTAAAGCCCTTTTTTCATTGAACCATTTCAAGGTTGCAGCATCCATGTCAGTAAATGTTGCCATTTTCATTCGTTTTGTAGTAGGATCCAAGGCATTTGAATTGAGAGTTTCCTCAATCTCATTCCTTTTCTTTAATAAAGTCGCCACCATAGATTGTGAAAGCCCATACTTTTTTGTTGCTGCAGTTTGATTCATGCCTGCGACAATGTCTTTAATTACAGCTAGTTTCTGCTGAAGGCTAATTTGTTTACGAGAAGTCATGCTGACAGAAAAGCACAACAATACATGAACAACACCAAACAAACTTGCTGTGCAGTGTAGGCACTGACTGGCGACCAGGCAACTGGCTTACTCCATTGTGCACGTGAGGGAGGGAAACACGATCAAGGTCAAGGAAGGCGAATCCACCTTTTAAATGAGGCGGGGGAGTTCATGATTTGCACTTTCACAATCTATTTTTATCGTTGTACTGAGGAAAAGGTATTTTACGGGGATTCTAAATGTAATCGTAATGGAGAGGTTTATTGTTATTAAGAGTATCGTAAAACCGAGGGGAATTTTACATTATTTTAATGGAAAGAATACTGGGACCAAAATATTTTAACGTTATAAAGAGTATTATTGTTATATTGGTAATCGTTGTATGAAGATTTCACTGTAAATATGAACAGCAAAAAATTCTATAAGTAAGTTATATAAAAAAATTTATTTTTTAGATTATGTTATTTCATAGATTATAATTTATTTCACTCAGTTATTAGCAGAAATTTAAGGAACCATTTATACCACAGGAATTCAATATTGTTCTTCCTACTTTGCATTTTTTTCATTTTCCTTATTTTATCCAGGTATTAGATTAAGGTTATATTTTGTTTTATGTATTTGTATTTAATTGTGTAGTATGTAATATAAATAACTGAACTGAACCTGAACACGAGCACTTGCTCATTCGGCTAATCATCTGATGTATCTTTCTCGTGTTTCATAAATAAATAACTAGAATAAATAAATAAATCAGTAATTCTCCAGAGTAACACACATCAATAAGTACATTTCTGATAAGCTTATCCTATTTGATTTCTGAAGATTTTAATTATTTTATCACTAGCAAAACTCACAGTTCTGCTCATGTTACCCTGTAATTCATGGAGCCATGATAAATAACCTGGCACAATAATTTCAGCATGGGTTCTGTCCTTTGCTTCTTATTTGGTATAATAATTATCAAGGTCAAGCTTAAAACAAAACAGACACAAAAAGAAAATAAGTTAATACAAACGTCACATTTATTTTCATTCTTTATATTTGCTGTGCATTTAGCATAACACTGTTTCAATTGTGATTTGAAACCACAATATTAACAAATTAGGCTCTAATATATTATCAAACCAATAAAAATCAATAAAATGAATAAAATATTGCATACACTGATGCTCTACTAAGTTACAGTTTTAAAAAACGCAGGACTAGTTTCGGGAGTTTTCTCCCATCCTCGGCTGCTGGTCAGTTCAACAGTTTTTTAAAACTGTGACTTAGTGGAGCATCAGTGTATGCAATATTTTATTCATTTTATTGATTTAGTATGTTCCACTGTTTACATTACTTCGTTTTTATTTATTCTATGTTATCAAACATTAACTTTTATAATATAAACCAGCATAAGCAATTTAAAAATCTTTTTCTGGTATCACTTGGATTAAATTTCTTTTCCTGCAACTAATCCCACACACAAATTTTTAAATTTGTAGAGTTACTGAAATGGAAGCCAGCGCATTACTGTAGTTAACTTTTAAGAAGTACACAGGTCACACATGTTCTAAAAAGAAGAAATGACTTCAATCAAGATCAACTTCAGGTTTTTTTTATATGTTCTCTAATCTTTCATCATAAATTTCACATAAATCAAGGAAAGATTTGAAAGTACAAAACAGTTCAATTTTAGTGAGATAATTAAGGTGTATGCTTCAAACTATCAAAGATCACACTCACCATACCTTGTTTCAGCAGCCTCTTCCTCCTTTTGAGCACAATTCTTTTCTGCAGTCTTTCCTCTCTTTCAGTGATAATTGGAAGAGGTTCTTGTCCTTCAAGAGTACCCTGGCGACAAGCTTCTTCTGTATGTTTACGCTGATGAATTCGAAATGATATCTTAGATGTAAAAATTTCTTCACAATGACGACACTGTAATTTATAAAATATACAATTATGAAAACCACCTGAAACATCTGATGCCTTATGAAATACATGCACAAAATATGACTGCAAATTCGCAATTCAATGCAAAGGATGTACATAACTCGTACATAACTAGATCTACGAACAGACCAGCACCTTGGTCGTGAAGGAAGTTCTGGTGCCTTGAAACGTATTAACTTACTGAAAATCCTTTGCTAAATCTGTCCTTGCAATGTTACAGTCATTGTAAAAATATCTAGAAAGATCAATAGAAGAAGCTGCAAATAAATGTGGTTCTGTGTCAGGTAAGCATACAAAAACTAAATCATTGCCACAGAATAAAAAAACAAGCAACAGCTGCATCTAACGTTAGTTAATGGGCTTAAAATACAATGTAAATAATGGACAGAAAAACAAATTTAATTTCAGACCATAGCTTCTCTTAAATACGAGCACTCCGGCTTGGATGTGTAATATAATAAAAATGTATATCCTGAGAAATAATAAAGATATTTATTATCGGTTTATTTCTACACGTAGGAAAAACTGAAAATGGTTGAATCTATATTACACCTCTCTCCATTTGTTTTGAAGTATTGCAGGTTTAACATTATTTATTTATTATTTAATATGCTCAGAATATAATATAATAGTCAATAGCTGCTTGAAAGTGATGGCGTAGGTCTGGGCAGATCATGAACTGGTGAGTACTACACATGATTCTTGATAACGTCTCTTAGGTATAGTTAAGCAGCTTAAGGCTGAGCTTTTAGATGGCCAAGAAATCAGAAACCTTTTCCAACCATGCACCCTGGAAAATTAAAAGTCCAAGAAATTTTGCATAATGTCAAGAATCAAGTACGTACCAACACCAGTTCATGATCTACCAGACATATGACATCACACTCGAGCAGGTACTGACAATATTTTACAATTAGGAAAGCTACAAAACACATGGAGGTACAATACAAATCCAGTGTCTGTCTCACTGCTAACGGCACTAATGGTGCTCAAAAACATTTTCAGTTTCTGTACTTGTGGAAATAAATCACCAACAAATATCTTTATTACTTCTGACGATATAAATTTTTATTATATTATACATCCAAGTCAAACATGCTATATGTAAGTTCTGCACTTAATATTAAGGTGTAAGCTGATATTCCATACACACCTGTAATATACTGCTCTGCAACTTCCTCCTTTGGTATAACATTTGGGTAGATTTTTTGCTTGCTGTCTCATTACAGTTTTCTTTGTCTTCCTCCAGATTGCTGACTGGGCTCCGACCGAACATAATTCTAAAGGGAGACGACAAATCTCCACTAATTTTTGTACAGTATTCAAAAAGGAACTTTTCTAACTCCAAATCCCAATCAGCAGGGTTCGCTTCTACATACTCTTCAAGAACTCTTCCAACCCATGAACACTGACTCATATCATCATTCAACAAAGACAATAAGTTATTTAGATTTGTTTCACATGTTGATATAACTTGTGGCATCATTAAACCACAAGCCAGTAAAGTTTCTTGCAGTTGTGACACACTTTCTTCATACTTCAGTTTTATATCATTTAACATTTCTTGTGTCAATCCTACAATTCCACATTTTGCAAATCCAAATGTGCAAAATGATTTACAAATAAAATCTGAAAAGAGATCTATTTTGTTATTGCTAGCTGCTGCACGAGCTATAAGCCATCGAGAAAATGGATCTGCCATTGTAATAATAAATTCATTTTGTAGATCCGTTTTTGGATAGGGACCATAGATCTTCAGTTCCACCTGTAATGAGGAAAAAATATATAAATTAAATTTTAAAAATGTTAAGGTGTTCATCTTATGTATACATCCTTTTCTGTGTTACAACTCAGATGGACATAGTCAGCCAAAAAAATCTAGGCACTTTGTATACCTAATTCAGCTTAATTTTGGATCAAGAACATTTGAGCAAGTTCATAACGTGACTGCTATCATCCTAATTGAAGCACTATGGCTTTTCACATACCTCAGATTTTTAGGTTCTGTAAAACTAAATTGAGGCCTTTTCAGTCCCTATTTTAGGATTTTGTATGTTTTCTTGTATCAATCAAAGACAAATTCGGAAATGGATGGCATGTATACAATACTGTACTTTTATTACCTTTAAAAATCATTCATAAATACGCCTGTGTAACAGTGACAGGAAACAAGGGCATCATTCAACAACTAGCAGTTAATTCCCCTAAAATTTGTTCAAAGACTTGTCTTTCAAAATTCATTAACAAGACTGAAAATTTCAGATCTCAAACTTCTAGCTTAAAGTACCTCCCAGATGACCCATGCTGAAAACATTTTTGCCTTGAAAATTCTATATTCCTTGTTCATATATGACCCTGCAAGCATCACATTCCGAACCAAGCCTCACACTCTGAAGTAAGCATACTACCAATTTTCTTGCAGTAGACTACTTCTTCAGGATTTCAATTTAGCATGATCACTTGAATTGACAAACAAAAGTATCCAACAACTATACAAACAGAATGTTATCCGGAATTGTATCACCAGTGAATAATAGATCATACTGGCTATTTTTTAACTGACATGATTGTGCTACATCTGACAATGGTCTTTTGTAAGGATTAGGAGAAGATGCAGATATCTGCCACATGAACTGCTATGCTATTTCATCAACAATTTGCTTTGAAATAAAATAATACACATGCTTAGATTAACAGACTGAATCAGGTCTTTCTAATGCTTTGGGACCTATGTATAACATAACAGTTGAAAGTAAATTACATACTCATTTCTGTAACAGAGCTGACAAAAACTGCTTTGTGTTTTTAGACTAAAGCCACCAATCTTGGCAGAGATAGAAATTTCATACTTGGAACTTGAAAGCCAGTGCCTTACCAACTGATCCACCCAGGCATACTGTTAGGAGGAGGTTTGAGATGCAGTATGTGGCAAACTCGTATTGTCTTTATTACTTCTCATGATGTAAATTTTTATTGTATTATACACCCAAGTCGAACATGCTATATGTACAGGGAAAAGAGAGAGAATTGATTGAAGGCCATAGGTCTGGCAGTCATACCTCTACAACAGAATTGGTGATGAGAGTTCGAGGAAAGATGGGATTATTAGCAAATCTTACCAAGTATCTAAGTATAGTGCTGATATGCTGGACATATGAGAAATAAACTTCGCCACTGAAATATCAGTAAAATCATTAGAACGTAACTAAGAAGATGCTCGTAACTGCCTTATATTATTAGTATATTATACCTATGTATCAAAGAGAGGGATAATACTGATATGAAATGTTCATTTTGGGTTCCAGGGTTAGGCCACATCATGTAATTAAATTCTAATATAATACTGCCCTTCACTACCACAATGACAAAACATACAATTTTTCAGAAACATATAGGTGTTACAGCGAGACAAGTTAAATAATAAGATGCACTGTAATGTTGAGGGCGCTGAGTTAGCTTTCGTAAACAATTGCGTATCGTAGAACTTTCTAGTCCGCTCATGCGCAGTAGTTTTCTTCCCTTTCTCTTTTCTTCCGCGCTGATCTAGTTGAGAGACCTCAGTGTGTTGGCGGCCTTTCTTCAGGATGTAACTTCTTTAAATTTGTCTGCTTTAGGCAGACATGGAAATGCTGGGTAAGTTCATGTATCTCCATAATTAAAATTAAAGCTAATTTTATTGTTCTTTTGCAAGGCTTCACCTTCGTTATGTCTTAGTTAATTATCTATTTCTGCCGCGGCAATTCATACAAGGGATCGCGTTTCTATGTTTCACCCTTGGCTCACTTCATTATACTTAATGTTCTTTAAAAGATGATTATGAAGTTAATCTTTCATACTCTGTTTCCAAGATAGAACGTTATTTTTATTGCTATAAAACTTATACATATTCTACGTGCTGCTGTATAACGAGTAGCGTTCATGTAGATCAAGGTCTGGGTCATTCACCTTGTGTGGTGTTGAAATGTGTAACGCTAAGCTTTCTTCCATTCTAGTTGCTTCATATTTCTTTTTCTGATCGTATTAGCTTACGTAAATTTTTGATTCTATTGCATTGTCTTTTATCCAGATTTATTCTTGTCTCTGTGAAATTTACTAAGTTATAAAGTATTCTAAATTTAACATGTCGTAGTTCTGAATGTTCATAAGAAATTCTGTTTATTCTACATGTAAATTACCAGTCCTAAGGCTATAGTCAAAATACGAAAAAGTAATGCTAGTCAATGTGATTGTGATTGAATAAAGAAATGTTATAAAATTTATAGCGGTTTTCGTAAATTCATATTTTACTCTGATGTATTATTGTTTGTCACGATTATGCTACCGTAAGTCCCAGTTAACTATATTATGTAATTTCATGCATAGTGTCATGTTTATTGTAGTGCAAGTTCTGGTTGTCTAATTCTGTAGCAGTCATGCGTATACTTTAGTTGATTCATCATATTTTCTCTCGTTATATTGAGCTTCGCGTGTATGGTACAGTCCTTGCAGCAAGTTTTCTGAGTACGTTCCTTATGCCTTTTATTATTTGAAGGAATTCTACGGATATTATCGGCGTAGCGCTGATTTCTTTGATTAAGGTAATCTAGAGGTTATCTACGCTTTGGGTATCCGTGTTTTCTGAATTTTAAGTTCCGGCTGGGTTGCGTATTCATGATCTTGTTTTTCTGCAGTTTTCTTTTCTAATTAAATATTCCGTGCTGTCATGTTTGAGTATCTAAATTTATTATAGTCCTGTATTGGGTGACTGTACCTTTTTCTAGAAATTATAGTTTGACAATTTAGAAAGATTTTGCATAACCTTTGGTATTAATGCCGCTTTGGAATTCTCCTGGTTTCATGTTTTTGCTTTTGATATTTTAATCTTGAAATTGATTTTCGGTTTTGCTCTTTGTTTCTCCTTCTGACATCAGAGTATTTTTGGAATTACCGTGTTTTTTTATTTCAGTCAGTTTAGGCCTAAATTATTGTTACGTGAAATTTTAGCTGAGATCTGTATTCTGGTTTGGTCATAGTTTTTTCTGTTCTGTTATATATATTATGCTCTAGTTTGATTTCTCTGGGAATATTAAATTAACTTAACGAAATTTCGAATTCTGTATAGTAAATTGTATTTTATCTATAGTCCTGTTTATATATTTTTATGCAATGAATATTTTGAGATTTATTCTATTAATATTTGGTGAAATTTCTGAGTCATACATAACGTAGTGGTATTTCTCTTATAGATTCAAGATTTTACGTAAAGTCCAACGTTATGGTTGCTGTAATCCTATTTTCAGTACATCGCTTAGATGTATTATGGTTTTTCCTTTTGAAAATATGGTCAGATTTTCCCATAGTAAATTATTCTGAGTTATACGTATTTAGGTTTTCATATTCTTAGTTCTGTCTTTCTTGGAAACAGATCATGGTACTATTTATCTTTCTCTTGTAAAAATTTTTTAATATAAAACATATCACCTTGAGTAATGATTCTTTGAAATTATTCTGCTGTTCTATATTTTGAATGTACTGTTGGTTTTGCCTTCTCATCTGATATCTAAATAAATCTCTTGTCCTAGTTATCCGATATTGTTACATTTGTTTGCTGGTTGTTTATCCTCCCTCCTTGTCCTCCTGTTTGAGGGGATGTTCGATCTACGTTCTCCCCTGGTAGTGGACCGTAAGCCGTTTCCAGTTAGTTTTTCTAATGATAATTATATCATATTCATGGTAGCTGTATGTCATTATTATCGAGTTACTTCTTAAACTTCAGGTTTTGGGACTGAGCAGTTTATTGAGTATTTTAGTGTGTGACGGGGTCGCATCACAGTAAAACCCACATGATATTACCTAATAAACCCAGTGTTCATCTAAAACCCCCCGTTACAGTTGGTATCATTGCCTCTCTTTCAGGCGGTCCAGGGAGGGATGCTCAGTCCTTCGCATCGTTAGGTTAAAATTCTCAGTATACCTTGCTTTCTGGATTCCTCTGTGTAGTCTCAGTTACCCAGTGTTCATATCGTATATTTTTGTGGTTTGATTAATGTGGTCTGGTCATTCCTGAAATTTGAGAGGACTTTTGGACGTATAATGTCCATAGTCATCTAGGTTTTTACCTAGTACTATTTTATGGCTGGTATGCCATGAGGACTTTTGGGCCCAGAATTGCCCATAGTCAGTTAGGTTATTACCTAAGGCAGTATTTTGGTATCCGTAATGTGTAGAAAATTTGTGGGATATTGAGTAAGGTTAATTGTGATTTGCCAGTGATTCGGTTGGCCGGCGACCGCGCTGAGAGTTATTGGGTGTCCGTATTTGAGTATTTTGTTGTAAACATTTCATGGTTAGTTTCGCTGTTCAGCCTGCGTTTTCGGTGGTATGGGACACCTGTTGGCTGGGCAGTTAGGGTAGTGTTTGCCAGCCTACATTTCAGACGGTTTGGGACGTCTGTAGGCTGTGCCCTGTTCAAACTCTTCTTAGATTTTCCAGTCTACATTAAGATGGTATGGGACGTCTGTAGTCTGTTTCCGTTGCATTCTATTAGTTATTGTCAGCCTACGGGGACGCCTGTAGTTGCTGACGGTTTTCTGTGTAATATGGTGTGGAGTGTAGTACCCTCCAGGTTTTCTGTGGGCACGAGATAGTTTTTGGTATATTGAATTTCAGGGTTGAATAGTCATGGTTTGTGACCAGACCAGTTTTTCTGTGAAAAATTTTGTAGTGGCAAGTTTGTAATCCAGAGTTCGTTCGTTTTTTTCTATTCAGATTAAAGCTGTTAAAAACATAAATTTTGTAAGCTAGTTAAAATTTTCTTTGTGAGTAATGTAGTGAGATTAGATAGACTTTGTTATTCAGTGAATCAGAGAATGTAGTCAGCATTTGGTGTTCCAGTTCTAGTCAATTTCTAAATAGTTTTCTAAGATTACTAAAGGTCCTGGTTGTAGTGTCTTCTGGGTAACTGTTACTATGTGTTGCAAATACCTTTTCATCGCTTTAAGTAAGTTGCTGTTATTGTCTTTTCCTTTTCATCGTGTCGTGTGGTCGTGGCGTTTGGCCACTGGTTGTTTGCTGGGCTGTATTTCTAAAGGACTTGATTGCAGCTAATCCGGCCCCTTTTTCTAAATTTGTCCTTTGGTGTATATAAACTCCTAGGAATTATAGTGACTGCGACGTATACTATTTGTCGACAGCGTGTTTTTGGCTATTTATTTTTGCTGTAGGGTCGACCAGTTGTCATTTGCCCTGTAATTTCCTATACTATACGGTAGTGATCAGTTTACATGGATAAAGATATTGTGAATAATAATAGAATTTCTTTCAGATTTATACTTGGTATGATCTACAGAGTAAGTAAAAAAGAAAAAGGGATAATAATATATTGTTTGTGATTTTTCCCTCTGTTGTGTGAATTGCCCCGTCAGGCTAGTTTTGATTACAGTAAATTTTTTGCTATTTCAAATTTTATTTTATGAAGATACATGTACTCGCTCTTCCCATGCCTAGCATTCAACTGTTGTATAAAACCTTTTTTTTGGGAGCCAACACACTCATTCATGAAAGGCCCTGTTCTATGCTAGGATTAGAGTAACAAAAGAGATTGTAATGGTACTTCAGAAGCTGATAATGTAACAAAGAGACTAAAATAATAGTTATGAAATTTTAAAATCCAATAGAACTAAACTGAAATAAGATTTTGAGAAATTTTGCTTACGTAATAAGTCTAATTACTGTGATAGAAATTGTGGAGTGGAGATAAACTAATAATGTAAAGATTAAGAATTCTGTAAATGTAATAATAGACCTTAAAATAGGATTTTGAGAAGTTTGATAAAGTAATAAACAGAAATTAAAGTAATTTTGATAAGATCTGCACACGATATAAAGAAATTTGATATAATATATTTGAAAATTTGAGTGGAGACAAGCAGATAAGATTGTAATGTAAACCAGGCGTGTGCCTGATTTGTTACATGTTGAAAAGATGTAATTAAGACAATTAGTGTACTTAATCTCGAATGACATTAGTATGGACAGAAACTGAGCAAACATAATTTCTAATAGTATAGAAGTAAAAAGGTATGTGATGTACTATAAGCAAGGCATTTAAAAAGGACTTAGAGAAATTCATACAAAGTGACCGGTGCGGATGAGCAATTCACACACCCCCCCCCCTCCCTTCTGTAAAGAAACATAGATACTGTGCCCTGTGCTGGGTGTTTTGCAGCTAATTGATGTATGGGCTGGACTTGGTGCTGTTCCTGCTTGGCATGTGAGCTCCATGCCTGCTGGTTATTCTGAATGTGTTGTTGGGACTGGATCACTGGTTAGCTACCAGATTTGATTTTGCCATGTTGTTGTGGCCGGATCTGTCCTGTCTTCGCCTGCCCGAAAATGTCTACTATATGGGCGCTCCTGCTCAGCTATTCAAGATATCATCATGCTGCATTTTATAGATCAAGTTTTCCATTTGAAGACATCGGCCAGATCACTCAAGACATCTACGCTATTGCATCGTTTGCAGTATGGACTTCTGCAATATGTATGGTTAATGTGTATGCTTCTTATAAGTGTGAGAACACCTTGGTATGTACAAGAAATTTGTTTTGGAAGACATAGACTCTTCCAGTTAGTGACCTGTTCGCTTCTCGAACAGTATTTTGAAAGTTTTTCGTATGCAATGTAAATTTTTCTAGCAGACGCTATAACAGTGCACTTTGAATTAAGGTTAATCAAAGGACTTGCACTTCATAACACAATTCATGATGATAGTTAAGATTGGGCACTGTTACCTGCCTTGAAGGTCATTTTCTTCATTTTTTGTCTTCACCTTATGTTACATGTCTGTTGCTCAGTTTCTTTAACAAAAACCTCTTTAATGCAGATCTAACAATTTAGATTACAGAACTATTATAAAGCAACGTTAAATAATTTTTGTAACAAGATTTTCATATTCACCTTTGGTAATTTTACCTTAAGCAGTTTTTTACACTTATTCTCCACACTCCACAGTTCTTGAGATTTTTTTTTATTCAATGGTTCAGGGCTACTTCAATTGATAATTTGTAACATAAACAAAACAAAAATCTATAACATTTATGACAATTTAAAAAAAAATTTTGCAAATGTTAGTTATGTGTCTCATGTATTTTTAACTCTGTTTCTATGGTATAATTTGACATTTAAAGAACATTGAGTATGTAAAAATTTTTTTTTTTTTTTGAGCCAGAAGGAGGAGGATTTGTAATGTTGAGGGCGCTGAGTTAGCTTTCGTAAACAATTGCGTATCGTAGAACTTTCTAGTCCGCTCATGCGCAGTAGTTTTCTTCCCTTTCTCTTTTCTTCCGCGCTGATCTAGTTGAGAGACCTCAGTGTGTTGGCGGCCTTTCTTCAGGATGTAACTTCTTTAAATTTGTCTGCTTTAGGCAGACATGGAAATGCTGGGTAAGTTCATGTATCTCCATAATTAAAATTAAAGCTAATTTTATTGTTCTTTTGCAAGGCTTCACCTTCGTTATGTCTTAGTTAATTATCTATTTCTGCCGCGGCAATTCATACAAGGGATCGCGTTTCTATGTTTCACCCTTGGCTCACTTCATTATACTTAATGTTCTTTAAAAGATGATTATGAAGTTAATCTTTCATACTCTGTTTCCAAGATAGAACGTTATTTTTATTGCTATAAAACTTATACATATTCTACGTGCTGCTGTATAACGAGTAGCGTTCATGTAGATCAAGGTCTGGGTCATTCACCTTGTGTGGTGTTGAAATGTGTAACGCTAAGCTTTCTTCCATTCTAGTTGCTTCATATTTCTTTTTCTGATCGTATTAGCTTACGTAAATTTTTGATTCTATTGCATTGTCTTTTATCCAGATTTATTCTTGTCTCTGTGAAATTTACTAAGTTATAAAGTATTCTAAATTTAACATGTCGTAGTTCTGAATGTTCATAAGAAATTCTGTTTATTCTACATGTAAATTACCAGTCCTAAGGCTATAGTCAAAATACGAAAAAGTAATGCTAGTCAATGTGATTGTGATTGAATAAAGAAATGTTATAAAATTTATAGCGGTTTTCGTAAATTCATATTTTACTCTGATGTATTATTGTTAGTCACGATTATGCTACCGTAAGTCCCAGTTAACTATATTATGTAATTTCATGCATAGTGTCATGTTTATTGTAGTGCAAGTTCTGGTTGTCTAATTCTGTAGCAGTCATGCGTATACTTTAGTTGATTCATCATATTTTCTCTCGTTATATTGAGCTTCGCGTGTATGGTACAGTCCTTGCAGCAAGTTTTCTGAGTACGTTCCTTATGCCTTTTATTATTTGAAGGAATTCTACGGATATTATCGGCGTAGCGCTGATTTCTTTGATTAAGGTAATCTAGAGGTTATCTACGCTTTGGGTATCCGTGTTTTCTGAATTTTAAGTTCCGGCTGGGTTGCGTATTCATGATCTTGTTTTTCTGCCGTTTTCTTTTCTAATTAAATATTCCGTGCTGTCATGTTTGAGTATCTAAATTTATTATAGTCCTGTATTGGGTGACTGTACCTTTTTCTAGAAATTATAGTTTGACAATTTAGAAAGATTTTGCATAACCTTTGGTATTAATGCCGCTTTGGAATTCTCCTGGTTTCATGTTTTTGCTTTTGATATTTTAATCTTGAAATTGATTTTCGGTTTTGCTCTTTGTTTCTCCTTCTGACATCAGAGTATTTTTGGAATTACCGTGTTTTTTTATTTCAGTCAGTTTAGGCCTAAATTATTGTTACGTGAAATTTTAGCTGAGATCTGTATTCTGGTTTGGTCATAGTTTTTTCTGTTCTGTTATATATATTATGCTCTAGTTTGATTTCTCTGGGAATATTAAATTAACTTAACGAAATTTCGAATTCTGTATAGTAAATTGTATTTTATCTATAGTCCTGTTTATATATTTTTATGCAATGAATATTTTGAGATTTATTCTATTAATATTTGGTGAAATTTCTGAGTCATATATAACGTAGTGGTATTTCTCTTATAGATTCAAGATTTTACGTAAAGTCTAACGTTATGGTTGCTGTAATCCTATTTTCAGTACATCGCTTAGATGTATTATGGTTTTTCTTTTTGAAAATATGGTCAGATTTTCCCATAGTAAATTATTCTGAGTTATACGTATTTAGGTTTTCATATTCTTAGTTCTGTCTTTCTTGGAAACAGATCATGGTACTATTTATCTTTCTCTTGTAAAAATTTTTTAATATAAAACATATCACCTTGAGTAATGATTCTTTGAAATTATTCTGCTGTTCTATATTTTGAATGTACTGTTGGTTTTGCCTTCTCATCTGATATCTAAATAAATCTCTTGTCCTAGTTATCCGATATTGTTACATTTGTTTGCTGGTTGTTTATCCTCCCTCCTTGTCCTCCTGTTTGAGGGGATGTTCGATCTACGTTCTCCCCTGGTAGTGGACCGTAAGCCGTTTCCAGTTAGTTTTTCTAATGATAATTATATCATATTCATGGTAGCTGTATGTCATTATTATCGAGTTACTTCTTAAACTTCAGGTTTTGGGACTGAGCAGTTTATTGAGTATTTTAGTGTGTGACGGGGTCGCATCACAGTAAAACCCACATGATATTACCTAATAAACCCAGTGTTCATCTAGAACCCCCCGTTACAGCACAGTATCACAAGCAGAAGCAAGTTAGTGCAGGTTACCCCTCTTTTCTGATGCTTACTGTAGGCTAAAGCAAAGAACTTCCCTGCAGGGTGCACTATTGTTTAGAGGGGCGAGAGGAGGTGCTGTGGTGGTGGAGGAGGAGGTGAGGGGTACTGTCACAGGTGGATAGACAGAGTCTTATTGGCTGCCGTCTAGCTTGCGTGAAGGCCACATTCCTCGCATCCCTCACAGGGAAGCTGTTTCCCTTGGAAAACTATAGCAATCCCACCTTCCTGCAAGTCGGGCACATGTTCCTCAGCCTATGAGTGCAAATTTGTAAGAAAATGTAAATTGATCCTTCCATTGTTACAGTGTCTTCGAAATCAAATTTCACAGAAGTAAAAGACTGTTAGAGATGAGTTCACTATTATAAATTTAAATTACATTTCAGTGTACTGTATGTGTGATGTTACAATAAAGAAAATTTTATTGTATAGACAGCTGATCAGTTGATTGCTTGCCACTTGGCACCACAAAAATGTGCAAAGTCTCACAGTCGTGCACATTCATACATCAGCCTGTAGGCAAGAGTAGAGAGGAGATGAGGAACTAGAGCTAATGACATGGTTGATGCACAGCCCAAATATTCACACACTCGCTATTCAACTTGTCGCACTGTATCAATATGGATAAATTTACCAGCGCCAATAACTAACTGGTTAATATATGCAGTGTACCAGAAACCGGGCAAGAGAGGAATGAAAAACAATATCTATTAAAAATTAAAAATATCCTACCTTTTGCCAAACTTTACTTGAGTTTCCAGAAATGTTATCCTGAGAATTCTCCTTAGTGTTTTCCTGTTGTGGTTGTTTGCACTTCTCACTGATTTTATGTTGAACTTCTGCATGTGTGTTTTCAGTACAATATTCACAATGTTTTGCATAATTTGCTACATCAGTATATAATCCTTTCCAGAAAAACATCTGGTTGATCAACAAATACATACTCTTCAAACCTAAATGAGCACCTGAAACATAATATAACAATAGAAAAATTTTAAGGCTTTTAGCCTATACCCTCAGTAAAAAGGCAACCAACTAACGAAGCGAAAGACAATATAAAGAAGCGTGTAATGCTTATAAGGTATAAAATTGATTTAATTAAAATACTATTATAGAAAAATTGAAATAATAGCGTGAATGAATTTATTGATCTGTGTTATATTGTAATTGTCACATACTATTAAAAAAGTTTAGGTTAGAATAACCAAGTAGCAGATAAGGTTTAAAAGTACAAAATATATTACGTCTAAATGTTAAGATAAGTCCAATAGGTGCTTGTACAGTCGGTCAAATAAAAAATGTCGGGCGGTATTTGATTAAGTATCACGAACGAGCATCTGCGCATGTACAGGAAGACTTAAGGTTAGGTTCACACACGCCTCTTGTCTATCCATGTATTTTCTTGATTATTTAGTCAGTTTTGTTCCAAAACAAATATGTATAGAAGGCTGTGACTATATGCCTCAAATCCGCCATATTCTTGGTTGCAAATTTTTATAATATTAATAATTAATAGATTCGCGAGGAATATGTTTATTCAAGGAGCATATTTTAAAGATTTTATTTTATAATACCGGTACTTCTAGTGCAAAATCAATTACTTACGCTCAGCATCTGCAACCAATCTTAGCATCGAAATACGCGTCCGGCCAGATCAACGTTTGCTATGAAAACTTCCGGTCGCATTATAGTAAAGTTCGCACTACTGCACTGAACTGCTCTTTCATAAATATGGAACCTTCTCGTTGCTTCAGAGGCCGAAATATGCAGGTCAATTACAGCCCTAACTACACTTTCTCTCACGTTAGCATTTGTATGTGGCGATGACACAAAGCAAAATGAATTATGACAATGCATTAAGTTGAATATCGTGTGTTGGGCTTTCCGCGATCTTCATTTTTTTCCCTCCTTGTTCATATTTTCCCTCCTGCCGCATGGCCTCATATGTTCCGAAAATGACCTGTATTTTGTGTTTTTATACGAAACTTGTGAACTAATGCGTCAAAACTTTAATTTTAACAGCATACGAGTCCCGACGTTTTTTATTTGACCGACTGTATATTCATATTTGGTTCATACTAATATCTATTGGGATTGTTTTATATATTATACTGTTTGACTTATCTTAACATTTAGAGGTAATATATTTTGTACTTCTAAACCTTATCTGCTACTTGGTTATTCTAACCTAAACTTTTTTAATAGTATGTGACAATTACAATATAACACAGATCAATAAATTCATTCACGCTATTATTTCAATTTTTCTATAATAGTATTTTAATTATATCTATTTTATATCTTATAAGCATTACACACTTCTTTATATTGTCTTTCGCTTTGTTAGTTGGTTGCCTTTTTACTGAGGGTATAGGCTAAAATCCTTACAATTTTTCTACTCAAAGATACCCTCATATACAAGATGAAATTCATTAATAATATAACAGTTTAGAATGTTATGGATTCACGGTTTAGCAGTCAGAGCTTCCCTCTGACTGCTTATTGATCATAGGGATTCATGATCTGGTGAAGGAGAATTTTATCTTTCATAGCCAATATGGTCTGCTTAGTACGTAAGGTATCTGGTTTAAGGATTCCCTTCGACTATTATGTCAGGTATCACCATCTCATCTTATTACAATGTAATTAATTGGTGACTTAATGGATTCTGCCTGCCAAAAATTTGCGATCTCACAATCTAGGTAGTTGTTATTATTGAGTTATTATTTTAGCATTTTCATCACTTCCAAAACAAGAGTACAGCATGTAGTTCTTCGTGTAGTGGCCAATTTACTCAACCCTGGAGAAGCCCACACAACATTCCAACACAGCATTATTTCTAGGGCTGAAAATCGATTAAAATTTCTAATGGAGTTAACGCTTGACTTTAATCGATTAATCGACTGATTAATCAACAAACAGGTCGGCATTTTAAACGAAACCAAAGTGTACATTTAATATTGTGTTACACGTTTAATAACTACTACACTACAGATAATCAGAACAAATCCTGAATTAATGAATACCATTATTAGTTAACTAGTGAAAAGATATATACAAAACTTACATTTCCGGTTACTTTTTCAGCACACGAGTTTGTTGACTAAACTACCCTTCAGGTTTCTGAATAACGGGAACTGTTTGGACACCATAGGTTGAATGACACATGATGTGCCAAGGCCGGAAAAGCGAGAGAAAGGAGTTTGATCATTTGACCAATTTCTCAAAAAACGTTTTTCAGAATTCGACTAAACCGATTAATCGGAAAATGTAATTGATCGACGATTAAATGTTTAATCAATTAATCGGTACAGCCCTAATTATTTCACCTGATGGCAGCTAAAGGCAGAGAATAGCTAACTGATCGTGTCAGAAAGTAGATAACAGACAGCATTAGGGCTACCATATTGGATTTTTAAAGAAAGAGGATACTATAGAGATGATAATTTAATAGATACACACATCACACTGTGTATGGAATGTAATTTAATTATTACCTGTTTCTTCTTCAATATGATATTTCTTTAGAATATCTTTCTGTTGACTTCTTTCTGTAATAACTCTTCTAGGTTGTCTGTGACCATAGTGGAGGGTTCCATCAATAACCTAAAAACAAAGCAAATAATTTTCTTACAAGATAAGCAACAGAACATTAATCTTGCTTCTCACTGTAGTGAACAATGTTAAGGGCAAGTTAAATTTTATGAGTAAACATGCTACTACAACTCACCATTTTCTAAATTCTGTTCATCTTGTAGCTAAATTCATTCCAAAGTACAGTGGAACCTCGTTAGCACGTTCCTCATTACTACGTTTTCCCGCATAGTAAGTCGTTTTTTGGAAGGCCCGGTCCCAATCTTAATAATTACATGTTTAAATGTTTCTTTAACACGTTTTGGTTTCACGCTTAGTACGTTCGTATTTGGCTCGCCAACCACAAGCTTTGTTTGTGTCCGATCGTGTAATCTCTATGTCAGAATTCTTGTACTCTTTGCTCTATGGGACCAATCATCAGTCATTATAGTTGCTTCTCATTGGTCATTTGGACACCAATCGTCATCCATTGTGTTTGCTTCTCATTGGTCATTTTGACGTCATGCAGATTTTTCAGCGTCAGCTGTATAGCCGCCATTTTTTTTCGTGATATTTTTATTGTGTTCTCTAGGTAGTGAAATATGTTTCAAATTTCTTACGGTTCGTGTGGTGTCGAGAAGAAAATATTAGAATGTTTGATGAAGTGTAGGCTAAAAAAGCAGATCATGCTTCTCACATGGATATTGGATCACATTTCATTAGCAATTTGACTTTGTTCGCTAACATTCAGGCACATCTGAAATTTTGAACAATTACACTTCCAGTTATTTTATGTTTGTTAATAGATTGTGGAGTGCAACTTGTTTCATGTGTGATGTTTTAGAATAAAGTGGATGCTTTTTTGTGTGAATTTCGTATGGTTTTTCATTAAATATGGCTCCCATACATTCCTTCAATTTTTGCAACTTTTGTTTAATTTTTTCAAATAAAATCGTTAGGCCTATGTATTTGTTTACATAATTTAAATCTCGCATAACTAATGGCTTGGCATAGAAGCTCCTGTGTGTCAATATGTTTATTTCTGAGTCATTAGGATGCACTTTTGAGTGGTTCTGAGCAACTTAGAAAACATAGGCCTATCTACATACTCCCTACGATTTTTTTTTTTTTAATTTTCAGTAGTACGTTTTCCCTTTTAAGACGTTTGTTTTTTTCGGTCCCTAAAGAAACGTGTTAACGAGGTTCCACTATTCTGCTTACACCAGTGGTTTTCAACCAGTGCCCCCCTTTGCAACCCTGGGATATCCCAAGCCCCTCTATATTTATTTATTTTGCTTCTTGCAAAGAACTTAATTTAACATTTAAAAAAACAGCATGCAGAATGTCGTAGCATCTCCACTTTTAATTAATAGTTATGATATGATAGGATTCAAATTCTAGTAAAGCTGAGGCCACACAGACCACTATGTATACTGTGTATGCGATGTTCACAAAATATAGCTCTCTTTATTTGTATTGTGGCTGGCCATACAAAACTTCGTGTTCGCTAAGATAGAAGCATCATGGAGTGTTTGATTTTTGGTTATATTTCTGAAATATTGCCATGTACAGGTAATGCAGTTTCTGCCTTGCCAGGTGCAAGGTCAATGCCTCAGGACGAGATACAGACTAAGCAATAACTGTACATCAAGTTTAAGTGTTAACCCTTTGAAGATTAAACCGTTGTTTCTGGAGTATCTCATACTGAGAAATACAGGCTTACCTTGTAATTCTGTGCTCTTTTCTTTAGAGTTTTTTTGTAAACCTCTGGAACTCCCTCTGGAACAACCTGAGAGGTGATATAATCATGTATTTCCTTATAATATGCAACTGTTTTGTCTGATTCTTCTTTGGTATTATGTACCTTAGGATCTGACATCCTATTTCCATCATCAAATTCTTTCTGAAAAAATCATATTACATTCTGTATTAATGGCAGAACTTTCAAACACAAACATTGACAAAGGAAACTCAAATGCTCAAACGTTTGTAAAAGGCTAAAAATTGAATGAAATATGAAAACTTTTAACCAAAACAGGAAAATATGCTACATGTCAAAATGTTTTTTGTGAGGAAATCTAAGAAATTACTCAGCTCTATTAATTTCTGCATCTCCATTATCGCCTTCATCAAAATGCTCAGGTTATTCAATGTCATCAACAAAATCTGTAACTCTCCTTGTTGTAGTGCCTTCAAGAAGTTAAAAAAAAGTGCAACTTTTGAAACTAATTTGAGCAGATCTTTCAAATCCTTATCGCCAAACAACACAATGCTTTGTATCTTTTAGGTAGATTTCGAAGAAAAATCTACCTATTGCAATGGATACCATGTCATGATTTTCGAAAAATTCTTTCATATCTTTACGTTTCATGCTCCCCTAAGTACAAAACCACCGCCCGTTCAAAAAAAAAATTTGTGATATTTATATATAGCCTATATATATCTTTACACGATAGCGGCTGTAATTTTGAAGATATTTGAACCAAATGTTATTATGTTATTTCTAGGCCCAATAGTTCGGACAAGTTCGTTAATGGGCAAAATTGGCCCAAGGGGGTGGTCGGGGGAGGGGGTTGAAATTTTAAAACATTTATATCTCGGCCCCTATGAAGTATAGAGGGAAACTTTGTTTGAATAAATTAGAGTACTCCCTATGGAGTTCACAGTGACACCAACGATTCGGGGGTTCGAGTGAGGGTGGGGGATGAAAATTCGAAACTTTTGAAACCACGTCTTGTGGGGTATCGTTGAAAAGCTCTTGATGAGTTCTCTTCAAATCAATAAATAGTTTCTTGATAGCTCTCATATGACGCGAGATTTTAATGTTTGAAAATAATAACACTTAAAAGAATTATTATAATATCATAATTTTGTCTTGTTTAGCGGCTTTGCTAATTTTATTCATTGCTAATCTTGTGCACGGCCTCCCAGAATATTATATCCTATTCTTGGTGTCAAAACAAATGATTGTAGGCTCTTCCTCTTTACCGAATTCAGTTCTTATTACTGCAGGTTTGCCATGCCAAGGCTAAAGAAGAAGAGTGCTATGCAGCGACAATAAATTAAACCAAAAGCACTTCGAAATCTACCTCCGCCTGTAGGCCTGCCTAAAGGGATTTTTTTTCTGTTGATGCCAGGACGATGCTCTGTGTAAAATAAATGCAGCTCACACCATCTTGAGTGAAATTAAGCCACTTTTCCGGGTCATTTTTCCTACATTTCAGACACTTTTCTCTGAAGGCATTTTTTATGGGTTGTAAGTAATTTTGTACACATTTAAAGAACAAATTAAGGATTTTGTCCTTTTAGCAGATTTGGTTGCATTATTCAGAATATAATACCAGTAGAATCAATTTTCAGCACAGCGAAATATAAATTCTTCGAAAATTGTTGCATTGTGCCTTTCCTATCCATATTTTGCTAAACATTTGGACTTGTCCAACTAAACAGTTCACGTCTATTGTAAGACAGAGTTGTTCTCTAAAGGAATATAAGGTGAAACTACCTGCTATTTTGAGGGTCGCATCATGGGTTAGTGTATCCACTGGTTACAATTCAGTCATTCACAGAGGGAAAGCTAGTGGTTGACATACTGAAGAGATAGACCTATTGTTGTTTAGACGTGCTGAAAGTAAAAACAAGTACCTTCGCAAAATTAAATCACTCTGTTTCAGGGTTTGGTGACACTGTAACTTACTGTAATGCAGTACTGAGTGATAAAGTATTAGTATAAGTAATTTTTAAGTCATTCTTTTTCTTTTTAGTTAATTCTAAAGTCACAGAATCATTATTTCAAGGTAAACTTTTAGTCATCAAAATCCAAGCCCTAGTCAGATGACAATTCATGCAGCAGAAGACTTGTTTCCAAGGAAAATAATACTACCGATAGGCATAATAGTGTATGCCTATATATAAAACAAGATTGGTTAGGCTACATGCTTTTATAGTCTCTGTTAGTTTCACAGATTCTGTACATGACATCACTAACAGATAATGGCGACACTGAATTCAATATGAAATTGAAAATGAATCTTTTATTTCTCCTTGTCTCCCTCTCTCTCATTTTCACTATTTCTTCTAGAATTAACATTTTACATTAATCTCACCTTACATGAGGATTCAATCCACAAACCTTTGAATTACCAGTCCAACGCTCTATCCACTGAGCTAACAAATTCCTGAGAAGCGAACTTGGTTCATAGATGAACTGATTTGAATTATTACTGATTACACAAAATAACTTTACAAGACTCTTATTCTGAAACTGTTTCCTTCCTATTATTTGAGGGGGTATTTTAAAATGAATTATACCGTATGTACTTCTTTATGAGTAACATTTTATTTGGCAAAGTCGCTACGTAAGGGGAACCTTTTTGCGATGTGCACAGGTTTCCACAGACGGGTGATTTTTTTGTTTTTTGTTTTTCAGCAAAAGAGGTTGACCAATATGACGCATCTTGTACAATGCTGATCAGATATCAGTATAATGAGTTTCAATTAGGTTATGAACAGTGATATTAATTTAGTAGGGCATTCTGAATTCTCCCGAAATTCTATTTACCGTTAGTGGCAGTTAGGTTAGGAAGGGTGATATCAGTATTAGTGATAGGTTCTGTTGGGTTATGAACAATATATTAATTTAGTAGGGCATTCTGAATTCTCCTGTTTCGTAAATGGGCAGGTATCTCCTGCAAGGTTGGTTGTGTTTTCAAACCTGTTTCCCAGAATTATAAGTGTTCTGCTGGTGTGATGTCACACCTCTAACGTCCAATCACAAGTTTCTTCATCATACGGATAATAGTATGGCGGAATTGGTGCTACTTTTCACTAGATCATGTTATAAAAGAAAGTGTATCGTTTAGGGCTGGTGGGACGGACGAAATCATTCGTTGAGACAACATCTCCACTCCAGAGAACTATCTATAACAAAATACGTACAATATCAGCTGTTTTATGAAAAGAAAGTTGGTTTTAAAAGTGGGTCACCTTACATTGCGATTTTACCTTTTGTTTTATTATTTTAACATGAATAATGTTCCATTACAAGCAAATGGGAAAGCTACCGGTACCGAAAAGTTACGAGCATAGCATTCTATGACATCACATTGGCTGACATCATCGGGTGAGACTAAGTTAACTGGTGCTTCAGGATGAGTGATGGTATTGCACTTCTTTGTTTATTGTCAAGTTGTCATTAGAATGAGAGATGCACCAGTAAATGCAAAAAGTGTTGATGCTGTGCAATGGTGTCTGGAATGGGTTTATGTGAAAATTCGGAAGTAATACACTACGACAAACCATCTGAAAAATGTAATTTAAATATCAATATGATTTCAAAATGCATTAAAGGCTTACCTGGAAATGTTCTTCCAAATTTTTGTTTGAGGTGCCTGGATATTCTTTGGATGATTTCATGCAATTATCATTTATTGATAAGCCTATCTCTTCCTTCAGATCATTCGCATCGTCTACATAACTTCTGTTGCCTTCAATGCTGCTTGTATCCATAACTTCTGAAATCAAAGCCCACATTAACATTCCAAAAAAAAAAAAAAAATTCTTGGAAGGACTTCCCCCAAAAAAAAAATTCTTAGAAGGACTTCCAAACAAAAAAAAATCTTAGAAGGACTCACATAACACATTTTCAGTTCAAGTTACCCACCTAAAGACAGTCAGTGCTTTTACACCGGGCCGGTGGCAATCGATGACGTCACGCTGCAGCGGAATTGGAACAAAACTGCTGGATTTATGCTGCCATCAATGGCGACTAAATTACTAGTGATTCTAATATTTTCTTACAGGAAGCATTGGTGTATTATGGTTTCAAACAAATAGAATTTACATTATTATTGACATAGCTAAACGTCTTCTCATCTAGTAATAACTGAAAATATCCCCCTTTGCCATACTAGTCATGTCTAACCTAAAACTTTCGGAAGAATGTCTCCATATAAAACCCAAACACAACTGACAAGTGTCACAATTTTTAATATAACACATTTTTGCAGCTATGGTTTCTATAGGTTTGCAGCTATAGCGAATACCATATCAAATTAAATCAGGTAGGATAATATAATTGCTGGTCAATAATTTTAAACATACCATCCAGTTATAGACAGCGAGTTCTTATAATCTGAAGAGAATATACATAGCCTACTTCTTCTAATATTGCCTCTAATATTGTTTTTATGCCTATTGTTCCCGCTCCCACGGTAGCTCGCAGGCGAAATAGGGACACGGGGAAACCTCTCCGGTTTGAAGGATGCTACACTAAGTCAAGTTTAAATACATTTATTGAGCCCCTTGAAAGATACAAAGAGCACAATGGACAAAATGATAAATAGACCCTTTAAAATACAAGATGGAATTTTGTATCTTGCTTTACAAATAAATTCCTCTTCCTAGCGGTGCCGAAGAAGATGAAATGTTGATGAAGTCAAGGGGAGACGACTTAGTAAGCTCCTTCTGGAAAATAAGGCATGCTTGCCTTATAAGACTGATGAATAGCTCGGAGGACCAGAGCAGAGCAATTTTTATAGTCGCGCTTGCTCGGACGACTGAGAAAGAATTTCACTATTCTTGAAGTGAATGCGCACTATCAGCAAATTATTTTAAGGTCGACTTGCTGCTTCGACCGAAAAGAAGAACCTTTAGATGTTGCTTCGACACTGCAACTAAAACTAAGCACTCTGAAATATTCACTTCACAGCAGTACTTACAGTAAATCCTTTTACTTAATGAGTTACGCATTCAAGTCCATACGGTTTGATCAGGGAAGTAAAAAAACTTGGCTTCACACATTTGTAATTAAATCACAAATAAATTACTTTGATGAATGTACTAAATTGCGTCTCTGCAATAACTAGGGCTGGGAAACTTCAAATTCCCAGCTCGACAATAATAACTAGATTCAGAATTCTGAACTGAAAACTAGCCTGGCGAAAACTTCGAACGAGTGAATAAGAATGAATAGCAAGAATGACAGACGTCACGACATGTGACGTAAAGCAAGAATCCCAATGGCCAAGAAAAACAATAAATAATTAATCTTGGAAATAAATCAATTAAGTTACATTAAAATACTAAAACATAAATAAGAGAATTAATAGCATTACTTTAAAACTGAATTGTTTCTTTAAAAACACAAAATTATGAATAAAATATACTAAAAAATAATCAGACTGAAACTTTGGGTTGGAGATTATAACATGACTATCCAAAAAATGAAAGATGCGACAGTCAAATGTCATTTCTGATGCGAATTGATGGGAGAAAGAACAAACAGATAAGTAAACATATTTAAAATTATATTGAAGACACAACAAGAAAAATAAAACAAACGAAGTCACAAGCCTGTAGCCATAGCAACACGAATGCTAGACGGAACATATTGCCCGCGATAATTTCGCTCGTGAAATTATCTAACAGAATGTGACGTCAAGCAAATTCGTGAATGCAAGGATTCGAGGCCAAAACAACTATCAAGTCGCAATAAAGTCAAAATCGGTGGAGTGGGATGCGTCCGGCATCAGCACTCTGAATGAAAGCAGGTGTCACTGTCCCTCTTCACTGACAGGCAGAGGAGCCAACTTGATGAGGGGCCTCTTATAAGTGCCTGAGACAGTGCGCACAGTGACAACTCTAACAAGGCCGTCTGGGCCTGGGTGTACTTGGTGCACCAGACCAAGCACCCACCTATGAGGAGGTACATTGTCCTCGAGAACCAATACAGGGGTACCCAAAGGAACGTCTGGCAGTACCTTATGCCACCTTGCACGAAGCTGTAGCGTGTGGAGATAATCCACGGACCACTTCTTCCAAATACAAGTGACCATCTGCTGAAGATGGTTCCAACGGGAACGCAGGCTGTACCCACCAGAGAGGTCAGGACTGGGCACCGACACAATGGGCTTGCCAATAAGAAAGTGGCCGGGAGACAAATATCCAAAGTCATCCACGTCCTCAGATAACGACATCAAAGGACGTGAATTCAAGAATGACTCAATTTGTGTGAGAACAGTAGACATCTCCTCGAAAGTGTACTTACAGGACGAGGACATCCTCTTCAGGTGGAACTTCAAAGAGCGTACTGCCGCCTCATGAAGCCCTCCCATGTGTGGAGAGTGAGGAGGCAAGAAACGCCAATGAATGTTCAAATGCGCAGTGGCGTCTTGCACTGCGGAGTGATGTTCTGATGACATCAAAAGCCTAGAGAGGTTCTGCAGGTCGGCGTGGGCTCCGACAAAGTTTCTACCATTATCACAAGTGATTGAACTTGGAATTCCACGACGACTTGTGAACCTTGACAATGCCGCCAGGAAGGCACGTGAGGTGAGCGAAGTCACTAGCTCAACGTGTACGGCCTTCGTGGACATGCAGACAAAAATAGCAACGTAGGCTTTAGTAGTCACCTTGGACCGCGGGCCACCAAACTTGAGAGAGAATGGACCGGCGTAGTCCACACTAGAGTTTGTGAAAGGAGGGAGAGGATTTACTCTCTCAGGAGGCAGATCAGCCATCTTTTGCTGAAAAGCCTGAGCCTCAAAGCGGAAGCAAACACTACAGCGCCTCCGTACACTGCGAACCAGCTTGCGAATGCAAGGGATCCAATACGACTCTCGCAAGTGTGAGATGACTAGCTGAGGTCCTGCATGACCTAGATGCAAGTGCACATGGAGAACTAACTGCCTGGTGAAAGCATGCTCTGCAGGAAGTAATATCTGATGCTTGTTGTCAAAGGGTAGGTTGGACCGACTTAGACGTCCACCTACACGCAGGATGTTATCCTGAATAAAGGGGCATAGTTGCCGGATCTTACTAGAAGAAGGCAAATCTTGCGAGGAAGACAATGCTTGAATTTCCTTTCTGAAAGCATTCCTTTGAATGATTCTAATGCAAGAATGCAAAGCTTCAGTAAGCTCTGACGGCAGCAAAGGGCCATTGATGGGTGATTTGAGTTTCAAGTAATTATTGATGAAACGTCGCACATAAGCCATGACCCTGATTGTTTTCAAGTGTGAAAACTTAGTCAGCCATGGGCTTAAGCTTGAGGTTTCGATAGTGACTAGCGCTGCTATCTTCACCTCTGGGAGAGACGAAGACTCGAGCTCAGTGGGCAAACTGGGCCACTGAGTGGAGTCGGCAGTAAGCCAAGAAGGGCCTGACCACCACAGAGAGTTGTTAAGTAGGTCAGAAGGGGTGGCTCCCCTAGAGATGAGATCAGCGGGATTGTCCTTAGATGACACATGCGACCAAGAGCCAATGGCAGTGAATTCTTGGACGTCCGCGACTCTGTTAGCCACGAAAGTCTTAAGTTTAGAAGGTGAATGGTTTAAGTCTGCAGTTAGGAAGGCTGAGTAATTGGAAGACATAGCCTTCGAGCATTCAGGCTCTTTTGGGCTTGCTTCAAGATAACGCTTAGCCGTGGATCGGCGTCGATGACCATTGGAAGTATGGCAACGCTGTGAAGGGAAAGGCGCAGAGGGCAGTTTCCCGGCGAAGTACCAACCAAGGTGCGAGTTCTGAATCGTAGGTAACTCACAGGTGGAAATTTGCCCTGGACACACCACTTGGGCGCAAATCTCCACTCCAAGAAGTAGATCGACACACTTAGGACGACTAAAGAATGGGTCAGCCAAGGGAAGATTCGGAGGAATGTTCCAATCTTTGGTCTCAATGAAAGAGTTCGGGAACCTTTTCTCCGAAATCTCCGGAACGACAATGGCCTGTGCATTGTAGCGCCATGAAGTCACTCGCGACTGAATCGTGATGCTGGTTAGCTTATGTGTGCTAACATTAGTGGACAAAATTCCCGCTAGCGTAGTCCGCTGCGCATGAGGAGCTAGTCCAAGACGCCTAAACAGCCTGTCGCTAATAAGATTGCAGTCTGAACCGCTATCCAGGAGGGCTGTGGCCTCAACAGGCGAGCCGTCTGAGTCCAGGATGCGGACAGTAGCAGTAGGAAGCAAGCAGCGCTGCTGGGTCTGACTAGAAGCCATAACACCTGCAGTGTTGGCAGCCTGGTGACTATCGCTAGTCGGGTCGTGGAGGAATGTGCTATGTCTCCCAGCACATCTCCTGCACTGAAAAGTCCTACAATTGTTGGCATGCCCTTGACTATACAGGCATACGCGACACAGTTTGCGGTCTCTAACAAACTGGTCTCTTTGAGCGAAAGTCATGCTCCTGAAGTCGCTGCATGAAAACAGGTCATGCACAGCAGTACGACAACAGAGACATTTAGGCCTCGAAGAAGAAGACTTTGACTTGGAAGGAGCCGGAGAGCTCGGAACTGACTTAGCAGCCTGACTTTTCGTGGCAGCATCAGTCATCTGCAGTATGCGAACTCGGCTTTCCAAGAAGACAAATAACTCCTTGAGAGTAGGGAGCTTCCCTATTTTGACAGATGACTCCCATTCTCTGATGAGGTTCATCGGAAGCTTGTCGATGATAATTCTGGTAATAATCAGATCTGACAACTCCACTTCTGTATTAAGGGAATTCAGTGCATGCACTGTGCTTATAAAATGATCCAGGTATTTCTGCAGGGATTCTGCAGAATACCTCTCAATCTGAGGGGGAGAGAAGAGATTGTCCAGATGGGTGTTGGCGATTAGCCGGTCGTTATCAAACCTATCAATCAAAGTCTGCCACGCCACCTGGAAGGTCGCAGCAGAGACAGGAATATTCTGAATGACCGTACTAACCTCTGATGACAGGCAGGACTTCAAGTACTGATACTTGTCCATGTCCGAAATGTGCCTGTGTTGAATTACCAACGACGAGAAAGTGTCACGAAACTCGATCCACTCAGAGGGGTTCCCATTGAACTGAGGAAGACGGATTTCGGGGAGTTTCGGTAACAACGGCGTGACAGGGTCGAGCGAGGAGCGCTGACTGGCAGTCTGCGCCTGCTCGGGTTCATATAGCTGTTTCTTTTCAGCTATCATGGAGTCAAAGAAACTGATAACTTTGTAATAATCAGATTCCACTGCGTGAAAGTCGAATTCATGATCCTGGTAGGCCTCGTCAATGGCCACCTGAGCATAATCTGACTTATAGGCCTTGAAGATCTCTACGAATTCAGAGCGGCGAATGCGCGCCTCATGAAGCGTAGCGAGATCTTCGATTTCGTACTCTCGCATAATCTGCATTTGACGCAGAAATTGCGATTGCAAGTACTCGAAGCGTCTTATTTTAGCCTTTTGGGCAGCTTCGGCCTGGGCGTGGGCTTCGGCTCTCTTAGCCTCAGCTTCCTCACGGGCCAGGGCGAGCTGGGCCTGGGCCTCCGCTCTCTTAGCTTCGGCTTCCTCACGGGCCAGGGCGAGCTGGGCCTGAGCCTGCCTTTCTGCAAGTGCCTGCTGGGCCAGGGCCTCCGCTCTCTTAGCTTCGGCCTGGGCCAGGGCCTCCTTGTCAGATAAGGCCTGAAGAAATTTACACAACTGAGAGTTGCCTCTGGAAATGACGGCGTCGACTTCTGCCCTATAGGCTTCTTCAGCATCAGAATAATCCACACCGTCGATTTCAGTCTGCACAAGGTCGAACTTAGCTGCAAGTTCGTCTAACTTAGACTCATACTTTTTGAGTTCAGGATATGTGACATCCTCAATAGCTAAATTACTAATGACATTAACCTGCCGCGTAATCTGGGCCTTAATGGGAACTCGCTTGGCTTTAAGAGCCGTCAAACCGTCTGGACTCGACATAGCGACTTGCTTATACAAATGTCTGAATTAAATAGGTTGCCCGCCTAGAGCCGGTGCAACAATGACAAATTAAGGTTTGTTTATAAGAATGGAGTGAGTTGCCCGCATAGGAGCATACGAGTAGACAAAGAAATAGTGTGTAGCTGTACAGGTGTAAGTACACAAATGTAAATGTTTACACTTTACAAGAAAGTACCAAAAACTTAATTGAAATCTGTCAGAGACCTCCCTCAAACGCAATGCGGAGGAGAACCACAGATACTTATAGCAACTGACTTTAAACTACTTATTACTGATGGCTACTGATGGTAGCGTCTCACACCGGCGGCAAACTATACCGGGAGAACAAGATTGATATATAAGAATGACTAGAATTGTGGCTAATCACTGAGGTCTCTGTAATAAGTGACCAAGACAAATTCAAACTGTTAATTGAATAGTTACTCTACGTTAATTATAGGTCACTAACTATCAATGCATCTTCAACCATAGGCCTCTGGGTCATATCCAGGCCCGGAGGAACCACAAAGAGATGTTCCCGCTCCCACGGTAGCTCGCAGGCGAAATAGGGACACGGGGAAACCTCTCCGGTTTGAAGGATGCTACACTAAGTCAAGTTTAAATACATTTATTGAGCCCCTTGAAAGATACAAAGAGCACAATGGACAAAATGATAAATAGACCCTTTAAAATACAAGATGGAATTTTGTATCTTGCTTTACAAATAAATTCCTCTTCCTAGCGGTGCCGAAGAAGATGAAATGTTGATGAAGTCAAGGGGAGACGACTTAGTAAGCTCCTTCTGGAAAATAAGGCATGCTTGCCTTATAAGACTGATGAATAGCTCGGAGGACCAGAGCAGAGCAATTTTTATAGTCGCGCTTGCTCGGACGACTGAGAAAGAATTTCACTATTCTTGAAGTGAATGCGCACTATCAGCAAATTATTTTAAGGTCGACTTGCTGCTTCGACCGAAAAGAAGAACCTTTAGATGTTGCTTCGACACTGCAACTAAAACTAAGCACTCTGAAATATTCACTTCACAGCAGTACTTACAGTAAATCCTTTTACTTAATGAGTTACGCATTCAAGTCCATACGGTTTGATCAGGGAAGTAAAAAAACTTGGCTTCACACATTTGTAATTAAATCACAAATAAATTACTTTGATGAATGTACTAAATTGCGTCTCTGCAATAACTAGGGCTGGGAAACTTCAAATTCCCAGCTCGACAATAATAACTAGATTCAGAATTCTGAACTGAAAACTAGCCTGGCGAAAACTTCGAACGAGTGAATAAGAATGAATAGCAAGAATGACAGACGTCACGACATGTGACGTAAAGCAAGAATCCCAATGGCCAAGAAAAACAATAAATAATTAATCTTGGAAATAAATCAATTAAGTTACATTAAAATACTAAAACATAAATAAGAGAATTAATAGCATTACTTTAAAACTGAATTGTTTCTTTAAAAACACAAAATTATGAATAAAATATACTAAAAAATAATCAGACTGAAACTTTGGGTTGGAGATTATAACATGACTATCCAAAAAATGAAAGATGCGACAGTCAAATGTCATTTCTGATGCGAATTGATGGGAGAAAGAACAAACAGATAAGTAAACATATTTAAAATTATATTGAAGACACAACAAGAAAAATAAAACAAACGAAGTCACAAGCCTGTAGCCATAGCAACACGAATGCTAGACGGAACACCTATACTCGTTACCTTTCTTCCTAAACATTTTGGAGTTTTATTGTTCCTATGCATCTATCATCAAGCTATACAGACAATAATAATAATAATAATAATAATAATAATAATAAATAATTTTATTTTCTTGTCATTGAACCGTTTAGGTAATAGACAAAGTCAAGAGTACAAAATAATATAATGTATATGAAGAGTCCACTGCAAAAGGGGGGAATGTCAACATTTTGTGAAAACTGAGATAAATATGTATTATGATAGACCAAATGGAGTAGAATAACATAGCCTTAAATGCATTACAAAAAAGATGATAGTCTCTCACAGAGAGAAGTTTAAAGTTTGTGACTCCTACACAAGAAGGGGGAATGTCATAGGAAAACAGAGCAAGAAAGGGGAATGTCATGTGTTTGCTGCATTGCATTGAGCAACAGTATTCATATTCAGCATATAACATAAATGTTGGTATCACTGCAGTAATTGACCACTCATTGTTGTGGCATCAATGATTAATGCCGACTTTTTCTTTGTCATAATATAATAACTAATAATATGGCACTCATTAACCAAAGATATCCAGCTGAATTGCCAGAACACTGGCTAGCAGTATTTGAGAGTGCTCGCATGAAGCCATCTCCTTACCATGTCGTACATGTAGATCAAGCTATGCTAAGGAACAGGACATTGTACTTGACTCCGATGTTCAGCAAGACCTGTCCGATAGCAACAAGACCTATTACTGAACCATAAGTATCCTCGTCTGGTGAAGCACAGATATTCATGGAACGGACTATGAGAAACTTCAGTCACGGTTCCCATTAACAGCCCACTGACACAACAGAAGAATATTCAACTACAAAGTGGAGAGTTTGAGCTGCCTGATAAGCTTTATCAAGGTAATAAGCATTGCACTTAAATTTTTGTGATTCCATGAACAGCTCATAAGCAGCGATAACATTACTTACAGTATTTCAGTTTCAGATTCATTACAAATTTCATGGGAAAAGTTCAGTGATTGCAAGAACTCAACCAGTTCTGTAGTCCTGAAGCAAGAGAATATTACAATGCACTACCTCATAGGAAGAAACCTGAAAATGAACATGCTGTAGAAGTTCAGTTACCTGACATTCCCCCTTTTTGTAATTTATTTTTGTACATCAGTTAACAAAGAAATTATTTTGATAGTGAAGATGGAGTATGAAGTGCTTTATTGTGTTAAGAATCAATAAAGAAATGTGTGTTCAGTTGTGTGGAAAAAAATGAACCACTTCTATTTGTTTAATATAGTGTGGTATGGTTTTAAAGTTTAAAATTCATTTTACGCAAAATGAAGAAAAAGTGACATTCCACCCTTTTGCAGTGGACTCTTCATATATATATATGTCATCAAGTCAAGTGACAGCATGGGCACCGGGCAGGATTGAATGAAGCCCATCGTCTGCTAATTCCCCCGCAGTTTTACGTGAGCCAATCAGATTCATTGATGGATTCTCGCACCATATCCACAGGCCGGTGGAACCGATGCCAAAGCGCTGTGAAAACTGGTGGCACCGATGACGTCATTACTTAGCTTTGGAATAAAAATGCTGCCAGCGCTGAGAAAAGGAATAGGCTGAGTAAATTATCTAACCTTACTTTTTTGCTCTGACCATCAACTGAGGGTTTATATAGTTCATATCTGGATCTTTATTTTCTTCTTTTCTTTATGAAAAAGGCTAAATTGCACATTATCTTGTTCCTCAAAACTTGTAGAAGCCACAGTAATTATATATAGGCTATGTACTTTTTTCTTGTAAGAATATTCTAAATAGGCTATAAGTATAATCACTAAGAACTTCACACAAAATTGAAACAATAATAATATACTGTTCCTAACCTCACTGCCACCAACCAAGCTCTACATGTCACTAACACTAATATCACTGTTCCTAACCTAACTGCCACTTACCTAGAATCTGTGAATACAGTTTGCATGGGGAAAATGGGCCATTATGCCATATGGCCAGCAACAGTCCAGTATTTCTGGCACATGAATAAAGCAGCTGCCAAGCCTGTGATTACGGGACCAACGAGACAAAAGTTCATCTAGGCCTATACCAAATGGGAATCTTGGTATGTAAGATAGCGGCCAGGTATCTGCTTGGAACACCTCATACAGAAATCCAGATATATGAGCTATAGTAAACCCGCCGATAGTTTCCATCTAGACAATTTAATGTAAAATATTTTCTCCCTATGGGAAGAGTTGCCCCAAAATATGATTCCGTATCTCATCACAGAGTGAAAATATGCAAAATATACCTTGAGTAATGCATCCTGTTGTAATATAGGCCTATCATTCAAAATTCTTAAAGCGAAACATGCTGAACTCAGTTTTAGACTTATCATTTCAATGTGTGCCTTCCAGTCCAGATTTTGATTGATTTGTAGTCCTAAGAATTTTATGTTCCTAATTTACTCTAAGGAGAAGGAGAAGTAGTAGTGCCATTTGAACTACTAGTAATGCCATCCAGGCAGAAAGTGGAACGGGGAAAAAATTAAATGATTTACTTTTACTTCATTGTCTTCCTTTTCCTCCTCCTTCTTCCCTTTCTCTCACCTCCTCTTCACCATGCCTACCTATTTGGGACCTATTCCTAATCATAAATATTTCCCATCGCCCGTTATTTGAACACAAGACCACTATCATCAGCCTTAATCACTATGCCACAAGTGATTGCTGAGCGGTGAAGTGAAAATTCATCTTTTTAATTTAAAGAGCTTATCGGCAGTGAGCAGCTTGCGAGCAGAAATGTTTAAGGCTAGGGAAAGTGATGGCCAGGCTAGGGGAAGGAGGTTGTCACCATGGGAACTTGCAGCAGAGAGGAGTGGAAGCCAAGGTGCCACAAGTATTTTTCATTTGCCGAAGTATCTATCTGTCACCTAAGATCATAAGTGTATTCAGATCTGTTTGACTTCTCCATGAAAACGTAGTAACCCAATGTTTGCCCTAACCTCAAAGACAACTGCATATTGTTGGCAGCTGGAGTGCTGCTCCCAAGCAAATGACTGTGATTGCCAAATACGAACTAAAGACTGCACACTGTGCATAGACCTTTACATTCCCTAATGCAGTAGGCATTCTGTTATTTGTTGATTGATGTTATGATACTGAATTTGGCTACTTCTAGAATGAGACTGACATAGCATGAGATTGATAATACTGTATTCTCAACTTCGAATTGTTTAATCTCAACTTGAAATCGTTTGGTCTCGACTTGAAGTTGAAAAGGTATCGTATACAATGTTAATGGCAAATGACAGGATAATAGACGGTGGTGACTACCTGCTCGGTATAGTGAACTTGTTTCCACATAATGTACAATAATGATTGGGGCTTACCTCATATATTTACCTGCTGCTAAGTTTAAACTCCTTGAGTTTTTCGTTTCAAGTTCCTTTGTGGTTTTTCTTCTCGATGCCTTGTTCAGAAGTCTGTTTCCTGACTGAATTTAAGTTAGAATACATTGCGACCGATTACACCCACAGCGTCAGCTGTTCCCACATTGCGTTTCACTGCAGTCTTCTGTTCATAGTTCCACTTTCTCACGGTTGGTGGTACGAATGCACTATCAAAGTCAAAACAGCAATTCTTTTAGTTTTCACCACCAAATTCGCTTGGAACACTCATATGACTTTCTTTACCTCTCGATTATTAAAATGGCTTTCTATTGTGCTATTCCACCTGTTGGAAAACTCATTCAACATTTTTTTACCTGCCTGTTAAGCAGCTCCAGCTCGTATTTTGAACGACTTCGTTCATGTAGTTTGGGCGGTACCGCATAGATGGCAAAAGCATCCATTTCGTTCACCGCGTTCACGAGCGGGAAAAACAGAGTTGTTAAATGGCAGACTTTTTAACGAAGTCAATGAAGTTGCTCTCGTTTAGTGTTAAAAGTTTACATTAAGTGTTTATATTGTGTAAATAACGGCGTTGTAACAGCCCGTTTATTGATAATTATTTACTAAATAAGAAACTTGGAACAATAAGCATTCCTTATGTTTGTGCGATTGTTCTGCAAGTGCATATTCTCCAGACATGGACACTAATTATTGTAATGTGAATCTGGGTGGACTATTTGAAGAATATTCAATGATTCCAGGAAAAACAGCCGTCTGTTTCATTTGGAGCAGCTGCAGCAACTATGGAAACTCTCATAATTTTAGGTATGTTTATATTATTATTCAGAAAATAATTCAATGCATGCATAATCAAAAAGTTGAAATCTGCTGGAAAAGAAACATATTACAACTTGGGTGATTCGGGTTTTTAGGTTTTTATAAACCCATTTTTTATTTTTAAAATAATTTATTTTAGTTTTCTTAACTTTTTCGTTTTTCTTAAAGTTTCACCATAATCAATACAATAAACACAAAATATGTTAATTAATTTTAATTTTACTTAGGATTCCATGGCTCAGAACCACTAAACTATAGACACACTTTTTGCTTATTTTTCAAAAGTTATAGTCTATAGAACACAATTTTAGAATTACCCCTCTCATTTCCAACTAAACTCCGTGGCGCTACATCCCTGAAGGGACAAGGCCCACCACTCGACCACTGCATCATCTACCATAGGCAGACGCCAGGATTGGGGGGCATGTGGTCAGCATGCTGACACCCATGGCCGTTAATGCTGGTTTACATGACCGGAGCCGCTACTTCTGTATCAAGTAGCTCCTCAATTTGAAACATAAGACTGAGTGCACTCCATTCCAGACCTCCTTACCTCAGAAAAATCCCAGGAGGTACCGGGGATCGAACCCGGGCTAATGGATCTGTAGTCAGCGACGCTAACCACAAGACCACGCTGGCGGTTGTCATTTCCAACTACACCACATAAACTCAACCTCCCAAATGCGATTTCAAGATGCTAACCCCTCAGTCACCCCACTCAGTTAGACAGATCATACTTAGCTGCTGGATGAATTACATTGTAAGTCAATATTAAGAATTAAAAAGAAAGTAAAGAAACATGTAACATGTAAGATTGAAATGGTAAAATTCAACTAGCAAGTATGGTTATATTCTACATCTACAATAATATCAAAACTAAGAGGGTTTTATGCAGAAGTAAGGTTAAGTATTGGGTGGAGGAATATCAAGAAAGAAACTTATTCAATGCATGTGTGGTAAATCTTTTATTTCACATCATGTAAAAGACTCCATTTAAACTCCATATCGAGTATAACATGTATATTATAGAATACATTCTACATTTTACAGAAACAGGCATTTTGTCACTTAACTGCAACCATATTTACAATGCACAAATGTGTAAGAAAATATCACCAAACGTTTATGACCTTTGTTTTTTACACAGGTATTTTTTAAGTTTACATAAGTTTTAAGTAAGTATTTCCAGGTAGTTTCCATCATGAGCTAGAAACAAGCTTCTCCCAGGTGTACCTAATAGTCTTGCCACTTCGTTTTGTGGACTTCATCACTTTATTGGTCTCTGTTATTTACATCATTAAAATTATCACCAGTTTACTCTCGGTTAATTATTAATAGATACACCTGGGAACCCCCACAGTAATGTCAACTTTTCGTCCACTGGGTACACTGGAAAAGAAGCAACAATGTTCTTCTAAATTAACTCCTCTAACCTTACTTTCCTACAAGAGAGAAATTTTGTGAGGCACTGTATATTGTGTGTTGCAAGAAGGTAATATTTACTTTTGTGTGACTTCAGTGTGTATAATGCTGATTTATAAAATTATATTCCTCAGTACTTTATTTCTACAATAGTTGAAAGCACCTTTACTTTCATAGAATAAGAACTATGGCTTCACACATCTGTTTTCAATAACACTTCATCACAATATTGTTGGACGCAAATTTGTATATACTACAATATCTTTTACATTTGAGTCAAGTACTGGTCATACAAATTAAAATTATATTTTAAAATTTGATCTAAATAATGCCTCTGTCCATAACAATACAATAACAGGTTCTATTTTACTCAGTCAAATCATTCACTCAGGCAGTTCAAGTAAGCGTCAACTTTCATCGATGGACGTTCTTCTAAAGCACCAACTATACATCATCACAGTTCTTGCTGCCTCTTTTCCCGTTTTGTAAATCACAGAAAGTTACAGTTGTTTATGTTTTTTGTACAAGTTTGTATAGCACAGCTCATTCAATACAACACTATCATTACAAGCATTTTACAGAGATTTGTGTTCAAATTAAACAAGATGGAAGTTCATCTTTTACAACCATTATTATTACTTTCAAAGATCAATTTCTGTTAGCTTAAGGGCAGCAAATTTCCATTAAGGAATAAAATCTTGGACAAATAAAGACAAACATACATCTTTACATAGATACAATGTTCCACAGATTTTTATTTATAAGTTCTTACATGTAAGAATCAGTACTTTAAAGTATTTCAAAGACAAATTTGCTGATATTACTGACTGGAAATCCAAAATATGAAACATTATAAAATAATAATAGTAGGCTGAATTCCGTAACATAGCCAATTTTAGACAAACATACAAATTGACTTACATTTACAACAGTTCTGAACCTACAAAGATGACTGAAATTTCGTACACTGAAGTACTTTAAAGTGCTCATTACGAATTCAGCAACATTCTGTTGAAAACATATAATACAGATACCAAACAGTTGTACACACGATAATACAATAAATTTTCAGTGTTTTTTTTAAATTTTGCATGAGATTGGGAAATGAAGGAAATCCTGCTTTTATGAATTAGCCACCATTCACCAGTTAGTTAAGTACGTCATCCTCATCTCCTATGTGCTAACAAATCGCTTGTACTTTCCAACTGAGCAGCTAGACCAAGATCTTTAAAAATCTTACAACAAGGAGTCTTAAAATTTTGATATTGAAAATATAAAAAGATATTTAAAACATGGAAAAAGACAATGAATGACTTTTTATAATGACAGATTTCTCTTAATGTTTAATTCACCGTCATCAAATAGTATCATCATCGACATCACAATGCTGGGGAATTTATTTTCCCAATGCACCATGCACCCTAAATCAAAATATACAGTATTTTGGTGGAATATGATAACGGTACCTTACACCTAGGCCCTAAAGATGCTATTATTAACAAAATAAATAAATTACAAGACTACACACATATTCTTATAGATTTATGGACATACAAACATGTACCTTCATAACTTTACTGATAAAAACTTCACTTTCCAAACGAAATGGAATTATTGGTGTAGACTTTCAGGGTAACAAATCCAGGAGAAATCAGAAACATTGTGAAGGGGCATACCTCAGTTCATGACAAGACATTAGAAACTTGGTAGTGAGCAGGTACAATGTTTCATGTCTGTCTTACAGATGCAGCTTTTCTGACATGAAACTAGATATTTTGCTCTCAGCTTTGACAAAACCAAAAGATTTCTCATGGATTAGTTGTTGACAGGAAACAAATAATCCCAAAACTGTTTGCAAAGCTTGGATCCACATTTGTGTAGTATATATTAACCAATCCTGGAGTATAATTGGACTACAGTACACGGCGCAGCAGCAGTTCACTGTTTTTTTCCAACCCCAAGTTTAGTCCCAGCACCATATTCAAACACTTACAAAAATAAAGTTCTTTCTTTTTTAAAATTTGTTTCTTTTGTTTTTACCAGTCGACATAGTTCCTGAGATCTTGTCAAATAAAAAAGAAAAGTTGAAGCAGCAAAATATTCCTTGCTTTTCATTCGTTGAGAACATCGTTTTACCTGGAGAGTCCCACAAATAAACGATTGATTGCACATTATGCAGTTTACATCGCACAAGGCACGCACTGAGAGTTATTTGGTGCCAACGGGCGACTCGATATGTACAAACAGATCTGCTGGTCACGCTCCTGTGCAATCTATCTCCACTATGTCCTTCGGCACATCCACAAACTGATACACCAGCCTCTGACCATCAACTTTCGCCAAGATTCCCCTCTGGTAATAATACCTAAAACAGAAAATATTTATCAATAAGTTATGTTTCAATGTCAAAAGTCAGAAAGCAGGCATATTTATGCATATATTTTCAAATCATGTATCTTGGGGTTTGCTAGCCAGGATGGCTGGATATCTGCTTTCAAGGCATGGTTATGATTTGGTCACAAGATTTCACAGCCTCAAAAGAGGAATCAGAAGGAGTAATAATTGTTCTACTGTTAGCATAATGTGGATAAATTAATGTTTCACGGAACCTTATATAATTTTAATTAGGAGCAATAACTAGTGAATAGATTCTCACCTCAGCGCACGTCCCATGGTTTCGTAGTTCATGTCAGGCTTGTTCTTGTGCAGACCCCAGAGACGAGACACAGCTTTAGAGTCAACCAACTTGAAGACTCCTTTCTCTCGATTGGTCCACTTGATGTATCGGGGACAGTAATCTCTATCTTGGAGTAGTTTCAATAGGAACTCCCACAGGTACGTAGTAGAGCCTATAAATAAACCAAATAAAATGGTTAAGTCAAATAATATATAAAAGTCAACTTAACCAGTCTGTTATAATTATTATTGTTTCACAATTGGATAATTTAAACAGATCTTCGCTGGCAATTTGTAGTATTTACACTACACTGCAATTGAAATTCAAACATATTGTGGATTTATTTTTTTAAGTCATCTGACGAAAGTTCATCACGTGAGCTGTCACATGAGCTAGAGCTTACAAGTGTATGATTTCAAAATTTGTATTAAACACAGCATAGTGACAACCAATAATCATCAGGCGATCTTAGTGGGAAAATTATCATGTTTTCTGTTCATAACCTTTAATATTACACCTTCAGTCGTACTTTTAGTTTTCTTTTTAGTACCTCTCTCCCAAGCAATGTATAACAAACTTCATCTATTGGCAAAGACTGAAAACTATTCTTCAGGAGGTTCTGAATTTGCTGTTAACCCATTCACTCCAAAATAGTACTTAGCAAATGTGAGCACTAGGCCAGGGCAAGCAATTTCAAACCTGAAGACAGTAGCCAACCAAAAATGTTAGTCGCCGTTACTGTTACATTCATTCATTCATTCATAGTGTTCTGCCCAAGGGCAGGTCTTTCACTGCAAACTAAGCACTCTCCACTCTTTCCTGCTCTCAGCCTTCCTTTTTGTATCGGCATACAATCCATTTATTTTAATGTTATCTATCATCTGATATCTTCTTCTGCCTCGAACCTTCTTTCCATTTATCATTCCTTCTAAAGCATCCTTCAGCAGACAATTTCTTCTTAGCCAATGTCCCAGCCAATTTCTTTTCCTCTTCTTTAGGAGCTCCAACAATGTTCTTCTTTCTCCCACTCTTTCTAGCACGTCTTTGTTTTTAATTTTGTCTGCCCATTGTATACGCTCCATCCTTCTCCAAATCCACATCTCAAATGATTCCAGTCGTTTTTCTTCACTCTTCCGTAGCGTCCAAGTCTCTGCTCCATACAGTGCTACACTCCACACAAAGCACTTTACTAGCCTCTTCCTAAGATCTTTTGCCATGGGCCCACAAAAATTCTTCTTTTTCTATTAAAGGCCTCTTTTGCCATGGCTATCCTCTGTTTTACTTCCTGACAGCAGTTCATGTTGCTATTTATAGTACAACCCAGATATTTAAAACTATCCACTTGTTTCACTGCTTCATTTTTGATTCGCGTGTCTATCCTCTTAGGTTCTCTTCCGATAACCATGGTCTTCGTCTTATTTATATTTATCTTCATTCCATAGTCCTCACATCTGCCATTTAGCTCCATCAGCATGTTACATAATGATGATATATCATTAAAGACTTTTGGGAATTATGAAGAACTGCCTGATTCCTATTTGTTCATTACATACAAAATCTACAACTTATATTCCTTTTAAATATGCAAAATAATATAAAATAAGTTAATAAAAACACACACCTTCTGAATTATCCTTCTATTTAAACAATACTAGTATACGGTTTTTGCAATGCACTGACAAATTTGTAATTTTGTTTACCTGCTTAGACATACATGCATGAATTCCTCAAAAGACCTTGCGGATGGCTGGATGGTTTTAATTTCTTAAGTACTTCGCCGATTATAAGCTTTAATGGCTGTAACACACAATAGTCAAATACAAACTACAGTGCTTGTTACTAGAGAGCTAGATTGGCTAAACACAGGGAACCAGAAACCTATGGAAGTCGTGTGGGAAATTCAAATTATATCGATAATTCCAGTTATTTACAATCGCTTCCGAGTAAATATGAATATTCAGTCAACTTGTTCATGTTAAAAGTGATAGCCTGTAGCAAAATCTACTGCTAAATTTATTTGTTGTTGCGGAAACTAAACTAATAAGAGTAAATAAAATAGCAGTTTTTCAAAATTGAATGTTTCTCGCCCGCCTCCGAATTCTCGTCGCCATTGGCGATCTGGCAACTGGAAGTTTCGCGCCATCGATGTGATCATAGTAGTTGATTATTACCTTCACGACTCTTCCTCTTGACTGCACCAGGCTCGCCGCTCTTAGGCTTCTTCATCTTCTTCTTGGTGCGGGGTTGGAAGCCTAGTTCCAGCATGTATAACTCGTCGTTCACACTGGAGGTAGCAGCCTGGATCACCGACGTCGGGATGGCAGGTCTGGGTGGCGAGGGGGCTGGCGGCGCCGCGAACTGCTGGGTCGCCGCTTGGTGGTGGTACGCTTGTGTGGAGAGCTGCTGTTGGTGGTGTGATGGAGGCGGTAGATACCCGCCGTAGCCGTCCGGTACTGTAACAAACAAAAAATATACTGTTAGGCCTACTATCAAGTAGAAAGTGAACGTTGCCTCATGTAACACTAGGGTTTTCGAGTTCACAGTTTCAAGGTTTATGTTCTATGTAGGCTACATAGTAAAGTAAAGTGTTCCCTATACAGGCCGTCGAGGCCCTTAGGGTTCCAGGAGGTTGAGGCTCCAAGATTTTTAGACATTCGGCACATGAAGGTGGTAAGGTTCTCAGCCTTACCCCAGAATTGATCCTGGTACCCATTTCTGTTGGAGGCTGAGTCGACCCTAGGGCCATAAGTGCCACCAGAAGGATTAGGCCAAATGAAAAATCCCAATGACCTGATCGGGGATCGAATCCGCGACCTTTCGGTTTGTAGCGCAGTGCCTCAACCACTACACCACGGCGTATGTACATACTCGGATTAATTTTACTTCATGACCAGTTTCTGCAATCTATTTTTAAAGCATAACAACCAGTTAAAGCTAGGTTCTGCCTTAAATAGTTTCAATAAGTTGCTAAACTTTAACACAGATCGGCAATTACTACCGTCTTTATAGTATTTAGCGAAACCCATTTTAATATCTATCTCTATCCCTCCCCCTCCCCCTCCGTGTAAAATCACTTACTGAATACAAAAGAAACTGACCTTTAACTACAGTACATTATGTAATATTATAACAACCCCTTGATATATTCCGTAGCGTCTACTTCTCTGACACACGTGTACTGCACGAAGTCTAGTACTTCTCTTGCAGGGTTGTGGAAACTAAAACTTACCAGCTAATCTTTAAAATTCTTGATGCAGATACAGCTTCACAGAATAATTCATTTCACATGTTTTATAAAATCAGGAAACGATGAAACTGAACGTTTTATTTTTTTATATATCACAGCTTTTTCTTCTGTAAGGGAACCATTGTTTGGCAGAAGTTCTTTTCCTATTTTACCTCCCCTTTCCCCTATTTATATAAGTGGCGAAAAAACATTCTATGATTCGATAAAATTCGTCAACGAACTCGCAGGTACTAGCTCTTAAGGGACTATCAGGAACCAAGTCCTTCTACAGTAACTTATTAGCCCTTAGAATTACGAATATTCATGAGACCGGACAGCAACATTTAGGATAGGCAGAAATTAACTTCTAATCTGGCATTTAACGTTGCAAATGGAAAAGTTGCCTCCCGATATTTTGTTCCGGCCAACCCACTCGATTAGCATCATACAAATATGGCTTATAGCCTACTTTTTAATTCCGTTTGACTACAATTACATTAGACATACGAAATGAAGCTACCACTCCATGAACAATTTTGGACAATGGGAAGCTTGACTTGCTACTTGTAAACAGAGCACGCGAAGTCGGATGAACCAATTCTGCCAGTTGCCATACAGCGAGACTACCAAGCTATTTTAATCTCTGCCAATTGGCTGAATTGCCACGACCCTAACCTAACTATACACTTGTGCTCCGCGTTCCCACACGGCCACGGTCAATGTCAAAGCTAAGAATAACCGACAAGAATTAATCAGCACACTTTATGTAACTTTCCTGCAGCGGTCTTGCCAATCACTGCTAAACATTACCGGTATTTGAACATTGGTTCAAATCCACCTGCTAGCATCAGTGATCGAGGAAAAAATACTATCCTTTGGAAGGGAAAGTCATAGTACACGCTCATGGATTTAAGGCATGTTAAAATAATCCCGCGCCTGTAATAAAGGGTGTCTAGACAAAATTGCCTGCTACTTTACATCTTAACCATGATTTTCCACTTTAGTCTATAAATCGCAGCAGATCGATTACGATGAATTAGTCTATTAATATTATTACAAGATAGTTCTGAAATAAGTCTGTAGCCTTAGACCCAGCAAAAATAGGGAAGACAGGCTTTGAGCAGAAGTAACTCCTCGTAAGAAGAAGATCCAGAAGAAGAAAATAAAATATTTGTTACTACCGGTCAACAGTACATCAGTACAACGGTAGGATAATATTCTAATTCAAATATACAAACAATAATAATAGACTTTACTCATCACCCTTCTACTCGGTAAGCCTTTCGAGGAGAAGACAGAATTTTCTAATTCATGAAAATTCTGTCATCTCCTCGAAAGGCTTACCGAGTAGAAGGGTGATGAGTAAAGTCTATTATTATACTCAATAAATTATTGTTTGTATATTTGAATGCATAGGCGTAACCAGGCCGATCAAATGGGGGGGGGGTTATAACATCCGCGGGTCTGGGGGATTGGAATACCCCCCAGGGAGAGGGGGGTCCTCCCCCGGAAAATTTTTAAAATGAAGATGCAAAATAACGAGTTTTAAGCTTCCGGGGTATTCCCCGGAAATTTTAAAAAGACGCAAAATAACGAGTTTTAAGCTTCCGGGGTCCTTCCCCGGAAAATTTTAAAAATGAAGATGCAAAATAACGAGTTTTAAGCTTCCGGGGATTCTTCCCCGGAAAATTTTAAAAATTAAGACGCAAAATAACGAGTTTTAAGCTTCCCACGCTTTATACTTGTATTAAGTAATTTATGGGCAGACTTAAAAAATTATACAATTTTGCTTTTTTTAATCAATGGGGGGGGGGTTCAAACCCCCAAACCCCCCCCCCCTCGGTACGCCTATGGTAGATAGCACCTTCGCGGCAGATAACGATGTTAAGCGAAGACCATAGTTCGTACAGAAATAATTACACTTCAAACATCTAATGTCTATGAATCAATAAATTAATTTAATGTATCGGATCTTAGAATTTCAGACCGTTTGTTGCAAAACGAATTGCAGAAATTTAAACAGAAGATAATTTCGTTGAAAATGGAAAAAAAACGCGAGCGAAATTACGATTCAGAACCACTATTAGCAAGGAATGTGACCACTGGAAAAAATCAATAATAATGATAATATTTCACATTTGGAACTTATTAAGTAACTAACATCACTGACCAGTCAAAACTGGTCGATAATATACAGCCTTGAGAGCGGTCAGGACCTCAACTTTGCTTAGCAGTACAGCTGTTACTCAACAGATGGTGCTGCAAGGCTTTACACTTCCTTGCCAACCAGGAAAAACGAAAGTTATTAAATTTGAAACTGTTCAGAGCACAAAAAGAACATTTATGATATTACCGTTCTGTTTTCGTTTTCATTTCAGAATAAAGTACATGCCTACAAAATCACCCGTTTTACAGCAAAATAAACTGCAGCCGCGTAAAGGAAATCCAAAATAAATCATTTATAAAACATGTTTAATTAGTCCGATTCATCATTATGGCATAATTGCCATATACTGTGGTTTTTGTTTATAGTTTGAACGTCTTGGGGATATTCAGTAATAAAGTTGTGTCAAGGGTGTGACATTTTTTTGGGCACAACATAGTGCACTCTTCTAAGCGATTCAATATTTCTGTTATTTTACACTATGAAACTCCATAAAAATAATATAAAACAATCCTGGTAAAAGATAATATAATTAGGCTAAAGTATACTATTGTTGTAGTAATTGGTTATGTGAAGTTTTCCATAAATTACTGCAATAGGGGTACAAATAGTGTATAGATCTTTAGAGATACAGAGTGTCACAACATTAAAAATGATATTCAGAAAATGCCTGAAGGACTACAGTAAAAGAACATACAGTCCAAAAAAAATAAGAAAATAGACGGCTTTGCAGTGAACCATTAATTTAGCAATAAATGAACTTTTCAATTTTTTTTCTGTCACGAGTGTGACACTGAAACAAAGCTGTTCAGCTTAAAATTTCTTGAAAAGTAGTTTCCTTGAAAATTACTGAAAGTTATTATCTGAAGTGAAAATCTAACAATTTTCAACACAATCCAATATGGGAGGCCTTGATATTCATATGATTTTACAGTGACATCAACATGCATACAATGAATTAAAACTGTCACACAGCATCTCCTAGGTCATACTTTCCATTAAATTAAATACTCTGTTTTATTTCGCAACAGTTTTTTTCTTGTTGAATCATGACATATCTAAAGATATTTGCTGGGTATTATTGAGCCAACAGAGAAATAGGCCTATGTCTGGTTGAAACTTTAAAAATTCATAAAGAGGACTGCTCAGTTATGAAGGTATATTTTACACTTATAACGAGTCATAATAAGAAGATTATTTTATCACAGATAGCAAGACAGTCCGTCAAAAGACTGCAGCGCTACAGTTCTGAACATTTCGTTGTAATCGCCGAACCAAACTTCCGTTCATTCTTTGCTTGGGAATTAGGAAATACGCTTTAACTAAACAACTACAATCAGTTAACGCAGACGAGTACAAAGGGCTGTGACAAAAGCTTTCAACTCCCATGGTTCAACGAGACTCAACGAACAAAAAACAGGTAGTGGGGGAAGTAATGTTGAGTGTTTCTTTATTTTGACCACAACCTATTTAAACTATCAGCACTAAACTATTAATATTAAGTAGTTGCAATGTAATTAAGAACGCTAGGCTCATAATCTTTGATAAGTGAATTGATATAAAATTTATCAATTTACTTTGATGAGTGTTACATTTAATAGTAACACTAATGTCAATAAGGAGTAAGGTTTTTACTACGGTTCTCTTTAATTTTCCTCTATTCAAATCCATCTATTGACATATTCAGATTAAAATTAGACGCATTCTTCTGGTTATGTCCCATTTCAAACGTTCATTATATATCCATAATTTACGCGAACAGGCCACTGCATGCATTAATAAGTCTGTTCCCAAAACTGAGCCATGTACTGTCAAGCCCCACGATTCCTGCGCATAATGTGAGTACGCTGAAAAATGACAATGTGCGCATAAGTTGCGCAGCGAAACTTGACAGTGTGTGCATGCATATTGTTGCATGACAGTACATGAATTTACTATGAGAACAAAACCTATATATAATAACAGGGCATCTTGGTTTTCTCCATGCATTTGTTACCAGTCATCTGAGTAACTCTTGAAATAATTGTTGCATAACAACGGATAAGAGTAATTATTAGTTTTGTTCCAAGAGCACATAGGAACCGTCAACACAAATGTTGGATGCATACGCACGTTGTTCACAGGTACCATAAAATCTGAGTTCGAATTTACTTTCCATGAGGATTCAAAATATTGTTATAAAAGGGTGTTTCTAAGTAGTTTTATCGTTGTAGTGATTGAAATGTAATATTAAGATAATAAATATATACAGATCTTCGTTACACAGAAGTTTGACTGTTTAAAGCTATTGCGTAAGGATAATTTCGTTTCCTTTTCCTCCAGTAGCAAAGTGAACAGACAAATAAGACATGTTTTCCTCATTGCATAAAAAATGGAAAGGATTCTAGAGCCGTGCAATTGAATTGGGCGAGGCAGCTCTATTTGCGTTGCGCCGGCGCGTGGTTCAAGGTAGCGGAGGCGGGGCTACGCCAGTGTCAGTGGTCGCAGCTCCCGGTTCTGCAGAGCATCGCTGCAACCATTTCCGCCCGGGACACCAACAGGTGGCCCCTATCAAATTACCATCAATCGATCACTTTGATTTGTTTCTCATTACTAATCAAACAAGTTCCTCTCATAGAACATTCATGAACTACATTTTATCCCTTCGCGATTTCCTTGCAATTTACACATCTCCCATTATCATTACTTCTGTATTATAATTAATTTGATCTTTATAAATTTATATAATTATGCTACTCAATCACCATGAGTCTTCACGATGAACCTTGGGTTCCACAAAATAGATCATCTTCCTTTAGCTTGCTTAGGAATTGTCTATTGACATTGAGCAAGTAAGTATTCAATCACCATTAAGTTACAAATTGATACTGTCGAATTGCCTAGCAATGATGTTCCATCGAATAAACTACTGCACTTTTCTTCTTATCACTTATTGCATATTCGAAGCTCAGAACAAAATAAAGCACATTGATTTTCATCACTTTTTGAAGTTATATGGATTTATTATTTTTAAATTTGTTTTAGACAGGTATATTTAATTGAGGGTCTTTTCAGAAACAAAGTTGTGAGATAATCTAATGAAATAAAAGATAATCTAATAAAACTGTTTCATGCTATTAATTTATATAGATCAGTATATATATACAGTGGTCTACCTGAGATATGTAGGAATACAATTTAATTCTTTAACTGGTTCATTTCTCTAATAGTTCAAACAAAATAATATATTAAGCAATGTTTCCGATTGTCTAGTTTTACGTAATTAGTATTGCGACGTGCAAAACAGATATAATATTTGTATCATCATCCATTAGAATATAGCTTACGATCACTTATTCAAAAATTAACAAGAAAAACTTCCATTAAGTTTGGGGACATAGACGTTTGGGAGATATGGAAATTTTGTAGTCTATAGAAGTTTCTTCCGTAAATATGCGCACAATATGTAGGGTATCGATAGATGAATGTATTTTTATGCAGCCATTCTGTAAAAAATTACACGACCAGAGAATCTAACCTATACTAGGGAGCAGTTTTCCGTCGGATGTTTTGTACAAAACCGCAATCATGAATTCCTTTCTGTTTTAAAAATAAAACTGTAAATATTTACTGAAGACTTGACAGTTTATATGCCACGATGTGGCCACCTAAAATCAGCATAATACTGTTATACAATGAGCCATAAAACAGGAAGCTTTTCTAACCTAATCACCCAATTTCATTTTGCGTCCATATCTTGTCCCACTTATCGCTCTATCTCTATTTCCGTCGCGAGCTAGCGCTGTGGTATAGCTTAAGCATCACGCCATCTGTGAGTTAATGTGAAGGTCAGCCTGCCTTCCGTCCATTTCCTGGTCATTGGCACTACGTGCGTCACACGGCCTGCTAGGGAACATCGAGGACGCGAGAGAGTGAGCGAGAGAGCTAACAACGCAAAGTAACTCGCTGGTGATGTCACCTCTCCAATTCGCCTGTCTGCGGCTGCACTTTTCACATCCACTATTCATAGGTTTTAAAAATGACACTTGCGTGGATTATGTGAAACCATTCATGTTTTAAAAATTACATTTGAATGGTTGCATGGTTTATGAGTATATGGAATCATTCAATACTAATGTTAAATTCATTAGCCCTTGAGTCGTGACCTTTGGGCCCCTAACCATGGAAATAGAGTTACATATATATTTGCGTTTGATAGCACTGGTCTTTTAGATATTTAATGTAAATTAACTGATGGCTAAAAACTGTTAACTCCAGAGTATTTACAAACGATGGCCCCATGTTTTGGGAAATTTGAATAAATGTGTAAAAACATCAGAATGTTTATAATTAATTTATAATATATTCAATTTCAAAAATAATTCTGAGATCTGGGGACCCATAGGTTATTGTTAATGTCACAGTAGTTCCAGGTCACGATTGAAGGGTTAGTTTCAAATAACTACAGTGTATTCACTAACCTGCCAACTATCAACTTGATAGAATTATTAAAACGGTATTGTATTTTCTATAAAAGGCTATTTTAAAACAAAAGGCCTCTTCAAATGTCTATGCTTTCACATTCCAGTTGAATAAAAGGTGAATGCATCAAAAGAAGGTTTCAATTCATACCTTTTTTGCTCAAAATGTTATCAAATTAGCAAATTACATTAGTTGTAGCACATTCAGGTCAAAAAATATTGTGATGGATATATGTCTAAAAGGCTTTGCCTAAATTAGTTTCCCAGTAAAAGACAAACTATAACTATGATCGCACTATTTATCTTAATTATTAGACCTACAGATTGTATGACAATTTAATGAGTTTCTAATACAATATTGCTATTGTTACGTGATTACTTATATTCTTATCGATTAATGATTTTATTATTAAAATTTATTTCACCAACTTTAGTATGACACATTATCTATTTCTGTGGTTCAGAAACTAACATAGGTCTACTCTATTGTTCTAAAATGGCGAATCCATATTGCTCTATTAGGAATATGCTGGAAGGATTTTTTTATACTGAAAGCTTGACTGTGGATGTAATGAAATTCTTTGCAGAAACCAAGTGAATTTCTCACTACCAATGAGTTTGAGTTATTTCCTCTTGTGGCTAGCGATGCATCCTCCCGTGTCATGAAGACGCCAGGGAAGCGTTTCCTATGAGAAAGTTGTTCATCTTCGTCACAATATCGTATTGTAGTTTCATGATGACACAAATTCGCAGAAGTGTTCACTGTTGTGCAGACTTGCTCAATATCCTTGACCCATTTCGTTTGCCATTTGGAACACTGTCAATCCAGTGTTATGAAACGAGTCCATCCTAATGTTATAACTTCTATTTATTTGTCTTCAAAGTTTTAATCCCGTTTGCAATACTACACTTTTAATTACTAAACTTGCTAGGTTATATATTTCATGCTTCAGCAATATTGGTATTGCATTATAAAGAAGGATATAAGCCTACTTTAATTTAAAGTAAACCAATTTAATGATTAAATGCTAAAACCAATTTAACTACTTCAAAAATCTTTAAAGGGAGTACAAAAACTAGAGACCGTTGGACATCTTTATTAGGAAGACAGAACTGCTTGTCAGAAATTTTAAACCTAAGTCAATGCAGTAGATATAGAACTAATTCCCGAAGCACGATTTTGGGAATGTATTTAAATACACTTAATTTTATATGAATAAAATTATGTGAGCGAGCTAATTCCCGAAGCACGATTTTGGGAATGTATTTAAATACACTTAATTTTATATGAATAAAATTATGTGAGCGAGTATAAAAAGTAATGGGAGAATGCATATTTAAAATATAGAACAGATTTTAAACAGAAAAATAACATGGTAAATTATACATAATGCATACAGAAAAAACAGAAGTCATGGTAGATGTAGCCTATATTAAAAGCAAACATTAAACGAGAAATTTAATTTGCCTTTCTTGGACATAATTCAAAGCATAGTCTACTGAATTTCAAAAATATATTTTTCAAAGAAAATTGGGAAAGAAATAAAGAAAGATGTTAGGTGAAAATTTACAGAAAATTCAGGGAAAAACTCACTAGCTGGCAGAAAGTATTATGACAAGTGTCAGAAAAGCCGACTTGAAAATAAGGAATGGATAGGCTTACGTGGAAAATAGTTTTAGTTTCAAGCGAATAGGCTTGTGCTTATAAATAGGCTTATGCGTGAAACACTCTGATAATCCTACATCTGATAAAGTCTTTGTTTCTGATTTTCTATTCATAGCCTATAGTTTTTCTACGAGAGACACAGAAATGTTTCATGCATTCTAGGAATATGAATAAGTTTATGATGTATGCTCGTACGTGCTGGAAGATCCTGTTCCTGTTTTCACTTACCGGAACTTTCTACTTTATCTCTGTCACTTCCTAATCTCTTATCTGTACATGCCTACTCCGTACACACAACCGCATTACTTCGCTCCATTCACAAAAAATCTATTATCCCAGCACCCTTTTCTATGTTTCTATTTTTTTCCCCTGTATCAATTGAAATAAACTATTCCCCTCCGCATTGGATTTTTTTTTAACTTTGTTGTAGCCTATTTCGTTTCAATCGTTATTTCTTGTTAATTAATAAACTTCAGAATTGAGTTAAGAATTTTACATCTCGACCTAAAAGAGAAAAAATATATGTTGCAACGTGTGCTGAAAGTAGGTCATTTTCAAATAATTTTGTTCGTAAACATTATTTTTAAAAATGAGCTAAGAATTCATCCCATTGTGCTGAAGACAGGCAAATGAAACAAATTACAAAAGTAGCTATTTATGTAACAAGTACGCAATGGACGGCTTTAGCGGACGAATGTAGAATTTCGGATGAGGTTTAGCCGAGCCTGATAATGATACGAGATACTATATTCTAAGAACTCAAAACTTGTCATTTAGTTATGGCCAAACAAAAACAATAATATGCATCTTGCCTATAATGGTAATTAAGATGGTCGAATGAAAATTATGATTCTATGATACTTCGTATAGATGACATGTTACAATCTACGTTTCGTTCCACTACTGAAAGATGGAGTATTCTGGCATAAATGGCATCATGTAGAAATTAATTAGGATGAGTCTAGAACATCTCAAGACACTTAGTTTTTTAACTTAATGCTTCATGGAAATAGTGACGAGAGACACCTTTTTTTTTCTCCCATGAAGTTTCATCATATTTATAAAACTTCAGTACTCCTACTAAAAGATGCACTTTCTGCGGTTGTGAAGTGGGGATAATGAGCCGTTTTCGCCAGTTTCACTGTCGGTTGTGTTTATTTTGATTGCGCATTGCTGAGGATGAACACGGCTAATAACAAGTATGGGTTGTGTGGTCCAAGTAGCACGTTAACCTAGATGCACGTCCAAGCGAGACGTTACTGCCTGCCTGCTTGTCGCTTTCAGTCCACTCTTACTTGAGCAGGTGGCTGTGTCGTTAGCAAATAACATTTTTATTTTTCACATTCTCAGGGATGAGAAATTACAGATTAATTTCCGTTCCTGGAGAACGTTACCATCTTGAAAGAAGACATTTGTGACACAGCCTATTCATAATTATATTCTGGTACCTTTTGTCTCTTTTATAATGTTAGGTTTTTCGTATAAACAATTAATTGCAGGCCTACGATTGTAACAAAAACCTAAACCGTTAAAAATTAAAAACAGTATTAATTTAAAACCAAGGACACTCTTCTTTTGGTCTGATTTTTCTGACTCGTCCTCAGAAAATGCAAAATTTAATTTAAACTTTGCATTTCGCGCAAGTATTTTTAACCATGTTATAAAAAGGGTCCAATGCCTGAGTGGCTAGACCACTCGCCTTCCACCGCTGGCACCCGGGATCGAATCACGGTGGATCCATGTGGAATTTGTGGTGGACAAAATGGGATCGGGGCAGGTTTTCTCGGTGTGCTTCTGTTTCCCCTGACAAATATCATTCCACCGTTGCTTCATTCATAATATATGACCACTGACTGCAACAAAGGAATTATTATTCACGGGGTCGCGGATGGAAGTAGTCCTAAGTTTTTCCCTCCTTTTTTAATTGTTTACTTTTACTCAAGGGCCCTCAAAAAGTGTTTCCGATATTCTCACCATAAAAGCCGCAGTTCATCAAAGTACAACAACGGCATCAAACGTGGAGGAAAAAGAAAACATATTTTCTTCGCTAAGCTTAGACTACTGTCAATGTGGAAACTCAACATCCTCCTCTCCCCAAGTCATTATTATTTTCCTGTGGGACTCCATGCCCCTTTTCTTCTTCTTAATGAGAATTATACAATAGAGTCGAATTTGTAAGATAAGACAGTCATGCAAACAAAACGGAAGTTAGGTGCTTGATTTTCTTCACGGTACGTGGCGGTCAACTCCTCGTGGAGGATATTTTACTGCCCCGTGAGTCCATTCCACCGGCACGAAAACGTTCGCAGCAGTAAAGACTTCCATTGTTAATTAATAGCAGCCTTTTGTTTACTAATATTTACTATATTTTCAGTAAGAATTCAAATCGATCTGAATACGATACCATGCCGGTGCGATCCCATTTTCATTTAATTTTCGTTCGGTAATTGCGTTCCGACCCGATTCCACTATTTATGTTATTGACCTTGAAACTCAAATTCATATGAATTCCCGTTTTCACAATTTCAATACGGTAAGTGCATTTAGATCAAATTGAATTTCTCATGAAAACATAGTAATGGAAACCTATTCTCCCTAGATTTCTATATTAACACAAATCTGTATATTTACACAATTGACCGTCATGAAATTTCCCTAAATTGGTGTTACACTACAAACTAAATTAGATAGATGTCAACAATATCTCAGCATTAATTCTTTACAATACCATAGGCCTACGTTAGGTAACTGCAACAGAGCGTCAAAAGTGACGATGTGTGTAATACATTTTTATCTAAACCGGAGTAAGTTATAAACTTAAAATAGGGTGATTTTATTTCATTAACCTTAAATGTTTCGCTCCCTCTCTTTCTTTATTTATTTTTTTCTCTTAGTTTAACCTCACCCGTTGTAAGGACATTTATACGGCCCTCGATGTCCGAGCCTTACAGGACAGCGACCTGACGGAAGAGGGATTATCTCTGGATCACATACATACTTACATGGAGGACCTCCCCGGATGAGTGATCAGCCCAATGCGGGAGCTATTCCGAGACAACATGAATACATAGGACGAAACACATCAGTTACATAAAATTATTCAACCATATACCCATACTGTAACACTAAGAGAAGTCAAGGTGGACACATTTAAACGAAAGTTGAAATTATTTTTACTTGAAAATCCGATATATAATATTGAAGAATTTTATGAACTTAATTGGTAGTCTAGAGACGATGAATCAAAATACATGAATATTATGCAGTGTTATATGAATAATTATAATGTATATAGAGTACGACATTTTATTAACTTTTAACTGGTGTATGTAATATTGTTCTCATATTTATTTATTAGTGTTTGATGTTATATTATTACTGACGATTGTAATGCTTAAGATGACCTCTTGAGTTTCTGCAATAAAGGTTTATTATTCTTATTCTTATTCTTCTATAGCCGGTACGCTTAGAGATCCTTCTCTATTAGTCTATACGTATGCTGCAAGTGGACAAATTCAGTCTAAGTAATATTTATTGTTCACAAATAGCTGAAGTTGAGAATGATTGTACATTACCAGCTGTTAGTGAATATTTTCCTTATTCCAATCTCATTATCCAGAATAGTCTTCGTTCTTGAATAGAGTTCAAGTGTATCTTAACCACAACCTATTAAACTTCGCTCCATAAATCATTTTCATTACTTAACGACACTTTTATGGAGGTGGAGGCGTGTTTTCTTGAATGCATTCCTTTAGAATAAGTATTCGAACGTCAATGCTGATAAGTTACTGAGGCGACAACTAATTGCATTCCAGTCTAAACTGCGTAGATCTGTCTTATTACTTTTATTTACTTACTGGTGTTTATTTTTACATGTTTCATATTCATAAAACATGTTGCGGCCCAGGTAAAATTCTATTTTAACGGCAATAAGGTGCGTTATCATGTTGCCCACAAGTGATGTCGAAATAAGTAGCTGATGCAACTGTCGGATGATCATCTATAGCAGCGTTTCTCAACCTTTTTGAACCCGAGGACCTCTAAAATGTCTAAAAAAATTTACGGACCCCTAATTTTACATCCCATTTTTAAAAGAAGACCTATATTCTTAATATTTGGGGTATTAATTATAGGTCATTTAACGAAATATGTGAAAAATTTTACTTCTTTACTTTCCACTTGCTTTATGATATTATTCAATTATGTCTGCGGACCATATGCACCGTCTTCGAGGACCACCAGTGGTCCGCGGACCATAGATTGAGAAACGCTGATCTATAGGATGCTCCTATCACATTAAGTGGTTTAAAAACATTTAAAGATATTGGTTAGAATTATAGAACGTTCAAAATAATTAGTAACTTACTAATAAGAGTATTACTGTAGCTGCAGAATTGTTGTTCACTGTGACTGAACGAAAACAAGCACAATGCAAAGATTCGCTCTACGATTTCAAATCAGGGAATAAAATTTGCTATGTTTGGGCAAATAAACTTAATATTTGTTTTTGTAAATAATTCACGGTAATGTTTAACTCACAAAATTGATCTTCAAATATTTAAGTATTTTGGTATAACTGAGCAGGAGAATCAGTTACATTAGGCCTATCACAATTACGTTTTCATTCCAAACGTAGATGTGTTACAAGCTATCAAAACTTGAAAATTCAAGAGTTGCTAATAAAATTTAAAGATACAGCGTTGCTAATAAAATTTAAAGATACTAAAAAACAGTTATACTAATTCCGGATCCCCCCCCCCCCCCCCAGAAATGAGAAACGTTTTAGGTGTGTAAGATTCTTTGAGCACGCTAAATATCCTTATAATTTTAGGTTTAATTAAAAAAATTAGTAGGCCTGAAACTGAATCCTGTACACTGTGCAAATAATGAAGATTAGAATGTTTCATAACATAATTAATTTTCCTCTACAACTATTATGTAAATATAGTGTTCGGACTAGTGACTTTATTTATAAGCACTAATTAACGTCTGAGAGAGATAGTAGCCCATGATAGTATAATTTGAGATGGAGGGAATGTGTGTATCTGATATCACCCCTTCCTCTCTTGCTCACTCAGGAAGTCTGGTTTCCGACATGCTGCTCCTGACCTTGGTCTGGTCACTCACTTCTCTTTGTTCAGCAGCAGCAAGACACCCTCTGGTATGCCGTGCTGGAAGAGTTTCCTGCATAAAATGGCGTCCTAGTTACACTCTCTCATCATCACAAAGAAAGTAAACTCCGGCAGCAAGTATGAACTACTTTACAAGCATGCACTACTTTTCTTTTCAACCGTCTCATCCCGTTTGGTAGAAATCGACGTGATTTCGCTTCTGATTCTCTTCTTGGCTTTGTTTACATACACAGGTGTTCTAATTTCTCCTGTTTATGTTAAAATGCAATAGTAAATAAATTGCAGTGCTCCATTATAGCAGCAAATAAGCTACCTACTTAGCTAATGACAGTAAATGACAGTATGCCTATATTATATCCCTGAAACTTCAGATCTTCCATTTATAAATGCTACCATGCGAATTCTTCTGAATGTCAGCCCATCTATCTCACAAATACAGCTGAGAAGATTCCTCTGCTGTTTTTAGTTATTGTCGTTATTACAACCGGGATCTATAGTGTACAATTGATTCTGAACCACAGTATAGGGCTATAGTCCCCGCGGTCACTACTTCCCCAAGCGAAGGATGGTTCTAACCTGACATTTGGACCTCCCTTGTCATTTTACTAAAAACCGACAGTTTTGGTAATGCCGCATGACTGATTCAAAATATAACACCTCTCAATCTTGTACAAGTTCTTGCCAAGGAAATTTGATAGTGGAATACCGGCCTTAAGAATATATTTTCCAAAGCCCACTCTTGAAGAAAAAGGATGAATGACAATCAGCAATCACCCCCTAACTCAAGCGGTCGGGAACGTGAAGGCTAGATTAGAATCTTACAAATCTCTTCCGGCAATCTGTCGATTTGCTACCAGAATTTTACAGATTATTTTGTCAGCCTGTCAATTTGGTGCTATAATGTTAGTGATTCTTCTGCCAAATTGTAATTTCGCTTTATTTGGGTCGTGTTATAGATATCACTACCGCACAAATAAAGTATTACAGCAAAAAATGGCAGTGTTTCGCTGTTTTATTGAATTTTCGATTCTTATTTTAATAAATGTGCTTTTTGTCCAATATGTAAACTATGAGTAGAATGTTCTAAGCCAACCGTCTAATATTATAAAAAATATACCTTCTATAAAATAACCGTTGTCTTAATTAAAGGGTAACAACAAAGAAAAGTTAAACAAATTTACAATATTTAGCGGGAAAACTGGCACCTACTGTACACTATCATTATTATTATTATTATTATTATTATTACAATTACTATTACCGGTATTACTTCTATTATTGTTGAAATCTGCCACTGTTGATATAAACAAAATTGGGCTAAATAGTGTAGGCCTACTAATAGTATTTTTTTAAATAATCGTAGCATACTCAAAGAACAAAAGGGTTATCTGCTATGTTGTAATAATTACAAGGGGAAAAAATGAAGAAATGGACGAGAAAAAATGAACTAGTCTGGGTACTTTCTGCCCATAATAAGAATCAAGAAGCTAATCGTTGGACCATATACTGTAGTTGACATTATCATTCGAGGTATGGGGAGAAATTAAGCGTTGTTTAAAGAATCAATCTATAAGATCATTTAATTACAGTAAATCAGCATTCTACCACTAAAGTTAAGCTGAACGGGTAGCTGTACAAATTCTGAATTCCTTTACTCTAATAATAAGCGTATTACATGTGTGGAATTACATAACTTATCTTAAGGATCGTAAAATTATACAATAAAAAACGGATCAGGTAGATACTTCGCAGGCTTCAAGAAGGGTTTAATTTAGATTTTCCTTGTTACGTAAATCAACGGTTACATATCGCGTATTTGCTACAATAATTTATAAACAATAAGAACTTAACACAGATTCTGAGCACCGATGTTAACTGACGTCACACGGCGGAATTAGAGGCTGTAACGCTATTGGTTGCGTTACCAACCAATCGGAGTATGTATCGTCTCCGTTTTTTGTAGCGTATGGACCTGTTGCAATACAATATCGTAATTGCATTCCATTCGTTAAAAAATCGAAAGTGAAGCTCTTTTTCTGAATACTTCTGTGTGACGAATACAGTAATGCAGATTACAAGTCTCGTAGAGACCTGCGAAAAAAGAATTTGCCCCATTATTCTATCCTTCTTCTGCAATAGGCAAGCGAATGTTTTATTAACAATAAAATATTTTTATGTAGATGAGTTTGCCTATATACGGTATAATCAACGTAATTCATAATAATTTATTATTACATTATATAAAGGAAAACGTAATTTAATAATTAATCATTTCTCCTGTAGTTTAATCCTTTCTATACCCTCATCCTTACCAAACTCCGAATTCGAAATCCATATAATATTGTATTCTAGAGCATACAAGATTTTTCACAATAAGAAAATCACATCGTCATTAGTTGAATTATGAATTTACAAGAACCAATAATTTGGGAGAATAGCCTACAGCCTATTTTATTATATTCTTTGCTGAATTTGCAATCTATCCACACACGTCATCTGATCAAACTGTTACAAAATTGAACATTACTGGCATAAAAAATGGGCATATAACTAAATACATCCAAGTGACCAATATTTTCTTATTAACTATATTAATGTATTTCGTATTATTTTAATGAACTACCAAAGTTTAATTACAATAAAAAACGCTAAATAATAAATCTAGATAATGAACAAAAAATGAACGCAAATTATGAGAATTTCAAGGCACTGTAAATTGAATATTGTTTAATCTCTCGACCAATATTAAAATATCAATTAATACAATTGGCCTCATTATTTTGGAATATGTAATTACTAAACTCGGACTTCATTCCTATGTTTAAATTTCTACGGCCACACAGCCTACCACGTTCACTGTATTATGTCTATATGCTAACCAGTACCGGTAGGGTCGGCCTGGGTGGGGTAGCTAGTATCGCAGGTCGATGGGATTTATGTGTGCATAAATATGACAGGCCCATGTCAGTATATTTACTGGCACGTAAAAGAACTCCTGCGGGACAAAATTCCGGCACACCTGCGACGGTCACAGGCCTAAGTTGCAGTACATCCCCGTCGTTAAAGAACCATATATCAAACAAGTACCGGTAGGTAATCTCCTTCGTCCATTTGCGTCTGTTGGGTCTTCATTCTGAATGATAGTATAGTACAATATTATCGACTTAAGAATCTATCATTTATTATACATTATCAATTTAAAACTGCCAGAATATAACACCATGTTGTAATATGTAAAAGTAAAGAGGGGTCCTGCATGAAACGGCAATTAATGTTTCAAGAGTTTTTTCCTCCCCCTTGTGGTGATAAGACTCTTATATAAACATGGAAATTATTCACGTGAGACGGCTTGTAAATTAATTGCACCTGCTCCATCATCCCAGTTCGCATGTGCAAATTACAACATTCTGCTTTCGCGAAAGAGGATTTTGTTCAAGGCCTTCAATGCAGAAGGCAATGACATATTATCAGTTTATTTTTTAACCCTGAACTTCGCCTTACGAAGATAATTATGCGATATGAGGCATCAATAAATATAAATTGTGAACAGTCGAGTAACTGATCTTTCCGAAATGTCAAAGTGACACAGTTTCTTGTAAACAGGACATGACATACTATAATACATAGTACAAAGCAGTCCAATGTCAAAACTCACTAAAATCCATTTACAATGTGGAAGTGGGCGGATATTATTACATAATGGTACCCATCTAACGGTAGCCAGATAGCTGAAGACATACAACCATTATGTTCTATTGATTTCTATTAACAAAATAGCGTTTAGCAAAAGTCATAGAATAAGAACAGACATTGCACGCGTAAGATTGAATTTGTTCCAATTCAATAGAGAGTGGAGTAAGTTTGCAGACGCATAGTAAATAACGTATTAGGCCTATCTTAAACTAATTACACGAATAAAATGTCTTCTTTCATGGAATTTATACGGAAGTTATTTACAAACAATAGTTCATTTTGATGCAATTTCCTTTCTATTATTAGATTGCTAACTACGCAGTCTGATGGAACTGGTTATGCCTAGGTAGGCCTATATAAAACAGAAGAGATAATTGTTTTATTAATTATGCAGATTATAAGACAGCATAAGACAATTATTACGCTATTATAAAGAGGCCTAAATAGAAAAAAATGTTTTTACAGGAAGAGTCTGACGAATCCACCAAATTAAAACCATCTTTTGGTATATATATGCATATATATGTTATATGTATATATGTATATGTCATTCATTCATGTCATATATATAATATGTTATATGTATATTTATGTATATGTCATTAATTTAGGGAATATCGAACGATATCCCATGTCTTTCTCTATCTTAGTTTTACGTCCCAAGATTTGAGCGATTCAAGCCGCCCGGGCCTTACAGATATTCCATGTCAATTGTTATTTTTAACAATCTAATAATTTTAAAAAATTACTAGACATTGAAATTACGCTACTGTCCATCTGCACTTTGTGTGCATTCTGTAAAACATTTCCTGTAAACTAACTCCTTTTTACTACGACCGTGTTTACAGTATTTTAAAAGAAATGTGCAAATTGTGTAAAGCATTTCCTGTGCTGGAAGGTTCGTAATAGCTGATCCAAGTCTCGCCCACATCAGGCAGGCGCAAGATCACGTGTCTGTTCCGCAATGCCTTGCTTATGTTGGCCTGGTTCAACGACACACTGACTTTCTAGAGCCCGATTGAAGGTCAACAAGGAATTGGCTATCCTCTCGCGCCTGCGCTTCACACGGCAGCCTCACTAGCGCTCCCTGCACGCCGACAACATAACTCGTAGTAAGCCTCATCCCAGTCACTCTTATTGATATACTCTGGTTATTCATTGCATGGCCAGGCGGCTTCCTTTCGTTAGGAGGAAATGTTTGTTGACAGCTCAACCCATGTTCTTTGTTTTACCGCACCAATCAGCAAGTTACCCCAGCCAATCAAAATCTAAGAATGTCCTGTGGCGATTTTGACAGCAAGTCGTCTACTCCGCGTGGAGTGAAATGCCCAGTTGCAAGATCTAGTTACAGTAAACACTAACACGTGTGAATTGAATAAAGCGAAGGAAGAACTGAGGTCAGTGATAACAATGAGATAATATTGCAACGTTGCTTTTGTTTTGGATAGCGGAAGCTCAAGACCGATTTAGTCAGATCAATTAACATAAAGAAACACCGAAACCTTTCATGCCGACTGGCCATCCAATGAGTAACTGCACTATACATAAATATTAAAAGAAGGGGGGGTTTATCAGGATAGTTACGTAAAAATAACTATTTTGCAAACTGAAGCTCCATTTTAGGTTGTGTTAAATGCCAAAGATGATTTATTCTGTATTCGTGCTGCAGTAACTCATCCCCAATGCCATTTTCCCTTACCGCACAGTTTATTATTAGCGACGTACTTAGGATTATACGTTTGAATAAATTCAAAGCTTGCTGACAAAACTTTACAATAAACTTGTAGATATCAAAAGTTATTCTCCATTGAGAAAGCTGAGTTAAGTAAAATATTTTAATATAGCAGTCTGAAATGTAGTTTATAGAAGCTGTTCCATTTCAGTTGAAACATGACCTAGAAATCTCGCGCGGGATAGGGAGGGAGGATTTACTTTGCTACCTTCTGTCTTTGTCTCTCTACAGCCCTCTACAGCAATAGAAGTACATGGAAAGCACGTGGTTTAGAAAAACCAATATTCCCTCCCATAATAGTGAAGCATTTTCTTACACTGCGCATCCAAGGCCGTGTATCAAGAACGATGGAACGGCTTCTATAATTTACTTAATACAGGTAAACTTGAAACAATTATAAACCACTGCAGATCACAAAGAAACAAATATTTGTAAGTACAGATGCCCCAAAGTTGGATATGAAACCAAAAGACCTAGGCTAAATAAATAATTAAGGTTCTGTGAATTATCTGAGATACGTTAGTTATCAGTACAATAGATCCATCCGCTTAAATCCAACAATAGTAACAGACACATTACGTCAATAGTGAATATTATTATTTTTTAAATGATTTATCTTTCAGTTTTCTGACACCATAAGAATATATTGTGGTGGTGACAAAGCTTAAGCGGTTCCACTGGATGCCTCCTTTCATTCTGCGCATTATTATTATTATTATTATTATTATTATTATTATTATTATTATTATTATTATTATTATTATTATTATGGAGGAACACGAAGAGCAGACATCATTGCAATAGACAAAAACCGATCAACTGGTTTAATAGTAGACCCTACAGTCCGCTTTGAGACTGAAGAAGATCAACCTGCAGCAGTTGATAATGAAAAAAAGAAGATGCACGAACCAACCATTGAGTACTTCAAGAACAAATATGATTTGAAAAATGTTGAAGTCATTGGACTAATGGTTGGTAGTAGGGGAACAATAACAAAGTTCTTTATTTCCTTCTGTAAACGTTTCTCATTGTCACAAAATCTGTACAATGAAGTGGCGTTATTATCACTTAAGGGATCCATCCAAATCTTAAGAAACCACCTGTACAATAACAACAATTAAGCTGGACAGATTTCCTTTTTTTTTCAAGTTTAATGGTTTTTACTACTGATTATTTGAATTTTCCTGTCATTATGTTTATGATCTAACTGAAAGCTTGTAATTTTTGTGTAAGTGTATACTTTGTTGAAAGGTATTCTTTGTCTGCAAGGCAATCTGCGTTGTGCAGAAAGACTACAAAATAAATTATTATTCTCAAGAAAGTGTATAGAAATAAAACCTATTAATGAATTATGTTAATTTTGTTTAAGAATTATAGTTCAACTCCAAATCCATGTTGTTTCCCCTATTATTTAAACATGACACCAGCGACGATAATAATTTGCATATGCAAGCAATGCTGATGCTTGAACAGGAAATTCATGTTTACTACCAAGGAAGGTTACGTAAGTTCCAGGAGGCTCTACGCAGCTCAGTATTAAACTATTAATAGCCAATGCCATGACTGAATATTTTAATTGTTTATTCAGAGTAAATTAAATATACCGACCGGTAATCAAAAGTCGATCAAATAAATTGAGGGTCACACATCATCGTGAGTTATTTCAGCTTCTTTGATGTTATGCTACCTAAAATATCCGTGGCTATAGTCTACAGCAGCGTTTCTCAACCTATGGTCCGCGGACCACTGGTGGTCCGCGAAGATGGTGCAGATGGTCCGCAGACATAATTAAAAATATCATAAAGCAAGTGAAGAAGTAAAATTTTTTCACAAAAAATGGACACTAGATGTCAAAGTTTTTAAAATCTTCTAAAATACAGGTCCTGTTGAAAGTTTCCTTACTTTTGCAGTTACGAACCACAGTTTGAAACCCCTGATTCACTGACGTCTATGGTTCCCTCTTTCATTCAAAACCCTGAAAAATAAGACTTTGTGGGAATTTGTTATTAGTGGCGCTCTTTTAACAAGGGTTTTATTGTTGGAGGTGCCCGAATGTCTGATACCGGTAATCCTGTGTTATAATTCCTAATTATATTATCAAATTGGTAACAAATATTAAAGTCTGTTCAAAATATAATTTTACTGTCAATAGTTTACTTCCAATTCAATAACTGTGCTTTCGTCGAAATAAAAAAATGTATATAGATTTATTTCGTTACAATGACCTATAATTAATACCCCAAATATTAAGAATATAGGCCTACATATAGGCTAATTTTAAAAGTGGGATGTAAAATTAGGGGTCCTCGAGTTCAAAAAGGTTGAGAAACGCTGGTCTACAGGATACATGCAATATAACGTTATCTAATGGAATACAGCTTATCTAGACGAATGATCTTGATGCAACCGTCAAATATCTCACATTTTCCAAAGATTAAAAAGCCGTTCCTATGCTTCAGATACAACTTAAAATTAAAAACACTGAAGTCTTTCTCGGCCTGAATGGCGCAGTTAGTATTGCGCTGGCTTTCTGAGCTCAAGGTTGCGGGTTCGATCCCGGCCCAAGTCGATGGCATCTATGTGTGCATAAATGAGACAGGCCCATGTCAGTAGATTTATTGGAATGTAAAAGAACTCCTGCGGGACAAAATTCAGGTACACCAGCGACAGTCGCAGGCCTAAGTTGCGGCTAAGTTTTCTACGAAAATAAAATGTTACTTAGTAGATATATAGGCTACTGGTGTGATAACGTAAACAATAGTTAGAACTTAACTGGAATACCACGAAAACGGACGGTCCTACAGTATCGCGGAGGCTTCTTTAATATTGACCAAAAACATTATTAAGGAAATGCGGTATTCAAACAGTCAGCATTCATTATTAATATGTTTCATAGCAAGACTACAAAGACAAATGATAAAGAGAATAAGCAATAATTTCCTGGATGTAATTCTCGGAACACGATTGGCATTTCCCTATTGAAGGAGCTGGTCCATAATAACGCCCCCTTCCTCCTCCATCGCCCTTCTCCAGGAAGACCTTGAGTCGGTACTTCGCCCCGCCAGTCGCTGCTCCATCCAGTGGGATCACTCCCTTGGTAATGCGTCAGCAGACGGCTGTTCCTACCTATGGATCCACTCCCTTCGCATTTTGACATTTCTCTCTTCCTTCATTCACATCCGTTAATCGTTTTTTGTTTATCTAAAGTCATACGACACTCCTTTTCAGGTATCGGTACGTACTATTCTCCCGTTACTTCATAATTTTATTCTAAAAAATAAATTACCTTGGTAAAATATAACACCGCTATTCCTTTTTCACTCCAAGAACAAAGCTAAAGTAAACAAAAACCTGTATGACTGTCTCACTCTTAGGTAATACGAGTTATGTGCTAGAGTGAGAAAGATGTACTGTTTATTATTAAGTGCCAGAATGGTACTTTATAAGATTGTGTGAGGGACGGGAAAATGTATGTCCGTCTGTTTATCCGTGTGTCTGTAAGCGTAATAACTCAAATATACTTTATCGGATTTTCATGAAACTTGGCAAAAGTTACGGATTTATAACATCCATGGGAAGAACCCTGTTGATACTGGACCAAATCGGTTGACCGGTACCGGAGTAATGCTCAATTTAGTGCCTATTTTATGGTAATATATTAGAAAGAATTTATCAAATGCAAATCAGTTCTCATGGCAACGTATTGTTTCACAGCGTTCATATACGGCTTTGGAAGTTCCAGGACGGTTGAAAAATAACACTACCCACATATTCCTTCACATATGCTTATCAAACTAGACCTTTGTTCTTCCGTAAGCTCTGCTTGATAAATCGATCTGGAGCTTAATTCGGAAATCGATAACAAAAGTAACTATTTTCTGCATATCACAATTGCAATTATCATTGATTAAACAGAAGCATTCTGGCACTTTATTATATCAGTTTACTTGATTTTATTTAGTTTTTTTTCCTTGGTACCCATTAATTTTATAAACAAAAGTCTATGACCAAACAAAATCATTTTAACTTCCTCTACTACAATTTTATTGTGATAAGCTTTCATGTATTGCATACTGTACTGGAGATAGTCTAGAAAAATAAAAAATGGACGCGAGCAAAGTAACTCCTACGTAATTTTTACAGAAAATCCAATATAGCCATTTTATTAACCACATATAGACGTTGGGAAATTTATATTTTTATTAAAATCGAAAGAGCCACTTTTCCAAAGTCAAAATTTTCAAAAAAGTTTTCATGAAAAGCCGCCTTAATATTTCGGTTAATGTAACCAATTTTCTTTTTCAATTTCGTTGAAATTTCAAAAAATGATGTAAGTTACATTCAATGAACCGTTTAGCCGCAACAGGCGTACACTGACAGACTGACTGACAGACAGACAGACAGATTTCATTCCAAAAATACTTTTTCCGGTTTCTGGGCATCGTGAAACATGTTTTCCCGTGTTATTTCGGTTTGTTGTCACGATCACAATACATTCTCTGTACTACGGTTATGCATGAAAGTAAAAGGGATGTTGACAATAGAAATTGGGCCTATAAATGTTCATATTAAAAACTCTCTTTGCTATTTTCTGTGCACATTTCGCTAGTTGCTTAAATTCAACAATTTAACAAAATACCAAGCCATTATTCCTGGAGGAGTGCGCGAAATTTTCACTTGGATTTACAGGTTATCTAATATTCATCATTATTCTCTTTTGCTTTGCATATACACAGTTGGTATATACAAATCATTTCTCTAATTGCAGATATTGTCGAAGCCATCATGGAGTACCCAGCATTGACGTGGACTTTTACTTTTTCGGTGTTATCGGTGTTTAGTAGTGACGGGTGTACGAACTTTCCTATATCAAGAAACAAGAAGACTAGAAGATAGTGTTTTTATTTAGTGTTTGTGACATCAAGAAAAAAAAACTTTTCTAAATCAAGAACATGCTGAGGAAGACATCACTAAGTTTCAGACCTTCACTTCATAATTCTGTGCTTTGGTATGTAATTTTGAAGTGAGGTCTGTGTATGCTCCATTCCTAATACTGCCGGACACCTCAAGGTATTAACGAAAGTAGTACTTAGAAAGGAGCATAGATAAGGGCCTCTTTTCAGAGGTGAAGAGCGGTCTTGGTGCAGACCGAGGCCACTGAACACCAGAAGACCAGCAATTCTGTCATCGAAAACAAGTAAACAATATATGCATTAAGCATGATACATTGAAAATTAGTTTAGTTCTAAAATACAATCGCTTTTATTAGGTGCCAGAATGGTGCTTTATGAGATTGTGTGAGGGCCGGGAAAATGTCTGTCTGTGTGTCTGTACGCACGATAACTCAAATACACTTTATCAGATTTTCATGAAACACTTTATCGTCCATGGGACGAAACCCATTTATTTTGAGGCAAATCGGTTGACTGATACCGGAGTAAAGCCCAATTTAGTACCCATTTTATGGTAATATATTAGACAGAATTTATCAAATGCAAATCAGTTCTCATTACAACATATTGTTTTACAATGTTCATATACGGCTTTGGAAGTTGCAATACAGTTAGCTATGACAAATAACATTACCTACATATTCCTTCACATATGCTTATCAAACTAGACATTTATTTTTCCGTAAGCACTGCATATTGTATCGATATGGAGCTTAACAACTCGAAATCGATTATAAAAATAACTTATTTTCTGCATATCATATTTGCAATTATCACTGATTAAACAAAAGCATTCTGGCACTTTGTTATATACATCTACCTTATTTTATTTACTTTAGCTCTGTTCTTAGAATGTATAATGTTATTATTTCAAAATGACAGTGAAATTATTTACGTAACGAGTCTGACAATTCAAGTGCAACATCTGCCATGAGTTACCATCATTAAAAGCAAGAACTCGTTTTAACTAAAATTGGAAAATCGGCTGCAATTTTTATTAAATTAGCCTATCAGCATGCGGCGTTAGCTTAAAACCTAATGAGAAAAATATAGGCCTAAGGAACAGGTACACATGCAACGAAAGAACCGGCTGATTATTTAAATTCCAATGGACGGCTTGATGCACACATATGTTAAGTTGGCCTACAATTTTGAGGTTAAAATGTTTTAAGTGCAAATTTGGTAACTCCTGAGGCATATATTCACTCTACTCAAATGTGAGAAGTGAAAAAAAAGAAGGAAAAAAAACCAGTAGGTTAATACTGTATACTTTTTGGAGGGCAAAATGTGGTATGTACTTTTCCTGGCTGCATTTGTGATAATTAAGTAGGCTCATTTAAAATGGATTTACTGAAATTATATAACTGAATAACACACGAGTGCACTGAGCCATCGAAATTACGAATTGAAACGAATTGTCCTATCTTGAGTTAATACTTTAAAACTTGAATAGATCAGAAAACTGAACAGATCAACTAGTCTACTCTACACTATGTTTGAAATTTTATTTTTGAAGAACAAAGCACGATTCTTGAATTAGCCTACTCTAAAATTAAGAAACAAGATGCAGGCCTATCGTAAAACAGTAGGCCTATCAAGTAATATAATCCTACTTGATTAGTAAATAATACAGTGTTGTTATGAAACAGAACGCTGATAAGAAACCAAATTGAGAACAATTGTAAGTAAATATTAACATGATTTGAAGTAGCACTTGTTATTATCTGCTACAATTGAAAGATATGAATTAATTCTGTACTAGCATCTTGTCAAACGGTTATTAATTGCACATGTGAAACATTACAAAATCGAGGTCACTAGAAATCTTTAAATCTATTCGTTTATTATAATATTGTGCCCAAAAATTTCGCCACTAATTTGACAATCTTTTAATAGAATAACTTCCTTAACATTTCAGGTTTACAGATGAGAAAATCTTACACGGTACATGTACGATTTAAGGTTAAAATATAGAATTTTGAATACCGATCAACAAACGAGCTATTACCTATGTTATTACCCTGTATCTGCTATATTAAAAAAAAAAAATACACAGAGCAACACAAGGCAAATATAGAAAGACTGTATTACTTACAAGGTGGTCGACTCGGATAGTGCTGTTGTGGTTGGTGACTACTCCTGGACTGGTGCAATGAAGGTGGTCCTTGCTGTTGCTGCTGGTGATGATGGTGATGGTGGTAATAAGGGGCTAGGAAACCTCCGTGGGGTAACTGGGAGTACCCATGGTGACCTGGTCCGGGACTGTCAGGGGTCCTCGCCGTGGGTACTGCAGAGAAGGGAAAAACGGGCAAAACAATAAGCCTACTGTAACTAGCTTCAAGACAAAAAGAAATCCTTAGATTACTAAGCTATGAAGGAGGGAAATGCCTGGAATCTTATTAATCTTAATGTAATTATTTCTTCTTTGGCGAAAGTATACCTGGATAGAAGTCTCATGAGCCCATCTTAGACATATGTCAAAACGGAATGTCATTTTAGGGAGACAATTAAAATTAAAATAATTAAAAAATTCATGTTTAATGTTTCTTTCTTCTTTTAAAAAAAAAATATCCTTCCTATTAGAATATTATTATAAATGAATTTGATGAATTGTATTTTATTTAGGCTATAATATTTATTTATGTAATGCATTTATATTCATTTCTGAACTTCTTTCGATCATGAGCATAATAATATGCTCATTCGGGTGGCTTCTTATTGAAAAAAATGTGGAAAAATTGTAAACATTTGTTTGATAATGTAACACTTATTCAAAATAATATCATGTGACAGCAATTTGTAAAACAGAGGGAGTTCATCTGAGACCGTTTCTTGGAATAAAAAATCAAACATGCAATAAGATAAGTTTTGCTTGACCTTTTCCAACTCGAGGTCAAAGAAATCAATGGACCATACGGAAATTTATCCTCTGTGTGATCTGATGGGAAGATTACTTTCATTGCAAGGAACGGTCTCTATATTACTCAATAATATAGTCAGTTATTTCCAACTTTATATCCTTGTTCTGAATAAGGCTACAATGGGCCCAATAGACTTGCAACACAAGGCAGGCCTACAGGCCAATATCACAGTAACAGATCTTAAACAAGATTGGAACTTTCAGATTGCGAAAATTCAAGTGGGAATAGAATAGCAGATAATGAACACGGGAATTATGTCATTTTCACGTTTATTAATATTGTATCACTCCACTCTTATCTGATAAGGTTATGCTTATTTCGTTACTAATTTTCACAATTCCATGTGTAGGCCTAGTTTATAAGTACGATATAATGGTATACCAAGTTAATATGCACAAAAATGAGTTAGCTTTTTACGCTTTACCTTTAGACAAATAAATTATTATACAAAAAGGAGTGAAAAATGCTATGCAGTAGAGATGAGAAAAGAGAGGTGAAAATTAAAGAAGATATAGAATGAATGAAAGGAAGAAAGACTGAAAAGAAAGAATGCTAGAAGAATGAAAGAGAGATGAGATCAAAAGAAGTGTGGAGGAAAATGAATAAATGGATGAATACAAGGGCAAAAGAATTAATGAATGAAATTCGGACGGACAGACAGACAGATAAACAGAAAAGTGAACGAGTGAAAAAAGGAAAGGACGAATGAAAGAAAGAAAGCAAGAAATAAAGAGGCAAAGAAACACTGGAAATGACTTAGACTTTTTAAGTAATATTGAGCACAAACAGAAGGTATACAGTAGAAGAAAACGTGCATTTTACTTACCAGGCGTGGGTTGTAGGCGGGCCTTGAGCTCGTCGTTGGACGTGTGACCGCTGCTGCTGCTGTCCACGTCCGAGACGCCGGAATCCGCGGGACTGGGTGGTAGAGAGCCTGGACACAAAATACAAATATTCACGTTAATGTCTCTCAAATGCTGCTAATCACCAGTTTTCCGTTCCGGTTCCTAAGGAAAACATGTACTAATGAACAACTAATGAACCTAGAAGTTCCATCGTCTAATTTTCGAAAAGGTAATACGTAATATTGTTTTTTTTAACCTTAGTTTTACCTCTCCCTTTTAGGGACATTTAGGCAACCCAAGCCGCCCGGGTCTTACTGGGCCCCGACCTGTCGGGAGAGGGATTATCTATGGATCACATACATACTTTTATGACCAGACAAGGACATGGAGGGCCTCCCCTGATGAGTGATCAGCCCAATGCCGGGGCCATCTCCGAGACAACACGAACACATAGGACGAGACACATCATTCACACACACACACACTCATTCCAAACAAGGCGAGGATGGGATGAAGATGGTGACGGCCACAAGTGGACCACAAGGGTCTAAAGTTACCCGATATTTGTGGAAAAGTGAGGAAAAGCCCCGGAAAACCCCCACATTAGACGGAATAGTAGCAAATTTTTAAAGCAAAAACACAGGATAAGTTACTGTATTTTCTTGTGGTAAGACTGAGGTCTGTAATTTTTTACCCGGGAGACAAGTGAATTCGTTAGAATCCATGTGCATGGAAATCGATAAGCTATCATGGCAAGCAATTCTACACGTCTTGGAGGATAATATAAGAAATATTTAGTAAGAATACAGCAGAAGAATGTAGGAAGTTAATTATCTGGCGTTTTATTCGTTAATTACAGTAGTCATAATAAATATATATCCACGTCGGGATTATGCCAAGGTTAATCCACACGCTTTGTTTCTCATGAATTTATCGATAAAATCCGAACCTCTCGTTACATTACCTGTGGTAAGTTATCCGAGTTTATCGCACAGTTTTATAACTCTTCGTCAATACTTGACTTGTGCTAATCTTCTTGTTGCTTAAGGAAATAATATATTCTGTTAGAGCAGACTTCCTTATGAAATAATGCCTATTACTGCACGTTAACAATATGACATATTCATCGAGTACATGACTTGATAATATGCCAGTCCTTAAACCGACACTCTGAACTTGGTGACAGGAAATTAGCGTAAAGTGGACAACTGCGCTCGACTCGCCAATGAATAATTATTATCATCGTCGTCACAAATTGGCACACAGATATGCAAGACGGCTTTACACAATCGTCCTTGTCCTTGTCCTCTAAGCCACGTGACACATCGTCGACCCAGACCTCCATTTTAACAGCAGCAGATGTGGCAAACAAAGGGTTAACGCCCTTTTCCCAAATAACTCGTCATCAGTATTTTCCCAAAAACGTTTGAAAAGGTTGTCACAGGTGTCTACGATAGAATAGGGCAGTTCTGTTTGCAAATATATTGCGAAAGCGCCCAGATGTTGCGTGTTTGTGCGGTAGAAATATGCGGCGGATGGGGTTGTGACAGATGCGTAAAGCTACACCCTTTTTGCAAAAACAGCGCAACCCTTTCCGTTCTGAAGCAAACACCTCGTTTCGTTCTGCACTTTGTTTATGAGATGGAGTCTTTGTGAATGGCAAATGATCGAGGTCCTGAAATCCATTCAGATTGAAGACGGGACCAGTGGGTGGTAAGGCAAGGGCTATTGTGTCGACCCGTGCTGGCGTAACACCAGGACCCGTGGCCAATGCTAGCAGCCGCTCTGGTTTCTGCAATCTGTTCGAACGGATTGAGTAATAATGCATTCATTATTCAATTTTGTCAACCTTTTCTTGCCACATAGAATTACGTCGACTCACTGGCTTGCAATAATATCCTTTCAGGAATTTGTAGATCTTAACTTCACCCATCTGGAAAGATCTCAATTACGGCAACACACTTCTGCCTAAATGTGTTGCAAGAAAGTAATAACAAAGGTTCCCTAAAGGTGTTTATTATGGGATTCGTTTTTTCAGAGACATGGAAATCCGTTTCAATAAACAGTTCTATTAGGGTGATGAGTGTTCTGCCCGAAGGCAGGTCCAAACACGGAACAAAACCATGGGATGATGCCACGACTTATCCAAGGCTCTTTCACGCAATGGCGACACTGCGGATATTTCCAGTTATTATTATTATTTTATTATTATTATTACCTCTTATTATACCTCTAACTACTGTAAGTTTATATTAGAACAAAAGCTAACTTGCTGTGTCCACTGGACTACCCCGTTCAGCCACAAATAGGTTTATAATTCCAATAATGATTTCATACTACCAGACTTAATAAGGAGAGGAAGAAATTATTTTGTTCAGATGCTGTATTTAGGCTTGAGATCCTGAATGAGATCTAAGCATTCCATCCGGAGTTTAAGATTTTTAAAATGATTCTTTTAACAGCTAGATTCCAGAGAAACGGGGATTTATTTTCTTAATTATCAATGTCAATGGGTGCTAATAAATATATATATATCTTTGTGTACACTATGATATATTTTTTAAATTAATATCTTTGAGTAATCCTAAGCCACCAAATTAAGTCCATTCGATTGTAGCATATATTGTATAAAATCTCAGAGCTTTGAGTTAGTTTGACGAATAAACGGTTATCTAGATTTCAGAAATTAGCCTAACTCTTTAGGCCTATGGAAAATTGCGGACAAGGAAATAACTTCAATTTAAATAAATGCGCTGACTTTTGAAAAATTTAAAGACATAAATTGGATTTTGTCAGCAATACAATTTCTTCGGAATGGATTAATTGCATGCTAGTGGACGGTTTAACAGGGGGTCAAATATAATATTTAAAATCATTGATAAACTGTCAGGGGACAAACTAGTTGGTCCCTAGCCTGGGTCAAATAAACAGGGAAAAAAATCGACAGCCCGGTAGACGGCCGCAGTAATATCATTAGACATGTTCTTGAGCTAAGTAGGGTCCTACTACGAAAATTCTTATGCCAGCAAAAACTCGCTGCAGGTAGACATCACCATGGAAAGCTTTTCTTATTACATAAAGTATGTTGTATGGAGACGTCTGTCGTTAATGATAGCTGGAAGTGAACGAGCATAGAATGCAAACAAACTCCAAGAGGAGGGGTGGAAGGAGGAAGGTGCAAATATTTCACAGTGTTCGTTCAATTAGCGCCGGTGAAGACTAATGTACCAAAGCTAAAGGACAGGTATATTTCAACGGGCATACGAGCAAAATACAAACAGCCATACATTATGGACAGTAATGAGCTATATTTTAGATCAGGGCATTTGCGGAAGACGTTTGTGAGTATGTTATATTTCTCACGGGTAGTTTTACATTTGTTACACCTTCATCAGAAGATCTATAGAATTGAAGGGCTCAGTAAAAAGGTGGTACAAGTGACATCAGTATAAAATTTTATTTCAAATCATAAACCACTCTCAGATGGAAGAAATTGGTTTTCATTTTTTTAATTGAAGAAAATTATATTTTTTAACAGAAAAAAGAAACTGCTTTTTTCCCCTTGGCTCTTCATTTAACTAGGAGTACTTTTACCAAATGAAATAAAATTTTCTGCACTTGTCACTTGTACAATTTTTTTAAGCCCTTTAATTGGCCTAATCGTAATATAGCCGAAATTACATTAAATTAAATACATAAAACCTGAAGAACAAGACAATTTATGCACATTATGGCTCATTAAATAACACAATGAAGATGATGATAATAATAATAATAATAATAATAATAATAATAATAATAATAATAATAACCAATTGTAATAATAATTAAAACTTCATACTTTGAATATTCTCGGTATTTCAATGTTTATTGATCTTGGAAAATATGTAATTTTAATGTAGAAGCCGGAAGTAGTAGTCTGTAAGTTATATGACATGATGACGGGCAGTTATAAGCATTTTATCATCCTTATCAGTTTGTACACGTGCTCCTCGGCAGTCACGTTCCACGCGCTTTTTCCATTTATTTTAAGTGCGAATAACTTGACGGTAATCTACCTTGGCCTTGCAATTGCTACTGTACTTGCTATTACGAAACAACCAGGATAACATTCCCATTAATGTTATGCTTCCGGAGCCACTCGCTGCGATTAAACTCCTTGCCTGACGTGTGACATAGGCCTGCACAAGATTTCCTTTATATAAACATAGCCTATATCTCTGCTGGAGCAAGATAAAATTTAGAAATGAATAACCATAAAGCTTCATTGTTACCTTCGTTCGGTGATTTTACGGAAATAAAAGTATTGGGAATAAAAGTCTTAGATCCCTATTCAACAAATAGGCCTAAGTAAGTTTATACACGAAGTAAATTCGCAAATAAAAGAAAAAATCGTCAACCAGAAAATTACTTTAAAAAACTAAACAAAATTAGCATTGCAGTAAGTGAAAGATGTTTGAAATTTCGTTTTGATGCGATTTTACGATTACTAGTTATAGGTCTAGCTCGAACAGACCTATGAAAGTTCATCTGATACCATTTCCATAAAATCAGATTATAGTCTTCATATACACAGAAACACATGCAAATTGACTTAGCTTACATCTGCCTTTAATGGGAGTTTTGGATAAAACATGTTGACCACTCACATTTTACGTAAAACAATATTCCATTATTCTTATATCTCTGCTTTTAAACAATGTTTTGAGGTGACGAATTTATATTTATTTATTTATTTAATAATAATAATGAACATTACAGGTATAAAACCCAATTACAATATGCCAGTAGCAGTGAAAAGATTAAATAATAGTAATAATAGCCTAAATGAATACAGTTAGGCCTATTACGTATACAAGAATTACATACAAATATTATGGGTTTGTTCCCAAAGTCAATGCATGTATAGATCCCGCACGAAATCTGTGCCGATTGCCTACGTCATTGCATTATGTTTTCGTGGGGACTGTAGCGTCGATTGGCCTGCTACCTATCTCGCACAACAGTACCTTCCTTTTTATTTGTAAAGGCCAAACTACCTCTCTCTCTCTCGCACAATAGCATGTCTCTCTCTAGCGAGTAACTGTCTCATCGGCACAGATATCGTGCGAGATCTTTATCCTACTATCAAGTACCACGATACATACGCAAATGCCACTTTTCAGCATAGTCACAATTTGCGCAAGCATCGTGGCACATGACAGTACATGACTTAGCTTTTGGAACAGACCTAATATTATTATAATTATATCTTAACCTTGATTCTGCTATATTTAACGCGCATTTAATCTGATTTTGTCGGAATATTTGGCATTCTATTGTCTACAAAAACTTCCAGACAAGAATAACAATTACATAAACCTTTAAATCTTTAAAAGGTGTTCATTCTGTGACCATGGGTTTTCCTTACGTAATTTATCAACAAACTTTGTGGTTGCAAGGTTACAGATAACCAATTCCACAATCAAGAATTAAATAGAACGTAAAAAGTTTGAACGCTTACACTGTATTCCACACTATGAGAAATATTATCGTATTTTTGCACACGGCATCCTACGAAGCAGGTAATGTAGGTCTGTGGTATGTGTTTATGATGTAAGAACAATGGATATTTTACCCACATCCGGCACTGCACACAATAACACTCTTAATTAGTCTAATTACTGACTATCATGAGAGCGCCGACTTTTCCTTGTGCTACAGGTAAAAGTGAAATCTTCGTGTTTACTTTTAACATAGGCCCCTCCCCCATGGCTGAGTAGTTAGACCGCTCGCCTTCCACCGTTGAGACCAAGGGTCGAATCTCGGTGGATCCAGGTGTAATTTGCGGTGGACAAAATGGGGGCTGGGGCAGGTTTTCTCCGGGCGCTCCTGTTTCCCCTGCCATATATTATTCCACCAGAGCTCCATTCGTCATACTATGACCATTGGTTGCGATGAAGGAATGATTATAATTCACTATCATGTATCACTAATTTTTTTAAATGAACTGAATTGGGATTATAAAAGATTACGAGATTACTTGAAATATATAAAATCGTTTTACACGAAAAGCCCTCATGCCTGCACTCTTTCTAAAGTCTTCGCAACAACTTTATGAAGCGAAATCCTATCGTTTCCTTTGTGGAAACTTTATTGGATTGTTAGTACTGCAGTTCCACGTATGCCTTATATGATGAAAATTAAATATTTATGGACAAAAAGCATTTTGCATCTGCTTGACATGGAATATAAGTTTCATTTTTCTAATTCGATAGGTTGACTATGGTTACTTCCGTCAGATATTATGTTCCCTTTATTTTCTCAGATAGAAATGTAACGTTTATGGAAGTCTTCTGCTCAAGTACATTTACTGTAACTTTTACGTTAATTTTATTTCTTTAAAATCATCACATGGCAATAATTTAAAAAGTTGAACTCACCCCATAATACATTACCATTCTTGAATAACAAGCTAAACAAAAATTATTAACATCAGTGGAAGGAGGATATCCTTTGCTAGCTACTGTGGTTAATTTTTAACAGTAATATTAAAATCCGCCCTAAAATAGAATATTGATACTATACTTTAGGATGGAATGGCGTGGATGTGCGAGGAATAACTTCGTGACAGCTCAACTTGGTAACATTTGAGTTATTACTGTTATTACCATGGTGGGGGCAGCGATTGATGTAAAGATAATGAGGAGAGTCGAAATCGATGGCACGTGTCATAGAATGTCGAAAAGTGGTGCATTACAGCCATGTTAGCAATGTATCTCTCCGCGATAAAGGTGACACATGTGGCGGAACTCACGTGTAGCACCGCACCGCACCGCACCGCACCGCATTTGTTTAACAATTATGTTTTCCTGCTCAAACCACTTGAAGCATAGATATAATTACCGCTAATGAAACAAACATAATCATTCCTCACTAATGCTGGCATTTTGAAATGAATGCTTCCTCATTCTCAGGAGTTTTGATGATTAATTCGTGTTAAACCCATAATGCATCGTTCTATAGGGGGATTTAAATTATTTTCCTCCATATAATAGACTTATTTAGATGTATTTTGAGTACCTTAAAAACTACACGACATCAAATAGAGTGAGTGCCACTTTTTAAACTCTTTTCCCAAGAACTTCCCCTATCTGCTGCCACCCTAATATAATACTCTTCGACCTGTCAATCAGTGAATGCAAAAGTAATTCACACTTGTCTGCAGTCCAGTACAATGTTGCCAAATACGTACCACAGCACTTACTTTACTTAAGGAAGTAGTGAATGACAGCGGCAACACGGGGGAAATCCACGCGAATACTAGAACACCTGTTCTTTGTCGGTGTCGAAGTCGGTGCAGATTTTCGGATTAGGGAAAAAGGCAATTGTATTCTTTTGTAGATAGACGATGTTTTGGGAAGAGGCCTTCTTAAAATGGCACCAACAGTAATCCTATGAAGATACCAGCAGCAGATAGGCTTAATACAGCCTACTTCTCTTGCTTCAGTATTTTTATATTTTTCTCCTGACACGATCGTCAGACAAAAACAAGAAATTGTAGAGTGAATCTGCAATGTTACCGATTTGGCTTAACTATTTAAAATGAGAACAAAGAAATGTTTCAACAAATGCATTGCCATTTATTCATTCAACATCCATATTTATTCACAGCTGCATTAATGGATATTTTTGAATGCCGTGAGTCTTGATTTCAGCAATTCAATATTTTCTGAAGAGTAGACATGATCAAGATCGCAATAGCCTGAGAAAATATATTACAAGTCAACTTAAAAGGAGAACCCGCAGGTTTACAAATTTAATTATATTTTATCATTAATATTTACGATATAAGTTGAAAATTTATCTAGAACCCTTAATAAGAATAAATATTAGAGCTGAGGGTGGGCTGAAATTTTATATGCAGCTTCGAGTATATGGAGAGATGGACATCTGTAGACCCATTTGTACACGTAACTTATTATAATATATTATAAATAATGCAAGAACGTGACAAAGATCCTTTGAAAGTTTAATTTTCAAAATTTATTCGCTGACTACATTTAAGTTTAGTCTTACAAGGAAATGGAAAACCGCTTAGAAATAATCTGAAACGCATGGATCTTATGCCTACGCTAGCAGGAATGGACATGGATGAATAGGATAAAGATAATGAATTATAGAAAGGAGCATCCTACTATGCAAACCGTCGGTGTATATGTGTGTGCAGGTTCTGTGTGGGAAAGAAGAACCGGATAAACAGCGCTAATGGCTTATATTCCGCTTCCTACTCTTCGTTCCGCGTCTGCAACGGTCATCCGGACTGGTCACTACTGACCTTGCCGACCCCTCACTATATAATGTCACGATTAATGACCAACGAGGTGAAGGGTCAATCTTGGATTCACCCGCATTAAGTACGGAAGGCTACCCTATAGAATGGATGCATCAATAATAATGCCAACCCTTTTCCTTTTGCAATACCGAAGGGGTAAGTTATACAGCAATGAGCCGTTGAGAATCCAAATAAAATACTTGCTCTTCTTCAAAGGATTAAATGGACGAAGCGAAAAAGAACACGTTTAAGGCCCCCAACTTCTGGAATTATTATGGGGCGACGGATTTTAATGATGGACATTTAAAAACTTCAGTTACAGCGTGTCACAAAAAGAAACGTTAAAATTATATAACATTTTTCTAAAGCTTCATAACAGTCTCACAGATTCAGTTTCCAGTTTGAATTGTTATGGATGAAAAGATCTTCCAAATCTTTTTATCTCCTTTCCGTGAGACAGCATCACCGAAATATATCATCGATCTACGCAACAGTAACTTCGGACCAGAAAATTGAACGTTTGTCTGAAAGTAAACTGACTTCTACTTAGAATCGTTGGAAGCTGTTTTAGTCAACTGATGTTAGAGGGAAAAACTAACAAACCTAAGAGAGCAAAAATTCCGCCCTCGTAACGCTTTATATGTGGAATTTTAAACAAGTCAAGACGAAATAATATTATCAACATCTTAAAAATAAATACCCATGCTCATACACTTGTGAAGACTAGACCTACAGAAACATCAGACCATTCATGGAGAGTTGTATAGGCCTCAGAGCTCCAGTGTTATAGATTTTAACCGCACGTGAAACACATTTAAACCATAGTCGAGAAAGTTATTTTCAACAAAATGTCCTTTTTTTTTTAAATTGTATCCAAGTTTATATAAGTTACAAGAACCCCAAACCTAATATTAATCTTAGCTTTAATATGAGCAAAAATGCAACACAAAGAAAGAAAGTGTATTTTTCATGAAACACAAAAAATAATACGATCTTACTTTTTACAGATAGGTTTACTTAATATTAATTTCCTATTGAATTTTTTAAAAATAGTTTATATCTATCTTGTAATGAGGATAAAATAGATACTGACTATTGCTTTTGCCAAGAAACAATGAACTTACAGTAAGATATATTCATTACAATAAATGTCAAAACAGAAACAACGGAGAAACATAGGCTACTAGCAACGTAGGCTACATAGAAAAAATAAATTTATGCAGAGAACCTTCATACCTGCTATATTTCGCCCGAAACACAATTATTATTACTTTTACTAAAATAGAGAATCCTGCAGATTTTTTGAAAGCTCAAGAGAAAGTGACTTATTTTCTTAGCTAAACTGCCGTATGCTGTCACATGGCTTGCCTTCGGTGCATTTATTTCACAAACGCATTTTAAAATATACATTTTTTTACTTATTACATTTTTGCTAAAAATAAAACTAAACTTTCCCTCTCAAGCCATATGGAATACGGTAAGCATTTTATTGAACATGTTATTAACATAATCATTCGAAATGGCAAAACATTTGACCTTACACTGCACTAAATACTTCCTACTACTTGCGGAATGATTCATAGGTCCATGAAGTGGACTGGATAGCCAAAACTTTCAATACGTGAGTGGCGAGAGCGCCGGAAGCTTGTGGATAGCTGCCAACAAAAATAAATTCCAGGATACTCCTACATTTCATATTCATAACGTTCCACATCAGATTCTGCCTGGAGCGTGGCTTATGGCTACTCGTCTCATGCAACTTACGGAATCCTAACGGGGATGGAACGAAACTTTACAGTTTACACATTCCAGACGAAAAAGATTCCCATGGTTTTCTCGTGAGTCAATACCCTATCTCGATATATTACAAGTGGCTAAATATAATTTATACTTGCTCTGTAATAGGACTTTTTTGTTATTATTACTATTATGAATTCTTTATTAAGTTTATTATTATTATTATTATTATTATTATTATTATTATTATATTATTATTATTATTATTAATATTATTATGAAAAGTTCTATAATTAATAAATTACTATTGTTACTGATTTCACAATCAGAAAACGATTGTTTTATTTACTAGCTATTTCCAGTTGGCAACTCATTTTTTTTTTGCACTGAAGATGTTTTTCACAATGTATAAATAATAGATCCCAGTCAGTCTGGGCTTTCAAATTACATTTTGTCAGCTGGAGATTATCCTACAAGCTGTTTAATCATCCTTATTTTTATATTATAGCATATTCAACCATTTGTGCATCTGAATTTTATCTTGGCTCTGACGTCAGGTACTTAAATAACATATTTCATTATTCTTCATCATTCGTCTATCATTTCATCTGATCCAACATAGCCTACTACAGACATTCTGTCTTCCTAAAATTCTCCATTTTTTCTCACACACACATATCCACACATCCACACACACTCACAAAGCACACAGTTCGCTTACCACATTTCAAACAAACTTGTAAATAGGTCTAAGTGTTTTCTGTTGGTAAAAATAATTCTGCTTTTTAGAATATTTCGGATGCCATAAAATATGTTGTTTTTGTTGACAAAACCAGTAGATAAATAAGTCGCATTTAAAAGGTGCACGTGCAACTTTAAATGGAATTGTCTATTGCCCAATTGGAGTCATGAAATCGGAACGGAAACTGTTACTGGCTCGTACCCAGCCATTTATTTCACATGTGTTGTTGTTTCATAAGTCACTACACACAGACTATTACTAAACTCTGATTTAAGACAACGACAGTAACTTTCCTTGTGCTGAAAGCTTCTAAAACCTCAAGATAAAAATAACTTATAAAACACAACTGAGTTATTTGCCACACGCTCTATTTTTGCGTGTTAAAACAAGTTAAAATGTTGAAAAGTGGACTATAGACTACGGTCTACCTTGGCCTTCAAATTACCATTTTACGACCTAGTTCAATAGCCTATACTCAATAATCAGGGCTCGATCCGTGAGCTAGCACGATTTCCATAGGGCATACTAAAAAGAAAACATACCGGTTTTCCTTTAGAGCATTGCTTATATAGGCCTACACTTTAACTTAATATGAAGCAACCCAGTGTTTGGATTTTGCAAAACCGTACAGAATTTAGCTAAGATAGACCTAAGCTACGTACCGAGTTATAGGATCAATTAACGTGAGTAGTTTTAACTACGTCCAATGAAAAAACAACCGTTGTTTTGGAAAAAAATGAGTTATGTTTAAAATATTCCATGTAATGCATGAACATTTCCTACGATTTTTCTGCAAGCCTACACTCAGCTTTTGCAATATATCACGATAAGTATATTGCAATAAGATAATGTTTTACACAACCAATCTTTTTAATTTTTAAAAACGAATAGGCCTATACCGGTAACTGATACGTGCCATTTCTCGATAAATGTTGCTTACTCGTAATTATGAATGGATAATAAAAACACAATATATAATATTGCTTAATATTACTACGGGGCTGATCAATGTCTACTTGAAAGTAAGCCAAATTGTGGAAAAGATACACAAGTTAGGCTACATGTTGAAAACGAGCAAGTTATTAATAATTTATTTAGGGCTGGTTTAAGATCTTTAGATACGCTTAGATTGAATTTTGTTTCCCTTAGCCTACACTTGTAATTAAAACTATAAAAGCAATGCTAAACCATAAAAGAAAATATTATTTTCCGACGATTTTCAAAATTAAGCTTACAATAAAACAGAAAATATTTATTTATGTATGTTTCTATTTTATTTAAGCATTAATAATATTCTCCTACTTTCGATTCCTTGCAAAGTCTGTGATCAGATCTTCATAATCAATCTACATTGCACAGAGATAAGGGATTTTAAATATATTTCAACCGAGAAAATGAACGGTTCAGGTGAACAGTATTTAAAGCTTGCAATTTGGGAGCACACTGCACTTTATTTTTCAATATTAACATGATGACACAGAGTACCCTTTACAAAAATAACGTATTCATTTTTCGTAAAATTTTCAAAATGGATATAAATTTAATTAATGTAATAATTTAAAAGATAAATTCGGCTATGAAAATTTTATATGGTGCCCCTTCTCTTGATGCTCTAAGCACGTGCTTACTTTACTTAAAAAACTAATCCAGCACTGAATTACACTATACCAAAAATGTTACTGGAGTGTAGTTCTGAAGTTGGCCTATAAGTCTATTGTTCCCGATTGTTAGTGAAGCACTGCAAAATTAAGAAATTATGCAACAATCACAATTACAAACGAAGCCTAGCCTATTGACGGATATCGTGCTAACTTGACCCCTATTAAAGTTTCTCACAGCATGAGTAGGAACATACCTCTGGGGTACTCAAATCGAGCCCTGATGGTGGAATTACCTGTGGTTGAGGTGGTGTAAGGGGTGGTGCGCGTGAGGAGAGCCACATGTACGGGGGTGGCCATGTGGGGGTGTTGACTGAGGATGTTGTGGAGCAAAGCCTTATGTTCTGGAGGCTCCCTCTTCACCGGGGGCGGTGACGGCGACGCCGCCCCCAATTCCAGCAGCGAGTGCGGGCCGGGCAGCTCCGTGTTGTCCACTGCAACAATCAAACAAAAATACTTAATTAGTTACAAGTTAGTTAATTAGTTATAAGATTGTAGCCTATCAAGTATAATGTTGGAATGTAATAATTCTCATGCTAAAAAATCAACAAAATTAGCAAAACCACAGATGGTATAAAATACACTAAAATATGCATATAAATAAAAATATGTAAATAATTAAACAAATAAATATATAAAAATATTTATCACGAAGTGAGAAAAGAATAATCAATGGCATCAGTGTTAAGATTCAAATCATAGTTCAGTGTTGAGTTTAAGATAAAAATTTCAGTTTAGCATCGAGCATAACAATAATGACTTTATTGTTCAGGTAAATTTATGTTACACTGAATCCACATTAAATCCATATGCATCCATATTAATCCACATGAATCTACATTGAATCCACTTTGATTCCACATTAAGCCACTGGCTAATTTTCTTGTAGTACAGTAAAACATAAAGCTAAAAACTATTACAAAAGTTTAATGTTTTTTTTTTAATTCTACGGATTATAAATTGCTATGCATTTTTATTGTACAGAAGTTATAGTCCACATACATTGCCAATGATATCTAATTAATTTAGGCCTACTTACAGGAGGAAATATGAATTAGAAATAACTTATCTCCAGCAAAAGTCTAACGCTAGGAACTGCGAAGCAGAAAACTTCCAATCGCAATAATGAGAAGAAAGGTGGGAAAAGTGAGAGTAGGTGGCCTTCACATTCTTGTATATAAATAACCTTCTTATATGGTCTGTACACTTATCTAATATTCCCAAAATACAGTACTCACCCTATTATGGATAACCATAAAAGATCTAAAACCATAAAACATACATTTTGTGTTTGAGGGCGTTTTATCGTTAAATATTTAGCATTTAAATTTTCATTCAATGGTGATATGAAAAAAGCAAGAGTCAGGTACTACATTTAATATAAGATAATTACAGGCGAAACCAAACTTTCTGTTTCACTAATAGAGGGTGCTGAGAGAATAATTTATGACAGCTCGCGTTTTTATTATATCTTGAGGCATATTAATCCAATTCGTTTTAAAATGTAGTTCAATGCCAGGAAATCTTTATACGATCACTTTCACGAATCTTGCACCCGTTAACGGCGAAAGGGGACTGAAGTGGAAATGGTATGTCCTTTTCCGGTCGCTAATTGTGTCAAAACGAACCCATAACGAAGAAGAGCAATCGTAATAACGGATTAAGGAAAGCGAAATGTCTAACGGCTATGTGTTTTACTCCCACCACTCGACAAGTTCAACTTTCATTTCTTCTCTCTTCTTTTTTCTTCTTCCGCGTCCATCCACGGTGCGCGCGCAACAACAAGATTACCCCACTTGTCGGACATAGACCTTAGCTAGGAGATAACCTTGACGAGATAGAAAGCGACAGAAGCTCCACGTTGCCACTTACGATTTAACTCTTTCACATGTGTGAGACCAAACAATGTGAACATGGCAACGTCGGGTCGATATAAATCACTCTCGCACACACGCAAACGTCAATTGCCCTTGATGACGCCCAGGAAGTTGTTTTAAACCAAACGGGGGGCAAATCGCGGCGAAAGGTTAGAATATAGCCCGCTCACGTAAGAAGTAACCCGAAACCATTGTAGGCAGACTTCTCGCTAAACTTCCGTGAATTATTGGCTATCAAGTTACGGGTTCTCCAATTTCAGTCTTTAAACGACTATAACTCTGCAGTAGGTTGTACACAATCGAATAAAAATATCAAAATGTGCAAACAAATAAAGACGTTATTTTCGTTACACTATAGTCCGCCCGGTTTTTGGTAGGCACATGAGCTGAGTCGCATGTATTAAAATACTGAGGTTTCCAATAGTTTCTGTTGTCTAGTTCGGACGGCAGAAGCGTGGGCAACAGAGTTCCTATTTTTAGATCCCCAAAAATACACATTTTACCATCCGGGGAAGCCCTCCAGTCTTTGTCTGGTCAAAAAAGTATGTCTGTGTGTTGATCCATAGTTCATTCCTCTCCCGATAGGTCTCGGCCCGGTAAGGCGCGGGCCGCATAAAGGACCCTATAAGGGAGAGGTAAAACTACGAAAGAGAAAAAGAAAATGCACATTTTAGTGCACGGATTGGCTTAGCTCATATGCCTTCTAAAACCGTGTAGACTACAGTTATTTATGCCTACTTTCAAATTACTATGGGCACGGAATATATTAAGAGAAATAATCATTTTATTCAATGTGTTTTTCACAAAAATAGAATTCATATTAAAAACTCAATATTATTATAATTACTAATCATTCAACGTTATTCTCAAGACGAAATAATATTTTGTAGAATTCTGCAAGGTCTGGCTGGCTACACTTGAACAGCAGTAAGCAAAAGGGAAATTGAAGTCTTAAGCAGGAAGACCGCCAATTACGTCACGAGTTCGCAAAAAATAAGACTCCATTGTCAGTCTTCAGTTAGGCATGGCATTGAATTTGCATGTCGGAATGTTGCTTCGCTTGCGAAAAAGCACTCTGCAGGCTATTTGCGGATTGCTTATTCCCGTTCCAATATTCCTTGACTGCAAGTGTTGTTTGCTGGCATGCCAAAATATTAGGCCTAATTTCATGAAAATTGGTTCCTTACAAATAAAGAAATGGCAGGCAGCAATTGAATGACCATGGCAGTACACTATTTCCGTCGACAATACAATAGGGAACGGGATTTCCTACGTTAGGCTATCTGCGGGTATTAACAGGATTATAATTTGATATATTTGATAGAAATATTAAAAGATAAGTTAGTCACTGTTTCGCAAGAGTATTAAATATTCATTTAAATTCCTATCATATATTTTAAAATTGATATAGGTTATTACAAGAAGTAATGAGTTATTATTTAGTATTATTACTGTCCGTCCACCTGTGATGCTGGATGCATGAAGGGATCTGGTTCGACTCCTGGTTTGGATAGTTACTAGGTGGGTTTTTTCCCTCGCCTGCGAGAAAAATGTCGTAACGTTAGGTCCCTGTGGTCCCTAAACACTATTTGGCCGTCATTATCATCTTCATCCCATCCATGGCATGTTCGAAATGAATGTGTGTGTGTGTTTGACTGGTGTATCTCGTTCTATGTGTTCGTGGTGGGTTGATTACCTATCTGGTAAGGCCCTCCACGTCTGGTTAAAGATAATTCCTCTCCCGGCGTCCTGAAAGGCCCGGGCGGCGTAGAACAGAAAGAATGCAAACGGTATTGTACTCCGAAATACAGACCTGTTACTGGATTATAAACAGGCGTTTGACGGATTGCTATTGACAAATAATCGTATACGAGCGCAGAGTTGTATAAGGAACAAATAAAATATCTTGAGCAAGAAAAGCTCAAGTTCACGAGGCGACCTGATAAGGTATAGATATCATCTGGCAGGACCAGGAAGACAACTTTTCGAAAGTTCGAAGTTCACTGCAGAATCTTGCATTCTACAGATAAACTTAATGAGAAATAATTACGCAAACCTAGTATTCTGCTGATATGCAAACTAGAACGTAGAATAATTCTTAAGATGTAACATAGCCTGATACAAACATACTTGTGCTAGATACAGATACCACCTTGAACAAACTAACACTTCGTAGTCGGTATCGAGCTAGAGATACAGATGCAGAAGTTACAAAATAAAAATAGGCAAAATGCATGAACTTGTAACTCTGACTGTATAAAAATTAAGAACATCGAATACCTATTTTTAATATACAATAGGACTTCCACTATAGACTAACATCAAATTAAGCCCACTCGAAACCTAGGAGAGAATTTCGATATAATTTGTATCAAATAATTAAAATCTTCCGTTGAAATTCAGAAAAAGTAAAAACAAATAATATTAATAATAATAATAAATAAATAAACAATGTCAAAATCTCTAGATGAAAGACAGTTCACACAGTCCTTGAGATAAATAGCCTACCAAAAATATATTATGAAACGCTTAGGCCTGTGAACCACGTCTCAGATACCATGATTATCGAGTTTATCACTTAGGCTTACTATTTCTAATGTTACAAGAAATACCTAAACCCTATTCTAAAATCATAACAGGATAATACCCTATGTTATTTTCAGAACGATATATCCAGTTTCGAAACATAAGAAAACAATCTCTGAGCTTACTATAAACTATTAAAATGTCAATGTCAATCCTAATAGGCTTTAAGATGTAGAGTAAATTACATAGTAATTTCACGGAAGGCAGTGTTGTAAGATAGGGGTAATGCAGCTGAAATGCCTGGAATACTCGCCCAGGTGGTTTTTCAGCTTATTTTTACAACACGTAATAGATATGTCAAGAGACCACCTGGAGCGAGGCAAACATCCCGGTTTACACAACCAGCGAAAACCAATGAACACAACCTAATTGAGCAGATGTGCTCAACCCCTGCCTGTGCAGTATTTTTATTGCGAAAATAGCACTTCCAACCAAATAACAAGTCAGCAGCTTGCGTATTTACCCCTTGAACACAAATGCGTCATATAACGTCATAATACAATGCCCTTTCATACTGAAACTTCCACCACATCTCTACGTTTCGAGTTCTCGTCACGTTCGCCTTCGCCTGGTTTTCAACATGTGTTCTGAAATATATGTTTGCAATAATTATTCAGTATGATAAATCAGATAATAAACCATATGGGAGGCTAGTATATTTATATTAAGGGTGAAAACAGCATGATTTTTGTTACAACAAATCTCGTAGCACCTCTTGTAGGCGTGAAAGGCAGAATCCCTATAATATACAGCATTCTATTTTAATAATCTGTAAGATTTTTCCTTCAAATTGAATATGAAAAAAATTAAAATTAAACTCGAGCAATAATATGTTTTCAAAATTAGTGAAATTAGATATATTTTAAAAATTGATTTGCCTCAAAATATAATCGCATAATGAAGAAATAAATGAAATTTGAAAAGAGATGCTATTTTTTCTGAAATAACTTAGCCTATTAACTATTTAGTAATAACTAGTCCTTAGGCCTACTATGATAATATAACATCAGTATAAAACGAATATTACAGGTGTTCCTACGTTGTACTGGACTTTACTATGGGGAAGGATTCTCGTGATAAGTACTGATCTACATAAAAATAACAGATGACTGTAAAATTAAGTATACTATGTTTATGACTTTCTGTTACTATAGGGAATAATTTCCGCCACCGTAAAATATTCAATATAAAAATCAATTTTAAAAAATAACATGTAGCATGTCTGTATTAAGAAGTTAATATTGAAACTAGTAGACTCCTATTTGAAAATATTTTGATGAAGTAGATATTATCTTGAAATCAAACATTTAAATATATTAACCGCAGAGTTTTATGTATAGTGCAGTTACTCATTGGATGGCCAGTCGGCTTCAAAGGTTTCGGTGTTTCTTTATGTTAATTGATCTGACTAAATCGGTCTTGAGCTTCCGCTATCCAAAACAAAAGCAACGTTGCAATATTCTCTCATTGTTATCACTGACCTCAGTTCTTCCTTCGCTTTATTCAATTCACACGTGTTAGTGTTTACTGTAACTAGATCTTGCAACTGGGCATTTCACTCCACGCGGAGTAGACGACTTGCTGTCAAAATCGCCACAGGACATTCTTAGATTTTGATTGGCTGGGGTAACTTGCTGATTGGTGCGGTAAAACAAAGAACATGGGTTGAGCTGTCAACAAACATTTCCTCCTAACGAAAGGAAGCCGCCTGGCCATGCAATGAATAACCAGAGTATAAATAATACACCGTTTCCAAACATTTTTGGACGATTTCATAAGGCTATATTTTCACTAATACTTGACATAAATAAAGTATCTTACCACCATTTGAAAGAGGGAAGTTTGAAGTTTTGTAATGACTTCGGATGCACTCGATTCGAGCCTCATGCCTAATACTGCACACGTTCAGGCGATAATCCTATTCACGCCGAATTCTCTCAAGCAACTCTTGTGTGACATGCCCGAATGCTGCGGTAATGCACCTTCTCAATTCCGGCAACGTAACTGGAAGAGGTGGGATATAAACACTACCCTTGAAGAAAGGAAGAAAACGCACTCTGTGAGATCAGGTGAACTGGGTGGCCATATGCAGAAGGTGTTATCTGTGCCGTTCCTCGAACAGTCCATCGACCTGGCAGGTGTCGATTGCGGTACCCTCCAAATTGCCGTCTAATTGCCCGTCGAACTGCTACAACACTGTCTTTTCGCGCATATTCAGTAACACACTAACTACGATCGGTTGATAACGCAGTCATTTTTTCCAAACAACAATGTATCTCGCTACATGACAAATGCAAATAAGAAGTTCTCTTCAAACTTTCCTGTTTCAAATGACGAAAGGTTATTTATGTTAAGTATTAGTGAAAATAAATGCTTATGAAATCGTCCAAACATTTATGGACACGGTGTACAGTTGGTTTCATCAGTATTGTGCCCTGACAGAATATAAATTGTATTGTATTATGATTAACTTACATTCGTCAAAGGATTGTATTGTCATCTATTAGTGTGGGGGGGGGGCCTTGAATGTCGAACTGAACAATATAGATGTGAATCATCATGTTATGAAAACAAATATGTATCCCACCTACAATGTAAACATGGTGGGTGTAAACATGGACGGAAGGCGTTGAGAATATAGGCTTCTCATTGCATACCCAGACGACTTCAAAGAAATAAACCATTAAATCGTTGCTTTTTCATCATAATTGATCTGACCAAGTCGGTGTTGGTTTCTTCTTTCCAAAAGAAAAACAAAGTTGCAATTCACACTTGTTATTGCTTTCTGTAACGAGATCTTGCCTTATTAGCGGGTTGAGCTGTCGGCAAACTTTTCCTCCTAACAAAAGGATCGCTGGGTATGCAATAAATAACTAGACTATACAGGTAACGTTTTGTTTTTGCAAACCTGCGGAAATGCGGCTGACTTGTTCCGCTCCCATATCTTTAATTAACCGGCTTGGGGTTCGACCCCCGACCTAGGTAATAATATTACGTAAGATCAAGCAGGTTCTAGTTTTGTGTCATGGCGTGCAGCTCAGATAAATCCTATCCCCCCTCCCCCAGCAGACTCTGCGGGGAGCAATTTCCCAAGCTTTGCGCACCCAAAATCTGGGTCAAGGAGAATTCTATGCTTTGTGTGGCAACGCTGCACCCACTTTCCCTTCCGGTGGTGCCATACTTCAATCAAGAGTCTAGCTAGTAAATCGTGGTCTTGCATGAGTCAATTCATCTGTTCTTGCGAGATAATATAATTGATCTTTCCGTCACTAGAGCGTGCCATTATGTAATTTGCAAAAATATTCACCATCAAAAATTGACTCGAGCTAGTTCTTTCCCCATCTTGCACGGAGAGCTTTATTTTTAAAACATCAGGAAGAGAATTGCATAAATTTGATGGAATCTATATGGAGCAACATGACCTAAATTTAAATGCCAGGCATTTTTGCGACTTTGATCTTTCGCGTGTCTATGAGTCAATACACGAACATCGGTATTTTTAAACACCAAATCACGTAATTCTTCTTCATACTGATTTCAATAGAAGTGCACCATTATTTATTCCCATTATTGTAAATATAATTAATTACACAAAAGACAAAACGAGCTCATTTTGAATTTCAGTTATGATAACATTAATCTAATTACTGTATATGGATATTTGGTATATAAGAATAATAAAAAAGCTGCTATATTTGGTGGTAAAAAGCAAAATTAGTTTCATTATTTTATTTTATTAGGAAGTAAATTCCCTTCACATAGGACCACTATCTTCCCTCTCTATTAATTATTTATATTTTTACAGTTCTGTTAAACCCATAATGACAGAAGCTAAAACAAACACTCTGGTTGAATTTTAAGAATAGAGAATGACTGCAGCTGCTCCAGATTAACACAAAATGAATCATTTAAATACCTATTTACGGATTTTAAAATAGGTATAAAGCAACTAATAACGTATTCATCCATTTATAGTTTGTTGACGTAATTTAAGTGTTGTTTAATCTTGCCAGTCAGAATAGCTAACTGCAAGTTTAATAGTCTAGTGGAGTAAACAAGAGAGGCCATGAATCTACATTGTTCATTGGAAAATATTACAACTTTTCGAATGTAAAAGGATGACCTCAGAGATATGTAAAAATTTGCATTGTGTAATAAGTAGATTAATAGGAAAGTAGTTTTATTATTGGATACGTTCAAAGAACTACTGTTTTTATAATAAGTGCTGACAGTTATGGATGTTAAACGCATAAGCAGATGACTGTGAAATCGAAGCCCGGACCTCTGGCAAGCAATATTATAGTAAACTTTTTCGTGAAAGTGACAAGCTGATGTAGGATGGACCCGGATCTGGTAGCGTGAACACGGTCTCATTCGACATGACGTTCTGTATCATTAGCATCTTGTTACTTAACAGTATAGACTATTAGTAAAGCAATTAACACGAACCAATGACGTCACTACCACACAGAGTGCAGTGGTAATAGGTAAGCGTACTCTCATATTTGAAGAAGACACAAAACCATATTAGAGCAAATATCGAACTGGACTTAAACAAGAATTTACGGCTAAAGAACTGACCCATAAATCAAGATTTAGTAGCGAACAAAATACGTAGTTAAGATGTAGAACAAGTAACTACCGAACGAGATAACATTGCTGCTTGCAGAAATTAACCCTCTATGGGCTGAATTTACGTCTATTGACGAAAGCAATCATCAAGTAAAAGTATCAGTGAACATTTCAGTGTAATAGTTTTCCGTATGTGACCATTATAACACGCAAATAAAATCCTCACATTTTAACACAAATTATTACTCTATTAATTAAATAATTGTGGTTCTACACAATTTTTGAAGTGACGAATTTATACGTCAATAGCAGTGAAATGGTGTTCTTCCATTTCATGGTGTGTGTACTATTTTTAATATACAGTAGGCCTACTTATTTTGACAGTCTTTGAAAAAAGTTACTGAATTTATTGATCGGTATATGTATGCACACACTATAGATAAAATATGGAAATGAGGAAATGGAAACTGTGGTGGAGAATCAAGAAGTTTTGACAGATTTGTTGGGGTATTCCTGTTTTTCTTTTCAGCACATGGTTCTTTTTTCAAATCCATCGTATTACGATTAACCCGTCATAGAATAAAGGGAAATTCGAAAACACTGACAAAAATAGCCTTACAGCCCGGAATGGCACTACGAAAACACATAGGTCTACAGTTAAGTACTGCCCGTTCTAGAACCGGCTTTAAAGTACTCGTAAACAAGTAAATCTGCCTCACTCTATTAGCACATTAATTGTATCTAGGCCTACTTGAGTAAGGCAATCCCATTTTTTGTTGTTGTATACTTTAGTATTGTTCTAAGAGTGAACCGATAATATTTACCCATTCCACCGTCTAAAACGTCTCCGCGCCGACCATATTTCACTATAGACGCATATTTATTATAATAGACCTTAGCCTATGTCCAATGTCGCTAGATAACCGTTCTTTGCAAAATTTGAGTTCGGATCCTGGTTGGAAAATCCAATGAGAAAAGTGATCGAACAGATATTCCGTAACCCCAAGATACAACTTTCAATTGTGATTGATGGAAGGAAGATAGCAATTATTATCTGGCAGCTTCACAGGTGAAAGGGCTATAATCAGCGGTCATGAGACATCTGGCAAACTAAAGATGATGGTCACTGCATTTAGCCGGTACAAGTAGGACACGAAACTCTCTTGTTGTTGATGTATATCAGTGCTAATAACTCCGTAGAGCATAATTCCACTGTCTAGTATTGTTCATGGTATAACTTAGATAACATTGTTTTTGTTATTATTATATAAATGATTCGTATTCACCCGTCTGGGATATCTGTATTAGATTACTAAACTTATTTATTGTTTTTAACCAAACGTTATTGTGTTTCTACACAGTGAACTAACGAGATTTCCAAACAACCGCAGATGTCAATTATTTCCAATGATAGCAATAAGCCATTTTCCATTCCTATAAAAAATGCTTTCCGAGCGACCTATGGATATATGGATAGTCTAACCGCAATTATACTGAATCAATATAAATTCCAATATTTTATCGATTTACTGCGGGTCTATCTGTATTAATGATGTCAACCACTGTAACTAACGCTCGGAGGCTGATGACCTAAAAGTGTCTGAAAAATGACCTATAAAATGACCTCAAATTTATGAAAATATTACATGAAAAAATGAGAAAAATTACTTAATATTTCTAAATATGTATTTTAAAAAAAGGAATATACCGAAAGGAATATACAGTAATATAATAATAAATAATAAACAAAGGACACTATTTAAGTATTTTAAATACTAAGTTACTTTTATTATTATGTTTTCAATTATATTTGTTACGGTTACTATACTTATTAATGAATGTTGTACTTTTTGTCTGACGATAAGGATGCCAAATCAATACGCAGTTAACTGTTGGAGGTACTGAAAACTGTAGACATACTAATTATTCAGCATTGCAGCAAAGCACCTTAGTCATTCCTTGTGTCTCCAACTTTAACTGGGTAGTCATGAAGAAAATTTCTGTAAGTTTACTTCGACAAAATTGTTTCTACGTCAACTGATGTCATGGGCGCACAGTTGAAATGGGCAATGTCCCTGGCGAAAAGTGTTCCATAAATACACCAAAATCGAAATTTTTACCTTGCAGAATTTTATCAATTTTACACATTGTCTGGTACAAATATTATTTTGCAGCATGATTTTAGCTTTCTCTTGTCAAATTTTTCCTGCACAATGTCCTAAATGCTGTTCGACACTTTGTATCTTCTCGAGAACTGAGTGCTTCCTCCTGAGGAAGGCCACAGAGTGACGATGGCCGAACGCTCGAATTTAATAATATTAACACGGCTGACTACCCGAGAAGCCATCATAAATATGAAGGGCATTATTAAAACGCACTCCAACTTATGTTTAATTGTAATAGTTAGTAGTGTTATTAGTGGTGTTCAGTAATATTAGACGCATTTTACTAGGGTTCATTAATAGATTTTAACCTGACGTTTCTTCTACAACATATACCTAAAAATTTCTCTTGTGTATATATCAAAAATATAATATAAGGGTGCGTATACATTTGCGCTCTGTACGCGTGTCGACACGCGTACAGAGCGCAGATTGGGACGGCATTTGAGGTGTTCGTGTGACGACACGCGTGTCGACACGCAGACAGTTCGCCGCGATCCGTCTCCTGTCGGTTTTTTCGGCGAACACAAAGGATTTCCGTTTTCATATTGGGACGTGTTGCGCTCTGTCCGTGTGTCGACACGCGTGTCATTTTCCTCCTGCGCTCCGCTCAAGCATACATTTGTTAATCACAAGGTTCAATAATAATAATCAGGGCCCGGATTCTGATGACCTAATATTGTTTTAAAAATGAAATATAAAATGACCCTAAATTTTAAAGAAAATGATTTAATAATTATAAAAAAAAATGACCTAAAACTGATATTTTATTTATAAAAAATTATTATTGTACACACAAAGTTTTAGACTAATGTTTACATCATTGTAAAAACTGTAAATAACTATAATGGTGTGAATGTTCTTTTCTCACGGAAATTTATAGTGGCACTCAGGCAGTTTTACTGGCCAGTCAAACTTCGACATTTCCTTTTGCGGTCTGCCGGATTATATTACTGTTTATTGAGGGTAAACAGTAGTGTTTACTCTCAAATCCAACCAGAGCCAAGTCAAAACATTAGTAATATAATACAAAATTTTGGCGTTCTTTGATTCTCATTTCCGACTGAGACATGACAACACTTTTCCTTCTTGCATTAAACAAACAATACTTCAAAGAGAGAATCGCTAGCGACGAAAAAAGTGAATACACTAAATGTACATGCATGAAAATGACTAAATAAGGAAGCAAATGACACGAAAATGACAAAATAATGACTTAAAATTGAAATAAATGCCATAAAAATATAAAATTGCACAAAATGATAAAAAAATGACCTAATAAAAATGTATTTCTATAATCTAGAGTCCATGATTAGCATTTATCTACAAGTTGGCAATGCCTATGCAGCATCAATAAAAAGATATGTCATTAGAATCCGGGCCCTGATAATAATAATCTTTCTTACTTACTTACTTACTTACTTACTTACTTACTTACTTACTTACTTACTCACTCACTCAATGACAATAGACAATTCCTCAGCAAGCTAATGGAATATTATCTATCTTATGGAACCCGATGGTTCATTGCCCCGCTTGCCTGAGTCCGCCATTCAACCCTATTCTGTGCTAACCCTTCTTCCCTTAAATCCATTTTAAGATTGTCCTCCCACTTATGTCTAGGCCTTCTGCGTGGTCTTTTCTCTTCGGGTCTCCCAGTCAATACTTTTGAGATATATAATAATAATAATAATAATAATAATAATAATAATAATAATAATAATATCAACAATAATAACAATAGTAATATCATTATTATTATTGTTATTAATTTCATTATTATTATTGAGTTAAATTTTAATATCTGTACCTCAGAGCCAAACGAGCGTAACTGCCAAAAACTAAATTTTACAGGAGGAGCGAAAAACAAAATTATGAACAATAAAGGGGAATGGAGTTACTACTATTTGGCTCTCAATATCTTGGTTTCTAATGAAATTATGGATTTAATATTAATTGGTTCTATAGAGGTCAAGAAGTTAGTAAAGAATATGAAAAAAACAAAAAAATATGAAATTTGGAGTTACGTTCCTTTGGCTCTGAGGTACAGATATAAAGATGTTGTGGGCCCTATTACTATATTAGGGTAATTGTCATGTTGATGGGCCGTGATATGATTTGATATGATATGAAGACATGATTGCTAGTATATGCGTGGTGGGTGAAAAATCACTGCTGGTGGTTCGCGGTATGTTCGTCCTTTTCCTATGGATAATTTCAACGAACTGTTCGCGTGTCGACACGCGTGTCGATACGCGTGTCGACACGCGGACAGAGCGGAACGCGAGAGGAGCGCAAATGTATACGCAGCTTAAGACACTGTATAAAAAAATAAAAACAGGTATTATAAGCTATCTAGAAATTCTCCGTCAGCACCCTATTATTCCAATATCAATATAAAATACTAGTGCTTGAAGGTGGAAAAGAATTCATAATTTTAAACTTTCATTAATAGACTACCTAATATAACTATCAACGAAGACAGAACTAAAATTATTAAGCCAGAGAGTAAAAAGTACGTGTATGTAATGTAATTGCGAAATGTAGGTTAACACAGAACACGAATAAATAGTGGAACAGAGAACACGAAAGAAACGAAAGCGAAATCAGCATAATGAAAATGAAAAGAACCGGAGCGCTGAGGGGTAGATGCGTTGTTGCAGCATCCAGCGAATGGAGCCTGGACCACTGACCTACTTTACCCCAGCAAACTCTCCCTTTCAGCCACCAGCGAGGATCGATGTGACGCGACGAACCCACCCCTCAGACCCAAAATACACCTGCACATCCCTGCTTGTCTCTTGCTACCTGCCCGCCCGGGTCTAGCCAGGTATATGAAATATTTTCCACATGACCTACTAAACCCTTTTGATTGATTCCCTGCGCGGGAGGAAGTTCACAGGGTTCCTGTTTATGCCGGATTGCAGGCTTTGACAAAAGCCGAGCTGGTTGGGAACAATGGGCAGTTTATCTGCAACTCCTGCACGAACGTGCAATATGGGCCCAAAAGACTACGTTCAACTGTAAAGCTGCGTATACATTTGCGCTCCTCTCGCGTTCCGCTCTGTCCGCGTGTCGACACGCGTATCGACACGCGTGTCGACACGCGAACAGTTCGTTGAAATTATCCATAGGAAAGCGACGAACATACCGCGAACCACCAGCAGTGATTTTTCACCCACCACGCATATACTAGCAATCATGTCTTCATATCATATCAAATCATATCACAGCCCATCAACATGACAATTAGGCCTACCCTAATATAGTAATAGGGCCCACATCTTTATATTAAAATTTAACTCAATAATAATAATGAAATTAATAACAATAATAATAATGATCTATTGTTATTATTGTTGATATTATTATTATTATTATTATTATTATTATTATTATTATTATTATTATTACATATCTCAAAAGTATTGACTGGGAGACCCGAAGAGAAAAGACCACGCAGAAGGCCTAGACATAAGTGGGAGGACAATCTTAAAATGGATTTAAGGGAAGAAGGGTTAGCACAGAATAGGGTTGAATGGCGGACTCAGGCAAGCGGGGCAATGAACCGTCGGGTTCCATAAGATAGATAATATTCCATTAGCTTGCTGAGGAATTGTCTATTGTCATTGAGTGAGTGAGTAAGTAAGTAAGTAAGTAAGTAAGTAAGTAAGTAAGTAAGTAAGATTATTATTATCAGGGCCCGGATTCTAATGACATATCTTTTTATTGATGCTGCATAGGCATTGCCAACTTGTAGATAAATGCTAATCATGGACTCTAGATTATAGAAATACATTTTTATTAGGTCATTTTTTGTCATGTTATGCAATTTTATATTTTTATGGCATTTATTTCAATTTTAAGTCATTATTTTGTCATTTTCGTGTCATTTGCTTCCTTATTTAGTCATTTTCATGCATTTACATTTAGTGTATTCACTTTTTTCGTCGCTAGCGATTCTCTCTTTGAAGTATTGTTTGTTTAATGCAAGAAGGAAAAGTGTTGTCATGTCTCAGTCGGAAATGAGAATCAAAGAACGCCAAAATTTTGTATTATATTACTAATGTTTTGACTCGGCTCTGCTTGGATTTGAGAGTAAACACTACTGTTTACCCTCAATAAACAGTAATATAATCCGGCAGACCGCAAAAGGAAATGTCTAAGTTTGACTGGCCAGTAAAACTGCCTGAGTGCCACTATAAATTTCCGTGAGAAAAGAACATTCACACCATTATAGTTATTTACAGTTTTTACAATTATGTAAACATTAGTCTAAAACTGTGTGTGTACAATAATAATTTTTTATAAATAAAATATCAGTTTTAGGTCATTTTTTTATAATTATTAAATCATTTTCTTTAAAATTTAGGGTCATTTTATAGGTCATTTTTCAAACAATATTAGGTCATCAGAATCCGGGCCCTGATTATTATTATTGAACCTTGTGATTAACAAATGTATGCTTGAGCGGAGCGCAGGAGGAAAATGACACGCGTGTCGACACGCGTACAGAGCGCAGATTGGGACGGCATTTGAGGTGTTCGTGTGACGACACGCGTGTCGACACGCAGACAGTTCGCCGCGATCCGTCTCCTGTCGGTTTTTTCGGCGAACACAAAGGATTTCCGTTTTCATATTGGGACGTGTTGCGCTCTGTCCGTGTGTCGACACGCGTATCATTTTCCTCCTGCGCTCCGCTCAAGCATACATTTGTTAATCACAAGGTTCAATAATAATAATCAGGGCCCGGATTCTGATGGCCTTTTTTGTTTTAAAAATGACCTATAAAATGACCCTAAATTTTAAAGAAAATGATTTAATAATTATAAAAAAAATGACCTAAAACTGATATTTTATTTATAAAAATTATTATTGTACACACAAAGTTTTAGACTAATGTTTACATAATTGTAAAAACAGTAAATAACTATAATGGTGTGAATGTTCTTTTCTCATGGAAATTTATAGTGGCACTCAGGCAGTTTTACTGGCCAGTCAAACTTCGACATTTCCTTTTGCGGTCTGCCGGATTATATTACTGTTCATTGAGGGTAAACAGTAGTGTTTACTCTCAAATCCAAGCAGAGCCAAGTCAAAACATTAGTAATATAATACAAAATTTTGGCGTTCTTTGATTCTCATTTCCGACTGAGACATGACAATTTTCCTTCTTGCATTAAACAAACAATACTTCAAAGAGAGAATCGCTAGCGACGAAAAAAGTGAATACACTAAATGTAAATGCATGAAAATGACTACATTAGGAAGCAAATGACACGAAAATGACAAAATAATGATTTAAAATTGCAATAAATGCCATAAAAATATAAAATTGCATAAAATGACAAAAAATGACCTAATAAAAATGTATTTCTATAATCTAGAGTCCATGATTAGCATTTATCTACAAGTTGGCAATGCCTATGCAGCATCAATAAAAAGATATGTCATTAGAATCCGGGCCCTGATAATAATAATCTTTCTTACTTACTTACTTACTTACTTACTTACTCACTCACTCAATGACAATAGACAATTCCTCAGCAAGCTAATGGAATATTATCTATCTTATGGAACCCGATGGTTCATTGCCCCGCTTGCCTGAGTCCGCCATTCAACCCTATTCTGTGCTAACCCTTCTTCCCTTAAATCCATTTTAAGATTGTCCTCCCACTTATGTCTAGGCCTTCTGCGTGGTCTTTTCTCTTAGGGTCTCCCAGTCAATACTTTTGAGATATGTAATAATAATAATAATAATAATAATAATAATAATATCAACAATAATAACAATAGTAATATCATTATTATTATTGTTATTAATTTCATTATTATTATTGAGTTAAATTTTAATATAAAGATGTTGTGGGCCCTATTACTATATTAGGGTAATTGTCATGTTGATGGGCTGTGATATGATTTGATATGATATGAAGACATGATAGCTAGTATATGCGTGGTGGGTGAAAAATCACTGCTGGCGGTTCGCGGTATGTTCGTCGCTTTCCTATGGATAATTTCAACGAACTGTTCGCGTGTCGACACGCGTGTCGATACGCGTGTCGACACGCGGACAGAGCGGAACGCGAGAGGAGCGCAAATGTATACGCAGCTTAAAGGGTGCGTATACATTTGCGCTCTGTACGCGTGTCGACACGCGTACAGAGCGCAGATTGGGACGGCATTTGAGGTGTTCGTGTGACGACACGCGTGTCGACACGCAGACAGTTCGCCGCGATCCGTCTCCTGTCGGTTTTTTCGGCGAACACAAAGGATTTCCGTTTTCATATTGGGACGTGTTGCGCTCTGTCCGTGTGTCGACACGCGTGTCATTTTCCTCCTGCGCTCCGCTCAAGCATACATTTGTTAATCACAAGGTTCAATAATAATAATCAGGGCCCGGATTCTGATGACCTAATATTGTTTTAAAAATGACCTATAAAATGACCCTAAATTTTAAAGAAAATGATTTAATAATTATAAAAAAATGACCTAAAACTGATATTTTATTTATAAAAAATTATTATTGTACACACAAAGTTTTAGACTAATGTTTACATAATTGTAAAAACTGTAAATAACTATAATGGTGTGAATGTTCTTTTCGCACGGAAATTTATAGTGGCACTCAGGCAGTTTTACTGGCCAGTCAAACTTCGACATTTCCTTTTGCGGTCTGCCGGATTATATTACTGTTTATTGAGGGTAAACAGTAGTGTTTACTCTCAAATCCAAGCAGAGCCAAGTCAAAACATTAGTAATATAATACAAAATTTTGGCGTTCTTTGATTCTCATTTCCGACTGAGACATGACAACACTTTTCCTTCTTGCATTAAACAAACAATACTTCAAAGAGAGAATCGCTAGCGACGAAAAAAGTGAATACACTAAATGTAAATGCATGAAAATGACTAAATAAGGAAGCAAATGACACGAAAATGACAAAATAATGACTTAAAATTGAAATAAATGCCATAAAAATATAAAATTGCATAAAATGACAAAAAATGACCTAATAAAAATGTATTTCTATAATCTAGAGTCCATGATTAGCATTTATCTACAAGTTGGCAATGCCTATGCAGCATCAATAAAAAGATATGTCATTAGAATCCGGGCCCTGATAATAATAATCTTTCTTACTTACTTACTTACTCATTCACTCAATGACAATAGACAATTCCTCAGCAAGCTAATGGAATATTATCTATCTTATGGAACCCGATGGTTCATTGCCCCGCTTGCCTGAGTCCGCCATTCAACCCTATTCTGTGCTAACCCTTCTTCCCTTAAATCCATTTTAAGATTGTCCTCCCACTTATGTCTAGGCCTTCTGCGTGGTCTTTTCTCTTCGGGTCTCCCAGTCAATACTTTTGAGATATGTAATAATAATAATAATAATAATATCAACAATAATAACAATAGTAATATCATTATTATTATTGTTATTAATTTCATTATTATTATTGAGTTAAATTTTAATATAAAGATGTTGTGGGCCCTATTACTATATTAGGGTAATTGTCATGTTGATGGGCTGTGATATGATTTGATATGATATGAAGACATGATTGCTAGTATATGCGTGGTGGGTGAAAAATCACTGCTGGTGGTTCGCGGTATGTTCGTCGCTTTCCTATGGATAATTTCAACGAACTGTTCGCGTGTCGTCACGCGTGTCGATACGCGTGTCGACACGCGGACAGAGCGGAACGCGAGAGGAGCGCAAATGTATACGCAGCTTAAAGACAGGAAAAGAATATAAACATGCCGAAGAGTTGAAAATGTGTAATAACTAATAATATAATCTCATCAATCGGTGTGTTAAATGCTTAGAGTATGCAGAAGCATTTATAAGGAATGATTGGCTTCGTTTTCTGGAGTTTCTCGTTTTTTAATACGCTGTGAGTTATAGAGTACCACCATCCTAAACACGACTTCGAGCTATGATTTTTCTTAGTGTTAGCTCTCCGTTTTAGGCCGCCAGAGCCCTACAGGGCCACGACCTGTCGGGAGAGGGATTATATAGTGATCACACAGACATACATTTTTGATCAGACAAGGACATGGAGGACCTCCACGGGTGAGGGATCATCTCTAAGCCGGGGCCACCTCTGAGCCACAAACACATATGACGAGACACATCATTCACTCTAAACATATAAGGACGGGATGAAGATGATAATGCCGGCCAAATGGTATCTGGGGACCAGAAGGACATAAAGTTACCCGAAATTGTCTCATTGGTGAGGAGAAACCCTACCTAGGCAACTTGTTCCGACCAGGATTCGAACCCAGGCCCGCTGAGTGAGAGGAGCGAACCCATCCCCTGCGCCACAGCTGTGGACTATTCGTACAACTCACTGTATAAATTTCATTAGCCCTGAGTGGGATATGAACGTAGACTTTCTTTTTCATATCCCAGGGTAAAAATGAAAACGAAGATAACAATATCACAACTATCTGCTTAGTTTGATCTTTCATTTAATAAGTAAAAATACTCAATCTATGAAGAAATGATCTTTTATGTGCGCAATATGTCATCATCCAAATAAATGTTTTCCATTCCAGGAAGAAGTCTCTCGAATCCAATTTACAAAACTATTTTCTGGAGCGCTGTAGAGTTGGAGGGATTCCAACAAGCAAGGGTATTGTCACGAGTAACTTGATATTTTCGTAAGAATCACTGGGCAGGAGATATGGGCTGTTGCTTTATGTAAGTGTGAGGAAAATATAACTTGAATGACCAGGGTGGTCATTCCACCCGGCTTACGTTACCGAAGCTTCATAAGTACAGCCACCCTTGCAAGGCTTCATCTGCGGGAGAAAATAGACCCCGAATGTAATAGAAGTGAATATAGTTTCATCATGCTTTAAAGCAGACAAAAACACCTTATATGGGCAAGCGTAAAGAAGTTAAGGCCTGTTGCATAAATGTAATGTTGAGACAGTTGCGTTACTCTGTTTTGTCTCAGTACAAAATGCTGATATCAGCTCCCTTCATAAACAAAGTTATTTTCTGCTTTTAAAACATGGGATATTTAAAATTATATAAATCTAATGACGATAAAGAATAAAGAAATTATACAGAATTTAACTTATTCTACAGTTATTTCAAATTTATACCTTTTATACCTCTTGATGAGCTATAACGGGTTGTGTATTATGTATTATATATTTATATACTGTATTACGTATACATCAGAATTATATAATTTATTTATAACTATAATTTGTATTAATCTTATTGTATGGTAAGTAAACAAAACGGTTAACAGTTATATAGTCGAAAATCTTTTCATTGCTATTGACATATAAATTCGACTGTTCAAAAACTGAATAAAAGCAGAGTAATACTATACGATATGTAACATATGAAAATTTTTATCCTTGTGTTATTATTTTAATTCATAGAAACCAGCTATTCTACTGACATTTTCTCCATTCATTTCAAACATAGCATAAGTTATAGGCCTATCCCACTAATAATTTCACTTGTTGATTGTTTATATCACTGTATAAATTCAGGCTTGTGAAAGTTAATGTGTATTTTTTCTTTGAGGCTGCTTCTTTCATTTCGTACGAAATTCTTGTTTTCGTTTCTTGAAAATAACGTGAGATATTATAATCTAGTATAACCTATCTTCTATGGCTTTATGAGAGTGAAGTCAAAGGCCTTAATGTTAATTTTTCGCTATTAATCAATAACTTAATTTAATAATAAGAACATGTAAACAAAGATATACAATGTCTGTCGTATACAGATAGGCCGAAAAATAGCCTAGTTTAGATTAGTTTTAATGTTTAAAAGTGTTTATAACTTATTTATAACACTCTAATCAGCAGCAAGTGGCAGTAGTTCACATAGAAAAGTGAAGATAGACCACATGGGCTGTCTAATTAGTATTGCACTGGCCGCTTGCTCACTCTCACGGCCCACGAGGAGTCGCGCAATCTGGCGACCCACTTACCCAATTTCCCCCTCTCAGGCGGGCGACTGGGGAAATGAATTCAGCCCTGACGCAACCATTTCCGTGTGAGCACTAGGCCCCACAACATAGGGCTGCCCAAAAAGGAACTATCGATCAGATGCACGTAAAGACTGGCCTATCAGGGTTTTCCAAAACCATCATAATTAATTTCCAGTAACTTACCCTTAAGCCTTTAAAAACGATGAATCAACAAGTAAACCATCACACTTGTTTAAATAAAAGTATTGATCATAAAGTTGTTTAATTTTTAACATCCCTTTACGACATTTTCAAAACATATTGAAACATAATATATATTCTTTTAAAAAGAAAAGAGAATAGATAAGTTAGACAATTCCAACAAAGAAACGTATTAGATTTCAATTGTTCTTGCTTACACGTTTTAGAGTGATTCGTATATTCTGGTGATTTATATTAAAATCGGGATATAAAATGTGAGATTATTGATTTATTGCTTATGAATAACTCGTAATAGAGCCCATAATCGTAAGGGAAGTAAAGGAAGCTTTAGAAATTATTGGAGAAATGGGCTAGGAATGAACGCAACCAATTTCAACACTTAAAGAATTTTTTTTAGGGTGGTCTTCATCCAAGGAAGAAATAACTCGTTAATATCATCATGTTATTATTAGGAAACCAAATATATTTTACCAAGATTATCGTTTGCCACTGTTATTCACTATTGGTACTTATTGCAACAACTAAATAGTCTACTAGTATAATTATTATAATGGAGCATATTTGTATTTTTCACGATTCATAGGAACTTGAAAGATAACATTTATTACTAATTTAATCATAACCCCAGTAACCTTCTGAAGAATGGTTTCAGAATGCCTGTAAAACGGCACATGTTACACCATTCTTGACCTGGGAAACAATTCCCACTAAATGGAGAGAGGAAACGTCTATCCACTCTCCAACATTCGCCATTTCCATATTTATTTTTTATCCGAAGCGGTAATAAGATTGACTCACACCACATATTTAGAGCTGAGAAAGAGAGGAAGGGGAAAAATTATGGGTCATATAATGATATAAGTAAAGTGACAGTTGAGGTATTCTTTCAACGGAAACAACTTGTTCTGTGCTAGAGGTGGGAGAGGGAAGAGATGACCCAGATAGCTACTACCTTGCTGCAACTTTCATTGCGCACGCTTTATCTCACATATTTCTGTAATCGCCATATTCATAATGAAAGCGAGAGAAGAAAACTCTGATATCTCCATCTGTACTTTCGTGAAGCTCATTATTATCATAATGACTTATGTTACATCAAATTTAAACTAACTAGCTTGTAATAAAGACATTATCAGGTTTCAACTTGAAATGCACACACGACATAAATGTAACCACTATTTTTCCGTGTTTTATGAATGCAAGTATCGAATTTCTACTGCAACGTTATTTAATTATCATACAATGACAATGCTGACATGTGCATAAATTATTTCCTCATTCTGTACCAACTGAATCCATTATGCACAGGGAAAATACAAGCAAATTAATTCGCTGATTTGCAGTTATCAGAGTACCTTGTGTGCATTTATATTTATTTTTCGAAATGAAATATTTATTACATGTAGACCTACATACATGAACCAAGTTCTAAAATTGTTTGAACTTCTCGAATCAATCCCTTTAAATTTATTTTGTATGTTAGATCCAGTAGTTCAAACCCTCTGGGAATTAGGTTCATAAAAGTTTAGTTTCTTTTTTTCTACTTGAAATGCTATCAATACAATTCATGACAATTTTTCATTTAGTCTATGGGCCTAGATGGTATAGCCTATAGGCAGAGCAATCCGAATTTGAACAAATATTGCCTACAGTGTTTTGCAGATGACAAGCCGTTTTGTCCTTCTCCTGCTTAGATACGCGGTCCAATCAGAGACGGCGAGACGGAGGGAAGACTCTTACTGCTAGTGGCGCTTCGTTAGCTCGTACACGTGATTGGCAGTGAGGGAAATGGCTTCTCATTAGAAAAATACTGTACATCATTTAATAAACACGGTTCCTTATTGTGAAATTTTATTATGAAAAATGAAATTAATAGTGAACAAACCAATAAACTTCCCAACAGATCTACACAAAACAAACGATAAAGTAGACTAATTCAGTTTCCTTCGCTTCAAGGGCTTAATAAAGTACAAAACCTCAGTCAGCCTACAGAAATTTTCTCTCTCGATCAAGAAGATAAGTAAAAACAAACAATTCAGCACGATTTACTGCTGTCAGCAGGGAGAACTTGGGTCATTATTTTACGAATCAGAAACTGTGTTCAACTGTAGACCAACTCATAGAAGAATAGTTCATTCATAATTTACAGGATAGGATCTATTCTATAACTTAATCCGTTTGACCTTACATTTTGAGTGGCTTACATAGCAATTTCTGTAGGAGAGGGAAGAAATTCTGGGTGAACACTAGACATGACAAGGACTGAGACTCTGGTGAGGGATCAGCTCGACGAAGAGTTCCTCCTAGGACAATTCAAACACATACAATGAACAAGAACATTTAGAGATAGACAGAAAGTAACTTTTCGAGTGGGAAAACCCGGAAAACCCAGTCGTCCAACGGAATTTGAACCAGCATACTCTCAAATGTGAGTCCACAAGATAACTGCCTTTCACCTCACTCGGTTGGTATCTGTTACTGGTACAAAGAAATTTTCCGTAGCACTGGATTTTTTGCTAAAAATAAGAAAAGGACACATTTTAGTTCCCCAAAAGTTATGAAAAGTTGAATATAGGTCGCCGGAAAGTTATTCTAGGGGGAATATTAAGTAACCCATTGTTTCAATAACACGGAATTTCTAGAGCTATTATTTTAATAAGATGTAATTCAAATGTAAATAGCGGAAACTATACGAATAATACCGACGCATTTACAATGTATGATTGAAGGCTACAGAAATTTCCGATAATGTGAACTCGGGAAGAGTAAACATATGAGAGATAAGAGTAATGTCCGGAAGTGTATATTGCTCATCTCTAAGGAGTGTCGCAAGTATGCAACAGACTTCCTCCAAACTTTGCTCTCTACGTGACTGTCCAGTGGAAACTTCACTCCGCCACAAATTTTCCGAACAAACGCAACGAGAATGGAATTAAACATTACCATATTGTGTACACGCTGGATACTATGTTATGTCGCAATTTCCTTCTTTTCTGACCGGAGTTAGTTATTGTTAATGGCTGAAATACACGATTCAACGGCGTTAAAGATATAAAAGTAAAATCACTGATTGATTATAAAAAATTGTATAGTTTAATGGCTAAGAAAATTAGAAGTGCTGTATTAAGCCTACTGATATATTTGTTATATAGACCCATATGTGTCTGCTAAATAATCCTATACATTGTAATCAAACCTGTACATGGAAACAATCAAATAGACAAACATAACAAAACCTAATATCCCGTTCTGAAGTTTCAGTCTTAAAAATAATGTGCACACTTGCGGCATAAAATATGTGTGTTCATGCGTAAGGCTATAAATTATTTAAAATCTAACACCGAACCGTGTAATTTTAAAAGAATGGAAGATTTTTGGCCTAATATGCTGTACAACGTCTGACTGCCCTACAATGTACCATTATCTGTATTAACAGGCTATTGCTTACAGTAGTACAGATTCGTACCAATGACAGCGTTGGCTGAATATAACTTAGCCCTATCAGCACCAGGCCAGAATTTCAGGTACTTTGGACTCTGTCTCTCTCTTTTTTCTTTTCCTTTTTAAAACTTTTACTCCCCACCCAAAGTTATTGTACTTATTAGTGTTAAGTTTGTGGGAAATAGTATTCCGATAGCATTATTACTGCTAGTAATCCAATCACAACCTAGGCTACACAACAAAAATAAAAATTAAAAAAAGTAATTACGTTTAGGCGAAAAAGGCATGATTGCTAGATAATTTCATTTGCAAAAAATGCCTAAATTTCTAAAAATATTTGTAATAGACTATGTATTAGGCTATAGTATTTTTGTAAGTTTTAAAAAATATTCAATATAATTATACGATAATTTTAATACATATAAATTATATTTAATTGTGTTCATGAATAATGTGTATTACAGGTACATCGAAGTCAATATTTTTAGACCAAAAAACATATTTTGTCGATTTATTTCTACAGGTAGCCTAATTTACAATGATAATCTAAAACTCAAATATATTGTCATTGTTGCAAGTGTAATTATTTTAAATTCAATTAGCATAAAATTTATTTTACAAAAAAATTCCCTCTATAAAACTTGGAGAGTATACCGGATCCAATGTGTGTAAGTTTTATCTAATCTCCGGTTACTCCATTTATTTCATCTCATCATATTATTCCATCTCGCAATATCGCTCAATGAATGACCAGTCCCATTCAATATCTAGTGACTAGACTGGAAAAAAGTGACCAGGTTCAATCAAGACGAATTGATGGCATGTGAGGGATTAACACTCAGCCTCCCACATGTGATGCGAAACTCGTGCGCTACGATTACGTGTTTCGAGGCCATTTCTTGTGTTGGGAGGGGTTTCACTTTTCATTTAGGCTCGAGGGAGAAGAGAACAGACTGTGAGGAGGGGGAACTCTTAAAACTGTGTCAGTGGGCCAGGGGAAAGTGAGGCCCACTACCTAGAGTCTGTTCCACACAGACTATTTGGCTACTACGATAGCCACTTCTTATGGCACAAAATACACCACTCTCCTCGCACTTCACGTTATAATTATATTTCGGTGAAACTGTTTACAATCCAGTAATCATAAATCTTATTCATTGCCTAAGGGATGACCGAAGAGTTCAGAGTGATGATCTAAACTATTTGTGCTAGAATCTTGAAAGCTTGCACACTTAAATATAATGTAAACTGAAATTATACCTTAAATTTTCACATTAATATCTCAATTTATTATTGATATATTAATGTAAATGTTTTTGAAATACTTTCTTTCTTTATCTCATTTTTACCTCTCCCTTTTAGGATTTAAGCGACCCAAGCCGACCGGGCCGTTTTTGACATACTAATTAATGTAACTAATTTTAAAAATCAAATTTGAAATCTGCTTCCTCCGACAGATATTAAAATAGCACTACGATCCTGAATATATGATGTTGAAAGTCTTTGAAGCTTGCATTATATATTTACTAATGGATTTTTTCTTGTTTATATTCTGTTATAAAAAAATTTCAAAAAAATGATGTTAAAAACTGATGTATGATTATACATTTTAAAAACAATTAAGGCCTATATAGAAAATCTGAATAGTAATTTTATTACAAACATTGTAAAGTAAAATTGTGAAAATTGAAACTATGAAAATAGGCTATTAAAGTTTGCATGGGCTAGAGCTTTGAAGCACACGGAGGTTTAAAAATGACATCAGGAGCACTTTCATTTGTAGATGTTATGAACGAAAATAGTTCTCTGATGTAGATAAACGCTTAAAAAACAAACAAAAACAATACAATGGAAGAAAATTCGTCAAAACGTCCAAGTTACTGTTACCTTTAATTGGAAATAAAGATAATAGCTTCTATAACAGTCGCAATTCTTACAACTACGTAAGAACGTAAGAATTAATTTTAAAAACACAAGCTATGTTATTTTCGTTAAAGTTATTTCCTCTTTAATGACAGTATGACTACAAAAGGATATCACCTTACACATTATAATAAAGATCAAATTCTTTTCACGTATGGAGAATTGTCGATTTCCGTATGTGTAAATTCGCGTAAACACAAAGAAGAAATAAAATTTAGCATATTGATACAAAAGTAAAGAAGATGGTGATGCTGTGTTTCTGGATTACTTTACTGCATAAGTTGCGAGACGAAAGGAATGTCATAAGTTACTTGTTATCTAACCATTACGTTATTGTAGAGAGATTATGAAGGCTAAACCAGAATGGTACTGTTATTACGGATCCTGAACTTATCGGTGAGGGGGAAAACTGAAAGATAAATTATCCAACCGATTACACACAATGCAAACAATGTCAAAGATTGTGATCGAGCGAGGTGGATTCGCATTCGGGAGGTCCCACGTTCAAATCCCGTGGCCGGCCAATTTCACATGGGGTTTTTCATGGTTTCCCCAGTCGTAAAGGCAAATGCCGAATTGGATATTTACATACCATGAATCATCCTTGCTATTTCATCCTATGTCACATCCATTTAAATTAATATCAGTTGAAATTTACTCCATAAAAAATACACTAACAAATAGAAAATAATTGACAGACAATAGTTTCATAGCCTACTGTATAGACACATATCCTGAACTCCTGAAATGGCCTAGAAACTGAAAGGAGTAGAAATACAGCTGATTTTTTTTTTTTTTAGTTTGAGAGTGGTGTAGCCTATATGAGTAAAATAGATTTACACTTCAAACATATAGACTATAAAAAGTCGTTCCGCTAATTAATTAGTAAAGTACACATTGTTTATAGTTGGGATGTAAAAATAACAAGACACACAAGTGGTTTGTAGTCCAACCACATCAATAAACATATAAACCGGGACTTCTAGTGTTAATTGCTTAATAACGGAAAATTTAGAACGGAACTTGGCACACTGTTTTCAGAGACGGGAAGAGTCCATATTACACTTCCTGATTTAGAAGTAATGTTCCATCCCGTTAGGAGATAAGGCAATATTGACTCGTTTTATGTCCTCTTATTGAAGTAAATAATCCGTAGAACGTCTGGCCCTTCCTGTTAATAACAATGAATAATGCCAATAAGACTGAGCTTATTATTACAACTATTACTACTTATTACCATTATTATTATTATTACCATTATTATTATTATTATTATTATTATTATTATTATATTACTATCGTATTATTTCTCATCATCTCAGCAAACATGGATTCAGTCTAATGGGCTTGCATTTCCAGCTGTCCACGTTTTATTCTACACACACGTTATACATAGGCGTATATAGTCTATAGTAGCATACGAAACAGGGTCTACCCAACATTGTGAGGACTACTAAGCATAGGCGTAGCGAGGGGGGGTTTTGGGGGGTTTGAACCCCCCCCCCCCCCCATTGATTAAAAAAAGGAAAATTGTATAATTTTTTTAAGTCTGCCCATAAATTGCTTAATACAAGTATAAAGCGTGGGAAGCTTAAAACTCGTTATTTTGCGTCTTAATTTTTAAAATTTTCCGAGGAAGGACCCCCGGAAGCTTAAAACTTGTTATTTTGCATCTTAATTTTTAAAATTTTCCGTGGGAGAACCCCCGGAAGCTTAAAACTCGTTATTTTGCATCTTAATTTTTAAAAGTTTCCGGGGGAGAACCCCCGGAAGCTTAAAACTCGTTATTTTGCATCTTAATTTTTAAAATTTTCCGGGGGAGGGCCCCCGGACCCCCCTCTCATTCCATACTCGCCAGACCCCGCGGATGTTATAACCCCCCCCCATATGGTCGGCCTGGTTACGCCTATGCTACTAAGGAATGTAACTACTCGAACCTACAAGTGATGTAACTACTCGAGATTAACAGAGTCCACACCAAACCACTTGGAAACGCTTTGCACTAATTCCATGGGCCCGTAAATTTTGTTTCTCCCTACCGAAAGTAGTGGATTTCGAATTGTCGTAAGTCCTCAGAGACCATCATTTGGAGCAACGAAGTTTTCATTTCGACCAATTACACATATTCTTCTTATCACTCATCCTATTTCGTATAAATTATTGTTTCAAAAAAGGCTGAGCAGTAACTATTAATAAATGAAAGCAGGTTTCAGAAGAATAGATGCTGTCGAGGATGTTGTATGCAACCAGAAATAAGCAGTATCACTTCTCTGACCAATCAACCGTTACGCAAGATTAGCAAATTGTGGGGAAGTAGGTCAACACATGGGTGTAACTTGCTTCACATCTTCGTAGCATTCGACTGGTGGGTCAATTGAATTCACAAGCAGACAGTTTAGAGGTAGAGTAAATTTAAAGAATTTTCAAAGTTTAAAAAAAACTAATATACACTGTAGGCTACAAATAATTTATAAAATTATAACCATATAAATCGCAGCCCGGACAGATCTAGTTCTAATATATATTGCTTAAATCCATTTAAGATAGTTATTATATGCTTTATTATTATTATTATTATTATTATTAGATTGCAATACGAATGGGTAAAACAGAACAGCGATTCCGAAACTAATTTGTTAAAATTCTTCCTCTTGAAAAGTGAAATTGGAGTGTTAAGTAGAAAATTACCGTTTTTAATATAAGAAAATAAACTAAGTTACCTAATAACGTTACATGAACATGCCCTAATAAACAATGTACATTATTATATTTTAGGCGTACGTTGAAAATATACATATTAGGCCATATTACAGTAAATTTCTATTCTTGTTTATATATATCAGAAATCACCGATTATGTAAATTTCTCCGCCAGAAAGGTATCCACAGGGTTACAAGTAAAGATAACAGAACATGATGGGAAGCTTGTAATCAGAACATAATAATTAAATTCGTCTCCGGTCCAGTCGTTCACGTGTACTTTGTTGCCTGGCAACGTTTAGAATATGCGTCACTGAGTATTATGGAGGCAGTTCTAGCTCCTGGCTATAAGCCCTAAATTGCAAAGCACAAACTGTAGACACCAGAGCTGTATTTATTTACATTTAAAGAAAATCCTCTTGATTTTATTTTTAGTCTTCTTTATTGTTATTATTGATAATAATAATAGTAATAATAATAATAATAATAAAGTATGTGAGATTTAATTTGGCACAAGTACCTGGTCTACTGATTGGATGGTAAAGATAAGGCTATCCCTCAACATTTAAAGACTCTTTAAATGGCAAGCGACTTCCTTTCGTTAGCTGTCATTCATTTGCCGTCACAAGCTGGTCAGTGGCGGGCTATCATTATTGCAGTTAAAAAGTATTCTTGGTAAGGAACAACATGTTACTGGCTGTTAAAGGACCATTCCGCCACTGATTCTACGGACGACATAGAAATAATTTCCCATTTACCATTAAGTCCCTAAACAAAAGAGAAGGTGAGTGAATATACCTTTCTCTGTCTAGAAATCCCTGCCAAGTAAAATCTCACAGACTTTAGTTTATTACTAATATTGATAATAATAAAAAACACCAATATCTGCCATGGTAGTCTCCATGCTGACATGTCTCAATGGTACTGTTTGCCATTTAATGAAAAATAAGCTGAGACAGATGACGCAGCGGTCGGATGGTAGATCCTGTATAGTACCTCTATGAGATTTAGCACCATCGACTATTTGCATATTATTATTATATCATCATCATCATATTATTATTATTATTATTATTTTATTATAATAATTTAAATGATTGGCATTGCGTATCATATGACATTTGCATTAGAATATAGATGATCCGTAGTAATTCGGGGCCTTAAAAAACGATTATGCCAAAAATAAGCTGTACAATACTTTTCAAAATGTCCTATTTTATAACTTGCGGTGTTCACACACTTCCGCCCGACATAGGTCATGGCGGGTGATGAAATTGGTATTTCAAAACATCCTGTGTCGATGCAAAGCAAATTCCTGCCGATCGGATTGTCACAGGCACGTTGTTTTGACATGACCTCACTTCTGGCACACAAACCAAAACAATGTCAGTTATGATTTAATAGAACGAAGTGCTGATTTCACACAGTGGTGTTTCATCCTTGGTACTCGCCTTCTTTGCAAGATTCTAATCCATGTTATTTAATCTCAGTTAAATATTTACAAAAAAGAATCTGGGTCAAGACCAACAACTGTATACCAGCTAAAAATACACCAGAGAAACATAAGAGTTACGTTGTGTAAAACGTCACACAGCCTTAGAAGGTAGAATGGGACATTTTAGTTCATAAAAGCTTCCTTGGACAACCGCTTCTTGGACTCTTACATTTCAGGATGTATTTTATTATTTTGTTCTTTATTTCAATTTTACAAGCCTGTACATAGAAAACTTGGATATTTAATTAGGATCATGCATCTGAAGCTAAACCAGTAGTTTTCGAAGCGGTAGTTTTGCGCTCTTTTGTATTATTGCAGAAGAGCTGAAGGATAAATTAAAAATATATTGACACCAATCACACATAATAACTTTTTAGATAATACAATATGATTATAGTATAGCCTACATTTTGGGTGAGCTGATATATGTAATAATGAACTGTAGGGTTGTTCCCTGAATTTACGATTTATCTCTATTTGTTTTGGAATCAATCGTTTCAGAACTAAAACATTTCGCAATTTAAATTTCTGTTATCGCCCAAAATTTCTACTCTTAATTAAGTGGAAGACCAATATATTTCAGATAGAACCGGATGTAGTTTAATCTGTCTTTCCAAACGTTGGGCTGTGATTCTTAATTTAAGGAGTTTAGCAAAGAAAGTTTAAATTCTTTCCATTGGGTTACAGATAAACATGTAGACTATCATTCTAGCTGCAAAACTTTAATAGGTGAAGCCCTACCTACACCTTGTTAACCTGCGAACAAACCCTCTGAACATCTACAGGGATGCTAATTATTTATACTATGTCACAAATGGGATTTCCAACTTTGTATAACCCGAAATCCAAAAGTTGAACACCACTGGACTAGACTATAATAGCCTAGTGCTAAAATCGCCCGCCTTCCTTAGTTGAGAAAAATAATAATCAGCCCCGAAGACAAACGTAAGAAGTTTAGATAATCTTTCTTCACACACTAATCTACCGTACAAATAGGCTATTGATGATGCTTCCATAATGACAGCATTTGCAGCAATGACCTAAAACGTTCTTATTCTGAAAGGTATGAAGTATTTATCAAGCATATAACACTTTCTATCAAATTGACAAGTAAAACAACACTAAAAATAGAATGCTGGAAGTTAACTTTCGCTTTCCTAACTTCCAAACTATTCATACTTCTATAAAAATAATAATTGTAGATTATGAAATACTGACAAACCAAAATAAAGCCAGCAAAATAACAGTTCCACATCCCACGTGGCATGTTGTTTATAAATAGCGTACTGTATAAAGCAAGGAATTGCGTAACGAAATCACGTTTTACGTGTTAAAAGCAACTGTACATGTATTCACCTTCAGGTAGCCACATATGGCATCTGAGTGAGCAGTAGCCTCAAAAATCACTTCATGTGTCCTAAGGTTATTTGCCTAAGATCCAGAGATTTTATCTACATTTTTGTCTAGAACATAGTCCTGGTATCACTCTGCATTTGTATGTCTACAGTGTTACATTGCACTAACAGGTAAAGGCTCTAATAAAGTCCCTTTAAGTACCGAAATAGTAAACGAGAAAATATTTAAGCAAATTACATTGTTTGTTTAGTGTAATTAAGTAGGCCTAATAGGACCTTGTGCAGGTCAAGTTTAATGCCTTGACGATGAACTTTATATCCATAAAAAGGAATGTCTACTCTTGCAATTTATGCGAACTACAAGCAACATAATTATATGACCTGCTTTCCCCAATATATATTGATATTTTGAAATTTCTTATTATTATGTATATATACACATTTGGTGGAGGTAAGTGTTTAATATTGGTTGAAAAGCTATTAGGTTACAACAGACGAATTGCACCATGCAGAATTTGCAATATGGCAAGATATTAATCAGTAGTTATTTATCTGTTTGGATAAAGTTGAAATCGTTTACTGAACGATGAAAATACTGAAGAAAGATATTTGTTTTTTCCGCATGCTGTAAAAGAATGGAAATAAAAATGCGTTTAAAAATGAGTTACTTTGACTCGCCTTACATTAACGACTATCGACCGCTCGCACCAAACCAATGTTAAGACGTTGGTAATACAATGAGTATTGTTTAGCATAGAAATATAATTTCGTTTCATCTTCGGTTTATAATTTTGCCAGATTCATTTTACCTAGAATTAAGTAATTAAATGTGAAAAATACAATAAAACTTCTAAAGTATTAGCTACAAATCACATGACCCTACAATATTAAAAACAACTATTCACCATTGCCATTTCAAACAAAATCCCGTTCGCAGCGCAGTTGGTATTATGAATTGTTAGAAATAATAATAATAAAAAAAAATAAAAATAAAAAAGTGGAACAACTTCTCTTCAAGCCAGTGTGGAAAATTTTAGAGTGTTAGGTGAAATCCGGCAGTTTTAATTTTCTAAGCATAGCCCTGGGCCTGCCTGGTACTAAGATGGTATTACCCACTATCTAAGTAGAAATTTATTGAAATAATCATACACAGTACGTGTTCGCAGAATAGTTTAGCTCAGTTATTAAAATACCGGAATTATAAGGTATGCCTCCCTATTATACTATTGAAATCTACGTACTGTATTTGTAATGAGTGGTAAAGAAGGAAGGTAAGTACAGTATATCAAGATCCATGACAAAAGAAAATGAAGAAGCAAATGAAGTAACTGCATGCCATGCAAAAACAGATTAATGAAATTCATACGCGAGCTATGCTGTGCCAAAATTATCCACATATATCCGCATTTGCATGTTAAAGCAGATTTATCGACCCACCTGCAAGGAAACGGAAATTAAGGGATTAGATGGGGAAGTAAAGAAAATGATTCGGCCTTGGGGTGCGTTCTGTTGAACTTTCGGCCGCGAAAGTGAAGGCAGGGTATTTATAGAGCAGAGGCTTGCAGGAAAGGGGTAGTGAAGGTTCTGACGTCACAACAATCGATGTGCGCGGCTGACGTAAACCGTTCTGCGTCAACATTCGAGGGGAGGCTCGTTCGACCGATCGATTTGGACACCACTTCACTAATTATAAACTGCCAGCATTAAATCTCACTTGTAGAACATAACTTAATGCAATTATTTTTTGTTCTCGAATCAGCATAATAAGATATAATTTTTTTCCTTCAATTAGATAAGAAAAATAACAATTGAATTTCTTTTTCTCAGCCGCCTTGTTTCATAACTAACAGCAGATTAAAAACCCACCAGAAGATGGTTACTGCCGGTTTTCGTGCTATTCGATTACAAATATCCTTTTTATAATTATTTTGAGGTTCTGAGAGATATTTGTAACTTGAACATGGAAGTAGCTTATTATTATTAATGAAAGAAATATTTAGAACCTACACTGCTGTCTGAGAGAAAATAACTAATCTTTGTTACCCAATTTCAAAGCCAGATCTCGAACATAACAACTAAGACCTTACTTATAATATCCTTTTGTTGCAACCAAATGGTCAAAGTATGACGAACGGAGCAATAATGGTGGAATGATATGTAGCAGGGAAATCAGGAGCACCCCGAGAAAACCTGCCCCGAGCCCATTTTGCCACAACAAATTACACGCGGATTCAAAGAGATTCGTTCCCTGGTCCCAGCTGTGGAAGGCTAGCGGTCTAACCACTCAGTTTGATTGGCAGCCTACAGGAAAACACACCATCTGATGACTCAAGCTTATAAAATTACATAGGTGAAAGGAAGTGATGAAGACACATGACATATTATTGACCTTTTAATTGCTAGGCGGTGCGCCAAGAGAAATATTATAATGTCAAAACTTAATCGAGGAAGTCCCATCCATAAAGAAAGTAAAGACTGGCATTCTAATGTCTCATCAAGCCATCTTACATAGGAAGCATGGGAAGACTAAATACGTTAGCAGACGTTCAAATCATTCACCGTAAGCTTCTATTCGAAATAACCCAAATCCATTTTGAGGTTTAATACAATATTTATGTAAGTTACAGAAACGTTTTAGACAGCAAATTATTTGATACTTAAAAAGGAGTAGGGAAAATCAGTTAAATAGGCCTAATAGTTTATCTCTTCGTCACATTAGAGCACAGTAACTTTTCGAGCATGACAACAAGGTAATAAGGTTAATAGTTATAAAATCGACAAATCGAATTATTAAGCTACTCGTACGTACGTCTAATGACAGACAACACAAAGGTTACGAACACTGAAGTTAAGCAGCCTAATAACTTTAGAAAGGTTGTAATTTAGCCATGTGTAATGGTGTGACGAATTAATTTAATTTTATGGGACGAAAAAGTAGGCCTAATTACGAATCTTACCATAGGATGCTTGCCAAGTCTGTTTTGTAAACTGCATAATGAATAAACAGTTTTAATAAAAGTAAATTAATACGTACCGGTGAAATATTTGCATATAAAGCATTTGACAGCTTCCACTGGAAAACCAAAAGCGGCAGGAAATTTTTATCCCCATCACCGGGAGGCACAAGTAATACCACTTTTTCTTAATACAGTACTCAGGGGTGTCCACAGAAATTTCAAAATAAATTTCCCTGACTTTCCATGACCAGAAACAATGTTTTCAAGGTTCTTTCTAAATAAAATAACAAAAATCTAGCCTACTCCATCCCCATTACAAAAATAAGAAATTATTAGCTCAATTACTGAAGAAGAAAATTTCTTACACAGTCTGGGTTACAGCAGACTGGAGCAAAACATGCCCCTCACATTTCGCTCATTGGGGCTAGTTGTTTTCCCTTTACTTTACAAAATTCCCTACTTTTCCCTTTACTTTACAAAATTCCTTGACCGATTTCAATTTCCGCGACTTTCCAGAATATGGACACCCAGAACAGACCTACTACAATACTTATAGCCCCTTGATATGTGTATTTTGCAATGATTTCCAACAGAATAGTTAAAAATTGTACGAATTAAAACATAAAAATGCGCCTAAAGGTGCTTCTTATCATGTTTATACCAAATTAACTATCTATCGCAGCTGTTCAAATTGAAGGAAACAATTACGAATTACGTGTGTTTTTTCAACAGTATTATAGTCGTTCATTGGATGCAGAAGAATCCCTAAACTGAACTGATCAATGTTGCATGAATGAAATACGCAGCCTGAAACACAATCGAAATACCGTAATATTAAGTTATTGCATGCAACACGTCTGTATATAAGAGAACTGGCAAATAGCACACATGCGCAGGCAAACGTTTTCCGGTAGTCGTGAATGAACTGTCACTAGTGGGAAATAAAACTATTATTTCACTAACACGTGGCGCTAAAGAATTCTAAAATATTTAGGAGTTGGTCGTAAAGTCAGGAATGCAGTTCGTCCTCATCCGGAAGACATATTTTAAATTTCGGCGCTATCGGCACGATAACCACAAAAAGCACTATCTTTAGTTTCTAAATAAATAAGACAGTAGATTGCGTACTTCCTTTTCAGTCCGTTACGATCTAAATAACAGCGGATCTAAGCACTTTCACGAACCTGTTATAAGCTCTCCATAACACAGATAAGAAAAGTTATTGCCTGCTGAATATGGATACAGCATTCCAGTATCTATGTAGGGATAGTTAAGAATAGGAAATCATATTTGTTTACTGGTCCTTAAAAGACGAACACTGCCTTCGGTCAAATTTCCCACAATGCAATGTACAGATCCCGGGATATAATTTTACCTCCAGAAGAGAGAAATTAACCTTACCCAGAATCACAGCCCACTAAACATCAAGGAAGGACTCCAGAGTTAAACGGGTCTGCCCCATGTAATCGCATACAGGCATATTCATTAACAAATTGTTATTCCAACCTAAATCTGCCAGTCTTTATTAATGTACTTCCCTATTAAATACAGTTAATCGTACTCTGCCATCTCTAAATCCCAATCTGTTATTCCGCACTTCATAATACAATAATAATAATTCAGGATAAACTAAACTTCGAATAAATATTCCAACCTTCTTTCTTTTAAGGCTACTCGCATTTCTATCTCTATTCAATAATTCTCTTTTATTTAATTGTACCCTTCATCATCGTCACTGGGCTTATCTGTATTGTTAACATTTGAATAAATAACTAAAACAATAATTAATACATTATAGGCTAAATTAATATTCTATTATATATTTAACTATAGCCTAAAGGAAAAAGTAACAATTCAACTGAAGTTCCCCAAGGAGCAATTTCAATGTCATAAAAATATTATTGGTTATCCTATTAGAAACCATTCGATTTTTTATCCCAAAGTCAATCCATGTACTGTCCTGTACCAAGACGCATGCGCACATCGTCAGTTTCGTTGCGCGACATATGCGCACAACGTAATTTTTCATGTGGAAGTGACAGAACATTACTTGGCTTTAGGAATAGACCTATTAAAATTTCTTAACAATCATATTTTATTAGTCCCCATTTTCAATAATTTTATTTAAAATAATATTTTTAGAGAAAGTAAATCTTGAAGACGATGGATAAGTTACATACAGTGCGTGAAAAAAAAAATCGTGTGAACAAAACGTGAGACCTGAGCGCCCAACACCGAAAGATTCAAGTATAAGCTGACAATGTATGTAACTTTTATCTCGAGACAAAGTGCTGCAGATGAAGTGTTGCTGCAGCAAGCTCTCTTCCCCCCCCCCCCCCCCCCCGAATCTGCCGTGGCCTTGAACCCCGCCTGTAACGCGGAAGTGGCGTCGTTCGATGAGCGTGACATACAACCAGGAAAAGTACACGCGCCGCGAGCACAGGCCTTGGCAGGGGAACGCTTCCGTGCTCCCAAATATATTCACAAGGGCGCCCCGACTCTGCCCAGCAGTTACACAATCTCTCCACATGCAGCAGACTTTTTTTATCACGTTCCTTTGAAACTAAAAACTCAACCAGAAACATTTACTTTACTTACTCAGATTTATCAGAAAATAAACGATCCATTCGAGTACATCTGTAACCTTCAGCTTCAGACAAGTCTCATCATAGTATTATGTACGGTAGTTTATCCAGAAAGCGGATACTAAATTATCACACCTATTACAAATGAACCAACATCTCAGGGTTTGAACATTTATATCTTGCTTGTAACATGTAGTTTTAAACTACTTTCTCATTTACAATTTAAATTCCCAGAATTAACAGATGTAGGTCTAGGCTACTAAAAACGAGAATTAATAGATTTGCTAAAAAGTATTGACAGTTTCTTTCATAAGAAGAACATTATTATGGGAAGTTTAATTTATATCTTCAGAAAATAATAATAATAGTAATAATAATAATAATAATAATAATAATAACAACAATAACAACTACTCAGTAAAAATTCCGCTCTTAAGTTTCCCATCGATTTTTTCCTTCTTAATTTTGCGATGTCATGTACTGCCATGTGCCACGAAACCTGTGCACATTGTAAGTAAGCTGAAAAATTATATTGTGCTCATACGTCGAAAATTTCTTTGAAAGGCCTACAATAATCGCCCTTCTCTAAATAACATGGTCTATAGTGAAATTTGAAAGAAAAAAATGCCCATCTGCCTACGTTCAGATAACTGCAAAACAAATCTAATGAACGGCTTAAGTTGAAAATGACTTAAGTGAGATTTGCTTACTTCGCGGCAGCATTAATGTTAAAATATTCACACATTATATTTAAATACCAAATAAACTGATTAGAAAACAATGACTCATAGATTCTATATTTTAATTAGACCTTTAAGAGGTTTTTAGGATGAAGCTTCCTGGTTCGATGTGTGAAACATACGTTTTACTTTAACCTGCAGTCTCCAGAAACCATAAGCAAAAATAATTATATTAATATACATTATATTAATATACAGTAAGTTTACTGTGAAAAATCTTATTCCCGTACATAAGAAACTTTTCTTGGAGTAACTTAGAGACCTATATTATTTTAAAGCAGCAGGTGTATTGACCCTCAAATACTTGGTTCGAATTTTAAAGTTAGAGGCATTAGGATTGGGATGTGGCAGGTACATTGCGAGTTACGCAACGTCACCGGAAGCGAGCACTTGGTTGGCTGCCTAACCGGATTACACCAACCTAACAGACACTAATCCCTATAAATGCTTCTACACTATTGTTACTGGGGATTAAATGTTAGGCTTCGAAATAAACAACGTCGTTGCTGTCAATTAATAGAAGATTAAACAATGCTGCTAGATTGCTTCCAGTCTTTCAGGGAAATCAATAGCTACGAGTACGTGATGGAATGAGCACTTCTACACTCACAAAATCTCTTCCGCCCCCCGGAGTGAAAGCAGAATAAACACCGCACTTCCGAGTAAACATTAGATCCGTCTTAACACTTAGATGCTGAAGTAATGTCATGAAACTGCACTTCATGTAAATCTACAGGTTGACGTTATTAACGTGTTAAAATCATGGGAATTAGACTCCGATTAATCAAAGTTATGGATCTACGGAAGAACTTATGTAGTACAATTATTGTTAACTTTAAATTCGGCTAAAATTTCTGCGTGATCTCGTGGTAAGCGTCGTTGGCTACGGATCCGCAGGCCCGAGTTCGGTCCCTGGTATATATTGGATTTTTCTGAGGTAGGTAGATAGGTAGGTCTGCTACTTGATTAAGAAGTAGCGGCCCCGGTTACGGAAACAATCATCAACGGCCGTGAGTATCGGCATGCTGACCACATGCCCCCAATTCCTGCCATATGTCTACGGAAGATCACTCAGCGGTCAGACGGTTACCCCAGTCCCTCCAAGGATGCATCGCAACGAGTTTAGTATAGTTTTAGCAATACGATTAAAAAAGCCAAACGTTGTATTAAAAAGTATAACAGAGTAAGTTTTGGACGCTGCTTAACCAAATAGTAAATTGGCTAGTTATTTTATTTTTTAAATAATAGACCTATTATAAAAAAATCTGCATTACAAATAAGACAGGGAAGATTTTTAAAAATAATACACCTGTTGATATGAACCACTCTATATTTTCTGAAGTCGAAACTTCTTGAACAGATTAAGCTGAGGGTAATAAAAAATTATGCTGGCCTAATATTGATAAACGCCAGGAAGTAAAATATAGGACTACGTCTTATTAGAAACATATACAAATAATTGTGTAGTCTGAGTTTTGATTGCTTATAGGCCTACTGTATATGCCCCACTGCGGTTTACGAACAAAACTGATGTTCTAACTCACGTCTATGATCACATAAATTAAATTAAGACGACACTGGACACTCAGACTAAAAGGAAGAAAAAAAAAAAAGGATTTACACGTTTTTACGTGCAGACAATTTTCTGAAACGTTCTCCCTGTGATAGACAGCGATGCCCACAATCACAATGCCAGAAGATATAGCAAAAGAGGTGAGGGAAAGAAGCTCGCGGCGTGTTGTATCCGTATAATTCAGCTTCATGCATCCCGTCACCATAGCAACAACGATTTTACTTGCTGGACCAGACCTCCCCAACCCTCATGCGTTGAGTCATGACTACCACCCCAGTATGTTGTTCATGGGGAGGGTTTTGAAGAACACTGCCTTACTCACTGATCCAGGAATAACAGCTCCAATTGAAATAAAATTTTACAATCAACTTAAAGTCTCCATTTCTTTCAGTGAATTCAAACCAAAGCTAAAACTTAAAATAGGAAAAATGTATTTTAATCATACATACTGTTTCTTTATTTGTATGTCTGCAGATGTTACAATTTCATTCGCACATTAAAGCAAGAATGTCCGCTTGTTTGACTGCCAGTTTATATTTTCAGATTATTTAGCTCATCAAACAGTGACCAATCCAGTAGGTATCGTATAAGAGTACTTGGAATTTGAAGTACTCGAAAGTGTCTAACCTCATAATTTTATCGTTTTACTTATCACTTTCATTGTGTCGCACCTACGAGCAATGGTTTTTTTTAATGTAAATTCACAAGGACAGAACACTGAAACATCCCCATACCTATAGTTTCTTTGATTAAAAAGAACAAGGAATCATTTTTACACAGTGATTAGGTGGCTTCATGTGAACAAAAATAGATTTAAAAAAAATGTATAATTATATGTGAGCTCGTAAAGTAATAAATACAATATTTACTTATATATTTATCTAATACATTAATACTTATTGGCCCCTGTCCTGGATTCCTATCAGAGGCCTCTTTATGCACTACACAATTTGTACTTATTAATTTATGATTGCATAGGTTGTCTACATTACTTATAACTTAATCTAAAGAATATAGGCTATGTATGTAAAGAAAGGGAGAGATGATATTATTATTTATACCAAGGAGGTAAATCTAAAAGAAATAAGACAGACGATTAATGTCGCACAAAGCACGACTATTGCCGCGGCGAAACGAAAGATATATTATGTTGCCACTGAGGAATAACCAGACATTATCCCAACTCGTCCAAACTGATTAATTGATTAATAACAGAATTTCGGGAAAAAAAAACTAGAATAAATACCGATGTTAAATTTTAGTGTGAGTTAAGGGGTAAGGCTGTCTTGAGAAAGCAGAGGATAAGTTCCCCTTTGATTTTAAATATATTCAGAAAGATATTCCCTGGAAACAACGTACTCCATACGCAGAAACAAGGTGTCTTTTTATTGAAGAGGCCTATCAAAAGTGACTCGACGGCTAGGAGAACAGACATAATATTCTTGTAAGTCTAGACATATTGATCGCCACGCCTCAGTTTATATGCGACAATGGAAACACTTCTGCATAGTTATGTACTGTACATAATCAATTCTACGATGTAATAGAGATGGAAACAAAATGGTTTCTCTGGGAGAGAATGTTTAGGGTAATATCCGAACTTGTACATAAACGTAGTTAAAGTGTTCTACTTACGAACAGCTTACCAGCATTCAACTTACTGAATTGAAGTCAGTATATGAACGACATAATGATATGAAATTTCATTAAGGCGGGTAACAGCAGTTTAAATGATTTTGATAACCGGAACTTAAAATTGTAGCGCGTTCGACTGCTCAGGCATGCGCACTTGGCGAAATTTGAAGGCCAGAATGTAGTGACGGGACGCTGCCCTCAACTATTTTCAGCCAGTGCATCACGTGACCCTGCAAGGTGCGCCAGGGTTAGCAACAAGTCAGAAAATTGTTTTCACTTGTAAGGAAAAATGTCAATGAATTTCACTGCCTATGCGACTTCAGTACGATATTCAATGCCTAACCAGCAACATCTTCACCAAACTGCGCCTCTAAACTGTATTCTACTTATTTGATCGTGACCTTAAAATGGGTCTGGGACGAAGTACTACGTTTTCACTTTATGATGAACGGCATAAGTTACGAACTATTGATTGGCATCAAAACAGATTCTAGGCCTACCTATTATTAACAATTTTTTAAATAAACAGTTTCGGATATAATATATCGGAATCATTTTACTGAACGTCATGGCTGGCTATACTGTAAGATGTATTTAACTCGAACTTTACGAAACAGAATATTTCCAATGGAAGGGCGTTATTCCTCAATTTGAAAACCTTTTTTTGTCTGATTAGGAAATTAATAGTTACATAGTAGATTACAAAACAAATGAGTTTTTTTGTATACCTTTTCATTCACGGTTCAATATTATGACTTTAAGTAACAGCAGAAACTAAAGTGTATTATTCCTTAATAAGATTAAAGTATGAAGAGTTTTCCTTTCTTTTCGGATACGCACACATCCTGACAAAAATCTATTACAAAAAGGATTCTTTCCTTTCAAGGGACAAGATCGAATTTTATACTTTTATGGCGTACGGTACACTAGATACAAGAAACAGGAAACCGAAATTAATGGGAAATAGGTCATCTGTGTTCATGTTATGTCTTTCTTCGCCGGCAGCGACAAGTAAAATCTATAGAAAGGAAGGTGTATTACAACCCCCGACAAGAAAATCGATCCCTTGTCCCACCACGGGAAAGGAGGTAGAATAAGGTCAAACTGTCTGAAGAAATCTCCCTACCTAGGAAATGGGAGAAAAGAATGCCCACTATAGTCCACTACAGCAGTTTAGCGCTTTATTATGGTATTTCAAAAACCATACTAAAAATGAAAGTAACACTTGTTTCCGCAATCGCAAAAAAAAAGGGCTTCCCTTTTTCTTTGTTTGGGTGTTTATAGGTCAGGGATGAATGAGCCCTTAGCAGACTACCTGGCTAGAACCCTTGTGCTACCTGCTTCTGCACCCGGGGCAATTTCTGTTCACTTTCTCTTTCTCTGTCACACTGCCTACAGGAACCAGGTCACCCATTTCCCGCCCGCCCCTCCACTCCTCCCACTATGGCGCTTACAATGAGCTCAAGTTCAGGTCAGACATTTGTATATCTGGGTAGCATCTTAATTACACAATTCACAAACACTTCGATTCGAAAGGGAAACCACCATCAAGTCACGATTATAGAACCAAAATAAACGGCAAAGAGAAGGAATCCCATCGGCGCAGAATGCTTTTACTTTCAGTGAGAAGAAAGGTTTTTAGATCTCAGTTTAAACTTTGCAGTTCACCAAAACTGCAATCTTATTTTATAATTTTTTATTTACCAGCCTCATTAATGTTACCACAGCCTAGTCGATTCAATATTTACAAAAAGAAATGTCGCTAGTTTAGAAGTCAGAACTCAAGTCTAAACACGACTCATCAAATAAATACTTAGAAAATGGAATTAATAATGGGGAAAAGTGAATTGCAGAGGAATATAATTTTTTCAAGTATAAAACAATATTCCTACAGAACTTGAATAAGTATCACTGATTAGAAATACTATTTGGGATAGTTAGAAAAAAAGTCCAAGCTTCGAAAGTGATATAGTTAAAATCGGAAGCAGGGCAACACAGTAGGCTTATTAAGAAATTTTGTAAACATTATAAATGAACACACAGGCTACACTGTCTACAAATGAATACTTATTTTGTCTTTTAACCACCTCTGGCACAATTTTCAAGTTAAATTTATAAAATATGGATGACAGATTTTTCGGTATGCCCTACAAATTTGACGGCAGAATCCCGAAGAAGTGCAGATGTTTTAACTCTAGTGACATCTCAATAAAAAAGAAATGCTGATAGGTGTTTATTATAGTTTTGGATTGTATTAGGAAATTCTAACATGTCAGGATTCATGAATACCGGTTCTCGAACAGCAAAATAATGTAATGAAAACTTATAAACATTGCATAAAAATTGCATTTATAAAATATCATCCCCTTACTTTGAATAATTAATTTAATACGAGTAAACCCAGAAAAAAAGGCAATACGCAAAAATATAGAAATTAACGGATTAGAAGCGTGTATATTGAAAAAAATACGATGTTCTTACTTTTAAGTAATTAATGTCTACACAAAATTAAAGTGACAAACACTGACCGGTAGGCATAGATATAAATATTACTAGAGAAAAAACAGGGTTTATTCTTAGAATCAGGTAATTAATAAGCTCTTACTTTCAGTAACAAAAGATGAAATACATTAAAAAAAAAAAAATCCAACACTAAAATAAGAATAAACACAGAGAATAACACGGAAAAAGTTGGTATATTTTCATAATTAGGTCTTTAAAAATGTAAAAATTTTATCGCAAGTTTTTCCTTTTAATTAAAAAAAAAAATCTCGAAATTGAATTTATAAACTTTACCAACAATGACCGGCACGCACTTACTGTACATGAAAATTTATCACAGTACTTACGGTAACGCCTCATTAGTGATTTCTTGTAGGCTTTGCAGTTTTTGCCCCCGGGTGACATTCTCCCGGATTGTCCATCGGAATCATCAGAATCCGTACAATAATCACGAAGAGGGCTCATTTCGGGGGAGGACGCACATTTCCCCTTTGTCCCTGAGTTAACACTCAAATCCAGGGGCAAACAATTGCTGTCCACATCCATGGTGTCAACTTCCAACATGTTTTAAATAATTTTTTAAAAAAATTCACGAATACACTTTACACGTATCCATAGTGACAATGACAACAGGTTGACGTGATGTTACTTGTCACTTGCACTCTGCACTTATGATCAGCACTAACACTACACACGTAACACACGCTTGTCTGTCAGCAATAAAATCATGATACTTGTAAATAAGTGAGTACAAGACACACACAGCTGTACGTCGTCGCTTCCAAGAGCAGACTAGCCAGCGAAACAAACTGGCCCACTGACTCACTTGACGGTCGACTTCGTAACCGCTCGGCTTTTGTCGGCGTATTACCCCGAAGCTACCTGATAGTTAAAAAAATCACCAGGAAAAAAAGTAGGGGACTTGTTTTACTGTGATACTCAATAAAGGAGGAGGAGAAAGGGAGTTATTTCCTTAATTAGACTGTTATGTTGGAGGGAAACATCTCCTTGCTCTGGAAAAATGCGGTGAGCTAAAATCCGGTACATACATCTTTCTCCATTATGCTATGGAATATTTTCCCCGTTTCGATGCATACCTTTATTAATTAATACTAGAGTATCAACTGAGGATATATCGGTAAATTATATAATTGGCATCATATTACAATAAAATTCCAGACCTTGGACGAAAAGTCAAATACTGTAAAAAAATGTATCAAAATTAATGCCCATGATAACGAATCATAAAAAATACCGTAGCTATCTTTCTCTCTTTCGGTATGTCTGAAAATGTTATGGAATAATAAGACACAAGAGCATTTAAAAAAATATCCTGTAAGATACGTAATGTCACAACTGGCGAAACCAAAATATTATTTCACTAATTTTCGCACACATATTTGATGCGGGAAGACCAGAAACGTTTCCTCAGTTTGAGAAGCTAAACTTTATGTAATGGCGAAATAGAAGAGCAATTTTCTTATTTTTCCTATATATTGTAAATTTTATATAACTATTATTATATATAACTATTCTAAAAACAGAAGAGCTTAGATACTTTTTATTTTACGTATTATACGGCCACCATAACTCAGAGCTAGGAATTAAAACATAGAAAAACACATAGAGACCAACATTTAAAAATAACTTATAAATATACTCTTTTAGTGTGATTTTTATCATTTATATAGAATATTTATCTCTTTAAAACAAATTTCAACTTGAAACACTAATTTCGAAGCTTCAAAATTTGCTTTAAGATGAATAAAAGTGTTCTTAAATGGTGAAAATAAGCAAATTGGAGCAGCCTCATGAACGAGTAATATTTCTAAAATTTCTAGAAAATAAATAGACATTCAGTCACCTTATAACGAATATCATATCAAAGGTAATAATATTCTGTTCGAGTTAGAATAAGCTCTGGGAACGTTAACGCCTGCCCCGTGAATACAAGCTACCCTGCGTACAAATCCAAAAGTTGAAAATGATTGCTGCAGCCCACACGAAATATCGTCACTACTTTACAGGACACTTCTATGTACTCCATTTTAAACAGAGAATTGTTTATTTTGAATATGTAATTCCGGAATTGAGTGATATGAAAATTACTCATATAATATGAGTATGTTGAAATAATGTACAGTATAACGGCCTTCCAAGTAAATACGATAGACTTACAATAGATAACAAAGTTCATTAAAATGAACGGAATAATACGTACAACATAAACATCCATCATCACAAACGTAAATAAAAAGAACAAAGAAAAGTACAGGTGCTCTCTTCTTCTGAATAAAGAAGGTAGAATTAATTTATATTATTGCTATATAATTATTACCGTTATTAATATTATTATTTATCATCAGAAACAAATTATTCTTGGAAAAAAAGTAAGGCAATTTAAAACTCTGATCTAAGTAGCTTATGTACTTGACGTATCTGCTCTATAAATTTACATTTTTCATCCAATATTATGTATGGAGACTTTATTTTATACGGTAGTTTCCAGTGTCTATTTATCTTATTAATATAGTAATTGATAAAAAAGTATAACTGATCATAATTATCACAGGTAATCCAACGAGAGATTTCTAATTTATCGACAGAATTTATGTGATTAAAACTCATAACCTCGAATGGGATTTATAAAGATTAGGTACGGTGTGCCAGAAATAAAATGTAACACATTATAATATAAAATTAATAATCCAACCCACCTCACCTCTCCCCCCTACGTGGGGTTCAATACATAGGCCTACATACATACTGCAATCCTAAATTTTCTAAAACTCGCCAAGGAGATAACATAAAGCTAGCTGATACGAAGTGACTTGCACCGAATCAAAATTGTGTACTTAGTGTACATTTACCTTAACTAGTTTGAATTTAGGCTATTTCCAAATAAGTTATGTTGTCAAAATAATGTGTTTTTATTCTGTTCGTCGGTAACAATCCAGATAGGTAATTTTATTCCATCAATTTTATTTTACTTTGTATAATATTACACAATTCATAACTTTTACACTTTAAATGAAACCCTTTTCTTGGAAGTATAAGACAGGATAAATCTTCATGATTGATCGATATCCGAGGCATTGTTAAAAGTATTGATCAATATATCAAATACTCGGCGTTTGAATGGAATAATCAAAACAATACACCAGTAAAATAATTATATCTTCCAAGTTCACTACAGTTAAGTCCTATAACAAAGCAATCCACAACTTTTGAGATATGGTGATTTAAAACATAAATTAATTGTGACTGTCGGCCGCGTTGATCTAGAGGTAGAGTGCCCGCCTCTAGATCTGAACGTCGCTGGATCAAATCCAGGCGCGGTCGATGGAATTTCCAAGAGTTGGACTCTGTTGGTACAATATACAAAACGTGAAAACATAATAAACTCAGGCCTGTACCCTACGAGTCCCAAACTATACAAAGAGCAGGTTGGCTGGAGAGGAAACTATTAAGTTGAAAATATTTTGTAACAATTATTTAGCTAATGAATCGGTGAACAATCTGGTATAAGGATATTTAAAATGTCAACCAATCACAGCAACCTATTTTTTATCGTTTATTTTTATTGCATCTACGTTCAATTGTTTTTGTACGCGAATTCGTGCCAGCGCAGCGTACTGAAATACCTTTGTAGCTTCTTTGATTAATCGAACATTTGCAACATCAAGATTAACATCCATTTCCAACACCTCCTTAATATCTAAAGAAGAGGAACATCCTGCATTTTAATTTCAACAATTGTGCTTTAAATAATGGTTCGTTCCAATAATATGGCCATAACCCCTATTATTAGTAGGGCCTATTGTAGTAGCAAAAAGTTTATTCTAAAAACAGAACAGTTGACTTCCAGAACTAAAAGTGTTATTTTTTCAGGCTGAAAATCTTTATTATTATGATTATGATGATGATGATAATTATTATGATTATGATGTTGATTATGATGATTATTATTATCATCATCAATATCATTATTATCATCATCATCATCAATCACTACAAAATTTTACGTATGTACTTTCTCTGAAAGCTCCCAGATGAGCAAAGCTCGTGATTAGGGTTGCAATTATGGCATCTCTCAATAAGAGAGAACACTTTTAAAAATATATACAAATTAATAGTCCATATACAAATATATGTATAGCTAAAAACAGTTATACATTTTGTACAAAAGAAATTTTAAATAGGGAGTTCATAATATTATTAACAACAGTATATCATTCTACAAATATAGGCCTACTTACAGTTAAATCATTTAGAAATACAGTAGATGGAAAAAATTGGATGAAACAAATGAAAGAAAAAATTGTAAGACTTGATAATAATATATTTTAAAAATAATTGTTAGCTCGCAGGATGATCATCGGTAGGCCTATATTACATCGACTGTCTCCCGATTGCGGAAGTCGTTGTGTTTTATTTACTTTGCTGTTTTAATTATTAATTACATGCAAGTATTCACTAAATAATCACAATAAATGTAACTCAAAATTAATTTATTCCCGTAACACAAAATCTATGTAATGAGGCAAACTATGTAAATTGAATAGAACATGGATTTGATTATAATATTTTTTCTCAAGCAATTGGTATATTAATTTCGGTCATTCTGTGAGGAAAGAAAGCGAAGCTGCTACATGCAAGATGTGCGCGCAGACAACAGTTTCACTATCGTATCCTCTGCACAGTAGCTTCATCTAATTATAGCGGCGGGCGTGCATAAAGATGACTTTCTTTCCAGCAATTAGAAGACCGCGTAACCAGAAAATTGAGGCACGCACTCTGGTGACATAGTGAACATTGAAAGTGCTCATCCACACTTCAGCCCAAACTCCACTTTCATCGCCTGCCTGACCTCCATTGCTTCTGCAGCAAAAACTTGCACCACTTCTTCTAGCCTATGGAAGCTATCATCAAGTTTATCACTTTCAGAACAAGCCATTGAACCTCCAGGCTACTGAAAACCTGGTCACTCTTCCTGTCGTTCTATCTCATATATAGGATACATGAATGCAATTAATTAGTAATGAATATTTATCAACTTACACTTTTGGTATAAGATTGTTGCCCCCAGGTTACTGATTCATCCTACCTATTTATCACTTTCTGTGCTCTTAGTCTACCTTCAGGCATCTAAAAATGCGGCCAAACCTCCTGTTTCTTTGATCACATATAGGCCGTTGAATTTAAGGGGGACATACAGGTTTGGGTACTGAGAAATAGGTGTAATTAGTTTATTTCTCAGCATTGAATTGTTCTTCAACCTCGTAATCTGATATGCTCTTTATTGACTACTTCTACAATTGAATACTACAGTATTTTAAAAATTAATCAAACTATTACAATTACGGGTAATTGTTGTACAAAATAGCAGCCACGTTTCGTGCACCGAAATGCCATTTCCGTGATAATTTTCACAAATATCAATAGTTAATTTTTTTCTATTTATTTATTTATTTGTTAATATCACACGAGCATCACTATCTGCAATAGTTGATTTATCATTAATAGTTTATTATTAAAAAATATTATTGATGGAAAATAAAATGTAAAAAATGACCTTTCATGGATTCATTTTTCCTACATACTTACAAGTTACTTAGGTATTCCAAAGATTTTAGATGATGCTGTTGATGTAGATGAGTTGAAATTGGTGGAAATTATCACGGAAACGGAATTTCAGTGGACGATACTTGACTGCTATTTTGTAACTATAATTGCCCGTAAACTGTAACAGTTTAACTAATTCTGAAAATAGTATGTAATTGTAGAAGTAATCAATAAAGAACATGTCAGATTACAAGGTTATAGAACAAATCATTGCTGAGAAAAATAATGAATTTCACCTATTTCTAAGCTCACAAATCTGTATGTCTCCCTTAAATAAGGCTACCGAAAATTAATCATTCACAACACTATCCCTCAATAGTGTGACTTACACCCCCACATGCCACGCACCGCGGGAGGCGCGCGAGGTCAAGAAAGGGCCCAAAAGTCGAGGAGAATTTTCAGATATTTTGAACCACGCACTTAAATCAGGTAAGTATTCTCATCTGGTATCAAGTTTACTAAACCTGTGCATTGCATTTCTTTTATTCCTCACACTTTCTGTTTCTGTACAGCTGAAAGTTCCTTTTAAAAGCTGAAATTAAAAATAACTATTTAAGAAGTACCGAGTTAACAAAGGCTTAATGCACTCAGAGTGTTGAGTATTGAATTTGAAAATGCTGGGGAACTTGAGTTGCGTACAAAAATTGAATTATTTGTTTCGACAAAGGCCAGAAGGCAAACACGATTGATCTGGACGACTTGATGTGAAAATAGGGGGAAAAAAAATAGTAAAAATTAATGAGACTTTCCTGTTTGAAATTTTTCTGAAAAGAAATACCTGTATTTTAATTTTGTTAATTAATTAAAGAAAAATAAATACAGTGGATGGCAGAATAAAATATAAGTCAGCTGCAAAGAGTTACGGCACGCCTAAATAATTTACTGTAGGCAGACAAACCTAGTGATATCTGCTTCAACTGAAGATAATTTATAAAGTCATGTAGAGGGGCGTCGCCAGAAATTTTATAAAGAGGGGGCAAACTCAACATAATTTCAAACACAACGATTCTTAAGAATTAATTTACTATTGTGAACTATGGTAGTTGGACTATATTATGAAGTAAATTAAACAAATTTACCGTGAGTAGTAGTAGTAGTAGTAGTAGTAGTAGTAGTATTAATAATAATCGTAATAATAATAACAACAATTATAGTAATGATATGATTCATAAAGAAAATAGTAGGCTTAAAGGTAGATTAGGCTTACTATATTTTTTTAACAAGCCTGGAATAAAAAATGGATAAAATGAAATGTATTCAAATATTGTACTACATAGACCCATAAAAATATCTCCATACAAAAAGCAATAAATAAAATAGACCTAAGTCTTATATTGATTTTGTTTAATTTGCATTCTCTTTTATGATTTATTTCCTTGACCAAGGAAATCTAAATGTATTGAACAGACGGAGCAATCAGTATTTATTCAGTTAACATGTGTGATGCTACAAGGAAAATATTATATGAAAAACTTGGTTAAGATTCTTAAATCTATTTAAGATTTTTCTAAGATTTATGGACCAAAAAACCTCAATATGGACCTAAAAATTATTCTTAACATGTACATGTGAGAAAGTTTGTGCAACATATCCTGCATCTTTATTTAGGCTAAGCTGGCCTTATATTCATAATTCCTCGAGTTTTGTGTGTGGAGCTTTTTAATTTCCCTCTTATAAGTAAGCCTGTGTAATTGCTAGTAAGAAATAACATTGGAAAACGAATGCAATTTTTAGTTGCTCGTAAAATAAATAATGGGTTTTGAAGATTATACGTTCTTATCTTAAGAGAAAAGGTTTGCTTGCTGTTGGATTGAACGTAATTCGCGTCTGTAGGTCGTAAACAGCGACACTGACCCTCAATGTCATGGCAGTAAAACGTCTGAATGAGCTAATGCTTGGCTGGAGAAATGATTGCATAGGCAAACATTACATAAAAAAGGATACCAACAGAATTATATTTATGATTGAAGCATTTATCTCTACAGAATATAATTTCGATTAAATATTGCACGAATTATTATTGCAAATTTTGTAATTTAAAAAATTATAAAACACTGAAATGATCTTGAAAGTCTGATGCAATATACGAGTTTAAACGGCTGCCATTTGAACACTTATTAGCAAACCGTAGATTCCTTTGAATTACGTAGTTGGTTTTCTTCTCATTAGGCTTAGAACCTATAGAACTACACGTAGAAACTCAATATTCTCCTACGTAAACAACAGTATCGGAATCTTATATTTAAAACTTCTCCACACATATAAATCAAGGACATATAATTTGTTCTTCTGCTATTTAGGTCTATTTTGAAAAATAGATTAGTACCGAAGGGGTTCTGTGTAATTTATTCTCCAATTTAGAATTTTTTTTAAAAGCTGGTCTAGTCTATTCCAAAAATAATGAACGTAGGCCTATAATTAAGCCTGTCATTTCAGTGTAAATTATTGGACTTTGAATCATTAAGGAGAATGTTAAACTTCAACAGAATTTGCCTGAATTGGCAGTTTGGAACAATGTTTTTAGCGATGAATGAACAATGTAACCTAGCACTGATCACTGATATACTCAAGTGAGACTAATATAATATTTGAATTACAAGTAAACTTAATGAAAAGTGCATTAAACTATTATGTTTGAAAGGAAATTTCAATAAAAATACAATCGAACAGCCATTAATATTGGAATGATTATTCTTTCACACTACCCGTATGTAGGGCTATAGGCTAAGTTGGAAAGGTAGAGTCAGACTAAAAAAATCCAGTGCCATAGCCGAGGTTTGAACCAGAATCTTCGGTTCTCCTACGGCCACCATTCCATTAAGCTAACATGGCAACATGACGGTACAACATTAAATTCTCCAACTGACTCGCTCCAACTGCCTCAAACTGACTTACTGACTCACTCAAACTGACTCGCTGACTCACTCCAACTGAGTCAGTTGGAAAATTTAATGTTGTACCGGCATGTTGCCATGATAGCTCAATGGAAGGGCGGTGGCACGGAGAGGTGAAGAATCTGTCTCAACCTTTCCAGCCATTAAAATGTTATCGTAAAACACTTAGCTCTATAAATAGGAAAGCATTAGGCTTATAAATAGTTTCCAAATTGAGAATTGGTCGAATATGATCCAAATAAAGAAATCAAAACGATAAATAGGTCTATGCAGATTAGTTTGAAGTTCGGTTTAAGGCTTATGGCAAGTTTCCTCTAATGAAAAAGACGCCCTGATTGCCCTATCTGTTTTACAGCTTCGTTAAGCGCTCTAAGAAATTGAAGTCGAGGCGGGCTTCATTTTAAGGGAATATGGCCTACACTACTCGTAAAAAGAAGTTTCGGACTGAATTTTAATATGCTCCTCTCCAGACAAAGATACGGAACTTTTGCAGACACGTAAGGCTGTCTTATCTTGACTTGATACAACGAGCTTTTTAACTGCTTACAATTCACGAGATGAATATGAGGTTTCCACTCTTGGAAACAATCCAACGCTTTCGTGGGCTTTTTTTTTATTACGTATAGTACTACTTTATTTGATAGTCTACCAATACGGCTGGCCACAATCAAGAGAATCATCCCCGAGAATAGTTACTGCAAACTGTGTGTTAACTTATGATTAGTATTTAGAATTTAATACTTAACTAGTTTATATGTTAGATAAGTAAATTAGAACTAAGTTTTATTTATTGAGAGGTGAATGCTTTCTCTATTATTTATTTTTAATTTAAATTATTAGGCCTATTCATTTCCAGTGAGATGTATATTTTATGCAATTGATTAAAATAATAAGTTCAACAATAATTATTTATGAAAACCTAAAAGATGCAGACGAACTGAAAAATAAAATCTAGCCTCAACTAAAAACCAATATATCTGCATGAAAAATGTATATTAAAATGAGAGAGAAATAATTCAAAACTAAGATATCTGTTAACATATTACTGTATCTATTGACCCCATGGCACAACATCCCATAGTGCGACAACGTCTACCATCCGAATGCTGCGTCATCTGCCTCCATCCTTCGAAATTGGCAGTTGGCAGAATTAGGGATCACATGGTAATGTTAATCAAAACATACCTAATATAAATAATTACATTTACAAGGGCACAACTAGACGGTGTAACAACCACTAGACTCAAAGCTCAAAATAGGCCTATTGGACTTTAATGATCTACAAGTGAGGTAGAGATAGTGCGCCTGCCTCTTGATGCAAAGGTTGCGGGATCAAACACGGCTGCGGTCGATGGATTTTTTCAGGACGTAAAAATCTTGGGCACGGAGTCTTCGGGAGGGACTTTAAATTGTGGTCCCGTGTCATAGATAGCAAAAGAACTCGAGCCTAAATTATAACCTCCGGATGAAATTTCCAGGCCCTTTCACGTCCAAGTAATACCTTGGTTTCCTGAGAGGAGTTGTAAGGCGATGGGCTTACCACCTGTCCCTCTGTTCTCTCATGGAAAATAGCAGTAACAAAATTCTAGACTGTTAAAGCAAAAGATTATAAGTCAAAACATATTATTTTGCAGGAAAGACTTTTATTTACACATTATCTTTGTTTGTTTGTTTGTTTGTTTGTTTTTTTGTTTTTTGTTTATTTTGTTTTATGTTGTTTTTGCTCTCTTTTGCCTTGAGAGTCTTCTTCTGGACTGTTAAGGCAAAAGAGTATAAATCAAAAGATTTTTTTTAAAGTTTTTTTTTTTACACAGTGTAATTTACTTCTTTCATTTTCACAATTTTTGACTTATACTCTTTTGCCTCAACAGTCTAGAATTAGTCTAGGAACTGAAACTTCCACTTGGAGGCCCTTTGCTCTATGAAAGCGGTTACAGGAAATCGGAATGACCATATACCGAATATAAAAAACTATACTTATAAAGATGCAAATAAACGGTGTAACCCCCACTAGGCTCAAAGGGCAAAATATTATTTAACCGTTTACTTAAGCTTGTTTGTCCTAAACAGTTGGCCTGAACACAAAGTCAGCTCAGTCGGCTACAGGTGACATTCATTTCGCTCTGCAAAGAACAGCTGAGACTCTCTCCTAACCTTCCTCACTATTATTGAGCGGAAGGTGGTGTTAGGCATAGCCGAATTTCTATGTAGTTCAGTAGCAACGTTCATTCCCACATGCTGAGTTCGGCTATTAAGTATATTTACATTCAAGATGGATATGTAAGTATTCTCATATTTACATTCACCTTGAGTCCACCGCTGTGGAGTAGGGGATGCGTTCGCTCCTCTCATGCAGAAGGTCCGGTTCAAATCCTGGTCGGGATGTTACCTAGGTTGGATTTTTCCGAGGGTCTTCCTCACCTGTGAGAAAAATGTCTGGTAACTTTTGGCTTTAGTGGTCCCCAGATATCATCTGGCCGGTATTATCATCTTCATCTCATCGTCGCCTTATTCGGAGTGAATGTGTTTGTGAATAATGTGTCTCGTCCTATGTGTTCGTGTTGTCTCGGAAGTGGCCCCGGCTGATCACTCATCCGGGGAGGCCCTCCATGTCCTTGTCTGGTCTAAAAAAGTATGTATGTGATCCATTGATAGTCCCTCTCATTTAGAGAATTTTTAGTTCACGTATATTTACATATTAGCCATTTTTACTACATGAATACTAGCTCTGCTGATTACACTGCAGAAGAATCGTAATAAATTTAGGAGAAACAGAAATTCCTTACTCATGGATTTTAGGTATGTGGACATAACATCCACATACGTAGTCAAAATTGAAAATAATGTGTGTTTTGTCCATTTGACAAACTTCCTTTATGATTAATTTGAAAGCACTGAGCTAGTTGTTATGAATCAGACCTGGCGAATTTCATGAATGGGTTGCTTGAGCATCAGGTCAGCGGGTCAGAAGTACCTGAGTTACGTTCTGCAGAAGACCTCACGTACCTGAGACGCGCAAGTTTACCAAACATTAGCACTTCTATCTGCAAGGGATATCTGGACGAAGTTAAGCAACAACAAACCAACTACGTAATGTTAAATGTTAACTGAACTATTGTGGCAACTATGCGATACACTACTTTGCTATTTTAAAACATCAACTGAAATGTAATATCTTAAATGTCTTGAGATAATTATCTTAATTTAAATAATAATTTATGTAACGGCGTAAAATCAATCTTATATTTTCCTGTATGAATTTAATTTTTTTGCTAAAAAAATGTTTAATAGACAAATGTTAACGAGCTAATTTTACGTCGTTTGCGTGTGAACATGACTGTTATTACGATAAAGGCCTAGATCAATGTAATGCTAGTCATAGACAAGCCGGTATGTGAGAAAACGATTTTGTTTATTATAATGCAATCACAAACTGCATAGGCCAGTAATAAAATCCGTTATATTTCGGGTGTTAAGTAGAAAACATTATGGGATCTTCTTGCGATAAGGAATTATTAAATTTTATTTATTAATTCAGCTGTATTTATACTCCTTTCAGCATTGAGGTCATATCAAGAGTTCAAGATCTGTGTCAACACAATAGGCCATGTAACATTTGATTGTCGATTATTTTCTATTACTGGTGTATTTTATGTTAGTAAACTTCAACTGATAATTTAAATGAATATGGTATGGGATGAAATAGTAAGGATGAGCCCATGGTAAATAATTATCTTATTTGGCACTTGCCTTTGCGACTGTGGAAACCATGAAAAAAACCATGTCGAATTGGCCGACTACAGGATTTGAACTTGGGATTCCCGAATGCGAGTCCAAAACGTTACCACCTCAGCCACCTCGCTTGGTAGAATTATTTTATTTACGTTGTGTAATATAATGACAGTATATACCGTAAATCGCATGGCATAAGGTAGTTTTATATGGGAGGGCAGACCCATATTAGGGGATTTTACTGTATAAAAGTTCTCTTTTCACATACTTTTATTGACCATGATGTTTTGCGTAACAACAGAAATGAAATGGCAACTCCATACTGAAACCACTTAACGAAGTACTTCCCCAGAGTCATGTTACTCTACATGGACCACTGGATCAATAATTCACTACCGGTACTTTTTCAAGTAGGGTATAGTAAAGGAAATAAATGATGCTGAGAGATTATTTAGAATAACTGCATTGAGTTGAAAAGTGTTGGGTGCGTCACCATTGATTCGCAACAGGGAGCCAATACAAACAAAACAGAAAACCTCTTACTTTCAGAGAATCACAATTTCTTCTTGACCAATGAGATCAGAGGATGTAAGAAAGGAACGCGGTTGGTACCTCGTGATGAAGAGGTCGTATCAACAGCTTTGTATGATTTCCTGCCATCGAGGCACAATAAAGTTTGGATCGAACCTGTTTTCTTACCAGATCTACAGGTTTGTCCATATATGTTCTCATACCGGGATCCGGTTAAGCCAGCACGAGGGGGAGGGCGAAACAACATACATTTAAATCACCTTAATATCACTTTATTGGGGTCCTAAATGTTATATTTTCTTCCCCTTTACATTTCCCACAGCAGTGAACGGACTAGACCTAACAAAGGCAGTTCTGCATGTGATATTGGAATTTGCCGCCATTTTATTTTCAGTTGGTTGCAGATGACAGTTGGTGCAGGAACATTATAGTGTGTTCAAAACTATTTGATCACCATCATGATCAGTGAACCAAGAACAAATAAGGAAATGAATGATAATATACCTACGTTGAATGGATGGGTAGCTGGGATTTTGTACTTGAACGGATTATTTTTTCTAGGATTCAGCAGTCATTTAATTTTAATACAAAAACTGAGATCAAGCATTTTGTACGCTTGACCGAATCCAGAGCAAATGAAAGTATCGCCAAATATTAACATTTCTTGCGCTGTAAAACGAGAAAATGTCTTACTATATTTTATGAAAGATTGAATGTAGGGAATTAAATCGAATGGCCTATTTTCTTTTATAACATGCAACTAACCTAAATTCAAGGGTAAGCAAATTTCAGTCCGGATTATGCCACTGTCCGGGGGGAAAACTCTGAAACCCCTACTCAGATTAGCAGGATACGGGATTTGAACCTACGACATCTCGAAATCGAATACAAATGTTTCAGCTTTGAACACTTAGCTTGGTAAACAAAAATATGAAAGATTATTTAACAGTGATATTTATTTCTGAAATGCGAATGAGAAAATATGAACAATATTCTGGTTGTGAATAATAATATAGGCTTATTTTACCATGCAAGTTCCATATTATATTTGTACTCTTTAAACGTAAAATAATTACATAAAACCTTAATCTGAACCTTATTTATTTATTTATTTATTTATTTAGCCCAGGCATTTTGGTTTCATACAACCATCTTCAGGGCATCTAGAATTACAAATATATGTTTTAGTGGTCTACTGTGCTTTATACTTGTTTCAAGTTTAAATTTATCAAGTAATTTTTATAAATCTACATTTAAAACTGCTATATTATACTATTTTGTCAATGGGTAATAACGTATTATATCTAAAAGTTGTGTAATATCATTAATTCTGAAAAAATACAAAATATATTACTATAAATGTAGATTAATATAAAGTAGGTTACTTAATATAGGTAAACTTGAAACATTTATAAACCACTGTAGATCATAAAAACAAATATTTGTAATTGCAGATGTCCTGAAGATGGTTGTATGAAACCGAAAGGCTAGGCTAAATAAATAAATAAATAAATAAATAAGGTTGAAATTAAGATTTAAATAATTATTTAATTGATCGAGCTCAACGGTACAACCAACATGATTTGTTACACTTTATCCGATCAAGTTGAAAATATTTTATAAATAAAGACTTTTCACACTGCAATACGTTATTTATGTTGGGAAAACATAACAAGCTTAACAAATAGATGTAGAAATATACCAGAGTCGTGTTATATTCAGGAAAGGGATGGAAATGTGACCAATACATATTTCCTCTTAAAATCGAACACGTAGGTGGTTCTAAATACAACTTCACACAGACAGTTTGTGCCTATTTTGAAAATCGTGCAGGAAGTAGCAAACGAAGTAGTGTAAATTGGAGCAAAAGGTAGGTAGTGACGGAGTCTATGAATAGAAGAGAATAAATTAATTTTCCAGTGTACCTGACGGTTTCAATACAAGTCCTCCTCGCTATCTCCTGACGTCATTCCAACAGCTGAACCCGACAGAACTCCACGTTAACAATGTTGTTCACCCAGGCATCCGCATGCATTGTGTCCTTTCAATCCTCGTCATTACGTAAATTCCTTCTATTTCCAGAAACCGCACGGTGTAATAATAGCACCCACGCGTTTTTGTTTTATAATAAACTAGCTGTAGTGACCGTTTTCCTTTCGGAAGCTAGTGCTGATTTGAAACCCTTTAGATAAGGAATTCAAGTATATAAACGTTCCTTCAATTTTTAGACCAATAATTTAAGTTTAAAAAATAAAATAAAAAAAGCTACAGAAAATTTCTTGGGTAAAGATACAGCTATTCTAAATTTAACGAAATTTACATTCACTTCCATTATCGCACAGGGTAGCAGTTCTAAATATCTTATTTTGGTATTAATTAGGCAAGTTGCTGCAGGTGGGATACGCCGAAGCGTAGTGGTTGAGGCGCTGCGTTACAACCCGGAAGGTTGCAGGTTCGATTCCCGATGAGGCCATTGGTGTTTCTCAATTGGTCTAATCCTTCTGGTGGCACTATGGCCCTGGGGTCGACTCAGCCTCTAACCGAAATGAGTACCAGGAGCAATCCTGGGGGTAAAGGCGGCCGGTGCGTAAGGCTGACACCCTTACCACCTTCACATGCCGAATGTCCAAAATCTGGGAGCCTCAACCTCCTGGAGCCCTCTGGGCTCCTTTACAAAGTGATGCAGGTGGTGGAATTTTAAAGTGTTTATGTTTAAAACTTTTGTCATACCGCTGAACTATGAAACTGACTTATTACCCTGGGTATTTATAAGTTCAGAGCCTGCCAACATAGTTGCATAACCACATATTATGTTGGTTTGACATGGCTATGCATTTAATTTAAATTTAAATTATTCATTGAAGATGGCCACAAAATGGCCGAAATATTTTTGATTGTTTAAACCTTTTACAACGTTTATATTGACAAGGCCCTTTAAACTCTTCTACAGAATGCACGCCACCATTAATAGTATAGAAATAATAGGCTAATAATAGTAGCAGTAATAGTAACGTGATTTTGATTACGGTATTAATAATACTACTAATAATAGTAATAATATAACATCATTACTAATAATGTATTTCATAAGTCTGCTAAAATTAACATATTATTTTTGGGATAGAGTAACAAAAATTATAATCCCAAAAATAATAGTGGCTAACGGTAAGCATGACAACCTAACTATAGTCCTAAATATAATTCAGGCTATGACTATTTGGCAGCATAATTATTTATATCCATTCTAAGAAAAATTGTTAACTTTAGTAAACGAACTAAGACAATTTTAGTTCAAATCAGCTCAAGTGCACATTTCTATGGAAAAATGAGAAATAATGGAAGCTAGAATTCTCCTGGATAAGGTTGGATTGCTGCAAAGCTTTGGTCTTCAGTGGGGTCATCTTGATATCACACCAAAATATCCTTACGTCCGTACAATTCCTTTCAGCAAACTTTATTCTCGACTGGGCGAGGGAAAAACGAAATAGAATGAATCACGCAATAAGAACCACTGAAGCAGTAGACAGCTTAGTTGGCACGATATAGCCTCAGCTTGCGAGCTGTTTCAGTTTGTTACTTTGTCATGTATGGAGGTTTCAAAACTCTGTGACGGCAAGGCAATTTCCATTTCTCTCTCATGTCACGGTTCAAGACGCTAATTGCAAGCTATGAGTTTTGTTCTATTGTGAGAATATTCCATTTCTTTATTCTTCTTTTTTTCTCATGAACTCTGTATTAAATGTGTGCATGGATTATATTTAACAAAACGAATGAGTATTTGATCTTTGTAGACCTACCATGGAATTCACAAAAATATCCATTTCTAGGAAATCCCTACAATTAAATTCTATTGTGCCCAGAACATATGAGCGTTCACAGATTTGAAGCAGTTAGATATTGGGAAGTCTATATTCTGTATTCTAGGTTTATAAAGATCAAACTCAACCAACTCATGAATTTACAAGCAAATTTGGATCTATGTCGTTCAAGATTTTTAAATGCATTTAATATTCATTTTTATTTTTAATTTCACAACCTGCAGTTTGAGAATGTAAGTCTGTTACAAAACGAGTTTAGTGGCACCTCTTTGTTCCCTATTTGACCCCCTTTTTTTTTAGCACTTTTCCCTTCCTTTTCACTATGAAAATTGCACCTAAAAATCCTGCACATATCCAGCTATAACCGACAAAATGCACTTTAGAAGGCCAATAAAAAGCTGCAGTGAAGTACAAAAAAGGGACAAAGGCCCTAAAAAGAGGAAAAGGTGCTACAAAATTGCCTCCATTCTCAACTAGAGACTTTCACCCTGTGGTTTCTTTCATGTGAACTCTAATTTAGCCATAAAAACAAGAATTTTCTGATTTTTCCGACACTTAACTTCTTTGAGACACTCTGGACTGATGATCTTTTAACGTATGATTTCATGTGCTTTTCTAAAGTCTCGCCCAGTATTAAAGAGGCCAGAATTAAAAAAAAAAAAGGAAGACCCTAACAGAAATATTAATCAAAACAGGGTCAAAATAGAATTTACGAGCTCCAGTATTCTTTCAAAATCTTTGCTGAGACAGATCCAAGTTAGTTTGTAAATTCAGCAATAGTCATAAAAGCAAAATGGGATTTTAAAACGGTTTCTATCATTGATAATTTTAATATTGCATAGTTATAATGAGAAATGAGTATAACGCTAAATTTAGAAGTAAGAAAAGTAGTGTAAGATTAGAAAGTGAAATTAACTGCACAGTTAAGTTAATTGTAACGAAACCGAATAGACATGACAAGGGAATATCATGCGAAGGAGATAGCTGGAGAATTGCATTTTAATTGCTCATAATGTTTCTGATTTAGTAAATTAGCTTATGAAGTACTTTACCATTGCGTGCTGTGAACATACCTGCAACAAAAAGAAAAACATCCCTGTTACTTTCGTTATCATGCGAATACAAAAAGACTGCAGGCGTTAGTCCCTTGTTAGCACCCTCTAAAAGACTTTCTATATCATCATGCTATAGATCAGTGATCTTCAACTTTTTTAAAACTAAAGGGTCATTTTCTTTTTGGTGAAAGATTATAGGGTTACACTGGTATATTAATTTATTATTAGGACCTAATGTGATACTTATTTTACGTAACACAAATATATCATAATTATATTACAATAACTGTAGGGATTGCTTAGCATTATACATGTGTGTGTGTGTGTTTTATATTTTGGCTTTTTTAAATTTATATTTTGTCACTAAAATGTCAATATTAGTTTAAATGTTGGAAGAAGAAATTATGTTTTGACCTCCCGAAGACGCTACCATCTCGGCGACCTCACTCAGTTTCAAATTTAATTCATTCCTTTATCATATTTGTTTGATTTACTTTTTAATTATATCAGTCTCCTTAGACGCGGTAGCTTGGAGGCTGCGGGTTCGAGTCTCGCCTCGGGAATGAATGTGTCATAAGAAAAAATGCCAAAAAAATAAAAGGCACACAAGGGAAACATTTAAGGAAAATTGGCCCATGGCCGGCTAAAAGAAAAGGAATGCTAGTTAAAGATCCTCATACAATTAAAATAAGTTCACAAGGAGAGAGGAGGTACATGGAATACTACTACTTGCTTAGTATACTGTAACAATTCTTAACAAGCTGAATATGGAGTCTGGGGTCAGTATTCACTCATTTGTGAATTATACATTGCAGTTTTAATATGATAAAGGCAATAGAGCAGGAAACGGAGTGTGCACAGGGCGATGTAACAAATGTGATAGGTTGAGTGATTTTGTGATGCTGCGGTTATTTTTGCTACGCAGGGTTCGAACCCAAATGATGAATTGTTCAGTGTATCGTGTCGTTGATGTCAATCAAGCGAAATACTTCCATCAACATCACGTTTTTAAATAACCACAACATATAGATTTTAAAAAAATACTCGTAGCCTACTTCTCTTTCGGCTTATATATATAGGTTTATTATATCAGTAGTAGGCCTAAATTATTTATTAGTTACAATTTGTAATTACATTAATTCGTAGATGTCTGGAAATTATTTGTACCATTAGGAATAGAATAATCTTTCAGTTCCAACTTCAGGTAACAAAATATAAGTTCGTTGAATCATTCAAAAGTTTTCAACAAGAAGTAGCCTATGTGGTCTAAAGGATATCATAATTTTCAACTATTATGAAAATGATAGGATCTAAACAATGTGCTATTTTGCTTTCTTTCTCTAACCACACACAGTGTTTTTTTAATGGTGTGAGTATTCACCAAATTTAAGTTAAAAAGCCAAGTCATAATATTTTATGTGACAATTTGTTCTTATTTCTCAAGTAAGCTGTCAGAAATATTATAGCTAGTTTATTAAACTTTATTTTACATCAATATACCCATGGCTTCGTTCCGGGTCTGGATCTGGCCTTCTTGCAGAACACTCTTAATCATCATCATCATCATCATCATCATGAATCGGCGGGTTCAGAGTTAAGGTGAACCGAGTCCATTGTTGCCATGGTAGAGTAGAAATGAATATTTTCCATGAAATGTTAAACCAAGCCCATGGTTAAATTTTTATCCAACAGTTGACAGCAAGGACAATAAGAAGCCAGTGTTAATTAATAAGCTTATACCTTATCAATTTTTAGTCCTGTTTCCACAGAAATGAATGCAATGAACTCGGTTCACTTTAACTTTGAACCCTCCAATTAATTAAAGTGACATATCTAAATGTTCTTTAGTTCGATATATAAACACGGTTTCTTATTTCTCCTGAACACTTGCAGTAACAAGCTTTAAAAACGATTGATTTCAAATGTCCATCATCAAAGCGTAAAATAGTCGTTAATTTAAATTTCCAAGACTCAAACTTGGGAGCTAGGTCTGCACGGCAGGAGCGCAATAACGTTCATATTTAAACTGTTCAAGATTATTTAAAACCTTCAACTAGTTGAGTTATATGTGAATCACTGGGGATATAGCTGGACTGACCCCTGTCCGCATTTGTCCGAAAAAGTCGTAAACTTCAGTGCAGAAAAGACTGCAACAGCCGCTCCTTTTACCGCTTTCTAAAGGCACGGAATTTTACGACTATATTTGCATAATGATAAAGTTCTTCTGCAGGGGATATATGTACCCCGTGGTATCATAGTCAGATTTCTGTCATATTTATTTTATGGTTCAGATGTGTTTCATTTTGCATTGTCGTCTGTGGGCATTCTTTATGAACGAGTGAGTTGCCTGGTCCTGAGGTCACCAATTAATTTTCTTTACCGACCTCGTTCCAACACAAAAGAAATCCGACCAGTTCAAACAATGATGATACCGAAGGTGCTGCAACCCAAGGTTATTATCATAATTTAACATTTTTATGGGTTGCATATGCTCTGAACAGGTAGATCTGTTACTAGCCCACCAAACAGCCAAATTCAGGGTATCATAACACGTCAGTCATGTTTACCCTTCCTGGAACAACCAGAGAAGTGGCCCTCTTCCGTCTGTGGGATAGGGGTGTTAAATTAGAATTTATCACAATGCTCAAGAATTAACTGTAGAGAAGTGTATAACTCTAAAGGCCTTACCTTTCAGTGAGTATCATAACTGCCATATAAGTTAAATGTGCAACACTGCATTAGTTAATACTAGAGCAAGGCATTTAATGACTATAAAATAGTTTCAAAATGCAAAATAAAAAATGCATTTATAACTTAAAAATAGTGAAAGAATGATACATAATTTAAACAAAGATGACAAATAAATTTACCATTATTACTTATAATTAGTTTTTAAAAGTAATGAGTTGCTAACATAAATTTATTGGATAATAGTGCGTTATATATTTAATTCTACAATATAAAATATACTTATTTTGTTACTACAAAAATAAGGAAATTTATACAACTTGGACACCCTTTGCGAAAAAGAAATCCTTTCTGAACTGGCATGGTCATCGAATTGTCTCTAGAAAATTTGTGCCATTTAAAAAGAAATAAATAAATTATTTACTGCTGCAAAACAAACTGCTATGGTGTTTACAATAAACCTGAATTAAAATGAACTATGAAAACTTAGGGGAAATTCTCAAATAAAAACGATTGTCTGTTGTCTGAACACTAATGAAGATACAGGGGCTAGAATATGTCACATGCGGAAATTGAATAAAAACACGAAAAACAAATATTATGCTCAATTAGCAGTGCAAATATAGACTTTACGTGTAGTCCTTCTGGCTCAATAGTATCAAAAGATGATTAAAAGGAAATCAAATCCTATTAGGAATGATTTCGCACTGGCGGTTATTTTATTTTATACTGATGATTTACTTTATTTGGTGGGGAACAATGAGCTAAACTCGGTTATAGCCTAAGTGTCCCAAGCTTCTAAGATGATTACCACCATTTCAAAAAACAAGTCCCCGCGTTAACTCCTGAATAGTTTTATATTGCAATACGAGCATGCGACCTTTAGATTTTGTTTTCAATCTAATAAGAAATGTATCTAAACTGACGCTAAAACACAATTTTATGCCGCTATGTTATTTTATATTCGCAACGATTCCTTAATAAATTTAGCTTGTACCTATAGAAAGAGAAGGCAAATATTATGCAAATATTGCATCTGACATTAAAAAAAAATTCTTAATTAATCAGTGAGTTTGTATGTATTAGGCCTATAGGCCTACTACTTTTTTAAAAGCACGGTGAAAGCTTACATGTATATTTATGATAGTCTATTTCCTTGAGTGTCAACATTATGAAATTCAAGCTTTCGGCCGTATTAGCTCCATGGCCTACTTCAGGACAGGCTATAGTGAGATTGAATTGAATGTGATTATATTTATTGGAGTTCCTAAAAATATATGAAGAATTTCTATAAATATTACTATAAATGTGACCATGTGCATTGCAGTCCCACTATGTCCTGATGAAAGCCACGGAGTGAAGGTGGGAAAAAGTTTTAATTTCGTAACATTGGCACGGAGAGGAGAAGCATGAATAATCCCAGCACAATGAAAGCTTCAAGTGTTATAACTATACATAGATCTATATAGGCCTACTTTACTGTTCCTAATAGCAAAAATAGTTTCCAGGCATTGTATGAATTGATCTAGGCTAAAATATATCATGATCAGGATTAGGATTTTTAAGAGTGCAATTCAGAAACTTTTATATTCTCGTCTTCTGTCCAGAAATCTAAAAAAATTATAATTTATGGGATAATTATCCTGCCGGTTATAGGCCCTATTATGTGGATGTGAGACATGGTCGCTTACTCTTTGGGAAGAACATAATCTGAGAGTGTTCAATAACAGACTACTTAGGAAAATATCCGGACCTAAGAGAGATGAAAACTGGGTCTGGAGGAAAATGCATAATGGCGACCTTCATAACAAATACTCTTCACCTAATACAGTAAGAGTAATTAAATCACGGAGGATGACATAGGCTGGACATGTTGCGCGCATGAGGGAGGAAACACTTATCTAAAAAATATTGAATGGGAAACCCGAAGGGAAGAGACAACTTGGATGATCTATACGTAGAAGGGAGGACAATATTAGAATAGATTTAAGGGAAGTAGGATTTGCGAAGGATGGGTGGATGGAGTTAGCACAGAATAGGGTTGAATGGCGGGCTCATGTAAGCGCGGCAATGAACCTCCGGGTTCCATAAAATAAATCATATTCCTTCAGCTTGCTCAGGAATATCGATTGGCATTGAGTAAGTAAGTAAGTAATCAGCTTAAGGTCACAAGGTGTAACAATACATAAAACTTATTCACAAAATTATCTATCCTAGCAGTTAAAGACAGACATAGCCTAATACCAGGCCTACCTACGATGGGTATGTCTTGTATACAAATAAGTTCCTGTCGGTTCCTGAGATAATATGCGGAATGCCCGCTTCCTATTTCTGGACACGTGCTTTGATACCGAGCAGGAATAAGTCACTTCATTATCAAGGTTCTACGTTATTTCTGCAATACACGTAACACCAAATTATATGCTTCACAGAAGAGAAGACTTGTTTTAAAATCTCAGGCACGCGATTTAGGTCACGTTTCTATCCAAAGTTTCCTTGTAATATCGTATTCAGTTATGTGGGCTAAATGTTTTAACATAATTAAACGCGCCAGTATGGCGGTAAAAAGTGGTAAACCAATAAGGGTACAAAATGATGCAGTATAACCTGTTCTATTCTATGCAAAGGCTAAGTTATCCAGTATTTTGGCTAAAAGTACAGATTTCGAGATTCGTTTCAGAATGCTTTTTGTATTAGCTTTTTATTGTTATTATTATTATTAAATATTAATAATAATGTTCATCTATTTCGTCATGTTTCTTATAATTTGAACTCCTAAATGATTTTGAAATCTTGCTTTTATGGCAATCTCAGTTAAGCCGTCAAAATTCAATTTTTTAAACTTCTTCCTTTGTGACAATTTATTTAAATTCTTACGATATGAGCCATTAAAAGTAAGGAAAGTAAATATCAGTAGATAACTTTAATACTTTCGGGAATAAATAATATTTAATAGGATGATGTAGTTATTTCTGCCTCCACTGCATTTTCCAAGAAGTGGCTAATTTTTTAAAATATTGGATTTGATTGATCATGTAAACGACTGCAGAAATTAATTTATTTAGTTAAATTTAAATATTATTTTATCATTAAAATAATGGCAAACAATGGAAAAGTAAACTTCATTTCATATGAATAATGACTATATATGAGCCGTAAACCGTTCGTCACGATACAGGTACTGTAGGTGATATTTATTTCGAGAAGAACAAACTTTCGGCAAACATAATAAAAATGGAAACACACGCTCACTTGTGCTGACGTTTAATAAAACCACCTTTTAACTAACTTGCTCCTTGATTACAGAAAATCGCTATTTAACCTGATAGCACAAACATTACAGTGCAAAATATTGAAAAATCCTCCCTTCGAAAATTACAATTTTCCCCAACTTTTTGGTTGAGTTGTGCTAAGAAAATTCAAACCAACATCTTCGTAGACTTCCGAAATAAAAATTCTGATAAGAAACCGTTCATTCTGTACTACAATAAACCGCGAAGGTAGGAATTCGGACGGAACATGTTAATTATCAGCATATCGTTTCAAATTTTCCGGTTTGTGGATGAAATGAATTTAACAACAGTTAATGACATCACCTTCACTTTGTTATGATTATCTGTTCTCTCTCTCAGATTCACGAAAGCTTTGAAGAATGGTCTTAAACCTCAAGCTCATCTAAGTATGGAGTGGGCATGCGTGTGAGAGAGAATCTCTCCACTTTCCGAACCAATCAGAGCGCAAGGAATGACCTTCACCTAAACAAGAAATAAATGGAATTTATAACTTGATAACATATAAGAATATTGTTTCTGTTGAACATTACATGAGAATATTTTGTGAATCGAACTTATTATTGGTAGAGCATCGGCACGTAAAGTCGAAGGTGGTGGGTTCGAGTCCCAGTGTCATACAATTTTTTTCCCTAAAATATTCTCATGTAATGTTCAATAAAACAATATTCTGTGGTTTCATCAATATATATATATAGGAAGTCTCCTGATGAATGCAATATCAGTAGTTTCCGAAAGTTTAAGTGCAATAACTTCGAGTTTGAAAATATTGGTGTGTCACGTGCAAATGCCTAGTTCTGGTACTCCTATCAGAATGGCAGGGAAGATCTAGTTAATTACTGAATATTTAACTCTAATAACAAGAATAGAAGCCGCTTTTAGAGTGCTCAAGTGGTATGGATGAGAACTTATATGCCATGGCTGATTTTCATAATTAGAAATTAGAAAAAGCCACTGAATCCTTTTCAGGCAAGGGCCTCCTACTCTCGGTAGGGCTAGCTCAGTTTGTACACACGGGGTGAGCTATTTCCTGTGTGCATGCTCGGATTTGAGCTTTTACTTTAACTGTTAGTTACTGCGTGTAGCTTGTGTTCCATTTTGAGTCTAGAATGAGTGTCCTGTACTTTTTCCCTAATTCACTTCACTTCACTTTTAATTTCTAGATTTTCATAATAAAGCTGTTATATAAATTTTAGCTTGATAAGGCTTATCATAACAATATGGTAATAGTTGCTTTGAAAAACCTTATCATTATGCTTATTTTCATCGGCAAACACGGGACAAAATACGTAGACTTGAAATAGCAATAATAATAAGTGGATTTTGCAGTACACAATTAGTACAAAAACCTACAACCTACAGAAACGTATAAAATTCCTTAAATGCTTAGATAAAGCTGTCAAAAATTCTGTCAATCCTGTGAGTAAAGGTAAACGGTGCGTAAGACTGACAACCTTATGACCTTCGGAACGTAAAACACTACACTTTCCGGATGATCACTAGTCTCAGGTCCATGTATAGGGGAACATTTTACGAGAAAATAGTTGTGATAGAGTAGAAAAATAGTTGACCTCTACGTAACATACCAGTTGAGGAAAGAATTCGTTTATTTTGTCACAGCGATAGTATTATCAGCTACGGGTGTCATGTAAGCAAATAAGTAACGGACTTCTATCTTCCACCCACAATCAGGTATTTCCGCCACAATATGTCTTAAGAAAATACGTTTTCTATTTGCTGGCACTTTGGCAGCTATTGTAGCGTATGTGGCTACAAATGGAACCAAGTTTGTTTGCAAATGTTTGAGATGTATTATAAGGGTCATGATACCACATTTTCTGTGTCGGAAACTGCATCTAGCGCATCTAGCGACCGGAGTTATTCATAATTTTAGTGGCATCGCTAACTTAACTTAATCTTAGTAAAAATTTGGGGCTGTAAGGACCATAAAACTATCCAGCTTGGTGTTTCTTCGATGAAGAGGATGTGCTGTTCACTATGTTAAAAACTAGGAGGTGCCCGTGGCTTCGCCACGATAATTCTTTTAAAAATTAAAAATTAAGAGTATAATAATTATTAAAGCATTATATTTATTAACACTTGCACGCGAATCATTCGTAAACTAAGCCATTAATAATTAATGACACAGCTAAAATTCCTGCTTTAGAGTACATTCCACGAAATGAAAGCGCCCCCTGGGAAAACTATATCAGAATCGATTATGCAGTTCCAAAGAACCTGTGAACACACAATACGTATTGTTTCTCAGCTGTTTATTGGCATGAATATGATGTGAATTTTATTTTATCAATTCAGTGTAATTTTCAGAAATTATATAATGTTTCAAGGGAAGGAATGGTTTGTTTGGATTATTATTTCAGCGATATTTCAAGAGATAAAACCATCAATATTTTACAGCTGTTGCCCCCGGCTTCGCCCGCCATTATTCATTGACTCGAGGATTTTTAAGAAAATTACACTGGTAGATTATTAAAAATGTTTGTGGTTCAGAGCTATGAAAATTGTAAGTAAAAATAAAATTAGAATATTTGTTAATTGTGTTCATTTCACTTAGGCCTTATATAATAAAGAAACGGTTTTCCTTCCTAATTTTGTAGTCGTCATGAAAGTTTAGACTGCGAGAGACGAACATCGCCGAGTATACCCCGATGTCTCACGAAGCGGGCGAGCAAGCACGCTATTTAGGGCCGTTGAATTGTATAAGAGTAGATTGGTACTTCAGTAGAAAAAATACTTCACTTCATAACTAAAATCTATTGGAAAAATCATAATCCGAAACAATAAAGACTAGATAGGAAACCTCGTTTAGATGCTGAAAATTACATAACACAGCAACAAGGCAACTGCACTAGGGGTAGATGAAAATTTCAGTTTTAGCGAATCTACCAGCTTTGAGGCGAAGTAGTAGAGTTGGCAAGAAGACAAAAGCTGGCAATCAAAATAATAGATTTTCAAAACCTTTTTTTCCGGGATTACAAGTAATTCTCAATGTCACAGTGATCCTATCTTTATTGTTCACTACCGCAAATCACATTCCCCTTTAAGAAGGCATTAAATTACATGAAATGAGTTATTTTAGGAAACGGAAAATGTTGGTGAGAATATAGCAAATTGATTCATATAAATAAATAAATAAATACATAAGTACATAACATAAATGGATGCAAAAGATTATAAAAAGGAGAGAGAAGGGTCAAATTTTTTCGAAAGAAATTAGAAAATACAAAAAAGCAAGAAATTATGGAATTATAGATCATAAAATAGGCTGACGAATGATAAGGATAAGAACGGAGAAAAAAAATAAGTAAACTGGAAAAAGAGCTGCAATTGAAAGAACAAAGGAGAAAAATGGAACAATGGACTGAACATAAATACTATCCTAATGTATTAAATGATGAGGAAGGGAAAGGAAATACGAAAGACGAAAAGCTCACATTATAACTTATAAAGAAAATGCGGCATTAGGAAAGAGGGAATACCACATTTATAAGATTTCGCACATAGTTGAGCCTGGTCCTAGTACTCTAATCTGTTTGATGTAGGCTAAATCATACCTTCGAACATACTATTACAAAAAGACTAATTTTAATATAAGCTCTAAATTTTATTTCAAAGCATAGGCCTATGCGGCGTATTATCGGGTAAGGGGCCGAGTTGCACGGCTTGGCTACTGGAAGCTTAACTTTTATCTTATAGGGATGGTTTTCGAGACCCGCGAGTTTTCACGACGATATGGCGCGATAGTTTTATCATCTTTACCACTGAAAAGTACATATCACACCGACGTGAAATAATGAAAGATGTTAATGAATTTAGAAAGGAAATATTAAAAGGAACAAACAACAAATTGCCCCACTTAGTCTCTAACTTCACTTATACTGTTCTTTGATAAGACACTGTATTGATTAACGGAAACCAAGGTTTAGAAATTTGAGGTGACCCATTTGATAAACACATTTTGGTGTAGACCTTATCGACATACCTCATTTAAGAAATGTAAGCAATAAAATAAAGTGATAATATTTATATATGATGACTTGAAATAATTTAGTGGCCTAGAAATATTATCGGAACATTTTTTAAATCTATGATTCCATTTAATTTCGATTACTTTGTATCTTTTAGATATTTCAAAGACTTTAGAAAAATACACTGTACATCAAAACAACGATTTTTTTTTAAATTAAATTGAGCATTTTTCTTTCTTCTTTACAATCTGTTCACAGTAGCCCTAATCTTGTATCGTTTTATCTTGTTTTCCGTCTTTCTCTACCATAAAATTTCCCTGCTTAATTTTTTATATGTTCAAGTATTTTTGAACTGTTGAGATTTCATGTTCACTTATTCCTCCTTCTTCCTTCATCTTATTTAATTTCCCTGCCAAATAAATGAATTGTATGAAATATTGCCTGAAGACAATAACACAAAGGTACTAGTTACATAGAATTTTATTACAGGTATACGAAAGCGAACACCGTGTCAAGTGTTCCGAGCTTGATGGAGAAGGAAGATTTACTGATGTGTGGTGGCGTGAGTTCCTGTCCGGTAGGAGGAAGTGGATGGGAACTTGCACGTCCTTCACGCACACAAACAATGGAACAACTCAGGCTATTCCTCGGCCGTTAGTAACCACTCCATTACGTGAACATATTTAATGATTTGCATTGCTTTATTGTTTCTTTCGACTTACCCCTGAACAAGTCCGACAATAATAATAAAATTATTAATAATAATATATAAACTGAGACTAGGAAAGGAGTTACACAAACAAACAGAAAAAATAGGCAATACTTTTAGGAAAAGAAGATTAAGATTCTATGGCCACATTTTCAGAATGGAAAGAGGCAGACTTACCAAACAAATTTTAAACCAGCATTTTTCAAGGAAGATGAAGAAGATTTTAAATTACTCAATATCAAAAAGGAGGATATTGCAAACAGAGAAAAGTTTAGGAAATTAATATTTGATGGCGAATTTCCAGAGAAACCCAAGAAGAAAACGGAAAGTAAATGGACGGAAGAACGGAAACAGCAACATCGCGAAAGAATGAAGAAGTTTTGGGAAGACAAGAAGAAGACAACTGTTTCACGTGGTCCTAAGCTGGCCTAATCAAAAGGAAAAAATATAAATAATAATAATAATAATAATACTTTGTTATTAGGCACAGATATTGGCATTAACAGTGTCAAAATAAATCTGTAGAAACTACATTGTCTTGAACACATTAACAGATAAAACTAAGTTAAAATACAGTCTCCTTTGTACTAATGTTTAGAAACTCCTCAATATAATAAAATAATTTTTTATCAGCCAGATGTACACTTCCTTTGAAAATTTCTTCCTTGTATAATTTTTAACTTGGGCGGGCAACATGTTTCAGTATTTAGGTCCTAAATATAAATGAAAATTCATTGTAAACGTAACCTAAGTTTAGGTAGGTTGAGCCTTCTTTGATGCACACGTACATCATTTCTAAAATTATAATGATCTATATTATTATGTACATGAACTAAGAGGTCTAATAAATAGAGATTTACAACAGTCAACATTTCGAATTCAACAAATAATGGTTTGCAATATTTCCGAATATCACACACACTTTTGCAACAACAAGATGTAATTATTTTTGTTAGAACCTCCCCAAATTGTAATCCCATATCTCAAAAAAGATTGAAAACAGTAAATTAAACACATCTTAAATAAGACGTCGGTATACCATTATTTAAAAATTTCATTTAAAAAACAATAGAAGACATCTTTCAATGTGAATTTTTCAATGTGAAGATCCCACCTCAATTGATAAACTAGTTTAAAATGTCATCCTCTGTGATTTAATCACCCTTATTATATTTGGTGAAGAGTACAGGTTATGCAGTTATATTATACTAAATCGACTTCATGTGCCGAATATCTAAAAATCCAGGAACTACATCCTCCAGGATCCTATGTACCTCCATGGCCTATTTAAAAAAAAACACTTTACTTCAGCCTATGAGATAGAAAGTGTATTGTTTTCCCTCGACTAATAATTCTGAAATAATTGCACTTATATAGATATATAATATAAAATTTCCTAAACACTTAAGCAAAACAATTTAGCAGTAAAGTGATTACTTTATTAAGTTAATTCATTTAGAAAGTGTATTGTTTTCCCTCGACTAATAATTCTGAAATAATTGCACTTATATAGATATATAATATAAAATTTCCTAAACACTTAAGCAAAACAATTTAGCAGTAAAGTGATTACTTTATTAAGTTAATTCATTTAGGAAGTAAGTGTTATGTTAAATGTTAATTTATATTATGTAGCATATTTTGCGTGCCATCTTATACTGTATTAAGCTAATTCATTTAGTAAGTTATTATGTTAAAAGTTAGTGTAAATGTGTAGTATACTTTACTTGCCATCTTAGCATTTTGTAATTCGCATCTGTAGTTCCAAATGCTAGTACAAAACATATAATTTATTATGTATATAACCATAACCCTAATATACCAAGGTAAAATAGGGTTACACTATTTGGAAAATAATTAAATAAACACTTAAGCAAATATTACGAGAGGTAAAAATGCTGTTGAAAGTGCAAGAGCAGTTTAAAAAAACAAACAAAAAAACAAAAACAAAAACAAAAAAACAAACAAACACAAAAAGAAAAAAAAAGCTGGTTCTCTCTAATTCCATGAAACGAAACTTTTACCCTTCCTAAACCTATAAAAAAAAGGACATTTCCGGGTAAAACTGCCGCTGTAAGTACAATAAAAAATTTATAAATGTGTACAGTTCCCTCTTCAGCTCATTATCATACGGTACATCACGAGACCTCTTTGAATGATTTAGGCCACATTATGACAAACATCATAAATAAATGTCTGTAGTGACCGATGGCACTTCAGTTTCACCTCATGAAGTGACCTCCATGGATTTTTAAAAGGAGTTTCTCTAGCTTTTGAAATTGCGGTCAACAGTAATCATGAGGTGAATAGTTTTATTCTCACTGATGTTTATGCACATCACGTAGGCATGTGCGTCTTGAGTGACATTTAAGTAGCAGAATAGTTAATCAGATACGCTGAAAGCTTTTCTAACTTAATGGAATAATCGCACGGTGGAATAAGTGTATTAATATTTAAGTTAAGAAAGTTTAGGCCTACTGCATAGGAATTTGGTTAAAAATGGTAAGATTCCGAAGTTAACGTAAAATTAGGATTAATATTAAATTAATTTAATTTCAATTAGCTTGTTCGTACTGAGTTTCATTCTCAGTCTGAGCTCAATTTTTCATTAGGCCTATATATAAAATTAATTACTGGAAGTCTGAATGTTGTATCTTATACCCAGTTATGTCATTATGTTAATAAAATGGGCTATGTTATTAGTTAATTGTTATTCAAGTAGATATGGATTTAATCCTTTAATATCGGTAATAGATGTGGTCGTAACAGACTTCACCTTTCTATTCCTGTATAGACGTATTGGCAAGAAAAATGATGGGATAAATTATGATATGAGTTATGGACTTTCCTTATATCACTCTTCATACTTACGTAAGTAATAATTTAGTTTGTCAGTTGGATAACTAAGTAAACACTTGAAACTTGTTTGCAAAATAAAATTCTTACGGAGAAGTTAAGTCAGGAATGAATATGAAAATATAACTGGTAACTCCTATTATCTGTAGGAAAGTGCGTGACAACTTAAATCTATATTAGTGGAAGTCACATTTGAGGCCAAATCAATCTTGCATTTGATAAAAATAAAAATCAGCAGGCAATATATACATGCCTATGACTAGAGATTTGTTAGTATATCATATCATTTCTCAACTTTAAAATTTATAGTTTCTTCAAGCTTACTTAACGAAATCTGACTTAACTGAATACAGTTATAAATATATTTTATAAGGTCCTGGCAAATTTCATAGCTATATAGCATAAAATCTTCCTGTAAATGTTTAGTAATGCAATTAAATATGGAAATTGTAGGAATCTTCATTGCCCTCCTTGCCCATTCAACCGTACATAATTCTCCACAGCATAAAGTGTAAGGAGCAAATAAATATTTTGAGAAGATCTCAGATAATTTCTCAGGACTAATATTTTCTCTTTTCGTTACTTACGCTATTTAAACATATTCATTTATTTGCATTGCATAGTGTACAATCCATATTTTTGGGCGAAAGAACTTGCACCGTCGGAAGGAATGCAAAGGCTGATGCTCACATTTTGTAGATTTAAGTCTTCTAAAGAACGCTACCCGATGAAAAAGAGAGTTCTTGCGTAAAAAATTAAGCTATTTCGCCATTTAGCGGTATTAGTTTACGCATGACACTTTATTTTTGGAGCATATTACACTGTGCATGTTTTTGGGGCATTAGAACGCGTAATATGACTTTTTACTTGGAAAGGAAGGTAAGTGCAGTCGTCTAGTTGGTAGACATATGGTATGTTGAAGAGCCCTTTGCTCCGAGAAAGAGAGTTATTGGGAGAAATGTATAGCAATTTTATACCCAATCTTTTTTTTGCCATGGCTCTTCTGCAGACCCCTTAGGTTAAATCTTCGAAGGAAGCAGGCCTTTATAACGAGCATTCGTTCAAAAGTCGCAATGATATTCTTCAGTACAGAAAATATTGTAAAATTCTTGGCCTAGTTCCTTCACAGTCTGCTCAAGGGAATAGGTCTATAGAGGTATTGCTTCAACATTGTTATTCTTCGTGTGGAAAGAAAGGAACCTGATAACATATTCTGTTATATAACTGCAGACAAGGTATGCTATGCGATAGGATTCATGGCCCTTTGACATACAAACCCATCGATATCCGAGCGACCCTGAACACTGCGCGTGCCACGTGTCCCTTTTCATGTGAGCCCTCGGCTCGATATCGTCGTGAAAACATAGCAACAACAAAGCGTCGTCAAGGAAGAACTCATTGCGATGCCACTTCCTAAACAATATTCCATCACTTCAAGAATTACTATAAAATATAAATGGAAAACATTAGTTGTTGAATATAGATGAGGAAGTTTCAACCTATAAATTAGGCTGTAGATACGTAAAAAAGTGTGATTACACGTTTCAGAACTTATGCAATACGTATACATATAGCGCTGTATTAATCTCAGTTAATCACCGGCTTTCTTTAAAAATTAAGCCATTGTCTTACTCTTTACGAGTGGAATGGTAAAGCAGCACTGCTAGGGACGCAGGATGATTACCATACATTCCACGTGGAGTCAAAGCTTAAGGGTAAAAGATTAAGGAATGCATCTTGATTGGTTGCGAACTTGATTCTATTGGTTGTAAAGAAATTTCATTGTCCAAAAAACAAGTGGATGTCCCGAAATCAACAAGCTTATTGTCTTATACGCCCTCCAAATCTGGTTATTTATGGTCTGCGGCCTTGTCTTTGAATTAAGTGGTTAACGTGGATTTAGAATGTACTATACCAGCGTTTCTCAACCTTTTTGAACCCGAGGACCTCAAAAATGTCCAAAAAAATTTACGGACCCCTAATTTTACATCCCATTTATAAAAGAAGGCCTATATTCTTAATATTTGGGGTATTAATTATAGGTCATTGTAACGAAATATGTGAAAAATTTTACTTCTTTACTTTCCACTTGCTTTATGATATTTTTTAATTATGTCTTGAGGATCATCCGCACCATCATCGCCTACGTGGTCTTGTGATTAGCTGACTACCGATCCGTAGGCCCGGGTTCGATCCCCGGTACCTCGGATTTTTCTGAGGTAGGGAGGTCTGGAACGGGGTGCATTCAGCCTCGTGATTAAGAGGACCTACTTGATAGAGAAGTAGCGACTCTGGTCTTGGAAACCACCATCTGCCTATGGCAGATGACGCAGTGGTCGGGTGGTAGTCCTTGTCTCTTCAGGGTTGTAGGCCACGGAGTTTTATATTATACCGTCTACTTTTTTTACCCGTACCATAGGTGTCATAATTATATGAAATGTTGCATTATATTCTGAAATTCAGTCTCGAATTTTCAATAGCAATACACGTTTTAGTCGAAAAAAATACAATTTCAGAAGAAGGTATCTCTATGTAGCCTCTATCAGCCTGTCTCTTTGTCTGTGAATAACACATATAAATAAGATAGTTCGATAAAACGAAACGTTATTTTCCATGTAAGCATAAATTAGACGCAAATTATAAGAACACAAACATTTATTGATACAATAAATCATCTGCCCTCTATTGACGGCCTTGGAGATCCAAAAAAATTTAATTTGTTAAAATGCATAGTATTTTTTAGTTTAAACTTTAATCTCAATGTCAACATTTACTTAATTTATTGATATGCTGATGACATTGCAACATGTGTGTAAGTCTTTTAAAACATTAAAAACAATATTTCCCAATTATAGGCCTAATTTAAAAATCCCAACCCCTTCAGTTTGTTAGCTTAAATTTAGGACAGAGTTCCTTGCTTTAAACAGAAGTCTTGATACTGATACATCAATTTGGATGCATAGGTAATCGATGCAGGGTATGTAAATAGCTTCCGCATCTAGCCGCTGCACCTGCAAAATACCCCTCCCAGAACGGAAGCCGGATCCGTTAGCATTCCTATCATTCTAATTTTATACTAATAGATCATATTTCTAACGTATATTAAAAGCACTAAAAATAGAACTCAATCTACAAAAATGTAAGCAATAATTATCAATAAAGTAACATCACCAACAGCATTTTACAACCCTGTATTATGAAACTTTATGTCTTAAAATTATTATTTTTACAGATACCAGATATCCGGAAAGCCAATTATCCGGTCCGATTTAAAAAAAAAAAAATCCTTTTAAAACCGTATTACATTGTAGGTGTTTTTGTCTGTGCCGGTACGCAAAGTACTATACATGTAGACCAACCTTAAAATAGAAATTTAATTTACACAATTATCAATATAAAACCTATATTATAACGTAGGGCCTATTGCTTTTGTTTAAATAATTCGGGTTTTGTTGTATCAATTAATTTTGTGTTTAAATAATATTAACTTTCGTTTCTTTATTACACAAAGTATGCTATTGCACTTTCAAAACAGAATGTTGCTAGGGCGGGTTTCCCTTATGACCCATTTATCCGAAATTCTGCATATCCGGATCATTTAGTTTGGACAATTGCAGTTCTATTGTATTGCTATTTAACAACGTAACGTTTAAAATCATGGTGTAAATAAGTTAAAACGAAATAAAATGAAAGAGTAATACTATAGAAATACGCAAACCAATACAAAGAAATACGACAAAATGATTTACACCAGGGGACTAAACTATTACGAAATAAGTACAGATAACAAATAAATCGTTTACGCAGAACATGACATTTCAGCCTATATACATTTTTGTGTTTAGTGAACGTTCCTATCGGCTTTCACTTCTGTTCACGTCATAGTCACACTTCGCAATGAATATATTTATATATGTTATTAGGCTGTGTGATGAGGAAGTAACAAGTATGTGTCTTCCTCATACGTCATCTTTTATTCTCTATCCATATATTTAAAGTTGATATTCTGCATAAAATAAATAACCTATGGTATGGACTGAAGAAAATATATAAGAGCATTCACTTTTTTTTACAGGAATTACACTGTGATTTATCTCGTAAAGTGAAGATATGTGAAATCAGTCCATGCATTAAAGGAGCACAAGGAGTAATTTATGAAAATACTAGTTCTAGTAAAAAGTTTGCTCTAATAAGAAATAGAGAAAATTGTAAAAAAGAACAGACCATAACACACCAGAAATAAGAAGGAAAGAAGGAAGATGAAAGGAAAGAAGTAGGCAAAAGAATAATAAATAAGAGAAATATGAAGAACATAAGTTGGTGAACAAGGATGACTTATTATTAGAAAGTATAGTAGCAGTTTAGGAACTAAATAAAAATAAAAATAAGACAGGTATGGAACGTCAGAACAACGGAAAATATTACATGTTGATGAAGACACCGTCGAGATGATGGATAGCATATGGACTTTGGAGAATGACAAAAAAACAACAGGATAGGCCTATAGAGGATGTGATGATGATGATAATAATACTATCGATAATAGTATCGCTAATAGCATGAAAATGATCATTGCATTACGATCACTGTTATTTATTTACTTACTTTTTCAAAAAACCTAACTCATTAGAGAGCTACCATATGAACAAAGTGATAGAAACAATATAAGAGTATAGGTTAAACAATGAGTACATTCTCCGATTAATGCAGTAAAGCCCTATTAATTTTAGTTAACCTCCAAGACTGAAACTGAAAGTTATTTTCATTGACAAAAAATGATTTCACCACATTGTAAGGGACTCGTTAAAACAAGCTGAACGTTGCAGTATTTCAAAGATTATAATGATCTTTATTCCCTATGGACCCGGTTAGCCACTACCTCAGGATCATTCGTGAAACGGCTCGTAGTCCAGCAGTAACATGGCGAAATAAACAGGTCCTAGGTCTTGTAATAAGGGGAACTAAACCATTCCTCTGATTTTAATTTTATTCTTAGTTCAGTTCTTCAAAACAGTTCTTGAAGGAAAACTTGATATCTAATTTCTGGGTTGAATACATTACTTCCTCTTCCTAAAATACCTGTAGTAAGGGTAAAAACACAAGGAAGGTAAAAAATTCCCATGAAGGAAATAATCTTTCCTCTTTCTCTCTCTGGAAATAAACTTTAACCTCTTTCAGATTTCAGAATTTTAGCATAAACAGCAGAAACTGAGTAACATTGCTTTTAACCCAGATAAGTAAAACAAATTGCAATAATTAGCAAGTGAACTGAGTGTGGGAACGGATTCGGACTGAGAGGAACGTGACGGAGCTGTGGCTTCGCAACTAGCGTCTCTGCTTTCATAACAGTGCGTTGTGCAACGTACACTACACTACCTGCCGCCAGACTTTATCCAGGGCATCACATAGCGCTGTCTCATCACTCCTAATCAGATCAACTGTGCTGCCTGCCTACTATTGTAATTGTTTCTCTTATTCTTCTGATGAGCTTGCGATTGAAATCTATATCAGTGATGCAATGAGATGCATCTTTGTCGGAATTATTAACTAATATACCTACCTGGGCACTTATGGTTTCTGAGAACGCGTTCATAGAGAATTCAGACATATCTGAATAGTGTACGTTTACAGTTTTGAAACCTCCATGGAAAGGGAATTCAGAGATATTTGAACCACCGTAATTTCAATGCCGTAATTCAATTTTAGAAGAGATTACACCGGATTTGTTACTTGAAGCATTAGCAGTGAGAGGAAAATTAAAATACTTTGGTCACATTATGAGAAAAACAAATTCATTGGAGAAATATTTAATGCTAGGTATAATAGAAAGAAAGAGAAGGGGCAGAAGAAGAATAAGATGACATGCAAAAATATGCAATGCCACCAATCTGAAATGGGAAGAAGTGCTAAGTGCAGTCAAAGATAGAGCCGAATGGAGGAAGCTGGTTGGAAGAATGTCAAGGGACAGAAAAAGAAAGTTCAAGTCTGCTTAGAAAATCCGCATTGGATCACCAGGAATCGCATGTGATCCGTTGGACCTGCCTACCTAATTTCAATACACGAAAAAATAGGATTATATCTACAGCAATATATTTCATTGTTCATGACTTTAAGCATTATTCATATGTACCGACATATAATTTCTTATTGACAAGCAAATCTCTTGGTAATACAAAACTGCTCTTCAGCATCTGAGTAATTATTTGCTAGCCAGTTTTTCTCCGAGGGCTGTTTATATTGACTTTGAAGTGGTTATCCATTCCGCTGTTCTTGTTATTGACCAACTACATCTCTGAAAAGTTGTCTTTTCCACCTTGGCCAGATCTGGTTTCGCAAAATACAATTTTTGATTTTGTAAAAATTAATATAGTAGCCAAAGAGACATTTCTTCTTCTTAAATACTTTTTTGGGCTTTCTTTTCTTTCACCTGGCGAGGTAGACGATTGTTGCGTAAACGATATTATGACCATTCAATCATACGACGAAGCTGAATGTCAGTTTTGAGATTATGTGTTAGAACAGTTTATCGAGCCTGAATGTAAATTTTCACCATCACCATGGGCAGAAATCTCCGCTTCTCTGACAAGAACGACGAATGCGAGCGAAAGTTTTCATTCGAAGTTGAACGAAGCTATCAGCCACACCCGACCGAACATATTTAAATTTTTGGAAGCCAGCAATGAGGTACAAACTACCACTTACGTAAACATAAATATTGTGAATTTGAGAAACATTAGGTGAAATAAGAAAACAATGGACAAGGAGGAATTTCTACAACAGAAAATGATCCAATGTAGACAAGGCGAAATAAGCAGAATGTGTTATACATCAAAGCCGTAGCATACACAATAAATGTTACAATATTCAGTCACACAGTTTTAACCATATCTAGGCCATGTGGCCTTCTTACGTCAGGAAGCACCGGCCTATTTCGTTTCGAAAATTTAACGCACTAACGTTCGTTTGTTGAAGGTACTCAACATTTCAGGAAGGAAAAAATAGTATTCAGTAAAAGACTTGCCTGTTGGCAAGTTATATTAACACGGCACCTAGATTATTATGTTCTATGCTTTTACATATTTTTTCAGTGGCATCAAAGAGATAATTTCAAGCATACAGCTATTCTATAAAATAACAGAATAATATGCACATAGGAAGAGAAATAGGTATAGTAATTTCTAATTCTATATTTATTTAACAACCGCAGTAGTGTCACGTGTGTAGTTCCATGGTTCAGTGCAAACACAATCAAAATGACAGATAATTGCGAGTGCGATAAAACATAACGGCTTCCTTTCCTATTCCTGTCTCGGTGTCTTTCTTTACATATCGATGTCAAATTTTTAACAAATTTAACTACTTAGTACAATTCATTTAAGCATTAAATAAAGAAACCTATAGGTCTATTCACAACTAAATAACAGTAGTGTAACTAAATAGTTTATTTTTCTAGAGCCTATTTTGACGTTAGATTAATAGTGAAATATAATCTTCAATACAACATTTTTATTAGACATATGCCTGTTTCTAGACTATAATATTCAAGACGTACTAAACTTTAACGCTTTTATCACAATTGAAAACATTAACTGTTTCAAATTTCCAACAAACAGTTACCGGTATGTATTATCCCACCACGTAGTCCGTCATTACAAACAAACAAACAAACAAAAAAAAAAAACAAAAAAAAAAAAAACAAAAAAAAAAAAAACACACACACACAAACAAACAAATAGCTGCGATTCCTAGTAATTAATACAGCTAACAAAATACACGGTTGCATTTGCATTAAGTGATGATCTAGGAAACTGTGAAGTAATGATAAAAAGAGTCCAAATTACCGTTCAGAAGTTTGAAAACATTAGAATTACTCGGTCACATCAGTAAGAATTAAAGGAATCAAATTAGGCTACTTTTGGAAAGTGAAATTCAGTAAACTTTTAAGCGTGGAACTTTTCAAGCAACAACCCTAAGGAATAATAAATTTTAAAATTTAAAACCAGATTAAACGTTAACAATCTGAAGCGTTTTAGAAACTAGCAGATAATTAGGCCTACATAAGAAACTGATTGTATAAAGTTCAATTAAATTGGTTAGAAATATGATTAAAAAAACGTATAAATTATTCATCTGAACGTTTTCTGAAAGGCTAATTATTACAAACGAAATTCACTGTGAATGCGCCTTTTCTTCCTATTTTATCTCCTTTCCTGTTATCATTTATTACTATAACTCTGTAACGTACATTGACAAACGCGTTGAAAATATTTAAGTTTAAACTCCTTGGAGATGCACGTTTGCTCTGGCAATTCAGCCGTAAGATTAATGTATCAGGCATGTAACCTATTTTCAAGCAGCATCGTCTCCCACAGTAAATAAAGGAAATTCATGTGAAGATAAATGGGGAGGAAAAGAGGAAGATCATTTGAGAAATTAGTTTTCGTTATAAGAGAGGGAGGGCTTAGCTCGCAAGCCATTAGGGAGGATGGATCATCACGACGCCGTTAGACTTGCTGGAAACAGGAATGAAGCCAGCACTGACCACCTCAACACTCATTACGTCAGCAACATTCAACTTGCCAGACAACTCTACACATACACTACTGTCACTCAAAAATTTGTTTTAACAGAGGGGGACCAGGAACCCCTAACTTAGTGCAGAACGTGAGAAACTAGTTGACCAGTGTGATGTGGTCATTACTGCAAACAAGTTTCCATCTCATTTGTCGAAATCCTCAATCTTTGTCGTATATTCATAAAAATTAGGCCTACATCAGCACGAAATATAGAAAATTGTTTCCATAGGAATAAAGAACTCATTACACCCTTGAATTTATAGGTAAAATAACAGCCATACATTGGTTTTTTAACCTTTTCACTGCTACCGACGTATAAATTCGTCGCAGACATAGAATTGTCTGGGACAATTACAGATTAGAGAATTGTGGAGAATTGTCTTATATAAAATGTCAGCATTTTTAACCATAAGTTATGATTGTCATTTGCAGACATTAGCTATTCCATAAAATGTTCCTGAGTGGTTTAAAACTTAGAGCCCACTGATGATTTCATTTGCCGATTATTTATATTAAATGCATAAAATCAGCTCATAAAATAATTGCTAAAAATTTTGTTTAACAATGAGAAACGAAACCTTTGAAAATTAAATTAATAAAGGCTTAAGCGCGATGTTTGTTATTTGTCCAACAAAATAGATATAAGGCGGTTTTTAACACACGACCAAAAATAGATCTAGAACCACAGTATAGTATAACAGTAGCGAAGCTCTATTGACAGATCGTGCGACACTAGCACCCCAAGCGGTCAGCAAGACGGAACTAGCAAACAGCCATTTCCAGCATTGAAAAGATACGAATATATGGCTGTATTTCTTCTTATTTTTAAAATTACCAGAACGAGATTATTACCGGAAAGGCATACTGGTGAACTCACCAAATCATAGACTTTATGGTAATGCAAAGAAGTTGTAGTTTCAAGATCGATGACATTGTATATCTTATAAAGTATCAGACCGGTTTCCGTCCACCATATAAGCTACATCCCTACATCTTCAAGAATTTAATTGACCTACTACTAATATATACTGTACTTACACTGAAAATTCTGACAAATAAGAAAACTTAATAATTTCAATAAGCATGTAGTAGTACTAGTTCAGAAATTAGGGGGGAAAGTAAAGTTCTATAGGCATATAGCACGATAGGCCTATGGTCAGTATCAGATGCAATAGCAAAACACTTTTGTCTTTTTCTTAATTTTGTTAAACACGATAAATTATTAAAAAGTAAAGGATTAAACACGTTATCTGTATTCTCGACAGTTTAATTTTGTTAAATTCAATTATATAGGCCTAACATAACCTCGTGTTAAAACATTTTCAAAATTAGTAGGGTCAGGTGGGGTATTTGTAAAGAGGCCTATATATTTAGAAACCTTTGCATCGTTAGGATTTTCATTTATGATATACATATAAAAATAATTAATTGTATATAGCATTTACAAGCCATTTTCTGCTCCTAAAATTAAAAGAAATAGGAGTAAATACACTAGTATGGATGCAAGCATGATAATCACAAATTTGCAATTTAATTTCACAAATAACTGTTTTTGCTTACCTCTCAGGATCTTTAGGGAACCTGAAGAAAGACAAATCGGGAGAATTCCTTTGGCTGTTGGTGCAATTTTTAGCACCACAAGCATTTCCATAAAATATTGTTGACATTTTACATAAGCAACAATGCATGCATATTGTGTGGATCTTGCTCACCGCTAAGAGCGCTGCCGTCGCGCCGGTTGAAAAAAACTGTATGGAGCTTCGCTACTGTTATACTATACTGTGCTAGAACATTCAACAAAATGTATAAATGATTATCGGATGAAAGAAAGGTGATCACGGTAAACTGTTGAAATCTAGTTTCAACATAAGTTTTAACGGGAAATACATAAAAGAGAATACTGTGGCCTAGAGACTAGGTTTCTCTGAAGGAAACTGATATGTAACGCGGAGCATCAGCAAAATAACCTATGAACAGTTTTTTTTACTGTGATGTTGAATTCGTAAGTTCTTTTGATATTGTGATTTCAATTCTTTTCATCTTCCTACTGAGCTTTATAATTTGATTTTGTGAATATAAAGTCCACCTATGCTCAGTATGTATAAAATTTTTAGACATCTAACCTATTTTAAAAAACATAGGCTAATTTATCCCATGACATTTTACCTTGTTTAAAAGCAGCATAAGCTACTAGTCTATAAATATATAAAATACTTATGTACATATAATACAATAGTATAACCCTATTAAAATTCTTAACACATTTAAAAAATATATTTAAAGTCCTTAAAAATTTTAAGTCTTATAATAAAATGCAGATGTCTTCTTCTTACACGACGCGTTTCGACGTTAATTCGTCATCTTCAGGTCTATAAAAGATATTATAGGCATTAAAATTTCTTGTCTAATAATGCCTAAAGTAAACAGGGAAAGACAATATTGTGTAGAAATTACAACCAGATGTATGAACACTCTTTCTTGTCACTGATGAAGTCAGATATAAATAAATAAGGACGATTTTTAAAACCATTTTACTGAATGAACAATGATTCGAAAGGTTGTATTTATTAAACAATGACTGAATATTTCTAAAAGCAGATCCCGAAGCTGCTAACCTTCTTTGACTTTTCTTCCAATTAGGGATGACAGGGAGTTGATAAGTTTTAGTGTGTTCACAGTACCGTATTTTGCAGTAATTATGTTGATACCTATCATAATGTGGTTAGTACCACATTATAAAACGCTTAGGTTCAGTTTGGTTTAGTAAGAAGGTGGCTTATGATAAATGCAATCCTTGTCAGCGTACGGTATTTACCAATTTACTTTATTTAAATTACAGAACCTTAATCTCAATCCACTTACTGCAACTCACTCAGTCCCAATCGCTTCCGTAAATCAACACTGCAAACTACACCTCTCGTGAAAAATAGTCACTTCGTTATACATTACAATAATCGATGGATAAGTTACATATCCTATGGCGTATGGATGATACGCGATGAAACCAAATGAGTTAACGCCTGCAAGGCTTGACTAGGCAACCTGAAACTCACTCTAACTCAGATGTTTTGAATGGCATGGATTTCATGTGGAATGCTAGAAAATTAGGAACAGTTCCTTAGGTCAACTGTCAGGCGGAAGTGAATCTAACTTACAGGGTGCCGAGGGTGTGGGTTCAAATCCCTCGAACTAAATTACCTAAATTTTTCTGTCAACACATGTGAAAACAAGGATTTTCACGCTGACCCTGAGACTCGAATTCGTCCGCCATCTCGTTCAATCATCAAATTCGTGTCGGTTCTGCGAAGTAAATATGGCGAAAATTTTGCCACTTTTAGTCAAATTGTGATATAAAAGAAAGTGTATCATTTAGGGCAGGCGGGCTGTACTAAAATCTAATTCATTCGTCAAGACAATATCTTCGCCCCCACACAACGAGGCGTAACGAAATATGTGTGATTTTAGGTGTTTTATGAAGAAAATCATGTTTTAAAGTATGAGACCTTCATTTTAACCGGCAACATTCTTGGATCTACATGAATAAATTTCTGGTTTATGTGACTCCTGCGTGAACTTGCTTGTGTATTTACTACTTTTTGCAGTTTTAATAAAATAAGTTCTAAAATAATATTTTCAAGCAGCTTGGAAAGGATATAAAACGGTTTATAATATTATATCTAAGAAAAGTAATACATGAATATCATTATTTGCAGTGATATCATAAAGAAATGTCAATGAGCTAACAAAACACAGGAAGCAGACAGGTATATAGATAAGAAAACTAAGATATACAAATTTGAAAGACTTCTGATTCAATGTTACCGATTTGTTGCTCAATAATACAGTCAATAAGTGGCTTAAAACAATAGAATAAAATCAAAGTCACGATTTAATTTTCAATTCAGGTATTCTTCAGGATATTCTTTATTGCTGGCAATTTTTTAAATGTAAATACTGTATACAAGTCCATTCTTTAGATCATCTTGTTCACAATCTTGATACAAAAATCACAATAACAATTTACAAATAATAAAATGAGGGTAAAATCCCATAGGCGCGGACCCGTTTTTTAGAACCAAGATTCTCTTCGTAAAACACTTAATACCACACAAATTTTGTTAGAGATAGTTGTATGGAGAGGAGAAGTTGTCTTGGCGAATGATTTGGTCCGACCCACCCGCCCTAATTGATACACTTTCTTTTATATCACGATCTAGCGAAAACTTGCTTGTTCTCCACCATCTTTCTGTCCTCGTATTATGAAGAACTCGTGAATAGACGTTGGAGGTGTGACGTCATACCACTAGATGAACTATGATTGTGGGTGAAGAGACTGACAAACCTCGCGGGAGATATAATATGACACATTTTCGAAACCTACAAAAAGTGCATCGTACATTATTCGAAAATGCTATGGCTGCCACCTCCGCTTCGCGCTTAACTATGTGGATAGTGTTATGCATTATTTATGCTATTTGTTGACTACTTAGACTGACAGTTGGTCACCCTGCTTCGCTCAGAAACAAAAAAATCACAGTCCGTGGAAATGTGAATATCGCGTGAACGGGTCCGCGCCATTGGGATTATGCCAAAATGAGATATGAAGTACGGTCACTTCCACGTGAGTTTCTCGGCTATTGCTAAGAACCGTGCAAAATACATTTTACCCATATTAATATCGGGTAACCAGCTAATGTTCTTATGAACTATTGTTAAGGAATTAGTTATTAATTAAAAAATAATAATAATTAAAATTAATAATATTATGAAATAATTTTAATAATTTAATAAAATACAGAAGTTAAGGTTGAAGATTTATGCTTAAGATTGCATCTATCAAATTCAGCGATAAAGATCAGTCAAAGCTGTGGTAATATCTCAACTAGAGCTCTTTAACAAACGAAGATAAGCGGGGAATGATCTCTCAAGCTTAAGCAACCTTCACTTCGATCTCGGAATAAAGAAGAAACTTTGTTCGGCAAAGTGCTTGAAATTATGGGTATGCTAACTTTTTTATTGCCATTTTTTAAAATTCATTATACTCCTTTAGCTACGAGGCCATATCAGGAGTTCGGGGTTTGTGTCTATACAGTAGGGTAGGCCATGGAACTACTGATTGTCATTTGCTGGTGTGTTTATGGAGTAAATTTCAACTGATATTAATTTAGATGGATATGGTACAGGATGAAATGGTGAGGATGATTCATGGTATGTAAATATCCATTCGATGTTCACCTTCACGACTGGGGAAACCATGAAAAAACCCATAACAAACTGACCGGCCATGGGAATTGAACCTGAGACCTCCCGAATGCGAGTCCAATACGTTATCATCTCGGCCAGCTCGCTCGGTATCATTATTGTTACCTTGATCTATCAAGGGCTTGTGATATGACGCAATTCAAAATCTGTAGGCGTCATACAACTTCCCTTTTTAATTTTTATATAAGTTAAAAAGGAATTCAATTCAGTGTGAAACTCAGGTATTTATAGTAGCCCGCTAGCGTATAAATAGAATGTGTTAAGGGTTAATCACTGAACAGACACGCATCAGTAAACCTGTACAACCCCGATGACAGAGGAAGCAGTACAATGGCGTTGTGAAGATGGACTCTATAAATAGTGGCGTCGTTGCTGTAGTACGCTCGCTGATGACGTAAAGTGCGCCGGATGTCCATCGATAGCAGTGCGCGCAACATAAGAATAAAAATTTGAACATAACATATTCCGGCTCCTTACCATTCTCACTCTAAAACTTATTCCTTATCATGTTCCATTTTACTTGCCTGCTAATTCTATATAGCGCTCTAAGCTGATATTTATGCATTAAACAACTACAGTAATAATAATAATAATAATAATAATAATAATAATAATAATAATAATAATAATAATGGTAGTGGTAATGATAAGCAGTAAAAGGTAAAGTGATCCCTATACAGGCCATGGAGGCCCAGAGAGTTCCAGGAGGTTGAGGCTCCCAGATTTTGGACATTCGGCACATTCGGTAAGGTTGTCGGCCTTAAGCACCGGCCGCCTTTACTCCCAGCATTGCTCCTGGTACTCATTTGTTTTAGATGCTGAGTAGTCCCGAGGGCCGTAGTGCCACCAGAAGGATTAGGCCAATTAAAAAATCTCAAGACCTCATCGGGAATCGAACCCGCGATCTACCAGTTTGTAGCGCAGCGCCTCAACCACTACGCTACGGTGTACTCCCAGTAAGTAATAGTAACAGTATTAGTATTAGTAGTAACAAAACATTAACAAAATTATAATTATTCCCTATACAGGCAATAATGTGACATTAACATTCATCAACCTAGAGACTTAGTTTTCACTTTTCATTTTATGATAATAGGACAAATTAAATGAATTAAAGTGGTCATCCCTAACAACCAGAATACTCTATCATATTTCGCCAAATGTATCGTAACGAATCATTATTCTTATAACCAATCTTAACGTTCCTATTGTCATCAATATAGTTCTACTGACCTACTACGTGGTCTCGTAGTTAACGTATGGATCAGCGGACCCGGGTTCATTCCCTTGAGTCTTGGATTTTTCGGAGGTAGGGAGATCTGCGACCGCAGGCGTGGCCTTGTGGTTAGCGTCGCTGGCTACAGATCTGTCTGCCCGGTTTCGATCCACAGTACCCCCTCGGATTTTTCTGAGGTAGGGAGGTCTGGAACGGGGTGTACCCAGCCTCGTGACTCATCCTACGGTAGATGACGCAGCGGTTGGGTGGTAGGCCTAGTCCTTTCAGGGATGTAGCTCCACGGAGTTATTTATGGAGATCTGCACTCAATCTCGTGATCCAAACTGAGGGACTATTTGATTAAGAAGTAGCGGCTCCGGTCAAGGAAGTCATCATTTACGGACGTGGGTTTTGGCATAATGACCACATCTGCCATCCAGGGATGTAGTGCCATGGAGTTAGTTGGTTAATGATCATTACTATTTAATAACATTAATATTAATGTTACTATTTTTAGAATTGTCTGTTTCTACATTTCACTAACTCATTATTATTGTTAGGCTTATTACTGTTATTATTATCTTTATCAATATTATAAGCATCTTCAATAATGAAATGGACAATAAAAGTTGTGTAAACGGATATAATACTTTAAACGTTAAATCATTATATAAATTATTATCTGTGATATCATTGACTATTCAGAGTACAAACGATGCTAAATGGGTCAATACAGTAACAGTTGAAGTTTCTAATCAGCAGATAACAGCAAAGAATGGCAAGCGATACGCTTCAATGGCACGTTTTGCACAATTGAGCGATTATCCCAGATCCAAACAGTTATTTGCAGCCTCAATTCCAATTACAAATATGAATGGCGAAACAACGAATCGTAAACCAGTGACAGAACATGAAAGCAATCTGCATAACATTATCCTATTTCGAAAAGTGATATTTAATATTATGGTAATCTATGTTATAGCTAGATTTTGGATTATATTTTTCAACGTGCAATGTTAAAAATGGTTAAGTTTTGATTGTGCTTTACAGTCAGTACGATATCAGAAATACGTTAAAGAAGACGAAATGTTAACATTATTAAATGACTTTCAGAGTTTAATTTGTATGCTTATATAAGCAACCATCAAGAGAATTCATCAGTGAGGTTTAAGTTTGAAACCAACAAGGTAAATTTCATTGAATAGCTGGTTTCCATAAATGATCGTCATAACACAAGGATAAAAATCCTCACATTTTACACAAAGCACTACTGCTTTATCTTCCATTTCGACTTCAAAGACCGTCTTGATATTAAGCATTTATTCGTCACTAACAGTGAAAAGGTTAACCAGAAAATAGTATTATGACTATTATAGTAATACATAAATCAGTAGGCCAACTGAAGAAACATTCATTTCTATCATAAAAATTCTGTCAGCATTATGCAGCCAAAAATTCTTTATATAGCATATACAAATATACTGTAGGCCTGCATTTTTACTATTTATTTCTTTAATTGGTCCCGGGCAGGAATCGAAACCGTACCCAATACCATTCCATATCTTCCTCTAGACCCCTACCAACCTCGCTGTAATTGTTCGCACATCTAGAAAGTGCTCATCTAGAGTAAATGAGTCCGAGGATGTATCGAAGTCTGATGCTTATTCAACTTAACCAAACTTTAATTGAGGCGTTAACGTATTAGGCCGAAAATCCGGGTTCGATTTCCATCCATGAGGTTTTATTTATAGCCTACGAGGTTACAATAATCTCTTCCCTGTAAAAATATTGAAAACCGAAAAAAAAACAGAATTATAAATCAGAGTTCCAGTTTAATATATATTATATGTACTCATGTGCAATAGAATAATTAAAATAAGTTATGTACATCCCGAATGCAGAGCTGGTTCAATTTCAAATAATGTTAGAAAAGAGAAAGAGGGGGGGGGGAGAGAGAGAGAGAGAGAGAGAAAGGGAAAATGGGAGAGAGAGAGAGAAAGGGAAAATGGGAGAGAGAAATACATAGAGAATTCCGAAGTTAAAAAAATGTAGAGGCAAATAAATGTACAAGCTTATTTTACATGATAATAATGTAGCCTATTTTAGAGATTTAAAATTTTAAAAGATTAATAATGAGCGTCTAAGGTGATTTAAACTGGACGAATAGGATTAATAATATTATTATCAATACTAAGGTATGGGAATTTATAAATAATTTAGCTAGGCGATTTTGAACGTAATTTTGCACAGTGATTTTGACTATTAGTAGTATTATCTTATCTTATTTTATCATTATATTACTATTGTTAGTCCTAAAATGTACAGGTATAAATATGATTCGTTATTGCAATCACGCTAATTTGATTAGATTGTAAAATACTTTAACATGTAATATATTAAACAAATGTTATGTGTAAATTTATTATATACTTATGACCTTACGAAATCTTTCCACGGAGTCCCAAAATTAATGTCATTCGCCTGTTTGTTTTCCCACGCTTCATAGTCTGATTCACAATATTAGTAAGTCTGAATTAAAACGTGACAGAATTTACCAAGGCTTCATTACGTAATAAGTTAATGATGGATAATACTTTCTTCGCAGTTAATTTGACTGCTAGCTAGACCTATAGCTACGGTTAGATTCGGTAGTACATTTAGTAATAAACTCATTAACAATAATTAATTTATGTCCTTATTTAAGTAATACAGAACGAAAACGTAATGCTCATCTATTGAAACCACATGTTACACACAGCCATAATGGACACATATTCAACTGATAACCTAAGTATTAACTAATGCAATTATTTAACCCTACTGTAGCCTAAAGTGACACAGATGTGTAGAATGACTGTAATTGCTTCAGTGTTTATTATATAATTGCAATGAACATACTATATGTGTTTGAGTCGATTTCTGCAATAAATAGTATCTTGCGGGGTCAATTAGATGAATGATTGGTGAGAAGTTGGTTGTTTTTTAGTTTTCGCTTACACCCTGTAGAATACAATGAAACCTCAAAATTACTTGTCACTGCTTATTTATGCTTTCGTCTGTCATCGTGGTGTGATGCCATCTCCAATACCATGTTACAGGTGCCCCGTGTTAAAGGAATTTTTATCCTGGGATTGAATCCGTAAGCCGTTTGATTTTGGACTGAAGGTCCAGGTTCCACTAAGGGATTTTTTATCCTCTTGTTCGGTTAAGAAACGATTAGAATCGACTCATCCGTCTATCAAAATGACTTAAGTGAAAACTAAACTTCGCTGCGCAACATTGAAGAGATCATTTTACTCCGTCTTCTAACAACTGGTAGACTGCAGGATTGTGAAACATTAGTTATCATCAGGGCCCGGATTCTAATGACATGTCATCTTTTAATTGATGCTGCATAGACATTGCCTACTTGTACATAAATCCTAATCATGGTTTTTAGATTAAAGAAATGCATTTTTATTAGGTAATTTTTTGTCATTTTATTCAATTTTATATTTTTAGGGCATTTATTTCGATTTTAGGTCAATATTTTGCCATTTTCGTGTAATTTCCTTGCTTATTTAGTCATTTTCATGTATTTACATTGAGTGTATTAAGTTTTTTTTCGTCGCTAGCGGCGCTGTCTTTGAAGTGTTGTTTGTTTAATGCAAGAAGGGAAAATTCGGCGTTAAAGTGTCTCAGTCGGAAGAGAGTATAAAAAAAATGTATTATATTAATCTTGATATTAGATTGACTTGGCACCACAGTCTGCCACCTGCTTGGATTTGAGAGTGCAAACTACTGTTTACCCTCAATAAATAACAATATAATCCGGCAGTCCTCAAAAGGATGTGCCGAATTTTGACTCACCAGTGCCTCACTCCCAGTATAAATTTCCGTGAGAAAAGAACCTTCACAACATTACAGTTATTTACAGTTTTTACAGTACAAACTAGTCTATAACTTTGTGTGTACAACAATAATTTTTTATAAATAAAATATCAGTTTTTAGGTGATTTTTTATAATTATTAAGTCATTTTCTTTAAAATATAGGGTCATTTCATAGGTCATTTTTCAATCAATTTTAGGTCATCAGAATCCGGGCCCTGGTTATCATGTAGACTCCCAGGATCTTTTTGATGGTTTTCGTGAGCGGAACCACTTCTTTTATAATAGCTATTCTACTCTTTTCACAACTCTGGGTGTATCCCGTTACAGATCTCCGTAGATTAGGAAACTCTGAGGAGGAACTAGGGATGTAAGCAACGCTATTATATCATGAAGGCAGTCTGTCAAAAGCATTACCTTATCTCTCGAAATCCAACCGCTCCACGTTGGATAAAGAGCTACCTATATTACAGTACAATGAAACTACTGCTGAGACTATAAGAGTACTCCTTCTCTCCAGCTAAGTTTGTTCTCTGCATGACTTCTGCTTAAGAGGGGTAGTGGGTGAAACTTCTATTTTCTACATTTCTAAAGCTACGTACTTCGTTTTTCTTACACATACTTATAGTTTAGTAGATAATTTCGTGAAAAAGTTTCGATTGTATATGCTCTTTAGTTTTTGAGTTATTAAAAAACTTCAAAATGAAACTTGTCACACAGTTTTTTCTGTAGAATGTCTCTATCCTTTTAATAGGACCAATGGCATATTTAGAAAAATATCACGCATTCGTTTTCTTGTAGCTTTACTGTAAATGAAGGAAAAAAATAATACTGAATGCATTAAAAAAATAAGAAAAATGCACGCTCATTACCCATATTTTATTTTTTTAATCTAAAAACTATCGACAAAAATCATGCGCTATTTCAGAGCTTGCGTTAAATTTGTATTACCCATTTAGTTTTGAAGACGTAAAAATACAGTAAAAATAATAATATGGGAAAATGACTTTTGCATGAAAATTAAATGAAAGATGTGTACATACAGCCTCATTAGAAGTACCCAGCCTTACAAATAATGATTTTTTTACAAATTAAATCAACTTGAATATTATCTTCAGAAGGCAGTTTAATTTTCTAAAAAAAATCTTATTTTTTCATCACTAACATTCAAACATTTAACGAGTTTAGCCTTTTAAACAAGTGAAACTTAGCCAACACTTTAAGGTACATAGAATTTTTTAAATAAAAAATAATGCTAATATTTACTAAAAAAGGCTAATATCTCACCCACTACCCCATAGAAAAAAATCATCGCTAAAGACAAGGCATAAGCTAATAGGTGTATATTGCCTCTACTGTATTCCTATGAACAGAGAACTTGAACTCAAGATTTTTTCAGTCGTTCTTACTGGTTTATATTGCGTGGGTGTGTGGCTTAACTAGTTATGAAATTAATCTTGGTATGTACGAAGCAGTTTAATGATAAGCTACTAAAATTAGGTAGCTTGTTGGAATGTAATTTGTGTTAATGGAAATTACAATAATCTTGTGTGTTTCATTTCATCAGTGCTGTAGAGTTTTGTAATATTTCTGCAGTGGGTTCGTGATCTTAATACATGACTGCTGTTAATTGTACTGTCTCGTCCTCGATACAACGCCGCTGGTTTTGCACGGCATATCACACTGATTCAGTGATAACTTCCAAGAGATGGGCTATTCACGACTACTCAAGACTTGACGTATGAACGAATATCATTGACAGAGATGGTGGCTTTTTGGCAATAAAGCTAGGGTCGGTTACACACGTAACGTACAGGAAAAAAACCTCTGCGCAGGGACTCGACAAAGAAAATTTGTACTTTGAATTTAAATGAGCACTTCCACCTCGAGTTTCTTTGTCTCTTATGTCACAATCGATCACCCATTAATTATTTCGGCAGATTTTTTAAATTGGGTACCAAAGTGATCAGGCTTCTGGTGTCAAGAAAACGGTATAATACGTACATATTTCCAACGTATATAAATCTGGGATTTGGAAAAGAAACAAAATACCTCCGGAATCTGTGCAATTTCATAAGTTCGAATATCTGATCTCAGGGTTTTAATTACAGTATTTGTCTCGGCTGTGAAGTGATGAGCACATCAGGAGATGATAGGCCTACACGCACTCTTGTTGAATTAATTTTATTTCACACGCAATAAAATTACAAACTGTTGGTATCACTTATATATAACTATGAACGGATACGTTCTCTCTCTCTCTCTCTCTCTCTCTCTCTCTCTCTCTCTCTCTCTCTCTCTCTCTCTCTCTCTCAGTCTAGTCAGTATCTTCAGTCTATGGCTCCAGTAATATAAAAGTACTATGACAGTTAAAAGTAAAAATAAATCGTTAGTCCCTCGTTGTATTCAATTCCAGGGTATGCATTTCGGCATATAGGCATATAGGTTATGCCATCATCAACCCTTATGTTCCAGATACCATCAGCTAATTTTAGTTTTTAAGCACTTTACGTTGTATATACATACATAATTTTTTACTACCGAGTACCGACTAGGTACGAAAACTAATGTATTATATAATGCAATAAGTTTTACGTAAGGCAAAATTTTGTTAAGTAAGGCATTTTTTTTATGTACAAGGGTATACGGTTGTGTGTGAAAACAATACTATTGATTTTGTTTCGTTTATTTATTTTTTCTAAGTCCTCAAGATCAGGGGGTTTCAATCCCAAAAGTGCCTGAGGCCCTTCTATTATCCCTTAAAATTATACAGAGCAGCCCATTAACACTCATGTAAATAAACTGCATGTTTCTAAAAATCTATTCTGTCTTTCATTATAGGCTACCGAGGTTAGATTTCATTTGAATGGTTGATATGACTTGAACAAACGTTCACAGGAGAACGAGTGAGATCGCTCTATGTCAGGTGATATTTCGAGTGTTAATGTTGTGATGCAAGTGAATTATTGAGGTTAAGAGTGCCATCGAGTGGGAACAGAGAGCAAGTAAATACAAAATGGCGTTAGTGGCCCTTATTGTTTGTCTGTTTAACCTCATGCACGAGGTTAATGGAGATGATAGCCGTGTCAAGTACCTGTCCACGCAGAGAGGAAGTCATCGAGTGCATGTAGGGCCTACACACCATAGGTTTGCAACCACGCTGCATTCTTATGAACAGCAAGTTCTTGATATGGGCTTACTTTTAAGTCCAAATAAAAATATGACTTACATGAATGGAACATCTTAACATCTTAAAATAATTATAAAAAATATGTAAATTGAGACATGCATGTCCTGTACTACGAGTGGAAATACTGCGTACAGTAGGTTTACGGGATTCTAAGGAGAAACGTATGTAATAAAGGCCAATAGGAAGTGATAGAAAAGATGAGAAGCAATTTTAGGGGGAATTTAACGAGAGCAATTGGCTCGTTAGAAGTAATGAGTAGATTCCAGGGCCACAGTCGCAACAGAAAAGATAGAAATGAAATATCTTAAATCCCAATAATCAGATCTGTACCAACAAAATCACTAAAAAATCTGTTAATATTGACCGTTTAAAAATGTTTAAGTAGGGTTGTTAACTATGGTTTTTTTAAAATTGTGACCTTTAAATGGTGTCACGTGACGTTTAAATAGTGGCGAGCTAGGAAGTGTGGTCATTTAAATACCTGCTTTTTTACTTTTGTCTTCATATTTAGGCCTATCTTGTATTACCAAAATAAAAGATATAATTATAATAAAATAACATCTAGCAAGTGAGATGTTTCAGTACGTTGGCATGCATTTAGGCCTATATACAAAAACAACTAGTGGAGTATTTTTTGATGCTTTATAATAACATAAAATAAAACATAGAAATTAATAAACATACAAATTCGATAAAAAATCATCTACACCTTGGCTTAGATGGCGGGCAGTTAGTAGCAAATATGACCCATGTAAAAATAAAAAAGGTAGTTACACGGAAAGACTGTATAATGTATAATGTATTTTGTGGAAATGGCTTGTTTTTTTCAACGTTGTCTTCACACTGCCATATTTCGAGCCAAGAAATCAATTTTATTATACTTAAACATCAGGAACTAGGAAAAATTACCAGGCAGGTGTTATTTAGACACTTCTAGCAAAGCTATTTCTGAAGTTAGAAGTAATACGGGTTATTTTCTTATAAACTCATGCTTATAATCTATCACAACGCTCAGACCTAAAGCATAAATGTATACTTCCGCTGTATAGACAACTGCTAGTTTCTTCTGCCCAAGATACATTTTATAGAATTTTCGATAAGTGTCGTACCGATATTACAATGATATTTATATTAATAAAATGCTCAATAAAACTTCAAATCTACTGGTAAATGGACTTTTATGAAATAACATATACATACAGAGTTGCCAGATCAGAAACGTAGAAAAGCCGTACCATTACCCGAAAATAGTCGTATACTAGTTAAAACTGTCGTATGCTTTGTGATTTTTCAGTATAATGAACGTAATAATAATAATAATGATAATAAATTATTATTATCATTAATAATCGGTATTATGTACCATATATATGTCATGTAATTGTTAATATATCATCTTATTTGTAAATGATTAGGCGTGTTTCATTATCTTTCGATGTGCTAAATTTGATAAAATACAATAAAATTAAATAAACAGTGATTGTCACAGTGTTGTAATTATTGCAAAAGGCACAGGACTGCTTTCCAATCATATTGATATTAGAAACATGCTTACAACAAAAACCATGAGAAAACAAAAATCTGGATACATATCAAAATTTAAAATTTGTCAGCAGAATGACTTAAAAACATATAAAACGCTATGCTAAAAATAGTCGTATAAATAGGCGTACGACCCATGCTTGCGTCGTACGTCGTACGAATCTATGAAATAGTCGTATGTGTACAACTATAATCGTACGTATGGCAATACATACTGTACAAGTCCAGTATACCGTCGGGTTTTAGGCTAAGGTAAACGAAAAGAGAAAAAGAATTGTGAAAGTCGAGTATTCAAATGTGTAGATTTATATAAGCAAAAATCCAGCTAAATCATCAGTGGGTTTTAAGTTTCAAATCAATGGAAAACATTTCAGTAGAATAACTGGTTTGTGTGAATGACACTCGTAAAATTTTGGTAAATGTCCTCTTATTTTAAAGTAAAATATTAGTCTATTAATCAAAAACTTTTGCTTTTATGCAGTTTTTTAGGTGACGCGTAACATGAAAAGGTTAAAATCGGTAAAGGAAAATAAAATGTTTTTACTGTATTATTATTAATAGGCTACTATTATTAATTTATTACTCTATTATAATATATTAAATTATTATTATTATTATTATTATTATTATTATTATTATTATTATTATTATCAGAATCACTATTAGGATTTCAAAAACAGTAGGCCCTACATGAGATTAAAGGGAAAACCCTGTAGGAAAGCGTAGACATAGAGGATAACGCCATTAGCGATCTTATGGAACCGGAATGAGACGAGCAGCTTGGACAGCAGTAAATAGGAATTTGAAAAGATGGAAAATATTTGTTCGTTACTACTGAGTGTGATTCATTGCACACAGTTTTCAGAATATTAAATAAATTCTTTATTAATGAAAAAATCATTTATTTTTCTGAAAATAACTAATTTTAACTGTTACTTTACATCAATATTGAAGAGCTAGGTTTAAAAAATCGATGCAAATAATTTCATTGTTCACGTACATTAATCAGAAAAGTGACTGTTTACGGGTTTACGTCATAATTATCTACAAAACTGACTAAATATAGGCCACCGCATCCGCTATTATCAAAGGAAACCATAAAAGTACGACTTCTGTGAAATTCAATGCGTAGGGTCTATTCTTTATTCTCTCACTAATGAAAACTAAATTAAACTACAATAGAAAATCCTTCATTAAAAGAATAAAGGGTAGAATGTAAGTATGTAGGCTTTCACTTCAATAAAGAGTAGATTTAGATAACTGCAATGTGTTGTGTATGATTTTTCTGTTTTTCATAAAGTACGAGTACATAAATCCCATATTTATAGGTCAACAACAAAATAACATTGTTACAAACAAACTAACTCCCATTGGAGTCCTAAAAGTAGAAGAAGAAAAAAAGGAGACCAAACGGAGAAGAATTGCGGATGAAAGCGGTGGTAGAGGACATATTAGGACCACTGCGATTTAGAGTTTCTGTCCCAGAATGTAATAAGTTAGTAATACTAATAAATTAAGACAAAGAATTCATACGAGAAATAATATTTATGTTGAAATATCAATGTAAATACACGCCTATAGTATTTATGTGAAGGCTTTATTTGGTTGTAAGGGGTGATTTTGTTATTAAAACGGTTCTGAAATGTGTAATTCATGAGTAGACCTGGGATTTTAGGCTCTAAAAATATTAGTTTTAGACACCTAAAATAGGCTATTAAAACAAGTAAATAGGCTTTTAAAAGAGAAAACAGGGACTTAAAATATGCTTTAAAAATGTGTAAATAGGCAGAAAATAGACTTTAAAATAGTACAATATGCTCTTAAACTGTAACGTGATCTTTTTTTACTGAAACATGGTATACCTATTCTTAACAAAAATAATTGTAAAATTAAGACAGAATTAAAAATACATTTATTAAAAACAGTTTTGGATTATATGAAAAATTGACACAGTATGTCCCTTCTTACTATATACCTGCTACTTATTGTTTTGAACTAATCCTCCCCCGTCAGTCAGCATTCCTTTGGCGACAATTGTTTGGGAAAAACAAGTTTCTGTGAAAAACCCACCCTCTGCTGTTCTGCCCTTCATGCAGGGATGTCCATTAAATGACGTAAAAGTTACAAGTTGAATTTTATTTTAAATGTACAAAATAGGCATTTTAGGCACTAAAATAGTAAAAATAGGCTCTAAAGGTTCAAATAGGCATTTTAGGGCACTATAAAACTCTGTAAATATAAGTGATATATCATAAAATGTCAACATATTTAAAAATTTTCATGTTATTTCATAAGGAACAAAATAGGCATTTGGCTTAAAATTCCAGGTCTATTCATGAGAAAATAACTTCACAGTTGATTACAATCGATTTTTTAGCACTGCTGCAATAATATATTTTTTGCACTCCTTAGCTAGTAAGTGTTTCTTACGAAAGTTGTTTACATGGCTCGTAACTTGACATTACCACACGCAATCTTGTTGCTAGGGGCGACGGGCGGAAAGTGAATTGTTGCTAGGGGCGACGGGCGGAAAGTTACTTTACCGCCCGCAAATGCTTATTTGCGAGCAGAAATGACCAAGGCCTCCCCGCTTTATAAATATTCGGTTGCCATAAACAATAACAAATGCGAATCCCTTTCTGAAATAAGCACCATTCTTCAAGTCTGTATTTACATAATATTTTCAGGTAATATCACAATTAATATAATTAAATTGATATAAGTAACCGTCGTGCAAAAAATAGCATGCAACACACGGACCGTAAAGGCATTTACGGGTCTCGAAAACTTAAAAACCCGAGGCGCAGCCGAGGGTTTTCAATCTGTTTCCTCGACCCGTAAACGTGCCTTTCCGCCCTTGTGTCGCAATATACTATTTTTGTTGGACCATACTTATTACGTGAAACGTAATGGTATCAAAATTATATCCATAACGATACAGATTTCCATTATGACATCGGTGTGATATCCATAATTATCGAACACGGAACGATCTTGAGATCTTGAGAGTATCAGCTTAAAACTGCTTAATAAATAGCCTGCGTTTAAAATAAAATCAATTCTCTTAATTTTAATATCATACAAAAATAAATTCTTTTCGTCTTGTCAGAATCCCTTGGTTTCAAAAAAACGAGCAAAAGGAAGCTTCGATTAGACAAATGCCGTAAGCTTCCATCTGTCGAAGAAGACAAGAACTACAACAACCAGTAGCCAGCCGATGCGAATGACAAAATTTAAACGTTTGGACTAATTTATTATGGTCGAACAAAAACCGCCGCATGCAACTTCCTTATAATGGCTATTAAGATACTCGCTTTACTCGTTTCGTAAACATATGTGTATTTTAATAAATACTTTTATAGGCTTGTTGCATACTGTATTATTTTTCAACCATACTAGGCTATAAACGTACTATACTATAATACGCTTGTTATGTATGTCGTAACAGTATCTTAATGACATCAATTAAAGTACTATTTTCATTAAAACACTGGTGTGGTATCGATAATAATTGAATCGGTCATTTAAGAAAGGGCTCAATGACACTTTTTTCCAAAGTGGATGTTATGAGGTAAATGGATTCACCAGGGGTAGATGCATGATTCTTTTAAAGAAAGACTCAATTCCACCTACTAAAGTTAGTTCTACAGCAGCTTGAATATACCATTCAGTTTAGAAATGCCTCAACTCCAGGAATGGAGTCCTTGCAATACTGAACCTTTCTGATACCTAGCAGTGAATGTAAGACTTATGGTCATTGTTCCTTGATTTTGGTTTAATCAAGAGATGTATCTATAAGCTAGATAGCATTCTTTCTATCAGGGAATATGTACAAATCATTGTCAACTCAGCAAAACAAGGAAAATTTACAGTTTTATTGGTATTGGCTGATGACTTTCTACAAGTCTCAACATAGTGGCAAAATTATTGCAAAAGACTGAAACCTAAGTTTTTTAATGAATGTCAGTATGATTCAATGAACTCAGTACAAATTTGTGCTTCAACATACATTAGGGATATATATCAGCCACACCTCAGATGTGAAATATCTGCAATATCAATTGTGAAACTTCCTAAAAAGTGTGCTTATGAAAATAATGTTCCCATTTACACCAAGCAACATTTGTCAAAACTAATGTGTTATAACGTATACCAGAAGAACATAAGCATTTCTATGTAGATATGTAGATTTTACACTTACTGAATGTTTTCATTGATGTAGGACTGTATTTAGTATTCAAGATATTAAGTTTTTCATACATCATATTTTAATGCTACATAAATCAATCATAATAGTTGATTTTATTTTAAAAGTGTGTTTTTGCACAATTTCAATGTTAAGTTTGAGAGATATACTTTTGAAAGGGCTCAATTCCATTACTTTCAATTACTATAATGCATCATGTAAGCACACTGTATTTCCATTTCAGATGTAGAGATCTTAAAAGCACCTATTATAAGACATTGCATATGCAAGAATTTACTAACTGTCAATGTTTCTGTAAATAAACAGTTTTTTCTTTCTCCTGAAAAATGATCTTTTCTGTCATTAAGCCCTTTCTTAAATGACCGATTCAATTATAGAATACGGAACGACCATGAAATCTAGAGAACAGCAAATGAAACTCTGTAGTAAGCAGTCTGTATTTAAAACAAAATCAATTCTGTTTGTGTTAATTTTTAATATTAGCCTATACTAAATTGAGTTTATTCGTCTCGTAAAAATCCGTTTGTTTCTAGAAAATGGCCAAGAACAAGCTTCGAGTGACCATACGCCAACAGCTGCCATCTATCGCAGAAGATAAAAAAAAACTATGAGAACTTGCTAACAGCTGATTGCCCCGGTTAGCCGATTTTTTTTTTTTATGAATCCAAAAATCTCAAACTTAAATATTTAATTACGATCGAACAAATACAGTCGTATGCAAGTTGCTGATCATGGTAATTAAGATACTGGTATCGCATCTTATCTGGTATCGCATTATAGGCTCCATGCATAGGTCCCATATGTTATAATGTGTTACCTGATAGCTAGACTTCGGATTTTTAGGTCGCTAAAAATGCTGTTTTAGGTACCTAAAATAGGCTCTAAAAATTGGAAAATAGGTTCTAAACATCGTAAAATAGTCTCTTATAAAATCGTTAAGTTGTCAATTTTCTGAAATATCTCAATTGCAATGCAGAATATTATATTTATCGAAGTCACCATTAATCAATAATCATGATAATACACAGATATAGGCCTATGGTATAAAGAATTATATAGATCTTTTACTAGGCTCTGTATTACTACCATAACAGTGAAAACCTAATCCCTCCGCCCAGAAGCTATGCACGTTAGCATATTCAACCCCTTGTATCCTTCAGTGATTCAGATAACTATGTTTTTTTTTTTTTTGTTACTGGATGTGGGAGTCTGGAGGAAAACACTACATTTTCTTAGGAATTCCAGGGAATTTTTCTACGGAAGATGAAATATTCCTTACTATTTAACCAAATCACAAATGTGTCTTGTATTGCACATTCCGAGCTAAAAATTTAGTACGAACTGAAAATAAATGCTAGAATTTATAACAAAAACGTAACTCATTTTGAACTTTAGAGGAAAACAAGCAAAAAGGCAATATTAGGCTCTAACGTAAAAATAGGCTGTTTTAGGTCCTATAAACGTATCAGTTTTAGGCATAGTCACTTATGAAACATGCATATACAAGTTTCCGTCTATATATCATTTAAAGATTAAAATAGGTTTTTACCTAAAATCCGAAGTCTACTGATAGCATAAAAAACTGCAAAAAAGAGGTTTTCAAACATACTCTACAAATGGTCAATAAGAAATCCCTTCTATGCCATTAAAGAATTTTCTAACTTAGAACTGCCTGTAAATAAGTTGTAATTTTCTTGTTTCTGTTTAATTTGTAAACTTTAAATGCCTGTATTTGTGCCTAAAGACTGTAATACATATAAAATGTGCCATTTTTACTTCGTGAGTCTTGTGTTATTTTAAAATGTTGCTTGATTTCAAATTAGGACATCGTAGCGGAAGTTTGGACGCCACAAGTCTCTGGGTAGACAGACGCCTCTTATGTACGCAGGCTTCCACTATGAGCCCCATCATTTACACGAGATAGGCTGGTAACCCCATTCCGATAGGATATAGCCTACTACGCTGACTACTTTTCTCGAGTATTCGCAGTATTTTGTTTAGTGACGGCGCCAAAAGGTCAGAGTTTCCAGCGGATGCTACTATACAGTAGTACTTCCTATAGGAAACTGCAGACTGCGTCACTGCAGAATCTATTTAAGCTAAGTGACACAAATGTCCCGAAACGAATGGCGTCACTTGATTACATTCTTCCGCTATGAATGAGAATCAATGTTTATCTCTCTGCTAATTATTATTAAATGAATGATGTCACATGCTCTTATAGCTAACTAGTAAGATGACATTTCTAATTATACGAACTTTGCCATCGTGCTGTCTTTTAAATGATAAGGAAGTATTATATTTATATAAAAATTTAATCATTCGATTTTATTAATTTTCATTTTTAATTTTCTTTCCCTGAGTTTTACACTCTCTATATAGGTAAATATATGCGACTCACGCCGACAGGGCTTTACCGGACCGCGACCCGTCCGAAAAGAGTTTCTATGGATAACTTTTTTTTTTAACCAGACAAGGACATAGAAGGCTTCCCCGGATGAGTGATCAACTCGTCGCTCGTGCCAACTCCCAGACAACACGAACACATAGAACAATACACACCAGTTAAACACACACTCATTCCGAACAAGGCGAGAATGGACGAAGGTGACAATGACGGCCACACGATATCCGGGGACCAGGAGGCCCTAAAGTTTCTCGACATTCGTCTCCAAAATGAGGAAAAACCCCGGAAAGCTCCACCTAGGAAACGTAGGAATCGAACCTTGTCATCTACTTTCGATTAATGCAGTAGATATTGTTTTTGTTAACTAGCCATCGCATTCTCGCGTTCTTTATTGGAACACAATTTAAAGGAATAACATTACAAACAAGAATCAACAGACTACTGCGGAAAGCTTATAAGTTAGCAATTACTGAATGAATGAAATATACCTGTTGGAAATTGCATACAGTTAGTTATCCAGACTTTGTTGTAGCATGCGTGTGTGTCATTATGTGCACTTCTATAAATTAGGTTTTATATAAGAGTAAACAAATGTGCTGGTCATTTTACTCCTGTATTCGGAAAACGATAGAACACAGCATAGGATGTGTCTATATACATAAATGTAGACTCATCAATAAGAAGCGAGTAAGTTTATTAATACAATAAATAGGCCTGAAAAGGGCTCTAACACATATCTATACTATAAATAATGAAGTAGATACAGGAGTCATTTGTAGGATTGTAGTACATTGTAATAAATAACCATATACCAACCAACCAATCATTTGGAGGAAGTAACAATTTAGACATTGAATGTACTGGTCATGTGAATCTTGGAAAATAGGCCTAATGCTTTGATAAATAATAAAATAGTAGTAATAATAATAACAACAATAATAATAATGTTAATAATAAATTAATAATAATGATAATAATAAAATAATAATGTACTCAGTATTTATAAGCAAAGCCCACACCAACATGTGATACTGCTAAATATAGGAAAAAATAATAAAAAAAGCATAAAATGGTGATTTTGTATATTTATAACAGCAGCTAAGCCTTACAATAGACTATACTATTAAGATCTTGGCTATTTCGCTTAAGAGTTGTGGTTTACTAAACTTGGGGAAAAGAAACGTTTTATAGATCTTTCATGACAATTTTATCAATCGTTACTTTGAATATTAAAAAGCAAGGCTTTTTTTCTCAAAGGATAACCTATTAGAGCAATAGAATCCCATAGTGGCTTGCATTCGATAGATAATAATCGCAACATTAGCCTTCCGATTTCTGGAAATCCTGTTTGCCCTATCTAGCATTCATAACTGACGATAACTGATAAACTGATTCTAACTGGTCAACTATAAATTCATGAAATCAGATGTCATTTGCTACAGTTGATGGTAACTCTATCAGAAGAACAGAGGCAAGCCTAACCAACTGAAAACACTGATTGCACTGTATTAAAATATAGGTTAGAGAATCGGTGCATAAAAATCTGAACATTGCTCCTTGTAAAATATTTGGTTTTCAAATTTCAAAATGATTCCCCTTTTCGCAGAAATTAAAACAAAGTAGTATAAAACTTGAAGGTTAATAAAAATCATGCACGGGCATAGATATTCATACATCCGTTATGCATCACAATGGGTTATTTAGGCAAAGGTTTAAACGTAATTTCCTACTCTTTTTTGGTTCAGTAATAGTATTCATTTATTATCAGGGAGAAGAAATTGTAACAAATTTGAATTCCTGTTTTCGGTAAACAGTAAAATATTTGAAATTCAATCTCACATCCACTAAAAAGAAAAGCTCTTAATCGATTTTAATTAAGACATTATACATGAAGATCAATTAAAACAATAAAAATCACATAGAAATAATATCAGACCACCACAGGGCTTAAGAAACGATGTATCGTTATTTTAGATTTATTTGTGAAGTAGGCCTATCTATGTTCATATGCTTTTATATTTTTGTTATATTTTGCATGAGGCAATTTTCCGATGGCATTTTTCTAGTCAGCTGCAATTTTCTATCGTCCACTTCATAGAGAATAATGCGGTCATTACAGAAGGACAACATTGTGGCATTATAAGTTCGATATGTCTGGAAATGCGACAATATTTATGAAGTACAGAGTATCGCGGAAAATACAAAATGACGCGTCTACTCTATACTGTGTCAAGGTAAGTACAATGTTCGATAAAATTACTGTAATTGCAAAATTGCGTAGGTAGGAAGATATGGATTTACTTACGAGTTTTCTAGCCGGATATTTTAAGTTATTTTTCTTGAATTCCTTAAGGCTTAAGGCAATTAAACAATGGTTCTTAGTCCGGAGATTCTTCCAGGGAAGAACATTACCTGGGTTTGGTTTTAAGAGGAAAATATCATAAACAAAAAAGGACGAGAAGAGGGCTAAAATGAGATAAAATGGGGACAAAAAATAATTCTCCTTCGCCTATTGAATGTAATAATTAAAATAACCTAGTTGTTATCTCTATACTTAATGGGAATCATACCAGTTCCATATGCAAAAGGAAGAAGAAAGCTGTACTTCAAATCGTAAGCACTTTTGAGTATTTAGCAGTAAGTTGTTAGCGAGAAATGCATATTCATAGACATATGAGCACTGGCTCCAGAAAAGTAAAATTCCATAATAATGTTATTTCTATTGGTCATTGGAACCAAGGTTAAGGGTAAATGACAAAACGCAAGATAGAATAAAAGAGTATCAGACGAAGGAGAAAAGGTTATTATATACTTAACGGTATAAAAAAATATAAATATCCCCCAAAATACCAATATTATCAAATGGAGATAACATTTCACACATTTGTTTCTTTCAGAAGAGTTCTAGTTTGTACTAAAAAAATGTGAGCATCTAAAAATCATAATGCTGAATATTACGCTTAAACGAAGCAGACCTTGTTCATTAACTGGCAAGTGCCATTTCCCATACAGATGACGAAGCAAGCTTGTTGAGCCGGGTTGGTTACATAAACTCCACAGGGAAGAGCTAAGGTGCTGTTCAGAAAGTGAAAGTATTCTCGCCTGGATGTCAAGGTTGATAAATGCAGGTCAACACCATCTCTATGGAAAGTAGGATACTGCCAAATTTGTGAGTACCAGAGTGGGCACACTCTATCCGTATTCCACACAAGGCCTTCTGGTTATGTCACACTCCTTTAACAACTGCCAATAATATGCTGGCGCCGTGAATTTAAGTCCTTATTAAAACATTCGTATCCAATGTACAGATATAGTCTCAATAAATAGCACTTGCTCTAGGCATATGCTTCAAGAATAATATTAATTAGTTTATGTTTGTTTACTTTATTGAATACAGTATCACAATTAAAGCTTATTTGCCTAAAATTAATTTATTTTGAGAATATTATGTAGGTAAATCGGCTGACCTGGTACAATTACATGCAAATATGTTATGGAAATAATTATTGACTACATTAAATATTTGTCATCGACTACCTACCAACGAATACTCATTAACATTATTATGCAAAATAATATATTGAGTAGTGTGGAGAGTTAGTTTTTATAAACAGCTAGTCCCAAACTCGACTAGCATTTTGTGTATCCAACTCTTTTCGTGTGTGAAAGGGATTGATACAACGTTTAAGATAGTCCAACTCATCCCATGTGTAACACGACACGTTCAGCACAAGATATATAGTTCTTTCCCAGTTCACGCAGATATTGGACTGCGGAATTATTTTTCAGACTGCCATATTTAAAAATTCATATTGATAAACCCTTTCTTCAACAGCTGGTTGAATAATAATAATATGGTGTTATTAATGTTGAATTTATTTAATATTGAAATTTTGTAACTTATTAATTCAATATTTCCATATTATTAACTTACATTACGGTGTTATTGCATATAAAATAGTCAACAAGTGGTATTTATAGTACAATCAAAATTTATTAGAATTTTGTAATGTGAAGTACTGAATGGGCTTATTTATAAGGTGACACAATTAGAAAGTTTTATGCCTTAGGGGAAAAGAATCTATGTCAGTGGATTTCATTCTATGGGATCAAGGTCTGCTGGTGTGTGAATATGATTAGTGATTACCATAGCAGACTTCAGAAATGGAAAAATTTTAATGGTAGAGTAGACTCCACATGGCTACTCCCTAATGGTAGTTGTTTTAGGACATCCAATGTAATATAACCACCCAGGGAACGAACCCTGGACACTAAATAGGAAAAAAAAGCATGTTATAAATTTAGCCGGATGTAGAATGATCTAAGGAGAGTACCACACAAATTCTTTACAATATTATGATTTATATTGGTATTTTTTTTTAAATTTTAGGTAGACGTATCCTAACCGTTTTCTCCAGAGTTCAGATGGTTTCTTTTATTATTCTGTTAAATAAAAGCTGTCAAGTGTTACATGAAGTTTTCGTGGTATCACTATCGTACATTCTTTCAAAATATTGCCAAAACTTCAATAAGTCAAACTTTAGACACGTTTTACTCCAGAAAAAATGCTAACTTGAACAACAAATAAAATATAAAGGGATTACGGACATTGCACTGTTAATTATGGGACATTCATTCCAAGGCGATAGTTGAATTTGATGGATAAATAATATGTACGAGGGTGTAAAAAAATAGAAATTGTGATGACAAAGATATTGGTGGTGACTTTTAAGTCCTTTTGATTCCACGGAAATGTTGCTATGTCCAATCTCCTATAGCCCTATTTTAAAACTGAATATGCCTATACAACAAATTATCGAAAAATCGCCCGGGCAAGATTGATACATTCCAAGCTTTTGGTAATGCGTACTATAGACATTTTTGGGACACCGAACTTCACTAATGTATTAACTATAATCTGACCATTCTAAGAAGGAAACCTGAAGTAAACAAAAACCTGTCTCACTCTAGCACATTACTCGTATGGCTTAAGAGTGACAGAGACATACTGGTTTTTGTTTACTTCAGGTTTCCTTCTTAGCTCGTCTCAAGTATAGGGATGGGTCCTCGATACTTTCGATGCCTCGATACTCTCGATACTTGCATGGTATCGGCATCGAACGATACTTCAGAAAACTCGCTCGATACTTTTTCGATACTTTCGTAACTCTGCAATTCTGCAATTAAGTGAAAATGCTAGTATTTTTTAACAAAAACTTGTAAGTGGACTGTTTAAAAAACTAATTTTAGTTTTAATGTAGAGTTTAAAATAATTATAGGCTACTGATCATATTAATTTTTGTCTCATTAAATATGCATACTTAATTAATTTAGTTGGTATTACACAATTCTCTCAAATTTCAATTTTTAATGTACCTATTTATTGAAACTGGAAATGTTGAAGGTATCGAGTATCGAAGTATCGAGTATCGAAGAAAAAATCATGTATCGGTATCGAGTATCGAGAAAATCTGGTATCGACCCATCCCTAGTATTAACCATAGATTTTGGTTATATGTTTGACTGTAACAAAACAGAGATTAAATAAATTTTTACTGCTACGGGAAAAATCACAGTTGACGTAAAATTTACAACAAAATGAAAATGTTACAAGTTTTCCAAGGGGAAAGGTATAGAAACCCGGTCGTCTTCTGCAACCCAGGCGAAACTAACCCGCCCAAAGCTTTGTTGTTTATGCTTGGATTCTGTAAGGGATTTTCGTCCTTCGTGCGGCACGGTATCACTCTTTCTTGCTAAGCATTTACGACCATTAAAGACATTTCGTTAAAAGAGACAACAATAACAGATATGTGAAGGAAGCCATAAACATACCTTTGAGCAAACTATTTCAGTTTGCTGTTTGTCTTATAAAGAGGGCCCGGATTCTGATGACAAGTCATCTTTTTATTGATGCTTCATAGACATTGTCAACTTGTAGATAAATCCTTATCACGGCCTCTAGATTGCAGAAATGCATTTTTATTAGGTAATTTTTTGTCATTGTATGCCATTTTATATTTCTGGGACATTTATTTCAATTTTATATCATTATTTTGTCATTTTCGTGTAATTTGATTCCACATTTTGTCATTTTCGTCCATTTACATTGAGCATATTAACTTTTGAAATAAATAAATTAATAGGTTACTTTTGTAGGATCAACTTTAAAAACAATTTTCTTACTTTTCTTCTCAGATGCTCCAAAGTTTTTAGACCTACAACATCCTTTCTGCATTTACACTTTTTACAATTATATATTAATTGGTCTATAACTTTGTGTGTACAATAATAATTTCTATAAATAAAATATCAGGTTTTAGGTCAATCTTTACAATTATTAAGTCATTTTCTTTAAAATTTAGGGTCATATTATAGGCCATTTTTCTAACAATTTTAGGTCATCAGTATCCGGGCTTTGCTTATAAACATTAAGGAACTCAATAAGAAGACGAAACATCCATGATGTAATTTGCAATGACATGTGTATTGGAAGTGCAACGTGGTATTCTAGACAAGTGGAATTTAGACACAATAACATAATGGAGGTAGGAAGTCCGTCCACTGCACAGGTGAGGCAATGCTAAGCATCTCCTGACTCGACACATCATCTCCCACTGAATTGCATCATTGGCCGCATTCTCAATTCTGATTATGACAGAATCACTCAAGCCTTTGTTTACATCGTGATCCATTTTGCGCAACATTACCCATTTTGTCAAACGTCTCTGTTGGTAGCAAAATTCATCGTACTAACCGACTTTTGTATGGGAATGCCTCTTGTTTATGGTCACTATATGCACAGCAACTCAAACTCTAGGCCTATAATGGATTTGTAAGTGGTCGTAAATTATAAGTTCGCCTAAGAAGCTAATAGGCAAGTTATCTGGCGATTTAAGAAACTCTAGAGGGACTTTGTATTATTTAAAGGACTAAATAATCAAAACAATAAAACTTAAATAAAATGTTGCAATTACTACAATTTTTTCTAATTATTTAATTTTTTAAATGGTTTATCTAAGATATGTTATCATAACTAATATAACGAGAGGTTCAAAATTTTCTGACTTACATTGAGAGAATCCGGAGCTCGAATTATATTTATTGCATCTATTTAGCAAATGCTCGTAATTAAATAATATAAAACCCAGGATGGAAAGTAGTCACGCTAACAACTCAGTGATTAGTGTCTGTGAACTTGGATGAAAAATAATTGCACGTAGGTGCGATGAATGAAAGTGATACAAATAAAATGATAAAATTATGACGATAGACACATACGACTGTTTGAAATTCTACATATACTTACACTAGATTGGTCACTGATTTATGTTCTAAATAGTAACATTAATACATCAGAAGGAAGTTTTATTATTACTTATATATTTGTTATAATTTTATTTTAAATCTAAATATTAATGTGACTTATGCCGGTTGTCGACAAAGAGCTAAGCTAAGTTAGTTTAGCTTAGCTCACATACAGTGCGGGATTTCACATGTAGTTGTGCCGACAAAACTACATATGAAATCCGGTACAACTATATATATGAAATCCCTCACTGTAAGTGAGCTAAGTTAGCTTAGCTCTTGGTCGAAAACCGGCATTAGACCTCGGTAGGTAAAGCTCCCGAAATCTTAGCTGTTCGGCACAAGTGTGATTGAAGTGATATGTTACAGGTATTCCTAATGTTTCGAAATACATGTACCAATTATGTAAAGTAACGTGGTAGCTCAGATTCTCATATTTTTTTCTCATAAAACATTTTAAATAATCAAATTCTTAAAACAGGCAAAAATATACCGGTATTATTATTTATTCATTATTTTTAGCATTAAATAGAATTCCTGACAGAAATGGATATTCAGAGATTGTGTTATGTGTAAATTGTGTAAAATAACGCGGTAGCTCAGATTCTCATATTTTTCTCATAAAACATTTTAAATAATCAAATTCTAAAAAAATGTAAAAATATATTATTATTAATTCATTATTTTCATTATTATATAAAATTTCTGACAGAAATGGATTTCAGAGAATGTGTTATGTGAAGCCTATAACTAATGAAAGTTCTTAGTTATTTACACCTACATTTATCGTTATCACAAGTTTATACCCCAATACAAGTAAAACGAATTAAGATTTACTTACTAGCTGCCTTACCACGTGTTACAATCGAGAAGTTCCACATACCTGAAACAGAAAATAAGTATTTATCAATACACAAGTCGGTGCTTCTGGAACTTTCATGTTTGGAATGAAACTGCAATATGCACTTTTAAACAATCTGTTTTTTTTTCTTGGTGAAAGATTAATTACCACAGCCAATACCACGAGTGACTTTGATATCTCCGATAAATTCACGAGGAAAACTAGGGGAGTGGTTAGACAACTCGTCTTGCACCGCTGGGACCCGGGATTTAAAAAAAAATGTTCCAGGATTGTGCTTGTAGCCTATTATTAATATGACTTTGAATTAATTTTATGTAACATTAATCATATATCATGTATCTTGTTGAGACTTTTAAACTTGTAAATAAAAATATATTGCAATATAAAGACAATTTAATTTAAAACTTGGTACATGAATTATAAACTTTACAATTAGCTTCCTACCAAACTTAAAAAAAAAAAACAGGAGATCAGAGCACTTTAATCCTATATTAAAGACATAGATGCTTTTTTGGATCATAAGATATGTAGGAGGTGGATGATTATTCCACTGGCTGGTCAGTTTAGATTGGATAGTGGTAATCGAGAATCGGTTAACAATCCGCATAATATGAAACTGAATTATTAACAAAAGAAGACAAAGTTGCTTAGATTTTGTAGGTTTATTAGTGTGAGGGAATCAGTAGTAGACAGACATATAACGGTAATAGCAGGACTTCGGACTTCGGACTTTTAGGTCGCTAAAAATGCTGTTTTAGGTTCCTAAAATAGGCTCTAAAAATTGGAAAATAGGTTCTAAAAATCGTAAAATAGTCTCTAATAAAATCGTTAAGTTGCCAGTTTTCTGAAATATCTCAATTGCAATGCAGAATATTATATTTATTGAAGTCACCAATAAACAATAATCATGATAAAACACAGATAGCCTATGGTACACAGAATTATATAGACCTATTACTAGGGCCTGTATTAGGCCTACTACCATAACCATAGGCGTAACCAGGCCGACCATATGGGGGGGGGTTATAACATCCAGGGAGAGGGGGGTCCGGGGGTCCTCCCCCGGAAAATTTTAAAAATTAAGATGCAAAATAACGAGTTTTAAGCTTCCGGGGATCACCCCCGGAAATTTTTACAAATTAAGACGCAAAATAACGAATTTTTAGCTTCCGGGGTCCTTCCCCGGAAAATTTAAAAAATCAAGACTCAAAATAACGAGTTTTAAGCTTCCCACGCTTTATACTTGTATTAAGTAATTAATGGGCACACTTTAAAAAATTATACAATTTTCCTTTTTTTTAATCAATGGGGGGGGGGGTTCAAACCCCCAAAACCCCCCCTCGCTACGCCTATGACCATAACAGTGAAAACCTAATCCCTGCGCCCAGAAGCTACGCACGCTAGCATATTCAACCCCTTATATCCCTCAGTGATTCAGAGAACTATTTTTTTTATTGTTACTGGATGTGGGAGTCGGGAGAAAAACACTACATTTTCTTGGGAATTCCAAGGAATTTTTCTACTGAAGACGAAACATTCCTTACTATTTAACCACGCCATAAATGTGCCATGTAAAGCACATTCCAAGCTAAAAATTTAAAACGAACTGAAAATAAATGCTAGCATATATAACAAAAAATAATTTATTTTGAACTTTTGAGGAAAAACAAGCAAAAAGGCAATATTAGGCTATAACGTAAAAATAGGCTGTTTTAGGTCCTATAAAAGTATCAGTTTTAGGCATACTCACTTATGAAACATGCATATACAAGTTTTCGTCCATATATCACTTAAGGATTAAAATAGGTTTTTACCTAAAATCCGAAGTCTAGACTAATAGCATATTATCCTCATTAGCATTAAAAGAAACAAGACTTAAGCACATACTGGTAGGCCTGTCACAGCAAATAGCAGTGATGTTCGAATTAGGTCAGGAATTTCTAACTTCTATTATGTATGGAGTTGTGTAGGGTATTATTGACAACGAAGCGTCCAGACTAACATAATAGCACCTCATTTTGTATCGATCTCTTACCGGTATTGTAGTTGTAGCAACACTGGATATATATTACGATAGGTCATCAAGCGGAAACAGATAATATTTGTGTTTTGTATCCTAAATTTTCCTTGCATAGTAGAACCCTAGTTCATTTTCTAGAGTAACTCGTCTGTTTACTATTGGCTTTGTTTATATTATTATAATTAGTTTGATTATGAAGACAACAATTATGTGTAACTATTTATTATTAAAACTATATTTTTAAAAATCCAAAGATTTTAATACTCATAAGAGTTATATAAATATGGAAATTAAACAGTACAACAAAATACCAACTCAATACCATCATTAAACTTTTTTTAAATTCTGTCAATGGTTAATTGAAAATCTACTTTATTCTGTACAGGAATTTTTAACATGTCTAACAGTGCAATATAATTTTATAACATTTATTTATATAATTATTCGATTAAGCCAATTGACCTTCGTACATAAAGGCCATTAATAATAATAATAATAATAATAATAATAATAATTATAATAGTAACAATAACAACAACAATTATCCACATTATTGCCCAAATTATGATATATGAATGCGTAGAAGTGTCTATCTATCTTCTATCTATATTACAGAATAAGAGGAAGTGTTTGTCTGTCTGTGCGCAATACCCAGCGAAACTCTACTGCATGAAGAGATCTGAAATTTTAAACATAGATGGATGAAGGGTGCGCACCTCGAAGCTGGGTTTTTCATTTTAGCTTTTGTTCGCGAGTTATGAATGGAAAACTGGCAGAAAACGTGATTTTTAGCGCTATCGAAGCATCAGTTTTCGGTTCAAGTGTCAAATCAATTGCCGGTGGCTTTAAATTTTTATTTTTTGTTTGTCATAACTTGAAAATAAGAAAATCACGATTTTTTTCAACGTACCGCATGGAATTATCGATCGCTTCAATTTTGTAAGCCCATCCTGGTCGATTCATTTGTTTATAATGTCAAGGCTCAAAAGTATCTGAAATTTTAAACAGGGACAGAAGAGGGATAATGAATATAGGCCAAAATGGGCCAACAATGATCGATCTGGAAGGAACACACTATGCAAGGGTTTTCTGGGCCAGAAAACTCGAAACTGAGGTCGTTTTGCCAGGCGGCGCTTTCTAATCGAGGATGAACTCCAAAGCCGGATTTTAAGCTGTTTCGTTATAGTTATTAATCGTTTAGTTTATAAATGATTCGCATGTAAGTGTTCATAAATGTAATATTTTATTTATTTTGCTCTTAATTTTTAATCTTGGAATTAGTTATCGTGGGCGAAGCCGTGGGCACCTGCTAGTGTGATATAAACTTACATTTCGTAGCGCTCATAATGACTACAGTTAGAGGATTTGTAGGGGGGGGGCATAATTATTTTTAAAAAATTATTCTTCCTATGAAACATCATGTATGATGTCACTTTCATGACGGAAAGACGGTTGGCTGCGGTTTCATTTGTACACATGCCAGTGTGTAAACATCTGCATCATCAGCTGTTCTCAAGATTGTTACTGTAGGCTAAGTCTGCAAATTGATTAATTCTAGCTTTTATTTTATTTTATTTTATTTTATATTGTGGTTTATTATACTCCATTTGCTGTACGACAAAGTTTCTGAACCAGAGAAAAGTATCAGCAAAACTATTTTCGAGTTTGTCAGGTTTTCATTCTTCTTCTTTTTGTTCTCCCCCGTCCTCTTCTTCCCCCTCCTAATTGCAAGAAATGAGAAGGTTAAAGCCAAAGTGGCGTAAGTCATTTTTTAAATTTATTTAAATGTTTTGTGCATTTAAAGAAACAGAAGGTTTTGTTAGATACATTATAATAATCTCTCCTAATATTGTCCTCCCACCTACGTATATATATATATATATATACCTAATGTATGAACATAATAGGACTTACACGACTCTTCCTGCTAACATATCTATACCGCAACATTACATCGCAATACTTAGGTTAAAACAATTTAAAACATAACTTACACCACTTTGGCTTTAACGCCCCCAAATGTTTGCTTCATCACAGAATTGTGGAGGACTAAAAGCCTTTACCGCGATTGTTTGTGAATTTGTGATAATGGTGGTGGTGGCTAGCTGCTGCCCCAGAGGGTCTTAAGCTTCTACCAATGCCAGTTAATGATTAATCTGATTTTACGGTAAAAGGGATTTCAAGTTGTACATGAATCCGAACAAAGGTAGGATCCTATGTTTCACCTGACAAAGAGTCTGAAGGAATAATGAAAATTCCTCTAAGCTTATGATTAAACATTTAAGAAAAATCAAATAATAAATTATTTGTATACCGAAGCAGATGTTACTTCGGAATTTCTTCAGACTCCCTGAATAGAATAAAAGATCGCATTACTGAAAGTTCAAATGAGTTGATTTAACGAGGATGATATACTAAATAGGATATGTTTGGTCAGCTATTATTAGGCTGTTTTTATCAACTCATATGTTGTTGATGAACTTGGTGATAACCAGGGCCCGGATTCTGATGACCTAAAATTGTTTGAAAAATGACCCATAAAATGACCCTAAATTATAAAGAAAATGACTTAATAATTATAAATATATAAAAATTTATATATTATTTATAAAAAATATTTTTGTACACACAAGGTTATAGACTAATTTGTACATAATTATAAGGATTTTGTAGATCTAAAACTTTGTTCTTTGTTCTTGATTGGAGCATTTGAGAAGAAAAGTAAGAAAATTGTTTTTAAAGTAGATCCTACAAAAATGTAGCATTATATTAACCTAATAATTTATTTAAATACTACCCGTATGGAAAAAAATGACAAAAAATTAATATACTGAATGTAAATACATGAAAACGACTAAATAAGGAAGCAAATGACATGAAAATGACAAAATAAAATCAGGTAAACTGATATAACAAAGTGCCAGTATGCTTTTTTAATCAGTAATAATTGCAGTTATGATATACAGAAAATAAGTTCTCCGAGTTAAACTCCAGATCGATTCATTAAGCAGGGCTTACGGAAGAACAAAGGTCTATAGTTTGATTCTTAACCTTAATTCATATTGGTATACACTGATATACTAATTCTTAAAATATGTAAACATTTTACAAAATGCATTGACAATGAAATAGTACAGTAAGCCAATAAGAAGAGGATAGTTCCACCTAGCGGTATGCAGTTTTGTTCTGAATATAGGCTTATGCAATTTTAACGCAACGCAATAACTTTAAAGCTAGTTTCTGTTCGTGAAATAACATTTATAGGCTTATGTTATTCTTTAGGAATGATGTAGGTCAATGAAAGACAATGAATTCCCAGTTTTTTTAAAAGAAAAATGTAATACTTATTTAAGCACATTGACAAAATAGGACACAAGAATGGAATAGGCTCAATTTAACACAATTGATAATAATAAAAAAAAAATTTTGCTTCAGGGAGGACTCGAACGTGATATCTCTTGATTACTAGACAAGCATCTTACCCCAAGACCAAACCACACTGCGACTTTTGAGTGTCCAATACCAAAGAATACTATCTCGTCGTAGCTCACAGAAAAGAAAAATCACCGTATTTCGAAATTAGGCTATATTTCGAGCCTTCTAGTTTTCTTATGTTACAATATAGTATTATTTCATTCATTGGTAACATAATATTCGCGATATTCGAGTCATAAATGCGGATTTGACCCTCACTAAAGCAGCGTACCAACTTATGCAAATTCTCAGAAGTTAATGTTTTTATTTATTAAGAGGTCAGGGATTATAAATCTGACATAGGCTGAAGTAAAATTCAATGCTTTAATCTAATTGTAATCAATTTTAGCAAAATAATTAGTCATTATACAACAGCATTTCATCTATAATCGTACATATGGGAACATTTGTTTTTCATGTAGATGTCAACTGTCCATGGCAACTGAAGGAAGCTTTATAAGCTGTCATTAATTGATGACGCTATAAGAAAGAACCGAGAATTTGATTTTGCATTTGAAGAAGGTGCCTTCTTTTTACCCTCCTTTACTAAAGAAGGTTTCGACAGGAATTGAAGGCTTGTTCCAGAATTCCCCGTTATTTACCTTAGTTACGGGACTCGCCCGCTGATTGGTTGGCCGCGAGCCAATCAAAATGCTTCGAATTGAACCAAAATATTATAATAAATTTGACTGATAATTACTCTTTATTTCGGTACTGGACAACCGATTAGGTCCAAATTCAATAGGCTTATTGCCATGATTGTTATAAATAAGTATACGAAGTTTCATGAAAATCCGATAAAGCGTATTTGAGTTACCGCGCCTTTTCTTATATGATACCATAAAAGGGCACTAAATTGGGTATTATTCCGGTACCGTCCAACCGATTTGGTCCAATATCAACAGACATCTTCCCATGGACATTATAAATATGTATTCCAAGTTTCATGAAAATCCGATAAAGCGTATGTGAGTTATGGCGCCTTTAAAATATACACTAAATTGGGTTTTACTCCGGTACCGGTGAACCGATTTGGTCCAATTTCAATAGGGTTCTTCCCATGGACATTATAAACGCGTAAACCAAGTCTCATTAAAATTCGATAAAGCGTATTTGAGTTAGAACGCGTACAGACACACGGACGGACGGACGGACAGACAGACGGACAGACATTTTTCGTCCCCCACACAATCTCATAAAGTACCATACTGGCACTTAATAATGACGTAAAATTGAAATAAATGCCCTAAAAATATAAAATTGTATAAAATGACAACAAATGACCTAATAAAAATGTATTTTTACAATCTAGAGGCCATGTCGTTACTGTACAGCAGCTTTCCTGGATATTCAACAAGCATTTGATAAAGTCTGGCATATGGGCCTTCTGTACAAAATAAAACTAAAACTTCCTCATCCTTATTATCTGCTGCTTACATCATACCTAAGTGATCGACATTTTCAAGTTAAAGTTAAAGACGAACTCTCCATATTCCATCCCATAAAGTCAGGTGTCCCACAGGGTAGTGTTTTGGGACCAGTTCTATATCTTCTTTATACACATGATCTACCAACAACAGAAAATACCATAACTGCAACATTTGCAGATGATACTGCTATTCTTGCTTCAAATGAAAATCCTACTTTAGCCTCAGGATATTTACAAAATCATTTAGATTTATTACAACGCTGGCTAAATCAATGGCTCATTCGAGTAAATAGTTCAAAATCTCGGCATATCACTTTTTCTTTACGCCGAGAAAAATGCCCAAGAATACAAATAAATAACGAAGAAATTCCAGTTGTAGAGCATGTAAAATACCTTGGTTTTCATTTAGATGTACATCTAACCTGGAGACATCACATTATTACGAAAAGCAAAGAAGCCAAACTAAAGTTTCAACAATTGTACTGGTTATTAAATAAGCAATCTCAGTTATCCCTGTATAATAAAGTTATACTTTACAAGACCATAATAAGGCCAGTATGGACATATGGACTTCAGCTTTGGGGCACTGCCAGCAATTCCAATATTGACATCTTAAGAAGATTTGAATCCAAATCTCTTCGCCGACTTGCTAACGCACCGTGGTATGTTTCCAATGCTACATTACACCACGACCTGGACATCCCTACTATTAAAGAAGAAATCACCTTGTACAGCATTCGATACCAGCAACGCCTAAACAATCATCCCAATTCCCTAGCCATCAATCTATTGGACAATAGTTCCTCAATCAACCGTTTACATCGACATAAGATTTTAGACTTGGCATTCCGATTCAGTGACTTACCTTAAAGAGTTGTTATTCAATGACTTACCTTAAAGAGTTGTATTTTACAGCTCTGACATCATTACTTTGCCATTTATACCATTTACTGAATGTTCTTATGTGAACAGATTGTAAATCTGCAGAATAAATTAAAAAAAAAAAAAAAAAATGATTAGGATTTATCTACAAGTTGGAAATGTCTATGCAGCATCAATAAAAAGATGACATGTCATTAAAATCCGGACCCTGGTGATAACCGACTAACTTAAGACTTTTTTTAAGGTCTGAGCGAGTGTTCACCCAGGATTTTTTTGTTAATATTTATATATTTCAACACCTACTACAGTCATGAAGGAAAATTGGCTTCCATATGTGTACACCGCATGTTACCCATAAAGTTAATGGAGCAAGCAACTTAAACAAAAATACCAAATGAAGTGTTAAGTTTAATGCTATAAACGGAAAATGGCAACAGCTGCAAACTTCAAGAGGCAACCGTTCGCAAGTTCACTCAACTCCGTTGCGTTCAAAATAAATTAACGGAGCGATGCAATGTTCTTTTTCTTTAATCATGGCTTAGAAGAAAATTGCACGAATTTAGACACTTTTACCTCCGCATGTGGTAGTTGTATATTATATTGGTAAGCTCAGTTGTTACGTATCGTGGTTAATTCTTGTGTCTTTCGGTGTTTTTGATTTTACATTTTCACATTTATAAAACACAGAAGAGAAAAAAACTTGCAAAGTAGAATGTCTTAAAATTTCTTGGTTTACAGCAATTATGTTGGACTTTCCAGCAGTGCGTCGCAGCTTCTTATGATGGTGTCCAGTGTGTTGTATTATGTTTATAAAGATGCATTTCGGCAATGTTCATTTACCATCTTCAGTTCCTTTGCATGCTGAACCGGAACTTATGTGGGTAGACTTTTACAGTGTATTCAAATAAAACCTAAAGGAGTTCTAATTGGACACTCCATACATTTGGATATTCTTAAGCCTAAACTAATTTATAGTTTAAAACTTTAAGGAATTTACTCACTGAAAAGACATTTTATTAAGTTTGATAAGCCTTCAAGGACCAATTATTTTATCGTAATTTTTTATTGTAATTTTATCCTTTAACTATTGACAATATATGCCTAGATAGTAATTTATATCATCTTATTGTTTTTAGTATGTACTTATACTGATTTTAATTATTTGAATTGGCCTCCCATTGAGTCACACAACGTTCTCTAGGCTATATGTAGGCCTAATGCTTAATTTTAATGTTATCGAATGAAAATAGCTATCACAATAAATTAGGTCCAGGATACAGTGCGTTGTCTTTGATTAGAGGGTACAAGGAGAAAACTATCTGGAATAAACTCACCCTCTTTGGTAAAAATTAAATTTATTAATTCCTTGGGTGAGCTACTATCCTGTTGTTCTTTACATTAGATATTAGTCTAATTTTTAAATGTTCACACATGTAATTTACTTTACGACGAATTAAAATAAGTGATAGCAGTTTTACTAACAGAAAACACACGTTTATTTTTACAGCATGAAGTGGTAACATAGTTTAGATCTGCTAAATGATAGAGTTTAGTGTGAACAATTGCATGTGCGAGGTAGTCGGTGTGTTTGTGGATAAAGCACTCATCAGAGATTTGAGTGAGTTGTTGGCACTTGCTCGCATCTGTCACCGCTTGGCTCACTGCACGTGGTTTTTCTCAGCAGGAGACATGGCGTGTGGCACACATGTCCCCCCCCCCACCCCGCATGCCGGTCGCGTGTGCAGGCGTGCTTCCATATCATTACAATATTACAATATTAACCATATAGCATCCTAGTGGTCGTATGGTTAGCACATTTTCCATTAAACCCAAAATTATTTGGTTCAGAAGCGTATAAATACCCCCAACCTATCTTCTTCGGAAGGGAGGTAGTTCGGCACTTTGGAAAACTCACACCATGAAAGTTAGTACCCTTGGCAAAAGTTCCTGCCGTTTCACACCTAAACTATTCTTTCCTCCCTTATTTGTACTATTCCTTGGAAGATCGGAGCAATGAAAGGCTTCTGTAATCAGTAAGGCCCGAAAATTAATGCTCTATCTGAAGATGAAATATGCGTGCAAATAACCTTTAAAATTTGTAAAATATGCTCCGGACCAATTTACCAAAATTTGAATAATTTGAATACTTTAAGTTCTCTTGTTAGCTGAATTCCATTATAATTTTTTTTTAAAAAAAGAGTAGAAATTGTATAAATTACATTACAAAACTTTTTAAAAACAAGATCAATGCAACTAATTTTAGCAAATTGAAAACCAATAAAGTGAAATGTCCATTATTATTATTATACAATCGGTTCTAAAAGCATTAGGCTATCTATTGTAAATTATTGTACAGTCGGTTCTAAAAAAAATCACTTAACCAGATAGACCTATGCTGTAAATGTTTAAATTAAAAGAGATATGCACAATGTTTACAAACTATCAGATGTCATTAAAAATGTGACAAATTAATAAAATATGCACAAATATTTCAATATCAAGCAAATATGATGCATTTTCGTAAAACTAACAGAATACGCAACAATATGCAAAATGAAACCATTAGTTTTCTGTTATTTCTTCCGTATCTTGCACACATTTTAACATTACCATGTAATGGATATAATTTTCTTATAAACTTCGGGGCCCAGTAATCAGTGATGACCGTAGAGGGTTCGTTATAGGCCGCACGAAACATTATAGGCTTTAAGGTTCAGTTCCAAACGAAACACAAATATATTCATCTAGCTTCATAACATCCCCTGGTAGACAAATATTCTAACTGGAATATTCTGAAAAGAATAAAGGAATTCCAAAAAGAACAGGAAAAAATAAAAGGAAAAATGAAAACGTTGAACGAGAATACGAAGTTGACGGTTGTAAAATGATAGGCTAATGGTAATAAACAAAGTGGCTGGAAAATTCAATACTGTCATTTCAAACAATATTTTTTAATACTTCTAGGTTCACATACATTTTGAGCCCTTTTTAAATTCTTCCAAAAATTGTCCAACTAATTTTTGATAAGCTACCATAATAATGAAAGTTCTGTTTTCAAGAAAGGTGCTGAAATATTGCAGTTTACTCAACTCTGTTCACTGCTTGGATGATGCTCTCGAAACCGTGATGGTTGCTTCTGTAAGCATCCCGCGGTTTCAGCAAGAAGTTGACAAATTTTATATTGATAATGTTCTCTAAAAAATTATCAAGGTTCTTAAAATACTAAACAGTTGATATTGGTTCCGAGTCGATACTGATTCTCACTGTAAGCACAATAATATTCGAGTAAGAACTCGTAACAGAACGATGAAATTAATATACACAGATAATCAACATAATATATGAAAAATGCGAAGATATTAACCTGAAGATTTTTTCGATTACTAGGAAATAGACTATATCATAATAGGGAAGGGAATGAAAGCCAAATAAAGGAAATTATAAAAAAATAATAGGTGGAACAGAAGAAACGTATAAGATTGCATATATGTCAAGTTATAATTGCTGAGTAATTTACGGCAATTCTTAGCATGCAAATGGTGAATGACGTACCCGTATAGCCTGTCACTTTGGTCAAAAGACGTCGTGGGCGATGGTTGAAGGAAAAATACAAGTTATCGCAAATGAATATTGTAAGTTTGAGGAAATGTGTAACTTGCTGATAATCTCTAGTAAGTTAGGTCTACTGCATAATTATAACATGATTCCTTCCTGGAATTACACAATGCATGACGTATTATTACTTCGTTTGACTGACTGACTTGTTCTTGTAACCCCTATGGTGGGGCATAGGGCCTCCAAGTGGAGGTTTCATTACTATACTAATTTTGATACGCTTATTTTCCGAGAGAGAGCCTCTCAACCCCCTCCGGAATCTAAAGTTTTACTTGGACGTGAAAGGGCCGAGAAATTTTGTCCAGAGGCTTTAATTTAGACTTGGAGTTGTTTTACGTGCCGTAAATCTACGTCACGGGCTCCCCAGCTTAAAGTCCCTCTCGGAGGACTCCGTGCACATGATTTTTACGTCCTGAAAAATCCATCGACCGCAGCCGGGTTTGATCCCGCGACCTTCGTTTACAGGTACTTAATTTATGATGGGTATGAAGATCATAAGCCTACGTAAGGTTTCCTAAAGACAGATAATATGGTTGAATGGAAATCAGTTAAAAGTACGCATATGCTAACAGAAATCTATTTTCGGCCTCACGACATGGAATCACTTCAGGAAAAAATGTGTCAATGTATCTGGATTAGCAGCAAGCAAGTCCACTTGATTTATGTATACTGTTTGTGTTAACCTTAGAAAGTTTTCTTGTATGAAATGGAGGGGGGGGGGGGGGAAAGAAAGAAAAGAAAAAGACGGCAAGAGGGTATGTTTTGGAGAATTATTTAGCGAATTTTTCATTTAATCCACTGGATTCTGAATCGCCATTCTTCTTCATAAGCACTGACAAAAGTTAGGATGCAGTTTTTCGACACTTTGCCTATGTCGTGGCGAGAAATACGGGTCTAAAAACGCACAGCCTACATAGCAATTAACGATGCATGAGGGCATATACAATAATTCAGATTTTACGATGTGTGATAAAGACAAGAGCAGTTTATTGTTGTACGCCCCTGCCACATGTGCGAAGGAAAACCTGATACTCAGTCGGGGGTATCACACATGTCTCGTGTTTACGCTACCTTCCTCTCAACAAGTGGCCCGCGAGAATTCCTAATAAGGGCTCACGATGGCTGTTTTTAGAAACTCCATAAAACATGTTGCAACAAACGACTTGACAGAATGCAAGAAAATTAAATGCATTGCTTTATTTTAAATTTAACAGTTGTTCTCCAGAAGGTCTGGCTCAGATGATTGCATGCTATCTTCTGACTTCAACGGTCACAGTTTATAACTCTACAAAGAACGTATATTTTTGTAGCTAAAAATCGCAACACGGATCCTCCGGGAAAGAATTAATAATTAATATTAAGATTAATATTAAGATTAATATTAAGAATTAATATCAATTTATATTGATATTGGATTTGATATTTCAGGTTCGTCAGGTCTTTAAAAAATGAATGAAAGCTAATGTGAAAAAATAGTAATATTTAAATGCGAATGTCACCTTGCTTACATAGTTCGTTACCAACAGGCCAACATGATATCAAAATTGCTATCTACAACATTGTCCTTAGTCAAAAGAAATAATTTCAAATGAATTAGTAACATATTCAGCAAGATCGAACGATTCTGACTGTAAATAATTGCTTCTAAGCTAAACCCCTTAGCGCTATATACTCAGAGGGACTAGGCCTACCATCCAACCGCTGTGTCCTCTACCATAGGCAGTGGCAGGAATGGGGGATGTGGTCAGCATGTCGATATCACGGCCGTTAATGATGGTTTCCGTGACCGGAGCCGCTACTTCTCATCCAAGTAGCTCCTCAGTTTGTACCTCAGACAAATCCGAGGAGGTATCGGGGATCGAACCCGGGCTTGTGGACCCGTAGCCAGTCCGGAGAGGGGTAAATTGCGATATTAGCGACAAGAGGAGAAGGGTATAAATTATCATTACAACTTAAATTTCTCCCTTAGCCTTTAGGTAATTAATAATAGTTTGGATTTGCACATTTCAAGACGTGGTCTTTTGTGAAAATGTGGTTTTACCATTTTAATATCTTTCACTGGTTAAGCAACAATAGCTCGGAATAGCATGCAGATGGACGATGTCTTCACGACTGAAAGCTTAGGACAATACAGGACGTCCATCGTGGTTCGGACTCCAGTTTAAAGTTACGGCCACTGCAATAGGACTTTCGGTAATTTTATACCTACAAAACCTACAATAATGAGATCTCTCTTCTCTAGGGGACCAGTTAGCCTCCACTTCTTAAGAACATTCCTGAAACGGTTTATGTATCTTTATTTTTATGCTAATTCCTTCCATGATAAAAAGTAAAAAGTAAAATGTTCCCTGTACAGGCCATGGACGCCCAGAGAGTTCCAGGGGGTTGAGACTCCCAGATTTGTTTAGACATTCCACACGTGAAGGTGGTAAGGTTGTCAGCCTTACGCACCGGCCGCCTTTACCCCCTAGGATTGCTCCTGGTATTCATTTCTGTCGGAGGATGAGTCGACCCAGGGCATAGTGCCACCAGAAAGTTTAGGCAAATTGAAAAACTTCAATGACCTCATTGGGGATGGAACCCGCGATCTTCTGGTTTGTAGCGCCTCAACCACTAAGCTACGGCGTACCCCCAATTCCTTCCATGATATGAAGCAAAAATAGGAATTGAACACATGTTTTGGACTATTATTTAATTAATCTTGCCTTAATCAACCTTGTTCTCAATCACTATTTTTCATAATGCACTAACAATAGTTAGGGTGCGCAAATATATATAGGCCTACTAGCCTTGAGGGTGCAGCTCTTTCACATGTCGCTAAAAATGCAATGAATGTCAGATGCATTGTTTAAGCTTATAACATAAAGAAGAAGAAAAATGATGATGATGATTATAATAATAATAATAATAATAATAATAATAATAATAATAATAATAATAATAACTCCTCAGGACACAGTGGCTATACAAAAAGTCTTTTAATAGGTAATAATGAACACATATTACAAGGGAGAGATATTCAAAAAGTACTATTATGCAATAGTTCGAAATGTTTCACATCCTAAGATGTAACTATAAATAACCTTATGATTTACTACCATATTTAAATAAGCCCACAGGAAACCGTTTCCAATTGAATTCAGTAATTTGTTTTCAGACAATATAATTCATAAATCTATTGTTAAGTATGGGTACAAATGTGTGTTTTGTAGCAACAGTTATAAGCCCGGGACTAGTAAAGATAGATTAAGTAAACACTTTATTAATATTCCTTATCACTAAAGAAGTCCACGATACAATATTTATTGTTTCAAAGCACATATTGGAATGGATTTAAGGGAATTTCGGATTTTGTAAATAATTCAGAAGACGAAGTAATAAATTACCTTTAAGTAATAAATTCAACAACAAAAAATACAAAATACATGCATTATCATAAAATTGACAGTTAAAATCATAGACGCTATAATTCGCAATTCGTTGAATAACATTCACCACGTGAACAATATTTTAATCTTTATAAGCAATTCTTCATGAAAAATCGGTCTGTGTGGCGCGCCCAGTATTGCGCTGGCTTTCTGTGCCCAATATTGCGGGTTCAATCCTGGCCCAGGTCGATAGCATTTATGTGTGCATAAATGTGACAGGCCCATGTAAAAGAACTCGTGCGGGATATAATTCTGGTACATCGGCGAAGGTCACAGACCTAAGTTGCAGTATATCCCCGTCGTTAAATAATCATAAAACCAAACCAGTATTCATGGAATAACTTAGCACTGTGTAAAAATGAATAGGTCTAATTATTAAAAAATAGTATGTCTATATTAGTTTAATTATTAAACTTTCCTAGTTAAGCAGAATTATGCGGCTATTCCATTAAATTAAATTAATGAAGTGCATTGATCGAACTCGATGAAAGAGAGGTCAAATAGCCTATTGTGTTTCTCTCTCAGATAATAGCATAAAGTTTTATGTGCAATATTTGGTATTTATTTTAGCAGTGTGCGAATTAACGGGGTGCAATTCCCCGGCCAGTAAAACCGCTTCCTCCCTAGGTAACAGCAATATTTTTCCCTGCCAGGGAAAATTATTTTCCACCCTCTTCTGTTACAACTGTAAACCATAGTATTATATATTAATTATTAATAGCATATTGTACATTATTTGCTATATCAAATAGGCCTACAATGTGTAGTACAAGTTTTTATTTATGCAATGAGAAAATGTTGTTTACTTCTGAATTTTCAATGTGCGAAGTAAGAAAATACAGGAGAATTTTAGACAAACATTCCTTCCCCTCAAGCAGAAGCTTGATTCATCCTCTTTATTTAGTGAAGTACACATGGTTAGCATAGAACTTTTTAACGGGACAAGCAACCAAGAAATTCGGTTTTATGAACTGACAGTATTTTCTATGGCTTCATTTCATGACATTGTATTCTAAGCCTGAAAATATAGTTCTTTTTTATCAGTCGCTAAACAAAGGTTATTAATGGTGATTTACTTATGTGATCTTAGATGAAAATATATAGGCCCAGCCCAATTTGATCAGCAATTTTGGAGAACGTGGGAGGATGACGACCGTTATGGTGGCTACTTCACTTACCAATTTAAGATTATGTGTTGCCGGTTATACGAGTATTATATGGTCCCTCGTCGGCCGCGGTGGTCTAGAGGTAGCGTGCCCGCCTCTGGATCCGCATGGCGCGGGATCAAACCCGGCCGCGGTCGATGGATTTTTCAGGACGTAAAAATCCTGGGCACGGAGTCCTCCGGGAGGGACTTTAAGCTGGGGTCCCGTGTCGTAGATTTACGGCACGTAAAAGAACTCCAAGCCTAAATTAGAGCCTCTGGACAAAATTTCTCGGCCCTTTCACGTCCAGAGGGGGGTTGTGAGGCGATGGGCTTACCACCTGTCCCTCTACCCTCTCTCGGAAAATAAGCATATCAAAATTAGTATAAGTAATGAAACCTCCACTTGGAGGCCCCTTCGCCCCACCTGGGGATCATAGGGTACCAGTCAGTCATATGGTCCCTCACTCTTCGGGAACATAATCTGAGAGTGTTCGAAAACAGGGTGCTGAAGAAAACTGCATAATGAAGCTTCATAACCTGCACTCTTCACCGAATATAATTAGGGTAATGGGAGGATGAAATTGGCTGGACATGTTGCACGCACGGGGGAGAAAAGACATAAAAAAAAAAAAGACGTAGACCCAAAAGGAAAAGACCACTTGGAGGACAATATTAGAATATGTGACTTAAGGAATATGGAATAATGGAATAATTAAACAATTAAAGTATTTTTATATTGACATAGTTCATTTGTATTCAAAGAACAGTATTTTGAATTAGAATTTGAGCAGTATTTTGAAAATAACACAATTTGTATGACTGAAAGAGCAGAATTTTGAAAATTTGACAAGATAGACTGTACAAATGGTTCCGATAGAATTCTTTATGATGTTTTCGCTTCCCCTACTGTTACTCCAGCATTGCTATGCCAACTTGATCTTCATTATCATCACAATCAGAAACACAATAATTAACATCATAGTTGTCATGATCATCAATATCAACTTTTAACCCCTATAATCACCCTTGGTCGTCGCTAATTCCTCGTCATTGTAGTAGCTAAAATCAACCACGAAGATAATAAAATAAATATGGTAAGAATTTGTTGGGTTCATAGTAACGAACTTTTGTTCAATCTAGCATTTCCTCTTTCAAGCCTAGGCTTATGTGCACCCCTAATATGTGTTCGTGGTTGTAAGAAATACACTTTTTTTTCACGAAGCACTTGGGAGAGATGTCAAGGCACTTCTTTCTCGAATGCTTCACCACGTGTCCCGCATGATGAGCATGTGTTGGTATCATAAATGTACACTTCTGTCGTTACAGCTAATCAGTTTCTCTTAAAAGAAACGAATAGGTTATTCCTTAGAAATAGCTTGTTTACTTAATGATCGGTACAGTAAGCTTACAATTTAGGCCTACATGCCATTTTATAAGTTCTACGAAAAAATGAAAAGCAAAGAAATAAAGCCGTCACAATTTCTAATTGATTGCATAATATATTATTGTTACTATTATTGTGAGCATTATCATATCAACATTACCAATGGTGGCAGTCGAAGTTGACTTGTCTTGATTATTTCAGAACAAACGAAAACAATTTTGGCTACGTTAAAAGCGTTCGGACGGCTAGAATGCCAAAAGAAGAAGGAGGAGGGGGACGAAGAGGAGGAGGAAGTAAATTAGTAGGCGTATATAAATTGGTAATGGACATAATTAGACTTGTAGGTAATATGACAGAGAGTAAAATAAAAAAAAAAAAAAATTGACTTCCATAAACGATAACATGTGCAGCTGAAATCACATACTAGAACATTTTAGGTTTCACGAAATGTTTAATAGTTAAGCGTAATAATAGGGTTTCCTTAAAGTTTATAATTTAAACCTACTTTTATAATTAATATTCAGTCTATAAAACAACAGAGCATGCCAGTCCTAATGCAGCTAACGCAAAACCAAGCTACATAGGATTTTATAAGTTTATTTAACTAATTTCGTCAGAAGTTTACATTGTACATACATCAAGTTTTACAATAGTTCGAAATCTGAGTACATTATAATTTTAATATTAGTTTTCTGTTCAAAACTCATAAAGAGCAGGACCTACTTTCTGTTACTGCCAAATATTTCTACACCGTGTCACTCTTCTACAACCTAGCACCTCTTATGTGTGAAGTAAACAAAGTTACAAATTGATATGAATTAATAAATAAACTCATTGCAAAAGTGACATAATTATTTAAGTTTATAATACAGGAAAAATTATAACATAGGCCTACCATACACATATAATTGTTTTTCCCCAATTAAAAAGTTAGTCCACATTTTACTCCATATTTTGAGAGTTTTTAGCCTGAATGTATGTACATATTTATCCATTTTTATTACATTATAAATCCTAGCCCTGGTGATAATTGAATAATGAAAATGAAAATAACCGATATGAATGTAAATCACACCCGTAAAATGTACAATAACATAGTATTTACTGTTAAAATACAGCTTCGCTAGATCCGTTTTCAAAGAGTGTAAAGCGGTAGAAAAAGTAAGACGAAATCGTCGCCAATCTTCGTGTCACATCTGCAAACTATATTAATATGAAAGTTATTTTTACAAGTTTTCGATCTCAAGTTTTGCTGATCACATACATGCACATGCAGACAGGTTTCTGAAAATTGTATCTTCGGATTTAGGGATTTAGGGATTTATGTAGAAAACTCGACATCGAATTTCAGGATCGAATACAATACTTTCTCTACTTATAGTACCTATAGTAGTGGTGTAGAGAAAGTAAAGAAACGAACGTGGGTAGAAATAAAAAAGAACGTTGAACAATATTAGTATTGTTAGGTAGATTTTCGAAGAAAAATCTACCTATTGCAATGGATACCACTTTATGATTTTCGAAAAATTCTTTCATATCTTTACGTTTCATGCTCCCCTAAGTACGAAACCACCGCCCGTTCAAAAAAAAATTTTGTGATATTTATATATATATATATATATATATTTATATATATATATCTTTACACGATAGCGGCCGTAATTTTGAAGATATTTGAACCAAATTTTATTATGTTATTTCTAGGCCCAATAGTTCGGACAAGTTCGTTAATGGGCAAAATTGGCCCAAGGGGGTGGTCGGGGGAGGGGGTTGAAATTTTAAAACATTTATATCTCGGCCCCTATGAAGTATAGAGGGAAACTTTGTTTGAATAAATTCGAGTACTCCCTATGGAGTTCACAGTGCCACCAACAATTCGGGAGTTCGAGTGAGGGTGGGGGTGGGGGTGGGGGTGGGGGATGAAAATTCGAAACTTTTGAAACCACGTCTTGTGGGGTATCGTTGAAAAGCTCTTGATGAGTACTCTACAAATCAATAAATAGTTTCTTGATAGCTCTCATATGACGAGAGATTTTAATGTTTGAAAATAATAACACTTAAAAGAATTATTATAATATCATAATTTTGTCTTGTTTAGCGGCTTTGCTAATTTTATTCATTGTTGATCTAGCGCACGGCCTCCCAGAATATTATATCCTATTCTTGTTGTCAAAACAAATGATTGTAGGCTCTTCCTCTTTACTGAATTCAGTTCTTATTACTGCAGGTTTACCATGCCAAGGCTAAAGAAAAAGAGTGCTATGCAGCGACAATAAATTAAACCAAAAGCACTTCGAAATCTACCTCCGCCTGTAGGCCTGCCTAAAGGGATTTTTTTTATTAGGGATGGGTCGATACCAGATTTTCTCGATACTCGATACCGATACATGATTTTTTCTCGATACTCATACTTCGATACTCGATACCTTCAACATTTCCAGTTTCAATAAATAAGTACATTAAAAATTAAAATTTGAGATAACTGTGTAATACCAACTAAATTAATTAAGTCTGCATATTTAATGAGACAAAATTTAATATCATCAGTAGCCTATAATTATTTTTAAACTCTACATTAAAACTAAAATTAGTTTTTTAAACAGTCCACTTACAAGTTTTTGTTAAGAAATACTAGCATTCTCACTTAATTGCAGAATTGCAGAATTACAAAAGTATCGAAAAAGTATCGAGCGAGTTTTCTGAAGTATCGTTCGATGCCGATACCATGCAAGTATCGAGAGTATCGAGGTATCGAAAGTATCGACGACCCATCCCTATTTTTTATATTACTAGTGTTAGCATCTGTTGTTAACGACAAAGATTGGCTAACATTGTAGATATAGTACCAATCTGTTATTAAAAAGATATTAAGTATTGCTATGGGCGATGAAAAGAATGGGGGCAAAGGAAATCATCACTGTCCTTATTGATAATTTTTGCACATGACAAAACAGTAATTTAAAACAGGTGGTTCCAAGTAAAGGTCGAAATAGTACAAATAATTTAAATGACCGCATTGCGAAAAACCACGCGCGAAGGCCGTCAAGAAATGATAGCGTAACTCGTGATTAATGCAAAGATCCGCTCATATTCATGAAGTAGAAATTCACCAATGCCAAGCTTAATTGATACTATTCGGGACAAATCACACGGGACGGTGTGGCGTAATGTTTTAATTATATAATGAAAAAGAAAGGGAAGGCGGTGGTGAACCTGATACAACGATAGGCGTTTATTTCTCTTGTGCCTTTCTTGCTGATGAAGGCGTCCTTGGCATCGAAACTTTCCAAGTTTTTATTTAACTCCTTTTTAATGTTTCTATAAATGGCACCTGTTTATCAGAACTTCCTAACGGTGGGTGACATGTACCGTACATCTAATCTGACGACAGAGACGAATGACTACAATGATACATTCCTTTCGTGCATTCTCTTGAAGAAATTAGCTAACTGGGAGATGCGACTAAAGCTAAAACACGATGGTTTATCCTTAATATTGTGAAGCTACCAAGTAATTTGCTATGAGCAGTTAATATTAAAGTAGCCCCATGACGATCAATATTATTGTCAATATTCGCTTCCATATTGACGGAGGACCATATTGATGGAAATATTGATCGTCTAGGAGCGCAATATTGAAGGACCGTTTGAACGTCTAGGAGGTTTATTGTCAATATTTCCTTCAATATCAGTTGTTTGTGAGACTGCGAAGTGATATTTTTACTTCCTCTGCCCGTACTATAGGTAGAGGAAGTATTGTTTTCGACCCTAAAATTCGAAGTTGAGTTTTTAGCATATATGCACGTTTCAAGGCCCCCTGAATCCAAAAATACTATTTTTGGAAACATGTCTGTGTGTCTGTGTGTCTGTGTGTCTGTGTGTCTGTGTGGAAAATATCTGTGAACAAGCTAGCTCCAAAACGGAAAATCGTATGAAAACAAAATTTCGTATTTGGGTCAGGTACCTTCTGAAGATGTGAGGATAAGATTGGCGACTATTTTCTCTTATTTTTAAGGGGACTTTACATGAAGAAATTTTCTTTTTTCGCGATTTTCTCGAAAACGGCTCTAACGATTTTCTTTAAAATTTGCACATGTGTTTCTTTTACTGAGAGCTAAAACTTTTATTTGAAACTTTTTTTCGAAAAAATTCTCTGAGGGTAGTTACAATCCACCCACTGTTCACCCACTGTTTGTAGAAATTTTGTCTTGCGTGATGAACAACTGAATACACGCTCTTTCATGGCCTCTTATTCTATAAAAGAATGTAAAGTGAGAAAGTTGTATTGTTGGCCATGCATAGAGTAAATATATGAGGGAAATATTCGATGAAGTTCGGAAATTATTCTTTACGGCGGAAAGTTCAATAAACGTCTGCAGTCACTTGTTCTTTTTTTTTAAGTTTGTTATATAGCCTTGCGCTTTTAGTCGCATCATTGAAAGAAGAGGTATTTATAGGATAATTAGCGTAAAATTGTGTTTTGAGATTCTGTAAAAGGATATGTGAATACTACTTTTATTTGGGCAGAGGAAGTTATGTGACGTTCACATCAGATTTTTTTTTTGTAGTCACCCGGTTCTGAAGAACGCAACAAATTAAGCAAATGTTTGTGTAAATCGGTACTCACCTTGTACCACTATTTGGACCAGCGTCTATTTCTCTTTTTGATTTTCTTTTTTGCACAGTGTAAGAGTCAATGCTAGAAAACTCAAATCCGAACTAGAAAAATTTCGAAATTCACCTATATAAAACACTGAAACGGCCTCGAACATGCAGCACGAATATTTTTGGCAGATTGAATATTGGTGAGAATATTGATGCGTGTTGAAGCATATTGACGCGCGCGCGCGCGCGTCAATATAGAGCGTTAATATTGAAGAGAATATTGACAATATTATTGATCGTTTAGGGGCCTATAGGCGAAAGAAGGAACATGAGGAGAACTGACCAGAAGTAAAGAAATGGAATTATAAAAATACACCACTCATGAAAATTACAGAAGTATGGTATAATTTTGCTCTTATTAACAATATAGCAAACATAAAACTATCCTAGTATCCCAGCAGTAAAGACAGTATCCAAAATATTCTTGAATGTTGGTCAAAATCGAGAGTCTGGCTACAAAGTCTACCGACTGGGGATGCTTCCGCCACTAGGCCTACTACTACACAGGTAGATTCTATGATGTCGGTAATGACATGGAATACGTTTAGAAGACGATTATCGTTTCTTATTAGTTAAAATTTAAAATACATAGTGTTGATAAAACCAAGCCATACTAATTATAGTAAAATTTTATGACATAGAACTCCGCCTCGTCAAAAGCTAAATTATTAAACAAAATAGAATAGGGCTATTATATATATACTAGCTGAAAAGGCCCGGCGTCGCCCGGGCTTTGTATTTTTTAATTTGAAATTACCTTATGGAGGACTTTATGTATGTAGAACTTGAAATGAAGAAAAAGATTTATCACACTCAAACTGTTTCATAATGCTGAAAACCGTCCATATTAAGAAGGCCTCGCTCGAAAAAATGAAGATGCGACCGGACCCCAGTATTTCCATACCCAAAAACTTCCCGTTGTGGCATTCTTGAGCTACCGTCAATTTTTTTTATTTGTTTACATCATATTATTCTGAAAATAACAGAATAAATCCAGGGATATTATAGGAACAGTACTGGTGTTATGGAAATGGAATATCATTTTCATAGTTTCCTCCCCTAAAACCCGGGACATAATATACTGCGAGCATAGGACTCAAAATGTTCCATCCCGTGCTTTGGGCCTATGATAAACATCCCTATTTCTCAACTAATACAAAGCCTACAGCTATGGATAACATATAAGCGGAAAGGATTATTTACTGACTTCTGATAAACTCACACACTTAAGTTTTCCCTGCAATACGACCTCTTATTCTACATCAAAATGTGAAGTGAGTAAATATTTCACTTCAAGAATTATTTTTACAAATGTATTACATTAGCATCAAAATTCGTTAAAGTTCAATATTACGTAGTGTCCAAAGCCCCATATGAACTGTGTAAACAATAAACTGTTGTCTTGACAACTGAATGGCATTTCATATTTTTCAGTATAAAATTCACAGAAATTATATAATTTTCAAGGGAAGGACTGATTTGTTTCAATTTTAATGTTGACAGCTATACTTCCCGGGCTTAACTGGGTATGTGTACAAAATGTCGTGTAAATTGGTAAAGAAATGTAGATTTGTATAAGGAACAAACATACATACATACATACATACACACTTTCGATTTTATATATTAGATTTCCCGTAACTGTGCGACTTCAAATATTATTGGGTAATTCGATATTTATTTCGAGATGAAAAGCTAAAATTGGACCCCAAGTTGGTGGTAGCTTCCAATATGAAGGGCTCAGAGCCATCTCCACTAGCAGCAAAAATGAGGTAGTGACACTTTCCGGTAGTGTTTTGAATTGTGCATCAAGTATTTAATAATGTGGTCCATGTCCAAGGGCCTCTCATTTATGTATTATTGTGCAGGTATTGCAAAACTTTATTTATAAGTAATTAAACTATGGTTTTCATTGAACTTTACTTCTTGGTTTCTCCTTTTTCTTTAATGGCACATGACCCACTATGGCTCTGAACCCTTCATTTTTGTGGATTGTTCTAGATTCCAGGTGCTTCTCAGTTGATATCAGTCTAGGCTTAGGGTCAAAAGTTTTCAACCGTTCTGGAGTAGCCCTGACCTAATTTCAACTCCAAACTTAACTACTTTATAGCACACAGAGCTTAATACAGTATCTTTGGTATTTACGACTCGCTTGACCAGTTAGTATAATTAGGGTTGGAGACTCTTCTCGTCCTTCCTACAAATTGCAGTGCTGTATTTGCAAGTTAGAAACGGGGTCGCATCGCGCCGCCTAGACTAGATAGTGTTTACATATCTAGGTCCTTGCTGCCGGCAATGCGGGGAAAACTTGTGTCTCATGTTGCTACAAAATACGCTCCGAAGGGAAATGAATTACAGTGTGGGTTGCCCGGGCAACAGACTCAAGACGCTACTGCAAACTTTTACTTTCAGTTTTAACAGGAGGCACTGCCAGCTAAAGTGGGTCGTCTGTGGGTTGTGCAACAGTTGAATGCTGAACTCAACCTGGCATAGTCAATCTGTTGATCTACGCATAGCACGTGCCATTTTCCATTTCATATACCACGAATTTTTTCTGTTTAATTCTAAAGCTTCCCTTAGATCCATGGGCGTCGGCATGGGGGGGGGGGGCAACTGCTCCCCCTCTGGATTGCCTTATGGATTCATTTATTTGTGGTACTCTTTTTTTCAACCTACAGTTGCAGCATGGAGAATAAAAAAATAGAATGACTTTATAATGAGTTTAGCAAGTATTAACTAATTATAACTATAATATGTAGCCTATTTATATTAATATCTCACCAAGGCTATTGCTCAAAAGAGCGTATTCTGTTAACTTAAAAAAAATTGTAGCCTCGTCGAATTCAGCTTGGGTTCAAAATAACGATCCAGTTAACTAAGTGATTATAATTATAATTATAATAATTATTAATGTGTTTAGCCTAATCATTTGAAATTGAGGTCCGAAATTGATTCTGCCCCCCCTTAATAAAATTCCTGCCGACGCTGCTGCTTAGATCTTCACGTTTCAAAGCATTTAAGACGTCCTCGCTCGTGATTATGGAGATAAACAGTGATATAGTTGCAAATCATTCACAAACAAATCTTGGTAACGAAATGTATCATGGATGAGTTAAGAAATGCATATGATTTGTCAGAACCTCCAACAATAAATTAAAAATGTTCGTCAACAAATAACAGGAACTAAGAAAAGAGTAATTTCTAAGTTAAAGAATTCCTAAACAAGCCATTTTTTTAGTTTTATTATAAAACTATTAAAAGATTAATTAATCTGTCTTTCAGGCAGAACATTAACTTTTCTATGCCAATGAGTATGACGTATATATGCGTCACCGAAAAAACTACATAAAACACAGACATAATAATAATAATAATAATAATAATAATAATAATAATAATAATAATAATAATAATAATTTATTGCATCTGTAGCTATACATTGTATAGGTAGACATTGTCAATATTATTTAGAACAAATAAAGGTTACAGTAACTGCAAAATCATTACGTAAAAAATCCTTAAAAGAATAAAATACCTTCTCATACAAATACTCTTTCAGTTTAAATTTAAAACACCTTAGATTTTCACATTTATAAAACTAGCTGGTAAGTTATTTATAACTTGACTAACAATGTAAACTGGCGATTTAGTGTATCTAAAGTTCGATATTTAAAAATATGTATAACGTCTTTGCTCCTTGATTAATAGAGCAATATTTTACATTACAATACCAGGAATGTTATCCACATTAGGATTGCCATTCACAACTCGCTGGTATCACTTGGTGAATGCTTACATTAATATAAATTCAGTTCTGAAAAAGTTAAAAACACTTAATTCCAACGCATTCAAAATGCTTAGCTGTCTTGGCTGTCTGTACATAGGAGGACATAGGCCTTTTTGATAAGCATGGCGTTTAGTATAAGTATACATAGAAGATCGATTACACCTATCGTTACAGTTCAATTTGGCAAATAGAAGTTACTACGAAAATATAAAGATCCACAAAAGTCACGATCATTAGTTCTTTAAAATCGGCTTATAATGGGCAGTTAACTCGGCATTACTTAAAGTTCTCACTGCTCTCTTTTGAAACTATTTTCAAGTAATTTGATTCTCACCCCTTCCCCCGATCATAGAAAAATTTTAATTAGGCCCTATGCCCCTAAACACAATGTATAATTAATATGAAATTTAACAGTTTTCTATATAAGTTAATAAAATAATAATAATAACAATGATAAAAATAATAGTATTTATTGTTGTTTAACAGTAGCCTACAACCTGTAATAGACAGTGTCAATCTTATTATACAAATGTAATTTCGATTACAATAGTTACTTCCATATTCTTTCAAAGTTATATTGCGTGATCAACGGTCTTATGTGAGAGAAATTTGTCAATATTATAAAACGGATTTGTGATTAGCCATGTAGGCTATATATTTTTTTCAGTTCTTTCAGTGGCAGTTCCAATACAGTGCGAGGTAATTTATTGACAAGCTTTTGTTCTAAGTATTCGTAACTTTTCATAGTATATATAAACTATGAAAACTGGCGAAATATACTCCTTTAACATACAAGAATGGAATATAGCTTTTCAAATTCCTATACAAGTAGGTGCTTAACGGGTTTTTACAGAGCTCAATATAACGTCTCAGTTATGCATTAGTCCTTTATTATAAACAGTAATCTATTTAGGCTATGTGACAGAATATATAACATGCAAATGGGATACGAAACACAAGCAATATGATAAAGCATGATAAGACTTGCATAACTGGATGAATTTGAGTCATATTTGTAGGCCTATGTCTGGAAATATTTATCATTTCTTGTTATGTAAAACTCATGTTCTAGCATACACATTGGTATTTTTAAATGTTTTAATCTAAAGTAACGTTGTAAGTCGCCATTCTGTCACCTTGAAGAAACAAGTGATGGCCTCGTCATCAGCTAATCGTAATGTTTACAAGAAACTGTAATAATGATAAAATCCCATAACATTCACACCCGAAATTTGTACACCAGCATTCGAGTGGCATGACTTTTTTTTTTTTTTTGCTGTTATTAGGATGATGAATCCCTGACTCATTTTAATTAATTATTGTTTCGGCACAAACATAATATTATTATTAGTACGTCGTGAATAGAATTTGAACATAAATCTTTTAGCACACTCACATATAACATTAAGAATTATATTACACATGTTTTAAGGATTAATAAAAATGTTTAATAGCATACGTTTGCACAGCTCCTAGAATTGTATGATCTCTCTTGCTTGAAACATTTTACTTTATATTAATTATTGGTATGTTTATACCTGGTTAGTTTAATCCAATTAGTTAGAAAATAAATCAAATAAAAGAGGAAATATACATTTTACCTCTTCATACATGAAGATTCTTTGAACACAGCGATTGGAAAGTTATATAGAAACCGCATATCAACAAATGAAGATGTGAAAATAATATATAATTAGTCTATATGTGTGGTAAGGAAGTGTTTTAAATATCATATAATAATAAATACAACATTAGTAAGACGCTATTATTATTATTTAAGCCAGGGAGGTTAATATAAAAAATAAAATAGCTTACAGCTGACGAAAAATCGCACCAAGGGTGACTTTCACCGATGGAGGAATGATCAATATATTATCACACATCGATTGTTCCGCATCATGCCATCTTATAATGATACAAATAGCGATGTATTTTATTAATTCTTGTGGTTTTAATAATGTTCATTACATGCTTAATTTTGTGAGTATTCGCTAAATATTCACAGTAAATATATGTATATGTATGGAACCCCAGATGGGGAGAGAGGTGGGTTGGGAGCGACCCTAAGCACGTAGTAAACATAAAACTGATGATTAAGTTAATTCTTATTAGTTATTACTATATTCATATCAGGGATTATTTTATTAAAATATTAATTTTGAATTATATTTTTATTTGCCTATGCAATTTTACGCTCCATCCCTACCAAATTAGGAGGAGTAATTGTGCCAACCCCTGGTAATGGGATGATTGGCATGCCCTAAGGCCCCCCGGAGCAGATTCCGCCGCGAGCACCCACGGAACTCCCCAATATACAGCAAGTACCGAAATCTAACCATGTGCACCACGATTCCAGGTCCCTCAGGCACTATCGTGCGCCACGCCTCCTGTCTCTCAGAGAGAGAAAGCCCAGAGGGTCGCTGCACACCCGAGAGCTCCGGGGTGCGCAGCACACCACCAACAACCCACATGACCACAAGCCACGGGATAGGACGAGAGAAGTCCGCAGCGGACGCTGCAGAAGGAGATGGCAAAAAAGCCGGGAAAGGAAATAGGATGATAATGAGGGGGAGATTGAAGGTGAAGTGGAGAGTGTTGGTGCAATGAGAGGGCAAAACGGGAGAATCCCCGAGAAAAAAAATCCAGGATTTGAACCCGGGACCACTTGCATGCCAGGCCCACGCGCTAAGCCACAATAAATGTAACTCGAGGTTCTGATTCTCTCAAAATCAATTCCGATCCTCTCAATATATTACCTATTTGTTTATCTCGGCTTACTGCCAGTAGATGTGGAAGTTACGCTAAGTCTAAATGTTGACTGAGACTTGTCATCGCATGAATGCTTTAGGGATGGCAGTGACCATCATGTGGAAGGTAAAGTATGAAACAAGGTAGCGAGCGAGCAGATGCACAGGGGACTAATGTGACTAGTGATGCAGTTATCTAATCTCGGAGTTATGTGGGTCACTGACCCAATTGACAACGGGGACACATGAACCACTGACATCACAAGGCCACTAGAGATACAGGCGCCGCGGCGGTGCAGCACTAGCGTCGGGCAGAATTGAGGAAATCAATGGCCGTCTGACTACCCTGTCAACCTATATCCATATGAAACAGCAAGGATTAGCGTAGCCTATTATTTTCACAAGTTATTGAAACAGTGTTCTGAAATATTACGGTCATGATGATTTTTTCATTCATTGAAGAAATTCTAATATTTTTTTATAAAGGTCGTAAGTTAATGATTGGTATATAATAATTTCTAGTGCAGTAAAAGAATATTACAGCATATGCACATTGATTATAAGAACTGTTAATAATTTAATGTAGTTTAATGGACTTGTAATAAAATTGGAATATTTAGAACATATTTTACAGTGTTCGGTCCGCCGGGGTGGTCTTGTGGTTAGCATCGCTGACTACAGATACGTCGGTCCGGGTTCGATTCCCGGTACCTCCTCGGATTTTTATGAGGTAAGGAGGTCTAGTAGGGGTGCACTCAGCTTCGTGATTCAAATTGAGGAGCTACTTGATAGAGAAGTAGCGGCTCCGGTCAAGAAAACCACCATTAACGGCCGTGGGTGTCAGCATGCTGACCACATGCCCCCTATCCTGCCATCTGCCTACGGGAGATGACGCAGCAGTCGGGTGGTAGACCAAGTCCCTCCAGGTATGTAGCGCCACGGAGTTAATTTTTTTACAGTGTTCGAACTCAGAGTAAGATATTAATTTTTTGTTTAATGAAATTTTCACTTTGTCCAAATACCGAAAAAGACCGAAGTACTTATTGCAATTAAACCTTCGACTTTATTAATGAAAGTATTGTAGTAATAATAATTATACCGATTATGATTATGAATATAATACTATCAATAGTCTAATAATAATAATAATAATAATAATAATAATAATAATAATAATAATAATAATAATAATAATAATAATAATAATAATAATAATGACGGTGACAAAAGCTAGAATATATTTTTCTGACAGGTTTTCAATATTATCTCACTGAAGATATTTTTATTATATTCCGCAGAGGATTCAGCGTACCGAGCCAAAATTCGGGGTTAGATTCCCGCCTAGGGAAAATGCTGCTCTATAGAATAAAGCTTTGTTTTCAATTTATATGATTGTAGATTTATTTTATGATGCATAATAGGTCTTGTTAGGTCACCTATCAACGGAGGGAGCTTTAAAAAGATATATATATATATATACTTATAGGGCCTATGTCTCAAAGAGACATGTCATTCACGTTTCTTTATTAGGCTATACATTACATTCTCAAATCAAGGGTGAGTAAACTCCAATCCGAAATCACCTCTATTCTGTGCCGATTGCCGATCATGGGTTTTGAACCTGAGATCTTCCGAATATGAGTCCCTGACGCTATCTCTTCGGCCAACGCCTTGAGCGTATAAACAAACCGCTGTGTACGGTACATTTTGGTATGATCAGAAGCTGAAGTTGTTACATTTAGAAATATAGCCCAGTTTGTTGCCATACTTAATTAAACGGGTGGAGGGCCTGACGTGATGAAAAATAGATCGATTAATCATAATTTTTATCAACGATGCATTAAAGTTCTTATCAAGAGGATTACCTAAATATGGTTTCATTTAGGTCACAATCGTAATATGGCTTATGATCTTTGTTCACATAAGTAAAACATGAATCTACTATGGCGCAGAAGAAGTCAATTCAGAGCGATATCGAAGCCGGTACACCGGATGAGAGTGAAATGCGTGAGTTTCCTGATAGGAAAGTGAACTAGGAGCAGTCTGCCTTGACACTAGACGTATCCAGGTCGGAGAGGGGCCGCCATGTGCTGCGGGAGTCTCCAGTATAATCACTCAAGGACGAGAAATATTAGTTTTTATGTTATTGCAAATATCTGTTATGCTTCTCTACTGATAACTACTGGAATCTATAACTCAAAGAAATTTTTGTTCGTTTATACTATGTATTACTATAAAGTTTTAACTAACTTGGTATTCCTTCAAGAAATGAATGAAGCTGCATATCTCAGATAAGGGGGCAGTATTTTGAATATTTACTGGAATGAAACGATTATTTCATCTTAAACCTTCTATGATTCTTTGTGAATTTAATAAATTGCATGATAGACCTAAAGGATTTTCAGGAACTACGTTATACATCAACTATATAATCCTATATTTTATATTTTACAATTACCAGTACAACAAAAACAGAAGCATTTACTTGGCTAATCAAATAAGTCTCGGGATTTCTGTTCTCTTCTTGTAGGCATAGAGCCTGTTCATTTCACCAAATTATCGTTCGGGCTATGAGCCTCATCATGAGATATGTAACATTACTGTGGGGAATGGCTGTAGAGTGGTAGAGGGAAGTGATCTCACCATTCTACTGAAGTTGACATTACGGTATTTAATTTTAATACTTTAAAACTTGTAATACTTTAATACTTTTTAAAACTTTTAAAATAAAATAAATAAAGACATTACAGTAGCCGGAACCTATAATCTGGGGTGTCGATAAACTGTTGAATAGCTTGGAAGAGGCAAAATCATGGTACTCAAGAGAACCATCCGGATATGAATAAAAATAAAATCAGGTAAACTGATGTAACAAAGTGCCAGTATGTTTTTGTTTAATCAGTTATAATTGCAGTTATGATATGCAGAATACAAAAAGTAAATTCAAATTGGCCGGTTTTGGGAATTGAACCATGGAACTCCAGATTGTAAGGCCAAGACGTTACCAACTCGGCCACCTGGGCCAGTTTAACGGTCTAGTTGGATAAGCGCATGTAAAGCAATAGTGTTATTTGTCATAGCTAACTGTATTTTAATTGCCAAAGCCTTATAAGATCACAGTAAAACAATAGGCTATGTTGTCATGATAACTGATTTGCATTTCATAAATTCTTTCGAATACGTATATTACCATAAAATAGGCACTAAATTGAGCATTAATCCGAAACAGGTCAACCGATTTTATCCAATATCAATAGACGTCTTCCCATGGACATTATAAATGTGTATATCAAGTTTCATAAAAATCCGGTAAAGCGTATTTGAGTTACCGCGTTTTTAAAATAGACACTAAATTGGGTTTTACTCCGGTACCGGTCTACCGATTTGGTCCAATATCATTAGACGTCTTCCCATGTACATTATGAATGGGTATACAAAGTTTCAGGAAAATTCAATAAAGCCTGTTTGAGTTATTGCGACTTCTTATATATTGACATAAAAGGCACTAAATTGGGCATTATTCCAGTACTGGACAACCGATTTGGTCGAGTATCAATAGACGTCTTCCCATGGACATTATAAATGCGTATACGAAGTTTCATAAAAACCCGATAAAGCGTATTAGACTACGTGCATTACGTTACTGTCGGTGAAGTTGCTTCTGCTTATGGAGTTCGGGCGCTGAAAACTGCCACTGCCCCTGCAGGCTATTAATTAGACTACGTGCAATACGTTAGTGTCGGAGAAGTTGCTTCTGCTTATGGAGTTCGGGCGCTGAAAACTGCAACAGCCCCTGCAGGCTATTAATTAGACTACGTGCATTACGCTAGCGTCGGTGAAGTTGCTTCTGCTTATGCAGGTCGGGCGTTGGGTTAATCTAAGGCGGGGGTGTTTTATGTGTTTGGAATCACCTTAGATCAGTGTAACTTTGTCTGAAAAAGTGCCTACCTTTCTATTTCTCCACTATAGTAATTTAAATATACTGATTAATTAATGGATTTTTACAGGAAATTACAGTAACTATTGTTCCTTTCGTTTTATACATAGATAAAATAGAAAGAATGTAGCAGGCTTAGCCTAATAATCAGAGCCCTAACAATGTTTTTTCATTTACAGGACTTGCTTTGCTCAGCATCACAACATGGTAAAGTAAGTTTTCACAGTCAGAAAAGTGATCATCTGCAATCATCCGAATTCATAATTATGAATTAATTACACAATTTCTTTCTTCTTAAGGGATCAAGTTCTCTGTGCTAAATCAATTTGAAGTTTAGTTACTTCTGTTCTGTGTAAATCAACAGTTTCAATCTAAAACCTTTGAAAATTTACTACAGATCTGTGTGAAATATATTTCATGTCTGTTGAAAAACATGATAACTAACATCACTGTTCTAGTGCCTATGAATACTGAAAACGATTTGAAACCACTGAAACGTAACGTAGGCCTAGGTATCTCGAGTTCGACTGGTCGATTATTTAAGCACTCCTGGCCGCCTTCTTGTCATTTCTTTTGGAGTTTGGCTTATTCAACTCACACGCCCGGGCTGTGATGCCACCGATATATATTTAATATATATGCAATATATTTAACTTACTAAACTGCATTGGAGACGTAAACGCGAATAATAGAGTAACTCAAATATCTGGAGTGCTTTACACATAGGCTACGAGTTTTACGTAAAGAACACAAACCATCACGATTTTTTTCTTTCTTTCTTTATTTCTTTTTTGCCTGTTTGTACCTTCTGCTTCAAGAAAATTCTTCGGTACAAACGGTTCACATAATGTCTATGCACATAGTCTACTTAACTATTTATTTAAATACAGATGAACGATAATTATTTTATTTTCTTACCAATAAACTGTAGAAATATATAACTAGGCATAGACCTATGTCTAATGATGGAAACCTCAAGTAGGCTACCCAGATGCATAAAACTAATAAAAAAGTGCAATGTATAAATAAGAAATGATTCCTTAAAAATCCAACTAACCTAAAACAATCTAAGCTTAGTACAGAAATGTAGGCCTATAACTACTATATACTATAGACAGATATTTTAAATAATTAACACTAGCCTATATTTTAATGAAATGTAATGAAACTTAAAAAAGATATACACAATATGTAAGTGGTAAAGTCATATTTTCAATTTGATTGGTCATATTTTAATGTTTTTTAGGTCATAAATGCATGCATATATCCAATTTTTTTAGGTTATAGAAATCCGCCCCCTACTTATGAGTAATATTGAAAGGTATAGGCTGCAAAAACGCTGTCATTCTCCTAAATGAAACTCCTCTATTTTTTCTGTAACACAAATAATGGTTCTAGATGCAAATTATATGACTGAAACTTAAATGCAATAAAACGATAACCCCAAAATTTATATACATTTTTAAAATACGTATTTTTAATATTTTATGGCTTACTGAAGTCATTTTAAATCGACAAGAAAAATATTTCTTTTCTAAGGACCTTTCTTTCTACGTTTCACTTTCAAGATAATATAGAAAGGAAAGAAAACAATAATGTCTCACGCGAGGGAAAGAGTCGATATTGGCAGTTCCGAATCTTTACATAACGATTGTTATGACGTAGGTTACATTTCTGTTGCTAGGAAACGCTTCACTTTCATATTCATTTTTATATTCACTGGTCAAATTTGTGCAAACAAGAGGTGGAAATTGTTTTTAACAATGCACCAGGAAAACTTGTCGTTTTATGTTGGCAGTTAACACATAGGCCTAGAGATCAACTGATAATGCAAAAAGCTTTCACAGTTTGAAGCGAAACCAAGGAAATAGTGTACAGTCCTGGCCTTCAGAATTGTTGACACCAGTGGAATAGATAAGCATATAAACCGCAAATGAATCTAGTTTGTCTGTTCTATGGCAATCAGGGCAGGCTCTAGGTATTTTGGCGCCTTAGGCCCCTAAATTGCCACCTTAATAATTCCACCTTTTACCATTTGATTAAACATGGATTTCACGTAGGCCTACTCTAGCCTATATGGGTAAGTGGTTAAATAAAATTGATTTGAATTGGCCTAATTTGAGAAAGACTTGTATTTGCGAGGGTGGATCAAAAATAACGCACAATAATTATTTTTACAAAATGTTTAATAGGTACAATTACAAACAAATGCACACATGAAGGAACATCTATTGTCTATTTTTCTATGTAGTCGCCAAGTTTCTCAACACATTTCTCCCATCGTGATACCAGTTTCAAAATATCCTGTTCATAGAAGTCCGTTCGGTTGGAGTATAGCCATCTGCGCACTGCATTTCTTCAGCGAGGTGTAGTGCGATTTTTATGGGTTAAAGGGCATACCCGAGTGAAATTCACAGGGACATGGTGGCGTGTATGGGGACGACTGTATGGTCCGTAGCAATGTCTCCAGGTGGTGTACATTCTTCGAAGATGGCCGTGATAACTTTTCATATGTTTGGTCCCATGAAGAAATTCCTGGCCGGTAAACGCTTTGCGTCAAATGCAAAAGTAAAAACGGCAGTCCGCAGATGGCTATACTCCAACCGAACGGACTTCTATGAACAGGGTATTTTGAAACTGGTAGCACGATGGGAGAAATGTGTTGAGAGACTTGGCGACTATATAGAAAAATAGACAAAAGATGTCCCTTCATGTGTGCCTTTGTTTGTAATTGTAACTATTAAACTTTTTGTAAAAAAAATTGTAGTGCGTTACTTTTCGTTGCACCCTCGTATGAAGACGTTATAGCATATTATCTTGAAGGTATGGGGATTAAATAAAAATACATTTAATTGAAAAGGTTATACCTTTTTATATTTACATTATACAAACAGGAAACTACATCATAGATAAGTTTTTCCATAAATGTTGCCGCCTCTAAATAATTCTAAAAATCTGCCGTCCTAGGCGGCTGCCTATTTCGCCTATATGGATGAGCCGGCCCTGATGGCAATAATTAGGCCAACCTAAGAAAGTTTCTTTAGATAATTTTCTCCCATAGAATACGATTTCCATTTCAAGAAATATATGACTAATTACTGCAAGTGACCGCCGGCGTGGTCTTGTGGTTACCGTCGCTGATCACAGATCCGTCGTCTGGGTTCGATCCCCGGTACCTCCTCGGATTTTTCTGAAGAAGTCTGGTAGGGGTGCACTCAGCCTCGTGATTCAAATTGAGGAGCTACTTGTAAAACTACGCAGTGCCGTAAATAACGTCTCATTTAGGAGACACTGAAGAAAGGAACAAAACAGTCAATGAATGAATATTTTTGTGGGCGCATCACAAGATTTGATTACGTGAAGAAAGTATTTTAAATAAATAAAATATAGAGATTTTTTATACACGTTTTTATTGATTTATTTACTTTTAACGATGTTTCGCCAAAGGATTTAATGCTTAGCTTTCACAATGTCATAATTTTAGTATCTAACTTTTGACACTATTATGATTTTATACAATTAACAAAGATAAAAGATTTAACCACACCAACCTGTATTAAAGTTGCTCAGTACCAAGTCTATGCTAAGTGGGAGGGAATATTTTGACTTTGTAATAATTCACATACCAAATTGCTTTATTAATACGCAAGGACCAATGTCATTTATAAGAATAGAGGAAGTAAAATATTGTGAGCTTTATTTCTTAATTTGCGTAGCTGCTTATGTATAATTTGCAAGTTTTATATTTTATTTATAATTAAAGATGCCTGGTCTTCATTGTTAAATTGAAAAGTGGTACTTTGGTGAATATTTTGTACACACTAATCTGAGAACCTCTTTCTGTTATCGAGCAAATTATACTTTGGACATTATTATAGTTAAAAATAGTTTAAACAATACTTTGAATCAATAGAATATTACATTTCAATCCCCAAAAAACGATATAAAACTCGAATAAATGTCCAAAATCGTGAAATCATACACATTAAAAAATCGCGAGTGATACTTTAATAATAGGGGCAGAAAATGTGATTCCATCATATTATATATTAAACAACCTTTTAAAAATACTTTTATCCTTTCTACTGAGTCGCAAGTCGAGACATTTCCGGGTCGCTTTTCACAGCACACCGACAAATACTTTTAAGCTGAATGTTGAATTCGTCTTAAACACAAATTTCCCAGTGAAAGTTTTTTTAGGGGGGTAAAGTCTACTGCACTTCCGTATCACTTTTGACCTGAAAGAGTAAGTGGCAAGATCCCAATGTAAGCTTGGTAAGAATAATTGGTAGTGATGGGAAGTTTCCGGTACTAGGCGGGGATCAGGACAGCGAGGGAAAGCTATGATCAGAGTAACCTTGTACCAAATAGCTTCGGATTTATTGGATCTGTGCTCCTATCCGTGCTGGTGAGTTGTATTGTCTTGCAGCAACTTCTCGGACCTTGTCCTAGAAATAAAGGCGCCCAACGTGATTATAGCCATATTTGGCATGCCCCACGGATCTTTATATTACATCACATGAAGCACTGTTGCAATGCTCGTACCATCTTCTTCATCCGCTCATTCGTTCGTGTTCGTTGCGTTGTGCAACAAAACAGCTGGATCACTTCCACGCAACAATACTATCTTTTCCTAGCTGTATTTTGAAATTTCAAATTGTTTCGAAATGTAGGTCATGGCAGGACTTCGTATGCAGGATGGATTAAGGTGACCGGTCGTTCCGATTTTTTTCCAGAACAGTTCCGGCTCTTTTGAATTCCACATTGATTATGAACTTTTCAAGACATAAGCTAATTTAATTCGTGACTACTGCTGGGCATAAAAAAAGCAACAAGTATATTTTAAATTTAGTAGGCTAGCTTTTAAGGTACATTTTGTTACGTTTTTAATTTTCTATTTATGACATTGCACCAACTTAAAGTTTCGAATATTGAATGCCAATGTTCATTATTATTATTATTATTATTAGTATTATAAAACTAGTACAATTAATGTGTTACGGATAGATTTCAGGAAAGGTAGTATGTGCTCATAATCTAAGGTTTTTATAATGCACCATTTGAGTATAGTTTTTAATCTTAAACTAATAAATAAACATAAGAAAATGTTAATTATAATATTGATGATTGATGGGGTACAAGAACAAGTAACTTAGATGTTATTTGAGAATATAAAGTTAAAAAAAGTAAATATGCAGTTGACAATTTTGAAATGTGAAAAAATAGAGGGCCTGAAAGAGGTAATGCTAGGCACATTCTTACTGTATTAAATAGAATTAACAATGTTAATAAGCTTGAGCTGGGTTATTCATTTATTTATAAAGAAAAATGGAATAAACTTATTTGGAGACATTCTGACAGAACATCGCAATGATTAGGTACGTTTGTAAACATAGTATCTTCTGGCAAATCAATTCTGTATTCACTCGGCTATTTCTTATTAAACAGAGAACTAATAGCTTTTCAAAACAGGCCTAGGCTTACTTAGTAACTGTCTCTCCTACCTTCATGCATGCCTTCACTCCTTGCTATAGAATTCCAGTACTCACCTATAACAAAAGACAGCACTATGTTAGTATCTACTAAAAATAATAGAAATACATATAATTATATAATATCACATATAGACTTATATTATTAACCTATGTTTCCTCAGATAAGAAGACCTCCAGATAAGACGAGGAATAAATTTTCGTCAAAGTTTTAAAGATTTAGTATATAGGGTGTAAAAAAATTCCGTATACAGACTTCCGTAGACTTCAAATTTTTTTTTTCTGCTTCAGTTTTCTAGTTGATCGCAAAAATGTTACCAATCATCACACAATCCATAGGATGGGTAGTAGAAGTTGGGCAAAAAGACTACAGTTAAAAAGTTTACTGGAATAAACCTTCCGAGATTTTTTTTCTTTCAGAATGTCGTCTCAAGCACAGTCGTATCACAATGGAAAAGAACGATAGGCCTACGCGCATTGTGCGTGGGCCATGTGATACACATACCAGTATATAGGGGACAAGGAAAAAATACCAAAAATAGGTTTTATTTAGTGGATTATGCTGTTTGTGGTTTTATCTACGATATTCGCGTTGTTTCGTGGCTTACATTTGCCCGCAAACGGTACCGAACATTTTAATATATAAAGATAATATATTACATCAGAGTACATCATTATATAATGAATTTATTTGTATAAATTTCAATATAATTCTTTTTTGTGTCTGTCCTATAAGATGACTCCGGATTTTCAGAGCCTTTTTTTATGTGATGCAATTATCGTCTTATCTGCGGAAATATACGGTATGTTACATAAAAATACACACACAAGGTTTTAGCTATTCCAGTTCGTTTATGTGGCTTAGAATATTGGTGTGTAAGGAAAGAGGAAAAGAGGCGAATAGAAATGGATTCCTCAGTGGAATTACGGATTCTAAGCTTTTAGGACAGAAAATAAATGCAGATATAAGAGAACATTTATACATATTTAAACCGAGCGATTAATAAAAGGTCATAACTTATTCATAAACAAGACTGGAAAACTCATGTGACAATAAAACAGTACCAAAACTTACTGTAAAATATAAAATTAAAGGGGAATATATATACAGAGTGTTAACGAATAACACCGAAATATTTTACCTATGTACAGAGGGGACATAGATAAGCAACTTTTATTAGGAGATTTTTTGCACATGGGTAAAAGCTTAGCATTAACAGTAGAGCTCTCCTATTTGCATAATCCCTCCCTATATTAATGTATAATATACACGTATATATTTTGATACATTAAAAAAAAAAATCTTACATGAAGCTTGGTCCACTGGAAGGTAATATAAAATATCAAAGAGTAAAGAAAGCACACATAGCGTTAGACTGCGGTTAAAACACAATCAAAGGAAGGAAGTTCGCGTGCAAATGCGTAATAAACATTAAAAACGTAAACTGGTTAATTACTGTACACTCTGGAATTACAGCAGGGAAGTACTTCTTTCTCAGAATAAAAATTTATAGATGTCACAGATGTGGATAGACACAATATTGCTTCCTACGGTTTCGCCATTTTGTTTTTATGTAAGCATTCTTAGACGTCGATTAGGAAAAGAATATGCACGATTTTTCGTCCGAATTTTGTAATGTCTTGCTTCATATAACAAATATGGGAGGCACAGATTCCATTCGATAAAACTAATATGAAATAAACTATATATTTATGTAGGGACTGAGTAGGCCTATATACAGTATTTATGTATACATATAGTATATAATATATAGTGTATATACTGTAGTGTATATACTGTATACATATATGTACGAGGGATTGGGCATAACTCATGACTGCTATTCTTTTTTTGAAAATGAATCATCAAAGGGCAGGGTATATATATAATGGGTATATATAAATATATATATGTGTGTGTGTACTATATATATATATATGTACTAGATGTGGAGATTACAGGTAGCTGATGTTTATACGAGTCGTGTTTTTAAAGTAAGTAGCAATATTTTTAAAAATAACAGAACAGTGAATATGAAAACACTGTTTGTTCTTTTCAAGGAACAAGTTCAACATTTTTATAAAAAATTTAAAAAGTGATAATTCATTCATTAGAGAACTTGGAAATTATGATCCAGGGTTTACTTAACCCATCGAACTTCCATCATTGCTTAGTGCTTATCCAGATTTAACGTTGAATATGTTCTTGACTCCTATATTATGTAATCGCGCCCAGTGATTTTCTATAACAGGGCACAAACATTATTGGTTCAAACTATTGCATGCATTACAGACTTGTGAAGGCATAAACCACGTGGTGTTTTGAAGCTTCATCTAAAAAGATGATGAATATGAAGAAAAACTACATGTGGGATAGTGAAGGAAAGAGACGCCCATAAACATCCATACGCGACTGCATCGTGCCACTGTAGCGTATTGCGGTAGTTGGAACCATGAAAGCACATATACCCACTCCATGATCTCTTCAAGTTCGCTAGAGTTGGGCATTATTCCCCAAATCTTCCAACAGAACCTTGTGGTATTATCCGGCATTTCTCCCTCGGATATTGAGCATTTTGATGTAAGAATGCTGTTCTAATCTTGTCATATCCATTATGCACGGCGGCTGACTCACAACTAAATTACCATCGCCTCTATTCGCACTACCGTACATCAAAATGTTACCAAATGATGGGGCCATATACTAGAGATGCCACACTCTCTCTTGACATAAAACACCTCAAACATCTCGCATTTCTTTGAGAAGAAAAAATAGTTGCCATGACTAATGCTCTATCCCTTAAATTATATTTCACATAAAATTCTCTTTCTGAAATAACATAATTAACATAAGTAGATAGAAATGATCACTGTATTTTTTTCTTTGTTTCAGCTCCCGTCCATGGGTCTTACAAGGTAGGAATCCTAAGTTTCAATTCACATTCTATAATACAGGCTATACTTTTAGGTAGGTATTAACAACGCACATTTTGTGAGCACCTTTACTTATTAATTAATTAATATAGGCTATACTTCTAGGTAGGTATTAGAAAAATTCAAATCGGGCATTCGTCTTTGCTAATACAGAAAATACCGAAAAAAAAGCACAGTTAGATTGACTGTCCAGAATTGAACCATAGGTCTCCTGAACTTGAACCTCCTCCTCATTCCAACAGAATCCTTTCCGACGTTTTAAATGCAGGTGATGGTTATAAGAAATAAGAATAAGAACGTCAAATTGCACATCGTCTTCAAGCTCAACCGGATGTCATATTTGAGAATACACTTTAACCATGTGAAACACAAATAAAAGGAAAACTAAAATGACGACGTCACTAACCTTCATGTCAGATTCACAGAATCTAGTCCTACAATTATTGTTCCTTCTTTGTATGAAGCTTAAAAGGCCCAGCGTCGTCCGGATTTTATAATATATTGTAATTCGAAATTAACTTAAGAAGGACTTCCGATTTCAAACTCTAGGTCCTTATATAGGTATGTAGAACGTGAAATGAGGAAGAACGACTTATGACACTAACTATTCCCTCATAAAACGATTAATGTAGTTTTTTTATGGCTCATAGAGTCCTTACAATTTTTTATCCCATCGCTTCTAAGCATCATGCATGGGAGGGGTTGAAATAATAAGGAGCAATTCTGGTAACAAAATGATACTGTATTTTATGGAATATTTTATTTCTCACTCTTATGCTACCATACAACCGTTTTGTGCCGAAATCAAAAAGAAATTCAATATAGCTTTCATATTTTCCTCCCCGAAAACCTGTGAACATAATAATTTATTATGCATATAGGACAAAAAATGCTCCATCCTATTTTGTCTCCTTTACATGCTTTTTCAACTAAAAATACAAAGCCTACAGCGAAGAATAACTTAACAGTGGATATAATTTGTTAACGACTTCTGATATAGTGTACTTCATCATATTTATGCATATTTGTGCATTATTCATTTATTGCTAATTAGCTCTATTAAAATCGACTAATTAATTAATTAAATTGATTAATGGTATAAAATTATTTAACCATCATCCTTGGTTAAATAGGTAGGATAAATAATCTCTACATCGGACGTGGAGATCCTTACGATTCCAAGAGATTAAGGTTCCTACGGTTCATTCCAGATGTGTTGAGAAAATAAGTAAAGTAGTGGTTCTAACGGGAGAAAAGCGAGATTCACCAACTAGCAAAACTCAAGTTGAAATAGAAATAAATGACATAAACGTGCTACTTTCGAAATTACGCATAGTTACGGTAATAATGAACATACCTTTTTGAACATCAAATGCAACCAATACTTTCAAACTTCCATTCATCTGACTTAGATAAAAATAAAAATAAAAATTTTCACAAATTACAAAGGAAATGGCGATCTTTGAAGCGATAGAATTTGAATGGGCTTAGGGTTTCAGAGGGTGTGTCTGAACAAAGTTGGCCACTGCCCAGTAGGGTGTGAGGATTCAAACCAAAGTCGCTTACCTACATAATCGAGCCGTATCTTTCTCTCTCAAGATAACTGGAATGGACAGTAGGATTAAATTAATGGAGACGTTAAATTTTTGTTGAAGCATATAATAAACTTGCTAAATCCTCTTCATGGTTCCCATATATTAGATACAATGGTGAGAGGAAATTATTCTTTGTGTTATTGGTCAACATTCTTATTATTCTTTATAAGAGAAATGCTTTATGATTTATGTTAATTACCGGTACGCGTTTTTACGCATATTTTATACGACACGAAAAAATATTTTATACGAGTTGCAACTGATGATTGGGGCATTGTCAACAAACATTGTTTTATATAATTCCAATGCTAGACTTTTGTACTAAAGGGGATCTCTAAGATTAAATTTCTGTATTCTTTCTAATCGTAATACAAAATTATACATGCTTGTTATGTTTTCTTCACACTATATTATGTACAAGCATTTTAATTGAGAATATTAACTAAATATATCAAGAATTCCATTCAACTAGACCTCAAGGTTCTAGCGGTTGCTTTGATTCTCACATCAATAACATGGGGACAACTTTAGGGATAGAGGGTACTTTGAATTTTTCCCATTTGTATCCTTGAACATCTCAAAAAGTTTATAGGAGTTGTTTGCTTTCATGTAGAATAAATATCCAATTAATTTTGTTTCAGCAGCAGCCCCAGTGCTTTGTGTATACAAACTGCTTTCACTTTTTCGGATATGTTCGCTTTTTCCCGCACACCCCTCATCTTAACGATCATGGCTGCCTTTTTAGATCATGCGCCCAATGAGCAGGCCAGGGCGGGGTTGGGGACGTGGAATCATTTCCACGCAGAATCAAAAGTCATTGACCACGTGACGTTACATTTCCATTATCTCACTGCAACCAATCAAATTTCTACTTGAGCAATGCCAGGAATAGTGGGGAGCTGGTTCCAGACTGACCCTTCTCAATATATTTTCAGTTGGAAAAGTAGATAAACAAAGTTTTGCTCAAATACTGTTTGCATAAATATGTATCAGATGTGCAATAAAATAACACACTTTCATCCCAACAGCGTAATATTTCGACTAATATGTTTGAAACAATATACAAGGTAAAATCAACAAAATACACTTTCTGCAATTCTCAGTTATTATGAACCTTCACCTTTCATTCACCTCGACTTTACTGTACATCGATGGTATGGTTAACCCTAGCGATGATAGGTTGCGCATTGACACGATGTGCTGCCCATGATGACGAAAGTAGTGACGTTCGAGGAAAACCTGAATGGCTGGGGTGAAAAGGAAAGATCTCCAAGGAAATATGTTTATCACTAGGGTTCGGATGTTTATGCCCTAGAAAAGTGGAAAATATGACTGCAAATGTGACTTCAAAAATGACTAAATATGACCCAAAAATCCTAAATATGACCTCATAAAAGAACGTATTTTCTAAATATTAATGTTCAAATCTAAACATTTAATGACACTAAATTATTACATCACATTAATTCAAACAGATAATTACTTTTTAACAATTATACAGGTAATTTACAGTTTTTCTTATAATGAACTTCTAATCTGTTAATGTTTAAAGATACCACTGCAAATGTGAATAGAAAACATTTTAAAAACATGTCTATTGGAAATTTTTAATAACAAGGAGGAAGAGATAATTGTGCTATTACTTGTTATTGTTCTTTCACATTTTAGTTACAGTAAACCAATTCCTGCCATTTTTCGGATAAAAAAAATTAAATAGTCAATTTAGTGCACAAACTGCACCGACTTTATAACTGAAATATGACGTTAAATTATGAAATATGACCGAAATATGACTTAGACCATGAAAATTACCAAAATATGACTTCATATGCAAAATAAAAATGGTCCGATTAGGATAACAAATGTGCAATCCATGTTTAATTTGTGTTTGCAGCGAAAATGGAAGTCAGGATAAAAATATGACACTTTTATGTCACTTTTATTTGTTGGGTATATGCAGGTATATATACCGTATATTACTTACTCAATGGCAATAGACAGTTCCTGCAAGCTGAAGGAATATTATCTACTGTATGTTATCCCAAAATTTTTGTCTGATCGTTTCAGTTTCCGGGCATTTTAAATTACGTGTTCAGCGTCTTCTCTATTTGGGCATAAAGGACATAATCCTTTCTCAAAATTCCTTCTTATGACACTGAGTTTCCATACCCCAACCCGCCACCATGCCAACCACATTCTTTGTTTCTTGGAGCAACCTGAGACGTACTTTACCAATCCCCACACTTCTTTCATTTATATTACGAAGTGCTAACCGAAGAGAATGATAAAATAGTAAGATAGTATTAATTAACGTAAAATCACAACAATAAATAAAATGAACAGTTTAGAGTAGTAATAAGTAATGTAATAGGATATTAGCTGAATTGTAAATAGTAAATTCTAAGTGATTAAAAAAAAATAGAGTAGTAATAATTAAAATGAACAGTTTAGAGTAGTAATAAGTGGTATAATAGGGTATAAGTTGAAATGTAAATAGTAAATTGTAATCTATTGATAGGAAAACAAGTGTAAATAATGTAAACAGTGCATGTAGTCTTACGACTGTAATAAGACATGCTGCCAATAAATCTGTGTAAAAAAAAAAAAAGAAAGAGAAAAAAACACTAGGGGTCTTGCCTGGCAAATAATGAAAAATCCATTTGACTGAGCCATCTTCCTTAAAACGTACTTTTTTTTTGAAAACACATTATTTTAAGAATTCTTTATATGCTTGATATGCAATAAAATACTCGATATATGCACAATGCATGCCAAAATAAAAAAATATATAACAACAAAGTAAATATACAATTATACGCATTATAAAACTACATGTACAGAATCAGAAGAACATGAAAAGTATTCTGCACCTTGTTTACGTATAATACGCAGAATCAAACTTAATACGCATTTGCATATAAATCCGATGTGTAATGATCAGAAGCATATAGATTTAACATTCGCAAGAGGTAATCAAATAATTTCAAAGCCATATGAATCCTACTTCTCATACCATTATCCCGTATTCATGCAAATGAATTAAACGATTCAAAATGCAATTTATTTATTTCAATATAACTTAGGCCCTACTATACACAATTGACGTTTTTACGTTAACACCGCGGCAGTGCCCGACTTTGCCCATAACATTTTTCGGAATTCTAATACAATAGAAAGTCAGATATTCTTATTTTACTTCTATTCAATCTATCTATATTATTAAGTTTAGTTAAGATCATTATTTTGCAGAAAATTTAATGGTATTCCATATCTCTATGTTAAACTGAACAAAGACTCACACTATGGTATGAACCTTTGACCGATAGTTCCGGGGTTGGATAGCTGAATTCCAACGAGGCGTTCTTATCACTGACGTCACGAGGAAGTTGTTACCTAGAAGTCAATACATCTGTCGCCAGGTAGGTGAATCACCTTTGATTATTCCAAATCCAATTCAACTTCAAGTTATGCAACTGAGGTTAACCATCACGTTTCTTTATGTCACCGGATATATATATTTGCAAAATGATTTGATTAGAATATCTTTCTTAAGCCTTGACTATAGATCGTAAAACAATATTCACAACACTTTGGTCCCCAAAACAACGTCACATTCTGAATAATCATTCAGATTATTTAAATAGAAGACGTAAGTGATCCATGCATTGTGTTAATGCATCTGTGGAAATATCATGTTACTAATAAGGTAGAAGCAAATTATCCGTCTTTCTAATATTAAGGATGCTGTTTTAAAAGGTTATTTTAATGTAAGTATAAAAATACACATGTTGGAATACATAGTAAATTTCATATCTATCTCATGAGCTCATGTTTAGAGCCACGCATGGTACTTCTAAACATTTTAATACTTTTAAAACTAGAGATAAACGTGTTAAAGTAATCCATCTATAGAAAGTAAATCTTGAGATAGTAAGGGCAATCCTTATTTACTCCTTTTATTTAATTATCTTACTTTCTCTTCATTCTATCTTTCAAGTCAATGCCTAGGGGAGGAACATCTATGAGTCATATACATTTAAACAGTACATGTAATTAATAAATTTCATTTTTTATTTCTTTGAGGGTTGAAGTATTAAGAAAATTGGTGATTAATGTTTCGCCTTATACCCTCAAATAATGATATTTGAGGGTATAAGGCGAAACATTAATCACCAATTTCCTTAGTAGCCTACAAGGAATGACTGCCAGCTGTCTTATGAGCACGACGCAAGACTTTTTCCTAAGATAAGTACAGACAATTAGCATGGAACCAAACTCCAAAAAGGCGTTTACTGTTGTGAGGGGGAACCTCCTAAAACACACAATCTGTTTGGTAGAATGTAGGATTCGAACCCGCAACCTCACGATTGTGAGCCCTTCATGTTTCCACCTGGGCCAATCACCCGGGCAACTATTGGGTCACTTCGGCCGTTGGGAATCAGAACAACTCACCATCACGGGGTATAAAAGCCTCGTATAAGCTATTTAGCTTGAGTAAGAGTCATTCTTATTTTACCCCAGTTCACTAAAACAAAAAATAAACTCAGGAATGACAAAGCAGATTAATCCTTAAATTCGTAATGCATCCTATGGGGTACAATAATTTGTCTAAAATTTTTCATAAAATGGCAGAGGCATAAAAAAAAATATTTTAAGTTGAATTGTGAAATTCATTGCAGGTGTCTTTGTTTGCATCTTTGAAATCCATTTTTTTTGCAATATAACACAGCAATTTGTAGATGGCTTCGATTTTGTTAACTCGCTCTATCTGCTTCGTTTTTTATAACATTACGACCCGCAGATATATGATTTTTTACACAGATAAATAGAACGGGATAATGGATGCATGCCTAAATGCGAAAACATCGAATGATTTGGACGAAACTCACTGTTCGGTTTTTTTTTGGGGGGGGGGAGGGAGGCTAAGTAAATCAAATCTGAAGACTTTTTCCCCTTCGTTTTTTGTGAAATACATCTCGAAGGCGGCATTTTAGCTTTTTAATTATCAATCTTTTAATTGTTTATGCATGATCTTGGTAAGGTTCATGTATTTGTGGTTCGTTTGAATCGCTTCATGTCGAATCTGCATACCCATATGGCAGCACACGATTTGTTTTATTCATTTAATTATTTATATTTACAAGATAGGCGTAATAACAAAAAAATAACAATATAAGTGAGAATAGAATTGTTTATTCTTGAAATTTATATAAAAACAGTGTCAGTGTTAATAAATATATTGTATTAATTATTTTTCTGTTAAATAATTAAATAAAACATCTAGCAGTTGAGTAATTAATCGCGGGCTAAGCCGCGGGCACCTGCTAGTTACAGAATGTTATGGAATAAGAAATAAACTGTGGATTTAAACATTGTGTTAACTGTTTTCTTTGCAGTCCGCCATGGTTTATACATTGCATGAGCAAATGGGTCTCGCATATTTAAGGGTTATATAACAAGCATGGGTGTTATTGACAATGTCAGCCTATCTTGCTATTTCGTATCCCGGAAGTTTAAGCTAACCGATTACCTGTAGACAGTTTTCTGTCGTGAATGTGTCGTTATTAACTTGCAAAATTTACAACCTAGTGATAAAATATTAGATAAGAGCAAGGTGACAGATAAGTGTGAAAATATTAATTATCACATCATGCATGTATGTGCACGCAGTATATGAATGACTTATTTTTTCCTTGATGAGAACGATGAATAAAGTCCGAAGTTTTCCTTACATACAAGTTTTGCAGACCATTAGAACTCCTGTAAATTGAGACTCCGTATTCTAACAACGGGCTTGAGGTGGGGACCCCAAATCAATAGTGTTACCAGAAGGATTAAGCCGAGTATCCCAATGAACTCATCGAGGATCGAACCGGTAATTTCTGGTTGGTGGCGCTGTGCCTGAACCAACTGCACTACGGCAATACCTGATAAATTCCAAATAGCCCTACTATGATCAATCAATTTAATCACAGAAGACGCATTTTGCTCCCCCTCTGTACTTTATGCAACAAGCCTATAATGGCATTTATTGAAACACGGGTATATTTGCATTCGTTCATCTTAATTACCATTAGGCCTAAGGACAAGTAGTATACGACTGTTTTTCTTCGGCCATAATTAAATGCTTAAGTTTTGAGGCTTAGATTCACCGAGACGCTTTTCTCGGCGACGAGCTGTTCTCGTCGTTCTCCTCTTTTGCGACAAATGGCAGCTGATGGCGTGTGGGGAAATCGAAGCTTCTTTTGTCGTTTCATCCTCAAATCAAGGGACTTTATGAACTAAATGAACTAAATTTAGTATAATATTATTATTAATACGAACACAATTATTCTCAACTAATCATAAAGATATTGGCACATTGTACTTCTTCTATTGTTTATTATGCAGTTTTATTTGCTGCTATCAAGGCTTCAATATTGTTCTGTGTTCGACCACAAGAGTGTTATAATGCAGTTCTGTACTTTAATGGATACCATTATGATACTACTATGTCATATGTAATAGGCTAAGCGTAGGCTATTATAGTATGGTCGAACGAAAAAAGTATATATTTTTTTAAATTTATTCATTTAAGGTCGCTTTTTAACTGCCAGGGACACCAGCGACCACAATAATTAATACATATATATATTGAACAAGTTCTACAAGAAGTGAAGTATGAAGAAAAACATATGCAACTTGAAATTTAGTAAGAAGAACAACATATTAAACTTAAAAACTTCAGCAACTATTGACAAACTATGATTTGCTTTGACATTATATGAATGATTTTAACTGTGACAGTTCCAAAAGTGAGATAACCTTAAGGCATCCTTCATTATTAAAAAGTACATTAGTTCACGAGTAACGTTAACTTAAAATTGTACAGCCTACCCGTAGAAGTCGAGAATGTGAAGAACAATTCACGTATAAAAACACCTCCTCCTTTAAAGTGCACTAGCCTATATAACATTTCTCGTAATCTACTTTATGAGCTTTTCATGTACAAAGTAACCTATTCAGAATATTCAAGTAAATGTAAAAGTGCGTAATGCTAAGCAGGCCCCTTCCAAATTTTTAATTTTTTTACTTCATTTAAGGTTTTATATTTTTCCTAAAATGTTCACACTGTAAATGTTTTTAGCAACAACCAGTTAACATGAAAGTAGCGAATTCGTTTAAGTACATCCAGTTTGTCAACAGTGATCAGGCACCAAAGATGAATGTGTCAATGTCTTTATAATTAATTGATTTCAATAGAAAAACTTCTAATGTCAATCGCAAAAGTCAGAATAAATTAATTATGCTTGTACTTCTTAGGCTGTAATAGAAACACTTAATAGAATTTATGATGTTACTGTGTTAATTCGCCATCTGATATGCGTATTTTACAACTTGTTTACTAAGTAGCTTAGCAATGTTGAGGTAGGTCTGGTGAGTTTGCCTGCACTTGCATCTATTTGTATCCTAGTAACACGCTCGCGGTGTATTTAATTATAGCTACCCAATGCCACGTTCCATGACGCAAATAAATACTGATTGCAAATTAATACTTTACAAGTTTCAGGGCTCTAGAAATTGCAATAAAAAAGGAAGAGCCAATGTCCAGAGAAACGAAATCTTAACTTCCTTGGGAAGGCAAAGTGCTTTTCGTTACTCTAAAGAAAACAAACTTTTATATTTAAAAAATAATAAAAAATAAAAAACTCAGGTTTTGCATATTTCGAACATCCAAAATACTGCTAGAGTAAAGAGGCTGGATTAAGACTTAAGCGATTTCACTCATACGTCAAATTGGTCAATCGTATTATTTTGTTTTCTTTTAACTTTTATCACACCTTTGTTTTTATATAGTAACATCCGGTTGCAAGCGTGTCGTTCTGGATAACTGAAAATGCTGAGCTTTCCCACAAAGACAATTACAAAGTAAGTTTTGATATTAATTTCGAGAAAAGTATATTCACAATTGTAGGCCTATATTTTATTAACTGTTTGAAAATTACTCTTCACATTACTTAGGAAAATGACGATGGTAATGAAGAGACGAAGAAAAATGAAATAGTAAAAGAAAAAGAAGAGAACAGGAAAAAAATAAGTTTTACTATAGGCTAGTAGGGAAAATGGAGATGATGGAAAAGTAGAAGAAAAAGAAGGAAGAATAGATGGAAAGGACCGTAGGCGATACATTGAATGTTATCGGAACTCTAAACACACATAAATAAATATATCTTGTTGTATTTTTAATTTGGATACAGAAAGACGGCGTTTGCTGTTTGCATTCAACCGTGTGTACCGATTAACTAATTACGAGCATATAATTGGGTAAACAACATAATTTTCATACACATTTTTCGGTCATGTCTTTTAATTTTTTAATCTTTTTTTTTCAGTCATTTTATAACTCATTTTTAAGTATTTTTATGTCATCAAAATCCAGGCCCTGATGATAACCATTCATTAAAGATTTTGTGAACTAGTTCTCACACCTCATACCACTCCCAAGCTGTTTAACGAGTTAAGTAACGCTAGCTTGGTGCGTATCGTAGATAGGTGAATGACACATTCATCTCTGATATTTCCTTTAATTGAAGCATGCTTGCCTCAGTTCGGATTAAATGTAAATCGGTGGTTCCTGGCTACTATAATAATTTGAGTTGTTAATCCACGATAGTGGTATATTCCCTCTCACCTGTGACCTAGGGGATTAGCTAAACACTACCTTCCACAACAATCGTGAAAAGACTTATCGAATGTTATGATAATGCGGGCCTGTAAAAGATAGGTCGGAAGGATCCTAAAATAACGCAGTGCGCCACCTTTTCCCCGACCTACACGATGTAAACTGCGTCATCGACATATGTAAACTGCGCCACCGACATTTGTAAACTGCACCACCGACATATGTAACCTGCGCCACTGACATTTAAATGGCGTCACCGTCATACTAACGCACTAACATTTTCCTTCCCACTCTCCAGACTTAGGACTGGTTATGAAATTGCATAGGTGTGGTAGCTTTGTCATTTTAAAAAATGTTTAAAAAAATACCCTAATTTATTTTGCATGAACGCTTCGTCACTTATAAAATTGTTAAAAACACTACCCAGATTTTTTTGCATGAGCACTTTGTTCTCATATTCTCAGTTTTATGTAGGCACTTGTTTGGAACTGGAGAAATGCATCTACATATCTCCGTGGCGCAGTTTACATATCTCATTTTTATTCCATTTCAAATTCGGTGTCAACCGTGGCGCAGATTACATACACCCGCGTAAAGAACAGCATACAGAGATCGTAAAATATGAAACTCCATAAACATAACTAGGAAAGAAGAGAATGTAACATGGGGATTTAAGGCAAAAGAAATTATAAAAATCTTTACCACAAAGATGTTGGCCTAGGTCTATGAATATTCAAAGCTGATAATACGTTATTTTAATTAAGAATTGTGCTTTGTTTGTGGATGATTTCAAGTATCAGAAACATGTTTTCTTTATTCGAGCTGTAAAGCTGGTCCGCTAAAAAAACTCTTGGCTGGAAGCCATACATTTTTATGGCTTGCAGTTTCTAAGAAAGATCTTGTCTGCGACCGATTCTTTTTAATGGCTGGTTTCATATTATGATTTTTTTCTCCCAAGGTTATCGAATATAGGGTATCATATATAGGTTAGTACCCTTTCCAGAGTTGTCAATCTGATTAAAAGTAATAAATAACGTTATAAATTCACTTCAATATCTTCAATAACTTTTTTTTTCTCATGCTGTATTTCCATTAAGGGAGCTTTTTTTTTCAGTTGATGATCGTGTTGCTACTTAAATAACTTCATGAGAGTATTAGAGCAAAAACAAAAAGATATAGGAGAAAGAAAAGTGTATTACGAAATTCAGACAGGCCTAAGCAATATTATATTATTCACACAGGACAAAATTACAATGAAGTACTGCTTAAATACTGGCAGACTTTATTCAATTCATGATAGCCCATAACAACAGCTTCACTGTTCAACATTGAATGTGTTTGCAATTTTAATGTTATTAATGTTATTGTTCTTGATTTATTATTATCATAAAAATTGCCATCGTCTTCTTCTTCTTCTTCTTCTTCTTCTTCTCCTCCTTCATGAATATGGGCCTAGTCATAATTTTAAGACAGAAAACTTCATTTTCCATGTGGACATATAAAATTATTACCGGACAGCCTATGTTATAAACCGTCCTAATTCGAGCTACATAATAGTGGTAAAATAAACGTAAATTTATATTTATGCTACGTAGCTCGTCGTGTAGTGCCATGGTAACTTTGCTAGTAAGGCAATTAGTAAACTAAATGGCAATAAAAAATCTGAAAGCTCAGCTCCATAACTACGAGATATATTCGCCATCTTTCCCTTCCCCAGTTTTTGCTGTCTGAGCTGCTTGACCCATTTCGATCTTCCTTAACATTTTCCTTAATCTATGACTAGGTCTTCGCTCTCCTAAAGGATTTCCCCATTCTTTTGTACCGTACTCTGTTTTTCCCCTATTCAACCTACATTGTTCTGTCCGTCTTAGTCTTGGTGATCGAATAACAATTGACTTATGTGGTTCATCATTATAAAATTATTTCCATTGCCTTGTGAACTTATCCTGCTTGATTCACAAAATCTTTATGAGCACTTCGTTTTTAAATGTTCCAAATACAATCTCCTGCTGAACCTTTAAGAATCATGGTTCCAATCAAAGAACTCACGGTAGTAACTTATTAGTCAATCAGCAATGCTCTGCTGAAATTTTAAATTACATTACATTTCACTGGTCGAAAGTGGGATTAAATCATATTATTAAGATAGTCAATCAAAATTAATTAGTTTTGTGATTAGCGTCGGCTTGTCATAAGTTTATTCTAAACGGAATAAGGAAATGAACTTTTCTTTTTGCAGAAATATATTGCTGACAACCGCTCCTGGCATTTTGTGTATTTACATATTTAGCAAATTCACAGTGCTACAGTACGGTATGTGCCATTTGCTGTACTGGAGAGGAGGGATGGAGAAGTGAGACTTGAAGACTCCGAGCTAAAACCGGACACAATAAATTTGAACGGAAGTAGGGAGTTGTTTGCCAGCATCGCAAACCAGTCTCATAGCGGCGTTGCTGGTAGTTTTTATGCCGTAGCCATATTAACCGTCTCTTAAACTGTATTCCGCAGTAAACTAAGTCGTGAGTCCTGTAACTTACAATACCGTCTTATTTTAATTAAATTTTAATATTTAATAAACTATAACATTCCTTTATTTATCTTCCTAACATATTAATGTAGAACAGTAAGGACGCATATATTTTATTTTGTAATTTTATTACACCCCACATAAGATTTACTATATAAACACAATTACATAAAAACGTACAAAGAATACAAGTATAAAATTAACAAATTAATATTTACCAAAAATACAAGCAGAATCAATATCAAACAATCAATTAAAAACAATCTAATTTATTAAATAATTATTATAATTATTGCCCCGAATGAGCATTGCTGAATCCTTGATATTAGCTATTTGTAGACTATACGTACTATACTTGGCTAGGTGTTTAGCGTTCTTTTGTATATGAAATTATTTAAAAATTACCTGAAGATATTAGCTAAAATTGATTGTTAAAATTCTGTTAAAAGTTCTGTATAATTCGCTCAATGTTTTCGTGGAGTTTCTTGCAAGGGGTTTGTGAAGAATTTCTCTGTACCTAATTGACAACTTTAAATTCAGGCTACTTATTGCTTCTTTTTGCTGAGAACTTACGGCATTGGCACCTAAGGTTTCTGTATTATGTCTATTAATAGCAACAGACACTGACACTTTTATTATACGAAAGATAAAGATAAGCCGAACTAAATAATGCATAGATCTCATTTTTGCAAGAAATTGACATTGGGTCTTTTAGAACCAAGCCACAGATATATCCTGTGAGCTATCGGTCAGAAAGGAAATTATATCCCTTTGCAGCACAGCCAGCTCCGCCTGTTAAGAACGACTAGACTACGTGCAATACTCAGTTGTCGGAGTAATTGCCGCAGAGCCTAGGAGTATGGAGAGCTCCGCCTGTTAAGAACGATTAGACTACGTGCAATACACAGCTGCCGGAGAAATTGCCGCAGAATCTAGGAGTTTAGTGGTCTCCGCCTGTTAAGAAGGAATAGACTACGTGCAATACTCAACTGTCGGAGAAATTTCCGCATAATCGAGGAGTGTATGAAGTTTCGAAAAGGTTTGACATTATTTCTTTAAAGTTGATACCTACCTGAAGCAATCTCCAAACATGTTATTACTTGTCATTTCTCCTTCTGTGTTAGGATATTTTTCATTAAAAAATCCCTTTAGGCAGGCCTACAGGCGGAGGTAGATTTCGAAGTGCTTTTGGTTTAATTTATTGTCGCTGCATAGCACTCTTTTTCTTTAGCCTTGGCATGGTAAACCTGCAGTAAAGAGGAAGAGCCTACAATCATTTGTTTTGACAACAAGAATAGGATATAATATTCTGGGAGGCCGTGCACAAGATCAGCAATGAATAAAATTAGCAAAGCCGCTAAACAAGACAAAATTATGATATTATAATAATTCTTTTAAGTGTTATTATTTTCAAACATTAAAATCTCGCGTCATATGAGAGCTATCAAGAAACTATTTATTGATTTGTAGAGTACTCATCAAGAGCTTTTCAACGATACCCCACAAGACGTGGTTTCAAAAGTTTCGAATTTTCATCCCCCACCCCCACCCCCACCCTCACTCGAACCCCCGAATTGTTGGTGTCACTGTGAACTCCATAGGGAGTACTCTAATTTATTCAAACAAAGTTTCCCTCTATACTTCATAGGGGCCGAGATATAAATGTTTTAAAATTTCAACCCCCTCCCCCGACCACCCCCTTGGGCCAATTTTGCCCATTAACGAACTTGTCCGAACTATTGGGCCTAGAAATAACATAATAAAATTTGGTTCAAATATCTTCAAAATTACGGCCGCTATCGTGTAAAGATATATATATATATATAAATATATATATAAATATCACAAAATTTTTTTTTGAACGGGCGGTGGTTTCGTACTTAGGGGAGCATGAAACGTAAAGATATGAAAGAATTTTTCGAAAATCATAAAGTGGTATCCATTGCAATAAGTAGATTTTTCTTCGAAAATCTACCTAAAAAACGTACAGTTTCATCTTTCGTTAAAGCTTTAGAAACTACAATAAAAATCATCTATCACACTTTACTTATAAGACCCATACCATGCAGGAAAATAGCTAAATTACGCATGCAACTATGCACAAAACCTCAGCAATAATAGTTAAAAATTTAAATATCTTTAAAAAGAAATAACCTCACTATGGAATGCTTTAAATGAATTTTACAGGAGAAATTCACGTTGAATTATACCTTCACCTTTCAATACGTTATGAAAGGGGAAAAAAATATTAATATTATTACACACTAGTAATACAGTCTAGAAGGCAGTGGTATTATCACTGTTCACAGTTAGCTTTGGAACTGCATAATCGAATCTGAGATAGTTTTCCCAGGCGGCGCTTTCTAATCATGGAATGTACTCTAAAGCCGGAATTTTAGCTGTTTCATTAATTATTAATGGCTTAGTTTACGAATGATTTGCGTGCAAGTTTTAATAAATATAATGCTTTAATAATTATTATACTCTTAATTTTTAATTTTTCAATGAATTCTCGTGAGCGAAGCCGCGGGCACCTGCTAGTTTGTTTACAAAACAATTAATTTATCGAATGCTAGCACATGTGTACTACAATTTTCTATGATAAATCGTTTATATGTTTATGTGTGTCGTGCTTTATTGTATTAAGAATTGTGCTTTTAATTTTTAAATATTACGCTTTATTAGGTTTTCCCTCCAAAAAATATAAACGAATTAACTAAAAGACTAATTTCATATTTCGAAAATATACAGTCACTAACTTCAGTAAAAGCGTTTTGTAATGTCCGCTTTTGTCGCTTGTCATATGCTTCTGCACTACAGATTCCTTCTCAAATCGAATTAATTCAGAATAAGTTTGCCATACAATCCAACCATCGTTCTTCAGAATAAAATACTCAAGAGATATTATTATATTCTTTGATTTGCATGCTCCATTATCTTAAGGCAGTATTACCAGATCTGAAAAATTATTTCGAAAAAATACACTAAAATTTCGGAAGTTATTTTTAATTAACTATTATTATAGCTAAAGGCCTAATGTTGAAAATAATTGTTTCCCAGTACCTTTCAGATTATAGCAACATCCTTAGAGAATAGTTACAAAGTGTGATGACTACACACACGCCCGAAACTTGTTCTATTTCAATATAGGTTTTCAATGACAGCACAAATTATAAACTTTTTATTAGTACATAAAAACACTTGTTGAGCTGTCTGAATGTCTAATTTACCTTAAATTTGTGCTAGATATTTTATAAATAACCAAATTAGCTTTTGAACATAATTTCCACTCGTTAATATTGACTCCTTATTTTCTTCTTGAATTCAAGAGTTCACAACACAGAAATTTAAAGCAATTTGTAAATGTACAGTACACAGATGTTAATTATTGAATCCATGAAATATAGTGAAATGTAAATAAGAGGGTTTTTAGAAAGATAAGCTTAACTAACTCCTAATCGTATGATCCCAATTCTATGTCATGGTTTTGTACTTTTTTTTAGCTAACATCTCAATGTTGATGATTTTTTAGGAAAATTGTCCTAAAAAAATCATTAACATTCGATGGATTTTCAACATGGGAATAAGAAATTTTTCGAAACAAAAAGTTCAAGGTAGGCGTTCCTAACCCAGAAAATATTTTTAAAATCTGGAGATACATTACTTTCGAAAAACACCTATTTGTTACAGAATTTTCGTGGGCTGCATTGCAGCGAAATTCATACGTCATTTTTGTTTAGCAATACAGCAAGTTCTCACATTCGTTTCTCACAATATCACTACATGTCAACTACTAATTTCCCATCCATAATTCCCTAACGGCATTATCACCGTCCAAGAGAATTCGACAACCATAACAATAAAACTACATACATGTGAATTGAACTCCGGCTTAGCTCAGTTGGTAGAGCATTGGCGCGAATAGCCAAAAGATCCGACGTTCAAGTCCCAGTGTCGGAGGAATTTTTCTACTATAGTATTCTCATGTAATGTCCAACAGAGACAATAATCTGTGGTTCATGAATGTTTATATAACTACATACATATTGATAAAACAGTTGAATCTGGGAAAGTTTCCAAATAAGATGGCAAAAAAGTTGAATCTGAAAAAGATTGTGGAATTATATTCTTTAATCGATGGGAAGTTTGTATGATTTGGGCATGTCTTGAGAATTCTAGTTCCGCATCATACTGGTCCCCAAGAGGCCCCATTGCTTCCCCTAGAGGGCCCCGCCAATAGCAACCTTGCGATGCAGCTCAACCTTGGAAGCGTTCGCTGCTCCCGCAACCTGCGACACACACACACACATGTAGGAAAACATCCAATAGCAACAACAGATAAGCGCTAATCAGAGCCTCAATGTCATGGCCGGCGAGCAATCTATTAAGGAAATAGCTGTGATATCTGGAACTCAATAACATGAATAGGCATATAGAAAATTCCTGAAGTCACTGGAACTGGCGCTCTGATCTGAAGCTTCTTCGGGAAGGTGAGGCATTTCCGCCTCTGTACATATCTGCGCATGCGTCAGATTACATTTTTAAACATGGCTCTAAATAAAGTGTGATATAAAGAAAGAACGGAAAAATAAAAGAAATGAAGAATGACATTATAAAAAAATACTTACAGGTAGAAAAGAAACCGAGTTAAAAAATAGAAACAAAATTCTACTAAGAATTAGGGCTGTACCGATTAATCGATTAATCGATTAAACATTTAATCGTCGACCAATTACATTTCCCGATTAATCGGTTTAGTCGAATTCTGAAAAAGATTTTCGAGAAATGAGTCAAATGACCAAACTCCTTTCTTAGTGCCGACTGTGAGAGATTTTAGTGCTGCCGTTATTATTGTAAACAAGCTACGATCGTCTCTTGAACATTCAAATGTTAACAAACTCATGTGTCTCAAGTCTTGGCTGAAAAAGTAACCGGAAATGTAAGTTTTGTATATATTTTTTCACTAGTTAACTAATAATGGTATTCATTAATTCAGGATTTTTTCTGATTGTATGTAGTGTAGTAGTTATTAAACGTGTAAAACAATATTAAATGTATACTTTGGTTTCGTTTAAAATACCGACCTGTTTGTCGATTAATCAGTCGATTAATCGATTAAAGTCAAGCGTTAACTCGATTAGAAATTTTAATCGATTTTCAGCCCTACTAAGAATATAATATACTTGAAAGAAACAAATTTATTATAAAAATAATTCAGTTAATAATTCAGTTGACATAATTCAACAACGCGACCCCAAATTTTAGATTATTAATCTTACATCTTACGAACCTTTCCTCTGTAACTATTCATCCCAAAGCATCGAAAATTTTACAGTTTATTTATACGTTATATTAGCATACTTTCACATTTTTCTTAACTCCCTTAGACCAGTATTAATATTAATTATAGGATTTTTCATTTCTAAAATTTTAAAAAAAATAGGAATAATTCTTTTTTAAACTATAGCGACTACATTTTTAAGACACTGCTTTTAAAAAGGTACTTTGTTGCTAAGGAGTGTAAATGTAAGTGGAAATGATTTCATTAGTCTGTTATTTACATTCCTTAAGACAAATTTAGTTGAAAATGACAAATTTAACTTGGTGCAGATGGAAGGCACTTTCTCCCCTTGCAAATAATATACGGCGTATATCTGCGTATTCTTTTCACTACACTACTGGTTACAGGAAAAATGACATAAATATTTTCCACATTCGTAAAACATTGAAGAAGGGACGATAAGCGGAAAAGCGGACATATTACAAAATTTTTCTTAAAAGCTCTCACTCAAAAACAAAATATAATTTCTTCTACGCACTAATTGGAGGGGGAAGTACTTGACAAAAAAAAAAAGACAAAAAAAACCTTGAAGATTATTTTTTAAACAGTTAATCCAAGCGGAACTGTGCACAAAGCAAATGACGTAATATATAGTAACATAAATTATTTTCTTTTCCTTCTTAAAGCGATAGCAAAACTGCTGTTGAATAATTACGATTAGAGAGTTTTTATATATTGTTTGTGGATTTGTGAAATTGATCGTTAGTTGCACATAATAGAATACAGTATTAAAACAAAGAAATTCAACAACGTAACAATGAGTAAGAATAATATTTAGTTAAATAAAATTATCCGGTCATAGAAACCACCTTAACGGCCGTGGGTGTCGGCATGCTGCCATCTGCCTATGGTAGATGACGTAGCGGTCGGGTGGTAGGCCTAGTCCCTCTAAGGATGAAGAGCCATGAAGTTTTTTAAAAATTAAAATTAAAATTTATTAATTATATTGGAATTATATATGTGGTTATGTCAAATGTAATATATCAAGGACTTGAATTTGCCTATGAAAAAGTAGGCTACATTACTTAATCCTTGCATATACCAATAAATGAAATGTTTCCTACTCCACACAAATTATTCCACACATGGGAGGATTATATATAAGAATAACTTGGCCTTTTTGTACCCCCATCGTTCCGGCAAAGAAAATCGTTAGTGCAGAAAATCGGTTTCCGCAAAAGCAAACTAAACGCTTCCATAAGAAGTTACACTTGTAGTTTACTCACTGTTTATTTGCTGCACAACGACACCGAAAGTAAAGTAGGCCTATTCTAAAAGTTGGCTGATTATTGAAAAATGTCTTGTTGAGTCTGGTAGAGTTGAAAATGACAGGGGTAGGCCTAATTCTAAAATTATCTGAGCTCTATAAACTATGAACTGTTGAAAAAGAAGCAAAAAGTGTTCGTACATTTTTGTGACTCAGATCCGTGGAAAGTGTAAGTGAAAATAAAGCTAATAAATATATTTATGCCAATGGTTTTCCTGTACATATGAAAAGGAAACTAAGAAAACTGTCTTAAAATGGTAAAAAACTAAATAATGTTTTTAATATGTTTAAAAATATATTATAGGGTTTATTTTAAAAACCCTAAAAATACAGGCCCTATTTATAACTATAGTTTATTTTTTTAATGTAAAGAGTTTGATAGGAAACTTTGTTGGTGGGGCTTGCAAAATATTATTGAATACGTTTTAGGGACCGCTAGGCCAAAAAGACCGACAAACTCTAGTCTTAGAAAAAAGGGAGAAATACGAAAGATTAAAAATATATAGCAGCTTTGTCAATATTGAAGGAATGGTTGTATAATTGAAGCGTTTACTTTTATAAGGGTATAAGTGCCAAAATCAATATTGTGTAGAAAACAAGGTATAGAGCCACAGGAATAGTTACTGGAGATAGACCCAGCACTATATCGTGGAATTTATTGCTACTAACGTGGGTTTCCCTGGACCTTGGACCCTTCTGAAATGTATTGGTCTGGGTACATAGATCCATTAAAAATTATCAACTGAAAAATCGTGGTTATGGCACTTAGACCCTTCTGAAATGCAATGGTCTGGGTACATAAATCCATTTAAAATTACCAACTGAAAAATCGTGGTTATGGCACTTAGACCCTTCTGAAATGCAATGGTCTGGGTACATAAATCCATTTAAAATTATCAACTGAAAAATCGTGGTTATGGCACTTGGACCCTTCTGAAATGCATTGGTCTGAGTACATAGACCCATTTAAAATTGTCAACTGAAAAATCTTGGTTATGACACTTAGACCTTTATAAAAGTGAACGCTTCAATTATTGTTTTCAAATAGGAAGTGGGGAATAAGGAGAACTGTTCTGAAAACAAGACTCACGTAGAGGAGAAGAAAGCGAGTGGGTGTCGCGTAACAACATAATAATGAGAAACTTCCCTGCAGTCTATGCAGATGATTGAGACGGAAATTTCCCTCTTTGTGGTTTGCTTGAGACAGGTTGCTGGCTTACAACGTGGCGGAGGTGGAGGAATGACCCGGCGAAGGTCAAGTCTGCACCAGGAAACAAAGGGGGCAGCTTCACCGTCCAAATTGAATAGCTACATGCAACAAAACAATGCGTTACAGCAATCTCAAGTCTGGCTTCTTGGAACAGAGGTCAAGCAGGACCCACCTTCCAGCTCAAGCATTATGTTTTTCTACAGATGCATTTGTTTGCAAATTTAACACTATAGTGGCAATTAATTTACTGTAACTTCATTTTAGTGGACAGTTTTCCAAACTATCTTTTCTAGAATGCCTTTTCGCAAAATCTGAATACCCAATAGTCACACATCTTCAGTCTCTGTTTTCCAAGTTTATTATCCTTACTCCATCTTTTGGAGACAATTTAATTCCAGCAGCAGGAATCCTGAATACTTTTTTAAATTACATAAATACAGTACATAATATACTGTAATATGGTTCTGAAATGCATTGGTATGGGCTCGTGCTCGGGGGCAGTTCCATGCTTATATTTACAAGTTTTACATTATTGAAATGGGGTACGCCGTAGCGTAGTGGTTGAGGCACTGCGCTACATACCGGAAGGTCGCGGGTTCGATTCCCGATGAGGTCGTTGGAGTTTTTCAATTGGCCTAATCCTTCTTGTGGCACTATGGCCCTGGGGTCGACCCAGCCTCTAACAGAAATGAGTACCAAGAGCAATCCTGGGGGTAAAGGCGGCCGGTGCGTAAGGCTCACAACCTTACCACCTTCACGTGCCGAATGTCCAAAATCTGGGAGCCTCAACCTCCTGGAACCCTCCGGGCCTCCATGGCCTGCACAGGGATCACTTTACTTTACTTTTACATTATTGAAATATAATCTTAACCTAAAATTACGTTAAAAATAGACAAAATATTTTTAAATAGTACTAGTACTAGACAAAAGTTGAGAGTAAATGTATGACTCAATTGATATAAAAATAATTATAGTAATGAAAATATATTATCATGATAATAGTAGGCACCGAAAGATAAAGCTATTTTAAAAGGGATGAAAATCTAAGTTATATGAGTTTTTAAATTTTAGATTTAAAGTCTCCATAACTACATTTGGCTAAAACTGAATGTAATGTGATTTTAGAATTATACAGACGAGGACCGAAACTAGAGCTATGTGATAGGCCAGCAGAAGCGAAACATTTGGGTTCTACTAATGTACTAGTTTTATTCCGTCTCTTCATGTGGAATAGCCAGGCATTTTTTGTCTTATTTTTATGGGAGAATTTTAATAAGGAGTATCTATGTATTTGGTCAATGCTAAATACATTAATTTTACATTTCATAATATAACTATGAAATTTAATTTCCCCCTACTGTAACGTAGGGAGGGGGTCACGAAAACTTCAAGATAAGGCAAACATATTAAAATCTATTGATGAGGAAAGAGAACCGTGTATTCACGGCCATATTGTACACATACCAGAATTAAGGTTTACCATCGTCTGTCCTCTGTTAAGAGTGGCCACAAGTACAAGTTATTTCAATTACAAAAGAATGGACCAGCATTCGAGTGATAAGCCTACTCTTGCAAATTATAAACAGAAATTGAAATTAATTGAAGTTGAGAAGAGTTGTTGCCTCCTCATTCACCAAGTTCGAAGGAATTAAGTTTTCTAAATAATTTTAGCATAAGTTATGTGAAGGAATAAGTGGGATAACTAGAATATTAATAGAACGAATTTACAACAAATTCCTCACGTCAATAATAGTCCTCACGTCAACAATTGTCAGAACGTCTGAAGCCGTACAATTACGGAGTCAAAGAATTAAACAAATTCAAAGTTTATTTTTATTTTGGAGTGGAAACAATTAAAAAATTTAAACTTTTTGGAATTTTCCCATCGGTTATAAGCTATAAGTTTGCCACATTTCAAGTTTCTATCAAGTGGAAGCCTATGTAGAGATTATAACGTAGGCTATGTAATAGGTCTATAGAGTATTTGACTTTTTGCTTATTCAACCTCAGTATTTGCTTATTAATATCTTTTAATTTTTATATTATAAGTATTTACATAATTGACAATTTCAGAACTTCATTTCTTTCCCATAATAATTATTCGACAAACTGCGTCTTCCATAACTGTTCCTGAACTATGAATACCCATACCAGAGGAATCTTGGAATAATTTAAGTTTTAATTGAATTTTAAGTTTAGTTTGTAAATTAATATAATACAAAGTAAATACCCAAAAAATTATTATAATATTCGCTCGGCAAAAAGAGAATTCACAACACTAATTTCATGCTGGGAGAATAATATAAGCTTAAACAAGCGAAATGGATAAAGACGCAGTTCAAGTTATTTTTAAATGTGTTATACAGAGTGTTAATGAATAACACCAAAATATTTTACCTGTCTATAGAGGGGACATAGAGAAGCAACTTTTATTAGGAGGCTTTTGCTCTATGGATTCAATTTTTCCTGTTATTGCAACTAAATCTCCCAAGGCATGGCCGCCACTGGTTCAAACATTTGAAAAAATGTAAAACAAAAGAACTTCGTTGCTAACATTGAACTTACGAATTAAGAAACTAATGCAGTGGCGGCCACTCATGTGAAAATTTTGACCCTACTTCGCTTAATTATTGACTTATGAGCACCAAATTGTAATGACTTTAATACCCTGTAGCATACACATTTTACGTCATAGAGCAAAAATCTCCTAATATAAGTTGCTTGTCTATGTCCCTTCTATACTCAGTTAAAATATTTCGGTGTTATTTATTAACACTCTGTATACAAGGGAAGAAGCAAGATGGTTATGTAACATGAAGTAATTAAAATATGGAGAATCAAGTCTTGACTTAAGCAGTGTGGCAGTAGACTGTGCTTGTTTAGCTCCTGGAAGTGGGAGCGATTATCGTGAGCAGCCCAGCGAAACCAAGATATTCACAAGATAAGCAGCTGCCACCTGGCAACCGCTTTACATCCTATGCAAACGTCTTAAGTGGTCATTGCGGGGAATCAACTTATTGCAAGTTTAATTTTAACTCACCCCATCTTAAATTCTCAGAACGTTCCATTTGCGATGGATGTAGTAGTAGTAGTAAGTATTCTGCCTTCCGGCAGGTTTTCAAACTTGGTACGCGAATTTTGTTTTCCAAAACTGTCTATCCTCTGCTTCCTCCTTCAGCATCCAATATTTCCGCTTTTCCCTTAAATCGTTCAACAGCTGAATTCTTCTTCTTCCAAGTCTAGTTGTACCCTCCAATCTTCCTTCTACGACATCATGTAATAAGCAGTTCCTTCTGAGAATGTTCCCAATCCAGTTTGCTTTCCTCTGACGAATTGTGTGTATGATTGACTTCTTCTCACCCACTCTACTCAGAACCTCTTCGTTTGTCACCATGTCCATCCACTTTATATTTTCTATCTGTCTCCAGCACCACATTTCAAAACTTCCTAAATATTTCTTCTCTAATTTCCTCAAAGTCCATATGCTTATTTAATTGGAAACTTAGAAATATTACACCTTTACTATACCCTTAGCAAGCAGGGATGGCGGTTGAGGCCAGGTAGGTTCCTTCACCCGCAAGCACCCTCAAATTTACAAGGGCAGGGGATTAGTACCGACCGTAATTTCCGCCCCATGAGTCACCTTGTCTACTTCAATCAGTCAATCTTAGATTTTTTTAATATGTCATTTTATCTTAAAATGTTTATTATATATCAATTCTACACATAATTACAAGAAAAATGACACCAAACAATGTATAATTTACTTTAATAGGGACATTTATAACAAATACATAAATAAAAGTTGCGAGAAAACTGCTTTCAAGTCTGGTATAAAAGTGATTTTGTAAGATTGGTCTAATGATTTTTCTAACATGACTCCATAGCCCATAGGTATGTTTCCCTAAAAATTGTGTACTGAGTAGAAAACGTGAGACATTATTTTTTAAAGACCCTCGCATATGTGTTCTACTGCTGATAGCGTGAACCTTTTCTATAAATATAGGCTACTATACGTAGGCCTATGTTCCAAGAACTTTCTGATAAAAGCATTCTTCCTGCTGTTCACGATTGTCGATGCTCTAATCCATGAACACATAACTTACTCGAATGGAGACAAAAATTTTAAATACTGATAAAAATAAACCAAACAAAAATTATTAGACTATAATGCAAAATACAATAATCTCGCACATATAGGTCTAGGCCTGTTAAAACAATTAGGGGAAGACTACCCTATCCTACAGCCTTGTAAATGTTACATTATGCTTTCATTGTAATAATTCTAGAGTGATAGGGGAAAAGCGAATAAGTCAAAACACCAAAGTTTTAGGAGAGACAAATAATTTATTTCCACAGTATTGTTACAATATTTAGTTCAGTCTACCATATAAAAATATCTGAGTGGGCTGATCTAAATAGTGTAACAATGCTCTGAAAATAATTTTTTTTTGTATTTCCTAAAACTCTGGTATTTTGACTTATTTGCTTTTTCCCTATCACGCTAGAATTTTTATATTGACATTTCTGCAAATGCGTCACTAACATAACATTAAATTTTTCCTGTCATTTAAATAAATTCGTGAACAAGATTATTTTCTTACAGGAAATACTGTCCTATCCCATGGGTATGTAATTTAACATTTTAAGTTTGAGTTTTAAAAGTTTATTATTTTGGCCTTCCTGGAAGCAAGCCGTTAGAAGCAGAATTTTTCCTAACATTTAAATAAACATTGTATACCAAAATGTTTCCCTTTATTTTTTCACATGTACATCACACTAGATCACACTACAACACTGACCTAACCCATTCGATTTATACTGTTTAGATTATACGCTTTATTGCTCACGTTATATTCGTCTTACTGCAATAAATCATCGTCCAGGGTTTGTCAGGCCAACTGACATTTCAATAAGAAAACTTAAGTCAACCTATAAACCATAATTTCTGTAAATCCTCAAAGTTCCAAATGGTACATTCTTGAAATTATTACAATATGGGTTACTGTTAGCGCATTGTTGTTCCGAGTCCTTCAGTTTGATTCAGAAGCTGCCGTAAGTCGTGGACTATATATCAATAATTAAAATAATTACACAGACCGACAGCCATTTTGGTGCCTTAGAATTCATACTTATTCTTGGGTTTTTTTAGATAGCTGATGCCAAATGTGCCATTAGTTTTGCCCTATCAGCTTTAGTTTTGTGAGATATGGTATTATCATTATACATATTATCTCATTTTACGTTTGATATAAATAAAAAACAGTGCCTATTTATAGCTTCTAAATCATATGAAGAAAAAGCAACACACTAACATTACATTAACATTACAATAACAATATAACATGGGGTCTTTCAAAAAATTAATATTATCACATAATTGTACAGTTGTTTATGACTTATGAGCTGTCTATTTGAGGCTCAAAAAATAATCCAACTTTTAGTTTTTCCTTAGGTTTTCGTCCTACGTGTCCAAAGCATGGTCAAGAACCTTCACTAGCTATATTATCAAGCAAGATTTTGTTTCGCTAGACTAAGAGTTCACGAATAAAATCTATACAAAAGAAGAGCTGGTAGAGAAAAACTGTTTACATATTTGGAATAAGCACACTAAGTACAGCCAAAATCCGGTAAAACATCTGAGACACCAAACAAAAAGTTATTTTTTGTTGGTTGTGTTATAGGCCTACTTCAAAATTTTTAATGACGGTTCTGTTATTATACTGTCGTCCAGCTGTTTAAAATATTAGGAACAGTCCAAGCACAAAATAACAAATAGAACAAGTGCATTCCTGGAGATGCAGAGTTTCCTGAGTTCGTGGAACGTGCAAGGAAGCACAGCGCTTTCCTGCATTGTTTTGGGCTGCTTCATGCTTGATGATGATATAAAACACTAAACTAGCCTCGTCATGGCACAAGCTGTTTATGCTGCCTCATCTCCCATCAATTTATATCTTCTCCATTTTCCCACACCTTTTTTCTATTTTTTCGCCTTATAACTAGTACTTTCTTGTGCGAAATACGAACTATTGATTCTCATTGAATCCGATGTTGATTAACAACGTATTAACTAGCAATATCTACCCATTTTCAAGGGGACACTCCATGAAGTGTTCACTTTTCCATTTTTGTTAAATATATATTTTCTTATCTCAAGAGGATTTAACTTATTAGGGCTGGGAATGTGTATAAAAATTATTTAAGAATAAAACTTGATAAAATCCACTTTACACACACTTCAGCATTCATAAGGTAAAACATAATATTATATATACAGAGTGTCCCGAAAAAAGGTTCCAATATTGAGACAGGTTGTAGTATGCAACAAAGCAAGACAAAAAGTTTCCATAAACATTGGTCATAAACTTCATATCTTCCACGTTATGGAATTTGTTTGTACGATGCGCATGTTTGCCTACTTTACTAGTTTGTTGGTGTTCGAAAGGATGCGTGATTCCATGAGACGTAGGGTGGAAGGCTGCATTGCAATGGATGGTGGTCACTTCGAGCACATGTTGTGAAGAGTAGTTCAGAGACATGGTGATCATTGACAGTAGTAGTAGTAGGTCATAACTCCGAAGATATGAAGTTTGTGACCAATGATTATGGGAACTTTTTGTCTTGCTTTGTTGCATACTACAACCTCTCTCAATATTAGAAACTTTTTTTCAGAACACCCTGTATATAACATTAAAATAATGTTGACACAGTAGGAGATACCAAGATATTCTTCACTGTCTCTTCATATAATGATATCAGGATCATGCTCCTATTATTATATCATGATCATAATTATAATTATATCAGAATCATAAGAATAAAAAACTAATTCTCTGATAGACATGCAACATCTTTTAGACCCTAATATTATACAAAACGATACTCTCATAAAAGGGTTTAAACTAAAATCATGGCTTAAAAACTTGATGTATGGTATCACTGAAGTGATTTTGGTAACATGCTATTTAAGTAATCAAAGAAACGATCACAAGTAATTTGTTACACAATATTATACTGAAATCTGTTCAGGCACGGAATTACGTGGACGTTTTGTAACTAACAGTCTAATTCGCGTCAGTTGGAGCCAATGACGTCAAGCAAAGACGTTGATTGTTATAATATAGCTTTCTTGTTTTGAGAATATTTTAAAAGTCTTTAAACTTTAAAATATGCAATTAAATTATATTTTTAGGAAATATTTCCCAGGAAACGGCGTAACAATGAAGATTATTTGTATGTTTGTAAACGTGACTTATATATATCCCTTGCACAGACGTCATTGAGGCCTGTTTAATGCGGAGTTTCCACATAACTAAAAAGATACACTACTTACATAATGATGAGGCTGCTTTCATATGTAATACTAATAGCAAACTCACCTGAAACAAGGAAAAAATGAACATGTTAGAATAAAGCACTCTTTTCCATAAGTAAAAACACAAAACATTAAAGAACATGGTATGATATAGCCTGCTCTTCAAACCATAGGGACCTCTGTAAGATAACTTCAGTCTGTTATAGGCTAAATATCTCTATGGTTACATATTGCCTACTATTTATATATATTTTAACTTTTAGTTTGATGAAACCTGTGCTTTTTATGAAACTTGTACTTTTTACTTAATTAATTAATTAATTATCATTAGCCTTAACCTTAGTATTAGTATTAGTCACTTATCCATTACTTTGTTTTTTAATGTAAATCTGCATTGTATATATTTTTAACCTGGTTGAGTGGAAGAGAAGGTCTTATGGCCTTAACTCTGCCAGGCAAAATAAATCATTTACTACTACTATTACTACTACTACTACTACTACTACTACTACTACTACTACTACTACTACTACTACTACTACTACTACTACTTATTTTTTAAAAAGGCACATTTAAAAAAAAATATGGTATGTATCACATAACACATAAGTATCAGCTGATAGAATATTATAATACATAAATCATCATACCATTATGATAAACAATTAGTCTATGTAATAATAAGTCGCTGCCTCGTTTCGAATAGCAACCCCGAAGGATATACAACCCAAATAAAATCTGATTTAATGCACTAACGTATTTTTCATTACTCTAAGCATGGGTAATACATATTTTTCACTTCACATTCTGATATAATTTGAGAGTCTTTATTGCAAGGAGTGCGGATTCAGTTGTTTTTACCTGATGCAAAGATTTATTGTTCACCAGGATAGATCTGAGTTTATATGAAAGGTGCCTAGCTTATAACTGCTGTTCAGAGAGTTTTGTGAAAAAATGTTTAAAATAATAGTTGTAGCTCTTAGCATAAGCAGCTTATGCATAAAATTTAAACAAAATCGATAGAGCCGTTTTCTATAAAATTAATGAAAATAAAATTTTCTTAATGTAAAGTGGCATTAAGAAATCGTTACCAATCTTCGTATCACATTCCCAGAGGATGCCTAGACAAAATATACGAGGGTCATTTGAAAAGTTCTGCACACTGTAAGATAAAATTGAAGAAAATCATTTATTTTGCAAAATACCTTTACAGGCCTTCAATATAATCTTCATTCTTGCTTATGACAGCTTCCCAACGTTTTGGCAAATTCTTTATTCCGGATAGAGCACCTTCATTGTTGAACTGTCTGATTACTCGGGTCACCTCACTGGAAGCTTCATCAATTGTAACAAAACATTTTCCACGGAGTGGTTCCTTCAATTTGGGAAACAAATCAAAGTCTGGTTGGCTCAAATCAGGACTGTATGATGGGTAAAGAAGTCTTTCCCATCCATAGACGTGGAAAACGTTTTGTTACAATTGATGAAGCTTCCAGTGAGGTGACCTGAGTAATCATACAGCTCAACAATGAAGGTGCCTTATCCAGAATACAAAATTTTCCAAAACGTTGGAAAGCTGAAGATTAATCGAATGAATGAAGATTATATTGAAGGCCTGTAAAGGTATTTTGCAAAATAAATTATTTTCTTCCATTCTATCTTACAGTGTGCAGAACTTTTGAAATGACCCTCGTAAAATTATGTTTCTGTACGATTTTTCGTTTTCACGTTAGGCTGTTCACAGACATGTTTCTGAAAATAATATTTTTGGATTCAGGAAACCTAAAATCGTGTTTATGTTAAAATTTCGACACCGAATTCCTGGGTCAAACATAATAGTTAGTAGACTATTTTATCTACCTATGGCGTCATTGACTTCATATAAACTTCTTATAGTATAGCGTATGACTCTGAGCTTTCATTTACATTTATCTTTACCAACCTTTGAACAGACTCGAGAGTTAATTATTTCGATCAAAAGTCCATTTAATTAGGGACCTACGTTTCATGACCTTTACATCCAACTTCGATACAATTACTTTTAGCCAGTGCCTAATCAACTGTTTCAATAACACAATTTTAGAAAATCACATTATATTAAATTTATAACTTATGTTTAAATTTCTCACACATTAACGTGTTTCGATTTCTCTCAGTCCCAATTTATAATAATAATAATAATAATAATAATAATAATAATATTAATAATAATAATAATTTTTGTATTAAGGAATATTCCACAATACAACGGTTTTCCTTCATCCCACAACAATTTTTTGCCTCCATAAGTCCCTTTCCATAGCATCTTCTTCACTTAATCCTTTTCTCTCCATACTCCTTTTCACGCCATCCATCCAGCATTCATTTTCTTGGGTATTCTATCCTCTGTCATTCTGAGTACATGTCCATACCATTTCAAGCGTCATTCTTCTACAATTTCCAAAATATTCTTTTCAACTTGCATTATTTCCCTTATTCTATTATTCCGAATTTTTTCTTTCCTGGATTTTCTTGCTGAACGCCTCCAAAAATCCATTTCTAATACCATTAATTTGTTTGATTGTTGTCTACTTATGGTCCAAGTTCCAGCGCCATATAATGTTGTACTTTGGAGTAATGCCTGATATATTAATTTTTTGGTTCTATGTAAAATAATAATAATAATAATAATAATAATAATAATAATAATAGTAACATTTCAGTTTGCTTAATGATATAAAGTCTTGCAGAACTACATGTGGATGTGAGCTGAAGACACCTGTGGAGGGTTGTTCCGGAACGCTGCGCCGCCGCCTTGCTTATGCGTTCCGGTTCGGTTCCCAACCCGGGAAGACAGGAAGACTCTTCGCACCCACCCAAGCGAGAACCCTTCCTGCAGGCCCGAATTCCACTACCGACATTTTGTGTTTACGAAGAGTAATGCTACTAGTATTTTAATATAAAGTATCGAAATATAACCAAATCGAATCTACATTGGAATCTCTACGAGATTTGCACGTTCACATAGGCCTATGTTATATTAGCTTTGTTCCCAGAGTCAATTAATGTACTGTCAGGTACTTACGACAGCGCAGGCGCATATTGTCAGTTTTGCTGCGCGACGCATGCGCTCAATGTCATTTTTCAATGCCTCAAAATGTGCGCAGGCGTCATGGCACATGACAGTACATGACTTAACTTTGGGAACACACTTAACATACTACATAGCCGTTGGGATTTGAAGGAAAGGGTATCGACTAATTAGCCTTTCGATATTCAGTGGAGGCCGAATGGTGAACGCATTCTTGATGTTTCCATTCCCTAGTTAATTTGTTTGAACTTAACTTCCCCAGAACCACATTTTCGCACTTGGTACCAAGCGAGATGGACAGAAGCCTAAAGTTGTGGATTAACACTCTGGAGGTCGCGCTTCCTCTCTCTCAGAGGCAATGCCGAATTGGAACTTATTTAAATTTAACTTTTAGTTAGCCTAGTATAAAGGAAAAAAGGCCCGAATGATCTATCGATGTCGAGAGTCCTGCAAGCATAAATAAACAAATTATAAAAAAGGAGTCGGCTATAGCAGGTTCTTTGATTTGATGAAAAATAAAAATCTCCTACCACTGTCTGGGATTGAACCTAGTTATGTAGTACGTAACAGTTGGCAGAAATGGTCATTTGAAGCAGTGTAGATAACATGATTTTCAGTTGGTACTGCTTTTTAATTGATAATTGCGTAAGTTACCTAAAAAGGGAAACTAAATATTACTGATGAGCAGAAATCGAAAATGCAATTCTTATTTCGTCACCATGTCTAATGTTTATTTTCCCTTAAGAAATAATCTAGATAGTACCCTTACATCTCAAACTCCAAACCAATCATCGCTCATGCTCAGTGGCGGACGCAGAATTTTTTTTCGGGCGGGGGGGGGATTTGAATAGGTAGAAAGAATACTAAACAAAATTAATCAACTTACATATACAATTAGTTTATAAAACTGGCCACTTAGAGTGGATATATAGCCTTTTTTTCCCCAAATTTCACAGGGGGGATATACCCCCCCCTATCCCCCCTGCGTTCGCCACTGCTCATGCTCCACAAAAGTACAAGAGCCCTTATTCAATTCAAAGGGTGTCGAAAATAAAAGACAGATCGCACGATATTCTCTGCAGGCCTAATGAAATAAGGTGACTTTGTGTAAGCATTGTTTTGGCGGCCCTGTGCGCAATCCTTCAGAGGCACATTAACATTCTCATTGCTCAGAGAATAGTTATAATCATTGCATTTGCAGGAATTCCTTCTCAGCTTATTTATCTAAACGTAGTATTTTGTTTGTTTGAAAATGTAAGCGGCGGTAACTGATTCCGTCACGCAGCTAGCATATTCAGATATCCGTGAAGCTAGTGACGTAATAAAGTTGTCGCCGGAAGTTGCATACACTTAGGCTCGTATTTACTTGCCTTTCTGTTTCAGTTGCTGCTAAACGAGGTGTTCACTGTTCAGCCTTGTGCTTTGTCATTTGTATATGCCTGTCTGCTTTTTAACAGCTTTACAGTACGAAGTAAACAAATCAAATAAATAACAAAAGTAATTATTTTTTTCTGGATCTTAATTAATTAATTATTTTATTTATTCATTCAAATACAAATAGGCTACATATTTATACAAGTAAAGTTAAACAGAACGAATACAAATTTCAAATTAAAAAATAACTACAACTGCTATTTTAAAAAAATGAAAAGAAAGATAGGCTAATCTTACATAGTAGATTAATAATTATTCTAGAACAAGTAGTAACATTTAGAAATTTTAATGCGTAGTTGCTTTAAATTATTAACATTTATTATTAATATCTTTTTATTATTAAAGTATTAACATTTATAAATTTTAATGTGTAGTTGTTTTAAATTATTGCAAATAAAGACGAATAAGTCAATGAACACATTCTGAGGCAACTCATCAATTTCCTTAAGATAATTAATAGAGCACGGATTTATTACCAAAATAAAACAGTAAAATAAGCACGAAAGTATAAGAAATAAGCACAAAAATAAACAAGAACAAGTTACACGAAAACCAAATAAATTATTAGTTTCGTACAAATATTATCTTCAATCCTGTTACAGTAAGTAAGGATTTTCTAATGTGAAGCTCCTGCGTCTGTCAGTGAAGAACGATTAGTCAAGGGAAAATGTTCTTTCAACGTCGCAAGACGTCTCAGGCGCATGTGAAAAGCAACACAATTCTTCTTCGATGAATTCCTCTTCAATATCTCTTTTTTCAGCGGAAAGCTATTTAGAAATGTACAAATTTCTTTATTGAAATTAGACGAAATTTAGGTAAATATAAACAAGGCATAATTATCATTTTTTTAACTAGCAGCTAGACCGAGAAAAAGTTTTTGTTGTATCAATGTCAATATCCAGTTTCAACTAATTGTCTCTCCAAGCTCGGTTGGTGACAGAACCATTGAAATAATTCTTACGAAGAGGTCGTTGGGATCTTTCCATTGGCCTAATCCTTCTGAAGGCACTATGGCCCTGGGTTCGACTCAGCCTCTAACAGAAATGAGTACCTGGGGGTAAAGGCGGCCGGTGCGTAAGACTGCCAACCTTCACCATAAAGATGGGACCTTCAAGTCAGGGAGCCTGAACCTCCCGGAATCCTTACTGTTGCTGATGAATTAAGTACCGAAACCAAATCAAATCAAGTCTGATAGTAATACTGACGATGATGGCGACGATGGGACAACGATGTGAGGTATCAGTGATGACAACGCCTACTACGAGGGCGATGATGATTACGACGAAAGGTAATAATGGCTAAGACGAAAATAATAATTGATCTAATAATATGAACAAGAGCGATATAAGTTATAATGATTGACCTCTTATTTGTTCATAGAACAAGTTATAATAGTACAATAATTATTACGTCAAGATCCTTCAGCTACTGTTCTTCCGTTCAAGCATTACGTGGGAATGAAGTTTTGGATGACGAAGGCCAGTCTTGATAGCAGAGAAGACAAGATAACATCAGACGTGAATCACAGACCGGTCCTTGTTATACAATTTGCCAGAATTCGCGGAATGCAGTGATTCATACGATAACAGTTGAAAATACACCTACACGCATAATTAACACTTGTTACTCCGATTTAATGTCCAGTTCTAAGGACTTCCTGAATTATATATGCACAATTTTCACAAACAAAATTAGAACTTACTAGTAAGATCCTCGGGTACGCCGTGTTGTAGTGGTTAAGGCACTGCGCTACAAACCGGAAAATCGCGGGTTCGATTCCCGATTAGGTTGTTGAGATTTTTCAATTCCTTCTGGTGGCACTATGACCCTAGGGTCGACTCAGCCTCTAACAGAAATGATTACCAGGAGTATTCCTGGGGGTAAATAATGGCCGATGCGTAGGGCTGACAACCTTGGCACCTTCATGTGCCGTATGTCCGGGAGCCTTAACCTCCTGGTCACCATACGGGTCTCCATGACCCAAACAGGGATCGGTTTTTCTTTTTACACACAGTAAGATCCTAATGGAATAAACATGCAACTATTTTATAAGATCTGTTACTTTTATGAATGCTTCAGAATGTTCCGACTGTTCAAAACATGCGATTCAATTACTTTTATAGGGTATATAGTTTAGCTGAAATTCTTCACCTCATAAGGCTTTTTATTATTTTTCTGTTTAATGTATTTCCTCTTTTATGGGACCTTCAAGTTCTTGGCCCAAAAGGAGATCTACGGATCGTATATCCTGCAAGCCTAATAGGGAACACCACGGGTAGGAAGGCAGCAAGTTGATATAGACTCGATTGGTACTAGATTGATCTTACAAAATAAGACCAGATTTTCCTTCACAGAATCACGCTTTGAAAAATCTCTAGATATTTTTATGTTTTTTTTTTTTCGTTTTTTTTCAAGAAGTAACTAGATTTATAGTTATTTTTCCACCACTTTTTTATTTTACTCAAATCTTAAGTGACTGAGATATACAGTGAACAGGATCTCACCGATGAAATTTGAGGTCACAGAAAGAATATGGAATATAATGTTAGCTGATACATTTTTAGTCCACCGCTGTGGCTCAGGGGATGCGTCCAATCCTCTCACGCAGCGGGCCCGGGTTCGATTCCTGGTCGGGACAAGTTACCTAGGTGAGGTTTTTTCCGGGGTTTTCCCTCATCTCCTCGCCTTGTTCTGAGTGAGTGTGTGAGTCTGTGTGTGCATGGTGTGTATCGTCCTATGTGTTCGTGTTGTCTCGGAGGTGGCCCCGGCATTGGGCTGATCACTCATCCGGGGAGGCCCTCCATGTCCTTGTCTGGTCAAAAAAGTATGTATGTGATCCAAAGGTAATCCCTCTCCCGACAGGTCGTGGCCCTGTAAGCCCGGGCGGCATGGGTCGCTTAAATCCTAAAAGGGAGAAGTAAAACTACGAAAAAGAAAGAAAGAAAGATACATTTTTAAGGAGCTATGAATCCAAAAAGTCAGGAATAAAATTGTATTATCCATGAATGTATTGACAATTTAATAAAACAATTCTTTGTACAATTGAATTTTATAATTGACATTTTATTCTACTTCCAGGTTCTAAAAACTTAATGTTTTTCAATACATTAGCTTATTTAGTTTATTAAGCAAATGAAATGTTACTTTCTTTCTGAAAGTAAACAAATTAATTTTTTAAATATGCTATCGTATTGTGGTTTTGCAAACTTGGTATAGGCCTATATGTATGATATTTATACAATAAATGCTCCATTGCTTCATCTTCACAATGAAGAAAGATGCGTCCCAGAAACCATTATAATCTACGCAGTAGTTTAAGAGAAAATTTATTTATAGTGCAAGAACGCGTTAAAGAAATTACGGAAAAAGTTTCAGTTCATAAAACAATTACCTGCAAATTATAATAAGTAATAGTTCAACTATATAATTGTGTGTAAATACTATTCAAGAAATATTAATACCCAAACATCTTTTCTCAGTTTTTACACGTTCAAGTTTTCATATCATGAACTCTTATAATAATAAATAACATTCTAGAGACTATGGGGTATATTTTACAGTAAAAAATTACATTAAAATGCATAGTTAATTGCGCATTCCTTGAAATATATTATCCGTTGTATTTATTATATGGGCCAAGCAAAATTCTCAAGAATAATAGTTAGTATTTCCAGATCAAATCTGCAACCTTCTGCAAGAATAATTAACATTTTTTTTTTAATTTGTTGGCTTTAAGACGACAGTATGTGGGTCAAATTAATGAATAGAATTACTACTAGCGTCATTTTAAAGGTATTTTTCAATTAGAAGGTGGTCGGTCATCGGCATGAAAACGTGCGTTGTGATGCAGTCACTGTACAAGATAATGCAACTTGTATCAGTGTACCCACATGTAGCCAGGTTCTCAACACAAATCGCACCTGCCTTATGTAAGCTATCCTTGAACCTGCCATTGCAAAAGCCAATGACAACAATGGAGCATTGTACTCTGCAATATCATTAATTTCCGGGGGAGGACAACGATTCCTTCCAATTTTGAAGACAAGCACTTAAATGTCCCCGACTAAAGTTGAATAGACCTCCCAGCAATTCTTATCTTGCTGACGTAGATTTTTATTGCCAGTGTCTAGTGACATTTCCTGGAATAAATTATGTGCTTGGGTTCATAATACTGAACGAAGGTTTAAGCCTATTGAGAAGTCCTGATTGATTACTGTTAACACAATACGGGTACATTATATTTTTGTACTAAATTTTTGCAAAATAACATTTCTGAAACAACTCTCTTTAAACATATTAATTTATGTGAATTTTTATTTTTAATATTGGACAAGTTAAAAAAGAGGATGATAGACGACACAATACAGCCTGTAAGATATCGTAATATAGCATAATAAAATAAAATCAGGTAAACCGATGTATATAACACCACAATGCTTTTGTTTAGTCAGTGATAATTACATTATTATGATATGCAGAAAATAAGTTATTTTTATAATCGATTTCCCAGTTAAGCTCCAGATCGATTCATTAAGCAGGGCTTACGGAAGGACAAAGATCTAGTTTTTTTTTTTTTTAAATCGTCCAGCATCAGCAGAACTATACAGATTCGTGATATCTTGACAATCGCACACTCACATAAAAATTAAAAAAAAAATCAAATGGCACGGCTATGGGATTTGAACCATTTACCATGGGCAATACAAGTCCAAGACTTCAACATCTCGGCCACCTCGCTCGGTTTAACGGTCTAGTTTGATAAGCATAATCGAAGGAATAGTGTTATTTGTCGAAGCTAAATATATTGCAACTTCCAAAGCCGTATATTAACACTCTAAAACAATGTGTTGTCAAGAGAACTGATTTGCATTTTATAAATTCTTTCTACTATACTACTATAAAATAGGCACTAAATTAGGCATTACTGCGGTACCGGTCAACCGATTTGGTCCAATAGCAACAGCCTCTTCCCATGGACGTTATAACTGCGTACACCAAGTTTCATGAAAATCCGATAAAGGGTGTTTCAGTTATCGCGCGTAGGCCTACAGGCAGACATTTTCTCTTGAGCTTGAAGAGACTGAATATAGAGAATGTGGAAACAATCCTGTCATTTAAGGAGGAAACAGGACTTGGATAAATTTTTACGGGACCAAAAGGATTCGACCAATTCCAATTCCATTTCATTTTAAGCGTAAATTATCCTAAGCTACATTCAAATGTAACAAGCTTAGACATAATTTTACCACTCTTTGTATCTAAAAATAAGAATGTCTTAAAATAAACCTTATATTCTCAGATTAAAAGTTGTAAAAGCAAGGCTCAACCCCCGATATAACTTATTTCCTTTCTCTTTAAAGTATGAATCTCAAAACGACCCAGTAGGCCTAAATAGGTTTTTGTACATAGAAATCCATAAAATATTACCAAAAATTAATTTTGAACGTATTAGTTTTGAACCGAGTACAATGAATAAAGAGTGGTTGAGGCAGGCTTTTGTACAAGAAAGACCAAAAGCAGCAGGCACGATAATTGTGAATGTACATGAAATACAATCTGGAAGGATGCATTACTTTGTTGCCGTTGAGAGGGCAATGTATTGTTGCCAGGCAATGCACTCATAATCAGGTGGATACCAGTAAAGAGTAAACACACCAATGCAAATTACTACAACTTTCAATTGGAATCCATTAAACGTTCTCTTCCTCCAACATAATTACTCGAACATGACTCAATCCTGTTTCGTGTTGGCATTTGTTTTTTGCTCTGTCTTAAAGTTCAAACAGAAAGTGACAGGAAATAATTACTAGATATACAGTAACTTGGGCTTCCATACGAAACTGATCACTCGAAAAATTATTTAATTTACCATTTTTGGCTGTGTTGTACATCTCTCCTAGTAAGAACCTTTATCGGTGCCGTACACTCGATTTGATGACGCTTTTGCCCCGCCAGAAGAGTCTTCTTTTGTATGTAGCGATGAATGAAACTGTCTCATTTCAGGAGTTACTACCAGCATAATATTCACAATCTTTCTATAAATTCTGGGATGTTGCTAAGCTTATCTGAAAACACATGGTCCTTAAAAAATCCCACAAGAAACCCAGGAAAGTTAAGTCAGGAGATCGTGGTGGCCAAGCAATTGAAACGGTGCTATTTTTCTTCATTGAAGCAGATAAAAAAACATTATCAGCATCTTTCAATTACGCTCATTTATTATACCGGTGCAAATACGCATGGAAAACAAGTAGCGCTTTGTGGTGAGCACGTTTGTGACTAGATCGGCTGTTCGATATCAAAATGGGTATTGTTCCTAGATTTATAACATATCAGAAAATCATAACTGTCCGTAAAGTTTTCGGGTGATCGGTTGCTTATGAAAGAGCATGTATCATATGTTATGTATATAATGTATATAATGTATTCTTCACCAGTAAAGATAAGTTACAATCGACGGCCAGTCATATACATGATTTTCAGAAGAAAAAATCAAACATTTCATAGTTATAGGCCTAATGATAATTCTTTCACATTGGCCATGTGTAGGCTAACATGGAAAGGTGAAGTCAGACTGAAAAATTCAATTTCACAGCCGGAATTTGAACCAGGATCTTCGGCTCTGGGATATGTGAGTCAGTTGGAGAATTTAAATGTTGGACCGGTATGTTGCCATGATAGCTCAGTTAATAAGAGCAGCGGCACGGACAGCCGAAGATCCTGGTTCAAATCCCGGCTATGACATTAAATTTTTCAGTATGACTTCACCTTTCCATTTCATATTTAGGTTCTATATACCCCATCAACCTTAAAAGCCAAGTAAATCATTCTAATTTGTCATTAGTAAGGGTGTAAGACCAATAAATTTCATTTAATAGAAAATTAATTTCAGACAAACCAGCTTAAGCTTAAGCTAAAACTAGCTTGATGTTGCTTAGGGAAAGCATTTCTTGAAAACCGCCTATCTAGCAATGGTGGGATGATATAAAAGCAGTTTTGTGATAGACATGCAGAGGTTATCGCTACCTGGTTGAGGTGACCAACCCGTGACATCGTTATTACCGTGCTATCAAATGTGATGATGCCTTTCCATTGTTCCCTCCACACGAACCGGAGCCGCTTTATTGCCTCTCACCGGAGACAACTCAAATTAGGGTAAGACTCCGATTATCCTTGTTCAGTACTACAAACTATTTTTCCTGCAGTGCAAAAGAGGTTTATAAAGATAATGGCATGTATAAGTGAAGTTCATTGCTAACGCATTTGTACAAACATTTCTACCTTCCTAGTACCATGTGCTTTGACTAATGAATTTATGAAATCAAAATGTTTGAAGCGTTTGCCCATATTTTATATTAATTAAGTTCCATTAAATTTTCCAACCTGCATGATCTAGTGATTAGCTTTGCTGACCGATTGCAGGCACTTCTTTGGATTTCTAAGTAGATAGGTCTGTGCACTCGCCTGAGAAGCTACTAGGGAGAATCAAATGAAAATCGCAATTAATTTTTCTCCACTATTTTTCTGCAGGAAGAATGTTTGCTTGTACATTATTTTTATACATAGTCCCCTCCCAGTTCAATGCATTTATGCCATCAGACAGGAAGTGCTTCGATACCGCATGAGAAAAAGTATTCTGGTTGACACCGTAGGCACTGCACCGCCGATTGGATGTCTTCTTCAGACTTGAAATTCTGTCCTCCAAGGAGCTCCTTTAATGGACTAAAGATGTGGAAATCTGATGGTGCCAAACGTGTCAAGTATGGCAGACGTGGGAGGCACTTGAAGCATAAGTCGTCGACGGTTTTCATGGTTGCACGAGCAGCATGAGGACGGGCGTTGTCATGTTGAAGCAAAGCACCTGCTCTCAGCAACCCCCTTCGCTTTTTCACCATCAGATTTCCAAATCGGTCCGCTAAAGGACCTCCTTGGAGGATAGAAGTTCAAATCTGATGAAGACGTCCGGTCGATGGTGCAGGAGTGGCTACAGCGTCAACCAAAATAATTTTTCTCTTGCGGTATCGAAGATCTTCCTATCCAATGACGTTAAGTGCATTGAACTGGGAGGGGACTATGTAGAAAAATAATGTACAAGCAAGCATTCTTCCTGCGGTAAAATAGTGGAAAAAAATTAACTGCAGTTTTTATTTGATTCTTCCTCGTATTTATTAAAGTAGTAGCGGCTCAGATGAAGAAAACCATCAGTAAAGGCATTGGGAGTAGCTGCCCACATGCTTCCAATCCTGTCATTTTCCAATGAAGTCGTAAGACGGCGATAGTGGACGCAATGCTCAGATGATACGCAAGGGATGTAGCGTCTTGGAGTATGACAATTTATTAAAAAATCAATATATTATTTTTGTTTTTTATGGTAGAAGTGTAGAATCCTGTTATTTAATTATTGTAACACATATAATGCATATAGACCTAATCATTTTGTTATTGTTTTCTGTAACAAAGCTACGGCACTTAATTTCTCAGCATGGGTTTTGTTCAAGTTAACTTGAGATGACGCAAATTGAAATAACTGAATGAAGAACTGATAAAAAGGATTAATATTATATTACGGAATTACAAAAGAGATTAGAGTAGAGATACGTGAACCTTTCCAATTTTCTTTTCCCTACAAATTCTATCTAAAACGCCAAATGAACAAACAAATTCAGCGCTGTAGCTGCGGTAAGTTTTGCGAAACGCCTGCCTGCACTGTTTAGACTACCCGCATGCTTTTTTGTCGATAAGCTGCCAATGTGTACAGCACAGTACTAAAGTCTGTGAGATTTTACTTGGCAGGAATTTTAGAAAGAGAAAGGTAGAATCTCTCACCCCTTTTGTTTAGGGACTTGATGGCAAATGGGACTTTTTTCCATGCCGTCCGTAGAATCAGTGGCGGAATGGTCCTATAAGAACCTGCAACATTAGTGATCCTACAGTAATGGGCCATTCGGATAGAAAATTAACCTTAAACGTAAGAACGTAAACTTAAACGCAAACTTTAGCACGGCATTGAGCATTCGCAATGAAAACTTAAACGTAGATAACAACCAATCACAAACGAGAACGTGAACAGCTGATAAAATGGCTGCAGCAGACGAATATACTTTCATGTTTCTATTAAACATGTGTAGGCTATTAAAAATTGAAATCATACAAGCGTATGCAGACATATAAAAATTAACAGAATATTATATGGGCTGTATTTATTACTGTAGTTCATTTCTTGTTGAACTAATGTTCATATATTTTCCTTCAATACCGCATCTTTATATAATGGATGCCATTTATCCATAATGACGAGTTTCTCATTCGTAGACGCCATGTCTTAGCTACTTCCACTTCCGTCTCCTGTTCTGTTCTCTGATTGGTTGTATCGTTATTTTTCGCATAAACGTAACGCAGAAGCCTGGTGTTTGCAAGGTTCTATGTTACGTTTAATTTTACGTTTAAGTTTCACGTTTACGTGATGCATTGTGAATGGTCACATTGAAAAACATGGCCCCAAACTTTTAAGTTTACGTTACGTTTACGGTTAATTTTCTATCTGAATGGCCCATTACCGAGAATACTTTTCGATTGCAGTAATGTCAGCCCGCCGCTGACCAGCTTGTGATGGCAAATGATCGACACCTAACCAAAGGAAGTAGCTATACTCGAGACGAGCTAAGAAGGAAACCTGAAGTAAACAAAAGTCTGTCTCACACCTAAGTCATACGAGTAATGTGCTAGAGTGAGACAGATGTACTGGTTTTTGTTTACTTCAGGTTTCCTTCTTAGAACGGCCAGACTTAGTCAATTAAAGGGTCTTTTGTTGAAGGGAAACCCTATCTCTTCCAACCCAAACAGAAGGCCAGGTACTTTTGCCAAGTTAAATCTCTCAAACTTTTGCGTTATAGATTATAATATATAATACAATGTTATCTCACTACTCCTTGTGGCATTGTTGTCCAAGAACTTTCAATAATATAACCGAATTAAATTAGGATATGCTCAACTGTTAGTCCAATAGACAGAGTAGTTAATAAAATTCAAGGTTAACGCGATTTTTATCTGCTGAAAGTTTGCAGTCTGCACGTCATGCATGCAAACCACTGACTGTGATAACCCAACCGTCTAATTCTTCAGAAAGCATAAGTGAACTTATGGAATAAATTATCCTACACTCAACGAACAGACCAGTGGCGAAGAGTGATCTCATACAAGGACAGGAACAAGGGAATAATATTAAACTTTTTTCTCTTCTTTGAAAGGATATCAACAGATTATTATTATTATAAACTATTATTATTGTATTGGCAAAGCTGACTAAGAGACTCAGTCTGAATGTAGACTGAAAAACCAGATAGTTTCCTGTCTTCTTGGTCAAAAGTAAAGTGAAGCGTTCCCAATACAGTCCATGGAGGAACTAAGGGTTCCAGGAAATTGAGGCTCCCAGATTTCAGACATTCGGAAATGAAGGTGGTAAGGTTGTTAGCCTTACGCACCGGCTGCCTTTACCTCCAGGATTGCTCCTCGAACTCATTTCTGTTAGAGGCTGAGTCGAGCCAAAGGTCATAGTGCCATCAGAAGGATTAGGCCAATGGAAAAATCCCAATGACATCGGGATCGAACCTGCGACCTTCCGGTTTGTAGCGCAATGCCTCAACCACTACGCCATTATTACCAGAATATTATTATTATTCCACGCAGGTTGCACTATGCATATTGCAATAATGTACTGACCTAACTTTGGGGTTACACCCGGGTCAATTATGGATCAAAGAACTATCCCACGAGATCTGAAATTTTCCAGCAAATATACCTGAGTTCGTAAAACTATCGGTTACCGAACCCAGGTCAGGTAAATGGGAAACGTGGAAAAGATTACCCATGATTGCAATGGTATTCCATAATGACTGTTTTTTGTGTTGTTTCCTGAATACACTTCCCAGTAAGTATCAGAACTCCACGTATATGCAGGTATACAATTTTAAAATAATAGATTCCTGCGTGGGTCCGATTGTTGGTACAGTGGGAGCATGATGTCATTGCATAACAAACCGGAAAGAGGAGCCAATTTCTCACTTCCTTTCTCTCTTGTTGAAGCCCCTTCAAGGCCAGAACACGTTCTCCTCACTTCTCATCTTAGCTACAATCTGTTCGTCGTTAATCGTTACTCACTTTTTTGTAGATTATTTCACATGGACTAGGGTAATGTTCCGATGCTTCTTTGAGAACAGACGCAAGAACAAAGCGCTCACGTGTATTCATACATATATTAATTAGCGTCTAAAAGAGTCAGAGAAAAGTTTTGTGTTACATGTATTATCAAAAAAGATTTTTCTGTTTAAAGCTCTAGCTAGATGAATATTAATACTCAACGAATGTCTTATCGATCTGATTTTGTTAACATCTTGAACGGCTTAAGAAATGAGCTTCTAAACTTAGCCCTTCGAGATAACGCCGCTATCTAAATGTGTGAAAATGGTTTATTGAATTGTATTTTATACAGGGTGGTCCTAAACTATATGTAAAAAAAATGTAAAGGTAGGTAGAGGGGACCTAAATATGCATATTTCGTATAGGAATGTGTGTGCGGTAATGACACATTAAAGCGCTAGCTTGTAAAGCAGTATGAATCACAGGAAACTGAAAAGAGAAGTAAAGGCAAAAGAAAACAAAAACTTACAAACAGTTTACAAGAGGCACCCGAAAGGCTTTTAATATGACCCCAAAAGAAAAAATCCAAGCAGGTTAAATCAGGAGAACGCGGTGGCCAGGGAACTGGACCGCCCCGTCCTATCCAATGCTGGCCGTAGACAGCGTTCAGGTGATTCCTGACACACACAATCCTATACGAAATCTGTTAGTATGTTTTATATTATAATATAAAAAATTCAATTATGAAATTATCAATATCATTTGGTAGACTGAATCATAAAAAAGGTCAATCCTAAGAAAAAGGCAGCTCCCCATTTTTGGAGTTTCTCTCAATAGGATAATTTGTATTTTTTATATTAATAAGCAATATAATATATTGTTGAATGTAATGTACATACAGTATTATGTACATTACCAACTTATTACGAGAATCTTATTACGTAGAATCACTTAGAGAGGGAAAATGTATTCTTGAATTATATGTGGGTGTTGCTGTTGATATGTCATGGTAGTGTGCACGATGTAAACACCGCGAGATTACGCGTTTTTGCTTAAAGTCACGTTGCGAAACTGCGTGGAAAACTGCCAACACCATGCGGTGGTTTTCTTTACTCTCAAATGTTATTTCATTTTGCAGTCATTACAATAATGTAGTATAAGTATCATATATTACATATTTTATTATGTACTAAAGTAATATAGATCTATATAATATTAATAAACCTAATAGCAATAAGTAATAATACGATACTGATATAAAAGAGAAAGATGACGAAGGGAGATGTGCTATTATGCTTTAAAAAATCCCCTGTCTACTCAGCACCCGTCTACGAATTTAAAATCTAAGATATATAAAATTATAATATATAATATGGGTGCAAAAAAATTGTCTTTAATACTTAGGAAAATACTCTTTAGAACATCCAATAACTAAGTAATAAGTACTAGCAGGATGAGCTCTGAGGGCAAGGGAGAAAACGTAACGATGAAATTCAATGCTTATATTTAATTAGTTATTAGTTAAGAAAGACTTATAGACCAAAATGAGAGTTAACAAATTTAATAATAAATAACTATTTATATACATTTTAGCCAATTGACAATATAGACCTGTATATAACCTGTATCATTTTATTATTTTATTCATTAAAAATTTTAATATGTACATAATGATTTTAATTGTTTGCATACATATTTTGCTAAAGATTTGCACATTATGCATAAGACACTACAGATAATATATTTGGAAAGCCTATAAGTTATAACCATTATTATACTTTTACTATTACTAACTGTTGTTTAATTTCTACTAGTTGACAATATAGGCCTACATAATAATGTATTATTCCTTATACGTGCTGTTTTAATTTAATTTTAATTATGTGAACATATTCACTGGCCCCCAATACACCACGCATGTATCTATGTATATAGGCCTTTAATATTACTTTATGTAAAAAGCCATCAAAATAAACTAGGTTCGCTCCTAAAGTGTTTCAGCGTGTTGTCATTGTTAATATTAGAAGGAATAAGGAAAACATCATTTATTCAAATAAAATGAGGCTGAAATCAGAGAGATCGAAATGGAAAGAACAGCTTTTGTTGTAGAAACAGGGAACAGAACAAAATGGAGTTGAACGGTTCAACAGAACTCCGAAGTATTGATTGTCAGTGTACACGCAAATTACTCAATGGGTAAGTTGATTATATTATTAATTGATTAATTACTTATCGAATCCTGGGATAAGCATAGGGCAGTGATATGGAAATTCGAGAAATAATATAAATTTATAGAAAACAGCTTAATGAAACCAACCACAAACAGCCATTCTAAAAGTTAAAGCCTGTCCGGGATAAAGGGATTATTGGGTAGGGGAAAATCTCGCTGGTTCCATCATCAGGGAAGAAAGCACAAAGAAGAGATCGCAAAATCCAGCAAAACAGAACGAATAGAAGTCTTGTAATTTCCGTTTCCATCCACCTGCACACTCTAGCAATCTCTCCAACTTGTTGAGAGCCAATCGGACGGATATTTCCTCCACTCAGCCTGATGAGACTGCGTGCGTAACGAATTGAAGTGGGCGCTAGCAGAGCAGCCAATGCACTTGTCAATATAATCTACACCTCTAGCCACTCCTTCAGCATAATTAGGGACAACAACATCATGCATGTGGGTCGTACATTTTTAAATTGCTTGTCTATCAGTCAAACATTTTAATTATGGTAGTATCTCAGAGCTTACAAAAGGGAACAAAAAGAAATAATATTCCAACCAAATTGATATAGCCTGCGTTGAAATATAACATGGGAGGTAAATGGCAAAACAAACAATTTAAGAACATTTCTAATTCTTGGAAAATTATTTTGATTGGAATGAAAATAATACATAAAATGTTCTAGACTAAAATTTTCTAGAAGTATGATCATTGATCACCAAATATGCTGATCTTAGCAGTTGCTTCAGGACTCGTTTCTAGGTGGCTGTGACTAAAATTTTGGATTCAGTCATTCTATGTGAGCAGTTTTTCGGTGGGTTTTCCATTGAATTCAATAAACAAATAATTTACGTTAGTCATATATTTTTCTGTTACCGATCTTCAAAAAATGTGTGCACTGTAAATAATTCCAAGTACCGGAGACCTAACTTTCTGTCAGAGTAGTACATTTAGACGCCACCCTAAGTACTTAAAATAATCAGTACGGCATTGAAGCTAATAATTGTGAAGTTGAAGTAATATTATTTAAGCTCCTGACCTCAACAATATGCATAGGCTACTCCGAAATACTATCGACCAAGTTCAAAAACCTTGCAAGAGGAAACTACAGTATAAAATGGAGTTAACTATTGTTGCTTCCAAGAAAAACTCGAGATTGTGTTCGTGTACAAACTTATCAGAAAACACAAAAGAACAAATTCCTTTCAGTTACATTGGATAATTAGCCGAACAAAATTCCAGTCACTCTTGTTTATAAGCAATAAAACCATCGTAAGCTCTGAGTAAGAGCTGTTCTAATCGCTATTAATTGTCTTTTTATCTCTACCCAATTTAACCTGGCCTTGACTTTACATCAAACAATACTGGCAATGTTCGTTTGAAAGCAATGAGATTACTCACCGGAAGTTAAAATTGTGAGAAAAATCTAGTTTTTTTGACAGTAAAACTTCAATCCCTGCACGTGTGACAGGTCTATAGAAGGGTACAGAAAATAATTACATGAATGGAGTTGTGATTTCAATATCAGTAATTTTGTAGGTGCTACTCTATAGACCGACGACATCGGTGGTGCAAAACATGCCCGCCTCTGGATCGGAGGTTCGAGGGTTAACACCAAGCCAAGTCGACGCATTTTTCCCGACGTAAAGTCCTGGGCACGAAGTCCTCCGGGACGGACTGTCAATTTTGGGTCCCGTCTCGTAGATTTACGGCACATTAAATAAATCCAAGCCAAAATATAGCTTCAGGACTAAAGTCTCCGACCACTGCACATCCTAGTAATACCGTTTCATCCTTGAGAGCTGTTGAGTCGATGGGCCTACCACCTGCAAATGTATCCCGTACAGGAAAATAAGGGAAACTAAATCCGTCTTTGGAAGTGAAACCTCCTCCGGGAAGCGCTATGTTCGGAAGAGGACAAACAAACAACAATCTCTATAAACCAGATTTACGAAAATATTTAAAACACATAAAGAGTGTGAGGTAAAATGGCATAGCACCACTCACAGACAAATATAAAGGCGAAAGTATCACATTCAGGTCACGCGATTAATTATGAATTATACATAATGCTTATTTTTATTATGTTTTATGAAGATTTACTTATCATAGCATTAAATGACAGGCCACAAAGTGCTTTAAATATGACAAAATATAATGCATTATTATCTTTGGGGACGATTACAAAAATTAACTCTGTCAATGGGAAATTAAATGCTGCAAATCGTTCTTTTGAAGAGAAGTTAGCAAAACAATTTGTTTCGAGCACACCCATTCAAATCGGTTATTTATTACTAGAGATCTCATTGAACTCATTTCTTGTAATTTTATTTACTGTCAGTAAAATGGAATTATCCGAGTGAACGTGCCGAAATTTCCACTTTTAGCTAAATATTTCGTCATTAACAACATTTTGCTTTCAAGCCATGAGATAGGCTATTTTTTTTTAATTCCTCAAGGATTATCGTCATTCAATTCGACAAAATTAAAATTTAGTAATAATTCCTTTATTGCACCATATGGTCATATTATGGTGGAGGAACGGTGGAGCGATACTTGGCAGGAGAAATAGAAGCACCCCGAGAAAACCTGCCAAAATCCATTTTGCCCACCACAAATTCCACATGGATCCACCGAGATTCCATCCCGGGTCCAGTGCTGGAAGGCGAGTGATCTAACCACTCATCCATGGGCAGCCTCAAAATTTACATATAAACCTCTGAAAATAGCGCCAACAGTTGTTCCGTGGCAAAATAAAGCATCTTATCATTTTATTGACGTACATGTACAACAATAGGCTACAAGCTATGTTGTTGTAAGAGACTGAATAAAGAAAGAAGACAGGAAGGCACTGAGTGTAAAACTGACACACATGGATGTGGGTCAGGAGATGAAAGTCTGAGCCACGCGACTCGAAGCAATCGGACTGGAAGATGCAGGAAAGTGTGACATTGTTTCCTGCTTGATGACATCTTGCAATTTCATTTTCTTCTTCTTCAAGTAAAAGTGCAACTCCTACCAAAGAAAACCTATATAGAAAGCGACAACTGGCGTTCGACAACAATAAAAAAGTGACACAGTAATGCAGATGCGTTTGAGTAGATCAGTAATGCGTTTTTAAATTCTTTTCCGTGATTTTCTTGGTCTGCTTTCATAGCAATAGAGAAATACATGAACGAAAGTAACATAAATACGTGATATATAGCATGACTAGCTTAAAAGACCCGGCGTCGCCCGGGTTTTGTATTTTGTAATTGGAAATTAACTTATGAAGGATTTTCAATTTTAAATTCTAGGTCCTTATATAGGCATTTATAATTTGAAATAGGAAGAACGACTTATTACACTCAAACTATTCCCTCAGAAAACGCTTCATATAGTTTTTTATGCATCATAGAGGATCTAGAATTTTGCATCCCATCGCTTGTACAGTGCACAGCAAGCCTGGTAGAGGTTTAAATAAGAAGAAACAGAAATTCCAGTAACATAAAATTGTAATATCGAGGCGGGAAATTTCCCACTCTTATGTTACCATAAAACCGTTTTGGAGGTGAAATTAAACAGGAAGCATTATCACTTTCATACTTTTCTCTCCAAAAACCTGCGATATAATATAATAATATACACATTACCATACCTCGTTTTGTTTTCTCTATGTCCAGGGCAGAGAAAGTTATGTGATTCCATTATTTTAGTGGATTTCATTCTGTAATATTTATTTATAACATGAATTATTTTGATAACTTCTCTTGTTTGTCAAAAGTGCATTTCATTTGTTTTTTCCAAGCCCACCTGATACCATTTGGCAACAATATATTCTGTGATTTGGAATTGATAATTATATGTAAAAAGGGATTAAGTATTTTCAAAAACATTTAATTTTTGGCATTTAGAATCAGAATTTTTCAAAATCCTTTCTTAGTGAGCACCTACATTATGCAACGAAGGTACTGTCAAAATTCCAAGTCTCTACCTGTTATAGTTTAGGCTGTACGTTGATTCCTGTCATTCAGTCAATCAGTCAGTCAGTCATTCATTCATTCAGTCAGGACAAATCCTTTTATATATATAGAGATTGCTCACTAATTTAAATCAACAGAACATTTTTAGTACTATGTCATTGCAGATATTTGCAACAAAGGAAAATTCGTGAATGGAACACAGTTCCTCTTTTTTATGTGCGAACTCTAAACCAAATAGCTATTCAAGATTGTGCAAAACTTTCCTCTGCCTATAAAGACTTCTATAAAGTAGGGCGGCTAACTTCAGTAGTGATATTATTTTACTTTTATGTTAAAAATCTGCATGTAAAGCAGCTATAATGAGCTAGAATTTTCTCAATGTAGCCTAAATCTTCCTCTAGAAATATTACAATTTTTAAAAGTGGTATCTTTTAAATAAAATCTTATACACATGCAATAAATAAATAAAATTGTCGTGTGCCGACTGATCATTAAAATAAGAAGGACTTTACGTTACAGTAAAATAGTCTCAATATCAGCATACATTTAAATTAATTTTCAATTAAGAAAAAACGAAGTTCCTTAAGAGACAACACTCAGACGCCAAGTTCAAGTCTCCTATAGCATACATTGTTTAATCAACTAGATTAAAATGGTACCAGATCAAACTTAAAAAATAAAATAGAATTTGAAATAAAATTAGTAAAGAATGACAAATATGAATAACATGTTTAAAGTAATCAATATTTTATTCAAACATATTGTTGTTTACGTATCGTATTTCTTAATTTGCTTTGGCATAATTCAGCTTTAACCGATTCCAACGTAATAACAACCATCTACAGTAGCTCAAGGTTTGTCTGCAGTTGGCCAGGTTTATTTTATATAAAATTCAAGAAATTGCAAACCCTATAATGCATCAACATTCTCTTCAAGAACTTGAAAACCACAGGCATTGTGTATTTGTAAAAATGATTGGTCAAAAATTCATATCTTATGTTCAATGAGGTATTACAGACTTCTAATGCCTAATATTAAAATAGTCGCTATTCTTTCCTCCTGAGGAGTTAGATGCTTAAAACATTCTCATTTTGCCATATCATGACATTCCCACCAAACCTACACTCAAATCGGTTATTTATTATCAAGTGATCACGTTTAGCTCAGTTTTAATCAGTGCAAAACTTATATTTCCTGTAGACAAAATAGAAATTGACTACAAGCTTCTTAAGCCTAGAAGGGCTATTATAGCGATAGCTTTTGATTAGCATTAAAACAATCTTTTCTAACATTTTGAATGTGCAAATTTGTTAATTTTTTTGTATGCTGTTTAGAAGGTTTTACTTAATAAAAACATAAACATTCTACAAACGATTAAATTAGATGAATAACTAGTACATTATGACACTAGTGATGACAGATGACACAGTTCCAATCGCTGAGCAGACGAACTTCTCAAGCATTAAATTTCCATCAATCATTTATAAAATAATAAGCAATGAAATTATAAACCGTGAAATATAACCACAATCGTTATGATCTGCTCGCAATATAAGCAGGTACTATCTGTTTACGGAGAGCCCATGCAGGTGAAGCACGAAAACCTTTATTTACTCATAGAATAACCTAATGTCCTCTTTCCTCAGATTACTGATTTCCTTTACAAATCATGTGTCTTTAGTATTTGGTTCTGCATTTGTTTTTGTTGAAGGTATCTAAAAGTTTTAGTTCTTCTCATTGTGTCTTTTTTTCTGTGTTATCTACACGATATCCATAACAATATATTACAAAAACAGTTTACTAGAATGTCTCTAAGAATGATAAGAGTAGTCATTTCAATGAAGAGAGACCTTTCATTTACATTCAATGCAGTTATTGTAACTTATACGCCTGTCTTTATAACATTTTGTAAATGTGAATGATTTTTTAAAATTTGGTTATCGATGTTTTTCTTATAACTCTCTGTTTATTTATGATAATACAAGTAAAAGACTCCCAACACCTTTGATATATCAATGTGGTAGATCTCAATATTACCAAGCATACAATTAATTAATCTGTGCTAGGTATCGTAAAGAAAACACGTTGATAGTCGAACTAAAACAGTGTTTATTTAAGTAAATTGCCACGTATTTACTAGGAATGCCAAAATTAATCTTGCGGTTTTAAACAGAAACGAGATATAGAATATACTGAAGGGTCTCAAGAGATGGCCAGTACAAGTAAAAGGTTCGCATTCGGTATTATTTGATTAATAAGTAGTTTATCGTGATTGACAGGAAAATCTCGTGGAGGTCGAACGGTATTATGCTCATACATATTTCTTTTGTGTCTTTGAAAATTACATAACTTTGAATTTCAATATCTTTGCACACTAACCTTTAATTAGCACAACAGCAGGGAGACGTAAAACAGATATTTGAAAACTAGTTTTTGCATATGTAATTTCAGGATTATGAGAAACATTTTAATCTGCGTAGGATTTTAAAGGTCCACCGCTGTGGCGTAGGGGATGCGTTCGCTCCTCTCACGCAGCGGGCTCGGGTTCGATTCCTGGTCGGAATAAGTTACCAAGGTGTGTTTTCTCTGGGGTTTTTCCTCACCTGTGAGGCCCTTGTGGTCCCCAGATATCATCTGGCCGTCATTATCATCTTCATCCCATCCTCGCCTTGTTTGGAGTGAGTGTGTGTGTGTGAATGGTTTGTCTCGTCCTATGTGTTCGTGTTGTCTCGGAGGTGGCCCCGGCATTTGGCTGATCGGGGAGAGGCCTTCCATGTCCTTGTCTGATCAAGAAAGTATGTATGTGATCCAAAGATAATCCATCTCCCGATAGGTCGCGGCCCTGAAAGTCCCGGGTGGCTTGGGTCGTTTAAATCCTAAAAGGGAGAGGTAAAACTAAGATAAAGAAAGAAAGAAGGATTTTAGAAGGCGAACAAACCAATAGAAGAATAGATGCACGTTTTAATCCAGTCAATGAGCTACTGTATTACAAGAAGAAGGTTGCGGAATCGATCACCGATGATGTTCCATAGATTTCTCAATTAGCTTAATCCTTTAGGTGGCACCATGATTCTGAAATCGGTCAAGGAAAGAAATTTTAAGGGGAATTCTGGGAATAAAGATGGGCCGGTGTGCAAAACTGACAACCTTACCACCTTCATATCGCGATTGTTTATATGTCCCTGAGACTTAACCTCCAGGAAGTCTAAATCTCTTCATGACCTGTATATACTCCGTAGGGAGAACTTTATCATTTTGAAAGTGCATGAAAGTGTTGACCAGCATCCACAACAAAAATCGGCAATTTGTAGGAAGTACATGGACATGATCCAATCAAGTCAAAAACATATTCAGATATAGTGGTGATTTCCCTTCCTTTTATATGCATATATTCTATCAATCAACTCTTGCTTTACTGTTTTATTTTGTCATATAGATGTAAAAAGATAGGCCTACTTATTACGGTGAAAACTTTCCCGGTGATTAGTAATAATCAATTCTCAGACTTGCACCTTGTTCAGTGGTATTTCACCCAAGCTTAAGGCAATCCATCAGAGGATTTACTTATGAAAGGGGAAATGATGGTAACGGAGTGGGTTGCACAAAGCTTGGTTTTTTTCACTTATATCCTTCTTAATCAGGGCAATTCCAAACTTTTACAGGTATTACCTATTGTATGGCATGTGTTTTCCGTACAAATACTTTGCGTTTGACGTGTTCTTTTTTACTCTTTTTTCCTTATTTTCTTTTTCCCTTGTTTTCCCTTTTCTTTGTTTTATTTTTTCCCCCTTGTTTTCCTTTTCCCCGTATTATACACAAACTCCCATGCCCATGTCGGGACTCGAACCCACAGTCTCCTTACCCACGGCTCCAAGGCACGCCTTAGCTACCGTGGATAAGGAGACCGGCTTGGTTGAAATACCATTGATCCAGAGGCAAGCTTAAAATTAATTATTGCGAAGGACACTTATTTAGAATGGCACAAATGAAATTAAGGATGAATAAATATACGACTTTAAAGACAGGCAAATTATGGGAAGAGTGCTTATATAGAAGGGGTTTTCTCAAGGCTGAAGCGAATATTTGGATTTAGCTTGAGGAATAAATCTGAGATAAATCGAGAAAAAGAACTGTTAATCAAGAGCTATGTGTTCAATCTTAGCCTACACACGGCCAGTGTGAAAGAATTATCATTCCACTGTGACCTACTAGTGGTTTACTATAAAGCCCGGGTCTTTAAGTACTTAGGCCTACAGCTTGTAAGTCGCCACTGGGTTCGTATCTCATATTGAGAATGCCTGGTGGTATTCTGGGATTGTGAGTCAGTTGGAGAATTTAATGTTGTACCGGCACGTTGCCATGGTAGCTCAGTTGGTTAGAGCATCGGCACGGAGAGTCGAAGATCCTGGTTCAAATCCCGGCTATGGCATTGAATTTTTCATTCTGACTTCACGTGTCCATGTGCTCAATAAATTTACTGACATTGACATGGCTAAGTTTGAAATGGTTACAGGGCATACTGAGAGCAGGACTGTTTGAGAAAGATAGGCGATACTGACTGAATAATCTGTAATACAAAAGCTGAGAAAGAGTAATGTTGAGGAGTGTTAAGTGCGTGGGCACTGAGACAGACAGACAACCTTGGTGCTTGTCGCATCTCCACCAACTCCTCACATCCTTCTTCACGCTATCCATCTCTCAATAGGCCTACTTGCTTTAAATGTCACAGCTATATTAGGACTTCATCTTAGGACTACAAATAGCCTACAAGTACATGTACAAGTACATATACAAGAAAACAGTCACGTAAACCATAAAATATATGTTTAAGATATCTGAACAGGCAAGTCCAATAAACTTTCATTAAAGCCGAAAATTCAAGGACTAAAATCAATCTTCCTCTACTTTCGATAGTGAATTCAGAACAACCCATTACCTTTTATTTTACAATTACGAAGAATTACAAACTGCTACAATAAAATATGATTCAAAACACTCTTGTGATTTTCTTTACCCTAAGCAATTTTCTTCACATTCAGTCAAGAGTTAGTGGCTGAATAAAGGGAAAGATCATTCAGTTGAAACAGCTTCACGTGAGGTATTTAAAGTCAAGTTTATAGGAGAGATGGCTAGTTTACTGCTCCTCAGATAAATTCTATGAAACCATCTTTCAAATAGAAGTTTATGTCTTGTACAAGCAGTTAGTGTATAAAATCTATACAAAATTATCACAAACATTTTGAGAAAATCAAGAAAAGGCAATGTTCTTTTACCTAGGCCTAAGTATATGATTGTAAAAAAGATAGTTGTTGACTTCATCCCTGGAATATACATAACCCAAATGTATAGATAATTTTTTCGTTTTCAACCACCTTTCTCTCAGCAGTCAACAAGTTTGTACACTTCTCGTAGTACGCTAAGCCTAGTGTTGTAAGTTTCTTTTAAATTCAGCTGGGCTACAGCTAAGCGAGATTAGAACCTGTATTTCATATTTTATGAGAGACGAAAATTTAGCAATGCAAAGAATTTTCTATCACAATGAATAGAAGCAGTGCCAAAAGAGATGAACGAAAACATTGAAATTAAAAATATTGATAATGATGATGAAAAGGATCACATTGCTGAAGATGTGCGTACTACAGACAAAGATAATTAATCCAACATTAACAACTTGTTGTGGTTATGGCTGACTTAATTTAGCATGAAATTGTGGTTTACAAATTAATTAATTCAGCGAATTTTGCGTTAATATAAAATCGAATATATATATATATGTATATATAAAACATAGTACAAGTTCAGAAGGTTTTGGAAACTACAAATGGGTTTAATGTCATCGTATAATTTTGGCTCATATATATACCGTGTGTCCTTAAAGTCATGGTGCAAAGGGAATAATAATAGGCTATACTCGTAGAAGACTTAGCACCATAACTTTAAGAAATGCCCATCCGACTACTTCATGGTTCAAATCAGAAACTGGTCTCATGTAAAGAGTGTGTACACACACATGATTTGGAACTTAGCCCACTATTCCAGCACGAGATGTGAAATCTTAGACGGACATAAAGGAGACAGCTCTCAAGTAATATTCCCTATCGATACAAATTTTCCCTCTGATGCAGCTTGAATAGATCTCCCTTGTAAAATGAGAACCTTATTCTGTCAGACCGGCCGGCCGGCGCGGTGGTGATTTGAGAAGCTCACAATAGAAATGAACTTCGACCTCTGAAGACCCTTTCGTGGGAGATGGTGTATGATAATTGATAACCCTTCTGTTTGGATGGTCCAGTCCCAAGAGGAATACCATGCAGTACATACCTATTATACATTCTCATCTCAATGGAAGGACATGAATACTATTCAAGCGGAAGCAAAACCTGCATCCTTTCGTTTCCGTCTCTGTGTTTTCTTTCTTCACAGTGAATGCTTTGAATAACGAATTGAGGACATAACTTGTCCACAGGTGGTTTCACACACTATATCAAGTCTGTGGTATTTTATGACCGGGGATAGAATTTCTATGTAAATATATATTTGTTTTTACATTAGTTGAAGTTAAAATTTCGATATGTGTTTACGAATTGGGGCATTTTAGTGGTTTAGGATACATTTGATTTTCCATATTTGTCCATATTTGAAGGTATAGTACATTGCATAGCTTTACAGAATTGAACGTATTATTTTTAATACGTTCCCTATTTTATAGTTTCAATTCAGATAATCTTTAAATTTTATTTCATTAGCATCTGTATTTCCAAGCTAGATTCTTGAATTTCAGTGAACTAGATCTGGATTTAGCTCTTGAAGATGTTGAAATTTAGGATGATCTCTGTTACCTCTTGTGATTTTGAGCGGAATTTTTCTGAATACAAAAGAATTTTCAGAGACACCAGCCGCAGTTTCAGTTTTGAAAATTTAATTCACAACTTAAAAATAAGCATTTCTCATTAAATATGAATATGTGGCTCCCCAAATTGTACCAAGAGCTAAAATAATCCCAAAGAAGATTGATTTTTTGTTTTGTGATTTTCTTTAATTTCTTGTGTGGCATGTATTCTATTCTTTTCTGTGTCTTTCATGTTTAAGCATTAAATATTTAATTGTGTTCATTTTATAACTAGGCTATGCAAAGTTCGTAATATACAGATGCTTTTTGTATTATTTTGTGCCATTTAAAAACATTAGTACATATTTTACTCCATATTTTGAGAATTTTTGGCCCATATGTACGTACAAATTTAGCCATTTTATTACATATGAATCCTAGCCTTGGTTATGACGAACTATATAGAAAATAATTTATGTAAATAAAATCTCGTGAAGGCTCGCTTTTTGATCATTTGTTTAAATTGTTCAATAATTATGGATTTGGAAAGGAATGGTTACCACATTTTCTGGGATTTTCAGTTTCCGCGTTTATCTGTTTAATGTCAACGAATTTTTGGCTACAGGGCACAGCAATAAATGGAAATATCTTGCTCGATTAGAATAATTGTGTGTCGAATATTCCTACTGCCATGAAAATTGTTGTAGTTTTTGTTTGTTCTGTTCTTGTGAGCGTATTATTTTAAATATTGTCGCGCCAAAAGTAGAATAGCCAACCAGCCCCTGATATAAAGAAGTCTGAAATAAAAACAATCAAATGACACCTTAACAAGTTTTTATTAATAACTGATGTTGATACAGGCGCCGTTTTCTCAGACTTCGAAGTGAGGGAAAATCTGTCACTGAAGAAGTTGTCAGCAGCTGGAACGAAACGTTTGAAATAAATACTCATTGACACGGCCTACATCCCAAAAAGAGATGTCTGTTATTAAAGGTTACGGCTGTGAAAGCTTAAGATATACAATTAATTTGTCTTTATTTTCTTATGTATGCTTCATCATATCTTCTCTAGTAATAATTAGTAGTAATTAGTAATAATTAATTATTAATTAATTGCATTCACCATTTTCCTCTGTAATCACCAGGGCCCGGATTCTGATGACCTAACATTGTTTGAAAAATGACCTATAAAATGGCCCTAAATTTTAAAGAAAATGACTTAATAATTATAAAAAATGACCTAAAAACTGATATTTTATTTATAAAAAAATATTATTGTACACACAAAGCTGAATGTTCTTTTCTCACGGAAATTTATAGTGGCACTGAGGCACTGGTGAGTCAAAATTCGGCACATCCTTTATTGAGGGTAAACAGTAGTTTGCACTCTCAAATCCAAGCAGGTGGCAGACTCTGGTGCCAAGTCAATCTAATAACAATAGTAATATAATACAACATTTTGGCATTCTCATTTCCGACTGAGACATGCCGATTTTTTCCTTCTTGCAAACAACACTTCGAAAACAGCACCGCTAGCGACGAAAAAAGTTATTACACTCAATGTAAATACATGAAAATGACTAAATAAGACAGCAAATGACACGAAAATGACAAAATAATGACCTAAAGTTGAAATAAATGCCCTAAAAATATAAAATCGCAAAATGACAAAAAATGACCTAATAAAAATGTATTTCTGTAATCTAGAGGCCATGATTAGGATTTATCTACAAGTTCGCAATGCCTATGCAGCATCAATAAAAAGATGACATGTCATTAGAATCCGGGCCCTGGTAATCACCATCAGATAAAAGGAATGAATAATTAATTGTATATATAAGTTATATATTATTTTGAAATTGGGCAATTTGCCTGTTATATTCTCATGATAAATAAATAAACAAATCTATGATTGTTACCGACTGGAATTTTATTAAATATAATTTCTAAAAACAGATTAATTTGATGATGATGAAATGATGATTATAGTGATATTAGTTTATTTTGTGGAGAATCATTTTGTATTGTGCAGTACATGTACGTGAAGGACAAAGAGAAGTAAAGCAATTGCTTTGTTCTTTAAGTCTGGCCCTCCCAGCATATTTGCAGTCAGAAGGGGGTTCGGGGAGAGGACTCGGACACTTTTGTGCACAACTTCCGTCTGAAGTGGACGACGCATCTGGTTGCGGACCGTCTTCGCCTCACCTTGAAGAGGTCGAAGCTCTTCATTCTGGCCTTGGTTCGAACAACGGCCGTGCGCGAGTCGCTACAGCAGCAGAATGGCGGGGGTCGAGAGGGGGCTCTTCCGGAAAAGTGAGCGGCGGATTCGTGATCTCCCCTTCCTACACTTCAGCCTGTGATACTAAAATAACAATAAAAACCCTGTTTCTTACAATTTAACACGATTTTCTGGGTTTATAGAGAAGCTACTCGTCTCTGATTCCACTCAAGCGTGGAGAAAATATAATCACACTAGCATTTCCTGGCAAACTTGACTGGAGGATTAGTTCTGGATACATTGAATGGAGTTTTTATATCCCTGACGCATTGCTAAGATTAGTGTATAGATTTAACCAAATATGCCAGTAATATAAATTAAATATCTGTGTAGGAAAAACAAAAGGCATGGACTTCATAGGAAAGAATCCTGTTGGAAGTAAAACCAATAAATAATAAAATAATACAACAGGCACAAAAATTTAAATTATTTGGGATGCGATGTTATTTAATTATGATAAATGTTTAGATATAAAACTACAAAGATATCAAAAGACGTGTGGAAGAATTAGGAGAAATTTGAAAACTACACAAAAATGCACAGTTAAAATTTGATAAAGTGATGGTAGTCCTGCCCCTTTTGTAGGCCTATGGGAGTGAATCATGGATTCATAGACAAGAGAAGAAAATAACATCCAAGCAGGAAAAATTAAACTCCTGCGAGCTGTTAGAGGCTGTCCCAGAAGGGACAGAATATCAAATACACAAATACGAGATGAATTAAATATTTATAAAATGAATGATAAAATTTTACATTGTAGAGAAAATTGGAGAGAACATCTCAACGAATGGAGGAAATTCGTAACAAAAAATGCCCTTGAATTATCGACCTTTAGGAAGAAGGAACATGAAACGACCCAGAAAGAGGTAACAATGAAACCCTAAAAGGCCGAAGGGCCTAATACTTGAAAGGAAGAAGAAGACAATAAGAGGAGATTTTTGCCATCTTTTGTAGATATCACTTTTTGACAGTGCGTATTCTAAAAAGGCACTGAGATAGGCCTACTCTTCGTCGATCACCTTCCTCATGTCAAAATACGTGACAATAATAAAAAAACCTTAGTTTTCACTCAGCACAAACCTAGATTAATTCTACCATCTTACAGGTGTGCTGTTTCCTTTAAACAGACGGTTGTGTACTGCTTCTTCAGCCTGTTACTTTTGGCGGAATTATGTCCTGTAGTGGTTTATTTACATGCCGTACAAAAAGCACGTATTAAAAAATAGTTAATCTTAAATTACTGACATCTTTCCTTCTTGATGACACAAACACTGATTCTTTTCTAGCCAATGCTTTAAAATCTCGAATTTTTTAGGCGGTCCGGACCACAAGGACCCGCTAAATACGTCCTTAATGTACATCTAATGGCATGGTTGTGCATAAATATAATTGACCTGGGCCGGGTCGAATCCGCAACCTTCAGCATAGAAATCCAGTGTCATACTGATTAAGCCATCCAGGTCGACCATCCCCTAGATCCTAGAAGTATAATAACAATAACAATAATAATGATAATGTAAATAATAAGAAGAAGGAGCAGCTTTCAGTGACAACACTAAAGAAGAGTTTCCTTACTGAGAGCCTGAAAACCAAAATATTGTTATTATGAAAGCTTCGTAGTATCCTTTTGCTCCATAGATCTAAGAAGAGGAAATTTTGATATGTATTACAGCCGCTGAAGTACATACACTATATTGGCAATGTTCATATACGACAGGGGTGGCCAGTAACCTTAACTTTGGGAGCCGCAAATTTATGAAGCTGTTCGAACTGAACTACATTGTTTTTACTTTACACATAAGCATTATTTTTCAATTACACAACAAAATATAATATTTTATTTTTGAGAAATGCTTTTTTGAGTGTTCATTTTTGCTGTTAGTTGCTTGAAATCTGGCTGATAATTGGTAAGCGCAGTTCGCATGAATCCCAAATATCGAGAAAAGTCTCTTAGGACACTCTTTTCTTAGTAGGTATTTTTCTTCTAGAACTTCCTTCCAAAATTGTATGGCCGAAACACCACTTCGTTTAAGTCCTTTTAGTCCTTCGACCTCTTGCAGTTCTAGTGCTCCAACTCTACTCCAACTGTATCCTTTGTAATTGGTGATGAAACAGGACAGCCATCGCCCACAACATCAACAGCAAAAGGATTTTCCAGGAATCAAAATGAAGATTTAACTGTTCTCAAATCATTAAAGATGCCATTAATTTCTTAAGAAAGACCAGACATTTTACACAAATAGTCTTCTGTTTCCACCTGAACGTCAGGAAGGCTTTCAGTAACTTTCTTCAAACATTTGAAATGAGCGAATGTTTTAGTTTCAAGGTCTTCCCCAAAGAGCCCTAATTTGCTCTGAAAACTAAAATATACACTCTGCGCTAAATCAGAAATAAATTTTTCACTTCCTCGTAATATGTTTTCATTAAATTATATTAACTATATACTTTTTAAAATCTGTATCATATTTATTCTTAGCTTGGCTTCAAGAGCCGCACGAGATTGGCTCAAGAGTCGCATGTGGCTCCCGAGCCTCGTTGTGGTCACCCCTGGTATATGGTCTCTGCTATTCTTCGCGATGTTTGTTACGGAATAGCATATAAAATAGCAAATTGTTAGCACTACATGCACAATGACCGCTGTGACGTGTGTACACGGCAACAACTATAGAGTTCCGCATTCGATTGTAACATTTGAAGCAAGATAAGCGAGTGCGAGAAACTTGAAGCACGTAATACGTACTGCCACCGCTATGTGTTGATAACACCGGGTTTCGTGACGTAGAGGTTTGCATTATGAAAACACGTTATCAGGGAACAATATTCCTTTGACTGTACGTTCAGGGGAAGTCCCTGCTCATTAATGTAAACCACAAGTTGTAGATTTCTACGCAAATCACTAAAGTTCCAGTTCCGAAAATGTCGATATGAATTATTCAGGTTAAATGTCCAAGTCGTGCTTTTTATAACAAAATAATGGGCTTGTGATTATGAAGGGGTACGACTATATGTAAGTAGGGGTTTTGTTAAATTTTGTCTTGTTATAACCACACAAATTACTTACTTACTTACTCACTCAATGGCCATAGACAATTCCTCAGCCGCACTTACCTGAGCCCGCCATTCAACCCTATTCTGTGCTGACTCCATCCAACCATCCCTCGCAAATCCTACTTCCCTTTAATCGATTGGCAATTTGTTACGTTATGTTTAATATAGCCTATTGTGGGCCATGCAGTATTGTTGTAGCGTCTTAATCAATTACAACAAAATTAATATTTGTATTAAATAGGAAATGAAAGCATGGTCTTTAATAAGTAATTTATACCAATACTTCTACTTGCTGAAACTGATAATCTGAATGTGTTTTGTTTACGTTAGTTACGGGAGCTCGGCCGCCGATTGGCTGTCCGCGAGCCAATGAAAATTCTTCGGATTTTCGGAGAACGAATATGATATTATAATAGATGTGATTACTCGTTATTTCGGTAACGGTCATCCTATTTGGTCCAAATTCAATTGGCTTCTTTCCATGGACGTTATAAATGCGTATATCAAGTTTCATGAAAATCCGATAAAGCGCATTTGAGTTATCGCGTCTTTCTAACATATTACCATTAAAACAGGCACTAAATTGGGCATTACTCTGGTACCGGTCAACCGATTTGGTCCTATATCAATAGACTTTTCCCACACACGTTGTAATAAATGTGTATACCACGTTTCATGAAAATCCGTTAAAACGAATTGAGTTATCGCGCGTACAGACACATGGACGGACAGACAGACAGACGGACCGGCATTTCCCGTCCCCCATTCAATCTTATAAAGTACCATACTGGCACTAAATAATAGCTATTTCCTTCCAGATGATGCATGTGATGTCATTTCAGTTCCGGCATATATTCTGGTGCTATCAGATTTTTTTCCCGACATACATCTTCGGTGTCTAAGTACGATCACCGTACGTTAAGTAGCATATTGTTCAAGTACACGTCATACCACAATATGTGGTCAATGACAGTTAAGATACTCGGGAATAACATGATATACAAACGTGTCTGCATTTAACAAGACGCATCGTGATTCAGATAAGCTGAATCACGTCAACGATGATTTGATCATTTCATAGATCTCGCTAGCATGAAGTATGCATTTTCTCATAACGATGATACAGGACGATGCGCTTCTCCTCAGGCATGTTAACATGAGAGTGAGAGCTGTTCTAGTTTCATGCCAACACTTTCTTTACCGATTGACAACGGATATGCAATTGGGCACAGGCAGCGTCATCAGATTCAACCAGCCGGAAACCAAAGAAACAATAAATTCTCAGACATATCATTCTTGTACAATCGACCGAAAGTGAACCATGTACTAGGTTATAACTTTTACTTACTTACTTACTTACTCAATGGCAATAGACAATTCCTCAGCAAGCCAAAGGAATATTATCTATTTTTTGGAACCCGAAGGTTCATTGCCGCGCTTACCTGAGCCCGCCATTCAACCCTATTCTGTGCTAACGCTATCCAATCATCCCTCGCACGTCCTACTTCCCTTTTATTTAGTTGCATTTATTATTTTTATTAATATTATTATTGTTATGATTAATAACATTATTAACATTAACATTAACATTATTAACATTACAATTGGTCGGCCACGAGATTCGAAACTGCGGCATCCCGAACATGAGTTACTGTTTTTTGCACTCTTCACGGATAACAGAATGCAAATAAATAGCTCTGGAACTTGTTAACATACGTCAAAGAAGATGCATAACTTAAAGTACATGCTTATTTTTTATTTTGTTGTTTAACTTTTTGTAGTTATATCAAAGTCATTGTCCGAAGGGGATAAGATCGTTCAACGAATCATACAGAAGAGCAAGACAGGGATGTAGATGGATCCCTCGTGTGGGTTCAACATCCAGCAGGGCCCCTTCTAAGACATCCCAAACATTCAAGATTTGGAGAATTGGGATATGTGGCAATCAACTGCAGTTCCTTGTTCAGTAGACTCAGAAAGTTTGAGCTTTTGATTTAAATCAGTGACATTTTTACTTTATCCTTAATATTAATGCTTCAAACAACCCATATGGCGTGTTTACAATATGTTAAAAGCACAATTACATGTAGTAAGATTTCCAAGAATTAGTTATCTGAAAAGCTTTCTTGCAGAAATAAAAATATTCAGTGGACTGTAAATTAAAGCTATTGATATGTATCACATAAAAATTTCAGAAGTTGGCTTATCCCACAACAATTCTCTTCTTATGAAATGTTTTTGGACCCAGCAACATGTTAGGCACATGGGTGGAAATAACAGTTATGCCATCATTTTTCGATAACAAGAACACAGAAATGTTCATTTAAATTAGACAAGTATTTCAGTGTCAAAGCATAACATTGCGAGCGACTACTGGATGGATGGCCACATGATTTCGCCGCTACTTGAATGACTGGCGTATGTAAACAAGAGACTCAAGTGAGAAAAACGTGAGGTGCATGAGGAATGAGTTATGCCTCATTACAGGTCAAGTGCCCCTAGTGCAATCCTCCACGTCCCTGTCAGGGCTCATGAATCATCTTCAGACGGGATAATTACCATCTCTTTCGTACATTTCTCAATAACAAAGTGCAATTTTAATACTGATAATCAGGGTCCGGATTCTGATGACCTAAAATTGTTTGAAAAATGACCTATAAAATGACCCTAAATTTGAAAGCAAATGACTTAAATATTACAAAGAATGACCTAAAAACTGATATTTTATTTATAAAACATATTATTGTGCACACAAATATATAGACTAATTTGTACATAATTCTAAAAACTGTAACTGTATAAAGGATATTGTAGGTCTAAAAACTTTGTTCTTGATTGGAACATTTGAGAAGAAAAATAAGAAAATTGTTTTTGAAGTATATTCTACAAAAATGTTGCCTTATAGTAACCTAGTCATTTATTTAAAGTAAATGCATAAAAATGACAAATTAAGGAAGCAAATGACACGGAAATGACAAAATAATGACGTAAAATTGAAATAAATACCCTAAAAATATAAAATTGCATAAAATGACAAAAATGACCTAATAAAAATGCATTTATATCATCTAGAGGCCATGATTAGGATTTATCTACAAGTTGGCAATGTCTAGGCAGCATCAATAAAAAGATTACATGTCATTAGAATCCGGGCCCTGCTGATAATCTATTTTGTGGACCTTAAGGAAGTTCTAGCATGTAGATCTTAGACAGTTTTATTTTCTGTACCCAGGTACACATCTATTTTAGAAGGCTGGGTGGCCACAGTGCCACCAGATAGATAATCCCAACCAAATTCCTCATTGAAAAATCTAAATTTTTAAAGGAATAAAATCTATAATTTTCTGGTTTGCAGCGCATTTTCTCAAAGAGATCATAACGACATACCGCGTCTAGTTGTTTAGCCTATAGAAGTACTTGGATGTAGCCTATATCTAAAGACAGAGAGAAAATTCAACAAATTATTTGGCTATTAAATAACTAATGACATAATTTTATTAGTAATATAAATATGTTGATGATGATAATAATAACGTAGCTAGATAACAATGACAAACCATGATGGGCTTCCAATTAAACGCACCTACCCACTCTCACCAGAATGTTTATATAATATTCCGTGCGTCATCGAGTTCTGCAGAAACTCCATCTTCAAGCAATGAGTTCTACATAAGCTAATAGAATGTCACTCGGCTATATTTAATATTCTAACATTATTCTGAAATGCCTACTGAAGAATTTTACAGCAAAATATAAGTTAAAATAATCATCTGTTATTTTCCTTAGGTCGTTTTGCATGAATAGTTGCAATAGCGGAACAGCTTTTCTTGTCCACACAGTATGAAGTGTTAATGAGTAATGGACTGGAGGTCAAGTTCATCATCTGTTATTTCCTTGTGTCTGCATTTGAAATTAGCGTGCCACAACGAATCACTAAAACCATAAATAGCAAGTCTTCAGAGGTTATCAGCTGCACATTTTCTACATAGCCTAGTTATATAATATACTAGCATGTGCCCGCTACTTCGTCCGCGATAATTATTTCAAAAATTAAAAATTAAGAGCATAATAGTTAAATCATTATATTTATTAACACCTAAATCACGTGGACTACATACCACGATTAAATAGCGTCGCCTGGTAAAAGCGATCTCAGATTCGAGGTCCTTAGCCCAGAAAACCCCTGTATAGTGAGTGTCGTCCAAATCGAACAACGTTTGACCATATTTAGGACTATATTGACTATCCGTGTAGGTTGAAAATTTCATGTCTATGGGCCTTACATTCTAAACACATGAATCGTCTAGGACGGACTTACAAAAGCGATCGAGTTCCCTGGCCCAGAAAATCCCTGCATAGTGATTAATGTAAATTTAGGCCTATAGGCCTTATCCCTCTTCCGTCTATGTTGAAAATTTCAGATATCTGCGTGCCTTGACATTATAAACAAATGAATCGTCCAGCGTGAGCTACAACATTCAAGCGATCGCGATGCTTTTTATTTCCAAGGTATGACAAAAATAGCCAAAGCCAACTGTAATTGATTTGACGTTGAAATGTATAACTGAAAACTGATGCTTCGAAAACGCAAAAAATGCACGTTTTTTGCCCGTTTTTTCACTCATAACTCACGAACGAAGGCGAAAATTAAAATTCCGGCTTCGAGGTGCATTTTCAGACCCTTCAGTCCACCTATGTTTAAAATTTCAGATCCCTGCGTTCAGTAGATTTCGCTGGGCATCGCGGACAGACAGACAGACAGACAGACAGACAGAAGGAAGACAGACACTTCCTTTTATTAATATAGATTAAACCTATTTAACCACACTAGGTATACTTTATATCATGTGAAAAATCTATAGAAATTCCCAACGCAAAGTGCAAACGTTATGTAATGCAAGATAAGCTAATACATGAACGAAATAGATAAGAAATGGAAATTATATGTATAGTTCTTACATAACACGAATAGCGATGAGGAAATGTTGTATAATTACCTTTTCTCATTTTTGCCCATAGTTTGATAAGTAAAATGACACATATATGCTATTGTTCTGCACATTATTAATTATTAATTGTTTGTGGTTTATCCTCCCATTGGGTGAGCATTTTTAAAATTCCTTTTGACAAGACGTGTAAATAATTCTACTTAATTTTTTTTTAAATAACAAATATTTTGGAGAACATTTTGAATTTTTCAAAGGTAAAAAGTCTGTTATTGCATCCCGTACGAGTGCAGCACTGGGAGCAAAAGAGGTAAAGATTTTGGCCAACTGGAAATTTGGGGAAAATTTTAGTCTCAGTTTAGTTGAGAGGAGCAAAGTATTATGAAGGCGGTGCAGAAATTAGAGCTCAAGTTTAAATCATTTGTCCTTGACACTACACGGAAATATAGAACTTAAAACAGGCTGATACTGTATTTCATATCGTGAAAATTATTTGAGTAAAATCGACAGAAAAAACCGATAAGGAACAATAAATAAATAAGTAAATAAACGACTCAACAAATAAATAACGTATCTTAAAAATATACCTGTATGTATAGGCTAAAAATAAGCTAAGCTGGATAGAAAAGATGGAAAGCACGATATAAAGAGAAAAAAACAAGTGAAATGCTATGAAGTAAATAAAACTAAAAGATTGAAATTAAAAAAAAGAGTAGAAAGAAAAAGAGAATCAGACAAAAAATTCAATGCAAGAAAAATAATTAAATAAAAAAATAAAAGTAAATTAAAGTAAAGTAAAGTGATCCCTATATAGGCCATGGAGGCCCAGAACGTTCCAGGAGGTTGAGGCTTCCAGATTTTGGACATTCGGTACGTGAAGGAGGTAAGGTTGTCAGCCTTATGCACCGGCCGCCTTTACCCCCAGGATTGCGCCTGGTACTCATTTCTGTTAGAGATTGTGTCGACATCAGAGCCATAGTGCCACCAGAAGGATTAGGCCAATTGAAAGCTCCAACGACCTCATCGAACCTGTAACCTTCCGATATGTAGCGCTATGGAAACCATTATACCTCAAACCATGGAAACCTCAACCATTACGCTACGGCGTAAAATAATATATACCCTAAATAAATAAATAAATAGAGTAAATAGATCGTTTTCCTTTGATGTGATATACAACGGTGACCGCTGCGTCACCTACGTCCGTCCTTTGACATTGGTAGATGGCAGGATTGGGAGCATGTTTTCATGCCGACTCTTATGGTCGTTCTTGGTGATCTCCCTGACAGAAGCTCCTCGGGTGTCCTCACGAGACTGAGTACTTTGTTCCAGAAATCCCTATCTCAAAAAATAATCCGAGGGACTGGGGATGAAACTCTGGCCTGCAGATCCGCAGTCAGCAATGTTAGCGATTAAACCACGCGGGCGGTCAATTACATACTCGAAATTTTCTAAATTACAAAATTATTACTGCAGAAAAATAACAAAATGAGAAATTCAGAAAATAAATAATAGTTTTATCAGGTTTCTTATGTACATTTAACCACAATAGATAATATTTCTCTCGTTCTACAATTCCGGAGAGAACTGGTAAGTTGTAGTATGAAGTTAATAGCAGTTAGAAAGTCACGGTATTATCAGATACATTGTGTAGCCTAGAATAATGTCACCATATAACAACTGAATCAACGTGATGACCAGCTTCGATCGATCCTTGACAAGAATGTTGCCGTAATGCGTTTATATTATTGTCCCCATAGTCATGTAAAAATATGAGGAAATCCACACGAACTTACTATGACAATTATAACAATGTTGTTGTTGTTATTATTATTATTACCACGTTTCCATGGTTTATTCTGTTCACAGGCGTATGACAAGGATACCCCCCAAATTGAATCTGAGAAAATACTATTTTCATTCTTTCAGACCTGAATTAAATTAATATAAGCAATAATCAAGTGACATCACCGGTGGGTACTAACTTACTGGGATGGACGAAAAAAAAATCCAATAAAATACCTGGTATCCATTAATGACGATCATAAGGGGATAAACATCTTTGATTTAAAGCATTACTCTATTAATCTTATATCTCTGTTTTTTATACAGTTTTTTGAGGTGATGAATTTATACGTTAATAGCAATGAAAAGGTTAAAGATTTGATAATTTCTATAACGCACATCAGCTTTTAAGTGATCATAGGCTATTTACGTTATCAAGTTATCTAATAGGTCTACAGTCATTTAAAATAGAAATAACTATACTATAATCTGAAAATATGTAAATGTCTCAGTTTGATTCACAACGGTATCGTATGTAGTGCTTATCTGAGAGGAATTTATTTGATATTGAAATATAACTTTTAATGTGAATTACAAAATACATACAAACAAAAAACAGTTTGCGATACTATTATAATGTACTAAGGGAAAGAATAACTCAAAATTGCAAAAGTGAAATCCCTAAAGTATTGCAGTTCAGAACAAAACAACAAGGGATATACTGAAATAAATCCAACTCTGCACAGGTTTAGTTTTCTTAGCATTAAGATATTACTTTAACAGTTATGCAGCATTTACTGGAAAGTTCTTCACAGTTTCAGGTTTCATTGGCATTGTCAGGAGAAGAGGTTTGTGATGGCGTAAGGTCACCTCACAGACGTAAGGTCTATCAGCACTATGAACCATGACTATCATGTAAGTCAAACTGGTCTTGAAACAAGTCGCTAACTCCTGGCAGTTTTCCGCTCCATCACCTTACTCCGATTTCACGTGCAAATTTTACATACCTTATTCAATGTTCCATCCATACTCACTTGTCACAACATTGAGTAAGGTTGGACTCAGCCGCCCATTATTGCGAGTTTGTGCAACGGCTTGATTCGTGTAGGTCTGGCAATTCTTGCAGGTGAATCAAATTTGTGACAAGCCCATGTGACTGTAATCCCTGATATTTCACTGAGCTAATTTTCATACTGCAGGAAGAAGATTTTCTAGTAAAATATTTTAGCTGGTACTCCCGAGTAGATCGTATTCAATCGTGAAATATTAATTAAAGGTAGGCTTGCTCGGTTGCCACAGAAAACCATTTTTACATAAGTGGACGGAAGGGGAATAATGAATGTAGGAGTAAATAGAAAAACAAAATTATTTAAACGAAACTCATTATGCAGGGTTTTTCTGGGCTAGAGAACTCGGATATATGGGGTCTTTTTTACCCCGGGCGGTGCACTTCATTCGTGTTTTCAAATCCGGATTTTTAGTTTTTTATTTATCAATAATTTTAATTGATTATGCATGATTTGCGTGTAAGGATAAGGCTCATGAATCTGTGGTTCCTTTTTAATCGTTTTATTTCAAGACTGTATGCCCATATGGCAGCAAAAGATTAGTTTTATTCGTTTCAATTATTTATATTTCCTATGTCAAACAACAATAGTTAAAGATAAAATTATGCAATCCATTCAATTTATGTAAAAATTATTTTATTGTTAATTAACGTAATGTTCTAATTATTTTTATGTTAAATAAATGATTTAAATAAAACATCTAGTAGTTGAGTACATAATCGCAGGTGAAGCCGCGGTGCACCTGCTAGCTAAAAACAAACGGACTCCATATTGCAACAGGTACAATGCTCTGCTTCAACTACAGGGTGTTAATGAATAACACCAAAAAATTTACCTGTGTATAGAGGAGACATAGATAAGCAATTTTTATTAAGAGATTTTTGCTCTAGGCCTATAGATTCAATGTTTCCTGTTACAGCATAAAATCTCCCAGGGCTTCTAACATTTGAAAAAAACACAAAACAAAGGAACGTCGTTTTTAACACTGTAGTTATGAATAAAATAACTAATGCAGTGGCGGCCAGTCATGTGATTAATCTGTAAATTTTTCAGTTTATGATAACTCAAAATTATGATATAGCTGTTGATGAATGATTAGGAATCAGGTTTTTATTGAACACAGAGAAGGCGAGGTCAATTAAATGAAAATTTTAACCCTATCTCCCTTCATTATTGACTTATGATCACCAAATTGAAATGATTTGAATGCCCTGTAGCATAGACATTTTTCGTCTTAGAGAAAAATTCTCCGAATAAACGTTGCTTGTCTATGTTCCCTCTATAAACAGGTAAAATATTTCGGTGTTATTCATTAATACCCTGTTAAATTATGCATTAGCTTCATAAGGCTGCCAGGATTAACAACTACCGTAGTTCCCAAAAGTCTCGCAAGACAATGTTCATGAGCTGGATTCGAATCACAGCCCCTCGCTATGTAAAACTATAAGCCAGCTGTCGTATCTGTGCTACCAAGGTCAGCAAGAGACTATAATTATACAGGAAGTTAGGGAAAAATTACATGAAATGACACGTTATTGATATGAGTATTTCGCATGTCTGACCTAATCAATACTTGGCTGTATGAGACCAAGTCTGGCGACATGAGTACGCTAGCGATAATGAACGTTTACAGCGTCCCAACTACATTAACTACACCCATGACGGTCACCATTCTCTTGAAGTAACTAACCCCCCAAAACACCATCCAATACATTGAATTCATCACAGAAATAAATGGCGTATTCTGCATTAATCGGACTTTTCCACTAGTGGATTTACAGATGACTTTAAAAACGTGCCGAATCCTCGAGCTCCTTGCGATTGTTTTTTAAAGAGCAGATGATCAAGTCACCTACAAAATACTGCATAGGGGGATATTCCTGGTACGGTTGTGACTAAATGCTAGAGCTATCGGACGCGAGTAGTCGGCAGAGTGTCTTCAAGAGTTGCTCGGCCTCTCCAGTGGTGAATGTGGAAGGGTTCTTGGGTCTCAGGTCATCTGTCCATAGTGGTGCGATTTTTAGATACACCTAATTCTTCAACACCTTGGTGTGTTCTTCACTTTAACCTTTTCACTGTTATTGACGTACAAATCATCATCATCATCATCATCGGCTCGACATCCCACCAGTGGGTCTTGGCCTCCACAAGAAAGGTTCTCCATCTGTCACGGTCAAGTGCAGCCATCTTCCAATTCCTCATTCCATAACTTCTAGCATCACCAGTCACCTCGTCTATCCACCGCGTTCTTGCTCTTCTCTGCTTCCTTCTGCCCTCCGGTTGTATTGTGACTGACTTATAAATGCGTCGTCTAAAAATGGAGATATAAGATAGCTAAGTATAATAATGCTTTAAGTTAAAAAATGCGGACTTTTATCTCCATGCTATATTTGTCATTAATAGAAACCCGCTATTGGACTGAAATATTCATCAACACCTTTAAACTCCCAGGTGTTTTTACTTCATGGCTGCCTGATTATCTCACCCGTACGTTGATACCTTACGTGTCCAGTAACGAGCTGACGTTTTATCAAATAATAGAGCATTCTGGCGATACGAGGAAGGATGCTATAAGGCAAACGATTCTGATTGGTCTATATCCGAAGAATTGCTAAACGTTATTAAGCAATATCAAACACGCGGCGTATGAGTGGAATAGTCGTCATAAATTCCTTCAAAATGCCATTTTGATGATCGATTTAGCAGTTTTAAAGGAAGGTATTTCGAGTTGGATGTTATTTAGGCCTAGCTACTAGTGAGTGGCTCAAGCTGGCGCTACCAGTGAGCAACGTATACCGGTATATGTGAGCTTACCGCTACCTCTGGTCCAGGAGGCAGTCTGGTCACGACGAAGCTGTAACTGTGAAGTGCGTGATGCTCATACAGAGAGTCTCTCGCCGGATGCGTCCCTTCAAGGCCACTCTCACAGCACCTCTTCTTTGTTTCCTATGGTAATGCTTCATTACTGGCACCCACATCGCATTCTACATTCTGCATTCTACAACGTTCCTCACAATAGGCACATATATTTAGTAATATTCAGTAATATTTATTGTCAAGCATAAATTTATATGCATTGGTACGCATCACTGATGTAGCATAGGCTATTTATAGGGATGCTTGTACTTTCAAATAAAAACAAAAACAAAACCAAGCATAAAGCACACAACAAACAGTACACACAACAAAACAAAATAAAACAGAACAAAATTCCACAAAAACCTAGTAGCAAGTGACCCTGTTTAGGCATTCTTGACGGATCCCTCCCATATTGTTTTGACTCTGAAAAGGTATTTTCCTATTTGTCTGAGGATTTCAGCATTATCTGCATCAATACTTTTTATATAAGCAATATCTTCATTAATATTACAAAAGAACATACAAGCAACTTTTTCCTAAACTTACTAGATCTGTTGCATTCAATCAAAATATGTTTGGCATTCTCCCTCATATTACACATGGGGCAAATGCCTTTTTCAACGATTCCTCTTCTGCCTTTTAGTTTCCATATCCTCAACCTCCACCAAACAATTCCTACCCAAAAAAGGCACTTATATGAGCACGAGTTTACAATGCCTTGTCAATATAAAATATTAAAAATCAAATATACTTCGATCCACTTGTGGCCATCTTCAGTCAAAAATTAAAATCATAGCCATATCATATCAAAATGACATTATGTGGTTGGCTAGCTCTGACATATGCAAAATTGAAGTGATGGTAAGAGAGGATCATCCAGACGCTTCGCGTCACATCCCAAGAAGATACCTAACTCAAGGAAGTTGTACAAATTTGTTTCGATAAGTTTTTTGTTGTTGTTTCAGAGCTATTTCGTTCACAGGCATACAGATATTAAAACGATTTTCCGAAAATAGCATTTTATAAATAGAGGACTTCGAAAGGTGTAATGTTTATAGCCGAATGCATCTCCTGAGGTAGTCTTTGTGGGTGAAAAATCGTAATTTACGACAAACTCATAAACGGCCAGTAACATAAATAGCATGTTCCTGGATTTTCTTGTGTGTTGTTGGCACCAGGATTTACAATGGGGTCATTTCCATAATGTATAATTTTTTACAACACTCCAACCTACGTTGCTGCTAAGTTCACCCTTGCAGAAGGGGGATAAATCATGCCCACCCTCTAAATCAAGGGGTTACTTTGTCTAAAACCGTGATGCTTTTGACAAGACATCTTACATGAGAATTAGACATTGACAAGACGTCTTACATGAGAATTAGACATGGAATTTCAAAAATGAAAACCTTCCTATTCCTACTATATACTGTATGTTATTGGTAGAGGAAGTAATATATGACAAAACGATAAAATCCGATTGTAACTATTTTGCATTGGCCTATTTTTACGGAAAGCTACTGGAGATTAATCGAAGAAGCAAGCAACAGACCGCGCGTCGAGCGCATCCTACGCTCCGCAAAAAAACCAGCCTCTACCAAGCAAGTGAGACAAAAGAAGTTAGAAGTCAGGTTTTAGCAATGAAATTTGAAGTAGGCTCATTGTGTTGCAGAGTTTGGCGTGTGTCCGGTAGCACCGGCTGCCCAAGGCTAGCGGCTGCATTCCTCCACAGTGTCAACGTCTCTCTCCAGGGTCGACCCTCACACCTCCAGCGTCTGCAGGATCACTCCGCTCATTGTTCCTATATAATTAACGGTCACTTGTCTATATTCGGCGTACAATTCATATTTGGGTAACTCCCGGGTCTATCGACACTATCATTTATTAACGGCTTTCTGTCTTGTCCGACATTTCATTCATATTTGGCGAAACACCTTCAAGTTACGTCTTAATGTTAAAGGCGTTGAAGGCAAAAAGTAGAATAGAACTCAAGTTACCCGGAAAATCGATAACGATGTACAGGTATGGGGGAAAAAACGGACCGACTCTTCTAGCTGATTTCAGAGCCTTGTGATACGTAAATAAATGTAAGAGATGTAGCGGAAACGTTTGTTTTCACAAGTAATGCAAATTAAGTGAAATTATTTCTTAATTAAAGCAATTTATCGACACTAAAACAAATTTCAATACATTCTCTGCTATTCTGTGAATGCCGCTAGGCATGCGCAATGGCTCATTTCGGCAACTGAGATATTTTAGTCGGTCCGCTTTTTTTCCCCCCTACCTGTACAAGTGCTACTCGGAAAATAAGTCACGAAATATTAATTGGGAACTTTTTGTTACACTTCCGCCACTAAACCGTCACATCTGGTCATAGCAAGGATCGTGTCGACATATTCTGTACGAAGTGAATTGGAAGAATTACAATTTTCCCCCTTGTTTCAAGAATGTTTACAATTATCTGTGTCTATGCTTCTAGTGTTCATAGCGCCTAATAGTCGATCTGGGTGGCGCAGTCTGTAAGGTGTTGGTTTTCTGTGAGATGTTGGTTTTCTGTGAGATTGGCAGACATGTCAAAGAACTCCTGCGGGACAGAAATCCGTCATAACGGTGACAGTCACAAGCCTAGGTTACAGTACATCATGTCTCGTTAAATTAAAATAAAACAAACCAATCGAACAAGGCCTGATTTAAGCTGTTCAAGCTTTTCCTAAGTAGTAGCTTAGAGTTAAGTAATCCCAGTTCAAAATCTGACAAAACAGTGTTTTCTTTTTTTGTATGCTCTTGATTCAGGAATAACTTCGATCTTAGGAACAACGTTCTTATTAGTCTACTATTTGTTTTTCCGATGGATCAAATTATGTTAGGCTTTTTATTCTAAATGCTGAGGTGTTCAAACAGGTAATGAGGATTCTACTTCTGGAGCAGTTTTTTTTTTATTGAGTACCCAGACAAAGCCCAAGTTCCAAATGTTGATCATCATGTACGCAAATGATCACTTATTTTAATAATGCACTGAAATGGGAGTTTCTAAGTATACTTTTATGGACTCTATTTCAAATTAATGAAATTTCAATTGTATTTACATTGACTATTGCACAGATTAGATTTATACATCCCGTTTAATAAAAATCTGGAACGGATGCAGACAGCTCACAATTGAATTGAGGTATCTGTCAGGGAATTTAAATGGCTGAAGCCATAAATAAATTTTGGCAACAGGAGGTTTGAACAGTATTCAATTTAGTTCAATTACATATGCATTGCAAATCAATGTTTCACTGGGCGTAAGCAGATAACGGCTACTCATATATTCAATAACCCTCTACCAGGAATCTGATTATTATTATCACTGTCCACCCGACTCATATGGACTAGAAATGATAATCTACATGTGCGTTGCTGCTGAATTTGAATTTATACTTATCTACAATGGGATTAGAATAGATTTTCATCTCGAGGTCATTAGATTTCATATTATGGCTTTCATAGTTAATTTAAGTTGTTAGTACACAGAAAATAACCTTCTGTCCAAGTACCGCGGAATATTTATCACCCTAAGTTAGACCAAGTCTATACTATCATGGAGATTTATTTTGTTATTAAATTCAATCACAGGGTTAATTGAAAGATAGATTACAAATGAATCACATTACACAGATATGAGCCCCTTAAAGCCCAAGTGGTGTAACTCCATTTTTGGATTTTTTTAGTTATGGTCAGGATCCTATTCAGAAAGTGTTCTTCTATTAATAGCGCAAATGGTCTAAGTCATAACTTGCATAGCAACCCTGTAGGTAGGAGCACAATTTTATGCTGTCCCTAAAGCCATGTATTTGGTGGCAGCTAAAACCTTGAATATCTCAGAACAGCAGTAATGGGAGTTACACCACTTGGGCTTTAAGGGCTTATATATTCCTCCGTATGAGCAATGCATTTTCATAACTGTACAAAAGGATTTGTTGGATGGAAGCATGATACAGCCTAGCGAGTGTGACTCATATCGTATTATATTACACATGGCACAATTTCTAAATATGTGTAAGGAACAGTTTCTGAGTTATATAACACCGTACCACTTAGAATCTGAACTGTCATAACGATAGAAAAAGAAACGGCTTAATAACGACGGCATCTGCAATCATAACATTTAAAAATGAAGGAATGAGTTATGAAATTTACATCTGTTTAAGAATGTGATACAGCATGTCAGGCATGTGATAATACGACGAATGATGGGAAATCTAATCTTGATTGGAAGTAGCAGTCACCTATCCTGTGTTCCGGACAACCAGTTTCCTTGGAAGTCTGGTGCTTTTTTTTGGGGGGGGGGGTAAAAGAATCTAGTACACTATACTAGAAATTACAATAATGGTAATTGTAATAATGAAATAAGTCTGAGGATTTTTAAGAAATTATCCATGTTAAAATTCTGTTAAAAGTGTAAATAAACATTTAATTAGGAAACGGCGGGAGTAATATTCAACTATACTCAGGGATATTTCGAGGATTAAAATTGCTGTTGTTTTATAAGTAAGCATGCTACTATGCCTCAGAAATGACAAACGAATTTCTCTCACTCTAAAGACTTATTAAATTGGCTAAAATAACCTTTAATTAAAACATGTCTAAAGTGAGATGGAGCAAAGAGAAGAGGGAAAGAAAGAAGGAGGTGGGAAGAAAGATAGAGATTTGAGGAAAAGGCGGTGGAAAAATTAAGGAAAATATGACAAGAAAGGAAAATTCAGGGTTTTCTATAATCCAGATATTGTCTAAAAGCGTGTTTTTACTCAACAATTTGTTTTACGAAGCAGAAATTGATAGATGCACAGTAAAAAGACAAATGATTGCTGGTCACAAAAATTATTTTGGTTTATTATCGTTTAATACAATTATTATTCTTAGTTTAGGCTTATAGTATAGGCCATGTTACAAGAAATAGATAACTTGCAATAGGAATTAGACTGTTCTTAGAGGTAAAAGTACGAATTTCACAGTGTAATGATTCTTATTAACTGCATTATAATGATTGCTATTTTGTAAGCTTATATAATGGCATTAACTGGGAATACAAAAGAGCAGGAACAGGTTTGGAACGGACACGCCCTCTTGGTTTATTGTGGTGTTCATGTCAGTGATGTCAGTTCTGGCAGTTCCACGGAAGTGCATTACCCACAAGGCTCCTCGCTTGGTCCAGACAGCTCTATGCTCTTTTCGTTTTGCAAAATAATATAATTCCCGCCGGAAACGCCCACTTATGCCCCACATCTGCATGCTCTGTACACATCCTTCTTTCCTACTGTGACGACATATTAAACTATTTAACACAGATTAACCTATGCAAGGCTTAAACAATATTGAGCCACGGACAAATGTGGGGAAAATCTGTGATAACTAGGCCGCGGAAAGTTATGAAAATCATATATTAATTAATGCACTCCAATACAAACTAGTGTTAAAATGTTACAAGATATGAAAGAAATAACGAAAAATTGCTAGTTTCACTTTGCATATTGTTGCATGTTTTGTTAGTTTTGCGATAACTCATATTTTCGTGATATCAAAATATTAATGCATAGGTCTATTTCATTAATTTGTCGCATTTTTAACGGCATGAATTTAAATATTGTACATATCTCTTTCAATTCAAACATATATAGCATACTTGGCTAAGTGAACGTTTTTAGAACAGATTATACAATAATTGACAGTATATAGCCTAATGTTTTGGGAATTGATTGTATAGGCCTAATATTAAAGCGGCGTTTCACTTCACTAGTTTTTAATTGACTAAAATTCGTTGCATGGACCTTGCAACGTAATTTATACAACTTATAATATTTTTTTGTAATTTATAATTTAATTCAGCTAATATAAGAACGTAAAATATTAAAATTATTTAAATACTTCATTAGTTCCAGAGCATATTTTAAAGATTTTAGTGCGTATTTGCATGTATGTTTAGTCTTTTGATAGAGCATTAGTAACAGTAAGAATTCCACCTATCAGGTCAACTATTTAAACGTAATTTAGCTGCGGTGATATGGGTAGTATATTATTTGTAAAACAGTAATATTCGCAATGTAGTTCTTCAGTGAAATTAAAATAAGCTTAATTAAACTGCACTTAACAGTAAATTATGTCACGCAAATATTAAGTATTATATTATTTAAGAAATAAATATAACTTGATATACTCGGACGATTACGGTTAATTAAGCAGACGGTGAGGAAAGCACAGTTAATTTAGAAACACGTGGAGTGTCATGCTTACGAAAAAAGCTTCTCAAACATCTCACCACACTTCAGGATTTGAAAAAATAATATTGTGGAGAGATACATGAGATATTTAGCCTATTTACTCTGTGGAATCTTTAAAGCAATTTTTATAAGTTCTTTGAAATTATTAAAACCATCATTAAACGCCTGTATATTTAATACAATATTTTCAGTTATACGACACCTTTAGGTGAAAAACTGTACTGAGCCGGGAAAAGGATCTGGGACCTCCTAAAATTAATAAATATTCCTCTGATAAATCAGTTTTGAACGTAGGCTGACTTTATTAAAAAATAAAGTAGACTTACCATTTCTGGGACCCAGAACTCAATATCATACAAATTTTAGGAATGTATAGCGTACCTGAAACAAAGAAAAATGTTTTAGATTCAGAGATTTGGTTCAATATTAAAAAACAAGATAAAATGAAGCACTGGTCGAAGAGAAGTTCATATTAGAAAACACGTTAAATGTTTATGTTGTTTAGATTTTATTTATAAATTTTACCTGACATTGTTACTATAAACAATCATTATATAAATATTTTAATAATAGCAGTAACTTATTATAGATTTAAATTCATCTAGAGCATAAAACTATTAACATGGCATTTTTAGGAGAATCCAATCATTGGATTTTAGTTCGAACCTTAAATTGAAACTTTTAAATTGTTGTACAGTAAATAATTATTTTACGGTAAATGGTATGTTACAGGTCACATGAGTATTTTAGGTTTTTTTTTATTTATCAAAGTGTTAAAATAACATTTTACATTATACATAGTCTGTTCTGTTTCTCTTGACACTTTATTAAATGTTTATTGCATCTTTTTCCATTGTCATTTGAATTATAATGATTTGTTTTGGAGTAATAGTGTAACAGAAAAAAAAGTTACAAAAAGTTGTTAGAATGATAAAAAGTTGCTGTTCTCAGCAGCACCCTAAACCCATTTTTAATGAATTTAGAATTTAACTGCGGCGTTTCTGCATGCTTTAGCAAGTTTACTTTTTGTACATGTGCATTATAGGCCTATAGAAATAAGCACTTCTCTCATATACACTCCCACGACACAGGAGAAGAAATAACTTTGTGCGTCCAAAATTCCTATTGCAGAAATCTCTTGTTTCTCGCTTAAATGTTGGTATAAAATTTATAACAAAATTCCTGTATACGTAAGACAAACTGACAATTTGAATGATTTTAAATCTAGAGTCAAGAATATTAATATTATTGAATCTCCATTTATTGCAGCCCTATTTTGCACTGCAGCATGTTAGGGCTACAGTTAAGTACAAATAAAAGCATATTTACTATTATAAACAAGTACAATGAGTGAACACTAAGCGTCAACAACATCGAGCCATAAACTACCTAGGTACAAACTGAAAAAAAAAAACATATTACTAGAAACCAAAAAAGAAAACCTAGTGCTGTAATCTATGAATTGGAACTATTTTACAATAACTTATAAATATGTTGAATGTACTTTGAAATTCGTGAGAGCAGTATTTGTTGTTAAATATACAATGTAATGGCTTTTCATTGCTTTGGTGCAAGTCTAGATGGAATACAAATGCCATTCGTGCTGTTTCATACATAGGACACTCAAAAAAATAGGTGCAAATAACTGCTTAGCTAGTATATTATTAAGCAACTAAAGAATTTACGGAAGTTAGAAATATGAGTGAAGTAAAGCGATGAATTAAAATCCAAATTCTTTGAAATTTTGAGTGAGGTAGAAGATGGTTGCCGTTGCATGACTGTCTAGCACTATTTTGGGTTTGTCAGAATGGAAGATCTTGACCTCGCCTCGCGTCACTTTGCACCCTGGCACAAGCAGGGGCGAGCGTGCAGCACGGGTGTTCAGTTTACTATTTATAAAGCAATCCTCGGTCAACGAGCTCCATATATTGCGGGACCAGTGTTCGGTTCCCGGAAACTGCTGCACGCTAGCACGCTAGTACCATCCTCCGCCCTGCCCGCCCCATAAAAAGTTCCAAAACTCACTGCTGTTATGTTATAGCTGGGTTACTCACCCCGTCACAAATTATTCATAAATCTCATTTAATAAGTAAGTAAATATGTAAAGTAAAGTGATCCCGGAGGGTTCCAGGAGGTTGAGGCTCCCAGATTTTGGACATTCGGAACGTGAAGGTGGTAAGGTTGTCAGCCTTACGCACCGGCCGCCTTTACCGCCAGGATTGCTCCTGGTACTCATTTCTGTTAGAGGCTGAGTCGACCCCAGGGCCATAGTGCCACAAGAAAGATTAGGCCAATTGAAAAACCCCAACGACCTCATCGGGAATCGAACCCGCGACCTTCAGGTGTGTAGCGTAGAGCCTCAACCACTACGCTACGGCGTACCCCAGTAAATATGTATTTTTATTACATTATTACTTTTTACGTATCCAATTGCAAACATTCGCACGGGTTCGCATATCGTACATGCTTAATCAAAACACAAGAGAAGGAAGACATAAAATAAAAATACAAAATAAACACAAACAAACCCTATCCTCACACTCCACCCCCGCTTCCCAATTGGCCTCTTTCTCGCCGTCATTAAACATTTCCAAATCCTTTCCTCATCTTCAATATCCATCAATAACGCCACACATATCCGTTGCTCCATATTCGATGCCTTAGAGCAGCGTTTCTAAACTTTTTTGAACCCAAGGACCTCTTTAGATGCCTAAAAAATTTTACGGGCCCCTAATTTTACATCCCATTTTTAAAATAAGGCCTATATTCTTAATATTTGGGGTATTAATTATAGGTCATTATAACGAAATATGTGAAAAAATTTTACTTCTTTACTTTCCACTTGCTTTATATTTTTTAATTATGTCTGCGGACTATCTGCACCATCTTCGCGGAACACCAATGGTTGAGGAACGCTGCTTTAGAGGATATCGGTAGATATTTTTACCTCCATTTTTCCAAACCTTCTACAATTGAAACCAAGATTATTATAAATTATCATCCCGTTTTCATCAGTGATCTTAATCACACGCCACGCACCAAGTCTAATTGAGTGAGTTCAAGCTTCCTTAGTTTGGTTCCTTTTTGTAGGTATTGTTCCTTCCCCCAGACCAATATTAACCGCGATTGCAAATCAAGTGAAACCATAGGCCTATTCACGCATTACACATTAATCTGTTGCCTATCAATATTCTTCAAATGGTTTTTAACGTACCTCCAAACACTTCTCCTATTTTTCTCCCCATCCGTCCAAACTTATTCCATTCCTATTCTTTCTAACCCCTTTCTTAATTTGGGAGCCCGTCTTACACCATCTATCTTTAACTGTTCTTGATAACATATTCTAAGTAGAGATTGATCCTCCTAATCATAATTTGTAGGCGTTCTCGATACCCCATGCCATGCACGATTCCATCCATTGCCTTACCCTTACAAATATGCTATGCGGGTTTTCTAGTCGTAAGCTGCAGGCGTTCTTCATTCCCCATTTAAATTATGTACGATAGATGCCATGTACGATTCTATATTTTCGTAACCAATATTTCACCAATGTATTTAATAAGTACTATAAAATTATCCGCGTAGTATCAATTTAGTTCTCTGAATTCTACCTGGAATACAAATAAGTGTCCGATTTCTGAAGTATAAAATTTTTGAAGTAAAACTTCTTTAGTGGCGGTAGAGGGTAAATCTGGAAAATCAGTCACACTAAAACCGTCACGAAATCAGTCACAATCAGTCACGAAATCAGTCACACTCTTACTTGTTTCGGTACGGACTGCACAGAAAACAATCAACTCAATGATTAGGAGTAATCAAAGGAAATTTTTCAGACCTTACTTCCTCAATGGCAATAGACAATTCCTAAGCAATCTAAAGATATATTATCTATTTTATGGAACCCGGAGGTTCATTACCGCGCAAATCCAAAATTAAAAAATACAAATTTCCAAAATTAAGAAAAAAAAACTAAATTAAAAATTATAAAATCCAAAAATCCAAAATTTAATAATTAAAATAAAAAATTTAAAAATCCAAAAATAAAAAAAAAATAAATAAAAAATAAACAATTCAAAGATCGAAAATTTAAAAAATCCAAAATTCAAAATTCAAAGATCCAATATTAAAAAGTCCAATAATGCAAAATTGAAAAAATCCAATAATAAAAAATTGAAAAAATAAATAAATAAACTAAAGTTTTACTTCTGTCGCGTGGCGTTCCACGCACTCTTTTTTTTTAACAGGTTTACCACCAAGTGTAGGCCTAATTAAGTGTAAGAATACCTATTTGATTTTTCGCAAGTTCAATATTCCTTTATAAAATATCAAGTTTGATAAAGGCCTATTTATTTCTTGCCTGTGTAATACAATTATAATGATAGGTTATAATTTTAACACGAAGTTATTAAAGTTAAGTTGCAAATATCTACTCCTTGGCCCTACACCCCACGAATGAACAGGACCCACAATCTAACTGCTGCGTCATGTACCTCCGTCTTTTATACTGATTGGAAGATGACAGGCTTGAAGGAAGGCATGTGATCGACATTCCTGTTTCCAAAGCAGTTAGTGAAAAATTTGGAATCCCTTTCCTTAAATTGTTAAAATTTGACTCAGGGAATATTTTCAGAACATTACCATCCTACAAACTATGGGACGCAATACTTTATTTTATTAATTAAACATAATGAAATTTCTCTTCACACTCTTTGCAATTGTACTTTTTTCTACAGTTATATATCTGTTGATGCATAAAAGTTTAGAATATATACGCCTCAAAGAATTTAATACGAATCCAGTTGAGCACCATTATAATGAAACCATAAATATTACAAGCTAAATATTATTTGTTTTAGGTTAAACCATACATTAAACGCTATCTAATATAATATTTGAGCTGGAGTTTCCATATAGACGTAGTCAATTATTGTAATTATTGTAATATTGTAATTATTGTAGCATCCATTTGCCGGATTTTTTAGCCCGCTCTGCTCGATTCATTTGTTTACAACTTAATGGCACGCTGAGATCTATTCTTTTACATAGATGGAAAATGAATGTAGGCCTAAATGGGAAAACTTTGATCCATTGGACGAAACTCACTATACGGGACTTTTCTTTGCCAAGGAACTCAAATCTGAGTTTTTTTTCCTTTCTCCCCCCCCCCCCCCCGGGCGGCGCTTTCTAATCGTGAAATGCACCCTGAAGCCGGATGTTTAGCTTTTTCGTTATTAATCGTTTTAGGCCTAATTTTTTATATTGATTATATTAGTTCCTAATAAATGACCGCCGGCGTGGTCTTGTGGTTAGCGTCGCTGACTACGGATCCATTGGCCCGCGTTCGATCCCCGGTATCTCCTCGGAATTTTCTGAGGTAGGAACGGGTGCACTCAGCTTCGTGATTCAAATGTAGGAGGTACTTGATAGAGAAGTGGCGACTCAAGTCATGGAAACCACCATTAATGGCCGAGAGTGTCAGCAGGCTGACCACATGCCCCCCAATCCTGCCACCTACCTGCGGTAGATGACGCAGCGATCGGTTGGTAAGCCTTGTCCCTTCAGGGATGTAGTGTCAAGGAGTTTAGTTTTTAGTTTAGTTAATTAAGTAGTGTCCGCCGGCGTGGTCTTGTGGTTAGCATCGCTGACTACAGATCCGTCGGCCCGGGTTCGATTCCCGGTACCTCCTTGGATTTTTCTGAGGTAGGGAGGTCTGGTAGGGGTGCACTCAGCCTCGTGATTCCAATTGAATAGCTACTTGATAGAGAAGTAGCGGCTCCGGTCAAGAAAACCACCAATAACGGCCGTGGGTGTCGGCATGCTGACCACATGCCCCCCAATCCTGCCATCTGCCTACGGGAGATGACGCAGCGGTCGGGTGGTAGGCCAAGTCCCTCCAGGGATGTAGCGCCACGGAGTTTAGTTTTAGTTTTTAATTAAGTAGTTTTAATCAGTTTACTGTTAAACAAATGCTGTTAAGTGTTGTCAAATCTGACTTTATAGTGACCCAATTTCTGTCTAGACATGGTAATTTTGGCTCCTATTTCGAAAGATTTAAAGTGATAAGAGAAAATGGATACTTGTGTATATGTGGAGAACAACAAACTGTCGAACATCTTTTATTTAACTGTCCAGTGTTTGAAAGAGAAACACATTTTAAAAGGACATCTAGATTATTGTAAACTTCCTTACGCTAAACCTTTATTTCATATATTTCTAAGAAAATGCTGTTCTAGACAATTTTATTATTTTCTTTCTTATGTGGATAATCGATTATAGTTTAAAATTACAAGGATGGGTGTAATCTTCAGCACTGCTAGTTATAGAACGGAATGGTATGACATAGCCAAATAGAGATAGATAAATATGTAAATTACAAATTAAATTTGTTAAAACTATAACCCTAATGTACCTTCGGGTAGAATAGGGTTCATTAAAATGTATATTCAATAAATAAATAAATAAATAAATGCTTTAGATTGAATTCATAAACGCGGGCGAAGCCGCGGGCACTTGCTCGTTCTTAAAATATTCCATATCTTTCTAGCAAGCGTTGATAGATTTCTCAAATCATGTGGCATTAAAACAATCATACTGACTCTTTATTTTTAAACGTATAATCACATCTTCCGCCAAGAATGAATCAAGTGGCGCTGAATGACCATGACACGCTTCAATTGAGCGGAGTGGGTAGTTGCCTTATTATCATTTGATCATGCCGTAATGTTTTCAATTGGATCCCGCCATGTGAGTATGTAGATACGGTGCGACGATACGGAATTGGAAGAAGGAAAACTGGACGGAGATGTGATGTAACTGCAGAAATGAGGACAGACACGATTCACCTTGACATCAATACACCAAGAAACAAGCACATCTCTTCAATACTTAACTATCTCAACCTAGCCTATGTGCATCTTCACTACAACTTAACTATCGCCTGGAACTTTCCATGTTTACAGCCCACATTTGATGTGTTTCTGCCCCAAGCACCTTGCTGAAATCATCCCCATTGCTTCAGTATTTATCTGCACGGTCATGGAGAGATATACTATAAATAAATATCTGTAGCAACATCAGCGCATGATGTAGAACAGAACAAGTACAGGGTCAATTAACGCCATTTGTATTTCTTGTCTGTCAGATAAGTCACAATTTTTATTAATCAAACGTTATAGGCAATAATTAAATACTTCACTTTGTGTGTTATCAGTAGACTTGGGATTTTAGGCTCTAAAAATATTAGTTTTAGGCACCTAAAATAGGCTTTTAAAACAAGTAAATAGGCTTTTAAAAGAGACAAATAGGCACTTAAAATATGCTTTAAAAATGTGTAAATAGGCAGAAAATAGACTTTAAAATACTACAATATGCTCTTAAACTGTAACGTGATTATTTTTTTTTTTACTGAAAGAAACATGGTATACCTTTTCTAAACAGAAATAATTGCAAAATTAAGACAGAATTAAAAATACATTTATCAAAAACAGTTTTAGATTATATGTCCCTTCTTACTATATACCTGCTACTTGTCCTTTTGAACGAATCCTCGCCCGTCAGTCAGCATTCCTTTGGCAACAATTGTTTGGGTAAATCAAGTTTCTGTGAAAAACCCACCCTCTGCTGTTCTGCCCTTCATTCAGGGATGTCTATTAAGTGATTGTGAAAGTTACGAAGTTTAATTTTATTTTAAATGTACAAAATAGGCATTATAGGCACTAAAATAGTAAAAATAGGCTCCAAAGGTCCAAATAGGCATTTTAGGGCAGTATACAACTCTATAAATATAAGTGATATATCATGAAATGTCAACATATTAAAAAATTTTCATGTTATTTCATAAGGAACGAAATAGGCATTTGCCTTAAAATCCCAGGTCTAGTTATCAGTTATTACTTCTCAAACTAGAAAATATTTTTTTGAGAAAATCACAAAAAGTTATTTGTATTAATATCGATCTTCATGTTATTAATTAATTAATCCTTAAGTCAATAAAGTTATTTGCAGATATCTGAAGTAGAGTGGTCCTATGAACAGAAGATGCATGCATTTCACATTCCAGATACATTGAATAAATTGTCCAAGAGTTATAGCTATACACAAATGCACACATGTGGATCAGAATATAAAACTCATAATTCTATTTTGAACTCAATAGCTATTGAAATTTTAGTTTTGCTAGCCTATATATCGCTGTCGAATATTTTGGTCCAAACTCCTCAAGACGAAAGGTAAATAAAAATCAGAATAACTAAACATATAGGCCTATCAGCAATAAATTCAATTAGTCAAAATAACCCCTCCAAGAGACATCTTAAAATTTATATTGTGAACATTAAGAATAAACAAAAGCAAGATATTTGAAAATAAGGAAAAATCACTAAAATATATTATGTGAAGTGAGAAATTATAAATTAGATTACAATAAATTTAAAGGAAAGCATAATATGCTAGAATTACAGCGTTAAACCAAATCTAGAACACGGGGTGTATCATTATATATTACATTTATTTTGTCCTAGTGGTGATAGAATTAAGAGGTCATATTAAATTAATCGAGTTCCTTTTAATAACATTATTCTACAACGTTTCGCGTCCTTAACTATGTGGATACTATTATGCATTATTTAGACTATCTGTCAGATTTTATTTGGGTTATGTATCCTTCGGGGATTCGATGTGACGTGGTAATGACATTATCTTCATTTTTACAACCCATTTACATGAAGAGAATGTCATACATAATATAGTGTACTAAGATGCTAACTTTTATTTGGGCAGAAGAAGTTATGTGATTTTCACATCAGATTTTTAAAACAAGATATTATATTTCCTATCGATGCTTATGCTCTGTATTAAAAATATTTCACAAATTAATTTGTATGCAATGTATAAAGCAGAATGTATAATCCACAAAGCAAAGCCTGGATTAAAGATAATAATTAATCATTCTTGGTATGGAAAAGAATGGTGTACTGCTGCAGTGTAAGAATGAAAGATAAAATTGATATGCGTGTGAAGCAGGTTCAGCCAGACTTTCTAGGAAACCATTAAATCGGTGTTCTGCGTATAACTGTTACTCTTTCCAATGCCTAAGTGCAAGTAAACAGGGTTGTCGTAGGCTATATTAAAAATAAATAACCTCCAGACTATGCAAGACATGTGATAACAAGATCTTCGAAAAGAACTTAAAAAAGGCCGCCTGTCTTAAAATAAAATAACTTAACATGTTCTCTTCAATTGCCGGCGCAAACAATAGATTACGTCAATAGATGTTGTATCTAATTAAAAGTATACGACTGAATAGGCTAATTAAGTAGCTTTTGATGTAAATTTTTACACTGTAATTAACAAAAGAAAAATAACAACATAAAGAATTGTAACCATATTCAATGTGATAAATCATGATCTTACCGAAGCTCGCGTTATAAACGTAATATTTCTAAATTTGAGGAGAAATATAACCTCAATCAATTATTACAATAGAGCTTTAGAAGCACCATACATCACTTTCTATGAAACTTCAGCAAACAATTTAGTATTAAGGGATGACCGAAGTGTTGAGAGTGATTTTCTAAACTGCTTGTCCTAGAAACTTAAAATTTAGCACATTAAATTAAAAGGTAAACCACAATTAAAGTTTAGAATTTCATTTTAATATCTCAATTTGTCTTTGAGATATTAATTATTTTAAATATTCTTTAACGTTAAGTAATGTAACGTCAATTTAAGCAATGTCAATGAGCTGAGGTTGGTAATATGGGTTGAGCTGTCGGCAGACTTTTCCTCCTAACGAAAGGAAGCCGCCTGGCCATACAATGAATAACCAGACTATACCAATTCATATTCAGGTAATTACGTGGGAAACAGTCATCTACTTTTTTACACGTGACTTAATTTAGCACATAGTATCTGGCACCAAAATTTCATGAAGGCAAATTGCGGCAAAAAGGTTTTGAAATTTTCTTGTTAGCAGAATATTTTCGAGCCTCAGCAATGAAAACTTAATATTGTTAAGATTGTCATGGCGATAAACTTATACTGGGACTCATAAAAACACTGCCTATTGGAAGTTTTAACACAATGGCTTAGCTCAGAGGTTAGCAAAACTGATGCTGGGTGCCTATACTTTTCATGAACATTGTAAGTTATTGTTGTGAAAGGATAAGATCATCTGAACCCAATGTTATTGTTAAAAACGAACCACTACAATAATTCCTAAGAGTATTGAAAATTATATCTAACTACAGTATCTTAATAGAGTATACGTTTTGTACACTGCATTGGGTCGTAATGGTTCAAACTCAGCATCGCCTGAGAGCAATGGGTAGGGCAGAGTGGAGGAAATGTCAGTAATGCCATCAAGAGAACCTCTTCCCCATCTCTGCACTAGAAATAAGATTTGCGTGCCGTTTAGAAATAAGCTTAAAAAACGGACATGCAATCCACCCATCTCACTTTCATTGCCACTCTCTGTCACATACCGTATCGAACATTCACTTCGGTTTTAACCATGCTAACAGAGAAATGCGTTCTTATATTTCACTGAACAAAATATGTAAATAAGTTTTCTTTTCTGCTAATTGTTTTCTGCTCGCCACTAAACGAGCGTTCGTTATTGTAGTTTAATACTTGCTACTAAACACAATCGAGAGAAATGCAGAAAGTCTTTTCGATGCCTGCAGGAATGTTGGATTGGAAATTAATACAGAAAAAACTAAGTATATGATCATAGAACGTCAAAATAATGCTCTACAAAATATTAGAATAGTCGGTAAATCGTTCGAACAAGTGGAAAATTCAAATATCTGGGAGCAATAATAGACACAAATAATATTAAGGCAGAAGTTAAGTGTCGACTAAAATCAGGAAATGCTTGTTTTTACGCAGTTCAGAAACTCTTATCTTCTCGTCTTCTGTCCAGAAATCTAAAGACCAAGATTTATAAGACTTATTATCCTGCCGGTTGTATTAAAGGGATGTGAGACATGGTCGCTTACTCTGCGGGAAGAACATAATCTGACAGTGTTCGAAAACATGGTGCTTAGGAAGATATTTGGGCCTAAGAAAGATGAAAATACGGACTGGAGAAAACTGCATAACGACGAGCTTCATGACCTGTACTCTTCACCAGATATAGTAACGGTAATTAAATCACGGAGGCAAAAATATCAGCTGATATGGAAATCTTATATAATTTCTTTTCGCTTGAATGGTTGGATGTTCTTAGTTATACCCACTAAACCGGATTAGATAGCCGAAGGAATTTAACGTCATACTCCTTACAAATAATTCAGATTTTCTTACATAATAGTTTGTGCCTGTAAGGTGTTGATGTTCCAAGGAAATTGCGTTCTATTACAGGCCTAGCTAAAGTAAAAATACGCTACTATCTTCAGCTAAATTTTTCTTTATCTTAATAATAACGTACAAACTGTTTTTTTAACGCAGGCCTGTCGTTGATGCTGGTCCCGAAGAAGCCTAATTCTCAACGATGAGAAGTGTATGTTGACTTACTCGTTAGTACTGTGCTGCTATGGATATTATGTGTTTAATCAATTGCAATATGTTGGGGATTTTATGTAAGCCTATAGAAAATAGTGCAGAATAATCGTATATAGCATCAGTAATGTGTCCTTGGGTGTCTTATTTTGCGGTAAAGAATTTGAGAATTCATAAAACGTCTTATAATAATTACCTTATAAGCCTATATTATTTTAGATGAAATCTATAAAAAACAACTCACTCAGTATAGAAAAAAGTTTTCATGAATCTTTAACTTCACAAAGATGAATTTATGTATTAATATATATAACCTTGTGAAATCATCACTAAACTCGAAGTTTGAAAACACTGAGAGCAATTTAAGTGAAATAACTGGTTTCCATAAATGACAATCCCATTTATGCATGAAAAATCCTTACATTTTGTATAAAACAATACTCAATTGATCTTGTATCTCTATACTTTTATACAACTTTTACTTTCTCGCATATATGTAGTATAGAGAAAGTATTGTGATCGTGACAAAAAATCGAAATCGAGATAGGACCGGGAAAACATATTTCACGATGCCTAGAAACCGAAGAAAGTGCTTTTGGAATGACGTCTGTCCGTCTGTGCGTCTGTCTTCGGACAAGCTCTGCAGGTTAACGGTTCATTGTATTTACTCCATTTTTTTAACTAAGGATTTTTTAGGAATCTTATCGAACAGCCCAGAATTTGTTTCTTATAACTGAAATATTACTTTAAAAAATTGTCTCTAACGATTTTCATAAAAGTATAAAACTCAATATTTCTATCTATGACTAATAAAAAGGCTATATCCGTTTTTCTGTAAAAATTGCTTAGGGGGTACTTTACTCTATCCATTTTCAATTATTCTAGATTATCTCCATTATAGTAGGCGATAAATGACAAATTAACAGCATATTAAAACGAACAGTTTGTTAAACACATTTCATTATAAAATTAATAGGTATCAATATAAAATACGGCTTAAATGCAAATGTCAGAACAACCATTTTAATTAAAACATGAATGATATTCTTTTGTTGCCCATAGTAGCAAGGCAATTATAATTTACTTATTTTAGTGAAATGTAGTCAATTTACTTAAGTTGTAATGAACACACCAAAATCAATCAGATCGAGGTGGTATAGGTTAGTAGAGAAGTGGTCCTGGGTTAAAATCAAACCTCGTGGCCACCCAAATTTGCTTGGTTTTCTTTTTTATTGGTTCCTCATTCGCAAAAGAAACTACAGGATTTTTAGGACTTGTTCGTTTTCCATAACTCATCGTCTCTTTGTCACTGGATATTATTATCGTTTAATTGAACATCAGAAAAGAAGACATCACTGCACTGCTCCTTTTCGATTAATTCAACTAAAGGAATTTTATTTGATCAATCGATCTTCCCTTGATTTCTTTATCTTTTCTTCCTGTGGTAATTTCCCCGGCTTTTGCCTTCCCAAAGGCTTTTTAAATTCTGGTCTGTATATTTAGTGGTAACTGTTTTATTCTTTTTCGTTGTTAACTTAATGATGTATTCGTATACATTTAAATCAATATTATAGTATCACTTTTATATTAATTAAAAATGTATCCAATATAATTTGTATGTTCAGAAGATAAATACATTGGTTTTAGTCACAGATTTACTTCGTTTTTGCCACAGTTTTGTAACTGACCTTCAGTGCATTTCATTCCCGATTTTGTTGTTGTTTCTTTTCTTTTTTTTAATTTGTGTCTGTTTTGTTTGTTATTGTTGCTAGATGTACTTTTGGTAGTTGTCATTATCATTTGTATGGACTCTGGACATCATTTTTTAGTTTTCTGTTCTGTTGACTGTTAAACCCACACATCGTATGTGAAATCAGTGGAAACGGGTTGAGGACGCAGGAGTGGCCAGCTACAGGTAAGCAGAAAAGATAGGTTGCTCGCTGGAGTGTTTTATTTGATATGGGCCAGGTGAGGGGTTCCATTGAAATCGACTGCAGCAGGCACTTTTTGTTTCCATGGAATTGATGTTTTGAATGTGACCTGACCTTGTACTGCACGCATGCGTTCCCGACCCACGCAAGCGACAGACGTCGTCATGGAGACCCGACGCGTCGCGACGCCGCAACACTTGACTGAAGGGTAGGAAATGCCAAGGATGGACACTGACCCGGTCTGGATGGCCTTGCTCCACGCCCCACGCCTCTGCGTACACAATCCCTCCCAACTTATACCATCTCGATCAACAACGCCATGATCATTGCCTCCATATTCCCTTATGAGATGAATTCCAGTTAACGTAAGCCGTGATGGAATACTAACTGATGAGGCTGATTATTTTAGTATTTTATGCTAAATTGAAGAATATTTGTTCCATTCTCCACCCACACAGACAAAGTTTTTGAAAATATTATGGTAGTAATTATTATAGTATTACAATAAAACATGTTTTTTTCAATTTTATTTTACTATCTGTTCTCTCTCTCGCTCTCGCTCTCGCTCTCGCTCTCTCTCTTTCTCTCTCTCTTTCGAATCCTGTGCCCCCATGTTGGTGGAAGGGCCTCCAAGTGGAGATTTTGTTACGCTTATTTTCCTAGAGAGGGCAGAGGAACAGGTGGTAAGCCCATAGCCCCTTAACCCCCTTCCGGAAACTAAGATATTACTTGGACGTGAAAGGGCCGAGAAATTTTGTCCAGAGGCTCTAATTTAGGCTTGGAGTTCTTTTACGTGCCGTAAATCTACAACACGGGCCCCCCAGCTTAAAGTCCCTCCCGGAGGGCTCCATGCACAGGATTTTTACGTCCTGAAAAACCCATCGACTGCGGTCGGGTTTGATCCCTATGGATCTAGAGGCGGGCACGCTACCTCTTGACCACTGCAGCGACAAAACACTGCCCGGATAGGTACTTGAACCCTAGACCTTTAGGTTGAAAGCCTAATGCTTTACCACCGAGCTACATGGGCCTTCATCCGTTTAGTTTTTTATATTCCTTATCAAAATTCCACTGTCAGAAATACGAATTAATATTTTAGGTACAAATATGTCTATATACTTTATCATCAGTAATTCATCAGTAAACTGGAGAAAACTGCATAATGACGAACGTCATAACCTGTACTCTTCACCGAATACAACTGGAGTAATTAAATCACGGAGGATGAAATGGACTAGACGTGTTGCGCGCATGGGGGAGGAAAGAAATCTATCCTATCTCAAAAATATTGACTGGGAGACCAGAAAGGAAGTGGCCACTTGAAAGACCTATTCCTAGGTGGAAGTACAATATTTAAAAAGACTTACAGGAAGTAGGATTTGCGAGGGATGGCTGGATGGAGTTAGTACACAATAATGTTATTTCTATGCATAATGGCCTATGTATGAATGGGCAGTGTCAATAATGATAGTCTTTTAACTAAAAATATAAATTACAATTCACGTGAATGGATAACTTTATAACAACAATTCACTTCTAAAGAAATAAAGTCGAACTTTTCTAAGTTTTACACTGAAATCGTTCCATTTGTGGATGAAATTGTATTGTATAAATACTAAGAAAGATTTCGTTATTATTTATTTATATTTTGTTATATTGGTAATTACACCTCATCGAGTTTAATACCGTACGGGTATCCAGATAGCATGGTTACAGTGTAATGATTCGGTAGAATTCAACGAGTTGTAAAAAGTCGAAGAATAATAAAAGGATCATCTCAGAAATGATGCACGTTTATTTAAATATGGCTTATTAACATTCATTTGTTTTTTGTAAGAGGATATTAGTTCGGCAGGACTAGTGCCAAAGCAAACAGGTGTGTCAGCACGTGGCTCATGCACGTGAAATTGCATTTCGTACACGACTCCCGTCTTCCTCCATGCATCAGTCAGTGGTTTCTCCTTTCTCAGGCGGCAACTTCTCCGACGAGATTGTCATGCGTGTAGTCTATACAGCTCAGATATATGATCTCATCTTTTAAAAATTTTACTCGAGTAAAAATAATAAGTTTGTTAAGTATCTCGTGACCGCCTGCGTAGTCTAGTGGTTAGCGTTGCTGGGCAAGGATCCACAGGTCTAGGTTCGATTCCCGGTACCTCCTCGGATTTTTCTTAGATAGGGAGGTCTGGAACGGGGTGCACTCAACCTGACAGAAACTGAGGAGCTACTTTAACGGCTCCGGTTCAGCAAGTCGCCAATAACAGCTGTGGGAGATGATGCAGCGGTCGGATGGCAGGCCAGTACCCGAAAGGAATGTAGCGCCATGGAGTTTACTTTTAAGTACATCATGGCACGAACTGCTCTGCTTCCCTTTGCTGTCAGTAGACTTATGCAGTCAAAGAAGAGGCGTAAAACGGATGGTAAATTTGATTTTCTGATACAAAGAATCTGCCAGCAAATGACAATTATACATTGTTCGAAAGCCAAAAACAATAACAACAATAATAATTAATATATTATTATGGTTTTAATTTGTATATAAGGATTAGAAACCTCGAAGGTTACTACTTTCAGAGGGTTTAGAACCTTCTACATATTCCTGCCGAATGTTTCTCTTATCCACCCATCTACAACAAAATCATATAATATGGTACGCGTACATAGTATATACATTCTGGAAATTTAAGATCTTCATAGAGTTATAAAGCTAAAGTTCCAAAGAGAGGAAATTGTGCAGGGAGGGATTTCGCAGCGCGTGGGCTACAAGTTGCGATGTTACGGTAGTTTTAGCATTTCGTCCAATTACATTCACTTTTCCTCTCCGTGACAGAGAGTCCCGTCATATCGATCTTCTACTGTCTCTTCCTCGGTACACTTGTACTTGACTCGTATTCACTTTTCACACACAGTACACAATATACGGCATAACTGAATGGTTTCCTTTTAAAATTGGCGAAAGTGCCCTTTCTTCTTAAATAACAAAAGTAAAATCATCTTATACCGGTATGTGTTAAAGTCATTATTTATGATTTTGTCTTACGAGGCGTTTTGGTGGCATAATTTTCCTTCAAAATTTAATTTTGAATTATTGCCGTGGAGAAGATAACGTTCAATCCATAGTCCTAAATTTACATTTTTTAATATCAATTTATTTAACAGAAGTTACACTCAACAAACCGCTAATCAAACAGTAGGAGTTACAAAGATATAAGTTGATATACTGTAGAAAGAACTTACTGCTAGTCCTGTTATCTAAGCGTCGATCGTTACATTTTATATTTTCTTTTAACTATGCAACCTGATCAACGGCAACGCTTTGGAAATAACTGTAGCCTAAAGTTACAGACCAGGCAGCGTAGGCCTATTATTCACTTGAAAATAAGTTATGAAATTTTATTAAATTATATACTGTGTGTATATACATATATACATACATACATACATACATACATACATATATATATATATATATATATTTCTGTAGGCCGTATCATTTTTCTTATGTGTCCAACGATACTTAAATTTGGAAAACCATGTTTTTCTGAGCCACTTTATAGATTGAGCCACCCACAAAAATAAAGGTTATTTAAAGAAAACTTGTGGAGGAAGAGATTGTGCAGTATGATTAATTCAGAAATTAATATCAATAAACTTCGGAATAATCCCTCAAGAAAAGATTATCAAGTCAGCGTGCATGCTAGGCAACATCCATATATACCAGAATTTGCTTGCTTTCAAGACTAGGGGAGACTTTAGTCAGGATGATCGCGAACAAGAAAAAAGCTGATTTTTTACATTTCTAATTTCAAAACGGGGCAAAACAATTTAATATGTTGTCTCCTAGGAATAGAATAGTATAATAACCATCAATGAATTGTCATACAAATAGCATTTAATACAGAAAAAGTCCTCTCTAAAAAGTAAATAGCAAAGAATTCCTAATAATACACCACAACTATATTTCTTCCAATCATTGCTCTTAATAAGGACTATACACTAGGGGAAAATGTTGCTTATTCTAATCTGGTTTCCCCACATGAGTTTATTAGCAGCAAACGTCACATCGATTTTCCAAATGACCCATCCTTTGTTATGTCAATGCCAAGTTAAATTGAGGGAACTTGCTTCGGGGTGTAATCGTGTAACCTAATTCACTAGCACAACTGTTTCCTTAGTTAGTATTATTTCCTAATGTGACTCGTGACTAAAAACTCGTGTAAATTACTTCTAGCTAACTAGGAAAGAAAGAAAAAAGGAAAAGACTAGGACGGCCTTGTGGGTGACAAATTATTGACCTAGTCAATGTTACGTCATTCCCTTTCTTGTGCAATTTGAACCACCGCACCGCAAGCTTAAAATAAGTTAAAAAGCGTTGAGGATACTTCATAAAGGCGACGTTACAGTTTATTTTTACTCACAGTGCGCTTCCTCTTTCATCTCTTTTAGAAAGATGCACGCCTGTTCAATAATTATCACGACGTCACATCACTGTGTTGACAAACACGTCCCATATTTGTATGATGAAACTACTTTTGATATATCTTGACTGCTTTGTGGTAAGAATAGACTAAAACACAAAGTACAGTGGCATTAAAACAACCAGCGGTCTTTTCTGATACCTAGAGATCCGTGAAAAATACTTCTTTTTTAAAATTGCAATATTTTGGTGATATTACTAATTTGGAGGTGTTTATTTTTAAGATATCTTCATACTCAAATTTCATAATCCACTTCCAATTGTTATAAATTATTCTACTTAAAACAGCATTTCAGCTGAATTCAAACTTCCCGCCGCTTGTATATTCATTTATTGTAGGAAATATTTATTCATTTCGAACTTTTAATAAATTCTCAGTATGGTATTGATTTGTGAAGAGATGTTAAGAAATAAATATTTATTAAAGGCTGAATTGAATATATGTGTATTCCAGCAATCGAAAAAAGTTTGGGAAGGCATATAACTTAGAAATTATGGAGCAGTCAATGTATTCTGAAAGTGTCGCAACATGCGTCGCATCGCAGGTTGATTCTATGGTTTTTCCTCCTTGGCTGCATGTTGTGCAGCGAGCAGTTCGTTTTGGAGCGAAAATTGCCTCTCTACGGCAACGTGGCCGACGTATTGATGACAAAGTATCGAGGGAATAAGTAGAGGAGGTTATGAAAATATTCCTTAAAATTGAATAAGGCCCAATGTTAAAATTTCGTCCAAGTAAAACAATTTTTGCTGGAATTAGTTTAAAAAGTGAAATTAAGTTTATTTTTCGAGTTGTTACATGAATTTTAGTTATATCACGATTCAAAAGTACATTTCATTGGGGTTATGGGCGGCAGTAAAATAAAAGTTTGCAAACATGTTGTCGCGAACCGCGAATATCACGACGGATCTCCAACTTAACTCATGGTCCCTATTAGTATGTTGAAGGCCCTTGATTTTTGGAGGTTTAGGCTGTAGGATTTTTTAGACGATCGATAGATGAAAATATAAGGGTCGATAGACCTACGAAAGACATCCTATCGCCCCAAAATTGATTCTGGTATCGTACTCATTCCTGTAAGAGTTGAGCCGGGTCCATAGTGGTCACCAGTGACACTATTGTGTCACTAATTGAAATCACGTAAAGCATTGCCTCAACAAGTCGTGGAGGCCCTAAGGTTGTTGGAGAATGAGCGTCTGGGGTGTCCCAAATAGAGGTGGTAAGAATGTAAACATTATGCTCCGGCGACCTCTGCCTCATTTCTGTTAGAAGCTGACCAGGGCTATAATCCCGCCAGAAGGATTATGCCAATAGAAAATCTCTCTGTGTGTAAAATGGGGCAGAGTTAAGGTTGTCTGTGGCTAAGAAAGAATAGGAGATGGATTATTTAACTCAGGGGTTTAAGAAGTCACGTCTGGTGGAACAATAGTAAGTAGAGGTTGTGCATGCTTAGAGATGAAATAAGCACAAAAGGGTTTATTTACATATCCTTGAAATAACAGGTGATGTGCCATTTTAATTAACCGACTGTGATGGTACAACTGAACACATGCTCAACGAGGTTGTCTACGCCGAGAAGAAACAAAGCAGAAGAAAGCATGTATACATAACTTTTACAGTAACAAGAAATTCATCGCTTATGTTAGTTCGCCCTCGAGTGAGAAAAGAGGACAAATTATGAGGCTGTCCATGCTTGGAGAAGAGTTTTTTTTAATGTATCCTTGAAGTAGGAGAAGCGTCCCGTCGATTTGCAGAGCCTAGGGCGAAATTACGCGTTTATTTTGGGGTCAATTATGTAGGTGAGAATTCCATAGATCATACCATGAAAAAATTATTTTGCGCAACTTTCCTGTTATTTGATAATGGCATTGATATCGTATAAATATTTAGGCTAAAACAATGAAAAACAATAACAATAATAATAACAACAATCGGCTTCATAATAAATAGAGTGTACGTTATTGTAAAATATTAATATTTTATATTCTGTTAAGTACCATTTGCCGCCATTAATGATAATTGTAGCATGTGATGTGACAATTTTTATTGGCCCGACCGCTCCAGTCATAACGTAACATCGATTCACTTGCGTTCACCCGTTGATGGACAGTGTTTAATTTTGTTCGTACAGGACACACAGGTTTAGAGATTAATAGTAATCTACCAACTCACACCTTCTCAATGATCACCGTCGAATATATACCACACTGTTGATGAAAGTGCACTTCGAGACATTAATTGCTTTTTAAAAGTCGTAATTTCTTATTACAAAATTATAGTTCGTTATCTCTAAATATTTTGAAACCTTTAGATTGAACTAGAAATAGAAAATATGTTACTTTTCCTGAAGGGCCTATCTATTTTCATTATTTCTAAATATTTTGAAAATCAAGAATTAACTATAAATAGAGAATATGTTACTTTTCCTGAAGGGCCTATCTCTTTTCATTATTTCTAAATATTTTGAACATCAAGAATGAACTATAAATAGAGAATATGTTACTTTTCTTGAAGGGCCCTTTTTTATTATTTATTTATTTATTTATTTTTATTATTATTACTATTCGGGACGTGGGGTGACCGCCTCAATTGCTCGGGACGGCCCTGAGCACGAGGAGATATGAAGAGGGAAGACATTTTAGCCAACTGTACATTGAGGTCATGGCAAGCATGCTATAGTGACCAGTAGTTCACTTAGATAACGTGTAGCTAATTTGTATGCTTGGAAGGACAATCCACTACGACACTTGTTCAAAACCCGTTTAAATGAAAGTTTACACTGTGATTCATGCGTGGCTCTATTTCCGCTGGGAATTCAGCAACAATATCTATTGATTGTTGGGCTGGGTCAAGGAATAGTAGCCATTGTGACGTACACAGTAGAATGAGGCCGATTTGTAGCCCACGGGGCTACCAATTGATTGTTGTTGACGGGATCTCCAGCAATTGGACACCTTAACGGCCCATATGACTTATCAAGAGGGGTTTAGACAGGGACTTCTGTGAAAATGGTTCCCATTAGACGTCACATGCTTAGACAAATATATTAATTATGAATGCACATGTATGTAAGCATGTATTTATGTATGTACGCATTATGTATTTATTTATGTAAGCATTTATTTATTTACTTGTTTATTTATATGCCTACTTGAGGGTCAGTTATTTATGCACTCCTTTAAAAGTAACCCATCGAAAGTCCAAATACATGTTATCTATTACTGTGGCACTATGTTGTAATAATTATAATACATTATTTTCTCCAATATACCATCATTAACATCATGTGCCTCGGAAGTGTTTCTGAGGATACGTAACTAACTCCTTAAGCCTGTAAGATATTTTTCATTGCAACAATCCAGAATCAATTTTCTTTGATACACGTCTGTTCTATTTGGGAGACCAAGTAGTTTTATGGTTTAAAAGCTTAAATTAGTTTTAAAAATATAATTCGTACATTCAACTCATGTATTCAAAGGAGCTAATTCTCACGAAAACATAAAATAATGATGCAAATTGTTTATCAATGCACTTTCTTTTATAGCTTATTAAGCTCTTTACAGGACAATTTTCCTGTGCAGGAATTGAAACGGGGAATTCTGATTAGTGAGCACAGACTGGGTGGCCATTAGTAAACAGAATTCCAGGGTTTAGCAACAGACAAGTGCAAATATTCATATAAAGAGTTGCGAAAAAAATGGTACTATATCAACGTTAAAGTTTCGGACATTCCCTATCAGCCATTTTTTTTTTCAGAAAATGTATGGCTGTTGCAGATCCCTAAATGTACTTCTGACAGACATTTTCTCTATCCTTGTTTTCTTTGTAACAACTGGAAGAAATTAATCATTCTAGTTATATGTTACAAAATCTATTTATTTAAAAATTCCATGCATTTTACTATCTCATTTCCTACTAATTAATTTCAATTACATAATTTTAATCTCATATTTAAGTAAAAACAATTGCTTACTTACTTCAATTGAGTTTTATTGAACAAATTGATCGGTATTCCACAGGATGTCTTTAACACATTCTAAGTCTGTCAAACTCGATATATACAGCAATGCAAGGATGAAACCTATAACATATTATGTAGAGTAAATAGGCTAATGACGACGTCGAAATATTGATGATGCCTCGGAAGTGTTTCTGAGGATACTTAATAATGTACTTAATAAAATCTGCTGGATAAGTATATCCAATTTTAAATGTTCTATCAAACAGAGAATTTTCTACAGAAGTCTTTTTTTAATGCATACTGGATCTTCTACATATGGAGGAGCTACTATAAGTTAGAGAGAGGAAGATTGTTAACTAATAGGAAGCATGGCATATTTAACCAATTATAGTTCACATATCCCCTACACTTGTACCGGGATCGTGTTCTTCGGAGTCAGGTGCAGTCAAGGGGAGCGGTGTCGCATATCTCTATGCTAGACACGCCAGTCTCGAGCCCAAACTCCCTCATAAATCTGACAACACCCTCCCTTTAATAAGGAAAAGACCCTTTTTTTTTGTTAACCCCATCGCATAGCACTAACTAGATCACAAGTGTTTTATTTCTCCATCTCAAACTACAGCTGCATATACGTGACGCTATAAACTCTATTATTGATACCATATATTTCATATTAGTTGAGGGTTATGTTTATTTTTACAACAATGTTCGCATTATACCCTCAAAACATGTAACGGTATATCATATGTACCCTTAAATATTACCTTAAATCTATCTGTTACATTTATCACATGATTGTGTCATAACCTAAAATTAAAATTGAAATCTTTGTAGTATAGCTTTAAAGTCTAAAAATTGTATAAAATATTCTTCATAAATTTAAAACAATAAGTTCTGTTTATTGAAGTGGTGTATTATCGATTAAGGGATACATCCAAATATTGAGCAACCTCCTATACAATGACAACAATTAAGCTGAACAGGTTTCCTTTCTTCAATTTTTAATGGTTTAACTTCTTGATTGTTTTAATTTTCCTGTTATTCCTGAAAACCTTAATGATTTAATTGAAAGTTAATGTAATTTTTGTATAAGTGTATATTTAGTTGTAAGTTATTCTTTGTCTGCAAGGCAATCTGCGTTGTGTAGAAAGATTGTGTAAATAAATACGGTATACAAAAGTCTTCAGAATAAAATGTACACCGATGAAGAAGGATCCTGCATACATACACAAGATTTTAATTATGTGACAGCACTTTATACTGATTACTTTATGTTTTAAATTGACGTGTATTTTATACAATTTTTAGACATTATACCACAAAGATTTTAATTTTAATTTTAGGTTATGACACAAACACAAAGGGTACCTTATGATATTTGTTTTGAAGGTAAAAGGCGGAGAACATTATTGTAAACTTAGTTATAACTAGGGTTCGGATGTTTATGACCTAAAAAAGTGGAAAAATAGTACTTCAATTATGACCTTAAAATGACTAAATATGACCCAAAAACCCTCAAAAAGGAATGTATTTTCTAAAAATAAATATTCCAATCTAAAACGTTTAATTACACTGCATTTTTACATCACTAATTCTCTCAGATAATCTCTTTATACCAATTTTACAGGTGATTTACAGTTTTACTTGTAAAGAACTTGTGTTAATGTTCCAGATAGCACTGCAAAGTGACCTGAAAATGTTTTAAAACGTGTCTTTGGAAGTTGTTAACAACAAGGAGGAAGAGGGAATTGTGCCATTACTTGTTACTGTCCCCTCAAATTTCAGTTACAGTAAAAAAAAAAAAAAATATCCGTGATTTTTTCTCGGAGAAAATGTGCTCTTTTGCCGAATTTATAACTGAAATATGACGTTAAATTGCAAATATGACCGAAATATGACCAAGACCATGAAAATGACCAAAATATGATTTTATATGCAACAAAAAAAAGTTCGATCAGGATAAGAAATGTGCAATTTATGTTTAATTTGTGTTTGCTGCGAGAACGGAGGCCTGGATAAAAATATGACATGTCATAAACATCCACAATAAAAATTGACCATAAAGATAATATGGGTATATTTATATATGTTCATATTTTTTAAGTGAATTCACTTCAAATAGCCTACATAAAATTGGTTAAAGAATATCAATCTAGATAGTCGGAACACTACTTTTTTCACCCCTCTTTTTCTTTTTTTCTTATTTGAGCAACTTTTAATTTCTTTTTTTTTATTAAGAAAACTGCCCTTACAATCCTAACTCTGGAAATAATACGAATGATTTCAAGAAGGCGTTTTAGAATAAAATAAGTAATCAAACCATGCTTCTTCAAGCGCAAAACAGCTCCATAGAAAAGCCAGTGGTTCCGAAACATAGGCTAATGCATGTCAAAGGAACGGTAGGATTTATATGCAAAATTACTGGTCGATTCACGTTCAATCGCTTTCTCTTGTCTGCTTAGTGGTGCGATGAACTGATCCCTGATCACCTAAGTCCCTGAGGACTATAGAATCATTCTGGTTGAAGAAATTTCCTGGCTACAGTCGATGCGAATTTGGCGGAAAATTTGTTTTGATCGGTAGAGGAAATTGACAAATTAATTTGTTTCGTTCACGATAGTGAAATAATGCTAATCCAGGCTTCCTGAGTATACAAATAGCGTTTGTAACACCTTAAGAATTGACGCGAACAGTGCTAAACTAAGTACTTATTAGGCTGTCTTCTCAGTTTTCTTTAATGACGAAAACTATCTCAAAAGGAAACTTTCACAAGAATGCAGTCCTTTGTTTTGTTATTGTTGATCCAAGCTCTGTGTGACAACATGTATAGAGGATTGCAAGGTATTCATCTGCTGACCTGATGTCGATGATGATCTTAGCGATGCTAATGGTGATGATACTGTATGGTACTGTATGTACTGTATGGTGGAAACAGTAATGTCTCGGATTGACAATCAGGGATGCTGAGGCATGCCAATCCGACTGGGGGTTTCACTCTAATAGTTAAATGCCGGGTTGGAATTTACCTATAATGAAGTAAAATAACCTGAAATGACGTATCGACGCAGAAATGCCTCAAAACATAAATTTAAAAATTGATAATTCAGTTAATGGCTATACCCATGGCACGTAATCCATGACGTAATAGGGTCTACCGTCCGATCTCTGTGTCATCTACCAGTATTTTTCGATTTCACTAGTAACGTTCAATAGTAGCATTTCTTGTACTGAGCTTCCTATCTTAAAATTCCAAGAAGGCTCCGGTAACGACCTAGGGTCTTCAGAACTGTAGTTCTGTCACCATGATGCTTCAGTTGTTCACAATTCATTTCATCTCTAATATGATAGGTTCCTGAGTAGTTCTAAGAGAAATGATTTTTAGCATCTGCAGAACTAATGGGGTGGCTTGAATAAAAAATGATGGGGCCACTTGAAAAACGCTTTCCTGTTTCCCTAAAGTATCCCTTTTTTCGTGTTCCCCGAGATGTCTCAATTTAGCGGCTGGAAGACTTTGTCGGACCCCTCCACCTCGTGTGGCACTAGCAGATGTCACGGGTCGCATCTTAATCATGTTAATCTCAGCACATGTGACTGGAATTCATCGCGAAATATTTATGTGTTACAGTTGTAATGGCATACACAGGTGCGCCTAAGAATTGGTGCATTAATATATCGAAACACACAGAATTTTGCAGAGCCTGTGTTGTCAAATGCTTGTGAGCGTACAACACATAAGCCTAGTTTTAATTTTAGCTTTCAGAAAATATAATCTGGAAATTAAATGTCTTTATTCTAAGTGCCAAAGGGAAATTCAAAGAGGGAATTGAGGCTTTTTCGCAGACGTTAATAGGAATATTGAAATAAACAGAACATAACTCACAATACAGTATACAGTATAATTACAGTATAAATTACAAAGGCCTAATTTTAATGTTATCTTTCAGAAAATACTACTGGAAATTAAATATTTTATTCTAAATGCCCAAGGAAAATAGAAAGAGAGAATTTAGGCTTTTTCGAAGAGTTCCTTTTCATATAAATATCGAAAGACAGAGGTCATAAATTAATTTACAGTATACAGTAGCGTATACATACAATATATATACCAGAATTTTTAATTTTAACTTTTAGAAAAAGACTACCTTGAAATTAAACATCTTTAATCTAAGTTCCCAGAGAAAATACAGAGAGGGAAACAGGGCATTTTCAAAGCGATTCCTTTTCATTGAAACAGTGAAATAAAGACATGAGTCAGGACTTAAAGTACAGCTAATACTTTATTATTTTGTCTACTTGTTCTATAGGCACTACTGTATAACTAGAGAAAATTAAATTCTGAGTTCTCAGCATAAGTAAGTGACACGTTTTGAGGTTCTCTGAGTCCAGAAATACTCGTTCCAGAATAATGTCTATGTGTCTTTCTGTGAACAACATGGCCCTAGCTCGGAACAGAAACATCGTAACAAAACATTCCAGTCAAGTATCTCTAAGGGATATGACTTTAACACGGCGACGATTTTCTCTTACTCTTACTAGAACTTTACACTACAAAAATGCCCTTTATCGGATTTTCTTGAAAATGGCTATAATGATTTTATTTTAAATTTGTACACCAACTGGTTTGAAACCAACTACACCAAGACATCCACTTGCATATACATTACTCCATGTAATAAGAAAGAAGTCGGCCGCGGTGGTCTAGAGGTAGCGTGCCCACCACCTCTACATCAAACCCGGCCGCGATGGATGGATTTTTCAGGACGTAAAAATCCTGGGCACAGAGTCCTCCGGGAGGGACTTTAAGCTGGGCGGCCCGTGTCGTAGATTTACGGCACGTAAAAGAACTCCAAGCCTAAATTAGAGCCTCTGGACAAAATTTATCGGCCCTTTCACGTCCAAGTAATACCTTAGTTTCCGGAGGGGGGTTTAGAGGCGATGGGCTTACCACCTGTCCCTCTGCTTTCTCTCGGAAAATAAGCGTAACAAAATTACTATAGGCAATGAAATCTTCAATTGGAGGCCCCACCATAGGGGTTAAGGGAACACCGAAGTGTTGAGAGTGATTTTCTAAACTATTTGGATTAGAAACTTGAAATTTTGTACACTTAATTTAAACATAAACAGATGTTCGAGTTTCAAATTTCATGTTGATATCTCAATTTGTCTTTGAGATATAATTAATTAATTGATTTTTTTAAATCAAAATTGAAATCTATCTCCTCCGACAGATATTAAAAAAATTGATCTGAATTTTTTATGTGAGATTCTATGATGCTTGCTTAACAGATTCAATGATTTAGATTTTTGATATTATTTATATTTTTTGTTTAAAAAACATATTTTACCCAGAGAAATGAAAAGTTGATAAAAAATTGATATATTTTTATGTAAAATATTTTTTTAAGCAAAAAATATAAATAATATCAAAAATCTAAATCATTGAATCTGTTAAGCAAGCATCATAGAATCTCACATAAAAAATTCAGTTCCATTTTTTTAATATCTGTTGGAGGAGATAGATTTTGAATGTGGCAAATTAACATGAAAAGTGAAACTGAGAAAACAAGCGTTTAAAGTCTACACGCACTCAAAGTAAAAAAAATGCATCTTCTGTACCTATAAATAAACCTTTATAATTACAAACTTTATAATTACACTGAACTATCACGAAAAATGATTGGAGCGCTACACAACACTAATATTATACCTAAATACACTATAATAAATACGACTAGGTAACAAAGGATAGTTCGAGGATTACGTCCATTACTTTAAAAATGGCGTCAGAAACGCCTGTTCCATGTGCCCAAATGGCATAAAATTTTGCACAGATATACTTTAGAGTATTTTTTTTTTTTTTTTTTTTTTTTTTAATTTATTATTACAGCATGCCCCATTACGGAGTAATATTACATGCATTACATGCCATAATTTCAAGTTGAATAATGATAATATATACATTGTTTGAAACAAAGATACTTAGTATAAATTAAAGTAAAATTACATAGAATAATAATAAATCCCTAAAGAAAGTCTTATTTACATTTTTCTTAAATGCTGCTCTTGTTCTTGTTCTTGTCCATGTTAGATGTGTACATGCCAATCTAAATGTTTACATTCGCATTCTGTCAGTTAATTATAATTTAAATAGTACTTTGGATAAATGAAAATAAAGTTTCATAGAATATTATCAAATCCCTACAGAAAGTCTTATTTACATTTTCCTTATATACTGCTCTTCTTCATGTGTTAATTATCTCTGAACATACCCCTATCACAGCCCCAATGAATTACAGAAAGTATGAAATGCTCTTAGATGTCTGGATACTAGCTGATTCATGGTGACTGGCCAGTTGTTACCATTCTTCCTTATTTCTTCTATTAGTTGGTTTCTCTGTTGTTGAACTTCTGGACATTCATATATTAAATGATGCACAGTTTGCTGTCCTGTGTTGCAAGAGCATGTAGGATCATCTGCTATTTTGAATCTATATAGGTAAGATTTTGTTTTGCCATGTCCTGTAACCAATGCTGTAAAACTCGGTGATACTGGTAATTTTAGCCTGAGCCTTTCTCTGATGGAAGGGAAAAATGACTTTGTTGTTGCTCCTTTTGTTGTTTTGTTCCATCTGTCCTGCCATTTCTGTATTCCTCCTTCTTTAATTTCTGCTTCTATCGTTGATCTCGGCTTCTTGTTATATACTGTTTCAATTCCGGCTTCCTCTGCTGCTTGTTTTGCCAGTTTATCAGCTAATTCATTGCCAGGAATTCCGATATGTGCTTTGACCCATCTGAAATTAATTTCCCATTTTTGTTGATTGAGTGATATTATTGTTTCATATATTTCTGTAACTATTGCATTATGTTTCTTGTTGTTATTTAGGATTGCAAGTGTTACCTGACTGTCAGTGAAGACTGATACAGTTCTTTGTTCATCCAGAGCATTAAGGTATTGAATTTCTTTTAGAGCATACTTTAGAGTATGCATGATTTTTTTACACCAGGAACGAGTCAGTCAGTCAATAAGAAGGACATGAGTTGGTAAATCGATGATTTTGTGAGCCAACACGTAATAAATTGTACTTATCCAAATTTCTCAGCTGATGAAAACATTATATAAATCATGCATGTTTTTCTGTTAACGCTACGGTAGGGATGGGAGTGCACAAGAAAATAGAGTTGGCGAAGACACGGTTCTCTAGTAACGAAAGTATCTGCGTGTACGGTGAAACCAGGACGACTTAACATTTCTAAGTAGGTTGCGTTCATTTTCTACATAATTATCTTCAAATGCTGGTATTAAAGTAATTGAAGCAAGCATGTTTTTACACTGGATTATCTACATTTCAAACAGATGTGGTCTGATCGATTACGCAGACAAAACAGATTTCCTTTTCACCAACAGGAAAGACAAAAAAGTGGCTATTACTAGTTACAACTTTTAATCAAGTCAAGTGGGTTTTGCAAGTTGTATGATCTTCGAACTGTATAACACGTACCTAGTCAAACAGCTAGTAGTGTTCAAGTCAGTCCCTTCTCCGTCAGTAAAGTTATTTTTTGTGTGTGTGATCATCTTTAATTTTTCTTCTACGCTTCTCAATATAACGATTTGACAAAATAGTTCCTATATATTTTTTTCATAAATATATTCCTTTTTCAGTAGAACCTTGTTCATCCAGACTAACTGGGATTGGGAGTCATCCGGATCATCGAAAATCCTGATAATCCGAGAATTAGGCAATATTATTCACACATTACGATAGAAACAACCACTTTCTTCCGTTCTGACATCATTCGCGCACGAAACTAATGATACAGTATTATAGAGCACGATGTTTACTTGAGTAGTGAAAGTAACTGACCGCAGTATTAACACCCTCACAAGGGATGTAGATTTTACGACAGTAATAAACCACTACTCACCACATGTCAGGTAGACCCCTTGCAGCTCTGTCAAAATAGGAGACCAGTGGCCTACTTAGCACACAATGAATGTACTATACCAGTACCTTTCTTAAGTAAAGGGTCATTTTCGTTTTGGTGAAAGACTTGCGGGCCACATTGAATTGGTTTATTGATTATTATTAACATTAAACTTCAGTAATCGAATATATCAATTATATTACAATATAGGTTGGAATTACTTTAAATTATACATGTGTGAGTGTGTGTATATTTTTAAATAAAGTTCCGCTTTCAGCCAAAATATTGATATTAATATAATCGCGGGCCAAAATGAGCAAGAAATCACGTTATTTGAAAACCTTACGGTGGGCAAAATTCTGATGTAATCCTTGAGAAATCACATTTCTATACCACCAGTTTCAAGTAGCTATGACATTCAAAAACATAACTTTTATAACATTTAAGTCTTTCGCATTAACGTCTGTGAACAGAGGCTGTACAATTTTGTTATGATGTTAGGTAGACATTCCAAACAAGTCATATCAGATCCACCTCAATTCCATAAAAACTGTATTATTTTTAGATGAAAGTCACAGTATACAAACCACAAAGACTATACTGTGATAGTTAAAATTTATTTATCCCTTTTTTCTAATTACAATTATTTAATGAACTATTAAGCGATTTTCGTTAAATGTATTTTTTTTGTTCTCGCAGATAACAATTTTAATATGTAGCCTACTTTGAATTAACAAAAATAGCAAACATGCCTAATTTCGCACTATCTTATTTTATTTATTGAAATATTGGGAACAGTAATGGAAATAGTCCATCTTACTGTGGGCATTTTCTCCTCTACAAAAATAAATAAATAATTGCTGAGAAATTGTGCAAGTTGTCCCTACGTTGTCTCCATAATAGTGCTAAGTTATTTACAAATACTGGGTTAAATCCTCTACTAGAATCGCTTCAAGATGGTAAGTATATTGAAACCGTGGTTATTTTCCTGCACAGCATGTAAAGAAATTAGGTGACGATACAATATATCCCTAAGCAAGTCTTACTTATTCTGAAGAAAAAAAAATCCTAGTTGGGGTTAGTAACAAAAAGATTTACTAAAATGGTGGTTCTTCCTTTTTCAGTTTACAAATTACTATTTTGTATGCATTGATTTAATAATGTCAGCTTTCATGTCAGCTTCTTTATGAATGGACGAGTTCCAGCTTGACCGGCTCATCGAGGAAGTGATACAGCAATCAATGAGAAGGGTCTTATTCAAAGGGTGAAAGAGAATTTCCTCAGCTGTGCGAGCTGAAATGCAAATCAAGTAGTGACACTAGCACGACGCTCCACAAATTTCTGTGGTGATTGATATTGATACTTTCACGACCATGGATACTCTTTATTGTTATGCTTACTACGTTCCGCATGCTTTGCTTTTTATTCTTTGGACAACTCTGTTGTCCCCCCTACCTAACTAGTTCACCGAACTCATTTTACATATTTTGTACCATCTGCCCCATGATTCCCAAGACTGGTTACCACTAATGTACTCATCGTGTCTTATCAACTGAAAGTAGTACCAGAAATATACCAGGCGAAAAAGAGTTAAAATTTAATAAACAATATTTGGAGGAAAAATTAGAATATTAGAAGCAACATTATTATGGGTGAGGAAATTATTCTTCGTAGAAAATCAATATTTAATATTTACTCTATATTTATTCCTATCTACTTACAAGGTATACTGTCTAACACAGCGTTTCTCAACCTATGGTCCGCAGACATAATAAAAAAAATATCATAAAGCAAGTGGAAAGTAAAGAAGTAAAATTTTTTTCACATATTTCGTTATAATGACCTACAATTAATACCCCGAATGTTAAGAATATAGGCTTTCTTTTAAACAAGGGATGTAAAATTAGGGGTCCGTAAAATTTTTTAGACATTTTAGAGGTCCTCGGGTTCAAAAAGGTTGAGAAATGTTGGTCTAACATATTAGCCGATGATATATCGACATTGTATCGTGGTTAGTCATTTTCAGGTTTGGGCCTTGGCAAGTCTAATAGACTACGGATTAATCGAACAAAAAAAAAAGTCTGTTAACCTTTAAATGGAACTGCACCAGTAATATCATAACCTGTAAAAAGTCTAGCAAACTGGGTGAGGGAATAACTGTGTCAACTCAATGTAGTGCAGGGAAATTGATTCCACCAAGGCAATGAAGCGAAAATCGACCACAAAATTGCACTACTGTTTTTATTTCGTTCTTGTCTTCATAACTTCACATGTACTTTCGTTTTAGTTGTGTGTTTGTGGTTACAGTAGTTATATCTAATGAAATCTTAACATTTCATTTTAGTCACCGAGTTTTGTGGCTTGTAAGAGGAGTTAATTCCAATTTATCTCAAAAAGGTTTAAAAATACAATTTTATTATTTGTTTATGTTCTCTCTAGAGAGGTATCAGTGAAGAAAAAGGTAACATCACTATTTAAAAAATGTTACAAAGTAATGATTATTTTGAAGAATTTCTCGAGCATGATAATTATTAACGAAAATGTTACAGAACAATTTTTTCCTGGAACAGAATAAAGATTAAACTATAATTTATGGAAGAACGATAATTCTTTCACACTGGCCGTGTGTAGGCTAAGGTGGAAAGAGTAAGACTGAAAAATTCAAGGCCATAGCCGGGATTTGAACCAAGATCTTTGGCTCTCCGTGCCGCCGTTCTACCATTGAGCTACCATGGCAACATGCTGGTACAACATTAAATTCTCCAATTGACTCACATGTCCCCGTATACCACCAGCTGTTCTCAATATGTGATAATAACCCAGTGGCGATTTATGGATTTCAGTAGTACGAATGTTAGGGTTCAATATAAAGTATAATAATTTATAAAACTGATATGGTACAAGTAAATTATTTTATACAGATCATTATGATGATGTATATTCCAGAACAAAATTATATGTAATTGCTAGTATTTTTCCCTCAGCTTAAGCTCAATTAGATTGGCGGTGAAAGAGGCAAGATTGATCAATTGTACTTTAAATCTTGCTAACACCGAAAGATCAATTGAAACTGTACAGAAAAAATATCATTTGGCGAACCCAGAGATAAAAAAAAAAATACAAAACAAACAAGAACATTAATCTGAATGATAGATTTCTACTAGACTACCCATGGTGAATCCCCAGGGGATTTACAGTTGCTTCCAACGAGTGAATTCTTAAGCTTTAGCCTATGTGCTTTGAAATGAAGTTCAAAAAATTGTCTTGGTTTGCCGTAAAGGCAAATCTGAAAGATATGCGACACCTTGACCATTTTATATAATTATAATAGAGTTAATTAGAATATTACTAACATTTTTTTTATTTAAGCGAGTTTCTGGAATTTTAACATTTGCTTACTTGAAAAAATAATTGCCAGATGATAAAGCGACATAAATTTCTGAAAAATAATCTAATATTACTATTATATACATAGGCGTACCGAGGGGGGGGTTTTGGGAGTTTGAACCCCCCCCCCATTGATTAAAAAAAGGAAAATTGTATGATTTTTTAATAGCCCAGTCAAATTAGATAAAAAAAGATGGTTTTGCTGCAAAAAATCATGTAGTTCCAAATGTTTCAGGAATGTGTAGTGGGAGGTCCCCTGAACAACGCCTAATGTTTTCCCGCCAATTTCAGGTGCCGCGGGGGGTGGGGGGGAGGCTCAAAGGTCCCTTTTTTCAGTTTTTGGCGCAAATCTCGAAAACAGTGCATCGTACAGAAAATGTTATGGTATTCAAAATTAAAGCTTATTAAATTCCCGACAAAACGGTATATTCATATTTATCTTTATATGTTACCGTCTCCGAGAATGAGCCGGCGAAAATGGAAAAACTGCAGAAAAATTTGTAGCGCCTCACGTTTTTCGTCGAACTCGCCCTTCCAATTCTTTAGTTTTCCATTTTACAAGAAACTTGTAAGAAAAGAAGTTGTAGAGAATTACATGTTCTTCAAGAATATACACACATTTGATAATTTATCTTCACGTAGTCAAACGTTAGACCGTTTTTAAATTCCGGGGTCGATTTCGAGATTCCGCTAGTAAACTGCCCATCATTTTATTTCCGTTTTCAAGTGCTTTAACTCTCTTTATCACTTTATGTATTGTTTATGTAAACATAAATGGTATTTATTACCCATATATATGCATGTGAGCCTTTATACCAGTATGTATAAAATGTGAACTTTCATGTACGTTATTTATTGTTTACATAATCGACGTAGTATACATAGTTAGTGTACGACGGTTTTAACTAAAATACTACTATTTCCAAATGTTGTTAAGACTGTGGTCTGATATGGCAATTGAAGTGACACTGATGCGTGACATGAAAAGTGAAGGTGGACTTACACGAGGGAGAGGCATGAGTGATTCTGTGTTGGCGAAATGGGTTGGAGGGGCACGCACAGCTACAGCCATATGTTCTTCATTAGAGCAGTTTGCCGGCGTCCATTCTGTGAGTGGAGAACAGCATGTCGACTTTCGAGCATCACGAGTTAGCAGAAATGACCAAGACAGAAGGAAACTTGCTCAGTGGTTGGCTGATCACCCGCCATTTTCTGTACGCGATTCTTTGTTGTCCCTTTCAACAGGAATAATAGGAACCATAAACTGTTACCAAGCAATGGAAATCGGAACCCGTACAATGGAAACATTTGTTGGAATGAACTTCGCAGAAATGAAGCAGTGTAAGAAGAACACAGTAGTCCCATTGGATGCTATGAGCAACACTGTCAAACTGGACAACGGAGTGGTGGTGATCGAGCCTTTAATGATTTTCCAGAGGACCATAATTACCCAGAAAACTAAAGAGGATGTAGAGGAGCTGTTGAAGTGTGAGTTAGCCCCATACCCCATGACTCTTTTCGACGAAGGGATCATGAGGAAAACGAAAAAGTCAGCTCTCTACGATGCCTTTCCTTCAAGCAATAAAATGGTCAACTTGAAGAACAGTTTCACGGTAATCGATGGCGGCTTCCTCCTTCATAGAGTAAAGTGGAACAACAACACCAAGTTCGCCTCCATCTGCGATCAATATGTGTCTTACATGATCAACTGTTATGGCTACAACTCTGCTGTGGTTTTTGACGGTTACGAAGACACGGATTCCACGAAAATAGTCGAACAACATCGAAGGGCATCAAGTAAAACATCAGTGGATATAGACTTTGATGAGAACATGGTGGCTACTGTTCAGCAGGAAAACTTCCTTTCCAACGAAAGGAACAAAACCAAGCTGATATGTATGTTAGCGCAGGCCTTGGGCGCAAAAGGTGTACAAGTCATCATAGACAAAGGAGACGCTGACTGCAGCATTGTTAGGTGTGGACTGGAAAATACCTCACATTCAACTGTGGTGGTAGTTGGCGAAGACATAGACCTGCTCGTCTTGCTCGTGGCACTCACACCACGAGACACAAATGTGTTTTTTTATGAAGCCTGGACGAGGCAACACAGAAGACAGGTTGTACTCCTCCCAACAACTTCAGGTCTTGCCATTCAGCCCATACATTCTGTTTATCCATTGCTTCACTGGATGCGATACCACTTCTGCGATTTATGGAAAAAGTAAAGCAGCCATACTTAAATGTTTCCAGCGGTTTCCTAACGAAACCAAAAACATTGCTGAAGTGTTTTACGACTCCACATCCACGCCAGGAGATATTGCTGAAGCTGGGGAACAAATGCTCCTACTGATGTATCAGGCCCCACCCAACGAGCATGACCTCAATCATCACAGGTAAATTTCATTTTGTATTGCATGTACTAACTTCATTGAATCATGCTGTTTCATAAATAAATATTCTATTCTATTCTATTGTGTTTTATCCACAGGCACATGTGCTTCATCAAATCTTCAGCCAAGATGAAAGCGAACTTGTCTTCATTGCCACCTACAAAAGATGCTGCTCTACATCACTCGTGCAGAGTGTTTCTACAGGTCCAGCAGTGGTTTGGAAATGAATCTCTCGAACCTGAACGTTGGGGTTGGACAAGAGAAGATGGGGGATATCTGACTCCTATTAAGACCAAGGCCCCTATTGCACCTGACAGCGTTCTCAACTCCATATTTTGTCATTGTGCTACAGGCTGCGGTATGAGATGTGGATGTCGGAAAGCATATATATATATATGTTAGTTATATGGATAATAAATAACATTTATGTTCACATAAACAATAAATAACGTGATACAGAGAATTAAAGCACTTGAAAACGGAAATAAAATGATGAGCAGTTTACTAGCGGAATCTCGAAATCGACCCCGAAATTTAAAAACGGTCTAACTTTTGACTACATGAAGATAAATTATCAAATGTATGTATATTCTTGAAGAACATGTAATTCTCTACAACTTCTTTTCTTACAAGTTTCTTGTAAAATGGAAAACTAAAGAATTGGAAGGGCGAGTTCGACGAAAAACGTGAGGCGCTACAAATTTTTCTGCAGTTTTTCCATTTTCGCCGGCTCATTTTCGGAGACGGTAACATATAAAGATAAATATGAATATACCGTTTTGTCGGGAATTTAATAAGCTTTAATTTTGAATACCATAACATTTTCTGTACGATGCACTGTTTTCGAGATTTGCGCCAAAAACTGAAAAACGGGACCTTTGAGCCTCCCCCCCACCCCCCGCGGCACCTGAAATTGGCGGGAAAACATTAGGCGTTTTTCAGGGGACCTCCCACTACACATTCCTGAAACATTTGGAACTACATGATTTAATGCAGCAAAAAATCTAATTCGACTGGACTATAAAGTCTGCCCATAAATTACTTAATACGAGTATAAAGCGTGGGAAGCTTAAAACTCGTTATTTTGCGTCTTAATTTTTAAAATTTTCCGGGAGAATCCCCGGAAGCTTAAAACACGTTATTTTTATGTACAGTTATGAATGTCGAAGGCACTAGGTAGACGGTTAGGTAATTTCAAGATAATATTAGTCTGTACTATTTGTGGAAGCAATATTAATTATTTATTATTTCCGGGAATTTATTATTTTTATGTTTTGCAGACTATAAAACTGATGAATATGTAGCTTCCTAAACGAAATATATATCACGAATAAAATTAATGATAATGAAATGAGGTCAGGCCGGAGTAAAACTATAACAAAGGTATTATTTATACACCGAAGTTATCGTTACTATAAAATATTTAGTATTTATTTACTTATTTGTTTATGAAATAAAATTTACAAAAAAATTGGCATGATTAACTAATGAACAAAACCCGTGCAGGCTATGTGGGTAATTGCCAAAGTTGAGTTTGAAATCATTTTAATTATCAGTGCCAACACATTAAAAACATAAACGATACAAATAGAAGAAACACATTTATAACACATACATATTAGGCTTTAATATACGAATTTTTAAAACTGGATGAAAAATATTTAGATTATTTAAGTTGTCATGGATCATGTAAAGATGGGATGTGAATAATAGATTTAATATTATATTGTAATCTAAGGCCCAAACTAATGATTTTTCTGGCTCTGTAGTGTTCTTGAATTAAGGTTCTTCAAAATTCTGTACTATAACTTATTTCATCCGCTAACCGTTAATAATAATTTCTGTTTACGTCGCTTCCTCTTTCAGCACAACTTTGTTTTAAAATTAAATATTATTTTGGAAGCAATGAAATGCCATTAGTTGATGTCAAAAAGCAAACGTTGATATTATTTTAGACCATGCCGGCACGTTCAGTAGGGACGCAGTTAATGCTCTTTGACCCTGCCAACAGCTGCCTGTGATTCCTAAAACATAACTAATTCAAGGGAATGTTTTCCTTTGGCGGTAACTGAAAGAACACACAGTTAAAACACTGGTGAACGAGTTCTAAAATTGTATAGCAACCCGGCAAAGATACTTATGTGGGGTTGAAAGAATTCGGTAAGTAAAGCAGGTGTCTTAGTGGAGACATCTGGTGAGTTTTATTTGCACGCCCTCTTCCCTCACTAATATGCCGTGATTCTTCTCATGATGAGTAAAGGAAGTTTATCATTTAAAGTTGGGTCTTAATGTGTAGTGAAGGAAACAATTTTCTGTTTCCTTTTAGGATGACATAATGGCTTAGTGACATACACAAAGGAGTGGCCATTACTATAAAGCTAGATATCTTTCTACTCGTACATAACCTTTCAGTATACTCTGTAAGATTTTTTTTTCTATCTTGGAAGGGTCGGAGTGCCGAGTTGACATTATGCAATCGTATAGCATCGTGATCTTTGAAAATTCGTGAAAATTAAATAATATGGTTAATGTTTTCACTGCTACTGACTTACATAGCCTGTATGCATCACGCATTACCGGATTAAAAAAAAAAAAAAATAATAATAATAATAATAATAATAATAAAAACTCACACAGGCCGAGAAATAAGTATAATACTCGTACATTAATACTTTATCTTAAACAAGAAGATATTTGTATTGATAAATTTCATATTGTTTATCTCCTACGAGGGAATTGTATAAAATAATTCCACCTATTCCCTCGTATAAAATGTTTTGTTAAAATATCAGCTCATAGCTTTGTCAAATATAAAATTTATATTTGTCATTATTATAAAACATAATTAAAAATTATATCTGTCAATTTTATAAGACAATTTTCGTATATTGTGGACAATATATTTCGGCTATTCGGCCATCTTCAGGTCCTTTTTCTTTCTCCAGGTGATCTTATTCTGTTGGCTAATCCATTACAAGAAGATTTTTACCCAAGTATTAAATTGCCATTTTATTGATTAATGATTAAATACAAACATAAATTCATCTACTTACTTACTCAATGGCAATAGACAATTCCTAAGCAAGCTAAAGGAATATTATATATTTTATGGAACCTGGAGGTTCATTGCCGCGCTTACCTTTACCCGCCATTCAACCCTATTCTGTGCTAAATCCATCCAACCATCCCTCCTAAATCCTACTTTCCTTAAATCTATCATAATATTGTCCTCCCACCTACGTCTAGGTCTTCCAAGTGGTATTTTTCCTTTGGGTAAAAGTGTACAAAGGGAGTTGTGACTTGTACTACATTCCTCGTGTGTATTATACATAATATAATATAATATAATATAATATTATATATATATTTATGTAATATGGTTCTGCGTCTGGACAAATTTTCCTCTAGAATTATAGTATGAGTACTGCACTGCCATCGAATCGTGGTTTATACATTATGTTTATTATACTTTTACGTTTTCGGGGGATGCGAACGCTACTCTTATGCTTAATTATAAAAGGGTTAGCCAATGGAAAAGAGCACTTATGTCCAACTTTATGGTGAAGAAGAGCCTTAAAATTCATTATTTCCCAAACAAATAAAAATACATATTTGGGGGCGAAAATGTTTATATTGCTACGCAATTTTTTTTTGCATTGATATGAAACAATTACAACGTCTTAATAACATACATTTTTTAAAAATATTTGCTCTCCTATAAAGTTTCATATTTTTGACATAGGTCTTCCAGTGTGCAGAATTAAAGGCAATAACTGATATAACGGACTATTGTCAGCTCTTGAAATTATTTTGTGTTTTCCTTTGTTTCAGGTGAGTTTCAATTATTTTCGACAGTTGACTTTCTTGGACTCACTCTGTAAGTACTCAATTCATTGGTAAACATTTGTGTTGTTTAATAATATTTCCATTATACTAGCCTGAACTACTGTTTCGTTTGTTATAATATTCAAGGTTATTTATAGTCCCATGATTAAACAAGCTCGTTCCCATTTTCTAATTGCTAATCTTATTGTCATTATCGCTTTCCAGTCTGTTTTAGTGTTTCTTTCTATCAGGCAATAAAGATAAATTTTACAGACAAGTACAATCACATGAAGGTTTAAAAAGTTTCACTTAATGCCAATATAAATCACCTGACCGCGTAATCAAGCTGGACTAAATACTCCTTCTCTAAACGCATGTTTTTAATTTAATGCTATTATTTATGGGTCTGAAATAGGGATGGGTCCTCGATACTTTCGATACCTCGATACTCTCGATACTTGCATGGTATCGGCATAGAACGATACTTCAGAAAACTCGCTCGAGACTTTTTCGATACTTTTGTAACTCTGCAATTCTGCAATTAAGTGAGAATGCTACTATTTTCAACAAAGACTTGTAAGTGGACTGTTTAAAAAACTAATTTTAGTTTTAATGTAGAGTTTAAAAATAATTATAGGCTACTGATGATATTAAATTTTGTCTCATTAAATATGCAGACTTAATTAATTAATTTAGTTGGTGTTACACAGTTCTCTCAAATTTTAATTTTTAATGTACCTATTTATTGAAACTGGAGATGTTGAAGGAATCGAGTATCGAAGTATCGAGTATCGAGGAAAAAATCATGTATCGGTATCGAGAAAATCTGGTATCGACCCATCCCTAGTCTGAAAATATGTGAAACACATTCTTTTCACATAAATACTTACGTACGAGAGAGAGCAGATTTTCAGCATTTGCCACAAATTTTTGGATATTATAAATGAAATTGCTACTGCATACCATTCTGGTATGTTGCGACACATGTTTTAGGTGTGACAAGTGTTTCCTGCTAGAATCACAACATGGCTCTAATGCTCTCCATTTTGCCTCAGACACGGCCAAATGCAGGATGTTTTACCAAGACTTTCGTTCTCCTTTTCGATGTTTACAAATCTGTTCATTCCATTTGTCAGTATTCATAAAACGTGTATAGGTTAAGAATAAAATTAAGTATATATTAGATATACAATTTGTATTCTTCCACTTAATGAGGATTGAGCTTTTTATTGGCTATGCCATTTTTTTTCACTTTTATGTTAATGAGGATTGAACTTTACTTTGGCTGTGTCATTTGTATTCTTCCACTTTTATATTAATGAGGATTGAGCTTTCTACTGGCTATGTCATTTGTATTTTACCACTATATACTAATTTAAGGATTGGCTGAATTATTTTTCATTAAGTTTATATTTCTCATATGTTATGGGCCGTAACTTTACAAGGATTTTTGCGCAATCTTTAGATTAGATTTCGATTCTATAATAACTTTCATAATGTTTTAGATCGTAATAAAATAGCGATAATAATTTATTGTCATAAATTCAATTGAACCATTGAGAGTTTGGCAGTCCTGTTCATCACTTTCTATCTGAACTTCTTCCAACCAATATTCGCCATCATCTAAATATTATATTTTTATTGTTACGAGCTATTACATTGGTTCCGTTCGTGTCATTCCTAAATGAAACATAAAAAAAGGCACTTCATTTGGTCTCCTTTTGTTTTATTACCTGTTAAACATGTATTTAATGTGTAATACTTTAATTATTATACAAATAAGTTCGTATCGATCAATGAGCTTACATGCATATTATATATTTATTACATAGTATACAGTTCAGCAAGACAGATAAATTTATGCTAGTGCAATACCAGAGACATTATAATAGCCTACATTTTGTGTGTTAGTCATAAATTAAGATCAACATTTATGCCATCAATTATATCTAGGGCCCGGATTTGAAGGTTTTAACCTATTTTTTCCCCAGCTTCCTAAATAGAACATTTTAACGTACTTTTCCGTTTCATGCCCCTTGCTTCCGAATATATGAATCTTATAGAACCTAAAAAGGGCTAGATCGGACTGAAGGGCCTAAAAGGAGCTAAGGAGGACTTTTTGTGAAAAACTAGGGGCTAAAGAGGACTTTTGCAGAAAAACACGATTTTTAAATAGATTTTCCAATTAATCCAAAGGAAAATAAATATGCCAATTTGTAAAAAAAGACATAAAAAATGAATTTATTGTCTTTGTAACTCGAAAATGTTCCGCCTCGCCGTCGTAGGAAATGAAACTTGAGCCGTCTGCAATACTTTGATATCTGTAACTAATCCATTGTCATTTCACCTTTAAAATAACATTTGCAACCAACGACAGAGAAATATATTAAAGGAACAAATTCGTGAACCTCGAGTCTACTTATTTTTGTAGATCGGAAGTAAATTGAGTGGTGTATTGAATAATTGTATCATTAAAGGCTAAATATCTCAATTGTTTATGCTATTTTTCGAGTGCCGATATAAGGAATAGTTACTTGTTTATTTTGTAAAAAAACTAGAATAACTGTATCAAAATTATAATACAATTTTCGGTGTTAATATTAGTGTTCATTATATGTTTTATTAAAACGGCTAAATTAGATTGTTTAAAGCCTAAAAAGAGCTATTTCACGAAAACAAAAGGCTAAAATACCTTTTATAAAAACCTAAAACCCGGCCCTAATTATATCATTACATTGTACATCCTATATGCACGTATAATCGGACAAAGAATCGTTTAAAAACAGGAAGCAGAACTGATGAGTACCGCACATTTATATTCATGATTATTTTATTTATTCTCCAGCAATATGTAGGATTGAAAACCCAGACGAGTATTCTAACACCACATTCCCCTTCTTGCTTTAGCTGAACAGCGAGTGCCAGTGATAGTACTGCATAATTCAACAAACCACAAATTAATTATTCCAAGCTGTTCAATACGGCAGAATGTGTTGTGGAAACCTGCTGTCCGCATTGTTTGACACATGCATGAATTACGCGTGTCTTTCACTCGTAGGGATCAGTACACAACCAGTTTTATGTCCAAATCCCCCCAAAACAACCGTTCCTCTAGACTCAACAAACCCATTAAAGTAAGATTTGTTGACCTTATGAAGTCGTTAACAGGTTCCCAACATATGGCGCTGAATAGGACTTGATATAGAAGAGAGATTTCGGCAGAGATCAACAGTTTAAGATATTTTACCAGAGCCTATATGTTTTCGATGTAAGGAAATATTCACGACATCACTTCCACGTGAGAAAAAATCGACCTGTATAGAACAGTCAGTTAGCATTGCTTTTTAGTTACCAAGTTCACGGGTTAAATTCCAGCCCAGCTAGATGGCATTTAAGTGTACATGAATGTGACAACCAGATCTCCATACATTTACACGCATGTATAAAATAATTCATGGGCTTACCACCTGTCCCTCTGCCCTCTCTCGGAAAATAAGCGTAACAAAATTAGTAAAGGTAATGAAACCTCCACTTGGAGGCCCTATGGCCCACCATAGGGGTTACAGGAACGAGTCATAATATAATTCCTGAGGGATAAAATTCTGGCACACAGGCAGTAGTACACGACCTTAGAACAAGCAAACGAGAGAAAAAGGATTTAAAAAAATTCTGAGGTTTCATGTAACAGCTAGTGACAGTATGCTGGCCATCTTACTTTCCTTTGGTGGATTTGATTTATATTTTCATGAATGTTTTATCACATCCATTTACTTCCGTCGTTTGTCTCAGCTATTAGAAGGAAGTTTAAAATTCAGAACTACATTAACCTTCTTCCAGTACATTTAATGGTAGGCCTACGTAATGATAGTTTTTGTACCTACTCCTAAGTGTTAATGTCAATATTCCACCAGTGCTCAATAACAATACAATAATTATACAAACTAGTCTAAAATTGTCATGTTATAAAATTATTGTAAACAAATTGCAATATACATTACTTGCCTAAAAATTTTAACTTATGTGCATTAACAATAAGTTACAACAGTTAAAATTTCTTAAAATCATTGAAACGTAACAAAAATTACTTGTCTGAAGCAAGAACTTATGTCTGTTAATAATAAGTAGTCCTAATAATAAGAATTAAAATGTCTTAAAATATCATTAGGGCTACTTATTGTTAATATACAAATTATTGTTTTGGACAAGTACTTTTGGTTACGTTTTAAAATTTTCAGAAATTTTAACAATTGTTGGTTAATGTTAAAGTACATAAGATAATATTTTAAGACAAGTAATATATATATTACAATTTGTATTTCTATTGTATTGTAATTGAGCATGATGGAATATTGCAATAACACAGACATTGCTCAATTGGAAAATGGAAATAATTGAAATACTCCTAAGTGTAATTCGTTTTTAATATAACTGAATGGGAATTAAATATAGATAGCAGGTGACCTGTGCTGGGTTCATCTCCGCGTGCAGCTGATAAGAGCAGTCAGGTGTCGTGCCTGACGCAATGTTTAGCGGGCGACCTCGCCCCACACGCTTTCTCTTTCCCCATAAACAGCAATCACCGGTATCAGCATGAGGTAACCATATGGAGCACGCGGTCAAGGACCACCGGAAGCTTACAACAACATCCTGACGTCACTTCCCTTCTTCTGGCGAGATGCCAACACTTTCTCTCTTAACTTAATTGTGTCAAACCGCCAAAATTCCATCTGAATCAGTGGACATCAGGAGACTGAGAATCTTCCTTTTCCTCATATTCGGGAAATGCGGATATGACAGGAAAATCGTGATCTGTTAGCACCATAATTGAGTCATACGAATGCAAAAGAACTCATAGGCGTAACCAGGCCGACCATATGGGGGGGTTATAAAACCTCAGGGTCTGGGGGTATGGAATACCCCCCAGAAAGAGGGGGGTCCGGGGGTCCTCCCCCGGAAAATTAAAAAAATTAAGATGCACAATAACGAGTTTTAATTCCCGGGGGTCCTCCCCCGAAAATTTTAAAAATTAAGATGCACAATAATGAGTTTTAAGCTTCCGGGGGTCCTCCCCCGGAAAATTTTAAAAATTAAGATGCACAGTAACGAGTTTTAAGCTTCCCACGCTTTATACTCGTATTAAGTAATTTATAAGCAGACTTAAACAAATTATACAATTTTCCTTTTTTTACTCAATGGGGGGGGGGGGGGGTTCAAACCCCCAAACCCCCCTCGTTACGCCTCTGAAAGAACTAGGTCCTATTTTAAGGGTTTATGTTACATAATATATTGCTATCTGCAAACATAGGCCTGTTGTAAACACAATTCGCTTTTTGCGTCATTTGCTTCCTCAAATAAAAGTTATACAAATTCTGACCAAATCCTGTAATGTAGAAATGAAATAAGTTATCTTTAAAGTAGACTGTGGGCTTACACTAATAATGAAGAAGATTATAACATTTTTGGTATAGCATATATTTATTCACCTTAAGGCACAGTAAAAATATATTAATTGAAATTATAAAGTGTTAAGCGGATGGCGAGTTATTTGCTATTTTACGCTGTGTAAGCATACACTAGAGACAATTTTTTACTATTGTAACTGAAAGTAGCTACCATTATCGCCATAAGTAAACGCTTAATGCAAATAGAAGTATTGCACAATTTACTGTTGCAGAAGAAAGATCATGAGATATTCATAGAAAAAATGCAGTACTGTTACGCCTTACATTTAAACAAGGGAAATCGGAATAGACTGCTGATGTTAAAGTATCTTCCTGTTCGAGCAACTGGTTCCTTGGAAACAGGGAAAACCTTATATTTCATATTGATTTGAAGGGAGAGAGAGGGAGGAATGAAGTATTAAAACGAAATGAAAAAACAAGGAAAGTGAAAGAAATATAAGGAAAGGGAAACGTGATGAAATGAAGGTAAACTTATGTAACAAAGTACTAGAACGCTTTTGTTTAATCAGTGATAATTGCATTTATGATAAGCAAAAAATATTTTTTTAAATCGATTTCCGAGTGATTCATGATTCATTAAGCAGGGCTTACGGAAGAACAAAGGTCTAGTTTTTTTAAATCAGATTAAAATCGTCCAGTATGAGCAGAACTATACAGATTTGTGATATCTTGACAATCGCACATTCACATAAAATAAAAATAAAAAGTCAAATTGGCGGCTACGGTATTTGAACTAGGGACCTCCAGAATGAGAGTTCAAGACATTACCATCTCGGCCACCTCGCTCGGGTTAACGGTCTAGTTTGATAAGCATGTGTGAAGGAATATGTGGGTAGTGTTATTTGTAAAATTTAAACGTACTGAAACTTCCAAAGCCGTTTATGAACACTGTAAAACAATATGTGGTCATGAGAACTGTTATGCATTTGATAGATTCTTTCCTTAAAATTGGCGCTAAATTGGGTATTACTACAGTACAGGCCAACCAATTTAGTCCAATATCAATAGGTTTCTTCCTATGGACGTTATAAATACGTATACCAAGTTTCATGAAAATCCAATTAAGCGTATTTGTATCATCGCGCGTACAGAACACGGACAGACATTTTCCCATCCCCCACACAATCTCATAAGTACCGTTCTGGCACTTTATAAATGCACATATATCTAGGAAAAAGAAACAAGGAAGAATAAAAGAGTAGAATATTTGCAAGATAAACGTAGCAAGTTATGTCTAATAAAACTTATCTGGCCGTGCAAGCTGGTATGTTACATCACCGGATGATGAAGTGAGCCGGATTCTTGCAGAATGGAACGGGAAGCGCCTGCTGTTGCGTGTATCCGTGACCCGCAAAACGTTCGCCAGTAGAAATGTCATGGGAGAGAACGACGATGCGTACAAATCGCATATAAAATAATAAGTAGTGCATATTTAAATGTGGAAGCTCTGCCACTAGTCATTGGCGGTGTACACTTCACACTATGGAACAATAGCTCTTATTTTTATTTTTCTCAAAATAGTATTATTGGCTTACTATGACTGCTCTTGGTCTGGACAACATACAAGGCACAAAACACAAATTATAACTTTTTACCCTGAAGTGTCATATTACAATTAATATGTATATAATTGTTGAGGTTTGCTGACGACGTAGCATTAACTGCAGAAAGCAAGGAAGATTTACAATTGATCTCAATAGGATGAATAAAATAATGGAAAAAGAATATAGGCTATCATCAAAATAAATAAAGATAAAACAAAAATTTTGGTAGGTAGGAGGCAAAAAATAAACGTACAAAGATAAAATTGGGGAATGAAACATTACAAGAGGTCCCGGAATTTATCTACTTAGGAAGCAGAATCACGAGTGATGGGAGAAGTTGCAGACAGGTAAGAAGTAGGATTGCTCAAGCTAAGAATGCTTTTAATAAGAAAAATAACTTGTTTACAGCAAAAACCATTAGTCTTAACGTGAGGGAACAACTGTTGAAGACATGTGTATGGAGTGTCGCTTTATATGGAAGCGAAACCTGGACAATAGGTGAAAGGAAAAGACTATTTGCATTTGAAGTTGGATGGTATAGGAGATTACTGAAGATTAGTTGGAGAGAAATGGTCACGAATGAAGAGATATTTGGAAGAGCAGGAGAGAATACATGTTTTTTTACACGAATAAAAAGACGGCGGGATCACCTAATAGGTCAAATATTTAGACATGACGGATTGATGCAGAAAAAAATCGAGGGCTCCATGAAGGGAAAACCCATAGAGGACGACCAAGACAAGAGTGCATGACACAAATTTTCGAAGACTAGAGATGCGATTCCTACTACAAATGAAAAGAAAAGCAGAGAAGCGTGAAGAATGGAGAACTGGTGCCAACTAGCTGAACGGCTGATGACTAGAGAGATGCATTTAAAAGTTTTACACATTAACAGTATGATTACAGACAAGAAAACAGAAGAGTTTTACCTTGACCTTGTTTATATGCAAATAAAGAAATAAGATATACAACAAGCTTCCAAGAACAATAAATTATAATATTAATCAGAGCAAATGACAATCTATCAAAAGATATCTCAATGAATTTTTAATAACTCTCACCCTCAATACCGACGCATATTTCCATTTTGAATAAATTTACCAGTTTATGGTATAGTAGCCTATATTAGACTATATAACAGGCATGTATATTGTGATCTGATGTGTTCTTCATCCTTGAGCCTCGCACAGCGCAGGATATATCTAGTATTAAGGATCTACTACTACCACTACTACTACTACCACCATAAATATTAAAGTGATATTAATACAGGGAAGTGATTCCTATACAGGCTGTGCAGGTACTTAAGGTTCCAGGAGATTGAGGCTCCCAATTTTTTTTAGACATTCGGGACATGAAAATTGTAAGGTTGTCAGCCTTACGCACAGGCTGCCTTTACCTCAGGATTGCTTCTGGCACTCATTTACGATGGAGGCTGAGTCGACTTGAGGGCCATTGTTCCCTAATGGATTGGGCCAATTGCAAAATCTTAACGACCTCATCAGCGATTGAACTCGCGGCCTCCCAGTTTGTAGCTATCTGTGCCACAACTTCGATATTCAGATAATAATAATGATAATAATAATGTGATGATTAAAATAATAATAATAAAAATAATAATAATATTCAATTTTATTTAATTCTCCGTTAATTTGAATTCAAATTGAGAACACAGAGTAGCCTATCTAAAATAACAATTAGGTTACTAATAAGAATACACGGTTTCTAGAATGACGATTAATAGTTAAATAATAATAATATTAATAATAATAATAATAATAATAATAGGATGAGAAGGTCATGAGTAAACAGAATTCCCCCGGCAGGCATTCTCTGCACATGCACGGATGCAATTGCCGCAATTATTCAATCGTAGCCAACACTTCACTTGTCTGACGACTACCACAATGCGGCTGACACAGTTTACCAAGGCCGTGTGTGTACACAGATACTGTATCGGGGCTGTCTCTTATACAGTTTATTGTCTACCCACTTTGCTATCCAGTTCCCGGAAATTTGCTGATCCGTGACCAAATTTCAGCATAACTAGGCTTAGGTTTGGTACATATTGCTCACCGTGCTTCAGAGATTACTAAAAAAAAGTAAATATAGCGTTAAGCCAGCTGGCTAATGGAACAATTCTGGTGATTAAATAACTAAATAAATAGTATAAAGCAATTATCGGTAAACAAATATTATTTGAAACCATTCATTCTAATATCACACATGTATGTATCAAAAAGTCGCTCCGCAGTACTTGTGCAAGCGAGAATTCGACAAGGAACGGAACTCAGTTGGCAGCACCAGCGTATGATATAATGTACTGCCAGAATAATTTATGAAGTAAGAAACAAAAGTAACATAAAGGCGGGTTTCCACCAGACGGACTAGTCTAGATTTTCTTTTGTTTTCGAATTTTGACAACACCAACATAGCGAAACAAAACGCAAACTATCAAACAGGCTGTTTTAACTAAATGGACAGATATTGGTCTAGGAGTTATCACTGGAACGAGAAGTTGTAGAGCAAAATTTCAGGTACTCAGTGGCAAAGTAGTGGTCTGGTAAAAGAAGGGTTCAAACCTGATTAGAGGACCTACTTTTTTATTCATAGACTATATTATAATTATTCTGTAAGTTGCCAATAAGAGTACGAATATTTACTTGAATGAGTAATAGTGTGGATTTAACTTTTCCATTATCAAATTTATTATAAAATATTTAGTTCTTTTAGACTTCAATCGTTGCATATTATTTTCATTTATACTTGAATAATGTTACCCTGTCGCTATTGAACCGTACTCTAGTTAATTATCTTTAACAAAAACGAAAAATAAAATGTTATTCTTGTTAAGTGGTAGATAAAATCGCCATGTCGTATTCCAAGCAGGCATTTAACTCAACGTAAAATGTCGATTTGAAACAGTTTTTCGTTTTCGATGTATAATGTTCACAGACACTCATTTTGTCTACTTAAAATATTTTAGGATTCAGGGGATTTAAATCATGTATTTATGCTGGAAACTCAACACAGATCGATATAATACCCGTAGGCTACATTACAATTACCTAACTCATTATGCCCTTAATATAAAAATAACTTAATAACAAACACATAAGGATGGATTTCAGTAAATAATAATTCACATTAAAATAAATTCTAACACACATGACGGTACTTTTCAGTACTAACCAAATATTGTCAATGCATTTTAATTTACTGCAATAATTCTAGGATATTTCTTTGCAAAATGACATATATGTAATTTATAAATTTTCGACTGAAGCTACCTATTGAATAATAAATTTACCATAGAAAGTTCCATTTCATCAACGTAAACATACGAATTTAATCATTTATAAATGATTTTTCAATGGTAATCCCACGAGAGGTTACTAGTTTATCGATATATTTGCGAATACGCAGCAGGTGCTAGGGATGATATACTCGTAGTATTCTGGACCCGAGTGATCTCTTGTACTTCCAGGCAGAAGAAAATAGATAGGCTAATTTATACTTTTTTTATAATAATTTTAAATAAAATCCTAATAGTCTAAAACTATTCATGTCATCAACATTTGCATGTAGAGATAAAATACTGACCTCAACTTGTGGTTATAATTTTAAACTACGGGTAGAAAATTAAGGAATTTCGAGTATTCAATGTAGGCTTGCCTTTATATAGAAATGAAAATGTAAAACAAGTTTGAATAAGTTTAGCAGGTGCGTCACAGGTTGTGATTCCCTGCACTACGATATGCTATTATCTCCGTCACACTCTCTGCTTACTAACTTATACATAGTAATGGATTTTTTTTATGAATTCGTCCTCTGGTATGACCGCTTCCTTTTTTCACAGAAGAGTGGTCACGTCGTTTCGCTGAAGATTAATTTGGGTCATATCCAAACTAGGCCACCGCCACTACGATCACCACTTTCGCTAGCGGGAAAAATACATTCGCACAAAGCCAAGGCTACCACACGGAAACTGCATCAGATGGCGTCGATGAGAGTACAGTATTATGTAATGTTCGTCACGTATTCAAATGCGTACATCGATATAATCATGTCTCGGGTTATTTTGAGCGATTATTCTGGCTTCAGCTAAAGGACAGACGCATACTACACTCCTTGATTGTACTCTATGAGATACTTAATTTCTCTGCAACCTTATTACTTTGTCTCCCGTTTCTCACTGTTGTCTTCCCAACACAATCGCGACACGATATCAGAACAATATTCTATTGTCAATTTCACGCCATCAAACATCTCTGTAGAGTGGGTGCCACTTTTTAAAGACTCTTTTTCCAAGAACTTCCCCTATCTGCTGCCACCCTAATCCTCTTCGACTTGTCAAACAGTGAATAGAAAGGTAATTAGGCGTATTCACACTTGTCTGCAGTCCAGTACAATGTTGCCAAATACGTACCACAGCACTTACTTTACTTAAGAAGTAGTGAATGACAGCGGCAACACCGGGGAAAACCACGCGACTACCAGAGCACCTTTTCTTTGTCGGTGTCGAAGTCGGTGCAGATTTTCGGATTAGGGAATAATGATATTATATTCTTTTGTAGATAGACGATGGTTTGGGACGAAGCCATGTTAAAATGGCACCAACAGTACTCTGCCTCATTCACTGTAGCCACTACCCACACCAGGAACTCGCTACCGCCGGACATTAGGGGTAGACGAAGCCTAAAGATTTGTAGGTCAAAAGTTGCTCAAGTATCGCGCCATTAATTAGAAGCAATATCTCGTCATCCAGCCTATCTTAATTTATATTCAATAATATTTTTAGTTTTAGGTCTTATGTTTATGTATATTATAATACACGTACCGGTAGTTATAGTATACTCATTTGCACACACACACACGTGCATACAATTATATATAATTTTTAATTCACTTTGTTTTCTCTTCTATAGGCCTAATATTATTGGATACACATTTGGTGTAAGTTTCACGTATTTTGCATTATTATTGTATTTGCTGTATTTTTGAAGGTATTCATATTATACAATTTGAATTTATCTTGGTTGAGTGGAAGATAAGGCCCTAGGTTCATAACTCTGTCAGGCATATTAAATATTATTATTGATAATATTAATAATAATAATTATTATTAATATAATATGCAATTCTGTGAAAAACTTCAGAGCTGATGTTTCTGTAGTTTACGTGTAACTTATGTCCACATTTCGCATGCGACATTTTATACGAGAGATACAAAGACCTTCAAGATATCTGGAGCTTGTTTACAAAGTGAAAGTGCCGTACAGATATATACGACGTGTTAACCTGGAACAGTTTTATGGGTGGTATATAATAAATAAATCATAGTCAGTACAGTATAGGCTGATAATGACCTCGTGCATTTAAGGGGATGTGTACAGATTACCACTTTCAGAAAATTAGTCTTTAACACCAATTTTATAAATATGCAGCAATTTTTAAGTTCATTTTGGTGCAAACATTATTCAAATTTCTGGACTTTTAAAAATTTTGAAATTAAATGCAAAGTGCTGCACTTTCCACAAGCCACTTTCAGCCACCTGTGTAGTAATAGGCCTATTATAGCAAGTTAGTACTGTTTTCCCACAATCTAAATTTTTTCAGAACCGTTTCCCTGATAATTTACTAAACATAATTTTATGAATTTTTTTGAACAGGTTACCACATAATCTACAAAAATGACTAGAACCGTGCCTCTCATGTAATTAGTTTGCCTTCAAAAAATAATTTAGATCTGCTTCTCATTCTATTTATTTATTTATTTGTGATAACAGGTGATATGCCCAATTCCAATATCATTTTATACTAAAGCACCATTCTTACAATACTAACATTAAGTATTTAAACTGATGCAATATTGCATACTAATACTAAAAACAGAATATACACACAATATAATGATGGGAATAGATCTTTACATAGGAAAAACACAGTATAATAGTCTTGGAGGAACATGTAAAACGAAAAGATTTAAATAAGGAAAATGACAATAATCGTATTTCAATTACTATTTAGCATATAGGATTCACATAATCAGTAAACGTGTATGATTAGGCTGCTGTTTTTAAATTATTATTTTAAAGTATTCAAGTTTTGATCACAGGTACTATTAAAAGTTTATTGTACGTATTTAATATATCCATATTTCCAATTTTATGCAATTTATTGTTTAGATAAAGTAGGCTACGTTATGGCATCAATGTTTTCTTTTGGGATGACAAAAGATTATGTAATTTATAAGATCTATAACGGGGAGAAGGAAAAAAAATTATTCAAGAATGTTAGTATAATCTATTTTGTTATATCAGAAGGTGATGTGAGAAATTATTTGTATTGCACCTGCTCAGGGAAGAGAAAGTTGCGGAAGTGCATTACATCAGATTTTATTTGGTTGTGCACCCATCCTTCAGGGATGTGACAAGAAATGTGCCAGTGTCTTTCTCTTCATTTTTACAACGACTTTACACAAAGAGAATTTAATTTCCCTATTTTCTCGAAAACGGCTTTAAAGATTTTGTTTAAATATTTTACATGAATTGCATAACATGCATAATATTTTATAATTATATAATTAAGACCCGGAAGTGTTTGAGATATCTTCATTATTAATAACGCACTCTATGACACGCTAGTGTTAAAATTTGTGCAAACATGAAAGAAATAACAGGAAATTGATGGTTTTATTTGGTATATTTTTGCATATTTTTGTTTTGTTTTGATAAAATTCATCATATTTGTTTGATATTAAAATATTTGTGTATATTTTATTAAATTGTCATATTTTAAAATGTATATTTTTGACAGATTTTAAATTTTGTGCATATCTCTAATCAATCACACATTTACAGCATAGGCTATTTGTCTAGGTTAATGTTAAGCCTACATAGCCCAATGGTTTGGGAACTGATTGAATAATATTAAAGCGACGTTTCACTTTATTAGTTTTAAATTTATTAAAATTTGTTGCATTTTTTTTTTCTCAAAATTTTATAGTGCAGTCCTACGACTGAAGGCTGACCATCCAGCCCACATCACAACATATGTCTACAACTGATGCAGAAATTACCTGAAGATGACGTAGTCTATTAGCGCCGAAACACGTAGAAGAAACAACATCTGAATTTTAGTACAAGACTTTATTGTATTGACCTTAAGCACTTTTTTTACAATTGTAAGAAGTATTAGTAATAGTTATGACTGATTCATTGCTTATACAAGTTTTTATATTATTAGACTAGTAGCTTACGCAACTTATATATTAACTATAATACGATATATTATGTTTCGTAAAGTAGGTTAGATTTCTACTGTTTTTACATTACTGAGCATCATTGGTGGAAATTATAAGTTAAAAAGAATTTATAATGTAGCTTAATTCAGCTAACAATGAAACGTAATTCAAGGAATAAAGTTACTTAAATGATAAAGCATACTTCAATAGTTCCGGAGAGTATATTACAAATTCTAGCATATTTGCATGCATATTTCGTCTTCTGATAGAGCGTTAACTTCTGGGCCTTATTTATAACATATGGTTTGCTGTGTATTAATTTCTGTACGAAGATGTATTCAGGAAGAACAGACGGTAGAAAAGAATAAAGGAATACAAAACATAAAATGAATATTGATCAAATGTCATGTACAGTTAGACCTATTGCTGAAAAAAATATTAATTATGTTCTGATTGTTCCTCATCCCACTCCGAGGAAGAAACCCCCATTATACTTGTGTGGTAGCGGAACTAAAAAGAGACGCTAGTGCATTAGCCTCCCTCAGAAATGGCGTCCTGAATTCAAAGGAATTCTTTTCCCATAATTATTTTGAGCACCAGAGCACTAACTCCATGTAGGCCTACCTTCTAGAAACTAGGCTTCCGCTCTACTCTTACAACATATTAACAAATTGTTAGATTTACTACATTATACTTTCTATATTAAATCCAATTTGCGAATACTGCAATAATACTGGTAATAATAAGAATAATTTATTTGAAGGAGGGATGTCCGTATTCTTCTGTGAATATTTATAGGCCTAATGCATTCCTTGGCGCTTGCAGATAATGTTAGACCACATTTATTTTAAATGCAGATAACTGAATAATCATAATGGCATTGTACTCCGTTTGCCCTTTTTACTAATATCCATAGACGTTTTAATTAGGGCTGTACCGATTAATCGATTAATCGGCTCGATTAATCGATTAAACATTTAATCGTCGATCAATTACATTTTCCGATTAATCGGTTTAGTCGAATTCTGAAAAAACGTTTTTCGAGAAATGGGTCAAATGACCAAACTCTTTTCTCAATGCCGAGTGAGAGAGTTTTTAGTGCTCCCGGTATTGTTGTAAACAAACTAAGATTGTCTCTTGAACATTAAAATGTCAAGAAACTCGTGTGTCTCAAGTCTTGGCTGAAAATGTAACCGGAAATGTAAGTTTGTATAGGCTATATTTTTTCACTAGTTAACTAATAATGGTTTTCATTAATTCAAGATTTCTTCCGATTATCTGTAGTATAGTAGTTATTAAACGTGTAAAACAATATGAAATGTACACTTTGGTTTCGTTTAAAATACCGACCTGTTTGTCGATTAATCAGTCGATTAATCGGGCGATTAATCGATTAAAGTCAAGTGTTAACTCGATTAGAAATTTTAATCGGTTTCCAGCCCTAGTTTTAATTATTGTTATATTTCTATTTTATGCTACCAGTAAGCATGGGTACCTATCCCCTCTAGCTTCTTGACTCACCCCTTCCAAGTTTCATGAAAAGTAACCCCATTTCTATATCATCCCAACTTCATGAAAAGTAACCCCCTCTCACAAATAGTAGGCCTCCTCTAAAACTTATTTCCAAGGAAAAGTTATTGATGTATTTGTAATAAAAACCGTGCCAATTGAAAAAAAAAGTAAGTTTAATGAGACTGATTTTAAATGATGTGTATATAACTGATAAATTATAACAGAATGCATTCTAAAGAATTACGAGTAGAAGAAGGTTTTATTACCCTTTGAAGTTATAAAATTTGACCGTTTTTATTTTTAACATAAAATGCTAATCTTGCAACATTTTTCAACCCCCTCCCCCAGAAATTTCAATGACGCACTCTATGCCTTAACCCTCACATGTACACCCCCAGTATACCAAGTGTAAAACATGTTATGTTAGACAAATCACGTTGAAAATGGCATTCAGACAACCATTGCAGTATTTGTCTTATCAAAATTCACTGAAAATAGACGCAAATGACCCGAAATGTATTAAAGTTTTTAAAGTAAAATTATTAATCAATACAAATTACACGCTAATTCTTAAGGACAAGGATATTTTGTATCATAGGTAGATTTAAATCCTTTACGAGGCTAAATTTATATATCTACTAGCTGAATAGGCCCGGCGTCGCCCGGGCTTTGTATTTTTTAATTTGAAATTAACTTATGAAGGACTTTATGTACAGTATGTAGAACTTGAAATGAAGGAAAAGATTTATCACACTCAAACTGTTCCATCAGAAAATGCTAGATATAGCTTTTTATGGCTCATAGAGGATGTCGAAAGCTGCATTCCGTTGCTTCTACACATCATGCTTGGGAGGGGTTGAAATAAGAAGAAACATAAATTAAATAAGATTGTATTGACTTGACGGAAAATTTTATTTCTCATTCTCATGTTATCATACAACCGTTTCGGGCTGAAATAAAAGAGAAATGCAGTACCACTTTCATACGTTCCTCCCCTAAAACCCGGGACATAATATACTGCGAGCGTAGGACTCAAAATGTTCCACCCCATGCTTAGGGCCTATGATAAACATCCCTATTTCTCACCTAATACAAAGCCTACAGCTATGGATAAGGTATAAGGGGAAAGGATTATTTACAGACTTCTGATATAGTATACTCACACACTTAGTTGTCCCTTGCAATACGACCTATTCTTCGACATAAAAATGTGAAGTGAGAAAATATTTCTTATGTCGAGGGTAGAGAAAGTTATGTGACTGCATCACACTGTGCTTTATTTTCGTGGATTTCATTTTCAGTAATTATTTTCGCCAATATATCGATGAAATCATAATTCGTTAAAGTCCAGCATTATAATTATAGTCGCCAAAGCCCAATGTTATCAAAGTAAACAATACACTGTTGTCATGTGAACTGAACAACATTCATTTTTTTTCAGTATAAAATTCTCAGAAATTATATAATTTTCAAGGGAAGGAGTATTTTGTTTGAATTTTAATGTTGACCGCTATACTTCCCGGGCTTAACTGGGTATGTGTGCAAAATTCCGTGTAAATTGGTAAAGAAATGTAGATTTGTATAACATACATACATACATACATACATACATACATACATATCCACAAACACACATTCGACTTTATATATTAAATATAAGTAATCGTCAAGTATAATCATCAGTGGGCACTAAGTTTGAAAGCAATGAGGAACATTTCAGTATAATATATAATCTCCTTGAATGCCAATTGCAAAAAAATATATAAAATTCCTCAAATTCTATGTATGGTAAAACTCTGCTAATTTTATATTTCTGCTGTTATTCGAATTTTTTGAAGTGACGAATTTATACATCAGTAGCATCGAAAAGGTTAACCTCAGGTAATGAAATTATGTTCACTAGCATTACTAACCTTGGTACAAACATTAACTCATGCCAGAAAAAAATTACCGGAAATTGATTTAAGCATAAAAAGATTTTAGACTCAGACATATAAATGTTATTGTTAATAATAATAGTAATAATGATAGGCCTAGTAATAATTTATGTTAACGCCATATTATTAACTAGTACTATTGTTGTTAACAATAACAGTAATAATATAATAACTTAATAATAAAAAGGTAAAGTGATCCCTATACAGGCCCTGGAGGCCCAGAGGGTTCCAGGAGGTTGAGGCTCCCAGATTTTGGACATTCGGCACGTAAAGGTGGTAAGGTTGTCAGCCTTACGCACCGGCCGCATTTACCCCCAGGATTGCTCCTGGTACTCATTTCTGGAACAGGCTGAGTCGACCCCAGGGCCATAGTGCCACCAGAAGGATTAGGCCAATTGAAAAACTCCATTGACCTCATCGGGAATTGAACCCGCGACCTTCCGGTTACTAGAATAACTTAATAATACTATAGCAATATATAACAATGACGAACAAATCCTCTAGCTTCCTGTTTGAAATTATCTAATAACTAATGGATAGTGTCGTTCGTGTTGTTTGTAACAAATCACGAGTAACACTTCCCCGAACAAGAGAAACACAATTGTGTGCAGGTATTCCCTGGAATAAGTGTGAGGCAAACAAGCCGCATGTCACTGTACTGCGATATCCATGTTCTCACGCAACATTGCAACAAAGCAAATACATTCTGCCAATTTCCGACCCCCTGGACACTTCCCGGAAAAACACTGCACACCTAAATTACACGCACTTCTCCAAACCAGGAGGCGGGACCAGACATTTTGATTTCCAGTTCGAACAACGAGTTAAATGGTCTTATCACAACCTGGAAATGTTTAGGTAGTATTCTTATGTTGATCAGGGACGTTGCCATGGAGGGGGCCCGAGGGGCGCGGCTCCTCGAAATGAAAGAACATACGAAGAAAGCAAATGCCTAGGTAAATAAGTTTTAAAATAGGACTGTTAAGTTGAAAAATTACAGTGAGTACATTGAGTTTTTAGTACTGTACAGTAAAAATTTCTTTTGTTTCTTGATATTTTAGATTTTTTAACATCAAAGATAATTTTATTAGTAATTTTGGTGTTAAAATGTATCATTAGTTAAGTTGTTTTTTTTTAAACATGTTTATTTTCCCTAATTAAATTGTTTCACTTGTACAAATTTAGCTTAAAACGATTTTTTCACCATCTTGTATAAGACTACCGGTATTTAAGATAAGTAGGCCTAAATATTTTGAAAAAGTTAAAAATTAGTGTTATTTAGTCACTATGAATACACTGTTCCACTTTTACTTAAGCGAAAAGTATAATAATGCATAACTTTGTAACCCCTTCCACTTCACTAAATTAAAAGGGACTTCCCATTTAGTATTCTTAAATAAAGTGTTTTTTTTGCCCTTGTGGCTTTTTATATTATACTGGTAATACTTATTAACGTAGTAAAATTAACCCATCAGATTTAATTTTAATGCCTTCTTTCAAAATGTTATTTTAGAACAGCAAAAAATGTGGTATGTGTTTAAAAAAACTATTTTTGTAACTGAAAAAGACGGTTAAATGAAAATTGAAGCATTCATTTTATCAAAAATTCTGGGGAGTATCCCCAGGTGAGTCCCTCCCGAACCGAAATTATGGCTACATCCTTGAGGTTGATGTTTTCATGTAAAGGCTAAACATAATAAATGGCCCGCTTAGGTAAGACTGGATTCGCCGAAATAGCTTTTAACAGTGTTGTTGTATAAATTGACCGAAACAACGAATAATATAAGTTCTAACCCCATAGTCACCCCCCTGAAGGCCTATGAGATCCTAAAGGCTTGTTATCAAATTCACACAGCTTATTTTAAACAGGACAGGTATTAGATAAAGCAGTTATGATTAAGCTACTTCGCTTTTCAAAAAGTTATAGGCATCTCCCATTCTTCCTTGAATGAAACATCAGCAAATTTCGGGTTTCGTTTCCTAAAAAAATGTATACTCGGTTACTTAAACTGTACGTTCCATGATTTACTTATTTATTTATGCTATTTATTTATTTATTTATTTATTTATTTTGAAAAGTTATTTACAGTACAAAAGTTTTTGAAAAATGCTTTAAATGTGTAATGTTGCTTTCCAATAGTTGAAAAACTCTTGGGTAATAGATTTTATATGGTATTAGGATGGAAAATAAAGTCTCGACTATTTTTAGCGATTTTAATTTAAAAAAAAAAGTCATTTTTATCATATTTCTCTTAAGTAACTGACATTGGATCTACAAGAGGAGGAAATATTTTTAGATATTTAGATATTTTTAGGTATTGTTAGATTACACTGTACAACATGAAAATGCCCTTCAGATGAAAATACAGTATGTTTCTTGTATATTTTTGACTGAAAATAACGAATCTGTAATTATTTTTTGTTTACCATGCACCATTTTAAAAAAATCCACATTTTTGCTTTTTACTACAAAAACGGTTCGTGATGGACCATTTTGGTTTTGATACATGAATCAAGAATATTTTTTTATACAGAATCACATAGATTCTTACAAAGGACAGAAAAAAGTTCATATTTGTTGTACAGTGTAATTTCTTTTTTAGAAAGAGTTTTTGTTTTTAAATAGAGACAATTTACGCTAATTTTAGGTAATTCTAAAGTTGCTACAGCTTTCAAATTCTCACCACACAAATTAGCTTTTGAACAGCCATTAGGCTACCAATTTCCCGAAGTGCACTAAGATATAGTAGCTGTCATAGCATTCATAAAGCGGAATATTGCATTTCCGCACATGCAGTTTGATTTATGAAATGTTTATACTATTCCGAGCCTCTCTATTATTTCCCATATGCATCATTGGTGTCCTCATCGGCAACGAAATAAATGTGCAAAATAAATTGAGGCAGACACAATAAATGTCATACAATATCAGTCATTCTGAGAGAAACCAATATCCGATGCCCGCTTACATGTCTGTAATAGAATATATATTGGACACTAAATGAAATATGTGTTTGAAGTCATTTATCAATATATCTGCATTTCTAATGATAATTCCATTGAAAACCAACACAATGCCGTGGTGGTGTTGCGGAATTCAGACAATAAAGGACTGGTTTGTGTATATTGTTTCCAGGAATATCCGCCAGATGGCGGACTCATCCGCCACGCAGATAATGTAACACCACGACACTTTGGAAATCCCAGTCGCTTTCTGAAAACTACCAATTAAAAGATTTGTAGAAAACTCACATTAGATCAACAGACTTCTTGTTTATATTTATCTGCAATTACATAAATCGCATTCATAAAAATGATACTAATCTTCTATATTAATCAGTAATCAGTAATCACATATATTTTGGCGAGTAAAAATATTCAAGTAAATTATTTGAGTTATTGAGCCAACAGCCCAACAAAAATTAAATTTTGCATTTGGTGTGCTAATTCCAAATATGTAAACAGTTTTTCTAGGTATAGGTAAATTATAAAAGCGTTTTACAATATGAAGAGCTTTTAGCAAAAACAACCATAGTCCAAGAACAAATTATAGTGGGCCGTGCTTCTTGTTGTCTTGTTGAATATTCACTTCTCATTAATTTTGAAATATTATTTATTTACAGCTATAAGTTAGTTATTTCAATCATGTGAACAGAAAGTTAAGTGGATAATACTACTTATAAACATTACAATTAGTGTGTTGTGTTTCAAATACAGACATATTCTCTAGTTATTTTTGTTGGTTCTTGAACTTGTGTTTAATGGCGTGTGATTGTTTACATTTCTGTCAGTTTCCTTTTCTTCGTTTCACAATTTCTGGTTACTTTCTTGTTTATTATCAAATATAATTTCGATAAGTCACGCAAAATGGCATCTACCTCTGTTGGAGACTTTGAAAACTGCCTTGGCATTCTTTTAAACGTCAATGAAGGAACTCCCAGACTTAAGAGAGATCTAAAGCAGAATATTACAGACAGTGTTAGCAAACTTCGAGAGATATTCAATGGTCTGATTAATGACATAGCATCAAAGGACAGCAAGATAAAAGAATTAGAAAAAGAAATTACAGAAGCACAAAAAATAAATCCCGTGGAGACACAGGTAAAGAGAAGATTGTTCTCAGAAGCTGTCACTTGCGAACAGCAGCCTACACAATGGCAGCAAGTACAACAAAAGCCGACAAAATTTAATGTTATTGTCAAATCTAAGAGCAAACAGAGTACGGAATATATTAAGACGTATATTAAGTCGAAGATCAGACCAGCAGAAATGAAGGTCGGAGTAAGTAACATAAAAGCGCTCAAAAACGGCAATCTTATAATACAGACCGTAAGTAAAAGTGACATGGATGTTATTTGTCAGAACTTAAATGAAAGGTGTGGAGACGAAATTGAGGCTAATGGCACTAAATTGTGGAATCCACGGCTAATTATATACAACGTGGGAGACGACATGGATATGGACGCTTTAACGGATGCTATTACCCGACAAAATACAGAACTGGATCTTCAAGAAGGTGACATAATGCCGAAATTTCTTTTTAAAGACAGGAAGGGAAACAATAACTTTATAATAGAGGTGACTCCTGAAACTAGGAAGAAATTACTTGGGAAAAAACTCAAAGTGGGGTGGAACATATGTGGACACTCTGATTACATAAAAATAATGAGATGCTACAAGTGCAATAAATTTAATCATCGGGCTAATGACTGCACAGGTACCCAAACCTGCCCTCTTTGCGCAGGAAATCACTTAATGCGAGAATGTACGGCACCAAGGGATCAACACAGATGTAACAATTGCATTAATTTTAATAAATACAACACTAAAGAACCTGTAAACGAGCAGCATTCTGCACTGAATAAAGATTGCAGCTATTATAAAATAAAGGTAAAGCAGTACATCGAACACATTAATTATTAGTATGGGAAGTCTTTTCCAAAATCCAAAAAGGAGAAGACAGTTGAAACCTTTACAATGTATGCAGATAAATGTACAGCATTCAAGAGCAGCCACAAACAACTTAATCCAGCTGATCTCTGCATATGATGCCGATCTAATTTTTATTCAGGAACCATATATAATTAATAACCAACCAGCTGGAATTCCGACTAATCTTAAAACAGTTACTCATGGCAACGACAGAAAAAGAGCAGCAATTATTGTGAATAACCCTGAGATGGATATAATAACGGTGTACCAATTTTCGGATGAAGACTGTGTAGTAGCGGAAGTTATTATCCACGAGTTCCAATTCTATATTTTATGCAAATACTTCGATATTACAAAAGATATAGATGAGGATATTAAGAAAATGGAAACTATTTTGAACTTCACCAATGGGAAACCAGTGCTAATTGCAGCAGATACCAATGCACGAAGCCAGACGTGGTTTGACAAGTTAACTAACCCCCGTGGTAGGAAACTTGAAGAATTTATTGTTACTAGCTGCCTACATGTCAACAATGAAGACAACGGCTTGCCGACATTCGAAACTATTAGAGGCAGTAGTAAAGTAGATTTAACCTTATCAAATAATGCGATGGTCCGCTTGGTAACCGAGTGGAACAGTGGCGTGGAAGAAAGCTGTTCAGACCATAAAATAATAACATTCCAGATAGAAACTAACAAATTTCGAACCACTATTAAACCCTCCCAACAAACCTTCGGTGGATTAAAATACATAATAAATAAAGGGGATTTTCCCAAGTTCGATTCAAACTTGATGAAGAATCTGATATCTAAGTTTCACTTAGGAAACACGGACGCCCCTAAACTACTAGAAGAAGAACTCATTGGAAAAGTTATCAACAAAATGAACATAGAAGATATAATAAATCACTTCTTTTCTTGCATTAAATCTGCATGTAAATCTTCTTTTCGAACTTCAATATCTAGGAAAAAACCAACCAAAGGCAGAACGGTCCCATGGTGGAATGACAATCTAACAGTACAACGTAAAAAAGTAAATGCCATGAGAAGGCGTTACCAAAGAACGCAAAACAACGAGAACTTAAGACTTCAAAGGAAAACCCAGTATCTAGAAGAAAAGCATCTATATCAATCAAATATTCAACAACAGAAAACTAAGTCGTGGAAACAGTTTTGCACCTCTACGCCGGGCTCTAGCCCATGGAATGCGGCATACAAGATATCTGCCGGGAAAATAAGAAAGCAATGCAATCTTTCTACAATAAAAAAAACAGATGGGACCTATACGGAAGGTTTGGAAAGTACACTAGGTTATATGATGGAATACTTTATTCCTGAGGACAACAAGAAGAGCGATAATGACTATCATAGAGAAGTAAGGAGATTAGTAGCGGAACCCACCGAAGTATATGATGATAGTATCTTTACAACAGAGGAGATATATACCACTATTAAACATTTAAACACTAAAAAAACCCCTGGCGAGGATGGAATTAGTAGTGAGATACTTTTGAGGGTCTTCGAACTTTTCTCCTCGTTCGTTACGAGAATATACAACGAATGTTTGGCGAAGGGATGCTTCCCAAAGCTCTGGAAAAAATCACTCATAATACCCATAATCAAACCAGGAAGAAATCAGATAAGAGAAGTATCTAAATACAGACCCATAAGTCTAATAAATGTGGCAGGAAAAGTCCTTGAAAAGCTGCTAATAGAAAGAATACTACATCAAATTTACACAAACAGTTTAATGAACCCCAACCAATATGGTTTTACTCCACAAAGAGGAACCATTGATGCTGCTATGGATGCAAAGCAATTCATTTCACATAGTTTGGAAGAACGGAAATGTGTTGTTATGGTCAGTCTAGACGTACGAGGCGCATTCGACGCTGCCTGGTGGCCCAGTATACTTCTAAATCTGAAAGAACTAAAATGCCCAAGAAATCTCTACAAGCTTACACAAAGCTATTTTAGCGAAAGATTTGCTACAATGCATACAAATACTTATCAAGTCATAAAGCAGGTGCACAAGGGATGCCCTCAGGGATCTTGTTGTGGCCCTGGCTTTTGGAACATTATGTATAATTCATTGTTAAATCTTAACTACTCAAAACATTCACACGCACTGGCTTTTGCAGATGATCTTATACTGCTGACCAAGGGAGCTACTCGTCTTGAAGCAGAAAATTATGCTAATTCGGATATTTATAAAATACAGAATTGGGCTTACCAGAACAAAGTTGACTTTAATGAAAGTAAATCAAAGGTCTTAATAATTTCAAAGAAGAAGAAAGACCGGGCTGAGAAAACAAATATATTTTTAAACTACAAAGCCTTGGAACAGGTTAGAGAATTAAAATATCTAGGAATTTACTTCAACGAAAAATTCAACTTTGGTAAACATATCGACAAAATAACTGAAAAAGCACTACAAGTAGTAAATATCTTGAGTAGAGCAGCAAAATTACAATGGGGACTAGGGCACTGTGCCTTAAAGACAATTTATAAAGGAGCCCTGCTCCCTATGTTAACATACGGCTGCCCAGTTTGGTATGAGGCATTGCAAACACAAAAAAATTTAAGGAAACTGCAGCGAATACAAAGATTAATTAATATCAGAATGGCCAAGGCTCACAGGACGCTGTCATTTGAAGCCTCGTGCGTGGCTGCCGGAGTTCAGCCTATAGGTATAATAGTGACACAATCTGTAAAGATCTATGACGCAACTCATCAAAGTAAAGATTTCCGTGTAGATTATGACAAGCCTCTACAAGTAAAGGACTGGCCTCATCCTGCAGACAGAACATCAATTGAAGAAATTAATAGTTCTCTAGCATATGAGTTAGAAATCTACACAGATGGCAGTAAAATTCACGGAAAAGTAGGCGCAGCAGCAGCATTTTATAAACGAGGACAATTAATTCATACCATGAAGAACAGACTTCTCAGTGATTGTTCCAACAATCAGGCGGAACAGATTGCGATCTTAAAAGCTATTGAAACAATCAATGAACTACCTATTCCACTCGAAGAGAACAAGGTAGCAATCTATACTGACAGTAAAATTACCCTGGATTTACTTCAGAACAACCGTAATCACAGCTACCTTATCGAGCAGATCAGGAACTTGGTAAGAAAACTCAAGGATCACAAAATACATTTTGGATGGATAAAGGCCCATGTGGGATTTGCTGGTAACGAGATGGCAGATAAGCTAGCTAAGGAAGCAGCAGGAGATGAAGATAGAGAACCGGTATACTCGAAAATTCCCAAAACTGCAATAGTTCGAGAAATTAAAGAAGAAGGCCTAACAAAATGGCAGGCGGATTGGACCAACACGACTAAGGGAGCTACCTGTAGGGCCTTCTTCCCATCAGTTCGTCAGAGAATAAGACAAAGGATCATAATGACAGCACCAATCGCAGCAATAGTTACTGGACATGGAATAACCAAATCCTACCTGAAGAGATTCCACATTACGAATGATGACACGTGTTCCTGTCTTCAAGAGGCCCAAACTGTAGACCACCTTTTATACAGATGCAGTAAACTCCAACAACAGAGAGACATTTTAAAAAAGCATATTGCAATCAAACACGGGCAATGGCCGGTTCCTCCAGATCAACTCATTGTGAAACACTATACATCTTTTAAACGTTTTATACACGCAATAGACTTCAGTTCATTATAGTTAATAATAATACAGGTTTAGATAACACAGCTGTTCAATGATAGAATTTTATAAAAAAGTTGTAATTTATTAGAATTAGCTCAGAAACTATTAACTTAATTATTTAATGTATCATTGCAAATACTTGTATATACTTAATTTTTTTCTAATGAGACATAGCATGTAGTATTGCAGCACTTAAGCAATGGAACATGCTGTATTCATTCAATAAAAAAAAAAAAAAAAAAAAAACCATAGTCCAAAAACCAAATTTTTCAGTAGCAGCAAAAACATATATAGAAATATTTTGATATAATAATTTTCCTTTATATGTAACTTCAGTGTCCTGAAACAAGACCTGAAAGCTGAAGAGACATAGACTATGGCTGTTTTTTCCAACAAATTTTAATCCAATATCTAAGAAATTTTTAAGAATGCAAAGAAAAATATGAAATCAAATAATAAACAAGAAAAATGTTATTCAAATTCTTAATTACACGTCACGCTATTGATGTTATTGAAAGATATCAATATTAGCTATTGTGTGAACTAGGATGTTTATGGATCCTCTATTCCACTGCTGTTATCATCAGAAGAGACAATGCTTTAAACAACAATGAAACAACTGATTCTAACACACAGAATTCTGCATGATAGCCAAGTTCTATCAGGAAATTCACTAGGTATTTTCAAAAAACTGAATGGACAATGGTTGTTTTTCCTAAACTTTGTAAACTTTGTAATCCTATATTTGAGGGACTGTGGCAGATTTTGCCATATCATGTAGTTTAAACCATGGCCAGTAGATTGTAGCACCCAATGACACAGAAAAATCAATTTTCAAATTTTTGTACTAAGGTTGTTTTTGCTAAAAGCTCTTCAATTATAAAGGGAGAATGTGTAAAGAAAATCAAATAATAATCTGATGCGACGTGATAAATGTTTCTGCCCTAAGCATGGGAAAGTCAACTTTCTCACTCGACATTCTGATATAGAACAAGAGGTCATACTGCAAAGAGTGTGATTCAACAAAGAGCAGGGGGTTTATAACTACCCTTCAGATATATTTTACTAAAATGTTTCAAGCAAAAGATTTTATATTTTAGTATAATTACCTCACATACAACATTTAAATAAAATCGTTTTCGAGAAAATTGCGTAAAACGTTATTTTGTTAATGTAAAGTGGCAGTATAAGCATAGGCGTAACCAGGTCGACCATATGGAGGGGTTATAACATCCGCGGGGTCTGGGGTGTATGGAATACCCCCCAGGGAGAGGGGAGTCCGGGGGTCCTCCCCCGGAGAATTTAAAAAATCAAGATGCAAAATAACGAGTTTTAAGCTTCCGGGGCCCCCCCCCGGAAAATTTTAAAAATTAAGACGCAAAATAACGAGTTTTAAGCTTCCCACGCTTTATACTTGTATTAAGTAATTTATGGGCAGACTTTAAAAAACCATACAATTTTCCTTTTTTTAATCAATGGGGGGGTTCAAACCCGCAAAACCCCCCCTCGGTACGCCTATGAGTATAAGTAAGAGAAAGTCGTCGCCAATCTTCGTGTAACATCCCCGGAAGTTACTTAACCCAAATATAATTTTTATACTATTTTTCCTTATCGAGCTAGTTTTCTTCATAAACACATAGATACAAACACAGACAAGATTTTGAAAATAGAATTTTTGGATTCAGCATACCTCAAAACGTGGAAGTTATTTATGTTAAAAAATCAACATCGAATTTCGGGTTCGAACATAATACCTCTTCTACTATAGTATCTATGGTACAGGGAGAGGAAGTAAAATTTGAAAATAGTGTAAGATAGAAGCAGTAGTGAGTAATGAGTAGGGGGCGGATTTTTATGACCTAAAATATGACCAATAAAATTTAAAATAAGACTTTACCACTTACACATTGTGTATATTTTTTAAAGTTTCATTACAATTCATTTTCTTAAAATATAATGTTAATTATTTAAAATATCTGTAAATTCTCAAAAAGTATCATTATAATGCAAAATTTACAAAATATGATATGAAACTTCAAAATTTCTCAAATATGCACACAAATATGCCAAAAATATGACCTAAATATGCATATTCATACTAAATATACTACAATAGTTGAAATTTCCTAAATATGCAGTTATATGCACAATAAAAGCCGTTCCATTTTCACCAGCATGCTTGGAATCAGGTTTAAATTAGTTGGAAACCTGAAATAATGCAAAGGGGAAAAGTATCACATGTCATAGAAATCCGCCCCCTAGTAATGAGTTTCCCAAATTGGAAGATTGGTTACTGAGAAAAAAATAAGCCTAAAATGTTATTCATTTTAGTACTGAAACCAGTATGTCCCCCAAAGCAAAATTAGTCCCTAAGGCATAAACCTTGTTTAAAAATAGGCCCAAATAATAACAGGTGTTATGAAACATGATCTTAATGAAAATAATAATTGACATGTGGACTTGGTTGAAAGGGTGTCAAGGTTGGACAGGCTTTCTTAGAATCTGCAGCATCAGGTGTAAAACACAGCTTCCGTAATGTGGAAAAAATGGCACAAATAAGCAGAAAACATTTGCTCCCATTCTTTGCTTACACAACATTACAGCAGTCTTGTTGTGTCCTTAACTTGGAGGTAAAAGGCAACTATAACAATAACTGTCAAAACTGTTGATGATGAAAGTTACTGTCATTGAGATTTATACACGGCCGTGGGCCATCTTCTGAAAGGGGGAAATATTATTATTATTATTATTATTATTATTATTATTATTATTATTATTATTATTATTAATGAATTCTAGTGTGGGCCATCTTCTGAAAGGGGGAAATATTATTATTATTATTATTATTATTATTAATGAATTCTAGAGTGGGCCATCTTGTGAAAGGGAGAAATATTATTATTATTATTATTATTATTATTATTATTATTAATGAATTCTAGTGTGGGCCATCTTCTGAAAGGGGGAAATATTATTATTATTATTATTATTATTATTATTAATTAATTCTAGTGTGGGCCATCTTCTGAAAGGGGGAAATATTATTATTATTATTATTATTATTATTATTATTATTATTATTATTATTATTATTAATGAATTCTAGTGTGGGCCATCTTCTGAAAGGGGGAAATATTATTATTATTATTATTATTATTATTATTATTATTAATGAATTCTAGTGTGGGCCATCTTCTGAAAGGGGGAAATATTATTATTATTATTATTATTATTATTATTATTAATGAATTCTAGTGTGGGCCATCTTCTGAAAGGGGGAAATATTATTATTATTATTATTATTATTATTAATGAATTCTAGTGCTCTACAAGACCTAATGATTTATGATATTTACTACGCCATAAATATTAAAATACCTTTCTGATTGAGCCATACAATATAAACGCTTACATATTAATTCATGGGTTTCTAAGAAATACAGCTATTTTCCATCTTAAGGAGAAACAGAATCTGATTTCATTAAAATGAAGTCTCTTATTGTATATTATTCTCTTGAATTTCCCATTTAAAATGACGTTTGATACATAATATCGTTCTTTAATTCTGCCCTCACTATTTTTCTTATTTTTCTGAGAAGATGCAGACCTTGGACCGGGTTTGTGTTAACTTTTAAGCTCCAATTAGATTTTTGATAAATATTTAAGATTCTTTTTATAGTAGGCCTACTGTATTGTTATAATGAAAATCTGTACGTTAATGAATGCAATTAAAATATTTTTACTTTACATATAATAAGCATAATACAGTATGATCGAACAAAAAATATATCTTCTTCCTGTTCTCACATAAAAGTTGATTTTTTCAACTGAAATCGAGTTTATAATTTATTATACTATTTCTGAATACAGTATTCTATTTACCTATAACTCTATAAGGATTCTATGTCCACGTACTTACATTCTGCAGCTTAGGTGTAAGAACAGAAGTAAACTCACCTGAAACAAAGCAGACAGTTTTTGTTAAAATTTGGATTATGATGTAAGCACATTATGCTTCCCTCAATTAGGAGTGGCTTACAAACAAAGCATACCAGGGAAAAAAATAACTATATATAAGCCTTCTCAGTATTCTGGTGGATGAAAAATACAGCTGATTCCTAAATATGGCCAATTGCACAAAAAAGGTACGGAATAGTTCCCCCTTTTTTATTTGGTTTTATTTACACAACCTGTGTTTTACCCCGAGGGTATATCACAGGATATTTAAAACAACAGTAAGCAATAAACAACTTTTTAAAAATCATAACTGTTCACAGTCGATCTGTTAGTGTCTTTTATATATTGTATGTATGAAATCCAATGTTCTTGGTGATGTGATGACTTTCTACAAAATCGCTTGGGGTTTAAAGATGGGTAGATATTTTGTCTTCGTGTAGTCTGCAGTGAATGAGGAGATGCATGGCAGTTTGGTTGTCTTATGAGCATGGGCATTTTGGTGATTCGACTTTCCCAATTTTGTGCAGGTAATAGAGGAACTTGCCATGGTTGGTAATAAACTGTGTGAATATAAATTTCGGGTGATAGTTTCCCTTGTTCTTACCATTAGCCCAGAATGGTATTAGCGTACGGTGAAGAAATTTCGTTTTTGATTAATACGCGATGATGGGGTCATATAGACAACAGTTTTCCTTATGTTGTTGGGTGGGAGAGTTTGTTCTAATGTTATGGTGAGATCAACTCTGTACCCCTCTTTGAACCGGCTAGAATAACGTCCATTCTTCTGGAAGAGGCAATGAATAGCACGTCACACTGCTCTTATAATAGGGTTTAAGCTATTTTATTTTATTGGCAGTTGTCTAATATGTCCAACGTAAAGAATTTATATATTCTATTCAGGTTGAGTCTCTATATTCTACCTACATTTTATCCTAATAACATCCCGCAGACATGTGTAAGGCATGTGTAATGATTCCCTTCTGTATTTAAAGAATGCTACAGTGCGTAACTTGATTTCGCAAAACAAAGGTATTGATTCTGTTTACGCAACTACCTATTCTAATTGTGTCGTTATTAAGAAGAGAAAATTTGTAAACAAATTAATTGAAATGATTAGTTAGCACAAATACATTGTTATCTCAAATTAGTAGGCTACAAATTATGTAGGTCATACTCGTACCGTGAGAGAAATTGAATCCGTCATGATTTTGTAATATTAACTTACTTTGATTGAAAAAATAGGAAGGTCCTATTTAAAATATTATACACATTCTAAAAATAAATTAAAATACAACAATTTATGTTATCAGTAGAACTTGGATCACAATCATGACTAGAATTTAATTCATTTTGATTTTGATAATAAACAAATATTTCCTATGTCTTGGCTCTATAAAAAAAAAATAATAATTTCGAAAATTATACAGTGAATGCCGGAGTTGATAAAGGCACATAAATATTAATTTAAGTAGGAAACCTTATTTAAAGCAAATCGAGGCATTAAAACTAATAACTAATAATAAATAAGATTATTAATACAGTATACAGTATATTAATACAGTACACTCATTTTTTCCTATGCTAAGCTACGAAATGCCAAGGGGGATAATTTGGCCTGCCATATAAAATATATATTGATATAAACCTTAGCCTACACAAGGCCAGTGTGAAATAACTATCATTCCATTTATATATATATATATATATATATATATATATATATATATATATAATCTACATTTAAAAAAAATTATGTTGTTAAATAGTTATATTTGGCCCTACTGTAAATAATCAACCCCTCTTTCATATCGCATATAATTTTTATTATCTCATCACATAATTATGACCTTTTGTGGTTATATTTATATGAATATTGAAATATATTTATTATGTAATATTTAAATTATTGCAAATGTTCTATTTATAACCATTAGTTATTTCACTTATTAATTTTGTTTGACATAAGTACTAATATGGAGTAGTGACCATAACATAACCTTGGTGATATAAGATGACTTGGTCTTGGCCAGAGTTAAATTCTGATATAGTTGAGAAAATGTTATCTTCTGCAGCCTGGGGTGCACTTGAGATAAGTGATGGTGCGCAGATGTGCACGCAACCTGTTGCTGCGTGGCGAGCACATGGGATAAACATATAGCGCTATGTCTTAGGGCGCCGTGTCTGTGTCTCAAAGGGTGATGAGTGAGCATGAAAAACTTTCTGCAAAAACCACTGGCATTCACTTATAAAGTCTTTGCACTATCTATACACTACTCCAATGAGGTGTAGACATAAATGAAGAAAATAGATTGCGATTGAAGAAGTTCCTCTTCTTTTTTAAGGTCCATCTTGAAATAACTTATGGTGTATTTTTTGTAGAGGTTAAAAAAATAAATATTTATTTTTAAATTCCTCGCTCAGAAAATTAATTAAAATTAACATGGTATACAAAGTATAAGAGTTATTTTTCGCCTTATACCCTCAAAAATGAAATGTATCAATAATTGATGGGAATAGCCCTGATTTAACCTTTTCACTGCTATTGACGTATAAAATTCATCTCAAAACTTGTATAAAAGCCGATACCGGTATATAAAACGTGAGGACTTTTATTCTCGTGCTACGATTCGATTGTGAAAACCAGTTATTCTACGGAAATTTTCCTCACTGATTTCAAAATTATAGTCTATAGATGATTTTACTTGATTGCTTTTATTAGTATTTAACTTCAGCTCTCAAAGGATTAACATAATTTCAGATTGTGTATCAGTGCAGGTGTATTTTTTGCTGTATTTTGGTTAACTTTAAAAAAAGTTTGTATTTATCCGTACTTTTATTTAACTATATATGTGTAGAGTCATTTTTAGCATACATGATTTATAAATCTTGGCTTTGCTTGTGAGAAGTTTCTTGTGTTGAAAAGAGCGTCTAGATTAGTTCACATAAAGCATCTTGGCTACCGTCGCGGTCGCTCGTATGTTGGATTCGCACACCGGCAGGAAGGTTGAGCTAAAAGAGACACGAAATGAGGATCATTACAGGTAAACACGGAAACGTGGGGTATTTTTAAGCCGCTGTATTACGACACAAGTTTCGTGACATTGAAGGTGTGTAGCCAGTGGGTATATTGGTTCGCCTGATAAGCATTTGTTTAAACACGTGTAATGAGCTGATTTCAGCACTTAATGCCGGACATTCAATGCCCTCACATTGCTTCTCCAGATAACTACACCAGTGGCGGACGCAGGGTGGGGGATAGGGGGATATATCCCCCCCCCCGAAATTTGAAAAAGGGCTATATATGCACTCTAAGTGGCCAGTTTTATAAACTAATTATATATGTAAGTTAATTAATTTTTTTAGTGTTCTTTCTACCTATTCAAATCCCCCCCTCCGAAAAAATTCTGCGTCCGCCACTGAACTACACTGTCATTATCATGTAGCATGCAAGTTTTCTGACCTGGACCAGACAAAGTTGGAAGTAATCACGTCTTCTACTTCAAAACCCATGTTTCAATAAATATAGCTTCCGTTCGCGAAAACATACTTTGTTAACCTTCTTTAACTGTTCATTAGGCTCATTTTGGTATGTTTAAGACTAATGTTGCTGAACCATCCATCCGTATAAAAACTGAATGTAGTATGAAAATCCTTCTTTCTAATAATTATACTAGCACTCTTTCGATTCGAATCAGTAACATACAGAGTGTTAATGAATAACACCGAAATATTTTACCTGTGTATAGAGGAGACATAGATAAGCAACTTTTATTAGGAGATATTTGCTCTATGGATTCAATTTTTCCTGTCACAGAATAAAATCTCCCAGGGCATGGCCGCCACTGACTTCTTACATTAGAAAAAAAAATGCAAAACAAAGGAAATTCGCTGTTAACACTGTAGTCAGTAGTTATGAATAATGCAGTTACGGCCAGTCATGTGACTGTCTTAAATGTTGAATTTTTCAGATTATGAAAACTCAAAATTATGTAATAACTGTGGATGAATGATTAAAAATCAGGTTTTTATGGATCATTAAGAAGGCATGAAGTCAATTTAATGAAAATTTTAACCCTATTTCGCATGTTTATTGACTTATGGGTGCCAAAATATAATGACTTTAATGCCATGTAGCATACACATTTTATGTCATAGAGCAAAAATCTTCTAATAAAAGTTGTTTGTCTATGTCCCCTCTATACACAGGTGAAATATTTCGGTGTTATTCATTAACACTCTGTATAATAATGATATCCAAGGTGAGTTATCCTCAGGTTTTCTGCATTTTTAAAACTACATACTTGATTTTTCGTACATAATCATGCCTGCAGCTACATTAACTTCATTAATATAATAAAAACAAGCAGTAAATGAAGCCGCTCTGGAAAGTATATGCAATTAAACAAATCTAAATCCATTTCTAACAAATTTCTCGTGAATTAAGAATTGTAACATAAAGGAGAAATGAGAGAGAGGGAGAGAAAAAGAGAGAGACAGAGAGTGAATGAGAGTGAGCAAAGGGGAGATATATAAAATCGAGAAGATAATATATTAAATAGCCTAAATAAATTTCCAAAAATTATACAAATTGAAGGTAGGCCTTTTCACGCATTGGCTGTGATTTGTTCTGTTCATTTAGCAGATATAAAAGATTTAGGCCCTACATACAATTTTCCCCAATTATCAGGTAAGCCCTATTATTAAAGGATAGTTAGAATTAACCTTGACGCTACATTTCTAATGAGAAGATGACCAGAGTAAGTCGAATTAATAACACAGAATACATTAATTTATGATGCATTTACTAAAGAAAGTTCTCATTATATTCTTATTTACTGCTCATCAGTCATCACAATCGTAGCTTTACCACAAGCATCTTTTAACAGCTATATATTCCTGTTTCATGCTTTGAGATGCCTGCACTTTGCAATACGTTGCTTAAAATTTGTTGTTTTGCACCTGCATACAGTGGAGATATTAAGATAAACAGAGAGCAGCATCATGTCATGGCATCCTGGACCAGTGAGCAGGTGTTTTGTTCTCTAGCCACTCTAGCCCCGGAACTCGGTAATCATCCTAAGCACCTTGTATTAAAATTCCTGCATCTATAAAACCTGCATTTCTTCTTTTGCAAATAGACCTCATAAACAGATAATTATAAAGTATAGGTACAAGTAAAAGGCAGACCTACAAGATCACTGTCAAAATATTCTGTTGCTTTCTTGATGTAATGTCATGACTACAACTCGAAATTTTAGGCAAATGCCTATTTAGTTTTATTAGGAAAATGTATAAAATAATTGCAGGTGTTTGAAATTTATGGGAAATTATGCCCATCGGGGCCAGTTTACATATATATTGTTCCTAAACAAGTCTTTTTGAGGTTTTTCAAGTTTCAAGAATTTGAAGGTTTACTTAATTTGATCCTGGCTAGTGGTTTATAATGATCTTATGTACAATGGGGAAATAATTTTTGTCACTTATATAACAAATAGGCAAGAATTATACATTTCCTTTGTTGAGGTAGAAAAGCCGTAGATTAATTTATTAGTTTTCATAGTGTTTTCGGATTATTTAAGGCTAACACCCGGTCACAAATTAGCCTAAGTCTATTTTTAAGAAATGTAAAATCGTGATGTATCCTTATTGTGAGTTATTATTATTATTATTATTATTAACAAATAACAATTAACGAATAAATAACATGTGATGCTTATAGTCATATAAATAAAAATGAAAAAAAAAATTTATGCACAACAAATTGTTTCCTGGTCCATTTTAGATATTAGAAATAATTTTTTTCTTGCTTAAAATAAAACAATAGTGCCTAATTACACCATTTTGTAATCTATTTTTGTTGCCTAAATTGTCAGTTTTTCTTGCCTAAAATTCCGAAGTCCAGTCAAGACATCCGAATCTGTCTTGACGCCACATTTATTTTACTCAGGAGCAAAATGCTTAAGATGTCATTGAAGTAGGCTACTTTTTAGAATCTCTGTAATTCAACGGATTAACTTAATTTAATTTTTTAAATTTTAATAAATTTAGGAACCTTTATAATTCAACAGCTAAACTTAATTTTGGAATCTTCATACTTCAACAGCTTAACTTAATTTAATTTGTTTAAATTTAGTCCTAATTAAATTTTTAATAAAATGCAGCCACCAACATTCAAAAGACATCATTTCAACCCCCTTAACACCTAGCTTAGTTTTCATTACCTATCATCCTACCATAACTTGGGCACGCGCTCTTACTATCTTTATAGAACTGCACACTGACAGTGAATAGATTCGAGGTACCCTGTCGTGACCAGTGCTACCAATGGTGCATATAAGTCGTAGTCAACCTAATTCATGTAAGGTAACAGCAGAACAGAATAAAAGCACACCAACCGCCTTGCACCGAATTGAAATTGTGTTTCTAATCAACCAAAGCTTTCGACTTGAAGAAAACACCGAAATACCGCAGACATTTGAGAGTAAATTAATCATCATTAGTTTGAATAATTTAAATGAAATATTGGTCTTGTAAACCAAAATTTACATTTATATTATTTCGATTTCCAAACAAGTTTATGCTGTACAAAATAATGTGTTTTCATTCTGTTCACGGGGAGCGTGTCACGTAATAGTCACTGCACGTTGATACCTACGTTTCCAATAACGAGCTGACGTTTTATCAGATAATAAGGGTAATTAAATCACGGAGGATGAAATTGGGGAGGAAAGACATGTCTCAAAAGTATTTACTGGGAGACCCGAAGGGAAAAACCACTTGGAAGACCTAGACATAGGTGGGAGGACAATATTAGGATGGATTTAAGGGAAGTGGGATTTGCGAGGGATGGTTGGATGGAGTTAGCACAGAATAGGGTTGAATGGCGGGCTCAGATAAGAGCGGCAATGAACCTCCGGGTTCCATAAAATATATAATATTCCATTAGCCTACTTAGGAATTATCTATTGCCATTGAGTAAGTAAGAAAAAATTAAGTTCTGTTAGTTCTGATGAAGACTACAGAATTTATGTAGCGTTTTCTGGGGGAAGGGAAGAGTAGGAACAGAGTCTATTGGATTGTAAATTCAATTTGATTTACTGACAATTTAAAATAATTATTCTTAATAGCTGTAAACCCAAGGCTTGAAAAATTTAACATCAAACACAGGAATTGCAGCTCTGCATTGAAAACGCCTGACGTGTTCGGTTATACTACACGCAGCACAGAGAAGTAGGAGAAGTTGCCGGGAAGAATCAGGCGCACGATTATACTTCCAAATTCACGTCGCCTGCACAGTGGTGTTTAGACAACACGCATTGCACAAATGCTAGTGAAGTTGCAGAAGTATCACGGCGTTTACTTTCTCTACCCTTAACATAAAGGAATGGAATAAAGATGAGAAATTGTACTCATTTCCCATCATTTTGCTCTTACTTTGCTTAAAAAAAGTATCCATTAATTTGTTTGTATTTTGCCGTTTTCTGACATTTAAAATTTTCATGATTTAGGTACATGTTACTCAGAAACTAGTGGAAGGATTTTGTTGAAATTTTGCACACCTGTTTCTAGAAACAGCTTGCATATTTAAGTGGAACAGAATTTAAGTGTAAAAATATAAAGAATATTATGATTGAAACATCATGGAAAATTTTGCAAATAAAAAATTGCCATATTTAAAAATTCTCAGAGAATATTTGAAAAAATATGTCAGAATGTTACTGCACTTAAATGTGTCCCAATTAGTGTAGATCGTTTCATAGGCGTAACCAGGCCGACCATATGGGGGGGTTATAACATCCGCGGGGTCTAGGGGGTATTCCATACCAGGGAGAGGGGGGTCCGGGGCCCTCCCCCGGAAAATTTTAAAAATTAAGATGCAAAACAACGAGTTTTAAGCTTCCGGGGGCCCTCCCCGGAAAATTTTAAAAATTAAGATGCAAAATAACAAGTTTTAAGCTTCCGGAAAATTTTAAAAATTAAGATGCAAAATAACGAGTTTTAAGCTTTCGGGGACCCTCCCCCGGAAAATTTTAAAAATTAAGATGCAAAATAACAAATTTTAAGCTTCCGGGGGCTCACCCCTGGAAAATGTTACAAATTAAGACGCAAAATAACGAGTTTTAAGCTTCCCACGCTTTATACTTGCATTAATTAATTTATGGGCAGACTTTAAAAAAGATACAATTTTCCTTTTTTTAATCAATGGGGGGGGGGGGGTTCAAACCCCCAAAACCCCCCCCCCCTCGGTACGCCTATGGATCGTTTTCCTGTGGAGAGAGCTTAAAATTTTTATTTGGAAGTAGGAAAAATGTGTACCGAAAGATAGAAATGCGAAAAAAATTCACAAGTCGAAAGCTTTGGTTGATTAGAAACACAATTTCAATTCGGTGCAAGGCAGTTGGTGTGCTTTTATTCTGTTCTGCTGTTACCTTACCTGAATTAGGTTGACTACGACTTATATGCACCATTGGTAGCACTGGTCACGACAGGGTACCTCGAATCTATTCTTGGATGGTTGATTCACAGTATGTCGTGATCTCGCAGCTGTTAGTTTTGTTTTGTACAACCAAGCACGAAAGTAATTATTATTTGTATAATCCGTTATATTTTTATTCATGGAATAGTATTAATAAATACCACTCGAGATTACGAGTTTCATCAGATAAAGTAGCTCCTGTTTATCTATTTTTCTTTTCAATTTACATTCAGTAGCTTTTCACGGATTACTTATTTAAGCATATGCTAAATTCTTATTCCCAGAAACTTTTTTTAGTTGTGGATTACATGGAGACGCCGCACAATGAAACAGAACTGGTCTTATTAGCACAACTAGTTGTTTCCTTGGAAACCTATCCGATCATGCGCAGCGCCTTTCTTATAAAACTAAGAAGATACCGGTGATTTTTTTGCTTAAGATGGATTTGTAAGATGTATTTCAATCCCCAAGTTTTTTTGATAACTTCAGCGTGATTTCTTCATCTTGCACGGTGCACTTTTGTACACAATCATCGCTTATGCGCAGTACAATGTCTCATCTCTATTCCGTTCCTTTATGTTAAGGGAAGACTGTCGGAGATTTATACTGACATATTTGCAATTCCATATCTTCTACATTTTCGGACATATCATATTGAAATTTGAAACACATACTTAGGAAAATTTTCTCTGCTTTTGCTAATTTTTAGAAAATTTTAACGGTTTATTAGTGGTGTAGTGAGATTTTGAATTTTTTTAAATTACTATTTTCTGTACAAATTTTTCCTACATCCAAATCAAAATTGTCAATTCTCTCCACAGAAAAATGATCTACACTAATAGGGACACATTTAAGTTCAGTATCTTTCTGCCACATTGTTTCAATTATTAAGTGCCAGTAGGTACTTTATGAGATTGTGTGGAGGACGGGAAAATGTCCGTTTGTCCAAGTGTCTGTACGCGCGATAACCCAAATACGCTTAATCGGATTTTAATGAAACGTGGTAAACGCATTTATAATGTTCATGGGAAGAAGTCTGTTGATATTTGACCAAATCGGTTGGCCGGTATCGGAGTAATGCCCAATTTAGTGCCTTTTTATGGTAATATATTATAGAGAATTTAACAAATGCAAATCGGTTATGCTGACAACCACCGCCGTCTCGAGAATTACACACGATTAATACAGTTTAGAAGGCAGTGCTGACAACATATGTTTTACACTGTTGATATACGGCTTTGGAATTTGCAATACAGATAGCCATGACATATTCCTTTGCATTTGATAATCAAACTACTCACATGTTTATTTCGTTAATCAAGTTGAATATTGTTTATATACAGAAGGTATATTACTGTGAAATAATTAGGCCTACGTACATTAAGTGAAGTTCTTCGCCTCTGTATTTTGTGAAGTGTTGACATATTTTAAGAATTTCTTATATCAGTGTAGCCTATACGAGTCTGAATTAAGGTTAAGTATGTTCTTCCACAAGCCCTGATGAATCGATCTGGAGCTTAACTCGGAGATAGAATACAAAAATAACTTATTTTGTTCATATAATTGCAATTAACTTATCATTGATTAAATAAAAGCATTTTGGCACTTTGTTATATCAGTTTACCTGATTTTATTTTTATTCCAGACTGTCTTCAATTGAACAGTTTAATATATTTTATTTTATCAAAAATACATCACATTCTCATAGGATTAACCTGTACTGCATTTCCGAAAGTATGACAATCAACTGCCCACATTGGTTATACCATAATGTGGTTTGGTTCTAAAAGGGCCAATGTCATAAAACTTACTTTCGAGATAACTGACTTTGAAGCTTTATAGAAGTACCGGCAACTTCTTTTTGCTGTGAACTTACGACATTGGCCCCTAAGGTTTCTGTATTATGCCTACTAATAGCAACAGACAACGGCACTATACGAAAGATAAAGACTGACCAAGCTCAATTATGCATAAATCTCATTTTTGCATAAAAAAAAATCTGATGTGAAAGTCACATAACTTCCTCTGCCCAAATAAAAGTTTGCAGCATTTACGCTAATTATGCTATAAATATCTTATAGCCCCTTCTTTGAATGGTGCGACTAAAAACGCAGGCTATGGGGAAAAAAACAAGTGACTGCAAACGTTTATTGAACTTTCCGCTGTTAAGAATAATTTCCGAAATTTATCAAATATTCCCCTCAGATATTTCTTTACTGTAAGCAGGGCCAACAGTACATTTTTCTCACTTCACGTGCTTATATAGAAAAATGCCTTAAATGTCCGCGTATTGAGTTGTTCACCAGGCAAGTTGGTAGGTTACAACCACTCTTCAGAGAATGTTTTTGAAATGGTATAAGCAATCCATGTACAAAATTTAAAGGAAATTGTTAGAGCCGTTTATGAGAAAATAGCAAAAAACAAAATATTCTTCATGTAAAGTCCCCTTAAATATAAGAGAAGGTTGTCGCCAATCTTCACAGCCTCAGAAGGTACCTAACCCAAATACAAAATTTTGTTTTCGTACGATTTACAAGAAGCCGTATTGCAAGCACGTATTCACGGTGGGTTGCTTATAACTACCCTTCAGAGAATTAGTTCGAAAAAATGTTTCAAATAAAAGTTTTAGCTCTTGGTACAAGCAATCCATGCGCAAAATTTAAAGAAAATCGTTAGAGCCGTTTTCGAGAAAATCGCGAAAAACGAAAATTTCTTCATGTAAAGTCCCATTAAAAATAAGGGAAATTTGTCGCCAATCTTCGAATCACGTCTTCAGAAGGTACCTAACCCAAATACGAAATTTTGTTTTCATACGATTCTCCGTTTCGGAGCTAGCCTGTTCACAAACTTCCACACAGACACACAGACATGTTTCCAAAAATAGTATTTTTGGATTCAGGGGGCCTTGAAACGTGAATATATGCTAAAAACTCAACTTCGAATTTTGGGGTCGAAAACAATACTTCCTCTACCTATAGTACCTATGGTACGGGCAGAGGAAGTAAAAATGACATTGGTCCTTTTAGAACCAAGGGAGAAAATCGTAAAAGAATTGAGGTTACACGGTAATTCCAAAATTCATGCTCCTTCACAGTAAGAATTATACAACCCTATGTCATGGAAAAGGGGTACGCGCTAACGTAGTGGTTGTGAGACTGCGCCACAAACCGGAAGGATGCGAGTTCGATCCCCGATGAGGTCGTTGGAGTTTTTCAACTGACCTAATCCTTCTGGTGGCACTAAGGCCCTGGGGTCGTCTTAGCCTCCAGCAGAAATGAGTACGAGGAGCAATCCTGCGGGTAAAGGCGGCCGGTGCGTATGGCTGACAACCTTACCACCTTCATGTTCCAAATGTCTAAAATCTGGGAGCCTCAACCTCCTGGAACCCTCTGGACCTCCATGGCCTGTATAGGGAATACTTTACTTTATGCCGTGGAAAACTAAGACAGAGACTTTTGCTGGAAATGCAAAATATTTTTATTTATCAGGAATGTACGATGCCCGTCCAGGATTATGCACTGACCTACCCCAACCTCTAAGCCCTGCACTACACTGAGATAAGATAAAAATGTGGAGGCAAAGAGGATTGTCCTGAGAGTAGTGCCACGTGAATCTCTGCCACACTCTGCATACAGCATGTGATCCAATTCAAATAAATTGAGCCACTGTGTAACTGGGTAACGCACTCAAATGACACCCTCTACCACTAATCAAGCTAGATAGGCCGACTTTATTTTATGACTGAAATACGCGTGACCAGTACACTCCCTATAAAGAATACAATGTCCTGAACCCTTAAAATGGCGATTTATCCTATAGGATACGGTTGATATTCGTAAATTTATATTAAAATGAAGGAAAAGACACTGGAAGAAAATTTAAATTTCATACACATTTTCACAAGCAAGGAACAAACGTGTTTGAAGTCTGGCACGTTTCATACATTATGTGTGAAATTGAATCCCGCCAAATAAAGGGTTAAGGGAGGTGCAACATGCTACGAGCACTATACATTCAATGTATCACTACCAGTATTTAGAACATCTGCTTAATCTATAATAATAAGAGGAAGTGTCTGTCTGTCTGTCTATGAGCGATGCCCAGCGAAATCTACAGCACGCAGAGATCTGAAATGTTAAAGATAGATGGATTGAAGGGTGGCCGAACGTCTTTCCATCAGATTTGATCTTCTGCCCTCCAAGGAGATCCTTTAACGGACCAAAGATTTGGAAATCTGATGGTGACAAAGCGAAGGGGATTGCTGAGAGCAGGTGTTTTTCTTCAACATGATAACGCCCGTCCTCATGCTGCTCGTGCAACCATGAAAACCATCGACGAAATATGCTTCAAGTGCCTCCCACATCTGCCATACTTGACAGGTTTGGTACCACCCGATTTCCACATCTTTAGTCCATTAAAGGAGTTCCTTTGGAGGGCAGAAGTTCAAGTTTGATGAAGACATCCAATCGGCGGTGCATGAGTGCCTATAGTGTCAACCAGAATAATTTTTCTTCTGCGGTATCGAAGCACTTCCTGTCCGATGGCATAAGAGCATTGAACTGGGAGGGGACTGTTTAGAAAAATAACGTACAAGCAAACATTCTTCCTGCAGAAAAATAGTGGGAAAAAATTAATCGTGGTTTTCATTTGATTCTTCCTCGTAATATACAAATTTTACTACGAGGATCATTCAATAATTAAAGAGACAAACTGACCTGGAGATAAAACAGTTTATTTTTACAAAACAAGACTTTTCCTACTTTTCAACAAAATCCCCATCAACATTTATGCACTCGTCCCAACGGGATACTAGCTTTTTATACCGGCTGCAAAGAACTCTTTGCCTTTGTGTCGGAGCCAATTTCCCACAAATTTCTTGACATCCTCGTTATCCTGGAACTTCTTCCCACATAAAGCCTCCTTCTAAACTAAACTAAACTCCGTGGCGCTACATCCCTGGAGGGACTTAGCCTACCACCCGACCGCTGCGTCATCTCCCGTAGGCAGATGGCAGGATTGGGGGGCATGTGGTCAGCATGCCGACACCCACGGCCGTTAATGGTGGTTTTCTTGACCGGAGCCGCTACTTCTCTATCAAGTAGCTCCTCAATTTGGAATCACGAGGCTGAGTGCACCCCTACCAGACCTCCCTACCTCAGAAAAATCCGAGGAGGTACCGGGAATCGAACCCGGACCGACGGATCTGTAGTCAGCGATGCTAACCACAAGACTACGCCGGCGGCAAAGCCTCCTTCAGTGGACCAAACAATTCGAGTTTCAAGTGAGGAAGTTGCAACTTCAACAGGCCGGCCAGAACGGTGTTCGTCAGTCGCTGATTCTCGACCATTTTTGAACTGTTCTACCCACTTGTAAAAATTTCCACGGTTCATACAACTTTCACCATACACTTTAGTCAATCTAGAGTATATATTAGCTGGGTTTTCACCTTCAGCAATAAAAAAAAACGAATCACAGAACGTTGTTCAACCAATGTGGAATTTTCAAGAAGACCCGACATCGTTAAACTTAATTTTGATGTTATAAACAGACCAATGTTGATCCATCAGCTGATTAGAACTAATCCCAGTAATGCCAACTTAAAATCCTAAATGTATCAAACTTGTGCTACCAACCGTCTTTTCTCCAGACCAATTTGTCTCTTTAATTATTGAATGACCCCATTTTTTTGTAATTCATCATGTAATTCAGCCAAGAAAATTATGCAAAGTATTAAAGCATATTTTGCTAATTTTAGAGTATATTTTGTCTTCTGATAGAGCATTAACTTCCGGGCCTTAGTTATTTTGTTGGAAAATATTTAATAATTTCATACGTGTCAGGGCAGGGAAGAGGAGATAGCGTTCAAGTTGAGAACATGACAAACAATACGAGACGCATGCGAGGAGAGGGACGCAAGCAAAAACCAAGTGCGGCTGGCCGTCGAACTCACAGTTGCTTGGCAACCATCCCAAGGCTAGCCGGCACGCCAGGGTAAATATAGCGTCCCCGTTGACGTCACTGTAATTCCAGGGCTGCCACCCCTACCCACAATTTTAAATATCTTCGTTTTCCTTGTACTACAAAATGATAAAATATGAGTTTTATAAACGATGATCGTATATAATCCTGCAACAGTCGAAGCTAAAAGACGCAGGACTACTTTTAACTTTTAAGTTAATTATAAGGAGAAAATTATGCCACTGAGAGGTATAATAAAATCATAAAACTCCAGCGCAATTAATTTGATCGCTTCACTTGGAAAACACTTTTTAGTTAAAAATATAGACTTAGTTTGATGAAAATTGAAAATTTTAAAATTCCCTATGCCTTTTTAAATGTGAAATTTGTCACGGTAATTGCAAAAATCGTGTTATTTGGTTGATGTAAAGCGTTGTCATTAAGTTGGCAGAACTGTACCAGAAAATTAATAACAGCTCTTTGTGCGCTCCAATAAGGCTGACTCCACGATGCATAATTCGTTACAATAAATCAACATTTATCATTATTTCATCGTTTTTAACAACTTTATAAATATAGTGTATACTACACGTGATATTAATATGTTTTATTTTGCTCTTAGGATTACTACATTCGTCCTTACAGGTTCGTTTCGCAAACATAACCTACTCGCAAAATAAAATCTCGTTTTTAACACTTGGATTATAAATAACTAATTTCAAGTCAAAATATTTTTCCTCTATCCATTTTAATGTACGTGTATGATTTATCTATCTTTGCTCTAATATAATACTCTAATTTTCTGCAAGTCTGTCTGTTCCTCTTTCACGCAAAATCTACTCAACTCATTGAGCTGAAATTTTGCATGGACACAGTACTTTTATATGAATGAACATAGGCTAAAATAGCCGTTTCGAAAAGTTTCATCATTTCAAGACGGTGGCCGTTTTAATAGCTCGCGGTCACAAAAGAATAATATGTTCCTTGCCGATTTTCAACATAATGGCCGCACCATTGATAAGTCGAAGTCGGTGACAACTTACGGTGCCTATTCAAATCCCTATAATATAAAGCCACATGGTTGACTGACTGACTTAACTGACTGACTGACTCACTCACTCACTCACTCACTCACTCACTCACTCACTCACTCACTGACATTAATGGTTGCCCACTTCCAGATGAGCTAGAAACTTGAAATTTGGTACACATATAGCTTTTAAGCTGTAAACTACAGGAAAATTCCAAAAAGTTTATTTTTTTAAATTTTTAGCCCCAAAAACCCCCGAAAAAGGGCTCGGTTTCCATGGGAACGGCATTATCAAACAGTGTTCACGTAGGTCTCTGAAAGTTTTGAAATAATTATTTCCGTAAACCTAACGGGGTGGTCGAGATGGTCTTGGACTCGCATTTGGGAGGTCCCAGGTTCAAATCCCAGTCGACACGGATTTTTTCATGGTTTCTCCAGTCGTAATGGCAAATGCCGAATTGTATATTTACATACCATGAATCGTCCTCGCTATTTCATCCTTTAATATCAGTTGAAATTTACTTCATAAAATACGCCATTAATGTTTACCACTTCCAGATGAGCTAGAAACCTGCGATTTGGCAGAATGTATCTTTTAGCTTGTAACCGACGGAAAAATTCCAGAAAGTTCAATTTTTTATCCCGAAGAAGTCCTAAAGTCTTCTCGCACTTTTTTAGTTTTTTTGTTCTTTCTTTCTTTTTAAGGCTACACGGCAACTGGCTATAGGGCAGTATAAAGACAGCAGCTTTCCCGAGAACCTCACTGGGGGTTTGGAGGCTGGGCCCCGAACGAGCGAAGCTAGTTAAATTTTATACAAATAAACGGTGCAAAATATGTTGCACAATATTTAAAAAGTCCTTAATTAAAAAAATAAGTTTATCCACTGTGCTTGTCCATAGACAGACAGACAGGCGGATAGACAGACAGACAGGCGGACAGACAGAGAGGCAAACGGACAGACAGGTCTTCCAAAAACACATTTTTCGGTTTCTAGGCATCGTGAAACGTGTTTTCCCTGCGTTATCTCGATTTCGATTTTTTTTGTCACGATCACAATACTTTCTCACAATGCTAGAAAGTAAAAAGGTATCGTATTGTGCTATTTTTGACATCTCTTACAGCTATCGTAACGGCTTCCGGTGAACAATTGGATTATGCTCCTTGCTGAAGTTTGTTTTACAACAAACAAAACACATTGTCAAGAAATAGCTCAGTAATCTTTCTACAAGGTCTTACAAAAGCCAGAACAATGTCGTCTGTGCGGTAAAATGAGTTGGATCAAGCCTGGCAACAGAGATCAGAATTAGATAATGCAAGATGTTGCTTAGTATTTCGAGTAATTGTACTTCATACTTAAGAACAGCTATCTGGCTCTTAATTAATAGTGTTTAGATGCAAATTGTATCAAACATGTGCAATTTAAATTTTAGTTGCGATTAGACTGAATGAAGAAAGTTATCCGTGTTTGATAAAAATATTGCACATTTTCTGTCATCTTCATGTAGCCTACATGTTAGTTCGCAGTGGCATTCAAAGAAGCGCGCTAATAATAGAGATTTAGTAAAAGCACGAGCACACCCCCACACGTGTTCAGAAATCCTGACACGCACAATTAAATAACTCTTCCTGTGAGACACATGCTAAGTTCCACATTTCTGCCCGTCAAACAATCGTCTCCAATTTAGGGCCACTTCTTTTCCTAATCTTTGTAAATGATTTACCAGATATTGTTAAATATTCTAAATGCTTAACGTTTGCTTATGACTAGGGGGCGGATTTCTATTACCTAAAAAATAGGATATATGCATGCATTTATGACCTAAAAGTCATTAAAATATAACCAATAAAATTTAAAATATGACTTTACCACTTACACATTGTGTATATTTTTTTAAGTTCCATTACAATACAGTTTATTAAAATATAGTGCTAAAAAAATAATATATTTAAAATATCTGTAAATTCTCAAAAAGTATCATTATAATGCAAAATTTACTAAATATGATGTGAAACTTCAACATTTCTTTAATATGCCAAAAATATGGCCTAAAAGTGCATATTCATACTAAATATGCTACAATAGTTGAAAATTTCCTAAATATGCAGTTATATGAACAATAAAAGCCGTTCCGTTTTCACCAAGATGCTTGGAATCGGGTTTAAATCAGTCGGAAACCTGAAATAATGCGAAGGGGAAAAATATGACACGTCATAGAAATCCGCCCCCTACTTATGACTTAAAAGTCTATAAAGAGATACGTTTGTTAGCGGATAAATTGGAATTACAAGAATTAACCATAGACAAGCTTTTTGAATGGAGCCTGCAAAAAATTTGACATTGAATGTTGGAAAATGCTACTTCATAAGTTATCACACATTTTCATTGCATCCGACTGTTCAATACAGTATGAATTCGGAAACGTTAGCGAGAATATTTACCATTAGGGGAGTTTGTCCCGGTACCGGTCAGGCCTCGTTTCCGGTCAACAAGGTTTCCTCTAAAATGGCGAGAAAAACACGTACTCTATGCGAGGAATAAATTTCCTTTTGCTCCTGCCTACCACTTCATAACTGTTAATGGCTGTATCTCTCGCCATTTTAGAGGAAACCTTGTTGACCGGTAACGAGGCCTACTGGTACCGGGGCAATCTCCCCTAAAGATTTAGGATTAATTTATTACGTATAGGCTAATTTAAATTTTCGAAAGCACATTAATAAAATAATAAATGAACCTTATGGGCAGTTGGTATTTATTTTTCGTAATACCAAACATATTAAAAGTAAACATGTTTTACAGTTACTTTAGTACACACTAAGTTAGAATAAGCATTAGTTAAATGGTCACCATTGTATAAAACTTATATTAATTATATAGAAAAAGTCAGAAAAGTTTCCTTCCGTTTATATATATTTTTAATATGGTATTTCTGATTTAATTGAAAGAATTTCTTATAATGCGTTATTAAATTAATTCAACTTTGTAACATTAATTTGTAGACGACAATTATTCTTATATAAAATTATCAACGGCATAATTGATAGCCATGAACTTTTAAAGCGTATTAAATTTAATATTGTAAATTAAATCTAAGAAATAGGCAATCGTGATATGTTCTTGTCATTGAGTAAATAATTCTTGAATGTTCACTTTTAATTCAACTCTGTAAAAAATATAATTCTTTATCACTTCAAAATGCTCTTCTGGATTTTGGCTTCCAAATCATTCATGTATCTTCTTCTTTATCCTCACAGCATTTGATCATTCCTGTTTTGGAACCTCAGTGTTGTGTTTGTTATTTACACATAGTGATTTTATTAACGTGCTGAGCTCAGTGTTGTGTCGTTATTTTCACTTAGTGGTAAAATTCACTTAATGTTAACATTACTATTTCCCCAGCCTGTTTAACGGGCTTAATTATCTAGTTAGTGTATGTAGTGCATAATAATTTCCTTCATACGTTGATTCTGAACAATATTCCATAACGTTTCCTGAAATTAGGTATCGGCGTCATAAACATAGCTAGATATGCTCTCTCTGCTATAATTACAGTGTATATAGAACGTATCGTCAAATATGCATGGGTTGTGTTGAATACTAAATGACAGCTGACCTAGCAGAATACTTTACAATGTCTGCAATAACATCTGGGTATGAAAATGTTAGTGCCGTAACCTGAAGAATCAATAGCGGCCCCGTGGCATCCTTTCCCCAAAATAGTTCCCCATTAATAATTTTGTGCATTCTGCAGTCAGTCTCACTTTCTGCTTTGCTTTACTCATGCAAGCTTGTCCATGAAATGGTAACAGCTCGCCAGTCGTAGAAAATCCCAGCATTCCACAGTATTTATAATTAACTGTTTCTAATTCTGTTCCGTCTATTTGCACATTAATGTTCATCTATACTTACACGCTCGCAAAATCAGAAACATTATCACGTAAGAGGACAACTCAATTATAACTGAAGATGGCACATCTTAGTACCGAAATGCATCTTCAACATACGACATGTCTGGGATCCACCGAAGAACGAAACTTACCAGCTTCATAAACTTGTGACTTTTTAAAGATTGTGGCAACATTGTTTTAATGTGTCCATATTTTTATTATATTTTATTAATTAATTTATGAATGCTGAGGTGGATCGAGATAGAAAGAAGCAAACTAAAGATTAAAACTGTGTATTTTATCAATATTTATATCACTTTCGGCGCCAGAGAAACAGTCACCACCTTTTCTGTTTCCTTCTGCACCTATTTCAGATTCCGTCTAACACTATTGAGGATTTAGAATCGCTAAAAATCATCTACTCGTATATTGAGACAGCATTTATATTTTACGCATATTATTTGAATACAAACTTGTTTTTATTTTATTGCTTTCCTTACTCATTTTCAAATTTATTTTTATTTTGTTCTAATAGACTAAACATTTTAAGTAAACATTATTATGTATTAAATATACATTATTCTTCGTCATAAGGCAACCGCACATGTTGGGAAACACTACTAATAAATAAATGTCATTTTTTGTTATATTCAAATACAAAAATAGTCCCTGATGAACTAAACAAAATGATGTCAACAAACCTACAGCAGAAAATTTGTAGGTCTATAATTTGCAACTCAATAATGCCTGTCACTGTTTTCTTAATATCTAATGCCATCAACGAATTGGCCTTTTTATTAGGCTGTCTGCGAATCTCCTGTATACAAATAATCGATTTGGTATTAAAAGGAAGGACGGAAATTCTTACACGGACTTCTTGTTACGTATCATCATTGTCTATCAGAAAATGGTTTCCCTAAAATCACATGGTTGTGCATCCCTCATAAATTTTCAGCATTCTGATCGCATGACCTGAGCTGTCCGTTTAATTCTCCCCCGAGTGACTAGCAATATTTCGTTACGGAAACAAAGCCTGCTCTTCGCGGAAATGAGTTTTTGTGAAAATAACCCGACAGCCAGTCTAACGTGGAAATTAAATTCTACAGAGACCGGTGGAACAAAGATATAAATGAGTTGTGTTGAAAGTTTGAACCCGACTTATGCTCTCCTGTAATGAATTAAGTTGATGTTGAGCAAAATTAAATTCCATTCTGGAGCTTTGTATATTCAATGAAATCTCCATATGTTAAAGCTAGATTTTCTCGTGAATTTCTAAAATAAACAAATTCAGACAAACAAAACCCTGCAAACAGTAAACGAGGAAAACTGTAGATAAACCAGGCTACTCCACCATTGCTTTATTTACTGGAAGATTTGTAGATAACGATATTATGACAAAAGTAATGCACCTATTTACCTAATAGCAAAATACTAAGTTAAACAAACTAGGCCTAACATCATACTGGCTGACTGGCTATCACAGCTGCTTCATCTATAATGTCGCAAACAAAAGCTGCAAGGACCAATTTTCCATTTGGAAAATACTCGACAATACGGACCAATGGGGGATGTGGGGAAGAATTTGTGGGTGGTCTTGATTTGTCCACAAAGCACCGTTGAGGACTTTCATATATACTGTATCATGCATTACTGACTAACTCAATGGCAATAGATAATTCCTAAGCAAGCTAAATAAATATATATTCTTTTATGGAACCCGGAGGTTCATTGCCGTGCTTACATGAGCCCGCCATTCAACCCTATTCTGTGCTACCTGCCTACGGTAGACGGCGCAGTGGTCGGATGGTAAGCCTAGTCCCTCAAAAGGATGTAGCGCTATGGGGTTCAGTTTAGTAATGCATAGATAAACACTGAAGTGATAATCAGGCTTTAAAACTTATTGCCCGAACCCACAGAGGGAGATGATTCCGGTTACCAACAACCTGAGTATAGGGGGTGGGGGCGATTGCGTAGGCTGATAAGACAGTCATTGCTAGTAGTACTGAGAAGTCAATGCTCTCATGGTACGGTGCCTCTCAAATTGGTCAACAGTGTACCTTGTCATTATGCGTGTTTATAAATGTATAATACGTGTTCGGAATACCGAAAGTAAAGTGTTCTAAAACGCAAACATATATTGAAACATTTGGGAGGGACTATTACACACAAACAGGAAAACGTAACGTTTTGCATGCTTGTAATGTGAGTTTAGAGAATGAGAAGTTATTTTGTGGTCTTTCTATACCTGTAATCCGCTTTGTTTACTATCACGTGAACTAGCATATGGTAGCTAGCGCATACGCCGAGCAAAGTCTGTACAGTACAGTTGCTGTTAACATATTCGATCGGGCACTAAGTTTTAAAGCCTGGTGATAATGCATACCCAGCAAATTGGTTCCTCAATGTTGGCGAAGTTGCCGCTCTGTTAATAGTTGGAAACAAGCCCAGAAGAAGTGCAAAGGGAATGAAAATAAACCCATAAAACATATGACAAGTGAAAGGGGGAACGCTGGCAGGAGTGCTTCCTCACTCTTCACGGGAAATGTTTCCCTTTCAGTCTAATTTTATATGAGTCTGACCTTGCTTCATGATCTGTTCGCTGCATTTCCTTTCTTCCTTCCAACTTAATATAGGCCTACAAGGATAGCTGCGCCATCTTCTTTAAGAGGGAGAGGAGCAAATTTACTAACATCCAACATTTTTATTTAGACTCTTAATTTTTTAATTACTTCAAGTAAGATATATAAGTAATCATGAACCACAGATTATTGTCTCTGTTGGACATTACATGAGAATATTATAGGAGAAAAATTCCTCCGACACTGGGACTTGAACCCAGGACCTTTGGCTATTCGCGCCAATGCTCTACCAACTGGGCTTAGCCGGAGCTCAATTCACAGCGCCAGATGGAACCTCTCTCCTATGACTGATTGCCCTAATGGTCCATCTCACAGACAGACAAGCCATGTCATATGCAGTACTGTGAGGCACACTAAGTAGTGATTTTAGTGACCAGGCTCCCACTGTTATTGTACAGTTAACATTCAAGATAGATATATAAGTATTCATGAACCACAGATTATTGTCTCTATTGGACATTACATGAGAAATATTCAAGTAATATAGCTCAAGTAAAATATTTATTTTAATTTTTTCACTGGTACTGACGTATAAATTAGTCACCTTAAAAATTTAACAAAAGCAGAGATATATAATATCGATAAAGTAGAGCTTTATAAAAAATGTAAGTTAATGCTTTTTTTACAAGTGGTATTATTATTTACGGAAATAAATGTTATTTACAGAAATTTTCTACGGAAATTGTCCTTATGGATTTCAAATATAGAGGCCACTGATGATTTCACTTGCTGAGTACATTTATTAATACATAAATTCAGGTCTAAAAGGGATAATCTGTAATTTTTTTGAAAAATAAAATAATATGACATATTTTTCAAAATGCTACTATTCTCCAATGTAATTTACATAACAAAGAAAAAATACAACTTAATTCGCTAAGTGCCGGTACATGAAGAACAAAATGCAATAAATATTCAGACTTTTAGAAGCTAGAGTTTTCGCTTTTATTTTATTTTTGCATAAAATATACAGTATTTTTTTAATTTATTAAAGTAATATCATTGCTTTTAAGAACAAGGTATTTGAGACAGTAAGAAAATTCTTCATTTTATTATTGGTAACAGATATTATGGAAACTTTCATACTCTTAGCTTCGAAACTAAAATACTTAAAAGGACCATATCATACTGAAATTTCGCATATATAAAGCCTGGTAGGCTATATATTTCTTTACAGTAAGAATTGATAATGAAATCTTAGTTTCATAAATTATACGAATGTGTGATTATTACAGATTATTTTGTGCTAATCTTGTCTGTGAGTCAGATGACTTTGTCTATATTAAACAGAGATCTAGCAACTTTTTTCGATCTGAATTCGAATAAACGTCCACCTACGGCTGAGTTGCTCGCGAAACGGGATTATTTGTGTTAAAGACGTAGCCTCACAACTATTCTCATCATAATTGTAGGGAAATGTGTTTCTAAAAAAGTGGGTTGGGTTTTGGTAAAGATAGTGTTATACAAAATTGATTTTTCTTTGGCCCTACTTTGATAGGATGTTTCGTTAAATTGTACAGTATTCCTGACTTTCAAAAGCTCAGAGAACGTGCAATCCGTAACAAAAAGCATATTTCTTTTTGACAAGCCGAATGGTAGGCTTATTCTGGGTCTGCAATAAAACAGTATTCTAAGAACTTTTTGCATACTGCCACTCAGTTCCTCACGTGTCACAAATGCAATTTAAAACTCCAATTTAAAAAATGCATAAAAGTTTGAGGAAATGAGAAATAAAATAACCCATTGAATTAAAAGTTGCGCAGGATAGAACGAGTTCCAAACATTCTGTCTGAACGAGCTAAGCGTCTTTTACGACTTCCGTTGAGCGAAAGAGCTAATTTTGTTGACTCTCCGGCAGATAGCACCACAATACAAACCTCGTTTAAGGAAAATTGCGAGGTAAAGGTAGGCTATGACGGAATTATTAGATTTAAAGCAAATACAAATTATTGTTTCAAGTACTGTATACTATAAAGCTATGAAATTATTCTTTATCTCCATTAAATTTACGATGGTGATAAAGTCGCAGATTTTTTTTGCACTCAGTTCCCCATTATCTCAGCAAGCTTGGTGCGCATTTAAGTTCTTTCCGTTAAGAAAACTTCCAGCTTGCGTTTTATTTGACTAGTGAAGACTGCATGAATGATCTGTTGAATTTAACTGTACATCAAAGTTACGTTGAATTGGTCAATGTTGTAATTATTTATGTCAAATACAGAGTTTCAAAGTTATGCCGCAGACAAATGATGTCAATGATGCATCAAATAACAAACATTCTTCAACCATTATGAACAGCAATGTCTGTTTTTTTTTTATTATTTTCTTTTAAACTTGCATTGGAGGTACTGTAGATAGATTAAGTATAGCCTATACTGTGTTCGATCCTGAAACTCAAATATGCGTTTTGAGATTCTTTCAACGAAACCCAAAAATACTAGTTTTGTGAAATGTGTTTGCCTGTATGACAGAGTTACAGAATAGCACAGCTCGAAAAAAAATGTATCAGAACGAAATGTTATTACTAAGTATGACTCGAGTTTTTTCTTTTATTCTTCCTATCCCTTTACGTTAAGAAAATGAAGTTTTTTTTATTTCTTCGATAATTCCCCAACTAGTTTGTTTAAATTTTCTGCACAAACCGCTTGAAATAAAATAGAAAACTTTTCCATGAAACAAAATTACTTACATCCAAACCGTATTTAAAAAATGCATCACGTTTCAAGCTATGGCTTTGCAGTGCCATTAGTCAGAATTCCTTCCGACTTTCAGGATTTATTCAATACTATTTAGTACTTGAAATAATATAGTGATGTTATTTTTTGTTTGATTAAATCCTTAGCGTTAGAAAGAGGCATTTTCCTTTTTTTAAATAACAACTTTAAGATAAATTCATATGTTTCAAAAGTCTCATGTTAAGTAATTTCAAACGTTCCAGAAATAAGCTTTTAAGTTATGAGTAAACTTAGGATTTTAGGTAAAAACCTATTTTAATCCTTAAGTGATATATGGACGAAAACTTGTATATGGATGTTTCATAAGTGACAATGCCTAAAAATGATACTTTTATAGGACCTAAAACAGCCTATTTTTACGTTAGAGCCTAATATTGCCTTTTTGCTTGTTTTTCCTCTAAAGTTCAAAATAAGTAATTTTTTGTTATAAATTCTAGCATTCAGTTTCAGTTCGTACTAAATTTTTAGCTCGGAATGTGCAGTACATGACACATTTGTGACGTGGTTAAATAGTAAGGAATGTTTCGTCTCCAGTAGAAAAATTCCTTGGGAATTCCCAAGAAAATGTAGCGTTTTTCTCCCGACTCCCGCATCCAATTAAAAAATAAATAAATACAAGGGATACAAGGGGTTGGATATGCTAGTATGATATGCGTAGCTTCTGGGCGCAGGGATTAGGTTTTCACTGTTATGGTAGTAATACAGGCCCTAGTAATAGGTCTATATAATTCTGTGTACCTTAGGCCTATATCTGTGGTTTATCATGATTATTGATTAATGGTGACTTCAATAAATATAATATTCTGCATTGCAATTGAGATATTTCAGAAAATTGGCAATTTAACGCTTTATAAGGGACTATTTTACGATTTTTAGAGCCTATTTTCCGATTTTTAAAGTCTATTTAAGGTACCTAAAACAGCATTTTTAGCGACCTAAAAGTCCGAAGTCTAGTTATGAGGTATTCATCCGATTTCAAAGCGCTATTGTTCTGCCAGTGTTCCTTGGGGAGTAGAGAGAATAACACATTTTAGCCGTAGTATTTAAAACTTTGCTATTTCGAATCGTAAACATTTATTTACCGAACTCTCTCCTTCTATGTAAAGTTTCATTTTTTGGGCTAGCACATTATAGTGTTTATAGATCATATTCCCAGATGTCACTGTCATTCCCTTCCGTTTTAGTAATTAATAATTATAAATTTCATTCATTATAACCACTGCAAACACTTTTATTCCTACTACTACTACTATTGTCTATTAATCATTTACAATATTCAAAGTAACATAAATACATTTCGACAATAAAAATTTGGTCCATAACGTAGATTTTTTTAACGGCAGTTATGTTTCTGACAAAGCACAGTCGTAAACCAACACAATATTTATTTTCGCTCTAAACATTACTTACAAACTTCATTTCTCTCTATTTATTCCAAGTCTGCAACTCCTTATCTTAACGAAGGATTTTCAAATATTACTTTGCTATTTGTCTTTCGCATTTTTAATTTCAAGATAAATATAAATGTTTTTACAAATATATCACAATTCAATACACGATGTTTCTCTTTCTGATATGTTCAGCTGTCTCAAACAGTAATTTGTTTTAAAGCAAATTGTTGCCAACCAAAAGAGCCTGAATTCCGCTACATACGAAATTAGCTAAACGTTTTTGTAATACTATTCTAAGCACAAGGAAACTCAAATTACTTTACTTTTAAAATTTACGATTCAAAATAACATAAAACGTTGTACGATCTTAGACCGTTCGGTAGCGCTCGTTTTGTTAATTTCGGGCTTGCCTGTCAAGTTCTATAAATCGGTCTTACATCGTGAATAACTATGATACATCTAGATGTAATGCGAAATGCATCTCATTCCTTTATGTTAATTTCTCTCAACAATATAGTACTTTGGAATCTGTGGATTTTTCTGAAAAACCTTTTATTTTTTTAAGCGTGTGTTTTTTTATGACTCCAGAACTGGCTGGACGGATTTTCATGATTTTTCATAACTGTATTCGGGGTTATGCAAGCGTGGTCCCGTATAATTTGTTCAAAAAACGGTTCAGTAGTTTCTTGTTTGTAATCCTGAAATAAGCTACCTCATGATACTATCCCGCTGTACATTCGTTTGGAATTTTACTAACCATGACTGCTGAATCAGGAGGCCGTGGATTTGTTAAATTTAACGATCCTACACGAAAAGCCGCTGAGGCCTGAGTAGTCTTATTGTGTTTTGCAGTAAGAAATACAATAATCGCAGCATTTACTTTCGCTTTCTGTACTATAACTTAGATACAGCAGGTAAAATAAGTACTGTATTATACAAATACAAATTATTATTATAATATTAACAAGTTTCAGGTTTAACAAAAATGAATCCTGTAATAGTCTATAATACATTATATCATGTATAACGGTGATATATCATGATAATATATAAAAATTACTCTGTATAAAGTATGCAAGTTAGTCTCATTGTCTATTTTGTAATAATTGGAACGGCATGGCTGACACGATGGCTCCTAAATTGTAAAGTTGGCGAATGGGTTTTCAGGCAGACAAAATAAATTTAAAAACCTTTTATTTCATAATTTGTGAATCTAACTTGTTTTAGGTTTTGAAATCAGTCTGGAAAATGTACGATAATTACTTTCTGATTCCCAATTATTGAACTAACACTTTAATATTTGATGAGATGTTCAAATGTAGCCTAAATTCGGTTAAAATCAACGTACTTATGAACCCCGTAAACTTCAACAGCACTATTATTATTATTATTATTATTATTATTATTATTATTATTATTATTATTATTATTATTAAATATGACATACCATACGTACCTAAGTTAGAACCCCCTTTACATGCCGTGTGATTCTGGTTTGGGCCACAGACATTGTATGGTGAAATTAGAACAGTGTTAACCGGACAGATATATAAGCATTCATGAACCACAGATTATTGTCTCTGTTGGAGATTACATGAAAGTATTATAGGAGAAAAATTCCTCCGACACTGGGACTTGAACCCAGGAGCATTGGCGCGAGTAGCCAAAGGTCCTGGGTTCAAGTCCCAGTGTCAGAGGAATTTTTCTCCTATAATACTTTCAGTGTTAACCGGGTTTAAAGGTTAGCATTATTTGCTGCCACTGAATTTGATGGAATACATCTCCTTGCAACATTTAAAATAAAATGTTAACTATTCTATAATTATTGCATTTAATTACTTCGAAAAGGTCTGTGCTTGTGAGACATCTCTTTCGCACGTGGAAGTATAACTTATGCGACTAAATTATGTGAGATTTAACTTGGCACAAGTGCATGTCATGCTGATTGGGTTGGGAGAGATAAGACCCTATAAATGGCTAGCGACTTATTTTTGTGAGCTGTCAATTATTTGTCGCCACAAGCTGGTTGGTGGCAGACTGTCATCACTGCAGTTGAAAAGTAGCCTATTATCGGGAAGAACATAAGTGTTGCAGACTCATATACGACCATTCCGGCACTGATTCTACGGACATGGAAATAATTTCTTATTTGTCGTAAAGTTCATAAGCAAAAGAGAAGGTGAATGAATCTATTTTACTCTCTCTAAAAATCCTTGCCAAATAAAATCTCAGACTTGAAATGTAAACTCTTTCCATAAATGAACGTGGAATCCTAGGAGGAAAACTTTTAATATTTGCCTGCTGATATGGAGAAGAAAACAGTGTACCGAACGCCTTATGTTTAAAAACTACCGCCAATTGAACGAAAGAATACAGCACATCATGGCAGGCAAGGACTAGTAGTAGTAGTTCCAGCATTCACCACTAATGGCGCTAGCGACTGTACCCGTAGCTTGACCTTGCCAGTAGCTAGTTCCTACAAACGTTGCTAGATGTCACTACAGCTGTCTTTTTTTCTTTCTCTTCTTTTCTTTTCTTTTTGTTTAATGATTTTAATTTATAAGTACCAGGCCTCTATTGGGCCCTTGCCTTAAACAAAAACATAATTTACACACATAATTTTGTTAATTCGTGAAGACAGCTGTCTACAGCTAAACATACTTTACATACTTTTATAGTTATGTTAAGAAATTCCAACATGTTAATATATTTTTAGCTTCAACATTAAGCTTACTGTTACCTAGGGAAAGTGGAGGAGTACTTAGCTCTCCTTTTAAATCATGAATTATGCATTTAATTAACACTAATTTAATACCAGGCTGTAAGCGGGATCATGGGATGACAGCCTTAACCCACTCACAGCAGTCAAGATGATACTGTACGTGGTGGTGAAATTTTCGAGTCTCCACCAGGAAAACGTTATAAGGGTTACGTGGCTTCATCAGTCATCATTGTTACAAATACTTATTGGCAATTCCCTTCCTTGTCTTCCCTAGGACTGGATTTTATGATAAGGACACGTCAACTTATAAAGGTCAGGAATGGTAAAAATGTTTAATGCAGACTCCATCTAGAATGATAAAAGAGGCTTCATATTCAATCTAACCAACAGGATCTAACCTTCAAAGTATTTGCAATCCAATCATTAGATATACCTAATAAAGATAAAAACTAACGAAAACTGAAGACGGTGGGCCTAAAAAAGTGGGGCTTGAGAAAAAAGTTTAGATTCTCAGCAAAATTTTAGAATAATGTTTCATTGATCTTTATTGATAGCAATTATGGGGAACTATCCAATTGTACTGGAATTATAACTACGGTTATTGGTGATCATAATACATTTACATTATTTTGACATTGTGATGTTCATAAGCATTTTCATTTATTAAATATAAGTTTCATTTTGAGCTATGTTGAAATGGTATGCTTTGTTTTAGACCAACCTCTACTTGGAGGAAACAAAGAAATAAAACAATTTATTATCTGCCTCTAATAATATATAATTTTATTATTCACCTATGGGGAAGCAAACTTGGTGTTACAAGAACTTGGTGTAAGTTTTCCTCTAATGACATTCACATAAACCAAGGCTCTAAAATACGAGGTGTGAAGCTTACCTTTACTGCTGTCTGGAGCAAGGCACTCCGTCTTGATGGTGGCACGTCCAGCAATGAATGGTGTTGTCACAGCAGCTGGTGTTGGGGCTGCCGACGGTGTTAATGGAGGTGGTGCTGCAAGTTTTTCTGAAATAGTTATATGAGTGCGATGAGGGGTGGTAAAATTAATAAACAAAAATAATTAATTGTAATGTGAAACATTTAAAACATCTAGGACACTAACCTGCAATATTTTTCATGGCAAGACACATTTAATTTCTTGTTTTAATAACTGACCTAACTTTTGAAATGTTAACAAATATCATATCAAATTATATATTATTAAACATACAATCTAAATACGAGGAAATATCAGTGAAATCATAATAGATTTGTTCCCAAAGCACTCGGAAACCATTAACACATCATTCGTGCATGCACTCTTTCTCCACACACGTTCCCAAAGTGAGAATTCATGATTCTGATTTTCAATCTTCTGTTCCATGTGTTCTCACGGGCAGTTTATGTACTATAAGAAAAGTTTGCAGGCTCTACCATGAATTGTTATGAGAGACATGCGCAGTAACCACAAGCCCTATTAATACGCGCCTGACTCCTTCCTCCTTGCGCCTGATTTATAAGCGTAGGCTACTTATATGTATGAATAATGGAAGATAATTGAAAGTTTCCCAAAATATAGTTTATAATGACTATGCGCATTGCGGGTATAACATGTTAAAAGGAAATAACCGTTCCCAAAGTACAAAAACATGGAAAAGTTATACATTGGACATGCGCAGTATAGCAAATTCTCAAGCAGTCATGGGTTTGCTTTGGGAACAAACCTATTGTTTCTTTTGTCAAATATTAGGTGAGAAACTTTCTGCATTTTAATTACCTAATAATAACAGAACAGTTCTTGGACAAAAATAGTTAAGCACACATATCAAAATCGCACAAAAAGAATATTGCAGAAGTATACTGAATTGTACACAAGCTATTTCATAATTCTAGCATAGAAGTTCAAAGGATTCTGGAAGCTCCAGATAGAGAATGATAAGATAATTACAGTATTGTGGTCAAATTTTCATATAGTGGCATATAGATTACATCATATCATTTTTACTTTGCGTCCACCCTTGACATCAATAAGATTATTGGTTGTTTACATTTCCAGTAAGGACTTATTTAAACGTTGGTAGTTTTATTACCTAGAATACAAATATTGCAGTAATATCAGAATATATTTATTTGAGAATAGTTGTCACTCCTTATACCCCAATTTAATTATATAATTAAGGAAAGATAATCTAACCTTAACAAAACATCCTGGTAAACTTCGTCCAAATATTTTTTGTCTAGGGTGCCAAAACACCTACAGCCAGCCCTGATTGCTAGCTACTTTTTTTTTTACACAAAATGGTTTGATTTTAAACAAACACAAGTAAGAAAATAATTATTATTTATAATGTGTTAAATTTATTCCTGAGGTTACAGATTTTATCAGTAAATTTGGCTCGTGATTCTTCCCAGCAAATCTATTGAAGAATTAGAAACCTCTTACGGGATTAACTGTGATAAATCATGGATATTCCATGCAGATATTGATTAATTTGTTTGAAAATACAAGCTAAAAATACAACTTATCTTTGAAAATGACAGCCTAGATGAAAATTGTCCTGTCTAAAAATTGCTGTCAATTATGGTTCCACAATCCTTTGATTTTTTCTTTTTCAGTTGAATTCCAAAACTTAATGCAAAATCAATTAAAGAAAACTTCAACAAATAAAATTTACAAGAAAAGAACTGTTAGTTAAAATTACTGACTTTCATTGCAATGTACACATTAACACTGTTAACAAGATTTATTTTTTATTTAAATTTTTCTTGACTATGGTGTCATTTATCTTACATTATTGTGATAAAATGATGTAAGTAAATATCTCTTGTATTCCAAAGTCTATAGTAGTTAATTTTTTTCACAACTCACTGGCCACTGACAGAATTTTTCTCTCACTTGTTTATTTTGTTGTGAATTAATCGACACTCAGTACCCCCATAACTAAGTAATCAAAAGAACTCAAAGCAACAAACTTAAAACTACTAACATATACCGTATTTAATTTATGGTCAAAACCCATTAGGAGATAATTACTAGAAGGGACCTAAGTAAACTCTTTTACTGTAAACTTTTAAGATTTATGAGTGCTGTTATCATAACAATATTTATATGTTTATGGAAGAACTTTTGGAAAAACAATGCATACAAGACTGCTTCACTTATGAAAAACTGTAAAAGGCAGGAGAAAATAAAAGGAGGAAATAAATCTGGAAAAGACTACTTATACTTTATAGTGAAAAATAACTCTCTAAACTTAGGCCTACTATCATGAGTTCTAGAAAATATTTAATTATCATTATAATAATTTCCATGTAGAAATCAGTGTGAAGTCTTTTATGCAGTAGAGCATGTTCAATTAAAATTAAGAATTAGTTGAACAATAAAAACACTTCTTGCTCCACTTATATTATTTATGCAGAACTGGTTTCCAGGGAAACAGCTCCCTCATCCTCAGCTAAAGGTTGACTGGCACTAGGTTGACATGGGACCCGACTCATGTCAACCTAGTGCCAGTCAACCATCAGCTGAGGATGAAGGAGCTGCTTCCCTGGAAACCAGTTCTGCATAAATAATTTAAGTGGAGCAAGAAGTGTTTTTATTGTTCGATTAATTCTTAATTTTTCAAATTTCCATGTAGGTTTCCATATATTTGGATTACACAGAGACAGACCATAACAGAATTTCGATAGCATTATTTTAACGCAAAGACTGGCCCACATTTTAAATCTTTATTCAGCAAGAGAGCAATCCTTTCCATTAGTTAATTACCCACTACATAAGAAAACGAGCAGGCTTATGAAGTGTAATTTATCTAAGTAAGCAATTCACATCACTATCTTTGTTGTTAGCAGACTCTTACGGAAATAATAACAAAACAACATATGTTTCATACTACATGTAAAAAAACTTTTGAAGTGAATGTTCTTGGTTGAATGGTAAAACGTTTGACTCTTGTTCAGGAGGTCACAAGTTTGGTCTGAATAGCAATAATTTTAAATTAACTTAATATTTTAGAATAATGTTATTTACTTAGCTTAGCAATGTTTTTACTTACTTATTTTAACTTACTTTTAATGAATATATTAATTTACAGAAGTAGGTCTATGTCCAAAGTTGCATTACAAAATATGTTTAGGTAAAAATAATTTATTATAACATCATAATAATGAAAAGCATTATGCAGACAAAATGGATGTAATTTTATATATGTGTGAATATTACCTGAATTAAACTCTGGCTGTGACTTATTATCTGGTTAGGTAAATAAAACAGACAATAGGCCAATGTGTAATAAGGGTGCTTAGAATTAAATTGTATTGTACACTTAGATACTTTGAACACAACCTAATTAATACTGATATTGTTTTGTCATTCTTTTTCCCAACTTTAGAACAGTATTAAAATCACTATGGTACAGTCAACCCTCGATATAGTGGCCCTCTTTACAGTGCTACCCTCGCACTATGCCAATAAATGTAAGTGAATGGATCTTCTCCCAAATAAAATATATACAAAACCTTGTTACTGTGCCAATTCATTTAGTGCCAGTGAATATAAGACAAGATTTTTACAAAATATAGTTTACAGTGATTTCTTTAGTTGCAGAATTCTTTTATAACGGGCGTGAATGTTAGGAAGACTATTTAGGAAACATACTGTACTGTAAAACTTGTACAGAGTCAACATTTATTTAATATTTACACTTCTTGCTCCACTTAAATGTAAGTGGAGCAAGAAGTGTAAATATTAAATAAATGTTGACTCTGTACAAGTTTTACAACATGCTCTACTGTTTATAGTACTTCAATTAATTATTTTAACACTTGATACTGTACTGTATTTCCAAGAAGTGAGTGTTCTCCTGCCACTAACTGTAAATGAAGTGCGGAGGAATGAGGAAGCTTTGTTAAGAAGCCGGACAGACAACCTGCATGAGGGTGGACCAGGTAGAAAGAGCCCTTCATATAATGAGAGCCCTTCACTTCTTTTAGTCCAGTGTCCATTCAGATCTAAACACTACACTACAGTTACAGTTAATCACTTACGTGGACCCAACATGATTTTCAACCCCTTTGTATACTCTAGCATTGGACATATACTGTAATAGAGTTGCTGTACAGTATTTCATTTTGTGCTAAAGTTCTCTATTCGACTTTTATTTAATTTTATTTCATAATACAGTACAGTAAATTAATACAGCACTGTATTATGCCGTTTTTATTTTAAAAACTAAATTTCGATTTAGTGCCACCCTCGTTTTGTGTGCCACTAAATGTTAGAGAATGGATGGTGGCATTATATCGAGGATTGACTGTATATTAAAAAATGTTTATAATGCAATTGTAACTGCCTTGGTAAATAAATGTCCATACAGCCATTTCACAGTGATGTTCTCGCATCTTCAACTGAGTGTCACTCTAACTTGACATTCCGCTGAAGATTCATACACATCATCAGTGAAACAGCCATCTGCACATTTACTATAAGGTAAATGCAATTGCACTACAAAAGCTTTTTCATAAAGTGATTATACTGTTTAATTTTTTTAAATTTATTAAATCAAAGTAGCCCTAATAAAAATTGAATCAACTTCTATATGAATACATAAGTGAACAACTGAAAACACAAAATTAGAGGTGTACATTGTACCTGCAAGCAAGGGGTTAGCTGCCGCGATGGTAAACTTCTTAGCGCGCGAATCTTGCAATGAGGTAGCTGTTTTTATGGGGGCGGTGCTACTCGTAACAACATCTGAAGCTGCCCCCCCTCCACTTCCAGGTGAGACAACATTATTATTATTCTCCTCCTGCAAGTTCACAACCACCTGGTCAAAAAAGGACACTTCAGTAAGCTTCCACTCAGTGTGTCAGCAAAGTTATACATGTCAATAAATCAGTTATAAGCAGACAAGCACCAAATTCTTCTGCAAATGGAAAAAAATATATTTTATGTACATTTAAGAAAAATCTGCCAAAAATTGGTGTATTGGATAAATCTGATATTTTCTTTTTATGTTTTATACTTAGGTTTGTCATCTTCCTTAATTTGGTTGGTACAAAAGAACCTTGACTTGTCATTAGCACTCTTCTTTGTAACCCCCTTTCCAGAAAATGTACTACAAGAATATACAGAGTGAATCCTGAAGAATTAACAAAATTCAGATGTTATGCTGATTAAAAAAGTTCATACGAACATATGTCCCATTTTCGATAGTTTTGTAGAAAATTATTAAAATAGTAATTGATGGCACACAATCTTGTGAACCTCACGTAACTGGTACAATGCATTCATGCTGCCGCCGAGCAAATCTGTCACAAATGGGAGAAAATTGGTAACACTACACAAGCACTTCACAACCATGCAACTGCATGTATTGCTGCTGGTGTTGGCATCGTTTAAAATCTGCTGTGATACACATTTTATGGTGAGTAAATGTTATTTAAATTATTCATAAGTCATTTAAGTAAACAATTCAATAGACCTTCAGTCCATATTCAAGTTAAATCCTTTAATTTCTCCCAAATTAATCTCAACTTTCTGGATATCATAACTTATTTAATATGAAAAATCAGACCCATGGTCATGTGAAGTTTTTAATCAGCACAACGTGAAAAATTAATTCCCTGAATATTGTCCATTCTTCATTATTTTTTATTAGACTTCCTTTCTTCATATATTAGCATACCTAGTTATTATATTTTGAATGTAGGCTTGCTGTTGCAGTTACTTATTGTTCTAGCTCTTGAGTTGGTAGATGTTTCTGATTAGATCATCCCCAAGGGGTCTAACTTGTTTGGTAAAGCAGCAAAATCTTAAATTTAGATTTTGCAATAACTCATGAGTCAGTTTACTAAAACAACAAAGCAAGTCATACCATTATATTTTCATTTGCAATAAGTGACAGATTAAGCAGCAGTGAACCATTAAAGTTAGATTTTGTAGTAAATTGACAGATTTGGCTCACCTAGTGAGCAATGAACTGCTAAATTTTTATTTTACAGAATCTAGTAAAAAAGGCTAGTTCAGGTATCCAAGAAGTAGACTGGATAGATGGGAAGATCTGATTGATCAGGAAGTTTAACTACTTGAGACAAATTTTGTTACACTTATTTTCATGTGGAGGAAAGAGACACAGAAGAAAACAAAGGCACCCTAAAAATACAATGCATGATAGTCTGTCAGCCAGGAAACAACTTTAGTTAATTCTGAAAATTACTGATGATTACACTCTATGGATTGTAAACCTTTCCAGTATTTAGGCAATGTAATGTTTATTACACCATATTTTCGTTTTGAAAATGAAGTGTTTTGTTAGATGTCTGTTGGGGCCTGGACCAGAACCACTATACATCTTGAAATGAATCTTTTGTAAGCTAACAATTATTCTTAGCACTATTGCTAAACTATTACAATGTACACACATTTTATACAAAACGGCTTGCCAAAAATTGGAGGATATCTGATGATTGTTAAATACAGTATATAGCCCAGAGCTTACAAAGGCATAGTGTAAAATCTAGTAATTACTTCAAACAAAGAATGCGGGCTTGTCTTGCTTATACTGAGTACTTAAAACTATGTGAACACACAAGACAAATTTACAAATACTTATTAATCACTTGTGTAAGTTTTTGAGTAATTTCGCTTGTGATATATATATACACACTCCAAACTTTTGGCAACATGGTCTGTTCTCATCCTTAGAGACTTGTTATCCTTAGAAGAAATGTCATGCGCAAAAAAAAGACATATGGATACAAGGAAAGGAACGGAGAAAAACATGCTGAATTTAATCTTGATATAATCTTATATTAATCTTTTCTTATAATTATCCTTCTCTCTAGCAACTCTAAAGCAACATATGGACAAATTTTTGCAATTTGGTATAAATGTTCAAAGGGCCCAATTTTATCATCAGAAAAAGGAAAAATTAAAGAAATTCTGTTATTTGTTATATGTCTGTAATAGTATGTAGTGATGTTAAAGTTCACCTTTTCATATATTTTTGTAGCACACAATATTCTGACAAATAATAATCAAGCTCTGCCTAGTGATGGGTAATTTTTTATTTTATTTTATTTTATTTTTTATTACAGAAATGAAACATTAATTTTTAAAACATTAAACAACTAAACAAACTCTTAGAACTGATACAGATTTTTTTAGTATAGCTTTCTGAATCGGCTGCAGTGATATAGCATGCTTGCCCCTAGATCCGAAGGTCATGAGATCAAACCCGCTACGGTCAATGGATATTTCAAAATCTTGGGCACGGAGTCCTCTGGGAGGGAGTTTAAGATGGGGAGCCCGTATCATAGATTTACAGCATGTAAAAGAAATTCAAGCCTAAATTAGAGCATCTGGACAAAATTTCCCGACCCTTTCACATCCAAGTAGTACCCTAGTTTCCTGGGAGAGATTATGAGGCAATGGGCTTATCACATGTCCCTCTGTCCTCTCATGGAAAATAAGCATAACAAAATTAGTCTAGATACTGAAACTTCCAATTGGAGGAGCTATACCCCGCAGAGGAGTAGGAAAATCAGATCAGACCAGATAGCTTTCTGAATTACTTCCAAATTGTAGGAAGTATGCTATTTCAGTTTTATCTATAGCTATGAACTAAGTTCTTAGGATATATCATCTCCAAAGAAAATAATTACATAGGCAGAAAAAGTCAACATAGAAACTGACAATTAGTTATCACTTAGTTATATTCTATGCATTTCACTATGATGCTACAATATTGTTCATGGAATTTCATTGCCTTCAACAACTTCTTGAAATTACATGTAGACTTAACATCAAACTTACTAAGTCAGATGAAAATTACTTTTTTATAAATTTGTTGACTGTGTTCACATAGTTTGTACCAAAAAAAAGGCACAATTTAAAAATGATAAATCACTAGAAATTGTAAAAATCACTTTTATTAAACAAGTTTTTGGTGTAAAATAAATTTACTAATTGGACTGATCCGCCTTAAAGTACTAGTAGCAATGCAGCTTCTAAAAATTATTAAATCTTTTGAAAATGTATGTATTACAAATTTCTCTGTGTATAATAATGCATGTGATGTAACATAAAGGAGTTCACTTGGAATACTGTATTTATAATTGTGTCACAGGAAAGTGCTGACAGCTATGCCGATCATTTGTTGAGATGAAGAATAACCTATGTTTGAATATACAGTTGACTTTTATCAAAGCATTCTCAGAAGTTTGTACACTATAAAACATACATATCAGCCAATGGTATATCATTAACAGAACATTGATCACTAATTGTTATAGTCCAACTAGAGTGAAAAATAATATACAATAAAAGTTACATTAAAAAAAACTGGGCAAATTTTCCAAAAAAATACTGCTTTTAAAAGAATGTGAGCATTCAAAAAAGCTTACAGCTGGTACATGTTTAATATCAACTGAATGTAAATCTAACTACTGTATATAGTTCTTAATCACCAGTTGATATAAGGACAGTGATAAGAAAATTATTTTTTATAATATGCCCGAGCACGAGCTTTTGCTCATTCGGGCATCAGTTATGAATGTGTGTTTTATGTTTTATAATGGTAAATAAATAAATAAATAAAAAATAAAATATAAATTTTAAATAGAAATGTGGAAATACAAAAGACAGTGCTAAGTATTATATGAATTAAATTAAAACAGTGGCTTAATATTGTCACAAGATAGATGTAACATATCGGAACAAACCTGAACTTCATATAATAATACACATCATAAGGGCATAGTTAAAATGTTATTGAAGGATATAATTATTAATGTTTATTCAGATTTTCAAAGCTCACAATATTGTAAATATTCCAAGTGAACTCTTTTATGTTACATCACATGCATTATTGTATACAGAGACGTTGCTAATACATACATTTTCAAAAGATTTAATGATTTTAAATTCATCTTCAGGAACTTATTGGATAGTAGATGTTGCATTGTTACTAGTACTTTAAGGCGGATCAACCCAATTAGCAAATTTATTTTATATCTAGTACTAGTGGCAACTAATTCATTTCTGATAAAGCTGATTATCAAAAATGATGTTTATTAATAAGTTTTTGGTGTGCATAAAATCAATTTCATGTTTAAACTTTCAAGAATGGATGCAATTCCATAAAAAAAATGAGTTAATGCTTCAAATGATCAAACAGTTTAACACTTTGAAGACAGCCTTTTAGCTAAATACATGTGCCAGACGAGTGGCCAGTTTTGGTCTTTTCAGACTGCCGGTGTTTGAAATATAATAGGTTTATTCAAAATGGTAGTGCATTTTACATAGGCTAATGATAATTTTCATATTCATAATGTAGATAAATAGACTGGATAAAGACTAAGAGGTATTTATAGATAGCAAAAATTGGAAATTATAAAATTGAAAGAAATACAGTGGAACTTCTCATTTATGGATACCGAAGGGATGTAACAGTCTGTCCATATGTGGAAGGTATCCTGTATTGGGTGGAAGGCTGCTTAGTCTAACAATAAAATTATAACATGTATTTTTGTATCCCTTCACGCTTTAAATGAAATGTGTTGGTTTTATTCTAAATACAATACAGTGAGTCTTTACGACTTTGAACTAGATATGTTGCTGAGTCTAACACAGTTAAAACATTCATGAAAACACCTTTAAGTTTTGCACTGAATTAAATACTGTGAGAGGAATACTTGGGCGAAACATAAAAACAGCTGTTTCACTGTGTTTATGTATTTCATTCCAATGAGATGGTATTAATGATGAGCAGTGCTCAGAAATGTTAATGGTATGTTACCATAAACAACCAGTGAAGAACCTCAGTGAAGTGGCATGCAGTGGCAGATGCAGAATTTCCTTTCGGGGGGGGGGGGGGGGGGGGCTCGAGGAGGTAGAAAGAAAATGAAAAAAAAAGTAAGTTCACTTACATTTATAATGAGTTTATAAAACTGTAATTTACCAGTAGTTTTGTACATGTATGAACATAGGCGCAACGAGGCCGACCATATGGGGGGGGTTATAACATCTGGAGAGGGGAGTTCCGGGGTCCTTCCCCCCGGAAAATTTTAAAAATTAAGGTGCACAATAACGAGTTTTAAGCTTCCCACGCTTTAAACTCATATTAAGTAAATTTATAAGCAGATTTTTAAAAAGGTGATGTATCACAATAATGAAATAAATAGTACTATTTTCCCTTTTTTAATCAATGGGGGGGGGGGGTTCAAACCCCCAAAACCCCCCTTGTTACGCCTATGTGTATGAAGAAGGTCATAAACAAAATGATCATTAGGAGAAACGAGATGAAGATTGGAGATAATGTTAAGATGGATCTAAGAGCTACTGGCTGTAGAAATTCAAACTGGACACAATTTACTAAGGATAGGCACATATGGAGGGTTTATGTTGTTGCGGAAAAGTACATTCAGCTTCCTTGATGCCAGTGACTGAGTGAGGGAATATAACATATAAATATTTACAGATGTGGGATTCAAACAAATGCTTTCATCTCGCGGTAAATGGGGTTGTGGAGCGAAAGGCATGTATCAAATGTAATATTTTCTGTATTCTAGAAGCCAATATGCTTTCTTTTCAATTGATGAGAAATAAGCAATTTAAATATTTCCGGACACAAATATAAAAAGTTGCGTAAAATTTGTCATACTCATTCACACTTATAACCCATTCTTTTTTGTTCTTCTTTCTTCAAATTTCGGGAGGGGGGAGGGAATGTATCCCCTCTGCGTCTGCCACTATGTGCATGGTTGGATCTTAACCGAGTACGGATTAGCTTGGTCTCCAAAGTGTTAAGGAAGATTACTACAGACAGCAAGAGATATATAATAAAAATCCAAAGTATTCTATTATAAAATGGAAAAAAATACAAACTTCATTGATCCCATGCTTTAGAATAAATAATCATTTACAACTTTATATTTCATCTTATTTTTAAATGCATGGCTATGAAATATTATAAAAACATAACAAATTCACAAATAACAGGAAGAAGTTGTATGTACCTGTCTTACCTGGTAAATACCACATGCTGCTATTGGAAACTAATAAAAATTAATCATCCTCTAAAGCCAATGCAATAATTATTGCATTATTTTGCTCATTTTCTACAGCCTAAATAATTTTCCCTTTCAACGGTATAGTGATCAGCTGAAGTATACAAATACTAAATAAGTTCATTAAAAATGGAATACCTTTGATTTATGTGCAGTCAATAGATTATCATTTAAAAATCTGAGGTCTTTTATCATTATTATTAAAGTGCTATACAGAAAAAGTTCTTTTCTTTCCACTTTTCTAGTAGCAAAACACAAAGAGCATAGTTATGAATAAAAAGTTTCTAGAATAATATTTTTTATAATATGTTCCTACAAAACTTTTTTGTCTCCTTGGGTAGATCTTTCTCTATTTTCAAATATTTTACTTTAAAATAAAATATGAAAGAACATGTCATTAGGGACAAACTATTAAATCATTAAAGACAGTTTCCAAATACCTTCTTTCAAGCTTTGAATCCTTCAAGATGATATTTAATAAAAAAAAAATTACAGAAATGTGCAAAGAGAATCATTTACTGCAATTTGAAAGTATTGATAGAATTATTTAGGGTAGAATTGGAAAGAAGAATGTGGCGTTAAGAATTCATATCACTTAAAATGTTAACATATCACTCACTATATATAATTGTGTATCCAGTGGAAAAATGAAGATAAATAAAGTGTTCAATTGCAAAGAACTTAATAGAAAAAAACAACCAAACGATACATTTTTTTTTTAATATGACTTCATTCTTCTGAAAATTTTCTGAAATAGCCTAAACTTTATTATTCATCATTGTATTTGCTTTGGTTCTGCTTTCAAACATAAATAAATAAAATAAAATATCGCAGTATACAAAGTTTTATCTGATCTGATTTTCCTGTTACCCCTACAGTGAGGCATTGGACCTCCAATTGGAGGTTTTAGTACCTAGACTAATTTTGTTATTAATATTGTCAATATTCCACCAGTGCTCTATTAATACAAAAAATATACAAACTAGGTAAATATAAGCTAATACCAAAAGAAAATTCTGCTAGTAAAATTTTTCAAAAACTATCATATAAATTATTCTAAAACTGTCATGGTATAAAATCCTTGTAAATAAACTGTAATATACATTACTTGTCTAAAAACATTAACTTATGTGTATTCACTATAAGAGTAATAATAATAACAGTTAAAATTTCTTAAAATTATTAAAATGTAACTTAAAGTACGTGTCAAAATTATATAAATGAATACTACTCCTAGTAATAAAAATTTTAATTGTCTGTAGAATGTTAAAATACAACTATATCTTCATAATAATGTTCTACATTAAAATTGCAGTGTCTTCATGATGCGTTCTGACGTAAATTCGTCAAAGGTTATTTGTTTAAAAAGAATCCTGTGGAACAATTCCACAGGATTAAAAAAAGTTACCCATTTTTCTGTTCAGAGTAATATTATATGTTATAATTGAGAATTACGTTAGATTAATTTTTAATGATCAGTAATCCATGATAATTACAAATAAATTTATATGTATAAATTAATGTATACATCTACAAGCAAGGTTATTACTTACACGGATACAAATTAATAATGAGTGAACAGTTACTGTAGTTATTTCATAATATATTAAGACTACATAACATAAAGAAATATTTATGGTCATGCATTATGTCCATGGGTGTTGACTGAGTCGGAAGTATCAGGAATAGAGTTGAATGGTCCTGCACAGGTCATGAAGGCACTTAGGGTTCCAGGAGTTTGAGGCTCCAAAATTTTTACACATTCAATACATGTCTTATCACCGGCCACCATTATTCCCAGGATTGCTCCTTATACTCAAAACAACCTCGAGCCATGGTGCAACCAGAAGGATTAGGCTAATTGAGAAATCTCAATGACTCATTAGGGATTGAACCTATGAGCTTCCAGCTTATAAGGCAGTTAAATTACCATAGATGAAAGTAATAATGAACCAGACCTAAATGAAAACTGACAAAACTTTTGGTAGATTGGAAATGATTTTCATACTAGAATAGTATCAAGAAATAAAATTATGACCAAAACATAAATTCAGTGATGAAATTTAGAACAAGAAAGGTTGATATAGATCCTCCAGGTTAAAGATTAATTACTGCTGCATTGTACCAGAAACTTATAATATGAACTTTCAGGAACTACTCCATTACTGTAATTTAAAGTATCAAATTAAATATCATTTAAATTTTAAGTTTAACTGGAAACTCTGGAACTGAAAAATAATACACCATTTATATGATGTGAAATCTATTATTATCTGTACCCCTAAATAAAAGGAGTATAGAGTAAAGAATGCAAGCTCTTCTAATAAGCATTTTAATCAAAATTATTAATGGTACTTGTAACAGAATAACATAAGAATTTTTCACCTTTTCTTCAAAGTCTGTAAAGAAGTTGTCAAGCTCGAAAGTGGACTCTCCAAGTTGTTTGAATAAGTCTTCTTCATCGTCCTCGTCCAAGCTTGACACAAGGCCTGTGAGATCTGATTGTGAGAGCTCTCCCAAACCTGGAGGAGACTCCTGTTGTTGTTGTTGTTGTTGTTGTTGCTGTTGTTGTTGCTGCAGCTGCTGTTGTTGTTGTAACTGTTGCAGCTGCAGCTGTTGTTGCTGTGTCGGTTGCCCTCCATTGGCTGCCTCCTGCTGCTGACACAATTTCACAACTTTAGAATTCATTATAAAAGAAAGTGATACAATATAGGGATGTCTGAAAAGTCCCTCATCATAGGATTATCACAACATGTGTACCATCTATAACATTAAGATTTTAATTCAATTAATTAATTAATTGATTCATAATAATGAAATACGGAATGCTATGCCACAGTAATGCATAAAAGATTTGTTTCATTTTCATCATTAACTGCATATTAAAATATTAAACGGGCTTCAATCTTGCTAGACTTTCATATCCCTTAGGTAACTTTACACTATGGAGATATAATTAATCCTGACTCTTTAATGTAAGACTGGTCCAGTGGTTAATATTTTATGATCAGTCAGTGTAAGGCTTCATGACTGGTATCATGATGGGAGTAGATACTTTTTAGGTTGTTAGGCCATGGTCTCAGGTTTTCATGGCCTCATGTTTCTCTCTCGACTGTGATGAACACCTTTGGAAACAATTTTTCTGTAGCAAAATGTCCATCTCATTAGCAAACTAAGTCTGTGAACAGCAAACGAGACAGACAGTTCAGTTTAGGAGAATTGCCTTTGAAGATGCTGACCTCAGTTGCGAGTGAAACATCAGGCCATGAGCCTGAACAGGCCAAAATGTGTCAACTCTCATTAACGCTGACTATTGCTCTAGAGGCCCAAGTTCGATTCCTGGTGCCTCATTGGATCTTTGTGTGATGAGGACAACTTAGGAGCTGGTGGCAAAAAAAGTAGTTGCTCTGATCAAGTCAATCATCAGTAATGACCATAAGTAAATAAGTTGCCATCCTGACTACATGCTCTCCCATCTTCCAATTGCCAATGAGACAAAAAACAAAGTTAGATGATGCAGCAATTGGATGGCAGGCCCTGTCCCTCCAAGGGAAGCAGTATCACAGGATTTTGTTTAAGTCTACACTGTAAAGATTTGAGATATGTAACAATTACTCCAGAAAATGAAGGGAATGGAAGTTCTTTAGTATATGGACCTGCCTTCAGTGAAGGTAAATTTGATAGTATATGGTGTAGGACTTTTCAGACACATTATTTATTAAAAATCTAGGACTTTTTCCTGAGATAAACTAAATTGTTTGACATTTTTCTTTTACATCACAAATCTAACTAGATAAAACAAAATTTGTGGAAAATGCTTCATATAGGCCTAGTAGATGTGAACAATGCTTTATTCAGTGTAAGTGCATAATCTATCTAGTTTTATTGTGATTTCCCTTCATATGATATTCCACTGTTTAATTTATAATAATTGCTTGTTTAAAGCCATATGGGAAGATATTGAATATCATATAGATAACTTAATCACACCATCACACCATGATAGCCTATTATTGTTAAGAAAAAGCTTCACTGAAGAAGAATAACTACCTTAGAACATGTTTCAAGTGCTGTTGCTTCCAAACTCAGCTGGTCTTAACTGCTGGATGCTTTGTAGTCATGGAAGAATTTAACTTCTGATCGAACTGTATTCTGCTGGTATTTAGAAATTCATTAACCATTTTTTTTTTTCGGATGAATACCCCAATGGATCTCTATTGGGTTTAGTAGTTTGTTCTATCACAGCCCTTCCTCACAAAAATGTGCTCCTATTGCTGATTTATCTGACTGTAAGAATTTAATATTTCTAGAATTTTCTTTGAAACAAGATTCAAACAAGAATCGAATAACATTCTAGAAATATTAAATTCCAACAAACATATAAATCAGCAACATCAACATATTTTTGGGAGGAAGGATATGTGATAGAACAGGGTGCCAGGCTATTGAAAACAGTACAAAAGCCAGAAGAGTTACTAGTCGTGGAGAAAGTAGCCTGTTCATCCAAAAAACAAAAGCAGGTTATTGAATTTCAAAATACCAGCAGAAGACAATTGGATCAGAAGATGAATTCTTCCATCCCCAGAGCTATGGTACAAAGCAGAAAAGGAGTCAAGATCAACTAAGGATGGAAGCAACAGCTCTTGAAACATGTTCTAAGGTAGTTATCCTTAAGTAGAGTTTTTCATGTGATTTTTAACAATAATACACAGTGTTTCAAAATGAATATCGGGGTTTTAAGGCTTTGTAGAATTTAGTACATTTAACATACAATTATTTAATAATACATCAAATGAAAGAGCAACTCAAACAGTTTTGTTGGTACTCATAATGTTCGCATCTGGGGACCCGAAAATCCCCACGAGATGGTACAGTTGCAACGAGACTCCCCTAAATTGAATGTTTTTTGTCCCATATCCCGGCGGAAAGTTTATGGGCCCTTCTTTTTCTTTGAAGCCAGTGTAATTGGAAATTCTTATCTTGATGCGCTACAACTATGGCTCTTTCCTCAATTGGAAGAAGCTGAACCAGAGAACGTGGTATTTGGCAGCAAGATGGTGCACCACCCCTCTGGCATCATTCAGTACACGAATGGTTAAACAATGTTTTATCCGACCGCTGGATTGGCCGGAAGGAGCCAGATGACAGAGCTTGTTTCGCATGGCCTCCACGTTCAGCCCGATCTGACGCCATGTGATTTTTACCTTTGGGGATTCATAAAGGATCAAGTGTATGTGCCGCCATTACCAACTGACCTACCCGACTTAAGACACACGATTGAAGCCGTTGTTGCAACAATTACTCACTGATCAAGGTTTGGGAAGAACTCGCCTATCAACTCCATGTGTGCCATGTGATGAACGGTGCTCACATTGAATACTTGTAGGAAAAACTGTTTGAGTTGCTCTTTCATTTGATGTATTATTTGATTGTATTTCATTTGATGTATCGGTCTGGTTCGATATTCATTTTGAAACACCCTGTATAATGAATACGATTTCACTAAGAGAATTCTGATGTTACTAATGTTAAAGAAAACTGACACTTAATTTAATTTATACTTGTTTTTATTAAAGTATTTAAAATTCGCAGTACTTTAAAATAACAAACTTCATTTTGGTATTAAAAATTTTGGAATATTACATCCATGGAATAAAGAATAATTACACATGTAAATTTTTTAGACACTTACCTCAAGCAATTGCAAACTTACCACACACATTTTGTTATTGAGACACGACGAACCACAGGAGTTTGATTTCCGTGGCTGGATGCTCTAGTGCGGGGCAAGGAAGAAATATGTTTATAAAAAAATAGTTTCATAACAAACATCTCTTACCATCTTATGATAAGGATCTAGTGAAATCTAATCGTGGTTATCCTTTAAAAAGAAGTAAAACTGAGGAAAACCACTTGATCAATAACATTGCATTACAGTTTATGGCATACAATAAACAACTGGAAATAGTCAAGTAAAATTTGTAATTTTAACAGGAAATTATATACAAGCAATGAATCTGAAGAGCTGCTACTTAGGAAATGAATACACATATTTTCATGGTGTATTTTATTAAATCAAATTAATCTTGTTTAAAACAAGAATGAATTGAATGTAGTTCCTTTTAACAGCACAATTTTAAGTAATTTACATAAAAGATTCTGTACAAACAATCATGGAAAACTATGTATTGCTTTAACAAAATAATATCTAAATGACATAATGGCTATCATATTTGTTTTATTAAGTCAAAGTGAGGGGCACTATATTGTATTGGTATCTTAAAAATCAAGACCTTTATGAAATTCTCACAACATAGTTTTTTCTTAATTTACCAGGGTGCCATCCGAAGCTTGACACATATAATTATCTGGTATGCTGCAATGTTCATGGATTCCCTTCCTTGCCCCACACCAACACTGTGCACAGTTTAATAAAGAACGACAAGCATTTCAGCTTATTTAATGGTTTTCCTCAGTTAATTTAAATTTATATATTGTAGATAGATTATAAAGAATCAAATTAAAAAAAAAATATATATATATTTTTTAAATTGGTTTTTGCAAAGCAACAAACGAAACTTAGTTAGTTTATTATAAAACAATGTACTGGAGTGTATTATAATCCTTTCTTAATAGCTATCATGGAAAACTAGCTAACTTGAGATAAATTAAGGTGACCATTTTTTAAGTGCTAAGGAAAAAATACCTTCCTTTTTGGTAACTAATTAATTTGGAAAAATTTACAAAGCAGGATGAGGCAATCTATGGTGAGATAATGTGAGGGATATTTTCTCTGTTGGGACAAGGAATAAGCAATTTTACTTTAGACTTATAAATTCTTTATAACATAATGTAGTAACTCCCTTTTAGAGTATTTAGAATTATGATAAACATAGCGCTAATATTTCAAAATAAGGAATTAGACCTCTTTTTATTTATTATTATTATCATCACCATCATCCTCATCATAATTACCAATAACATTATTAATATAAGATTTTAATGTCATGAACACTAATTTTGTTATTTTAAAAATTATCCTGCGTATTCACTGGGCTTTTTATTTGAATGGACAAAAAGTGAACCTCTCAAATTTTAAATGTATATGAGGAAAAATAACTCAATTGGGAATCATAGACTGGGTCCTTCCTTTGAAAAAGTAGCTCTACAATTAGGCACTTCAGAAGCAATACCAAAATGATACAGAATTTTTCTTCCAAGCCCCTATAGTATATCAACTGTGTACAGAGCAGTAGGAGATTTGAACTTCTTCGATAGCATATCCACAATAGTTCTGTAGGAAAATGCTATAATCCTAATAGAAGCGAATAAGAAAAAAAATTATTAAGAGCAGTTTAAAGAATACATAATGTACACAATTTGATGCAAATAAAGCTTTCATATCAGGTTTAAAATGGCACTGTTAAGAAAACAGTGTATTTTTGCTCCAGTTAGAAATCATGTACCGGTACCTTAGGTATCTGTTAATGACTGAGGTGATATGTTTTAGCTTAGTGATATATTTCCTTTTTGCAAAGAGAGGACCCAAGTTGATTCCCAACTCAAGGCAAACTAACTCTTTTCTTTTCTCTCTCAGCTATATCTATAATATGTCTTAATAACTAGATAGTAATCTACAGTGATGTAGCTTCATTTTGGACTTGCCAAGCACTGCGTCAAGTCAACCATCTTGCCATCGTTGTCAGGGCACCATAGCAGATCATCATCGATGAAAGGCATGCTGCAGAAGGCTTGGCCGGCTGAAAGCCCGGGCTGCGGCCTGACCAGCTGAGTGTCTGCCAGCGTGCCTGCCAATTTGTCCTTTTGTCTACCTAACACTGCCTCTCTGCGGCTCTAACAGCGACCTGCACAATCACAATAAGATATTTATCAACATAATAAGAAAAATGACAGAAAATTACATTAGATTAGGACTTGAAAGATTTTTACTCTTATGTAGCTGTGAATCAAACTCAAGTTAGCTCAGTTGGCAGAGCATAGGCACAGAAAGTTAAAAGTCATTGGTCTGAGGAATTTTTCTCCCAAAATACTATCATATAATAAATTGCATAGAAAATTATTGTTATCCTTCTTAGGGGCCACTAAAAGTTTAGGGTACGCATCCCCCAGACTCCCTCTGAAAACAGCACTGAATCTGATTTAGCAACCATTAATATTTCTTTCCTATGAATATTATGTTATACCTCATGGCTAGAAAGAAAATGAAACTCTTTAAAATAGCAATAAATATTGAAATGAGATTGTAATAGTCAATCTTTTATAACAATATAGCCTTATTATCTGTATAATATAATCAGGGTCGGTCTGGGAATAAAATTCGAATTCGTAACCCAGAGAACACCAGCACCTCCATACCCCCTCACCCAATCCATTCTAAAATTATCGCTACCCTATTTCATTTGACTCATCACAAATTTATAAAATAAGTGTTTTAAATGATTTTTTATTTATGTTTTCAACCATATTAACAAGTAACTGAAAGAAAAAAAATGTATGTGACTTTTTTGTACTTATTTGATTATTATTCATGGTATAACTCCTTCAGTTACTTATGATGAGCAAATTTACCAATAGAGCTAAGTATTTTTTTTTTATATCAACACATCTGTAGTCAGACTGTGCAGTGTAATTATTAAAATGCCAGGTTTATTATTTCAGAAATACAATAAAGTACCAGTATACATACAAATAGTGACTACTAAAATGTATATTTACATTAAACAATTCAAAGAGATTTTCAACAGTGCACTTTTTTGTGTTATGCATTATTGATGTTTTCTAAAACTCCATTTTCAATGGACATCAGCACAAATGTTTCCAATCTATGTTGACACAAATTGCAACTCAATCTGTACTCTCAGCTTTCAACTCCCTGACTATTTTGCAGTAAAAAAAAAAAACACTGGTCACCTTTTAACAAAAATTAAAGCAGGGTGGCGAACTGGCCATTTGCCTGAATGCTTGTATGGCCAGTCAAACCCTGAATGTAGTACCAGAGTGTAAAAGGACTATGTAAAACGAGAAACTGGACTTCACATAAAAATGAAATTCACGATAAAGCAGTACTAAATAAATTGCATGTAACAATGACAATAAAACATTAAAATTAGACAAAGCAATTGGATATGTGTGTGATTTTTTTCTTTTGGGTGGGGAAGGGGTTCTAAATTGATTAGAAAATTCGTGTGTTTGTGTGTGTGTATATATATATATGCATATATTTTGTCTTTTTCACTATTAAGGAAGTGAAGGGCTCTCACATTCTCAGTTTATCTGTACCTAACTTAACACTAATTGCACTGAAATAAATATTTGTGATAACGTTGTGTTAAAAGTTTCAGCTAATAAATGTTATGTGTTATACAAAAATATTTTTTAAGAAAAACAAAATATAACAGCTACGTGAAATTAAGATAAGTTATACTATTATTCCACATAAAGTAATCAGTAAGAACACCATACTTACCTAGCGATATCACGGTGTTTCTGGAACCTGATCCAAAACATGAACAACGGCTCTGTTGGACTCCCTGAAAACAACAAAACAGACCTGATTAGAACACAGAATTATGAAAATCCATTAGAACATAGATCATGGCTAAACTTGAAGAATTAAAAATATACTGTATGTAATATGTCATTAATTTAAAACCTTCTATTTAAGCATTAAAGAACAGAATCCATACTCTTGATATCTCAGTGGTCATTGCCAATTTGATGTAGCAATGACAAGCTGAATGATTGAAAATATATTATTATTAATGAATCACCAAGTATAATTAATCCTATTTCACCCTTTGATATGCTAGGGTTTTAGTTACAGTACTAATAAATGTAATTTACATTCATTCAGTTTTCTTAATTTCTGTAATTACATATTAACAATATAGCAGACATAGATATAATTAATTAATAATCAGACATTAAATACCGAATCAAAGTTTCTTAAAAATAGAATTTAAATAGTCACATAACTTCTTGTAGCAGCATTTCTTAAGCGAAACATTTGTCAAAGGCTAAAAAAATACTCTTGGAATAATCTCAAACATAACACTAAATTTTTATTACATTAATTGGGAAAGTTTTTATGCATTGTACAATTAATTAAAGACAATATGTGGCCAATAATGGCAAAGATATAAAATATAAGAATACCGTAATTATTTCAATTTTGATTTCATTTATTTAATAGATGCTACAAATAATTTTTACATTTTTGATATCGGCATCTTTGGAATGATAATGATGATGATGATAATGATACTGGTTATGAAGATGATGTCGAAATGTAGTTCAGAAATACCAAAATTTAAAATATATTACATACAAATATCACTATAGTAAAAGCTGTATAAAAATAATAATAATCATAATAATAAAATGAAGTGATCCCTATACAGGCCATGGAGGCCCAGAGGGTTCCAGGAAGTTGAGGCTCCGAGATTTTGAACATTCGGCACGTGAAGGTGGTAAGGTTGTCAGCCTTACGCACTCATTTCTGTTAGAGGCTGAGTCGACCTCAGGGCCATAGTGCCACCAGAAGGATTAGGCCAATTGAAAAACTCCATCTACCTCATCGGGAATCGAAACCGCGACCTTCCGGTTTGTAGCGCAACGCCTCAACCACTACGTTACGGCGTACCCCTAATAATAATAATAAAATCAGGTAAACTGATGTAACAAAGTGCCAGAATGCTTTTGTTGAACCAATTATAAAATTGCAATTATGATATGCAGAAAATATATTTTTTAATCAGATTAGAATCGTCCAGCATCAGCAGAACTACAGAATTGTGATATCTTGACAATCGCACACTCACATAAAAATATTAAAAAAATAAATAAAAAATCCATGTCAAATTGGCTGGCTCCGTGATTTGAACCTGGGACCTCCAGAATAAGAGTCCAAGACGTTACCATTTCGGGAATCTCGCTCAGTTTAACGGTTTGGTTTGATAACCATACGTAAAGGAATAGTGTTATTTGTCAAAGCTAAATGTATTGCTACTTGAAATTATTAAAATATGTCAACATTTCACAGGATTCAGTAGCAAAGAACTCCGCTAATTATTTCACAGTAATATACCTTCTGTAGGCCTGTATAACAGTATTCTAGCAGTACTCAATTTAAACTTGATCAACGATATAAACAAACATCTGACTGTATTGGAGTCAAAGCTCTCATGATTAGAAATGCGGCATTGTAGTATAGACGTGATTTTAAAAAACATGTGAATTTTAATTAGTCGTTACTCTAGTACCGGTCAACCAATTTGGTCCAAAATAAACAGGCTTCTTGCCATAGACATTACAAATGCGTATACCAAGTTTCATCAAAATCCCATAAACCGTATTTGAGTTATTGCGCCTTTCTGACATATTACCACAAGAAGGCACTAAATTGGGTAATATTCCGATACCGGCCAACCGATTTGGTCCAATATCAATAGACGTCTTCCCATGGACATTATAAATGCGTATACCAAGTTTCATGAAAATCCGATAAAGTGTATTTGAGTTATCGAGCCTTTAAAATATACACTAAATTGGATTTTACTCCGGTACCGGTACTGGTCAATATCAATATCAAGTTTAATTAAAATCCGATATTTTGAGTTATCGCGCGTACAGATACACAGGAAGACGGACGGACGGACGGATATTTTTCCGTCCCCCACACAATCTCATCAAGTACCATACTGGCACTTAATAACATCAACAACAACAACATTACACTGTCTTGGGAGAAAAACACACATACAACAATAGTTCAAGTTCAACACATACAAGTGTCATGGCAATGGATGGTTACGCATATGAACTATACATGTAACAGAGGTTACTTCAGTACACTCTCATTTTCGCTTCTACTGAGCAGTAACAGAAAACAATGAGCGAATTACTTTCTCTGTGAAGAAAAAGTTCTCAATAAAATTGTCTTGCTAATGACTAGAGAAAGTGCCATAAAGTGACCACTTATATTATAAAATAGAATTAGGAGCTTTCATTGTCTGTTGTCATTAGGTAATCATTATAACATGTGATCAATTTTGTACGAAATTATTGTGCCTAAATACAATACAAATTATAATATTATAATTAAGTGCACTGTTGCTTTCACAGATTATCTAACATGCAAGATACCAAGTAAGGAAGCCAGAGTTGGAGCCTGGGAGATGATCACAATGAATTAATATTACTGAAACTCACATAATTTATTGCCGTTATTATTATTACATTAGCATTGCTATAATTATTACTAGTACTACAGGTACTATTAATATTTATTATTATTACTATCATCATCGTCTGTCCTCAAGAAATGTGAAAGCGGATATTATAATATTGTTAAGCGTCCGGATTTCAGAAGCTAGTGACTTATATGCAGCTAGAGCATGCATAATAAGTTAATAATAATAATGATAATAATAATAATAATAAGTTAATAATAATAGCAATAAAAGTTACGGAATAAATAACAAGGAAAATAGTTGGCTTAAATATAAATTAGTATATATTTTTGAACAAATGTGAATTTTGAAAAATGAAAAGTATTAATTATATACGGTGCTACGTAGGTCCCCAAAAATATCCCCATTTAAGATACCAGTAATTAAAGTAGCGCTAAGTTATTATATTATATTAAAAAATCGGTAAGATACTTTAATTCATTTAACCTGGAGGTTGTACATTAATTTTTGAATGGTGCATACTAGGTTTCTCTCGTCAACCTCAAAAATTCAGTAATGCATATCTTAAGCAGTTTAATATGTAAGAAAGTTTGTGCAACCTACTTTGCACCGTTTAAGGAAAAGTTTTACAAGCCGTGGCTCTTATCAACTCTATAACTATGGAAAATAACAAATACGTCTCTCAGCGCTACTCTTGACCGTGGAGAATACTTGAACTGATATGGATGTCGTGCGGGAAATTCCATTACTGCGAGTGGTATTACTGATAGCCTTGCTTGTTACCAACTTCTCTTCTGTTTTCATCCGACAAAGTGCATTATGGCTGACGAAGATAAGTCTTTGGATGTTACTTCTGAACAATTTGATCCTTTGAAAGCATTATATTCCAGAAATGTCCGTCTCCCTACCCCAGAAGCACCAGTTCTTGATAATATCCATAAATACCGGTCAACATTAGACCCTACCGCAAAGAAACAGCCTAAGAAGGTAGGAATATTATATTGTAGGTTAAGTTTGACGTTATATTATTTGATCATTTTAATTACATCTGTAAAAAAAACGATAACATAATAAATAAAGACAATAAATATATCGGTGAGCCTCCCGGTTACCTTGTAATCTATTTTTGAAACTATCCCTTTTTGTTTTCAATGTATTTTTAAAAATTGTTTTCAGGAAAAAAGGGAAGGGGGTGATGAAGCCGGCCCATCAACAAGTTCACAACCACCTAGAAGATTTCTTCCCCATCAAGGTATGTAGGCCTAGTCTGAATATGCCTTCATTTAAATAAAAAAAAAAACCCAATGCCTCGCTTGGAAGTAATTCTCCTACCACCAGAAAAATTATAAAAATTTATTTTTGGTATACACAAATTTTTAGGCATAAATCTGCTTCACAATAGTTTATATAAAGAAAAGTATAAATCTCTATATAGATAAGAGGCTTTGTCCTGACTGACCGAATGAATGAATGAAAGACTGACTGACTGACAGACAGACAGAGAATCAATGTAGAGCCTAAACTATAAAAGGTAGAGACTTGAAATTTTGATAGTACCTTCATTTCATAAGGATTTTGCAAAATTTTGATTCTAAATTCCAATGTTTATAAAGATACGAAATACTTTTTTACACAGAATTATCAAATCCAAATCACATTCCATGTACAGTTCTCGTGACAACAGTGTATTGGTCAGTGGTCACAGTTGGTTGCTTTAGAAGTGCTTGGTACGGGACTTTGACCAATTAGAGAAGCTATAGATAGAATTGATTGGTGTAAATGAATACAGTATTGAAAATAATGCACAATATGATGCCGTATCATAACTTAGAGAATACCATTTTCTCACTTCACATTTTAATGTAAAATAAGAGGTTGTAATGCAGGGACAGCTTAGTCCAGCTGTCTCAGCCTGAGTGTGTGTCAACAAGTAAATTAAGTTATGCCATATCAGAAATCTGTAAAAAAATTCTATCCACTGATACGTTATTCATAGCTGTAGGGTTTGTATATTTAGTTGAGAAATATGGATGCCCTAAGCATGTAAGAGGAGACAAAATAGGATGGAACATTTTTAGTCCTATGCGCACAGTAGGCCTATATTATTATGTCCCAGGATTTGGGGGAGGATAGTATGAAAGTGATATTGAATTTCTTTTTGATTTCAGCCCCAAAACGGTTGTATGGTAACATGAGAGTAAGAAATAAAATATTCTGTAAAGACAATACAGTTTTATGTTACAAGAAATTCTGTTTCTTCTTATTTGAATCCCTTCCAAGGTCGGTGTGTAGAATCAATGGGGTGCAAAATTATACATCCTCTATGAGCCATAAAAAGCTATATCAAACGTTTTTTGAGGGTATAGTTTGAGTGTGATAAGTTGTTCTTCCTCATTTCAAATTCTACTTATTTATTTAAGGACCTAGAGTTTGAAAATCGAAAGTTCTTCATAAGTTAATTTCGAATGTCAAAATACAAAACCCGAGTGATGCCGGGTCTTTTAATCTAGTAAAGTATATGAAAGAGGGTGAATGAATGTAGGCCTAGTTAGACCAGATTGAAAAAGTTGGTTCCGGAGATAGATGGAACTATCAATTGACATATAATTTAGATCAACCAATCATTTACAAGTTAAAGAACTGAAAATTTTACAAATAAGTCTTTTAAATTAGTGGTGATCCTCAGAAGATGACCCAGAGATGACCAGACACTTGATATGAAAGATATAGAAATGAAATTAATAGTTGTAAAATAAACTGGGGAGAAATAAATTTTTAACGACTGTCAGTCACTGATTTCCTTTAATTAATATTTCTGAAATTACAATAAAATATAACACAGACCCATTTTTTACCTACTTGCCAAAAATCAGCTGTAGCCCTGGTGCTACTTGCTGAGCTTCACAGTTCAGGTTTGCACTATTAAGCTACAGAAGTCTACAACCTAAAACCCGGAAAGTACTCAGAAGCCTACCTCACATTTATTTTAAACATTATTATTCACATGCAACAGTTTTTTTTTACTGATATAGTTATAAATTTTTCGCTGGCTATAAGTTAAGTCAAGATTTGGTGGGACAGTCTTTTTTTTTTTTCCTCTCCTTTTTTTTTTCCTAAACAGCTGTCCTGGAAATTTATGTACCTTTGTCAGGACGCAAACTGTCCTCTTTTTTTTTTTTAAATGTATTTATTTAAAGATAGGATCGGACTATGATTGGTAGTTACCAGCTGAGTCTAGCTTAGATTTAAAAAAAAAAAAAAAAAACTTTGTGTTATGAATACGAACTCTCATTGGAAGGAAAGAGGAGATGCAGTTCAGAGGGGTTATAATGCAAAAATATATCTTGCATGTATAAAGAGATATAACTTCAAAAACTTAACTTTATGATAAATGAATTTTAATCTTCCTTTGAATACAAAAGGTCGTGCATTAAATATAAATCCACTTTTGCTATGAATTATAACATTTGTATGTATTGTGAAATTTTACATTATGTTTTTCTGGAAAAAAAAAGTTTCTAATTTTTTTTATTGCTTTATGGAGGTATGACTGTAACACTTGACTGTGAGTTGAACATGAATTACTCTTGTTATTAGTATAATCCTTGTGTAGATTAACTTGGTGTAAATACGTCAATTTCTCCACTGATTAGGGACATTAAATAATTAAATTTACTCTTTCTTAGGCTAATATAATTTTTTTCTGTTACGAAGGAAATCAAACATCTGAAGAAAAAAGTTGCAAATTTCCTTTATGCAATTCAACATAATATAGCGGTATATTCAGCAGCAGCGTCGCCAGGAATTTTATTAAGGGGGGGCAAAATCAATTTCGGACCTCAATTTCAAATGATTAGTCTAAACACATTAATATTCACTTAGTTAACTGGATCGTTATTTTGAACCCAAGCTGAATTCGACGAGGCTACAAAGTTTTTTTAAGTTAACAGAATACGCTCTTTTGAGCAATGGCCTTGGTGAGATATTATTATAAATACATATTATAGTTATAATTAGTTAATACTTGCTAAACTCATTATAAAGTAATTCTATTTTTTTATTCTCCATGCTACAACTGTAAGTTAACAAAGAGTACCCCAAATAAAAGAATCCATAAGGCAATCCAGAGGGGGGCAGTTCCCCCCCCCCCATGCCGACGCCCATGATATTCAGTGAGATGAAATTGAAAATTTGTCATTAAAGTAGTACTTCATTATTGACAGAGCCACCGCAGCTAACAAGTGTAGTCATCGCGGCGACCAACAGATGTCAGGAGTTGAGTCTACGTGTCCCCCTTAAAATGCGGGTGTTTGTTTTTCCTCTCCTGTCTCTGTCTTTTCTGCATTCCAAGATCATGCCAGATAATTTATTTTGCAACATAACTGCTACATTATCGTGAGCAGACTGGAAGAAAATAATGTTTGGCGTGCTTCTGTATGGTACTTGGTGGCTTTTTTATTTTTGTTATAATTTTTCAAGTCTATTAACTCGCTTCTAATTGCACGTCACAGCATTTATTGTTACCGAGATCTGCGAGAATTGAAATTACAAAATACAGTCCGAGCATGTAAACGTGCGTTGTAGTTTGCCTAGGAAAACAAAATACTGCCTAAATTTACTTGGAAAAGTAGTCTAAACAGTCCCCCCCCCCCGGAACACTTCCCGTTAAAATATTGACAGGATCGTATTATAGGAACGACGAAAAACGCAAAGCATATAATAACGTCACTGTACGACTTTAATAAGGCATCATGTTGTCGATTACATAAATTGTATCTTCATGTTAGCGGACAGCGGCTATGATATTCTTTAATATCATCACGAGTTAATAAAGAAGAATAATGGTTCAATCTACCTAATAATAAAGTCCGATAGTACGAATTATTGTACGAACTTCGGATAAAAGATAAGTAAATTTCTCACCAGTCGGCTTGGGTCCCATTAGGACAGAATTATATGGTTCAAATTTTCTGCCTAGGCATTTTCCTCAAATCATGTAAAGTCGACGATTAATTCATTCTTTCAAAATTAAAAGCTCATGAACAGCGCCTAAGATTTTCCTTTCCGTTTATTCTTAGGATACGTGGTATGCTACTGATCCTTACCTGGACTTAGGTTCTCGCGGAGATATTATAGTAATGCGTGTTTTGAAGAACTTGCAACCACAGTGTAACACTACTTGTTAAAATTAGTTACTGATTAATTCTTAGTGTTATTAATTTTTGGCAAATTCGGTGAATTAAACTCCTTGAGAAAGTATGATCTGTTGATCCCTTTCTCTGCAATATTCGTTATGACTTTGTATGTCTTTACTATTGTTGGCCTAATGCTTAGGGATTATGCCTGCCAAAAAGTAGTACAAAAATTATAGAAAATAAAAATATTTATACCAAAATGCTATACCAAACACATTTTATAACTTGGCTAAAGCAATAATAAAATAATTATAATAAAATCAGGTAAACTGATGTAACCGAATGCCAGAATGTTTTTGTTTAATCAATGATAATTGCTATTATGATATGCAAAAAATTAAGTTTTTCTCTAATCGATTTCCGAGTTAAGCTCCAGATTGATTCATTAAGCAGGACTTACGGAAGAACAAAGGTCTAGTTAAAAAAAAAAAAAATTAGATTAACATCGTCCAGTATCAGCAAGACCACCAGAATGCGAGTTCAAGACGTTACCATCTCGGCCATCTCGCTCAATTTAACGGTTTAGTTTGATAAACATATGTGAAGGATTAGTGTTATTTGTCAAAGCTAAATGTATTGCAACTTCCAAAGCCGTAAATGAACACTCATGTTTTCATGATAAGTTAACTGATTTGCACTTTATAAGTTAATTCTTTCTAATATATATTACCACAAAATAGCCACTAAATTGGGCTCTACTCCGGTACCGGACAACCGATTTGGTCCAATATCAATAGGTTCTTCCCATGAACGTTATAAATGCATATACCAAGTTTCATGAAAATCCGATAAAGCGTACTTGAGTTATCGCGCGTACAGACACACCAGGCGCGGTTCTACCTATAGGTCACAGGGTCACGTGCCCCCCCCCCCCATCTATTTTGAATATAAACTGTACTGCATTTATAGCAACGAATAAAATAACTTAACATCCATCTATTTCAAACTTCGCGCGTTTGCTTTCCTGGTAAAGTTTGGCAACATAGCATGGGTCAAATTTCCGTCGTGCCCAGCCATCTCTCATCCCTTTAACATTTTCTTTTTCTAAAGCTGACGGAATGCAGGGAGGGGTTGTGGCTAGTTTAAGTTGTACAGGGTCACAGTAATTTTGCGACTTCACACAAATCAGCGCTGTCTGCACTCTTGAAGTCCTCCGCCAGATGGAGTGGTATGCATTATTATTACTCTGTAGTTGAGAACATATTTACGTGTCGAGAGAGACAGAATACTGTATAGCCAACTCTCTTACTCCCCCCAGGGTATCAGAATACAATAACATCTTACCCGTAAAACCTGTCCAGTTGGGAAAGGGCGATTGCAAAAATGCTGTTTTCCTACCCTCTTCCGCAACTCAAATAAGCTAAAGCCGGAAGTTTTTTCTTGTTGAGTGTTAGTGCGTGCTTCTGATTTTTCCTTAGTTAGTAAAGTATTTTTTACATAGTGATAGTTAAATGAATGAGATAAGATACAAAATAAAATTCTAAATTTCGAGGACCGGTTATTAGCCAAATAATTAGGCCGGCCTAGACCAGAGCTAATAAAGACAAAAACAAAGTGTACAAGAGGAATTTCAATAAAATCTATATGAAAAGTGCGAGTGGATATGCGGGTGTCTGACAACTAATGCACTATTTTGTTTTCCGTGTATTCTATTCGGTGGAGAAGAAGCATGGACTAAAACTGGTAAATATTTACCCGATAGATGTAAGCACAGTTTGTCAAAACGCCATTTAGACAATGAAATGAGTCTCGCTGTCTTAGGGAAGGCTGATATCAGGGTGCAACTTGATGATGGGTATAGAACATGTGTCCGTAAGCATAATGATGTTGTTGACAAAAACATATATATTTTGTCACGCATTCTTGATGCTTTAAATTTTGCGGGGAATTTGAATTGGCCTTGCGTGGGCATAATGAGAGAGAGAGAGAGTTCTGATAACCCAAGTGTTTTCAAAGGTCTCAATTAACTACACCGCGACACTTGACAATGTCCTTAAGAATACTGTAGTATTGTTATACAAAAAATGAAACAGAAAGGTAAGTTTTAGCTTAAGTGTAAGTTCTGTTTTCCTCTAACATCTATGGCTTATATTTGTATGTGACCCACCCCTATGGAACCTCACGAGCCGCCACTGAGACACACACGGACGTCAGACGGACAGACATTTTCCCGTCCCACACAATCTTATAAAGCACCATTCTGGCACTTAATAATTCGATTAAAATCAATAGAATTTCGAAATATCGGAATATGTGATGATAATATTAGAAATTAACAGAATCACTTAATTATTTTTTTATTAATTCGAAGGGGTAAAGAGATTAAAGAAGTCCTAGTAGAATATGCTTAATTTTTCGCCCACGTTATACCTCAGAAAGTGTTAATATCATGTTGTCTAATTTAATGCTGTAACTGAATAAATAATAATAATAATATTCATAATAATGTAATTATAAATTATAATGCACTGCAATAAATAAAAATATGTTAGCCATGATTTTATGTTATTGCATGCTAGGAGGCTAAGCATTATGCAATGTGAAGGTGGAGAACCGTTGCTGACTGTCCTGGTCATTCACCTCTGCTATGTGGACTGGGCTCAGCTCGTGAGATCTCGCAGTACAGGTTGCGTGCTGGTCATTCACCTCCCTAACATCTCAAGCTTTCCTTACTACTTCCACTCTACTACATCACACCTAATCTATTTTCAATATTCACCCAACCTCTCACTTCCCAAATACTATCAACTCCTGCCGTACAATACTTGTTTTATAGTCGGCCCCCTCGCAAATTCGGTATAAGCGTCATTCTTTTAATCTTCTTGCATGTATTTCCGGACGTGTAGTTTTCCGTCAGATTGCATTTCCATAAAGCTGGAGTTCCATGATCGTACTTATGTCTGTTGGCCATAAATGACTCATTGATCATCAGGTCTAGGATCTCTGTGTAAATACAGATTTGTTTTTACATTAGTGAATTGGGACATTTGATTTTCCATATTTTCTAAAATATGTAAAACTATGTGCTACCAAGGCATACCTTGAAATATGGACGAATTTGGAAAATCAAATGTCCCAATTCGAATTCGAATTAAATAATTCTTATTAAATTGTATTATTTATTAAATAAATATGTTTTCGAATTAAATAATTCTTATTAAATAGTATGTTTTCGAATTGGGACATTTGATTTTCCATATTCGTCCATATTTTCTAAAATATGTAAAACTATTTGCTACCTAGGTATACCTTGAAATAAATAAATGATTGTTTTCGAATTGGGACATTTGATTTTCCATATTCGTCCATATGTACAACTATGTGCTACCTAGGCATACCTTGAAATATGGACGAATATGGAAAATCAAATGTCCCAATTCGAAAACATACTTATTTATTAATTAAATAAATAAATATGTTTTCGAATTAAATAGTCCTTATGAAATAGTATTATTTATTAAATAAATATATTTTTGAATTAAATAATTCTTATTAAATATTATGAAATAAATAAATATGTTTTCGAATTGGGACATTTGATTTTCCATATTCGTCCGTATTTCAAGGTATACCTAGGTAGCACATATTTTTTACATATTTTAGAAAAACTTGCATATCCTTACATGACTGAATGTTTTATTTTAAATATGTTCCATATTTTTTTGGTTTCAAAGTTATTCTTGTCAGATAATCGTTTAATTTTTTCCTGGCATCTGTATTCCAAAGCTGGAGTCTTTAATTTATATGAAAATTTTGCAAGGTTTAGAATGGTCCCTTTTACTTTTTGTGATCTTGAGCAGAGTTTTACTGAATACAATAATTTTCAGAGATAACTTTCGGTTTTGAAAGTTTAACCCACAGCTTCAAAGTAGTTAGTTATCATTAAAATATTTAAATGTGGCTCCCAAAATTGTAGCAAATGCTAAAGAAGTCCCAATTATATAATATGTAAGATGTTATGTTATGCCTAGGATTTGTGACTCCCTTTAAATTGTGTAGTCTTTTCTGTGGCTTTCATATTTAAGCAATAAATCTTTAATTGCACTCATTTAATAACTATGCAACATTGGTAATACACAGGTGTTCTTTATATTATTTTGCACTGTAGAAAAAAAAATTAGTCCATATTTTACTCCATATTTTGATAACTTTTAGTCCATATGTATGCGCATAAACAGCAAATTTTATTGCATATAAATCCTAGCCCTATTGGTCATATTTACAATACTATATCATGTTAATTATATTGGTAAATGAAATGAGCTACAAAATATATAGATAAGAGCTTGTCAAAGTAATCGAGTAATTCAGGAAGGATTTCATAATACACATTCATGTATCACTCCTCATATCGTCGGAAAAAATAACATCATGGGCAACCCAGCATAGCAAAGCAAGCAAAAAAGACTACTATGCAACTCCAGAATGCGGAATTCTGTGGCCTTACTGACGTTTGTTGATCATAAATGTCATCCCTATTCATATGATGTCATATTTCCTATAGGAAGTGAGCTTCATGATAAAAAGTATAATTTTGTCAGTATTGGTAATAAATTTACGATATTCCGCGAATATTTCTCGGCTATAAAAACGTAACTTTTATAAACTTTGTAAGAATTTTTAAGAAAAGTGTTCTCTACAGTACAGTTTCTATACCGCTTCTAATATGGTCGCCTCATGGGCATCCCAGTTTAAAATCTATGAAAATTACCAGGCCTACTCTCCAATTGTGCTTTGATATTGTCAGAATTTAAAAATGGTTATCTCTTTTGAAGATGAAAATATTTAAGTCTTTCGAACTACCTCCATCCGAGGTTGAAAATTAAATAATATAAATTTTTCTTCCTTCTCGTACTTTGCCATATTGTTGAAAAAGTAAAGATTCAACGCATTCTATTGCTCCCAGTGGTGAAGCGTAGTAGAGGTTACTGTTACCTATTTGAATTTTGTTATAAGGTGGTAAGCCCATCGCCTCACAACACTCCCCGGGAACTAAGGTATTACTTGGAATTTAAAGGGCCTTGGAATTTTGTCCAGAGGCTCTAATTTAGGCTTGGAGTTATTTTACATTCCCTAAATCTACAACATGGGCCCCCATCTTGAAGTTCCTCCCGCAGGACCCCGTGTCCAAAATTTGTATGTCCATCCTCCGGGTTTGATCCCGCTACCTTCGGACCTAGAGGCGGGCTCGCTACCTTTAGACCACCGTGGCGGACAATATAAGCATCAAGTGACCATAAATAATTCTGTCCGAAGTACGGTACTTATGTGAGATGTTTAAAGTATTAGTTACAATATATATATTGTGTCACTTAGGAAGTCAGTAATTTAATGTAGGCCTAATGTATTGTCAGTAATTTATTATTGATAAGTTTAGGAACCCCCTAGAAACTGACGTTTTATATCACTCAGGAACGGAAGATGTCAGTAATTTATGGTTAACTGATTTCTGAAAATGTGCTTGAGTACAGGCCTATCTTTTCCCTAAGTCGGCCAAACTTTTCGTCATACCTTAAAATATATAGATAAACGTGTATTCATCATTTCATCGTCGTCATAATCATCACAGCTTGTCAGAGAGATAAGCCGATATTGACTTGCTTGGACTTCAAAATCGGCATGTCCGTCTTTTATTATTATTATTATTATTAATAATATAACTGCAACTTTCACCCATATTAATGTTTGAGATAAAGCAACAGAATAAGGGAAACCTTTTAAAGAAAGTGAACTGATCGCCAAAAAACCTTTGTAAGTTTGTTTGCTTTATTGACCAACTGCTTTGCTGTTAATAAAGTTGCCTTTCAGATGGGGCATTTGGGGTATACTGTAGTCTATGCCTACATCAAACTAACAGGTTCTTCTTTGAATGTTATATTGTTAAAAGCGTCACCATGTGCTTTTATCGAACATAAAACAAATGTAAAAAAAGATCACTAATGCTGAATAACAGACACTAGATTGTTCTTTTCTTGGAAGTCTGAACACTTGCTTCTGTTCTCTGTGTACAGTCCACTGCACAGGAAAAGGCTGTTGTGCCTCAATACAGCGAAGCTTACACAAAATGGGCCCAACACTGATATTCTTCAACATATTTCCTAGCCTCGGGCGAAAAAGCAAAGAATCGCGATTTGTTCATAATGTTTATTTGGCTATTATAAAAATGTAAACTTAACTGACATTCGAACTGGTATTGTGGAAGGATGTGTTAGGGGCATAGTAAATAAATTAAAGACATTTTCTTTAAAGGTCTTTCCCTAAACCATTCAGAGCCCTTCTGGAAATTATTAGTTCTCGAATTATTTCTCATTCATTTTACGCTTAACTTTCTGTCACCTCCCAGAATGTGCTCATCAGTACTAGAATGGGTAATACTAGATTAATGATATGATATCATACATTGTTCCTCCTAGCTGGAACTGATATAACTTTATTCAAGTTGAATATATTGAGCATGTGTTCATTTATGTTATGCATTTAGAAAACATTTTCCTCGCACGGAGTTAATTTTCTAAAGCAATTACCAGGATTTATTCATATCAACAAATATTTGTTTCAGTATTGGGAAATATGTAATACAGTAGAGTCCCGCTGTTCCGAACTATTTGGGACCGAACACCATTCGGCTTAGCAGGAATTCGAATAGGTGGATTTCATGAATAATATCAACGTATTGACTTGTTAAGGCGTAAATTAAGTGCGGGGAATTGTATAAATGGAGCCGACATGTGCTGTAAGTAACCAAATTTCATTCCAATGTGGTTTAAGGCGTTTTCATCAAGCTTAGGCTATATGTATGTCTTTATTTAACTCCTTTGTATAACAATAAATAAACGTTTTTTTCACGAACGTCTGTTTAATTTCACCTGTTTTTAAGTTTAAAAAATCGGTATTTTTTCTGAACTCTGTTCGGAATAGGCGGATTTTCGGAATAGCGGGACTCTAGTGTATAACGTCTGCCTGTTATTACCGATTTACCGTCTCACCTTATTACGAGCATTTTTTACAATAACCCATGAGGAAATAACATTAGTTTAGTTTACCATAGATAAAAAAATATTAAACCTATAATCATATTCACTCTAATAGACTAATACACCACACTCGTGCAGGTAATGGCATGTCAACAAAAATAACGAAGAATTAAAAACCAGAATCACGAAAAATCCACAAAAATTGTAGCAGTAGCAAAAGTCACAAATGTCGCAATGCTCTGGGTTATATTACTCAAAGTCAAGCCTATAGTGTTCATAGCTAGATATGATTATTTAAGTAAGATTGTAAAAATTTTATTTCATACTTTAGTTTTTCAAGGCAATTAATGTGGTTTGGCATGTGAAGAGATTGAAAAAAAAATACAGATTGCCAAAAGTGGCATTTGAATAGATTCCAACAAGAAAAAGAGTCGACCTCGAATCACACAGAATAGGGGGAATTTTGCGGTATTAATTATATTCATTTAAGAAAATGACAAAGAGGCAGAATGTTTTTTTAAATAATTAAATTACTCTATAATATGTGTGTTTAGTTTATGCAGTGAATTTGACTGTCTTACTTCATCAATGACAATAGTTAATTTCTAAGCAAGCTAAAGGAAACCCGGAGGTTCATTATTGCGCTTACATTCCACCATTCAACCCTATTCTGTGCTAACTCCATCCAGCCCAATCTTACTTCCCTTAAATATATTCTAATATTGTCCTCCTACGTACATGTAGGTCTTCCAAGTGCCTCTTCCCTTCGGGTCTCCCAGACAATGTTTTTGAGAAACACATAACACATTAAAATATAATTTGTCTTTTCTCCCCATGCGCGCTACATGTCCAGCCCATTTCATTCTCCGTGATTTAATTACCCTTATTGTATTCGGTGAAGAATACTGTTTATGAAGCTCGTCACTATGCAATTACTCTTAGGTACGAGTATTTTCCTACGTACCCTGTTTTCGAACACTTTCAGATTATGTACTTCCCGAAGAGTAAGGGGCCATGTCTCACATCCACAAAATACAACCGGCAGGATAAATGTCTTATAAATTTTTAGTTTTAGATTTCTAGATAGAAGACGGGAATATAAACGTTTTTGAATGGCATGAAAACAAGCATTTCCTTATTTTACTCGAAATTAATGTAATGTAATAATAATATTACATATAAATAAATAATACAATAATATAATAAATAATATAATATTAAATAATGGTAAATATAATATAATATTACATATAATAAATAATACAATAATATATTAAATAATGGTAAATATAATATAATATAATATAATATAAAATAATGGTAAATATAATATAATATAATATTAAATAATGGTAAATATAATATAATAATCATAATAGTGACAACAGTGAAGGCTTTTATGTAAAAGAAAGCCATGTATATATATATATATATATATATATATATATATTAAATAAAATCACATTGGCATGTCATAATACTCATGCGAATAAATAATATAGGACATAAACAGTGTTCTTATGGTTACAATTCTCCGGTTGACTGCTGGAATAAGGAAGGAAGCGTGAACAGTAACATTCGTGCTGGAAATAACTATTACTGTAACAATAATTTTTCGGAAAAGCGAGTTCATCGACATGGACCAATGTTCGCATTGTTCGTAGCCCACATTGGATGATATTTCCGCCGGCCTCCTCCAGTGAAAGTAGTCGACACTTTCTCGCAGACATGGTGGCAGTTTTCTCTTAACTACTCGTATTTTTGTTGTTGTTATATTATTATATTACTTTCGCTGATTACAGCTTTCCTTCTCCGACAGTACTGTCACTTTCAATCAAATTACTCCCTGGTGGAAATGATACGCCAGACATGATCTTCTTTACAGCATACGTAACAGAAGCTGTTTCACCGTGTTTAACACTTATTGCGTGACTCGCAGCGCTTTAAGCCAAGAGCGGCAGCAATAGAAACGCGTGTATACAGTGTATTGTACAAACATACCAGGACTTAGGAGGCAGGGGCGGATCCAGAGAGACATTTTGGGGGGGGGGGGGAACCAAAGTAGAGAGGAAGTTTTTACGCATAAAAATTAATTATTCCCAGTACACAATTGAAAACAAAATGAACATTTCAGCATTTTCTTACAAAAGTATTTCAAAATAATGAATGTCGTTGCTTTAATTTAAGTATTTGGGTTATGTATTTTAATATTTTATGCTTAATGTTACAAATTTGGGGGGGGGGAAATTTCCCTCATTTCCCCCCCCCCGTGGATCCGCCCCTGTTAGGAGGCGTGTTTTTAAAGTAGACTACTGATCATTTTTGAAGTGAAACTTCTTTAGCCGCGGTAGGGGTAAACCGAGAGCTAGTGTAACGCTAAAAAATCGTCACGAAATTAATGTAATGTAACGTCACGAAATTAGAGAGGTGTGACGGAACCGACTGCACAGAAAGTAATCAATTCAATGGTTAGGCTTATCCAAAGTTTAAAAAATTAAAAAATCCAAAATCCAAAATTTAAAAAATCAAAAATTCAAAAATTCAAAATCCAAAAATAATAAATTTAAAGATCCAAAATTAAAGAAAAATTAAAAGATCCAAAATCCCAAAATTAAAAAATTAAAAGATCCAAAATTCAAAAGTCCAAAAATCCAAAATTTACAAAATAAAAAATCCAAAACTAAAAAATCCAAAATTAAAAAATTAAAAAATTCAAAAATAACAAATTTAAAAAATCAAAAATTAAAAATCCAATATCCAAAATTTAATAATAAAAATATCCAAAATATAAAAAAATAAAAAAAGTCAAAAAACCCAATATTAAAAAGTCCAACAATCCAAAATTCAAAAAATCCAATAATCCACAATTGAAAAAAAATTAAAACAAGTTTCACTTCTGTCGCGTGGCGTTCCACGCACACTTTTTTTTTTTAAATAACAGAACATTATTTTTCACATACTTTATTATCATTCAATACCTTCACCATACACTACTTCTCCACATAATCACCGCCGTTATTCAGGCACTTTTCATAACGGGAAATCAGTTTTTGTATGCATTCGTCAAATTATTATGCCGCCTGTGATGAAAGCCAAGTCTGCACATCTTGTTTCACAACATCATCGTAGCTGAAAAGTTTTCTACCAACGTATTTCTTCAGATGAAGAAACAGATGAAAATCGCTTGGCGCCAAATCCGGATTGTAGGGAGGGTGGTCGAATTGTTCCCAACCAAATAATGCGATCATATCTTGAATTTGTTTGGCTATGTGTGGCCAGACATTGTCATGAACCAAAGGGATTCCTTGCTTTTTTTTTTCTGTATTGCACGACCGAGCTTTCGTAGTGTCTCACAATAGACGTCTTTGTTGACTGTCGCATTCCTGGGCAAGAATTCAATCAGTGGATCGTTCGATTGTTTTGAACATTTCGAAACGCTCTAACAATAGGAAAATCATCGATGTGACCATGTTAGGACAAAGAGGTTTTGAGCCAGTAATCACCTGCTTAAAAATATTTCCGCGTATTTTGGTCGAACGCCAATATTTATGGCCATGATATAAGGAAGGTTAAGAAGGGCCATTAGATCAGGCTTGTAGTCTATTATACATTCCTCATTCTATAGCGTAGGCTACCGAAAGGAGGCGTTTTATAATGACTTGATTTAAGGAAACTGTTTCTCTAAATCGTTTATGTACACGTGAAACGCATATCATTATTCTGATTGTAAAAGTTGAATAACGCGCTTTTAACTTAGTTTGATATGCTTCACGTACCGGTAATCTCTATTTCATAAAACAAAAACAGTAAATCGCACCCAAAGTCAAGAAAAAATCTATGAACCAATTAACAATAGTAAGCATATTGTGCTAAACTTAGGGAAAGAATTGTGATTTTTAAAGGTTCTGGACTTACTTAGGTCTATTTACTTTATTAAAGGCTAGTCCAGAGTTTAAAAAAATTGTGATATAGCCTACATAGGCTAACTTCTTCTATCCAATTAAAAGTTTTGGTTCTTAGTATGATATATTACACCATATATGCATAATACATCTATAATATTATTCGCTATAAACATATTAAGTTATAGCATATGTTTGAAAAAATGCGTATTCAGTTGTTTCAACCCGGTGCAAATCATTATTGTTCACCAGGCTAGACTGAGTTATTAAAACCCATGGGTAGCTTATAATTACCATTTAGAGAACTTTTACGAAAAAAGTTTCAAATAAAAGTTTTACCTTTCAGTGCCGTATTTACAAAATAAACAAACTCGTTGGAACCGTTTTCGAGAAAATCGCGAAAAACGAAATTTTCTTAATGTAAAGTGGCATTAAAAATAAGATAACATTGTCGCCAATCTTTATATGAACATCCTCAAAAGATACTTAACCCACATATAAAATTCTGGTCTTATACGACTTTTCCTTCTCGAGCTAGGCTGTTCATAGACACATACAGACATGTTTATGAATGCGGAAATACAATATATATATATACGTAGGGTAATAGACTAATAAGGGGTACGCCGTAGCGTAGTGATTGAGGCGCTGCGCTACAAACCGGAAGGTCGTGGGTTCGATTCCCGATGAGGTCGTAGAGTTTTTCAATTGTCCTAATCCTTCTGGTGCCCTGGGGTCGACTCAGCCTCTAACAGAAATGAGTACCAGGAGCAATCCTGGGGGTAAAGGCGGCCGGTGCGTAAGGCTAATAGCCTTACCACCTTCACGTACCAAATGTCCAAAATCTGGGAGCCTCAACGTCCTGGAACCCTCTAGGCCTCCATAAGCTTTTCATTCTCATTTGTAAATAGAAACTTGAAGGTATTTGAAAATTCACCATTGGGTTTCAAAAGATGATATCCTATACCTGAGGCAATGGATTTTGTATATTGCAGAACCAGTTCAGGGATATAGGCGGCAGAGAACTACAAGGAATGTGTTGACACGCATAAAGGAGATGACTGGTCCACTGTCTCTCCTCACAGACTGTATGGAGCGACGTGTCAGAATCAAGGTATGTGGAAGAAGTGAATATCCGGAGTTTAAATGACTTTTAATTTTGCCCAGGGACCTAAAGTATGGGATTGTTTAACATGTCATAAATCTTCACGTTCATAGAAAGACATATTGCAGATTTTGTGCCCTCAGTTGCGTTTGAAACTAAAAATTTTAGGTTCAAAGGTAAGTGTGCGAACCACTCGACCGCTGAGGAAGCTAAAGACCCTATGGAAAATAGTTTTGAATTTTAAAATGATGATCTTTATAGGGTCTACCCAGGAAGAAAAATTCTAGGCCTTTACTTATTTTCGGAGACTGGATTAGAATTAACGTATGAATACACTTTTGTGCACGTCTTCGTAGAAAATAAATCAGGTAACAAATATTTTAATGTAATTTGAATTACGTTTTCTTCATATAGCCTATACATAAATTCATTTTCATATACAGTATATATATGTCTTGTTCATATTTGTACTTTCGATTAACGCGCAATGCCATTGTAAAGTATTGAGACAGTGTAAAGCCCTGACCCTTAATGCTGAAAATGTGAAAGTGAGTGAAGTGTAAAGTGATACAGGCCATGGAGGCCCAGAGGGTTCCAGGAGGTTGAGGCTCCCAGATTTTGGACATTCGGCACATGAAGGTAGTAAGGTTGTCAGCCTTACGCACTGGCCGTCTTTACCCCCAGGATTGCTCCTGGTACTCATTTCTGTTAGAGGTGAGTTGACCCCAGGGCCAAAGTGCCACCAGAAGGATTAGGCCAATTGAAAAATCTCAACAAACTCATCGGGAATCGAACCCGCGACCTTCCGGTTTGTAGCGCAGCGCTTCAACCACTACGCGTACCCCCTTAATGCTGAAAATACTGCATATTTGCACAGGATAAAACAGGAATTAGCCCTAGCATTTAAATAGGGGGTAAAATTTATTTACACGAAAGAAATAAATAAAAACTCGAGTACAATTTAAAAAAAAAGGCTATGCAGCCTATATTCGGCTTATGCTGTTTGTAGTCTACTTTTTCTGAAAGTGAGAAAAAAATTAAGGTCGATAGAATTTATAATTTGTAGAAAAGGAAAAGGAACTTCGTTGTTTATATAAATGACATATGGTTAAATTTAGACTCCCAATTAGAGTTAATCAAAAGAATCTGACTTCTAATCAATTCATGACTGAACATTATTTTTAAAAAACCCTTATGAAATTTTTTGTGTTTTATTATTTTTGGGGTGGTTACGGCTATCGATTGAGTAATGCAGTTTTTTTTTTCATTATGTACAGATTTCCTCATACAAGGGAGTACAGGTGATGATGTATAATGTGTAGGGATGTCTTAAAAATGTATGGATAATAGTGTTTCAAGTTCTTTCGATAATTTCTATCATTTTTTGTTTTGGCAGAATGCCCCTCGATCCAATCATTATTCCGACTACTCTCTAGTTGGTGATTTTATATTTATTGCTTAGATCTTGGAAACATGGTTCAAAATGTAATTATTACTAGTGCCCGGATTTTTAGGTTTTTATAAATCCTCTTTTAGCTTTTTAAACATATTAAAATATTTTTATTTTAGCTTTTTTTCAATTTTCAGACGATTTTTAGTTTCACTTTAATAAGTGTAATAAACGCATTGAAAAAATGTTTTTATTCATTTTATTTTATTTTATTTTATTTAAATTTCCATGGCCCTGAACCACAAAACTTGAGGAATATTTCTTGCTTAACCATGCCAGGTTTAAAAGCATTTACGACATCACACTTCTGAGAAAATTAAACCTGAGATTTACTCAGTTTTACACAGATCCATTCACTTAAATTACAGTACTAGTAACCTTAACATTTTCTTAGCATTCGATAGTGTAATGCTGCTTACTACAGTTCCTTGTCCAGAAAATTGTTAATTGGTTAAATAAATAGAGGCCTATGAAGGTGACAGTTCATTTCTGGAATTTAGATTTCTTTTTAACCAATTGGTTTGGATTATGTTAATAACTAAGACTGCTAATGATAGTAACCCATTCACTGCCCATCTCGTAATAACTTTCACAAAGATTTCGTGACTAAAAACTTTGAAGTTCATGATTAATCCATGAAGGAAGCCTGGCATTGACGAATTAATGTCCTTGCCAAAAATCCAAGTTCTCTCGTCAAACCACTTTACTTTCTGTAAGTGCTTGTTCGAATGTCATTGCAAATAGTAATTACTGAGCAGTAAAAACAAGCACCTCTGTCTGTCTCTGGAGTGGTCCGGTTCTCTTGTTTTGGACGAAAAACTTGAAAGAAAAAGTTACATTTTGCTGAATTAATGTGATGCTTTTAATGAAGCTTTCATTTTCAAAGCGATTTCTAAACTCTATCAAGAGGTAATAAATTGCTACATTCGAATGCGCACACCTTCCTGCCTGTACCAAAAACAAGTTTTTAATAAGAAGCCTGTTTATAAGACATATGTTCCAAGAAGTTTCAATTGCGCAAGAATAGAATCCTTCGTATGTGTTATATTACTTCCTCTGCCCGTACCATAGGTACTATAGGTAGAGGAAGTATAGTTTTCGACCCTAAAATTCGAAGTTGAGTTTTTAGCATATATACACGTTTCAAGGCCCCCTGAATCCAAAAATACTATTTTTGGAAACATGTCTGTGTGTGTGTCTGTGTGGAAGTTTGTGAACAGGCTAGCTCCGAAACGGAGAATCGTATGAAAACAAAATTTCGTATTTGGGTCAGGTACCTTCTGAAGATGCGATTCGAAGTTTGGCGACAAATTTCTCTTATTTTTAAGGGGACTTTACATGAAGAAATTTTCGTTTTTCGCGATTTTCTCGAAAACGGCTCTAACGATTTTCTTTAAAATTTGCACATGTGTTGCTTTTACTGAGCGCTAAAACTTTTATTTGAAACTTTTTTTCGAAAAAAATCTCTGAGGGTGGTTACAAGCCACCCACTGTTCACCCACTATTTGTAGAAATTTTGTCTTGCGTGATGAACAACTGAATACGCGCTCTTTCACGGCCTCTTATTCTATATAAGAATATGAAGTGAGAAAGATGTATTGTTGGCCAGGTATAGAGTAAAGAAGTATCTGAGGGAAATATTCGATAAATTTCGGAAATTATTCTTTACGGCGGAAAGTTCAATAAACGTCTGCAGTCACTTGTTCTTCTTTTTTAAGTTTGTTATATAGCCTGCGCTTTTAGTCGCATCATTGAAAGAAGAGGTATTTATAGGATAATTAGCGTAAAACTGTGTCTTGCGATTCTGTAAAAGGATATGTGAATACTGCTAACTTTTTTTGGGCAGAGGAAGTTATGTGATTTTCACATCATATTTTTTTTATAGAGCGTATTTGATGAACGAGAGGCAGACTTCAAATGAACGAAGTCCATTTTTCCATAGGACTGGAATGATTTTCTGCTATGAACGTTAGGCTTATATGTTTAGGATAAAATGTTAGATAAGTTCATTTTCACTGTTATTAAATTCACAATCAACAACACACAAGTTTTTTGAAAGCTTATTAAGAACTAAATTTGGGTTATTCTGATATTCGTCTTACAGAGCAATAGCACACGATTTTCGTGGACTTTATTTTACCTCTTGTACCTTTCATATATAGAACGTAAAGTAAGATAATAATATCGGTAGCGTAAGAGAAAAAAGGATAAAAAATAGGCAAAATGAGAATCAAATAAGATAAGTACGATAAAAGAAAGAACAATGACGGTTTCGAATTTCTCTAGATCTACTTCCAATACTAGTATGTTAAATGTATGAAATTTACGAAGCCCTTACCGTAAATAGAATTCACACTAAACTGTAGATCCTGCTTTCCTAAATACATCATTATACTTGATCCAAGGTGTGTACGGGGCAAGAGTAAACAACAGACTTCCCTTGACTAACTGTGTCCTATTGTTTCATTGGTTAATCGCACCAGCGCATACTTCACAATAGTGCGACAAGCTCAGTCAGATGTTTACTTCCATTCCGTACACAACGTGAAATTATTTATACCTTATGTAATTGTGAGAACATAAAGTTCTGTTGTCAGTTGCTTTCTTTCGTATTTATATCATAGGCTGACATGTTTTACGACATATTTCTAAGCAAGATTTCATTTGTTTTTATCGTTGCCTATGCAAATTTGTTGATTCTGGGAAAAACAAGTGACATAAGTTACTAAATGCAGGACTTTTTAATAACATAATTAATTAATTCATTGTACTTTTCGTTTACATAATGTGTGATGAAGTACACTATTCTATTAATTTGTATTATAGAAGAAAATTGCGAGCCAGGGCCTTCAAAATTTACGTCACCAATAAAGAAACGTGCGAGGAAAAGGTATCTCCATCGGCGAGAAGATACAGATTGTAAATATATACAAAACGTTAAAAGAAAACCCTTAAGTATCTGTGCAAGATACTCGTATAGGAGAGAAAGTGGAGTGAGAGTAGTTTCAAGTACGGTTTTCAGAGTCCTAAAGGAGGTGTCAAGTCACCGGTCAAAATTAAAAAAAAAAAATAAAAAAAATAAAAAAAAAAAAAAAAAAAAAAGTCACTTGGCAGAATTGGGAATCGAACCGGGACCCTTGGCGCTTAATATAAAAAAGAAGGTTCAATAAATTGACTTTACTGTATGTAATCGACTAAACATTCTCAATAGGCCTAACTAACTCTCGTGAACTATGCTTTGTACTTTCACATTTGGTTGTTTAGTTTTGCTCCGTGTGCATCTTGGATCAAGTATAGTCAGTTTCGATCCTATCCTCTTGGTTTAAGGAAGAATAGCATCACACCAAGTAGATAAAAATGTCTTATTCTCTGCCACGACAATGCGAAGAGGACCTAGGATTACATTGCACTATGTGAGAGATACAATATTCCTCCTATAACTAGATAAAGGGTCTTTCCGGTGCTCGTGAGAGAAGTACAACTATCAATTCCGAATAGATATTGGCTAAAATTCATCTATAATTTACGTTCACCAATTAATATCTTAAATCACTTAAATGAGGACATAAGACATAATGCCGACAAGTAGCCTATATTAAAGGTTTCGATGTTTTCTTTCATAACCATTTATACTGTAAATCACATTTAATTTGATGCATTTTCTTTTAATGTGCATAATGTGTAATAAAGAAATTAATATTTCAGGTAGTGATATGTAAATACTGGTATATGAAAAACATCAATCTGAAATTTGTACTTTTAAATTTAATAAAGCATGTTTTTTGTTTGCTTTCAATTAATGTCTACATTATTATATTCGTCTAATGCCTCCCTTTCGAATTTCACACTTCTTGTTTTTGTGTTATTTTATAAAGGCCATGTAAGCAGTAATCTATCAAATTAAAATAAGAAGAAAACAAAAGAATGTGGACCATATCTGAAAAAGTCGTATTTAAAACTTGATGTGATTTCTTGTAGTGTGCATAATGTGAAATAAAGTTATTTCATTTAAGTAAAGCATGGCACTGGAGTTGTTCTGCAATGTGTAATTCTGTATTCTTAAACAAATATTCTGTAGAAGCAATTTATCAGAGGCGGGATAAGGTCTCGAAATTTCTGCTTAGTACGCATACACTGAGACCATTTGAGTAATCAAAAATGGTCTCAGAAATACCAGGTTCGATTCCCTTCAAGCACTCATTTTCTTCTGAAGAATAGGCTACTGGAAAAAAATCAGTTGACATATAATTAAAAATAGTCGTTTTTTAGGACTGTTTCTTTTAGTAGTCATTATATTCGTGTTAGGCCTAAGTTTATTGTAATATTTTATTTGTTCTATTGCGTTTTCATTCCATGTGTATATTTGTCGTATTTCTGTTTTTATGTGTAGTCTTTATGCAGTGTTGTTAAAAATGCATTTGAGATCACACTTCGATCTGTCATTATATAATTATTACTTCACAGAGGACATGAAATGTGAATTAGCTGGGACTCTTCCGCTGCAGTGTAGGCCTATTGAGTGCGTATTCTATTAACATGCTTGTTTCTAACAACTTTAACCTTTACTTGAGTATTCAGCTCAGGCATGGAAACTTTGAAAGCCATATCCAAGCACATTTCCAGCGAGGCCACACAGCTTGTGGGCCTTCATTTTTGCATAAAACCATACACATAGACTAGGCCTTGGATTTTTCATTAGCCTTTCAACGACTCTGATTACTAAATCACACGTTCACGCTTATTTCATGGCTTTCAGTTCACATGACATTTGACACACGAGTTTGATTCCAGACGATTCAGGATATGACATGTGCATATTCTCTTCGCTCTTCATAAGTTTATGCATTACTTATTACTTCAATTCATGGTTTTTTGCATTAGCGATAAATGCGCAATGTTTCCAATATTTATGCGGGGTAGTATTTTCATTTCTTAGGAGTGGTAGATTGATAATTTAGTACTTCTGAATGTGCGACAATAGTATATTGCGATACAAGTGTCGTAAGCGATGCATACGGATCGAGGAAAGAGTTTGAAAAAACGAGGCGCTCGCGCCGAGTTTTTTCAATTTTCCGAGATCCGTTATGCGCTTACGGCACGAGTATTGCCTGCTATTTTTTGCACGATGATTATTTATGTCAATTTAATTATATTAATTGAGATATTACCTGAAAATATTATGTATATACAATATTTAAGATAGATGTTTATTTCAGAAAGTGATTCACATGTATTTGTTGTTATGGGAACCGAATATTTGTCCTGGGGGACCTTGTCCATAAAGGCTTGTATTATGATGTGCCGTAAGTAAATTCTTACCGCACAGAGCAACAAGATTGCTTGCGGGAATGTCAACTTACGATCCACGGCAAGAATATTCGTAAGTACCACTAATTAGTTAAGTCGTGCAAAAAATGATAAAAGTGTCTGAAAATGCGTTATAATTTTATTTGGCGAAATGTGTGAGAACTGTAAGGAAAACAAATATTCTTGTTTATAAATTTGTGTTTCTTACCGAAAAAAGAGCTTCTTAATTCTTAAAATTTACACTGGAATTCCATCTTAATATTTTTCACTGCTACTGATGTATAAATTATCACCACAAAAATTTGCTTAAAAGCAGTTTTATAAAGTTAATAGAGCAATTTGAAAAATGTTATTCATGCCTTATGATTATCATAGGCTTACATGGAAATTAGACATATCCCTGAAAATTTTCATATTGATTTCACTTATAATCCACTAATGACTTCACATGACTTCTTACTTCAATAAGTAAATTCAGCTTTGAAAGGGTTGGGAGAGGGGAGAAAATTCTTTGCCAAATGACACGAATTAAACGTACTAATATTTTCATAGTTGTCGCTTGGCCTGGGCCTACTTGCTTCGCCAGACTTTGACACTAGTTTGACCTTTTCACATTCTTAATAAACTACCAGTCCTTAACATTTTACGTGCTCACAGTTACGCTTTTATGTGACTTCTTAGCTAATTAAATTCAGTACAGGTGCAGAATAAAACAAAGTATTCGACCTTAAATATGTCTCACAGTAATTATGCAAGTAGAATCTAAATATATTTTAGGCTCAAAATGTCAGAAATAAGGTATGTGATTTTTTGCGCAAAGGCTAAAAAAATAATCTACAAGCAATTTATGTTCGGACAAGGTCGCGACTTTCCGACTTATTTTTAATTTTAAACCATTGAGGATTTGAGGATGACACAGGAGGCGTACGTAATATATCTGAAGATTTAAGCTATTTTTAAAATTTTGTTTATTGACGAGGCGGAGTTGCCGTCTTTTAATGTAAGTCCTGTCAATATTTCAATATAGATGTTTAGCCATCGATAGTATTGTTGCAGGCACACAATACTGTATAACAATACCCTAATTTCCTCTGGGAGGGACGTGAGAAGACGCCGAGTTATTAAGTAATCTTATTCCGGAATCGAGGTTCCTAAGTCATTATCTTCTAACTATTGTAATCTTTACAAAAAACTTTCTTTTAGCAGATACTAGCATACTCTTCTACGTAATTCGAGATTCACCTTGCCACGTAATTTGTCAGAATATTCATAATTTTCAAATAGCTTACGACAGCAAATTATTAACACGTGTTACTAAAACGACTGTATCATCGGTGTTGTCTGCCTTCCTGTATGAGACCTGTTCGGAAAAGAAAGAAAATACTTAGTGTTGAAGGTCAAATGGATAAGTATTGTCTGGTGTAATATTCGCATAAGCACCTGCTATATTAAGTTTCAGACAAGCATGCAAAACTCTTACCATTTCAATGGAGTTGTACTATCTCTATGACACGCTAGAATAATTTATTGTTATTCCTAGCCCTTAATTCTGTTTAACTTCCGTTTATTTTAAAATAACTTTACTGGACTTTGCATCTACATCCACTGAGGAAATACTCTGCGGAAGGAGCTAAAGTTATTTTACGCCTTGATTCATTTTGGTCATCTAGTATCCTGAAGTGATCCTGACGGAACATTTAGTGATCTTACATTATGCTTTCTAAACCTTACGTCCCTTTGGGTCTAGGTCTACCATCCGGGGGACATCTGATCAATGGAGTCGCCACTTTTTTTTTTTTTTTTTTTTTTTTTTTTTTTTTTTTTAATCAAGTAGCTATTACGTTTTTGTCACGAGGCTAAGACACCCCATCTCAAAGCTCTCTATCTCAGAAAAACACGAGGTGGTACTGGGGATCGAACCCAACCTGCGGATACGAAGTCAGCAACGATAACCACTAGACCATGTAGGCGTCAATTAAATTTTCTATCAGTACGATTTATTAATTGTGTGATTTGTTTCTTAATTTTGATTGAATGCTTTATTATAATTTTATTATCTTCAAATGAAGATTTTTAGAATGCTTGAAAAAGATATTGTTTTAATTTTGATCGTTTTTCACGTTCGACTGAAGTATGAGATTCCATATTCTTCTCTACTTTCCGATGTGTGTGCCTACTAATGAAGGCTGCTAATATATTTACAAGACTGCGTGTACTTATATGTATACTTTTAGTGGTTATAATAATGGGAACTGATTATAAATGTAAGAATCATGAGAAAAAACGTTTAAAAATGTTCAAATCAACGGCTAGTTTCATTTTGACCGAGTTGTACAATCTGGTTTATTTTTCAGGTAGGTTACACATCTTTCCTGCTATGCGATACGGTAAAAATATTAATGTTATTGCTATGGGTTCTTATTTCAGGGAAGGAGCATACATTTAAAACAATCTAATCATTTTCACATAAGTACAGGTATTCAGTGAACCTGCGATTCGCAGAACAAAAACTTGTAAGCAATAGTAAAGTTTCAACACATGCCAGTTTATAAAGCAATATTTCTGGTTAATATTATTGACTGGCATTACCTTTAAAAGAGCTGTGGAATGCATTACAAACTACATATACCAAACATTTAACTGCTGTAATTCAACAAACTGCATACCAAATGTATTTATGCATAAAATTACTCTTAAAGGTCGTGATTAAGAATAACAAGTCTTTTTTTTTTTTTTTAATTATTCAAGCACCTATCCCCTCTGGTTCGTTCTTATGTCGTAATAGTTTTTTAAATAGGCCTACGTAACGTTGAAACTTATATTCGGTGTGAATTTCAGTGGAATCGAAATATTTTTAAACTTAGAAATTTGCATTATGTAGAAATATTGAATTTATTTTAATAGAATACATTCTTGATTTATTCCCATTTGTTTAAAATCGTATCGAAACGGCATGGGTAGGCTAAAGTTTCCTCATATTGCTAAGAAACTAAAATTATTGTCATCTTTTGTTTCTGTTTGCATTTTTGTGTCTTGTTTTGTTTGTTCGTTAAGAAAAGTTGGTCAATATTTCTCCCCCTATAATCGTTGCTTAGATATTTAAAAACGTATTTGATCTTTTGGTAGAGGAAGAGTTCTATTTCTGCTATGTTTAAGTAAAATTTGTATGAATAAAACAATCAGAGTGAAGTGCATCCTCGTTATACTGTAGCGGGGACGTCTTCTGGGAGCCTAGTGATCTAAGCGTCAGCGTACAAAGTTGAAAACGCAGGTTCCATTCCCCCCCAGGACACATTTTCCTCTATAGAGCACAATATATCTCTTCACAAGATAGACTAAAAATCTGTCATTGACCTTTGAAATGTTAGACGAAAGCAAAAATAGGAATTTACAAAATAAGTATAAAGTAATTACTGTTTAGAAAATTGTGGCTTTTTCAGAACAAGAGTATGATAACTACTCTTAAGAAAGCAAAAACCAAGAAATAATGTAAACATAAAAAGCTATAATTTGTTGAAAAATAGGTTAACTAAATTTATACTTGTTAAACTATTTCTAAATTTATAAGGTTTTCAATCTTAATTATATATATATGTGTGTGTGTGTGTGTATTTTTGTAATGTTTCTGCAGTGGAAAGCTATTGTTAATTTCCCGCCCAAGACAAATTTTCTTATACAGAACACAATTCAAAGGTTATGAAAATCAGTTCTTTTAACACGTGAAGTAGCTAGTCCAGCGAGTTGAAAGTATTACTTTTAACTTTTAACGACACAATAGGATGTTGGAAATAAATCTGGAACAACATACAACGCCTTTCTTTATAAAAGAAATATATCATACTTTGAACAATAGCTTTTAATTAGGGATGGGTCCTCGATACTTTCGATACCTCGATACTCTCGATACTTGCATGGTATCGGCATCGAACGATACTTCAGAAAACTCACTCGATACTTTTGTAATTCTGCAATTAAGTGAGAATGCTAGTACGTTTTTAACAAAAACTTGTAAGTGGACTGTTTAAAAAATTAATTTTAGTTTTAATGTAGAGTTTAAAAATAATTATAGGCTACTGATGATATTAAATTTTGTCTCTTTAAATATGCAGACTTAATTAAATTAGTTGGTATTACACAGTTCTCTCAACTTTTAATTTTTAATGCACCTATTTATTGAAACTGAAAATGTTGAAGGTATCGAGTATCGAGGAAAAAATCATGTATCGGTATCGAGTATCGAGTATCGAGAAAATCTGGTATCGACCATCCCTTCTTTTAATTATAATTGATCTATCTTTTATACATATATATATTATATATTTACTTTTTGTCACTTAAAACAAGTTTTACGATTTATAATTCTATTTAAACAAGTGAGTATTTTTCCTTCAAAATAAAAATTGGAACTTTCATTACTTACATTAGCAATTCTTCATTCGAACTTTAATAAGGATATAAAAAGTAAGACCCTAGTGTTACGTGAGTGGCGAGGGAAATAATATTGGCATGCCTGGGATTCGAAGATAGCAATTAGATGCGTCACTGTTACATAGCCTATACGAAATGGAGAAAGGGAAAGATTGTGTACAAGTTCATTGTTCTGTCACAGGCACTCTGGTCTTCCTAATTAAATTTTGCGCGGGCATAATAAAGGCGATGATTATAAAAGCAGATGCTTAAGTATTGTTATTAAGTTTTTTTCCATCCAATTATAAGGAATTAATATCTGTAGTTTGAATGATAATCTTTCCGGTTGAGAGTTTCTCACATTCACCATAGAACAGCAACTTTCTTCATGCATGCTTATTTATAAACTGATTACATAAAAGTGTCTCATCTGGAAGCTCATGAAAGTGAATTTTGTTCTCTTTCTTGAGATAATATCATAATAGTGATGGCACTAAGCATCTTCACTATTAATTTCCTCTCGTAACACCACGCGATGAATTGGATCGCCTTGGTATGTTGTTGTTTCCTAGTTTCACTTAGTTTTAATTTATGGTAAGCGTCTCCTAATTTATTAATAGGATATACTACTGCTTTTGTTTTATATGTGGCTTTTAAACACTTCATTTCCAATAAATACTCCTGTATCTTTTTATTTTATTTTATTCATCTTACTGAATGTCGGGGCACGACTGAATATAACCAAAGATAGGATTTCCATGCAAATGCATGTTTTTGTACCTGAGCTTGTTACAGTTCTCGATCTTGCTATATATCCATTTCATTCTAAATAAGTATACCTTTTCCGTGCAAAATTTCATGTTTTAGCCTTTTATGGGCAATTCCATGCATGATGCATGTTTTTTGGGGGTTTTAGGTTTAATAAAGCATGTTTTTTTTTTATTTATCTTGCATATTTCCTTCATTTTTGTATATTCCAATAACATCTGCATTTAGTACAAGACTTTATTGTATTGACTTTAAGCACATTTTTAAAAAAAATTAAGAAGCTTTGTTATGACTGATTCATTGATTGTACAAGTTTTTATATTACTAGACCAGTAGGTTAGGTTTCTACTGTTTTGAAATTACTGAGAATTGGTGGAAATTATAAGTTAAAAACTTAAAAACAATTCATTTTTTTTATAGTTTCTCTGCATCTTTTACATTAAATCGCATAATACTGCATTTAGGATCTGCATATGAGGATTTGGATGTGGCAGCTAAAGTTAGGCCTAAATGGAAATCCTGATTATGAATTTATGTAGGCCTACTCTCACAAAAAGGTATTTTGTGTGAGAAAGTTGAAGACAAAGAATTTGGCCTCGCTTTGTTTCAAATATCATCATTTAAGTTTGTAGCTGTCATTTCTGGTGACGTAGAAAGGTCATTTTCTGCATACAAAAACATTTTGACAGAGAAACGCAAGGAATTGACCACTGAAAATTGGAAAGGTTGTTGGTAGTAGGCCCACGTTAGGGTCATTCGAAAATAAAATGTAAGTTTGGATGTTGATAGAGAATATTTGTAGTGTTTTCCCCTTCATTGTGCATATTTGGTTATATGATAGTGCACGAATGCTTGCATATTTTAAGATTTGATAGTACATGGAAGTCTTATCTTTGGTGATAACTTGCTGTAGAGCTCTACTGTAAAACGTTGCCTACGCCTCGGTCAAGCTTATACGGTGGGCCTATATTTGTTCTTTTGCGTATCCTACACCTACACCCGTATATTACCAACTGGGAAATTATATTTTCGTTCTTTGCACCTCATTGACTCTGCCAAAATAATTACAAATTCCTCTTTCGAGCTCAGATTCGGAAACAAGTAAAACAAATATAAGTAGGCCACCAGTCGGGCATAGGCTATGGATAGAATTAATTATTCGTGTACAGTATTTGTGGTTAACATAAGTGGAAGGATGATGCATGAATTGAAGCAAATGAACAATTATGAACATGAAGAAGGTATCCTTATAATAAATTCCTTTATGGCAACCAATGGTCATAGTATGACGAATAGAGCTCTGGTAGAATGATATATGGTAGGAGAAGCAGGAGCACCCCGAGAAAACCTGTCCTGACCCCATTTTGTCCACCTCAAATTTACACATGGATCCATCGAGATTCGATCCCGGGTCCCGGTGGTGGAAGGCGAGCGGTCTAAGCACACTGCCATGGGGGCGACCTGAAGATAGTATTATGGGACAGCGAGACTGTGTTTTGAAACGTCTACATTTCTTATTGGATTACTTTCGTTAATAAACCCTAACAATAGGAACAACTCCACAAACTGTAAACCCAATTATATCTTTAGTTTCTGAGGTAAAATTGGTAAAATTATTTTAATATGCGTGTAACGGAATCAAATTAATAAAAAAAACTTTGCGTACAAGGTTTTTGTAATTTTTCTTTAATTTCCTATTTCCTTCTTTATTGAAACAATTATTAAAATAAAGTATATTAAAAATTTTAACATCTGTAGATTGTGTAATCGTGTACTTGTGTGGAAATTTGTGCCCACCAAACTGAATTTCCCAGATCGTCACAGCCTCACAAACCCAGAAGCGTCTGAAAAATTGCGTCATCAGGCCAGGAAGAATCAATGACTTAGAAAAGTTCTCCTTCAATTCTATATAATATAATATGAGTAAATTTTATGAATTTATGTGTAGCCTATATTGATATTTTTTGCGAAAGATAACGTTTCTTCCCAGGACTTATTGAGTGAATCTTGCGGTGCTGTATTTTTAATTTAAAGATGCCGCAATCCCCAAAATTGAAAGCAGTCAATAGATCGCCCTACCTAAAAATATCCGAAAGGTAAAGGGTTCGAACTTGGACCTCTAGATTCTTGGTCAGCATCGCTAACCACTGGCACCATACGCTACATGAAACGCAGATTTAATTAATTAGCGTTCTGTGAGAAGTGGGTCTTCCGGAACTTAATTTTTTAATGGCATAAAGAGATTGAGTAACATACTTTGCATTTTCACTGCATTATGCTAATTTAATAAATTAAAATATGTTATATGTTTCCGGTAAACTGTTAGGTCACTACATTAATGAAAAATAACATATTTGACAGATTACCTCCCTATCATTTTTGTCTCTCATGAATTGGCTCATCTTATGAGAAAAATCACATTTGAAACACTAACGTGACTTTTTCTACTCAACGGATTTAAAAAAAAAATCTCCCTGTTCTCTTAGTAATTTGCCACATTGCAGAAGTGCTCATTCGGGTGTTTCAGCCACATAAAGCCATGTTCTTTTCAAGACAGATATTAAAATCCAAGATTGTGACTTGATTGTATTTAGGAAATGTATACGAAACAACATTTACCAATAAAATTTTACTGGTAAATTGTCTTAGTACAAACAGGTAGTGTGCAAAATTTAAACCAAATAGTTGAAGGCATTTACGAGAAAATCGGAACAACGAAAGGTTTTTATGAAGAATTAGTAGAAGTAAACAAACAAACAAACAAAATCGCAAGAAACACCACACAGTAATAATCAGGGCCCGGATTCTGATGACCTAAAATTGTTTGAAAAATGACCCAAAATTTTAAAGAAAATGACTTAATAATTATAAAAAATTACCTAAAAACTGGTATTTTGTTTATAAAAAATTATTATTGTACACATAAAGTTATAGACTAGTTTGTACATATTTGTAAAAACTGTAAATAACTGTAATGTTTTGAACGTTCTTTTCTCACGGAAATTTATACTGGCACTGGTGATTTCCTTTTGTGGTCTGCCGGATTATACTGTTGTTTATTGAGGGTAAACAATAGTTTGCACTCTCAGATCCAAGCCGGTGGCAGACTCTGGTGCCAAGTCAATCTAATAACAATAGTAATATAATACAAAATTTTGGCGTTTCTTTGATTTTCATTTCCGACTGAGACATGCCAACACTTTAACGCCGAATTTTCCCTTCTTGCGTTAAACAAACAACACTTTAAAGACAGCACCGCTAGCGACGAAAAAAAAATTAATACACTCAATGTAAATACATGAAAATGACTAAATAAGGAAGCAAATGACACGAAAATGACAAAATAATGACCTAAAATTGAAATAAATGCCCTAAAAATATAAAATTTCATAAAATGACAAAAAAAAGACGTAATAAAAATGCATTTCTATAATCTAGAGACCATGATTAGGATTTATCCACAAGTTGGCAATGTCTATGCAGCATCAGTAAAAAGATGACATGTCATTAGAATCCGGGTCCTGGTAATAATAAATTATTCTTTCTCTAGGTCCTTAGTGGAACATCATCTGAGTGTTTATAGAACCTGACCGATTGGCAGCACACCCATGTGCATGTAAGCTTGCATGTGCCTTCCGAAACTGTTTTTACTGAATTATGTACCAGCTACCATTCTGAATACACGCAACTACATTGAACAGAAAACGTGTTGAATCTCTTGGGATATGTTATGAGATCCAGGTATTTTCCCCAGGAAGTAAACCTGCATAGAAGGTAAACTCATGCACCAGGACTGCACTTGTAAGTCATTTCCGTGTTGATTCTTACGCTCAGTCGGGATGAGCTGAGCGCAAATTTCTCGTAGTTAAAGAACATCACGCGACAATTTGTAATAATTTTTTTTTTTGTTCAACTATATTATAATACTCTTATTACATGTGACGGAAGGTGTCATAATGATACTCATTTCGAAACTGATCTTCATTAATTTAATGTAATATTATAATTATTATGAAACTATAATTTGGTTGGTTGGGAAAATATTTCCGCCATCCAAACGGCATAACATTTTGCACAGTTATCCTCCAGGGTATGTTTGATTTTTACACTAAAATCCAAAAATTATTATTATTATTATTATTATTTTAATACCAAAACGGCTAAATCAGCACTTCTGTCATCTCTTCTCTAATGCCCAATAATTCCTCAAAAATCCTTTTTTCTCAATACTCTTGCTAGGAGTTCCTATTACAATTTCCTTAAATTCCTGATTAGGAGCTTGAATAGTTCTAGGAATTAATTTATTCTCAGTTATTTTCCTATTACATCAAACAGAAATAATATTTTCACAACTAAAGCATCCCTAAAATATTTCCTTATTGAAGCATTTGCTTCAGGGAATTCAGTCCACTGCAGGAAATGCTCTGTGCTCTTTACATATCCATGAAAGTATGCAATATATCTCTTATGGCAGCGACGAGAGATCCAGTGGTCGAAAACCGTCGATGACTTGAGTTACGAAATGGCGTCGCAAGGTCCTCACCTTGCTGTATTCCATGTAAACACCGATTAAGGGAGTTCGCCTCGCACATTCAAGGTGATTGTACTGTCAGAGGAGGCGTGTGTGCTGCCTCCCTGCAGAGCTTTCTCTATTCGCGATTTCTCTTCACTTGACCTACTCTGTGCTCTGCTCCGAGACAGGGGTGCTTGCTCTTCCTTCACGTTCCCACGCTTCCACGCTGCAACCACCTAAAAGCCAACGTCCTCAATTTATATAGAAATTCGAATCTCTTCTTTCTTTCTTTCTTTCTTTCTTTCCTTCTTTCTTTCTTTATCTTAGTTTTACCTCTCCCTTTTAGGATTTAAGCGACCCAAGCCGCCCGGGCCTTGCAGGGCCGCGACCTGTCGGGAGAGGGATTATCTTTGGATCTCATACATACTTTTTTGACCAAACAAGGACATGGAGGGCCTCCCCGGATGAGCCCAATGCCGGGGCCACCTCCAAGACAACACGAACACATAGGACGAGACACATCATTCACTCACACACACACACACACACACACACACACACACACACACACACACACACACACACTCACTCCAAACAAGGCGAGGATGAGATGAAGATGATAATGACGGCCAGATGATAGGGACCATGATACCTGACATTTGTCATAGGTGAGGGAAAAACCCCACCTAGGTAACTTGTCCCGACCAGGAATCGAACCCGGACTCGCTGCGTCCTCTGAGCCACCGGTGGACATAAATTCATCTCTAGAGGGAAAAATGTGCCTTTTTTGGGATCGAGACCGGGGACTTAATGCTATACGTATAGGAGTAATAAGAGTTTTTATGGCCGAATGATCGGAGTAATTATGCCTTTGATTATTCAACAAATGACTTTGAATTACCGTATCCGCATTACAGCTATTAAGAAGAAGTGTTGAACTCTGTAATTAGCCTACATCTAACCAATTATAGTTTTGGAAATATAATAAAATCCATCGGGAATTTTATTGTAAGTAATTTTTCTGCTGTATCCAGTGAGCGAATTAACAGAAAAGAAGGAGGGGAAATTCCTCGGCTCGTGAAATTGTTTTTCTGACCGATGACATGAGAAAAATTAAAACTTGTTGTAAGGGGACAGGGACATTTTTACGGGGGGGAGTTATTAGCACCGCCACTATACGTTACTTAGTTGGTTGACAGTTATTTCTTTATTTAATTGCAAATTGTGCCTGCGACCGTCGTCGGTGTGCCGGAATTTGTGCCGCCGGAGTTCTTTTACAGGCCTGAAAATTTAGAGATTGTGACATATATTAAACGTAAATTTCAGCGACCTGTCCGGGTTTCGAACTTGCAAGCTTGACCACAGAAAACCTGCGCCACCCAGGTGTATGTTATTGTTTTGTTTATACACTTATGACTGATAGTTATTAAAGTTTTACGGCTCTCTCTTAACAGTTCTTTAGGTCTGCTCAAAAAGATGGATTTTCAAGGAATATTATCCTAATATAGAGATTGAATAGCCTATTGTTTATGCAGTGTGCGACTAGCAATACCAGTTCAATATAATATTCTATTTATACACGAAGTGTTACCATAAAGGAGTTGAGATACAGTGCTAAGCCTGTAGCTTACGTAACAGGCGCATCTGTTGGGTGTGGAATTGTATATAAACACCAACACAATCGCCACTCCACGTGCTAGCAATGAAATATCCCATGCATTCTGTTACTGCATAAACTTAGCATTGCGTATATGTATTATAAGCTAAGAACTTATTTTATTAATCCGCTTATGTTAATACAGAATTAATAACTGCACACTATAATGCATGTTATTACTGTTATTGGATGCAGCATGTAATGTGAATTCTTTACCAGTGGTTTTATATGGCAGTTTAATGTTAACATGTCGTTCCGAAAAGGATAAACAATTCGAAGGCCAAAGGAGAGCTTGAAGCCAGAATGATGAAACATCTGGACTTTGTTTCAAAAATAGTTTTATAATGTCATGAATATTGATCACATTTATTAAGTAACTAACTCAGTGGCGCTACTTCCCTGAAGGGACAAGGCCTACCACCCGACCGCTGCGTTATCTACCATAGGCAGATGGCGGATTGGGAGGGCATGTGTCAGCATGCCGATACCCACGGTGGTTTCCATGACCGGAGCCGCTACTTCTCTATCAAATAGCTCCTCAATTTGAATCACGAGGCTGAGTGCACCCCTATCAGACCTTCCTACCTTAGAAAAATCCGAGGAGGCACTGGGGGATTGAACCCGGGCCGATGGATCTGTAGTCAGCGACGCTAACCACGACCACGCCGGCGGTCACCTTTATTTAGTGGTGCCTGTAAAAACCTGGATTGGGAACTCTGGATAGAATTCTCACATGAAATAGAAGTGGAAATAAATTTAAACACGTCAGTCTTCACGACAAATCTTCACCTGAGTATTTGAGAGTACCATGTCTGTCAAGGTAAGATGGTAAGAATTACTAAGGAGACTCATACATAACGCAACATAGAATGAATATATCAATTCGGTATTTGGAGGTGGCAAATTGGTTTCGCAGTATATGCAAATGATGCGTACCTAAACTAACAGTTCGAAATATACATTATCTCTTTTCTTTTAAGTGGAGTTAGTTCTTCAATACTTAGCTGACGAAATGATATACGCTGATTTTATTTATCCATGATACCTTAACTGATCTTTCCTGAATTTGTAATGCATTATATGAGCTTGGGCTAAATAAAAAATGCACCTCGAAATTTAGTAAACTGTTGCCATTCCTTCATAATTCTCGTTTGTATTAAAGTGAGCGAAAGGAAAAAAAAATTAATCATGAAACGTTCAGTGCTGACGTAATTTAAAATAGTCTATCCATTGATAGATTTATAGTGCCAGTCGAGAAATAGTAATCTGAAGTGCAGTAAAAAGTGATCAGATGTGTTGATTTGTGTTCTAGGTCTTCATTCGCAACATGTCCGGGGTGCGAGGCTATTGCCTAGCCTTCTTGGCTGCATACGATAAGCATTGGAACTTGGCTCTGGAAGACGTCCGAGAAGTGTGGACAAGGCGCAAGAGGAATAAGGTCAAAGTGCCTGCTTTAGGTAACACTCCTTTGAATTCTATATTTTCTTATTTACATAAGTTATGTTTTCAAGTTTTCTATTTGTCGTTTTTATTTCTAAGTGTCTCTGAACTCTTACTGATTTTATCGGTTATTTTCTTTCTTACTCGTAGTTTTACGAGTAGTCTCACACTCATTCACTCTGAACAAGGCGAGGATGGGATGAATATGATAATAACGACCAGATAATATCCGCAGAGCAGAAGGGCCTAAAGTTACCCGGCATTAGTCTCATAGGATGAGAGAAAAACACTTCAATAGCTTGTCCCAACCAGGATTCGAACCGGGTCCGCCGCGTGAGAGGAGTGAACGAATACCCTGAGCGACAGCGGTGGACATTAGTTACTATTAATTATTTTATTTATTTGTTTACATCCCAAAACACTTTATTTTTTATTCAAATTGCATTGGCCCATTATGTGTATCAATTGAACGTTTCTAAAAGCTCAAGCATATTTTTATCAGCATGAAGAAAACGCATATTGGTATCTGCTAGATTTTTTCAGTTTATAGTGAACTACCTAGAATAATTATTAACATTTCATTTTAGCGTTTTTAATTTTATTGTAGGTGAATCTTCCACACAACGGGACGAAATACGTTTTCAAATTTTGTGAATGGGTCAATACTGTTAAGAATTACTGATCCGCAAAGAACTGTCAGCCAACATAAGCATATACAATGCATAAAAGTAGTGCAAACTGTTCTTTATTTTTTTATACATATTTATTTTCACCGCTAGCGGTGGCTATAAACGGATGTACAGAAACACAGATCATTGCAATAGGCAATTTTAATATCGTGCTTGGTACTTTTCCTAATTTTAAAAGGCTTGAAATGAGATAGATATTAGTGAGTGTGGTTCACTGCATATAACATGTATAAAGATTAATACCATAGAAATCTTGTGTAGGCCTATATAACTATTAGAAACATAAATTTGATGTATCACCAGAGTGGAACACCCTGTATTTGTAATACAAGTAATGACTATCGGCATGCAATTCTATAGATAGTGTATCTGACGTGACAAATGTTTTTATATAGCGTACCCATGTTTTGTTGATTAGAAACACTTATCTGAGCACAATACAGACGTGTAATCAGTGTAAACGCATGTTCACACATATAATGCATATACAGGTGCTATTTCATAATTAAACGCAAGTGCTTTTACTGATTCACACATAGACTATCTATATTGACGCATTCAGGGAAATTAGCCCCATTGTGCTCCTGTCAAACGCTTTTATTTATTTCAAGATTTCCACGAAGAGCAATTAATCAAGAATTCAGGAAGTTATAACCAGCTTCATTATAGGAACACAAGTTGCTAAGAGCAGAACACCGTATTTTATTATTAGTGCTTTTCAGAGTATTTTATCGCCATTACGGTTATATAAGTGCTTACAGAAAGAGGTTGTGTGCTGCCAAGAAATCTTGTTTTTATTAAGTTCCACTTCTAAACTATTTACGATTCAAATCACAAATGTGGTGTGTCAAAAGAAAAGTCTACTACAGTATACACATAAACTATCAATGCTATGTAATAAACTAAAGTAAACTAACGGACACTTTTTCTCTTATTATTGGTTCATAAAGAAAATTGACAAAAACTGCTATAGTGTACAGTGAATCTGTATTATTTGGATATCATCATCAGACTATGTGAAGATAAACGGAAGAACGATGCACTGCGCACATACAACTGATCATGAATCACGAGTTGTAACTTTCACTTCATTGCTGCCGGGTTCGAGTCCCGTCCTAGCACTTCCTGGGTGACTGGCCGACCTTCCGTCCAACACTTCTACTACTTACGCCGGCACCATTTTAAAGCTCTTTGGCGAGGCGATGCAGCGGTATCGCATTTTAAAAATAATTAAAATGTTTGCTGCCATTTGTTGTTGTTTGTAGCACTACTACAATACATTTATTATTATTATTATTATTATTATTATTATTATTATTACTATTATTATTACTGAGGGTACGTCGTAGATGGTTGAGGCGCTGCGCTACAAACCGAAAGGTCGCGGGTTCTATCCCCGATGAGGTCGTTGAAGCTTTTCAATTGGCCTAATCCTTCTGGTGGCACTATGACCCTGGTCAACTCAGCCTCCAACAGAAATGAGTACCAGGAGCAATCCTGGCGGTAAAGGCGGCCGGTGCGTAAGGCTGACCACCTTACCACCTTCACGTGCCGAATGTCTAAAAATCTGGGAGCCTCAACCTCCTGGAGCCCTCTGGACCTCCATGGCCTGTATAGGGAACAGTTTACTTTTTATTATTATTACTATTATTATTATTATTATTATTGCTGTTGTTTCTATTGTACGACTTCTTTACAATAATTTAGCTACAATAGTCTGAAGAAATATCAGATAGCAATATGACTTTATGGGAGATCAGTGCGCACATAGCTAGAGGCTCGTTTTCAGTTTTCAGTTTTCAGTTTTCATATGTTGTTCTGTTAGAGATGTTCTGTCTTTTGTGCTTATAATAACTAAAAATAAAAATAAAAATTATATGTGCTTTTTAAAAAAAAAATATTTAAATTTTACATAACAAAAACTATGTCTTGTAGGTTCGTGGCAGAGAATAATATACTCTCTAGGTATGCCTTAATTATAGGCAGAAGCTACTTATCGAGGCCTTGCAACACTTTCAGCAATGTGAGTTCAGTTATAATTCTTTCAATCCCCCGAAAAACCGGTGATGAGATCAAGTGATTGTTTTTGAAAGCGCTGATTTTTCTTTTAAAAGATTTCCTGGTTCAAAAATTGTTAACAACATGGATCAGTTTCTGTGTTAGTTTCAAATATTATGTTTTCTTCGCTATATGCTAATATGGCGGTCATGTGTGTTGTTTTATGTGAAGTACCTCATTCAAACTTAGCCTATTACGAAAACTGTTGTTGGCAGTAATGCATTAGAAAAAAGTCTACCGTTCCTAACAAAACCATGTGATTTCATGTGAACCTAGGTCTAATCTAATAATGTAATATTAAGAAATGCAGCGAAAGAGATTTCCAAAAATTGTAATAATGTCTATAACCTTCCATGTGGAACTGTCATCAATAGAGAATATACTTGTTGCTTTTCCTTCTGCAATTGCGTTGTCATTATCATAAATAAGAGTAGATATATAGCCTACTGATGTAAAATTCTGCTTTTAAAGTAGTAAATATTGGTTACGGTTGGCTAGTATGCTTATTTCCTAGAGAAAATACTCAATTAGCAAAAGAGGTTAGCTTGTCAAGCGTGAAGGTTCACCTTTTATTTCTATTGCGTCTTTAAATGTTTTGAATCATTTCCTGCTTATTGATCAGAACCTTGTCAATGGACTGAATATAAATATAATTGTTACTTTATGCTTCAGGAAAAATAATTTGTTTTCAATGTTACTTTCGTTTCTATTTTTCTACCAATTCTAAACAGAATTGTTAAGTGCTATTATTGAATTACCTAGGATCATATAACAATACAATGTTACCAAGCAATAAGGCGATAGATCACAAGTGGTGTAAGTCCAAAACCTCGTATCTGTAAAAGAGGATTTAATAATAATAATAATTTATTGCAACCAAATGGTCATACTATGATGAATGGAGCAACGGTGCACAGGAGCACCCCGAGAAAGCCTGCCCCGACCTCATTTTGTCCGCCACAAATTTCACATAGATCCACCGAGATTCGATCCCGGGTCCCAGCGGTGGAAGGCGAGCGGTCTAATCACTCAGCCATGGAGCCGGCCTTTAAATGAGGATTTAACAGTTTCATCAGCGTACGTTTTCGGAGAATAAATCCAATAAGTCCAAGCTTCAACTATTTTACTCCCAATACAATATAGTAATCATGTAGGCTTCTTTCAAACTTAGGAGATTCTTTTAAATGGGGCCAAATTTCTTAAAATCAGTTTCTATAGACTTAAACCACTTGAGGGGTTCTCACTTATGGAAGGAGTATATTGCTAAATATATGCTTTTAACAAGTGTTAAGTCCATTGCTGTGGGTGTGCCGGTAGCATGCCTGCTTTCCACTCTGGCGACCCTGGTTCGATTCCCGGCCGAGTTGGTGATTTTTCTACCCACCTTAAAGAGGTATTTATTGTAAGTTAAGCCGGTATGTTTCCTAACCTGTTAATCTCCCAGCTGTAAATTTCGTGATTAGAACTTAACTCAAAATATTTAGAAAATATCATCACCATCGGTTGTAGGTTCAAATGAATACAAGAAACGATAATAGATTGGCACAGGACCTACAAGTTGATAGAAATGGCTCAAGAATAATTCTTTCGTGTACTGGCCTCGAACCATCTTGATTTTCGTTTTACCATATTGTCGTCTGCATTGTCATGTGAAAAATAATGTAAATTATCATGTAACTTATATAGCTAAATTATATCCATTAGTAGAAGATTAGAATTTGACTTACATTGAGAATGAGAAAATGCCTAGCCTCAGAATAGTGAAGATGACTTACCTGAAACAACAAATAAACACATCATTTGATTAAAGAGATATTTTAACAATTCAATTAGTTATTTAATTCAATAAATTAATCTACTTGGTTCATGCTGTAATATTAATAAGATGCGAATACGCCTTAACGAAGGAAGAGTGACGCATGGAATCTGGAACATTATTTTGAGATACCTAGCTGGAGGAGGGTGAAAAAGAAAGGCCTAAGAAGGGCAGAAAGCGTGAGAAAAATTAACCTTTGGAATAATTAGAAAGAAGAAAATATTCATAATATATTAGAAGCAGGATTAAAGAGAGAAGGAAATTGGTTGGGTCAAACGAGTGTGTTCACTGAGGTTAATATTGTCGCAATTCACAATCGAGAGGCTACGGGTTCAAATTTTAAAAGGGTTTTCAGGTCTTTCCTCCACTAGTAGAAATGAACACCTGCTTGAAATTTAAATATCATTGCCTTTCGAATAGATATAAGTTATAATGAATGCAAATATGCCGAATGATCTATCGCTGTCGACAGGTCTCTAAATTAATAATAATAATAATAATAATAATAATAATAATAATAATAATAAACTGATTGCTAGTAGGTCGAAAATAGGATGTCTGAGAAAATACCAGATGCTTGAATACGAGTATGTAAAAGACAATGGTACCGGTACCTAAGAAAGTGTTGAAGAGGTTGCGAAGATAACCGAGTTTATATGTATTATTATTATTATTATTATTACACTATTATTGCTACTATTACAACTAATATCACTACTCTTCATAAGATTATTAATTGATAAGAACTTGCTACTGATTTTGAGACGATTTTGAGAATGTGTGTAAGGCACTTTACTGTTTATAGAAATGGAGATAGTGGCTTAATAATACAGAAGTGAAAGTAAACTGTTTACTCTGAGAGGGAAAGGTACTTTTTGGTGTGCAAAAACCACCGACCTCCAAAAGGTGTCGAGACTGGAGCACTTGGTAAACAAAGCTTTGACAGAGAGTATGTTCCATAATACTTTTAAATGCCCGTGATAGCCTAGGCATTATTTAACCATGATGGGCTTGCCGGCTGAGCACTAGCCACCATGGCCATCATTATATATGGGCCACGGCCTTTACAAATAATGCCACAATTGACCTTAGCAGTCGGATCTGCTAAGTTTGAGCTGCCAGCTCACTCTCATCTCTTGTTACATGACCGCCAAACTGCCACATCACTGTAACTAACAGCATACATATCACAAGCATGGTGCAACGATATTATGAAAAATAATATTGACTTTCTTATTTATTATCTCGAAGAGTATATAATATCGGCGCTGTTTGATAGTTCATATCGAAAGAAAATTGAAAATCAGTATTACGAGATTCCATTTTTTGAAGTATACCTGGCCGAAGTTCCCGTTTATAACTTTCAATTCATGCGATCATTACAACCATTTTTTCTTTTGAAAACATGGGACCATTTTAAAATTTTGAAGAATACAAATGAAAGGACAGGGTTATGGTATGTATGTATAATGTAGCTTATGGATACTAGATGTAGGATAGTGGAGGAAACAAACACCCATAAACATCCATTCGCGACTGCATCGTGCCACTCTAATGCATTACGGTAGTTGGGAGCATGAGAACACACATCCACTCCATGATCTCTTAAAGTTCAGTACGGATGGGCATTATTCCCCAAAATATGTATACGTCATATGTGGTTTTGAATACTAGTACATAGGCTGAAAAACTTGTATTAAGTTTTATTACATATTGTTACTAGTGGAATTCTACCAAACTTCAAAATGAAGTTCATTAATGATTATTCCCCAAAGCTACGATCAGCTCATTGTGGTATTTCGTGGCATTTCTCGCTGGAATAGTTACTATTTTGACGTAAAAATTCTGTTCATATCTTATCATCTCTACCCTGCACGGCGGATGGCTCACAATTAAATTACCATCGCCTCTATTCGTATAACCGTACATCACAATGCTACTAAATGATGTGTCCATATACCAGAGATACCACACTCCCGTGACAAACAGCATCAAGATATCATCGCCTTACTTTGAGGAAAAAATAGTTGCAATGCTCCATCCCTCGCATAATGTTTTGTCACTTGGGAAGATGATTTTTTCTCGGGATTGTACAAGAGGCCATTTATTGTAGAGGGTGGAATTTCTTTTTAATAATGATTAGTGCAAAATGTTGGAGTGACTCTTTGGAGAAGTCGCTTGCCTTCTTTACAGTAAGAGACGTTGAGAGTTCTCTGGAAGTTTGCCAGATGAATAGAAGCTTTATACAACTTAAATGCATTAAGAAGAAAAATTAATTGTATTCTGAATTCTCGTCATTCATACTTCTGTTTAGTTAATATTAATCTTTACATGTCCCCTGTAATTCTGTATCAGAGTTACAGTTGAAAACAGGAATAATTTGTCATTAGGGTATTATCTGCTTGCTGGTGTCTGAAACTACTGGATTGTCTATACCAAAAATATTTTCAAGGAAAGGATTTCGCTGCATTTTCAATTCGAAATATTATACTGAATCTATACTGTACAGAAAAGTGTGAAGAATCATTCAAGGCTCCTCAGTCATTTTACCCCCTGCGAGTTGGCCAACGAAACTCGGGATTAAACTTAGCCTATCGCTACTTTTCTGAAAAATTAAAAAAAAAAACAATGATGATATTTTTATGTTAAAATCTTTCTGGGTTAACTGATAAGTCTGGTAATATTGCAGTAAAAATATTTTTTAAATATCAGAATTACAAGATGGGCTTTATAACACTTTAACATCCAGTTTAAAAGTGCGACAACTAGGATTTTTTTCCTTCATTTTGTAGATGCTTACACGACTGAATGCCCTTTTCAAAGCTCTTTCTAGTTCAATATTGCGATAAGTAATACATTCCTCCTAAGACAGTAAGACCCGAATAAATTGGTTTAGAAGTAATCATAAACAAAGAATTTTCCTATTCTTTACTGCTACATTTTGAAATGTATCAGAATTGAACTGGAGCAGAGGGATATATTCTTCTTGAATACGGACGCAATTGCCACCAGTATATATATATATAAACAAAAATCAACCAGTATAAAACTTTAAACATACGATAGCAAAAAATAAATAAACATTCAACCAGTATAAAACATTAAACATATTATAGCCCTATCTCGAAACTTCCGTATTTGTGTTATTCCAGTATTAAACTAAACGGTCGAAATTGCCTCTGCGACTTATGTAAAATGAAACGCATTATTAACGGTTTGGAATATTTTCCTTATTATTCAGCTACTCACATTTCTTCACAAGTAGCTGTCGTACTTTAGGATGCAGTATATTAAAAATTGGAAGTTAGGCGACTGCTCAACGAGTACGAAATGCCAAGGGAAATGTAGCGCCTGACATTGACACGAAGCAACCCACCACGCAGACCATGACCTACTCCATGTGTTAGACAGAGATAGAGATGGATAACCACGCATGAGACCTTGGATGCTTGGGCAGTATGACACCGCTTCGACAGATTCCTTTCCAGCACTACTTCCTCATTCGGCTGCTGCAGTGGCGGCTAGCCCGATATTAGCCGTGAAATATGTTCCTAGAGCATGGCCCACGATCATGATGGCACGTGGGAGAAATGATTCTCCAGGAAGTCTAGTTCAATCATTTTACTCTAAAGTACTTCTTATTACTTGACCAAAGAGAAAAATCGACCTCACTCGAACAAAAACAAAGCGGCTGTATGGTATAGAATAAGGAAATGTGTTCAGTCCAAAGGATTTTGGGCGAAACTAGCCAGACTATTTTCACTAAGTGCGAAAATCCCTCTCATAGGGCAAAACACTAGTTTTGTCTCCCTGTAGAACGTCCTTCGGGCAAGTTTTGCAAAGGGTTGTGCGCCAATGATGTAAATCTACACGTCTTACTGACCGGGACGACGGTTATGGCGATGGAATAATATTTATAACTACATTTCTTATATGAATCCACATCCTTCTCTCTTGGTGTTGGGTAAACCATCCCGTGTCGAGTACATACGATACGGCATTTCAGTTAGTTGTACAGTAGAAAATAGGTCTACAGCTTAAATCGACGGACGGTTAATATTCTAGTAAGCTTTAAGTGTTATATATTCCTTTATATATGGTTACATTTGTGGAATATTGCACAGAGATAAAAGTTCATACTTGATCGAGGCAAGTTTCTCTACAGTTTTCATTTCAAATACTTATTATTATCCGGTTTTACAATGTACTTCCATTTACATTTTCCGTTAACCCAAGATTACACATCCAATTTAATTTCCATTCTCCATTTGCGTCTGTCTGTCCATTAATTCTCTTCAATATTTATTCTTCCAATTGATGTTTGAATTTCTTGTATCCGTATGGTCGCCGGTCTCCCTCTTTTCTTTCTTCCTGGTGGTTCCCTTTCCATAATCCTCCGTGGTAGTCTCTCCTCTGACATCCTTTTTTGTATGTCCATATCATAAGAGCTGTTACAACGTATGCTGTTATTTTATGTAGAAGAAGTGTGAATTAAAAATCTTTGTCTTCGAGGACAACTATTTTTATAATAAATTATGCCTTTCTATTGGATATTTTTAAGTTATACGTATAAAGTATATATATATTTTGCAAAGAGGAATATAAGTTTTGTAATTTCGTATTATTATTTTGTTATTTATTTATTTAGACCTTGCGTAATTGCTGATTCGAAACTTATATGTTTTCTTGTATTTAAACATCTGTAAACTACAAGTAGAAAATTACTTTCAATGGTAATTTTTTTTCAACCACACAAGAGATAAACGCCTTTTAAGACAAGCAAGCAATTTGGTGAAATTTGCTTATCTGTAAAAATGCAACTGCACGCTATGATAAAATGGAAGTTGCACAACTGGTATAATTAACCTAGTCAAAAACATTACTTTCTACTTTTGATGAGAATGCCAGGAATTTTTTGCGCGTATCTTATCTTTCACATGCCAACTTGGTTCGGCCACAGAAAAAAAATATATATATCTTGCCGGTTTTGTGTAGTCATTAAGGATCAAGCATTTTCGTACTTTAGTAATGTGTAATTAAATTAGGTTTTCCGCCTAGAAGTAAAAGTAATTTAATTTCAACAATTGTTTCTGAAGCGTCTTAACATTTTAGTGGCAACTTTATTTGTGTTATATTCAAAGTAACCAAAAAATTTGTTATAATTTTACAGCTATTTTCATATAAGTTATTTTACATCGTTAGTTGATAAAGTGAATGTAGCCTACATTCAAAGAAAACCCACTTTTTCGAATGTTTGTAAAGTAATTAACATGAATTTTCAGTTTATAAAATACCAGGCTCTATAATGGCAGTAAGTAGCCTACTCGTACCCTTGGCTATAAGCAGAAATCCATCTGAAAGTTTATCTTTATTCATTATTTTAAACGAATGGCCAAAAAATACTTTTTTTTTATTGAGGATAGTTAATGGTGATCTTCATGAAATAGAGATCAATGGCAGTGCATATAGAACAAATGATAGCCAGAGTTAGTATGGTATTGCTCTTCTGCAAAAGGAAGTCTTCAGACATGCTGTAATAGTGCGAATGGAAAACTACTATTTCTGCCAATGTAGTGTAGATAATTCTGAAACGTTCCGGACATCACATGCTTATTCACGTGCTATTCAAGGAGTTCTACCATGTAATTATATACTAGTCCCTACGTAGCCTACTATGTCTAAAGTTTCGTGATACTGATGACTGACATACACAAAGTAAAATAAATATTTATTACTTCATTTGTATTTTTAGCACACTGTTGACATGTTACTTCATAGTCTTTAAAGGAGAATTTCGCGCAAGCATTAAATCGACGGCCGCCTCCCGAATAGGTTTCTTATTTGAGAGCTATACCAAGGCATTCAATATTCCATGAAATCATTTCCTAAGCCTCTTGAAAATTCGCAATAGTTATTATTCTGATACAAGTTTCCAATATGTACAGTGTATTCTTTAGGAAAATGTTTAATCTTATACAATTCAACGGCTCTCAATAGCGTGCTCACTCGCACCCTCACTTCGTGAGACATCGGGTTTACTCGGCGATATTCGTCTCTCGCAGTGTAAACTTTCACGAAGAGTACAAAATTAGAAAAACCGTTTATTTATTATATAAGGCCTAAGTAAAATGAACACAATGAACAAATATTCTGATTTTATTTTTACTTACAATTTTCATAGCCCTGAACCACAAACATTTTTAATAAACTGCCAGTGTAAATTTCTTAAAAATCCTGGAGTCAATTAATAATGGTGGGCACCAGCTATAATATATTGATAGTTTAACCCTGGAAGTATCGCGGACAATAAAAATCCAAACAAACCAGTTCCCTTGATAAATTATATAATTTAGTAAGTACTCGCCAAGCACCGCATCGTCAGTCAATTAAAGGTATGTGAAGATAGTCATTCATATTGGCTAATGGTGCATAAGAAACACATTCAGATTCAGTTTTACCTAGCCATAGGATATTTCCCCGTAAAACAAACCATAGATTTGATTGAATATCCGCAGTCTTCTAATATTCTAATATAAATAACATAAATAAAACGCTTTAATGTTCTCAATATTAACATTATTAAGTAGCCTATATAACCTCAAATGAATAAGTGCCTTACTTAGTAAAATTTCGTGCAATACTGCAATAAGTAGGCTAAGTAAAACGTACTATTTAAAAGGTAGTAGTTTCATTCATTGCTTGACAAGCAATGCAGTAATGCAATATTTCAGGGGTTTGCAGTAAATGTGCAATCAACTCTGCCCACTGCATGCAACATTCCTCTTGGCAACCGAACATATTTCTGAACCGATAAGATTATGCAAAACTTAAACGTTAGGTGTGCAGTTTGATAAGACGCACATTCGTAAATTCCATTTTGAAGGACTTAGGATGTGTGGAAAATACAGTTCATGAAAATATTTTCCTCAAATGTCGTTTAACTAGGCTACTTAAAATTTATAGCCTAATTAGCGACCCCAGAAGGATACGCTTCTGCTTGTTGCGTGGCTTTAGCAATATTATACTACTTTTTTTTTCATTTTTATAAGCTTAAAGTAGGCGACATGAAAGAAAGTCATTAAAATTTGGTTAAAAAGTCTCCCTAGAGAAATAGGAGAGTAAGTTGAACGCATAACAGTGTTTTTCATTCCTTTGAAATTTGGTGAACAAAGCATTTTCTTCGAAGTTTTCGATAATATGAAGATAATATCGACAGCATATTTGCTTTAAGGATCATTCGCGTAGGTTAGAATAAGCATCGAGTATAGACCTAGTTTAAATTTAATGATTTTCTATGTAATTGGGAATGGGAGCATCAATATTTTGCATGAAATTCTTGAAGCCGTGTTCGTTCAGTCGCATGAAATAATATTCTTATAAATAAACTAATGATTATTTTAGCAATAAAATTAAATCAAAACATCCACTTCCCAATTACCGACATTCATATGTCTTAGTTCTTTATTCTTTATTTCAATAATCTTCCTCTACATGCAGAGTTTGCCAAATGACAAAGAATAATACCAACACAATATTCATTTTTCGTATCATATTAATGGTGTTATCAGTTGATTAACCCTTAATTTGGCGAGCCTGAGTATCTCACACAATATGTAAAACCATGTCGGACTGCACAGAAGATAGTTCCCAAAATTATTATTCGCATTTTATTATTTGTTATTTTTCATGAACTTTAAATTTCTCTACCTTTCCGTTATTTTCTTATAAATACTTGGCAAAAAGCAGTATTCAAAACAATGCATTACCAATTTAAGGATAAAAATATGCATTTTTAATTCCAGATTTAAAAATACTATTATTATTTGGAATAATAAACAGGATGGTTTAAATGCAATATTGGATACTTGGAGAACAGTAATTTCGCACTGTTGTGAAATTTCTAGAGCTATTGTGCCAAAAGATATTTGCCCTTTTAGGTGTGTAAATGGGCTTCTCTTTAGCTTTACAGTTTGGCATAATACTTTAGTGAAATATAAAATATGAATGTAGATGTACTACAATACCCCACAGATCTGGTATGCTCTTAGCGTCTTTTTAATAATTAATCTGGTAGGAACCAGGCTAAGAATAACGTAATGGAGGGACCTAATAGTTTCTTCAACATTGTAGAAGAATAAAATGATTGATGCAGTCCAACCTAATACAGTGTAATATACAGCAATAGCCGTCATTACATTGAGTGTATTTATAATTAATTTTACAGTTTCAAATTAAATTCAAACTAATACTTAACTGTCGTAACATCAACGGGCATTTGTTTATATTTATACATTTTTTTAAGATTTTATTCAACAGTTCACGAAAGTAGAATTTATTTCGTACCTAAAGAAATGTAGGCCTATTGCATATGAGAAAAACAGGAAATTGTTCATCATCGATGGCTTCAAACTTTATTTTCAAAAGGCATTAAGTAATAATAAGGAAAGGTGGGCGTGTGGCAAGATACTTTGAAAACGTCACGTTAAAATTAATCAGCAGTGCGTTTTACTATAAACAAGACTGAAAATTGGAAGGAGAATTTAACACATTCTTTTTAATATGGTACCTTCTCGGCACGCAACTTGAATACCTCCTAGAATGCATTGGCACGCAACTAGAGTAGTTCCGAGATGTCACTGGCACGCAATACGGACATTTTCTTCCTCTCAGCACGCAATTCGTAAATGGTGACTACAACATGTGTTTAAACCCAACCAGGGGGCATGAGGCTCTTCTTAGGACGGGCGTGCAACAATATGAAATTCATATTTTGATTTAGTGTTGTTGCCTTGTTGGTCGACACGAATTTTTATTCGGTTAACTTTAACCAAACAAATACACAGACACATGCCATAATTAACAAGAATAACAGAACAGTTTGAATTTACATTTTATAATCTTATAAATTATAATTGCATTTTCCCTGTCATATTAAATAGTCCTCAACACGTTTATAATAATTTGGAAATCCAAATACGAGACACGAGTTATCTGCGTTGTGCTCTGTCAAACATAAAACCTCATATCTGAGAGCTGGTGAAAGCAAAACAGTGCCAATCATCTCATTAATATTGAGTTTTAACTCTACATTGGACATTTGTATTTCTACATTTAACTATTTATATGAACTGTAATGAGATATATGCATTTTCGTGTTTTATAAGTGTGTGACGGCAAAAGCATCACAGGATAAAGAAGAATTATAAAAAGAGGTGAGCAATATTAATTTTATTTTTACAAGTTTTATAGGGATCTTTTAAAGCACAAAAGTACTGACAATCACGTTTTTAGGCCTTCTTCTCCCCATCATTATGATAGGAGGCATGAGGATTTAATGATATTCGAAGCTGAAAAAGATTGGGAACCACTGGTTTAAACTAGGGCTGTACCGATTAATCGATTAAACATTTAATCGTCGATCAATTACATTTTCCGATTAATCGGTTTAGTCGAATTCTGAAAAAACATTTTTTTGAAAAAATGGGTCAAATGACCAAACTCCTTTCTCTCGCTTCTCCGGCCTTGACACATTATGTGTTATTTAGCCTATTGTGTCCAAACAATTCCCGTTATTCAGAAACCTGAAGACTAGTTTAGTTTTGCAAATCTTGGCTGAAAAAGTACCTGAAATGTAAGTTTTGTATATATTTTTTCACTACTTAACTAATAATGGTATTAATTAATTCAGGATTTATTCTGATTATCTTTAGTGTAGTAGTTATTAAACGTCCAAAACAATATTAAATATACACTTTGGTTTCGTTTAAAATACCGACCTGTTTGTCGATTAATCAGTCGATTAATCGATTAAAGTCAAGCGTTAACTCGATTAGAAATTTTAATCGATTTTCAGCCCTAGTTTAAACAAACACATAAAGATATAAAAATGTAATATTTTATTCCGTATGATAAGTTAGTTTTGATTTCAGGTGATCCAAGCGGGACAGTAAGCAGGGTTCCCCGGCCGCGAGTAGCGGTGTTGAAGACGGAAGGAAACATGGAGACGTGTGAGCGACACGTGGATCAGCTGCTGGTGCGAGGTGAACAGGTGGCGCTCATCGCGGTGCACCCCACCTGACCACGTGTCATTTGTTTCAACCTACCTCACCTGAGTGTATAGTGACTCTCCCATACCAGAGACGGAAATCAGCCTGCAGAAAGTGCAGATACTATACGTCAAGCTTTTCAGTTAATAGTTAATATCGTTGACTCATATTATAAGGTAAACATTTCACTTAAACCCCCTGTGATTAAAAGTTTCAAAAACTCCCTTTTATTGAGTGGGGTAATCAGATAAATCTGCGCTCATTGTTAAGGTTTGTTTGAAAATAAAATGTTGGTGAGATTTTTAATCACTGAATAGGGAAATAAAGAATGTATTTAAGTTATACATAAAACAATTTGGCAAAATAAAATTTAAATAGTTCGCCAAAATGTTTAATTTTTTTTATAATTAACCAAAAAAAGCCAATTACTTATTTACTTATTAGGCCTACACATAAGTTTGAAAGTTATGTGATACATGTTCCTAGATCTAATTTTGACTTCAGCAAGTCCTATCAGTGAGGTAAACTGACTATCTCAACCTGATTATTTTACGAAAGCAATAATAAAAATAAAAGCATGAGGATTATAAGACACTGTCCTGATTCAGATTATTCGTTGAAAAGGTAATGAAGGCAGACATAAATTACAACACATACTGCTTTTATATACAAAATAATTGCTTTGGGTAATCAATATATCCCACCCACGTAACATGAAGGTTCAAGAATACGCCTTAGAGGTTGCCATATGCACAAATTCGGGGTGATTTAAACAGTCATGTGTTGCGCGTTTGTATTGCATCCCTATTGCTGCTACACTAATCTGCCTAGTATAGTATTTTTTTAACTTGAAAGCTTCATTTCTTGGAGCTATCCAGATAACATTTTCTCTCTCTACTTAACTGTAGAGATTTTTTAACAATCCTGACAAGTTTCTGTATTTTCTGGAGATGGTTCAGTCCAGTATCATACATTGTGTTAAATAGTTGCACCCGCTGTATTAGTGTATAATATTTCCTTATTTTTTGTGCAAAAATGGCCATCAATACCACATCAGAAGAAAGTGTACACTTTAAATACACTGACTCTGAGATAGCGAACAATGAGCGACCTTCGTTCGAAGGATACACATTATAAAGCCATTCCTCAGAGACACCCGGGTGGAGTGAGTGTTTTGGAAAATACTATACAAGCAATAATACAATAAACGTTGAAACAGTACCAAATAATAGAATTGTTTGCGGCGGTGTCAATAATTTTGAGTCCCCTTTCAAGGTTGGGGATAATTTGTTGACAGATTATGAATACTGAACTTGAAACTTCTGACATGAACAGGGATCTGAGAATCCAACAGAAAGTAAGCTTGTATGGGTGAAGTATCACTGGAATAGAAACATACTTGAACTACACGCGCAATGGATCGCTGTGTACATCTCATTTACACGTGGTGCAACAGGTTATATGCCGCCTACTGTCTATCTCTATGATTTCCCAGCTACGTGGGGGCTACGTGGTAGGCGTACCAAACTAGACGCTTGTCACCAAGATAAAGGCTTTTCTTGATATTTTACTTTGCATGCACACCGCAGGAACTTCATTTTTAATGAGTCTCCTATTTTTTGTTTGGTTTGGCAGGTGAAACAAAAGGCAGAGTTGACATTAAAATTCCCCACTGAATATCAATGAGAAAGGAATTTCCCGTTGAGGATAATTATTTAGTTAGAAGCGTCAAAAGAACAGAGATCAATTGGTTAAGGGTAGTGGACAGTCAGTTGGCCATTCCAACTGCTGTAACGTGGATATTAATTGAAAAGGGAATTGCAGGAAGGGGATAAGTCAAGAAAAACCCGAAAATTAATTAAGAGTGCCATTTCTCTCTCTAGACCAGGGGTTCCCTACTGGGGGCGTGAGATTCTTCTTAGGGGGCGTGCAACAATTTGAAATTCATATTTTGATTTAGTGTTGTTGGCTTGTTCGTCGACAAGAATTTTTAATCGGTTAACTTTAATCAAACAAGTACACAGACACATAGGCTACCGTAATAAACAAGAATAACAGAACAATGTGAATTTACATTTTTATAATCTTATAATTATAACTATACTTTCCCTGTCATATTAAATAGTCATATCGTGTCCTCAACACGTTTATAATAATTTGGAAATCCAAATACGAGATACGAGTGATCTGCATTGTGCTCTGTCAAACATAAAACCTAATATCTCAAATCTGGTGAAAGCAAAACAGTGCCAATCATCTCACTGATATTCAGTTTTTAACTCTACATTGGACATTTGTGTTTCTACATTTAACTTTTTTATGAACTGTACTGAGACTCAAATAAGATTCACAATAATTAGATATGCATTTTCGTGTTTTATATGTGTTTGTGTGTGACAGCAAAAGCATCACAGGATAAATAAGAATAATAAAAGAGGGGAGCAATATTAATTTTATTTCTACAAGTATTATAAGGATCTTTTAAAGCACCTACAATAGTGCTTTCTTTCTTTCTTTCTTTCTTTCTTTCTTTCTTTCTTTCTTTCTTTATCTTAGTTTTACCTCTCCCTTTTAGGATTTAGAGACCTAAGCCGCCCGGGCCTTACAGGGCCGCGACCTGTCAGGAGAGGGATTATCTTTGGATCACATACATACTTTCTTGACCTGACAAGGACATGGAAGGCCTCCCGGATGAGTGATCAGCCCAATGCCGGGGCCACCTCCGAGACAACACGAACACATAGGACGAGACACACCATTCACACACTCACTCCAAACAAGGCGAGTATGGGATGAAGATAATAATGACGGCCAGATGATATCCGGGGACCACAAGGGCCTCAAGTTACATGACATTTGTCTCACAGGTGAGGGAAAACCCCAGAAAAACCTCACCTAGGTAACTTGTCCCGACCAGGAATCGAACCCGGGCCCGAGGAGCGAACGCATCCCCTGAGCCACATCGGTGGAGTACATCTCACTAACAATTTAAAAAAATAGGCCTATATATTTTTTCTGGAAGCTGAATGCCTGCATTCTGTACATTTTTTTCCTAAACTCTAAATAACCCTTACATCATAAAACAACCAGAAACATATTTACTTGAGTTCAATTCTGAACGTATAAATATATTTAAAATGAACTGAAAATTATCGAACGGTAACACTGGTAAGGATGGGGTACGCCGTAGCGTAGTGGTTGAGGCGCTGCGCTACAAACCGGAAGGTCGCGGGTTCGATCCCCGATGAGGTCGTTGGAGTTTTTCAATTGGCCTAATCCTTCAGGTGGCACTATGGCCCTGGGGTCGACTCAGCCTCTAACAGAAATGAGCACCAGGAGCAATCTTGGGGGTAAAGGCGGCCGGCGCGTAAGGCTGACAACCTTACCACCTTCATATGCCGATGTCTAAAATCTGGGAGCCTCAAACCTTCTGGAACCCTCTGGGCCCCCAAGGCCTGTAATAGGGAACACTTTACTTTTACTTTTAACACTGGTAAGGTTTCATACTAGGCTATATTCGTGTTAGAATAGCTGGGTTACTGGTTCTAATAAGTGGGATCAAGGAATTGATCAAGACGTATGTATCCGCCACTGTATTAAATACGTTATTTTAATAAACAGGAATCACTAGGCTAGTCAGGAGTCGCCGAGTCAGATCACAGAACAACATTTTCAACCTTGTTCCCTTACTTCGTCTGCTTCCTATTTGAATATCATTCAGTGCTACGTAGTACAACTCCAGATGGTCACTTTCGATTTACATGCCTCGAGCATGGCAGAATATTATTCTGTTTCTAAAGGAATGACCTCTATCAGCGCTGAAACGCTGCCAATTATTTAACTTACAATGCGGTGAAACCTGTCATCTACGGCCAGCCAGGGACAGATAGCCATTCACGCAACTCACGTTACGTTATTTCTGTATTTATTTACTTATATTACCCTCTCGCTGTTGTTCACCGAGTTCAATTTATATTTACATAATCAAGAAATAAAAGACGTCCACCGCTGTGGCTCAGGGGATGCGTTCAATCCTCTCACGCAGCGGGCCCGGGTTCGATTCCTGGTCGGGACAAGTTACCTAGGTGAGGTTTTTTCCGGGGTTTTCCCTCACCTGTGAGACAAATGTCAGGTAACTTTAGGCCCTTGTGGTCCCCGGATATCATCTGGCCGTCATTATCATCTTCATCCCCATCCTCGCCTTGTTCTGAGTGAGTGTGTGTGTGAATGGTGTGTATCGTCCTATGTGTTCGTGTTGTCTCGGAGGTGGCCCCGCGTTGGGCTGATCACTCATCCGGGGAGGCCCTCCATGTCCTTGTCTGGTCAAAAAAGTATGTATGTGATCCAAAGATAATCCCTCTCCCGACAGGTCGCGGCCCTGTAAGGCCCGGGCGGCTTGGGTCGCTTAAATCCTAACAGGGAGAGGTAAAACTGCGAAAAAGAAAGAAAGAAATAAAAGACGCATGAGGACAAGTCAAGAGTCTTGCATAATTCAATAATGCATAATTGCATTATTTTTCAATGTAAACTCTGTACTTTTTAATACGCCTGTACTAGTGTTCCACTAGTTTCCGGATGCTCGTAGACGAAAAAGTATTTGAGCAGCAGGCCTTTAATGTTCCGCCTTCTTCACTTCTTCGCCAGCATCTTCAAGTGAACCTAAAGTCAGATGGAGCGAGATCTGGACTGTATGCAGATTGGTCAATACCTGAAACCCAGAACGCTAGAAAAACTGTATTGAAAGCAAGGGGATTGTGTTGAAAATACAATTGTAAAGCGTCTGCTGCTGTTTAAATAAATTATTGACTTGCCCAAGTACATTTGATGCAAAGCAAGTTTTTAGCTTTCAGAATTAATTAGGCCACCCCTTATTTACCCTTCTAACACTTCAGTTTGGGCACTTGCGATGACCCCTCGTGATCCCTTAAGGGGACATTCTCAGCGGATTTGTTTCCGGAGTGCACCAGTCCTCTATCTAACTCCTACCACCTAAGGACAACACACACGCCCAGTCCTGAACCAGGGAAAAGTATTTTTCAGCGACTCGCGCACGGAGGTGGACGTAAACATTTAATAACTATTAATAAATTCTGGAGAATAATTTCAAGCAGTCCTTATTCTTTTGACCATAAAGATCTTTATTCCAACCCTGGGAATGGGAAGTCGACAGCTTTTCTTACTCTCAGCTGAAAAGTCAAACATTTGACAATTAAAACAACGGATAACTAAATTCAGTGCAAGATATCCGTGAATTGGGGATCTCCCTCAGACAACGATCTTCATTTTGTAGTGTACAAAGCGGATACTTGTGATAGGTTTTCTCAGGATTGTCCTTGTCATCCTGTCGATATGGATCTGGAAAATTGTCGTACACCTTGTTTAAACTTTAGTAAAATAAAAACAAGTTATCAAAATACGCACAGAATTTAAGATGGCTCATTAACTTGGGCTATTTCGCAGGTAATACAGACTTGGAATAACATATACAAGGTGATTCAATAAGGTGATATCTTTTTCATCTGGCTTTGTAAACCTCTAGGTCCCTCTCTGACATGTTTAGTAGAATAATCTTTATTTCTTGTTTCATTTTTACACGCTTCGCTGCATTATAGGCTTACTGATTAATGAAAAATCTAAAAAATGTTGCTAACAGCAGTTCAAAATATGTAAAACAAAATTTATTAAACCCATCTAATGACAAAATTTGAAACTATTTCGGTTTGGAAAGTGTAAGAAGTGTACTATTGTGTATTAAGTTATTTAGAGCATTCAACAAATCATATAAACAATTAAGCACATTTACGGTTTTAAAACATTAAATTCTAAATTTAAAAATAAACTATGGAAATTCGCGGTAGAAATGAAAACTGAAACACAAATTTCAACAAATAGAGTAGATATAATAGGCAGTGTGTTTCAAACAAGATAAAAAATCAGCTTGTTATATTAAAAACATTAAATAGACCCTCGCGATTTCAACGTGTCACGAAATTTTCGGAACCCTACTCAGTGGTCAGATACCAGAAAAATAACCCGTAAGCCCATAACACGTTTTATAAGCTAGGTGTGATATAAAGATAAAGATAATTTAATAGATTGGAAGTGTGATTTTACTAGTGGAAACGTTGATAACTCATTAAATTATAATTGCCGATTAAAACCTATTTATTAGTCTGTTTCTTTAACATGTTATGTTAAGGTTGAAAGTATGTTAATACCTAGCTATATTAGTTTTACTTAATCTAAACACACGTTGAAGAAACTGTTCAAAAATCAATTGGTAGAAAATGTTATTACTGCATCTCCAACGAGAAGGAGCCCTATTTTAAAAATTCATGCCTAGGCTATAGTTTCCAAATCATATTAGAATATATTAAATAAATATTAAAATAAGAATTTCAAAATAATTTAACCGCGAATGCCTGATACTGTACTTATTTTCTATTGGGTCTTGTAGATATCCCTGACAAATTATGTTAGCCTATAGTTTAAAACTTATTTTACGGAACTCATGATAGACTTCAAACCAGTGTCTATTTATTTATTTATTTATTTAATCAAGAATGAACATTACAGGTATACACCCAATTACAATGTTCATGACTATACTAGCAATGCATCATGTACTTACAATAACACAAATATGAAATAGGTATAATAAAAAGTAGGAAAGTTAGGATAATGAGTAATGACCAATGTAAGGTAAGAAGTATGACTACTGGATGCTCAAATAATAAGTTGTCAACTGTTTCATTGGTAATAGATTTAAGGGGACATTAATCCTTCAGTTTCTTTTAGGAAACTACTTAGCCTATACGTCAAATTCTACCCCGGAATATCTTATAGCAAACTAATGTGGGCGCTTTTGTAATTTTGTATTTGGCGCTTAAGTAATCTTTCCTTCCTTTTGGCGTATTCAAGTAGATTATAACTTTCGTCATTAAAATCTTCCCGTGTATTATTCTTAATTGTGGTTTGAATGCTGACAAAACAAACATAATGAAGGAGTGGTATAATTTACAGAACCCAGGCGGTGGATTCGCCTCGGCGAAGTGATCGTATGAAGGCAAAAGCAACACGATCTCCTTCGCGAGTTCCCTTGAGTATCAGTCATACGTTTTTGTGCAAGCAGATCGTAAATGTCTTCAGCAAGGTTACAGCAAGTTTCTATCTGCAGTGACCTCTTCTTCGCTTCCAACACTGCTTGATTCAAAGCCTACACACATTACACACTACAACCAACACAGATGTATTGATGCCCGAAGAATGTACAATGCAAAAATTCGTCAACCTGTTCTACTTTCCTGGTATTTTATTTCATTTTTAAGGAGAATTTCTAAAATAAGTTAGTTTTTGGTAATGATTATTATTTGTATTTATCAAAATCGTCAAACGAATAATTGCTATTTTTTTATTATCAGACAATGGATTAAAAATATTACAGAGGTTTGTACAATCCTTTTAATTGTCTAGAATAGTGATGGACAAAGTACGGTCCGCGGCCCTCAAATTGTTTCAATTCGGCCAGCGGCAGGAAAGCAGGAGACAAATATATTTATTACTCGATTTCTTTTCTTTCTATTGCATGACTCCATGGCGATATTTAACAGAACTTCATGACTTTCAATAATGAGTCTCAAACAGTAAATCCGGCACTCAGCGCAAATTAGTTGAATTGCAGAGTAATACTACATTTTCAATTGAATTCAACAAGCTCAAGTTTCCAAATTTTCATTTCTGTTGCCCAGAAGGTTATCGCCATATTTGCATCTTCATATGTGCGTGAGCAAGTGTTTTATTCTTTGGAGCTTCGAAAAAGTTGTGTTAGAAACAGACTGACTTTCGACTTCACTCCTGAGGCTCATCTAGTTCCAGTTGCAACCGGACTATGAAAATCTATCGAAAGTACGGTCACATTTCCATTCAAGTTACACTTCTTCATATATAAATAACAGACAAAACATTTCTGAAAATTGCACAATTTCAATAAACTATTTCGGCCCACCTGTCATTTGAAAGTCTTATGGGTGAGCTTTATTAATATACCGATTACGTCTTTAGTTATGAAGTCGATAATCTGTTCCCTGAAAAAGAATTCCACTTGCATACGGCCAACCTAAATTCGGAAAACCAAGATAAATGAATTAAAAAACTAAAGGCTGTTAATTATATTTTGAGATAAGTGCCGTTCATCCATCATTAATCTTATGACAAACTGGTTTCTGTAACTGAGGCAGGTATTGCAGGAATGGCAGTGAGCTTTTTCACGTATTTCATCATAAATAGACCTGATTAATCGTTGGAACTTATTCATACAACTAATACAAATCCATTCCTTTTAAAATAATGTTTAATTACATGTGGAAATCCAATATTTATCGAAGTATTTTTTTTTTTCCCTGTCAAGTAGAAATTAATGTCAGTGCAACAGTGGACTTACAGGGTCTCATAAAAGTGATAATTGCTCTGAAACATATGAACAGTTTTAGTTAAGTTGGCCAAGCATCATTACGAACAAATCTATTTTTTTTCAAACTTATAAAAAACCCAAGTAAAGAACTTTAACTTGCTTTCTCTTTAAAATTAAAAAAAAGTGACTTAGACTCCGCAATTCTTACGCAAAATACGTTTACTTTATTGTTAATTTGAGTAAAAATTCAGTATAAAGTAGACCTACTATAAAAAATTCAAGGATACTGTCACCCCTATTTCCAGTGGCGGACGCAGAGGGGGGGATTGGGGGGATAGATCCCCCCCCGAAATTTGAAAAAGGGCTATATATGCACTCTAAGTGGCCAGTTTTATAAACTAATTATGTATGTAAGTCTTTCTACCTATTCAAATCCCCCCCCGAAAAAAATTCTGCGTCCGCTACTGCCTATTTCTACCCACTAGCAGCGTATTTTTATACTTTTCTTAATATTTCTTACCAGCTACCAGTCTAGTGTTTTTTTGTTTTGGGCATACGTTTCTTGTAAGGGCATGAGCATATTAATGACTCAACATTAGGAGAACACGTCCAGTTGTATAAGGCAGCGAATATTCTTACAAATTGTAGTGATGTCAGCAAGAGATGGGAAGGTTGAATGAACTTGCGTGTAGCGAAACTGCACATAAGCCATATTCCAGTCCATGATGACTCTGCATGGATGGTCACATTTGCGGAACAGCATTAAACCTACCAATAAAATCTTTCTTCGACATTAATGCATATTCCACAAACCGCACATATAATTATTTTAATAAAAGATCTTAATCTTCACTACGCACTAATGGATTTCAAAGGAATGATCTGACATAATTTTCTTTAGTCATAATGACTTGAAACAGTTCTTTCTCTGGAAATCTCTGTTTATTACTAAGAGATTCTAAGGCAGCAACCGTGAAGTGCTTGCGGTGGTTACTTCTGAAACTTCTGATTTTTTACTCCTTTTCTGTTTTATCTCATTGAAGAGATCAACATTAAATTTTGTAGTTGAAAATTGTTAATGAATAGGAATCGAATCCGGGTTTTCAGTTTGTTTGGCCGATGCTGAGACCACTTGGCTCCCCAGTATCCAAACATATTCCATAATCCTTTACCCCCTGTAAACCTACGGACTCTAGAAGTCTAGAGCATCTCCAACGTAGTGAGGATAAACCTAACTCTGATTGAAATTTTATTATAGGGCTGTATGTTTATCCCATCTTTACTGTTGTGTAGTTGCTGATAAGTTTCGAGTTTTCTAATGGAATTAGCATCAGACTTAATGTGTCTTCGCCGAATTGTAAATGCGTTATCATCTGTGATAGGTCTGTATAGTGTGGAGTAATATTTAGAAACTTCATACGGAATCCGATTCCAGCATAACGAGTTGGATTTTAGTCAAATATGTATTTTTTCGCTATAGAATCTAATAGAGAAATTTTATTTTATTTTAATTCAGTTGTAGATGTTAGCAAAACAAATGTCACAGAGCATTTTGTTTTTTTATGTTATAGCCTACTATACCCTATTTAAATAATAAATGCAAAAATTTATTGCACTTGGACGTATTTTAAGTTATATTAATGTGAAATGTTCAAGTGGACACCCACCCGGGAATATCTCCGTCTGCAATAAAATTGCTTTAATTCTCCTCACCAGTATGTCATTATTTACCAACAATAAAAAATGCATGCACGTGCCCCTCCGAAAAAAAACCTTACAAAAATTTCATTATATTACAATATAACATCTATATGAGTATTCATAGATAAAGCTTTTTATTACCCTTATAGCATTTTATGTTCGACTAACTGTAGGCTACTTATTAGTAGTTGTAAAATTAAGCTTCCACATTTCATTTTAATGTGTTTTTCCCCTTCAAAACGATATTATTTTGGAACAATAAAAAGAGTTATATGTGATTTAAAAATAAATTTTGATTGTAACTGAAAAAGACGTTAAAATAAAATTTGAAGACTTTATTTTACTATATATATAGTTCTACTACCCCCAGACTCTCCGGTGGGCCTCTCCCGAACCAAAATCCTGGCTACGTCCCTGTATCCGGAAGTTGGATTTATCAGTACAATAGATCCACTAACCTGAAATACTTTTTTCTTAGCTCAGATATTCTCTCATTAAATCTCTGAGGAAATTCATCTGTAGATTTCATTAACAACTTCGTTCAAACGTGAAAGTAAATGCTATAAGGTACACTGTAAACAGAACATTAATTTACTTCGTGACAGTTTAAAACTATAGTAGTTTGACCTTGGCAAATAGCAATGGTGGAATACTTGTCTTGATGTTAGAATACAAGGTCTATTGTCTTTTATGGGCCTTGTACATAATGTTACTAGAACATATACGTGAAATCATGTAATTGGCGACGCTTTATGGATCAGCTGGATATGAATTGCCTCAAATCAGGAAGTCAATATGAGCTTATTATGAGCAATATTTAAGAGCTACGTTACTTCCTTGTGTATGCCAGAAAGTATAATATTAATTATAATTTTATAATTAGAAAATAGAATGCATATAATATTTCCTTCTTAAGTGACTGATGGTTAACAATTAGGTTACAGACTTTCAAACTGTTCACTGTCGTCTGTATAAAAGGTATAAGGCTGTTATCATGACGAAATACATTTATTTAAAATATGTATAGTAGAGTTCCACACAAGGCATTGTGAAAACCATATAAGACAAGATTGTTGGAAAACTTTTTAGACGCATGCAGATGTGTTCATGAAATCACAGAACATGATTTATGTGGAGTCCGAACCACGGAGTGTCTTCTGTATATTTTAACCCAACAGAAATATCAGTGGTGAAGGCAAGGAACACCATCACAGTTGCTGAGAAGTGTTATATCCACTAGTGGAAAGGCGACTCCGAAAATAAAACTATGATCTATGTCTCCATGCCCACTAAATTTTCAGCATAATTACATAAATAATATAACATAAAACATAAATTTAAACAATTTTAAAAGCAAGGGTACAGACGAATCGGAAACGCAACAAATGAATGGCTTGGGTTCGGTCCCGGGTATCTAAATGATATATTTTTCTCCTGTTTTATTAGAGCAGGTTAGGGTCGACACTGGCCTTATGCACACAAGTTCCTGTGGATGTTTATATCCATACAAACTCCTTGCGTGGGGATAAAATACACCATAAGTGCCGAGTTCTTCCAACATACTGTGTGTCGGATGCCTACCACTGAAACGCAAACATGAAGAGTGGATAAATAGCAGTGTATTTTATATTTTTGTTATAAGCATGTTTTTTAAATACCTTAGGAAACGGATAAAGAAGCAAGTGGTAGCATTTTAAAGTGTTTAGGGCCCGGAAGTTATGAAAAATCATATTTTAAATAATGCATGCTAGTGTTATAATGTGTACAAGATATGAAAGCTATAATAGAAAATTGAAGGATTCATTTTCATTTTTTTTTCATATTTAGTTAGTTTTGCCATAATAAATCATATTTGCTTAATATGAAAATATACGTGCATATTTTATTAATTTGACACATTTTAACAGCATATTTCTGTCAGGTAATATTATGCATCCTTTTGTTAATTCAAATATTTACAGCATATTTGGTTAAGTCAATGTTTTGGCAGTACATAGGCTAATGTTTTCGGAACTGATTGTACAATATTAAAACGACTTTCACTTCATTAGTTTTCAATTTACTAAAATTTGTTGCATTAACCTTGGTTTTTAAAAAGTCCTGTACTATAATTTATACAACTTCTACTATCTCTTGTAATTTTTAACGTAACAACATTAGCTCAAAAGCGAACGTGAAGTGTTCAACTTATTTAAATGGTGGAGCAAATTTCATTGGTTCCGGAGCATATTTTACAAATGTTAGTGCATATTTGCATGCATATTTCGTCTTCTGATACTTTGTTAACTTCCGGTATTGGATATGACTCTACCAGTAACTGATCAATGGCTCTGCATCTTCAATTTATAGTATTAATTACCTAAGTATAAGGACGTCGAGTGGTGACTTCTAGATTTAATTCTTAATTGTTACACATTTTGAAACAACCCTGGGTAGATAATAGTTGGCATAAGAAATACTCTCTCTTATGACGCAGTTTCCATGCAAGAGCAATGACCTTTGCGCAATTACTGTCACTGAAGTCAATGACCTCTACAGATTCAGACAATGCTTTCGAATATCCGGTATATGAATATCATAATTTAATTTTTTTTAATAGCTTGAATACGGGAAGTGTTTTTCTGATAAAATGTTTACAATAGGCCATATTAAATTTAGATTAAATACAATTAATTGGATTGGCAATAAATTGCAGTAATGTTGATGATCTAGCTGAGGAAACTTTCACTGCAGCTTCAGCCACAACATGGCAGTGAAAGTGAGGACCCACTTCTACACTCTCAGATTTCTCCACACACACATTCAACAACTTGTTCAATAACACACAGTGACAAAGGGATTCAATCCTGCACCTTCTCTCGTTTTCCTATTTCAGTGATGAAGCGATAACCAGAAAACAAAAGAATGTTTGTCCACAGGCATATAAAAAGGTTCACAGAAGATGGATACAATGCTAATGCCCATTCAGCATTATAAAAGAAAGCAAACCCGAACAAAAGAAAAATAATCTAGATGAAGGAAAGTAAAGTTAGTAACAATTGAATATCTTATATGTAATAAAATAATAGATCTAGACCTCCACAAGACATTGTAATAAATATAGATTATGTTAATGTGAATTCACTTGAACTCGCAAGATCCTCCCATTTCCACGTATGCTTATTTTTGAAGGAGATCGCATTGCTTATTCTCATAGACACTTTTTTTCAAAAATCAACTCTGACTACCGTTTTTACAACATGTGAAATAAGACCAGCATAGCACTGCCTGAACAATCTACCCAGCTTTTCGAATCGTCTCCAAATTATTTATGTTCTAAAATATTTAATTCACTCCCATCTCACATCGCATCACAAAAAAAAAAAAAAAAAAAAAAAAAAAAAAAAAAAAAAATGTTTATGAAATTACGTTAAGGTTTATGAATTTCGTTTATGTCCTTTCTTTTAGAAATCTGTTTCTATAATATAAACAATTTCCATTCTTTGTAATTTTGTATATTTTTTAATTAAATTTCTGTTTTTCATTGAATTGTATACTAGCAAAAATAAGTTATATTTATTCAGGCATTATTTTTCAATGTAGAGCAAACAGGTAAATATTATATATTCAAATGCATAGTATTAATAAAGTATAAGGTTTCTTAAGATAAAATATGTTTAAATTATAAGTGGTTTATATTGCGATATTAATTGTATATTTATATTTTGAAATTAAAGTATAATTTAGTAAATTTTAATATATTAAATATTTAAGAAATGTTTATGATTATACTTAACATTCTTTATTCTATCATGAAAAACGCACTGTACTTTGTAATGCAAATAAGACTCTGAGAGTTATTTATCAGTTAGCCTATCACTAATATAATAAAATTAATTTTTCACTTTATTATTTATAAATATAGTATTTATTCTTTATATACAGTAAACGCTAAGGCTCTAGTAGCCTGTATTAAAAATCTTCTTAAGGTAATATTGTTGAAAAGAAATTAAGAAAACTTCCTAATCAATCATGTTGTGAATTTTAGCGGACATGTGAATTGCGAATACTTGTGAATACAAGTTAGCCCAAAATTTCTTACCAAATAAAAACATTAAAATTATAGAAAAGGCTACTTAGAATAATTAGCAGAAACATAAAATGTAATTTAGTTTGCTCAGACATAAACCAGCCACAAATTTCTTAAAAGCAACATATAATTTAGCACGCTTTTAATTCCCACATTTCTCGTATTTCGATACGTTTCCCAAAATAGTTCATAATTTGAAGCAAAGCATGGTCTTCTTTATAATGTGTCCCATAAGCTTTAGTTCTCATGATTGTCTTTTTTAAGCAACGTGTAATAAGTTCATAAAAACAGACCTTAGAAGAAACATCTTGGCATTCTTACAGATCCCAGAAAATGTTTGGAATAATGTCAGTTACACATGTTAGTGATTTAATAATTTTTTTTCTACTTTTTATTTTCATAAGGACCCATTTCCATCTTTGAAGGCTGCTACCTTTATGTTTGTTTATGTCTGCCCCTTTTCTTCTTTCTTTCTTTTTTCAGTCATTTATCCTTCTATTCGTAAATTTCCTTTTCCCGTCTGGTTATCCTTAATTTGCTACTCGCATGTATTCACTAAAAATGATTTCATGGATGAATTCGAAAGGCCGATATCTTTCTGAGGATTTCCAGAAAAAACATGTGATTGTTATGTTAAAAAAATTAGTATTAAAAGTCTGAAAAATTACGATTAAGAATTAAGAGTTGGTTAAGATCTGTTAAACATTGTTAACTCTTCAAAATTACGGCAAAAAATTGGCTAAGACCCATGAAATGACCACAATAGAACTGCTGGGAATTGAACCAGAAAATTTGTACAAATATCTTGTGCACTAAATCACTAACTGGTTAATTTGTTTGTTAGTTGTATATTTGCTTGTCTGTAACTTTTAAAGGCTACTTATTAAGTGCCAGTATGTTAATTGCCAGTATGGTACTTTATGAGATTATATGACGGACGGGAAATGTCTGTCCGTCCGTCCGTGTGTATGTAAGCGCGATAACTCGAATACGATTTAGCGTAGTGGTTGAGGCGCTCCGGTACAAACCGAAAGGTCGCGTGTTCGATCCCGATGAGGTCGTTGGAGTTTTTCAATTGGCCTAATCCTTCTGGTGGCACTATGGCCCTGGGGTCGACTCAGCCTCCAACAGAAATGAGTACCAGGAGCAATCCTGGGGGTAAAGGTGGCCGGTGCGTAAGGCTTACAACTTGACCATCTTCGCGTTCCGAATGTCTAAAATCTGGGAGCTTCAACCTCCTGGAACCCTGTGGGCCTTCATGGCCTGTATAAGCGAATACTGTACTTTTACTCTATTAATAATAAACATTTCGATTTAGGTAGGCTTATATAACAATATAAATATTACAAAATCTGTGCCATGTAGGCTATATCAGAAGTATATGAAATATGGCCTATTACATCCATCTGGCACTTTGATATATTATTTTATTTACCATTTATTTACTGTTTCTTTTAATTTTCTTTTTATCTTTCTCAAGTTGTTATTTACTTATTAAAATTATTTATAGTATTATGTTTCCTTGCCCTTTCTGTTTTCTTTCCCTTTGTTTTCTTGTTTGTCTTCTTCTTCTTCTTCTTCTTTTACTTACACGTTACTACTTATAATTTATGATTAATTTCTTTATTTATTTTTACGGTTTATTCCTTCTTTATGAAATACTAGCTGAAAAGGCCCGGCGTCGCCCGGGCTTTGTATTTTTTAATTTGAAATTAACTTATGAAGGACTTTATGTATGTAGAACTTGAAATGAAGAAAACCATTTATCACACTCAAACTATTCCATCAGAAAACGCTGGATATAAATTTTTATGGCTCATAGAGGATGTGGAATGCTGCATTCCGTTGCTTCTACACATCATGCTTGGGAGGGGTTGAAATAAGAAGAAACACAAATTACATAAGATTGTACTGACTTGACGGAAAATAATATTTCTCATTCTCATGTTACTATACAATCGTTTCGGAGCTGAAATAAAAGAGAAATGCAGTATCACTTTCATACTTTCCTCCCCTAGAACCCGAGACATAATATACTGCGAGTCAAAATGTTCCATCCCATGCTTAGGGCCTATGATAAACATCCCTATTTCTCAACTAATACAAAGCCTACAGGTATGGATAACTTATCAGCGGAAAGGATTATTTACAGACTTTTGATATAGCATACTCACACACTTAAGTTGTCCCTCTTATTCTACATCAAAATGTGAAGTGAGTAAATATTTCTTATGTCGAGGGTAGAGAAAGTTACGTGACTACATCACACTGTGCTTTATTTTCGTGGATTTCATTTTCAGTAATTATTTTTGCCAAGATACTCGTATTACATTAAATTCCAGCATTAGGCTATATACTTGCCAAGGCCCTATGTAATCATAGTAAACAATTCATTGTTGCCATGTGAACTAAACAGCATTTCTTTTTTTTTCAGTATAAAATTCTCAGAAATTATATAATTTTCAAGGGAAGGACTGATTTATTTCAATTTTAATGTTGACCGCGTAACTTCCCGGGCTTAACTGGGTATGTGTGCAAAATTTCGTACAAATTGGTGAAGAAATGTGGATTTGTATAAGGAACAAACATACATACATACCCACAAACACACATTCGACTTTATATAATATATATATATATATATATATGTATAATTTATTTACTTGTACTTTCTCTTCATTTGCTTAAATCCTGACATTGCTTTTGTTCAACTTGTTCGTATTTTTTAATTTTTCATTCCCTCTGCCTTGTGTTGTTTGTACTGCTGTCAACTGTTCCTCTTTCTGATTATTTATTTCAGGCTACTAAGGTCTAAAGAGAGAGTTAGGCACTGCCACATTATAACCTTCTAGAGTTTCCTTTATGACTTGTAATTTACTTTTCTGTAATTAATTCCCAAACTACAAGAGAAAACGTCACGTTTAATAAATACATTCACGCCTAAGATCGAATTATTATACGGGTATATTAAAAATAATGATTCACTAACATCATCAATTGAAACCAACGTTAATGGATTTTTCTTTTAGACAACGAGGGCGCAGAGTGATATAAGAGTACAAGAGCCATCTATCTTGCTACTTTCTCCGAGTGGGTGGCCCCTTCTTAATTGCAAGTGTATGTGCTAGCACGGAGCTGCATATTTTTCAGAACACAAACCTCCCTAGATTATCTCTGAAGTAGAATATTTCAATGGAATCAGGAGAGAGAAATAAAAAAAAATCCCTTTAGGCAGGCCTACAGGCTGAGGTAGATTTCGAAAGCAATATCAAAGTGTACAATGCACGTTATGAAATATAAATAAATCTGAAATCTTTTTTATAAAAAGGAGTTGTTTATTATGTTTTAAATTTATATTATATTTTATTATTTATTTTTGATTTTGCCATGCATTATTGTTCTAAAGGTGTGTAACTATTATTTTTAATATTTCAAACTCTATTACATTAGTAATTTTATCCTTAGTCGGTCCTCACACATTCCTTTCGGCAGGCCTTCAGGCTGAGGTAGGTATATTTTTAAGTGTTATTGTTTTTCAAACATTCAAGTCCCGCCTTATATGAGAGCTATCGATAAACTAGTTATTGATTTGTAGACTACTCACCAAGAGCTTTTCAACGATACTCCACAAAACGTAATTTCAAAATTTTCGAATTTCCATCCCCCCGCCCCCACTCATATCTCCAAAACCCCCGAATCGTTGGTACCATGGTGAACTCTAATTAATTCAAACAAAGTTTCCCTCTATACTTCATAGGGCCGAGATATAAATTTTTCAAAATTTTAACTCCCTCCCCCGTCGGTCAAGTTCGTTAATGAGCAAAATTGGCCCAAGGGGGGAGGGGGGGCTTGGACCAATTTTGCTTATTAACGAACTTGACCGAACTATTTGGCCTAGAAATAACATAATAAAATTTGGTTCAAATATCTTCAAAATTGCGGTCGCTAGCATGTAACGATATATATGTAAACTTTTGAACGGGCGGTGGTTTCGGAGGCGTGAAAGATTTTTCTTCGAAAACTACCTAAAAAGCGTTTAAAATCAACATTTACACCATTGAAATGGGAATTATAGTCTTATGCACTGGGCCACTAATAATATCGCTATTATCTGAGTACAATAATACAAAGTATCTCCCTCAATCAGTAGAGTGATTTACATGATTTCCATTATTAAAGGATGACCAAAATGTTGAGAGTGATTTTTCTAAACTACTTGTCCTAGAAACTTTAAATTTTGGACACTTAATTAAATTGTAAACTGAGTTAAAGTTTAAAATTTCATTCTAATATGCCAATTTGTTTTTGAGACATTGGTTAATTTTTTTAATCGAAATTGAAATCTACTCCTCCGGCAGATATTAAAATATGAGCCTGAATTTTCTATGTGAGATTCTTCGATGCTTGCTTTACAAATTTACTGATGAATTGTTTGAAATTTTGTATATATTTTGTTTAAAAATATTTTACCCATAAAATGAAAAAAATAAATTGACCTATGATTATACTAAATACTTTTTTTCATAGAAAATCTTATATAAATTTTACTACCTAGGTACACACATTATAAAGTACATTATGAACAATTGTAAGAAGATAGAAGACAGAATTTGAATGTGGCGAAATATCAGTCATTCAAATTGAAATTGAGAAAACAGGCGATTCAAGTTTGCGCACTGGCAATTGGAAACGCACTGAGTTTTTAAAATGGTGTCAGCACCTGTTCCATGCCCCGAAACGAAATAAAATTTTACACAGTTAAGGGCTACTTTAGGGTATACTCGATTTTTTATACTAAATTCTTTTCGTCAAAACGGCTAAATGAAGACGTCTGTCATCCCTTAAACCCGACAAAGTGACGGATGTGAGATTCTTGTGTTCAAATCCCCTGACGTAGACTATGACAGGTTAAACAACCTCAAATTCTGAATGAAAGGGTCCCTGAGCAAAATTTGTCCCATACCTCCATTCCCAGAATTCCTACGCGAGTAAAGAGGTTGTTCCTTATTACAAAGGATCTTAAAAGACTTAAGTAAAAGTTAATATTTTTCCTAAGAAAATGAAATGAAAATCATAAGTTTATTTTTATAATCTTGCTTCACACTTTAAGATAAATATAATAACCAGTTCTCCCTGAACTCGAAAAAGGCTTCAATAGAACAGGAAATTGCTATCCATTTAAGTTTATGCTTATAGATAAATAATTCAACCCCCTATGCGAGTACAATACAATTCAATTATAGACCGTTATTAATTTATTATAATAATTATCCGTTTCAGATTTGTATTCCAAGAATTTACGATAAATAGGTAAATAAATAAATAAAAGAAAGAGTGCGTGGAACGCCACGCGACAGAGGTAAAACTTTATTTTATTTTTTTATTTTGTTCAATTTTTGATTATTGGATTTTTTCAATTTTGCAATATTGGACTTTATAATATTGGGCTTTTGGACTTTTTAAATTTTGGATTTTGGACTTTTTAATTTTGGATCTTTGAATTTTTAATTTTGGATTTTTTAAATTTCCGATCTTTGAATTATTTATTTTTTTATTTTTAAAATTTTTGGATTTTTAAATTTTTTATTTTATTATTTATTAAATTTTGGATTGTTGGGTGTTATAATTTTTCATTTTGTTTTTTTAAATTTTGGAAATTTGTATTTTTTAATTTTGGATTTGCGCGGTAATGAACCTCCGGGTTCCATAAAATAGATAATATACCTTTAGATTGCTTAGGAATTGTCTATTGCCATTGAGGAAGTAAGGTCTGAAAAATTTCTTTTGATTACTCCTAATCATTGAGTTGATTGTTTTCTGTGCAGTCCGCACCGAAACAAGTAATTTCGTTCGGTTTTGAGTGTGACTGATTTCGTGACGGTTTTAGTGTGACTGATTTTCCCGATTTACCCTCTACCGCCACTAAAGAAGTTTTACTTCAAAAATTAAAAGTTTTGATCTCTAAGGCTCCCTCGCGTACATAGAACAAAATATGAGCCTTGCAGGACGTTAATCCTGCATTTAAAGGGCAGTAAAACACTGACTAGGGGACATCTTTTACGTTTTAGAATTTATAGTTCTCAAAGGCTCTTATAATAGGCCTTCATGTGCGATTCTGTTCCGAATGTTATATCCTTAAAGCGCACTGTGGCAATGAGTTCATTACATCACTATTCCTTGTTTTTCAACAAGTAACATCAGTAAAGACACATTCCTGACACCGCTTATTATAAGGTTCACATAATTTTAATTTTGTCAACAGCCAGTCAAGGACCTGCGATATGTCGCAGTCTTGCCAACAACAAATATTTAACTAACAATAAAGCCAGCATTGGAGGACAGAAGCGTTATTTTTTAATTAACATCTATAGACGAAAGAAGGTTTGAATACTGTTATATTCACTCCTAGCGATATTCACGATTTTTGCAATGGAAGATTAGAAAATTTAATTTAGCATAAAGTTCCTTAGCATAATAAGTGGTTTGTCCTGTTTCTGTCCTCTTTCGAGCTTCCACGGCCCATCTTATAGAGTAACTCCTCTTTCTCTCTGTCCGTCTTTGGCTCTCTCACCATCCGATATTTTCCCATTCTATCTATGTGTTGCTTCTGTCTTTGATGAATTTAGTAATATCTTGAATTATACCGTTTGCTCTAATTTCTGTATTGGGTATTCTATCAAATAATGTTTTTTCTTTGGACAATCCTTAAACTTTTCATTTCAAAGATGCTCATTATTTTATTTGGTTCTCTCTGTATTCTCTCTGGGTTCTTCTCCGAATGCTAAAAACTGGACCTGACTTAACTTCTGTTTCATAGATTCTTATCTTACTTTCGAATGTCAGATAGCCTAATCTACTTGTTACGCCAAATAATATTGTTCACGTATCCTGAAATCTTTAATACTTCTCGGTACAAGTTATTGTTGTTTGTTCTTCTTGTTCGATGATCCCTGAATTTTACCTCCGACGTTGTAAATACCTTTATGTGGCCCACACCGTTCGGGCCTTACAGGACCGCGGCCCCGTCGTAGGAGGGAGTTGGTATGGATCATAGAGATATTTTTTTTTACACGACAAGGACATGGAATGAGTGAGCAACCCTATGCCAAGACCACCTCCGGGACAACACGAACACATAGGAATACACACCAATCACAAACACACTAATTCCGAACAAGGCGAAGATGAAACGAAGATGATAATGACGGCCATTCGTCTAAAGATGAGAGAAAACCCTGGAAAATGCCTCAACTAAGGTCTGGCCGTTCTAAGAAGGAAAACTGAAGTAAACAAAAACCAGTGTCTCACTCTTAAGTCATACTAGTAATGTGCTAGAGTGAGACAACAAACCAGTATATCTGTCTCACTCTAGCACATTACTAGTATGACTTAAGAGTGAGACAGATATACTGGTTTTTGTTTACTTCAGGTTCCCTTCTTAGTTTGTCTCGGGTATAGGTAACTTGTCCCGGCCAGAAATGGAACCCTGGCCCCTGCGCCTTAGCGGTAGACAATACATTCACTACCAAAAATAAATTTAGTCCAGAAGGCTTATTATTCCTGTATTTTATTGCACACACCTACACATATAAATAGTTTGGTAACCCGCATTAAGTAATATACTAGCCATTGGCTAATAAAGAAATTGCTGTCAGAGTAAAACGAAACCTTATTTAATGTCTCGAAATAATGGAACCTTTATCGATAGATATTATGTCTGTCGGAATTTTCATTGTGTAACTTAACAAAAGTCAATATATGTTGCCTAGACTTAAGGTCAACTAGCATTGTGTGGTTCGAGCCGGGACCTTGGGTAAAAATGTATATTGCTTCATCTTTACTGCCTGATGCCCGCATCAACCGATATGCCATATGCAGCTTTTAGTTCTATCTGTAGTTAATAGGTCTAGGACGGAAGCGAATTAAATATCTGGTGGCGCATGCTACACTCTATTTATTTCTTAGTCACATAAGGTCCTTTCTTTCGTATTGAATTTGATATTTACTCAGTCCTTCAGAATGCTGATCCTCTAAAGCAGTGGTCTTTTTTTTTTTTTTTTTTTTTTTTTTTTTTTTTTTTAAATTTATTTTTTAATTATTTATTTATTTTTCCCCAACCTTTTTAAACTATTTTTAAACCTTTTTTGCGTGAAAACCACTGCTCTAAAGCATAGTAACATGTTAAATTTTTTGTTGCACATCAATTGTTTCTAAAAATCAATACTTAGTAGGCCTACTTTAATTAAACCAAGCAAGAAGGATTAATGAAGGTAACATTATATTACTCTTCAACTGTACGACAAAATCCTAGTTTATTTGAGAAACATTATTTAGGTAGGAAAAAACAGTTTTCAATTATTCGAGTTTAAAATAAAGGTCTTGACAAAATAACACATAACATGTAACTATTGTAATAGTTTAAATTTACAATATCACATTAAAATACAATATATTTTATTTATATATTTTTGTATATACAGTATTATAATTATACTGTAATAAAGAGAAAAGGATATTTATATTGAGTAACCAGTTTAGTAAAATACTATAAAACAAGAATTTGAAATATATTTATGCAAGTCTATATTTTAGATCATTTTAGATTCCCCTTTTACATATAGGCCTACTTCAAGATTAGTAAGAAATTTTCTTTTGCGCGTTGGACAATAGGAAATCCAATTTCCACTGTGCGTGGATAAATGCAATAACAGGAATCATGAAACATATGTTTATTCTATTCCTCATAGATTGGTCGAAATTCGCACAGAAAAGTATTCGTTATTAATTTTTTAAGATTAAACACAAAATTATATTTATTTAAGATATAATAACGCGAATATTATATACATATACACACACACACATCGTTAGCGTATAGACCACACTTACGACACGAAAGTATCACTGAAACCCCGTGGAATTGGAAGTAATATAAGTTGTAAATCCACATAGATAAATATTTCATGGACATATCAATACTTAGGACTACCGCCCCCATGGCGGAGTGGTTAGACCGATCACCTTCCACCGCTGGGTCCTGGGATCAGCCATCTTGGAAAGGCAGACAGCTTTAAATGCTTTTAAGGGGTACATGCGATTCCAAGAATTATCTTTCTGTCAGTATAAGACTCGACAAGTTCTTCGGCAATGATGCGAAATATTTGTATCTTGATTACAGGTATCGGACTAGCAGACATGTTCTGTGAGTGGACGACCTAGCCGCGACGGTATTATCTTCAACTGACGCCACAATTTCTTGTGCGTGAACAATCGAACAAGGGTGTCAAAGTTCAGATTTGTGGAAAGGACTACAATTCAAATGTTATCTTCTGTGAGATACCAGTTTGAACAGTAGGCTGTGAAGTAACATTGTAAAAATTGAAATTATTGTTTTACGATCATGAAATAGCCTAATTACTTAAAGATAATATTTTAAAAGGAATAAAATATTAATTTCAATTAATATGTAAATACTGCAAATAATTTAATTTTATGAGTAGAAATATACTAATGTAAATGGACGTACATTCAAAATAATCTTCAGTAGTTTTTCAAATGGAAGAATTAATCAGCATTTAAAAAATGTAAAAACTTCCTGTCTATAGACTGTAGGTCTCCTGCCTACTGTAGCTATGTGTAGTAGACAAAAACATTCAGTTTACATTGTTACAGATCAGAAAGTTTATAGCATACAAGTCCATACATACATGAGCACATTTAAACACTCATTTGTTGTATAACTAATAACAATAATAATAATATAATAATAATAATAATAATAATAATAATAATAAAAATGTACATACATTTCACGAAATGGTAACAATTAGAAAGACCAAATTACAAAGACCATAATAAAATATCATACGTCTGGGAAAGAGATAATGAAAATACAGTGAAAATCTTCTTCCAAATCCAATGGAATGAAATAGGTATCGAAACAGAACACAGTATATTAGGAAAATATTAGACGAGATAGGATTCAAGTGGATAAGGAATTCAGGGTTGAATGAGAAGAGAAACAATAGTACAATTTCAAAAATAGTTATTAAAAGTTGTAATGGTGCTTAAAGGCAGAACTATCTTTCTTTAATGGGGAGAAAAAATAACTAGTATTATACATCAAAATGAAAGAAATGTGGGGAATGGATAATTATGTAAATAATTGCTCAAAGAAACAGAAATCTGGGCTGGCAAGGTAGAGATTAAGTAAATGGAATGGCCCTGGGGTCGACCCAGCCTCTAATAGAAATGAGTATTACTGGGAGTAAAAAGCGTTCGGTGCGTATGGCTGACAACCTTACCACCTTGTTGTGCCGATGTCTCAATCTGGAAGCCTCAATCTCCCGAATACCCTAGGGGTCTCCATGACCCCTACAGGGATCACTTTAGATTTACCTTAAGTTTTCCATTAACAAGGCCGTTAAATTTTCAGAAAGAAACAGATTAACCTATGCCCATCTTCAGGACTTGTTAAAAATGTCAACATGTTTAAAATGTGACTTTTCCCACGAGCGTTACTAACGTGTACAGAATTTTAACAAATAATTTTACTGCGTCCACATAAACTGCTCTAATTAATGTGTTCTGAATTATAATAGACAATCATTTTACTCCATCAGAAAAGTGCATCCATTAATGAGTGCTGCCATTTAATGAATAATAATTTTAATTTTTAATAATAATTTTACTGCAATAAAAATATGCGACCCGTGATATCAACACACATCATAATTAGTAGGGCAAGGCATTTAATAACCATAAAATAGTGAAAAAATGCAAAATAAAAAGTGCATTTATGGCCTAGAAATAGTAAAAAATGACCAATTAATTTAGCATTATTACTTATAATTAGTTTTTTCAAAGCAATGAATTACTAAATGCAATTTAATGGTTGACATAGTGTTAGCCTATATATGAATTTACAATATAAAACATACTTATTTTGTTACTAAAGAAGTAAGTAAATTTATACTACAATACTTGGACACCCTAAGAGAAAAAGAAATTCTTTCTGAACTGGCAAGCCCATCAAATTGCCCCTAACAAATATGTGCCATTTAAAAAGAAAGAAAAACATTCTTTATTGCTACAAGACAAACTGCTATGGTGTTTACAATAAACCCGAATTAAAATGAACTCTGAATACTTGGCGGAGATTCTCAAATAAAAACGATTGTCTGTTGTCTGAAAGTAACGATTTGTACATGGAAAAGCTTCTCTCTACCTCCACTGAAACATGACTTAAAAAGGCCGAAAAAGACCTAAAAATTCCAAAAATCACCTAAAAATGTCGAAAATTACCTAGAAATTTCAGAAAAATGACATATCTCTTGAAAATTACGAAAAATGCAAAATAAAGCAAAAACATAAAAAAATGCCCTTATTTCATCAGTTATTTTATGAAACACATTTATATTTATTCGAGGTATATTTTAACATTCATATAAAGAAGAAGCAAAGTCATCAAATGCCTTGCTCTAATAATAAACTGACTCAACGTGCCCTTTGAAATGTGACTTTGGATGTTTTAATTTGTAACATAAATTTAGGAAATGACGTTGCTTCCGGTATCTGTGTTATAGTAATGAAATGTCTGTGTAAATGCATGTGTAGCAAGTGGAGTTATTGTTTGAGTCTCAGATATCAGTTCTGCGGCGCCATGCAAGTTACCAAGTTACCATATTATGCATTCACTACGTTTCTTCATTCTTATCAAACACTGATTACAATATATTTTCTATATTTTAAACTTACAGCAAGTCTATTAGTATACTAGTCACGTCCTTAACTTTTACAAAATTATGCAAACTAAAGCTTTGGTATCAGCATTTTGAAGATTTGGATTTATAAATCCAAAATACTCCCTAGAGGCAAAGGCCATAATGCTAAAATTGTCATATTTTCGACACATCATGAGAAGGAACGATTTGCTAGAAAAGGATTTGATGCTAGGACCCATGGAGGTAACAAAAAGAAGAGGCAGAAAAAGAACAAGATGGCTGAAAGCACCCTGAATTGGAAATTGAATGACTTGATAACAGCCACACAAGACCAAAAGACAGTGGAGAGCCTAAATCCATAAAGCAGTGGAAAACTGTACAAAAAATAAACACATCTTAGCATGGATAGGATATCAAGACCTCTTCCATCTTGCTGGAAAATCCATAAGGATCTGTAGAGTCGCGTGCGACTCAAAGAACACTACTACTACTACTATGACACACGTCTTTTTTAATATTAACAAAGCATTTATTTTAGTGAAATTGATATTAGAGATTTAAAAATGAATTTTTGTTTAACTATTTTTGCCGCCATTACAAGAATTATTTTCAGATGCTGAGGAATTTACCAGAAAGATGTAGATGATTTCTTTTGGCATTCAATGTTTAATTATAATTAGGCCTTTCTTTACTAATTAGTGTGTAGGTTAGGGATGGTTTCTATTGTTTGGTAATAATAATAGCTGTCACGCCATCTTCACAAATGATAACATTGTTTCACAGGTTTGTTGTTGCAATGTTTCGCAAGTTTTGTCTCTGAGTCTTGTCAGGTCTTTCACCCCAGCCAGGTTATTTCGTAGGTGTGCAGCAATGTGTTTTTAGTCCTCAAACCAGATAAAAATCTCTTCTAGTTCCCTCAGTCATCTCTGTTACAAGACATGAAGGCATAGCCTTGACTAGGTCTCCATACTAATGGAACAACGAAGGCCACATACCAGGATTTGAATTTTTTGGGACCCTGATCATTACATCTTATGAGAAATAGAATAGTAAAAAATAACGTAATCGACGTCTAGAGCTAATACCAAGTATGTGACTCATGCCCGGTTTCTATAAACTCGTGAAATACCTATGAGTAAATTATCCATGGGCAAATTAGTTCCAGAATCACCCACAATGATATAATGAGAAAGGCCTTGGAGTTGTACAGTTAATTTAATTCAGAAGGCTTTGATTCTCATTGTTTAAATTATTATTGATCCTACAAGAGGTTAAAGTTTATCCAGCCATCCATGAAAGGATAAATTAACCCGATGATTTACCCTTGGAAAAATCTAGCCCGAGTTTATAGGAACATTTTTTCTGTCATTTTCATATTTAACCAGAGGACATTTATCTAGAAACTCGCCACAAGTGTATGTGATTGTAACCTTTAAGTTATTTGAATTTGTAAAAGTTATCCTTGTGTAAATTCTGTCCATTGGATAATTTACCCACATGTATTTCGCGAGTTTATAGAAACCGGGCATTAGGTAAAGTGTTCTGGAGAAACTAAAAATCGGTTATGCAGTTAAATACATATGAAGAATAGGCCTACATGTTAATACACTATCCCCTATTGTAATAGATGTTTTAACATTTCAAGTAAAAAATTATAACTCCTTACAACTTTGTTTTAGTAAAAACTTTTCACTTAAAAGATAATCTGAAATGAAATAACCCACGATATGCATTTCAACATTTAGCATATAGAGATTCATGTATAGCAAACACAGCCTTGTAATATTAGAAAGAAAGTGGTGTTAGCAGAAGAATCTATACAAAATACAGATGCGTGCTACTATAAAACTTTAACTACAGTCTGTTTTAAACAACATGCGACTTGTAACAGTTGGTGGAAATGTATTTTTCTATGGCTCTGCTAAAAATACGTGAAATGTTTGCAATTTTGAGCAGAGGTCAACAGCTGACAGACACTCAAATACAAGTAATAGCCTACAACGTAATACAGCCCAGTTCTCACAGTTTTCAACTTTAAGTGATCTGTCTCAAGTAGCAGGTTGTTTAAATCAGACTGTAGCCACCGAAATGTATTATGCATGTATTATGTATATATTACATATAGTTCAGAACTAAAATACACTATAGCCAGATGTATTAAACTTCCTTTTTGATGCAATTTGTTTTGTCAAAATTGTGGACCTTGAAAGGGATGAGAGAATGAATGAAGTGGTTTCGTTGGGGACTTTCAGTTGCAAGTTTTTCACACGTACATAGGCTTGCATGAGACAAAAGTCCACCGCTGGCGTAAGAGATATGACAAAAAAAAAAAAAAGAGTGCGTGGAACGCCACGTGACAGAAGTAAAACTTTATTTTATTTTTTCAATTTTTGATTATTGGATTTTTTCAATTTTGCATTATTGAACTTTTTAATATTGGGTTTTTTGGACTTTTTGAATTTTTGATTTTGAACTTTTTAATTTTGGATTTTTGAATTTTGGATTTTTCAAATTTTCGATCTTTGAATTGTTAATTTTTTTATTTTTATTTTTTTTTAAATTTTATTATTTATTAAATTTTGGATTTTTGGATGTTATAATTTTTAATTTTGTTTTTTTAAATTTTGGAAATTTGTATTTTTTAATTTTGGATTTTTAGTTTTGGATTTGCGCGGTAATGAACCTCCGGGTTCCATAAAATAGATAATATACCTTTAGATTGCTTAGGAATTGTCTATTGCTATTGAGGAAGTAAGGTCTGAAAAATTTCCTTTGATTACTCCTAATCATTGAGTTGATTGTTTTCTGTGCAGTCCGCACCGAAACAAGTAAGTGTGTGACTGATTTCGTGACTGATTGTGACTGATTTCGTGACGGTTTTAGTGTGACTGATTTTCCAGATTTACCCTCTACTGCCACTAAAGTTTTACTTAAAAAAAAAGTATATGATATGCATTTGAAAGCAAAATATACAGTATTTATCCATGTGTAGCAAAATTCAACCAACCTTAGAAATGTAATATTCATTGGAAATGTTAATTTGGACAGAACGATTGTTTAGTTAGCAAAATATAAGTCAAACAGCCTTACTGAATTCCAGACCAGAACGATGGCATTCTTCCATGTTTAGAGCAAAATAATACTTCATACTTTCTACATACTAGCACACAATTTTAGTTACCAAGCCTTCAAAACACAAACATATTTATATGCGACATTTCTGCTATCAGGATATGAACTGCATTCTATAATATTTAAACTAACAATTCCTGTAATAGATTTGTTATAAGTTACATAGAGGCAGGTTTGTATCGCAACCTTGTTCTTTTGTTTTTAAGCTGTTAACCGACAAGGTCCGGCAAATTAAATTCCTTCTCAAAGACTTTCATAATATTTAAAAAGTAGTCCCACCACTAAGTCACTGACCTTGGTGTTAGGACACGTATTTCTTGTTTACCTGTTCTCTCGCTACAGTCTTACATTTTTACCAACTAGCTTCTTGCTTTATATTCTTCCACTGCTACAGGGGGCAATTAAAATTAAACTCACTTTCAATTAAATATAAAAACTCGGCGATAAAACTGGTGAAAGTGGCTATTATCAAATTATCTAATTGGTTTAATGTCGCATAATAAACTATAATGGAATAATGATTTATTGGGGGGTTTTCTACAGTCGCAAAGTTGAAAGACTTTTTTGTGTGGAAAAGATGCATTTTAAGACAGACATTATCTATTAGAATATTGTCATCCAGTTTTTTAGTTTTGTTGCTTATTATTAAGATTACAGTAAAAAGTCATATTTCCAAAAGAATGCCAAGCTATATACAAAAAAAAATATTCATGAGAATATGGATTAAGTTCATAAAATGAAACTGCAACCATGCATAATGAAAATTCATTATATAAATTAGATTTAACTTAAATTAAAGTTGTTGAATTTTGGCAAAAGTAGAATAATAGTTACACGAAAATTTAATATCCTCAGGTTTTATTTATTTTTTAAGTATAATTGCCGAAGTTCTTGTAATGCTTTTTATCGCTATAGGTTAATATAACTGTAGTGTAAAGTTTTTACAGTAGAGAATATAGTTCACATTCAGCAACCTGTTATTATTGGTTTCGAGAGTAATTCTACTATTATTAGAAAATAGACTATTAGTAAGTATATTATAATTTCTTGTACATATTTTTATCTACCCCATTTTCGGACATGTTTGACTGGTTGAACAATTTTCACGACTATGTAACTTTTGTTCTGGCCAATGATTCCATAACTTGTCTTTAAAAAAAAATAAAAAAATAAATAATAGAAAAGTTTGCATTAAAAAATGCCACAATACTTCCCATTCGCGAAAAATCTATATAGGATTATTTCTAAATATGCCTACTTAATATGGCTTGCTTCTTTACGAACACACAAAATTATATATACCGTTAGACCTAGTAGAAAATTTACTAAGCATAAAGTATTGAGATCATTACATAACCTTATTTTAACGCAAGCATTGGAAAGTGAGTAATCCCTTAATTCCGATATGCTAGGAACTTAAATTTGACACACGAGTAGGCTTATAGCAAGGATGTATTATCCTATGACTTTTACATTGATTTAATCGTGTAAGCCTACTTGATGGAATACGAATTCAATCTAATTAAAAATTGCACTGAATTCTTCACTGTACTCATGCTTCTACGTGTTATAAAATTTTTTACTTACGTGGACAAGTTCACAGTTATGATTTCAGGAGCTGTAACAAAAGAAAAACTATGTCATTTATGTTATAGTTATATTTTACTCTTTTCCTGAAGATAAAAACTGCCAAACTGACAAAGATGAACATATATTACAATTTTTAGTTATAATAAACGAACAAAGGTGCAATAAACAAATTATTAATACGAATAATATTAATTAGTAAAATAAGTTTAAGTGATGCCATCATGGATAGCTGCTAAGTTTGGTGTACAAATGCTTTTTGTTTAATAAAGTGAGGGAACCTCTCAATGCGTGAACTGCTAGTTTTGTAAAATATTTACAGGTCACGCCAAATTCTTCTCAGGTTCTACCGTTTTCAACGGAATGGTGCCTCTGGCTCCTATAAAAATACATATGGTATACAGCTCCTAATACAGAATGTCCCAATAAAATGTATACACTCTTTGACAGTTCATAACAACCACACTTTTTGTTCTTTTTTTAATTGTGACTGCTTAAAATAGTGGCTGGAGTCAGACTAAACTTTGAGGAAAGAAAATTCATTCTAAAGTGCTACTGGAAGGCTGATAACATCAGTGAAGTGCAAATACAGTTTAGAATGGAGATTCAACGAGATGCACCAACGAGACTCACAATTACTCGTTTGCGAGATAAGTTTGGAAAAGAAGGAACTGTTAAGGATGTCCATAAGAACCACCACAAAACCAGCTACAGTCAATGAGTTGAGAGCAGGCATTGAAAAAGAATGTGCCGAATACCAATTGAAATTATTAGGAACGTTTTGGAATCAATCAGTCAGCGTTATCAGCTGTGCATGGATCACAATGGCCAACAATTTGAACACTTTCGATAATTGGCTGGTTTCTACATTTGTTCACATTATTCTTATTTTTGCAACTTTTCTGTATTACAATAATTGTCAGTGTTATAATTATTTAAAGAGTGTATACATTTTATTGGGACACTCTGTATAAATGTTTTGAACTGTGAAAAGACCGTTTGAACAATCGATTTGGAATTAAGAATGTATAATAAAGCTCAAACTACAGTAAAGCTTATTATTATATTTCATTTAAGAGATTTTCATTTCTTCGGACATCAAGTCTATTGGAATTTTACTTTTGGTACATTATTCATGTGGCATAATATACTTGAAAACTTACCAATTTATTTGTTTATAACTATTACTAATATTTTTCGTCTCCCAAATTGAATTTAAAATGTTAACAATAATAACTGGAACCCTAATCATTGGAAAATTAAATAATTGTTCATATTTCCTAAATTAGTTAATGACTTCCACATCCTCTATCGTCCCCAGCAGTTCGTGCATTTTATTTTTAAACACTCTGTACATATTTGAATAAAACAATTAAAGAAAATTATACCTACAAAATGGGATAAAGAACCACGAAAGTTGTGGGTGGAAAGGGTAATGCTGTATATCGTATATGCACTATAATATTTGTGCCGCTTTTGTGCATGCACGGTCAATAATTATTACTCGTGCAGTGATTCAAAAGCCTCCTACATTTGGAAGAAAGGTCAAATAGATCTGGAATTCGAAATGCTTCAAAATGTATTTGGAATGGCATAGAATGCTTAGAGAGCTCTATAAATTCCTGAGTTTGTTTTCAAATTAATACACTTCAATGCAGTAATTGGAATGTGAAGTTCGAGTTAATGGAATTTTGCTGTTTGTAATGGCTATGTGACTGAAAGCCAATATTAATTTTAGTCATTTGATTCAAACATCTAATTCAGAGCAATATTTTAGTTGGAACAAACAGATGAAAAGTCCTAATCTCGCAGTATCTCATCATTTTATTTATTGCCAGGTTGGGAACAGTAATCGAAATAGCTCATCTTACTGATCAGAGAGGACAACTTCTTCTCTATTTTACAGATTTTTTTCTTCTTTCATTACTGTTTCGAAGTTCACAATAAATAAAATAATACATACGGCGAAATTAGGGATTCTGCGAAATCTGAAAAGTTTTCCCTGAGTATTCATTTAACTGACATGGAACTATCTGATATTTTACAAATAGTTAAAAATAAGTTATTTGAACTGGTTCATAAAGAAAGGTTTCAGGTACTCTTAATACGAAATTAAATTAACCTTGAATTTCCCATTTTTAAGAATCAGCACATCGTTTTATAAAGAAATTAAATCAATCCAACATTTATTTCGTTGGGATACTGTGGTCACAATGCATAGCCCCCTCTTAAAACAGTACAAACAGGCGGCAGAGTTCTACGACACAGGTATTCAAAAGTTGGTCCCACGGTATGAAAAATGTCTCAATTCCGGTGGCGAACATGCATATAAAACGAACATTTGCGTTTGTGAGTGAAAAATACTCCCAAAAGGCCGGTCGGTCCAGGCATTTAAACCCACGACCAGGTGAATATGCGTTCTTAATGTTCTCTAAGTTTTTTTTTTTTTGGTACCCTCTATCATCCCTAGCAGTTTGTGCATTTCATTTTTGAACACTCTGTACATATTTGAAGAAAACAATTAAAGCAAATTGTGCTGCACAAAATGGGATAAAGAACCACGAAAGTTGTGGGTGGTAATCTTGATTCTGATCATTTATTAGTTCCATGATGTGAAGTTCCATATATTAAGACGACCTCTACCTGAGGAATACTGACTTTCTAGAAGAGTTAAACCAATCTTCATGTACAAGCCTGATTTATATTCCATATTTGAAATGCTTGAAGCGCATTCATAGATATACGGCACTACAGCTCTTTGTCAGACGAGGTCATTTAAGCAACAAAAGTCAATCGTTTTAAGAATTATAAATGTCATTTAGACATTTATTGTATAACAAAGCAAAGAATGACCTCCATTTCTTATATTACGTCACATAATTATGTATGAAAATTTAGAAGAAATTACTAAGGTCTATTTTAACGTGAAGTTTATTCTAAATTCAGAGGAATTTTCTAACCTGGGAAAATATATAATAAGGTTTCTCAAAACGAAATAACTTGTCACTACAATTTAATGCATTCATGAAATTAGCTTAGGAATCCAAATACCAGTAGAAGTTTCACGCTTTCACAATTACCCCCCCCCCCAAAAAAAGTAAAATTAAACAATAACGGTAAGCCTACCTGTGCCTATGTTTATGAAACATAACATTTCCTAGAATAATAAAGAAACGTCAATACAGACCTGTCTGAAAAAACCTATAATGGGAAATTCCTTTAGGAGTGAAAGATTAAGAAAATGAAACACAGAGGGTTCAGGAAAGAGTGTAATGCTTGCTGTAGTCAAAGTTAGACAAGGAATACACAAAGAACTGAACACGTCACGAAAGTACGGTATTGCAAGTAAGAGAATTTTTGACAATATAGTTAATACTATATACTATGTATACTATGAAAGTTCATAGTACCACCTACTGGGGTCGGCCTGAGTGGCGCAGTAAGTATCGCGCTGGCTTTCTGTGCCCAACGTTGCGGGTTCGATTGCATTTATGTGTGCATAAATGTGACACACCCATGTCAGTCGATTTACTGGTAAAAGAACTCCTGCGGGACAAAATTCCAAAAGGAAATAAAGTGAATTTTCTCAGTTTCCAGATCTAGATTGTTTTAAAAATGAGTAAAGTATCACATTGTTTTATAATTCTTATGTTTATGAATTTAGGAAATATGTTTATGTATATTAAAACTTTAAAAAGTTTAAAAGATAGTATGCGTAAATATTAGGCCTATAATAGGCTATACAAATAAAATCAAACACTGTATTCCTAACCTTACAAAATTCTGTCTTTGATTACTAAGTTAAGAATTATGCTCTTTGGCCAAGGGGTTCTTGGATGTACGTGTGATATGTTGAGAGAGCCCCACTTACAAAAAGTTTGGGAAATCTGCTCTAGATGATCGTCGAGGCGATGGGCTCTGTCATTCTGTCCTCTATGGGAAAACAAGCGTTCAATAATGAAAACTACATTAGAAGGCCCTATGCATCGATTTCATACAATGGTTTGTAACTCTGCATAATTTAGTTATCTGCTAGTACGAATTTCATCATCGTTTCAAACGTTTTACACATTCCGCCAAACACTTCCGATCATAGACAAGAGTTAATCGGAAAAGAATTGTTTCAGTTAAGGACAACATGATTTCGAAATTATTAATGATCTATGACTGATTGTGTTATGGCTCCAACTAATATGTCAACTGTCATCGGATATGTTCATATTATATTGCATGTATAGGGTAGAGATAAATGAAGTCATTGCCACAGATATTGCGCAAATTTGCGAAGAACTTGAATAATATGACATGACAAAATAAGTCTTTTTGACGTATGGGTATTTTAAATGTATTTACTACTGCCTTCATAAGCTGAACAACATAATTGTGCAATAGGATAGGGCCCTCGCAATATAGAATTAACAGGAAAACTGACACACAGGTTTACACTGTAATTAGTGACTGGTATTGTTAAAAATATTAAAAGCATGAATATATTATCACAATTTACGAGCACGTTGTTTGATAAACAATATTGTCTTTAAAAAATTTATACTTAGGCTACTATGTTTTTATACTGAATTCAAATCGATCTGAACATAGGCGCCGACTTCGCGGAAGTTTTACATTTTCAGCACCCTCAAAATAATTATTGGGGGTACCGAGCTCCCCCAATAATATTTATATACGTAATTCCCAGTTCCCACAACTATGCAATGACTGAATGAAATAGAAAATGAGTTTATCATAGGTAATCCCACGAGAGTTGACGAGTTTATCGATTCGCGAAGGGAAGTTTTATAATAAGGGAACTGCACCGGTATGTGTCAATTATATCAGAAAGAATGGCGGAGCATTTTCTTGTAAGAAATTTGAGGGTCTCATAAGTATATTGTCATTTTATATTTAAAAGTTAAGCAGGTATATGTCAGTATATGTATGAAAATTACAATTATGAATTTGTTTTAAATTAGGCCTAGTAGGTTCTTATTAAACCTTCCATACCAACAGGTAAATTACAAAAGTTGCATGCTATCAAAGGAAGACTTCTGATCGTCAATGGCTCAAAAAATAAGAACTGTATCTCGTAAAACGTTTAGGAAATCTATTTTAGTTTAAAGCAATTTTTGTACGCAATGTAAGCGCGGCATTTCAATTTGTAACTTCCCATGACCCTTATAAAACCACATCATTTACTGCTACATAGACAAGTCAATCCTATAATCCTTAAGAACTCTCGATTATTTACGTGCAAACGTGAATGAGTCTTTGACAGACAAGACATACAAATATAAAAACTGATAATTTCACAAACTAAGGTAATTTTTTCCTAAATCCATTAACAAAATAGGCTCAAAGAAAATACATGCATATGACTTTCTTAGGCCTTTATAGATGAATTTGTTTCCATTATGTAAAGAATCATCTTCTCCCGAATGTTCATGGAGAGTTTTAAAGTATATATTTGATATACTGGAATTATTTTTAAGCAAAGATCTTCGCCGGAATGTTCATGTGGATTTTTTTACATGCAGTATTTTGTACAGGAATAATGTTTATGAAGTTTAAGTAAAGAAGAATTTGTTCCGAATGTTTATGGGGACTTTTTTTTCATATTTCTATGCAGGATTATGTTCACGAAATTTATGTAAAGAAGCGTCTTCTCCGAATGTTGATGAAATTTTGATTTTTGGATATTTTGTACAGAAATTTTGGTTGAAAAACCATCTTGGCTAGAATGTCAATGGGGACACTTTTCCATATATTTTATACAGGAATTATGTTTTCGAAATTTCAAAACATAATCTCTGCCTGTATGTTACGAACTCTTACATATAAAGGCAATTCATTGGTTAATTGAACCCTATGATTAAAAATAATAAATTTATGACTATATTTTATTTTTACTATAAAACTGCATAACGACGAGCTTCATAACCTATACTCGTTACCGGATATAGTAAGGGTAATTATATCACGGAGAATGAAATGGGCTGGACATGTTGCGCGCATGGGGGAGGAAAGACATATCTAAAAAATATTGACTGGGAGACCCGAAGGGAAAAGACCACTTGAAAGACCTAGACGTAGTTGGGAGGACAATATTTCGATAGATTTCAGAGAAGTAGGATTTGAGAGGGATAGTTGAATGGAGTTAGCACAGAATAGGGTTGAATGGCGGGCACAGGTAAGCGCGGCAATGAACCTTCGGGTTCCATAAAATAGATAATATTCCTTTAGCTTGCTTAGGAATTGTCTATTGCCATTGAGTAAGTAAATAAGTATTTATTACTATATTACTTTATTATTACGATATTATTTTATTAATATAGTTATTGTTCTAAAGCTTTTCCATTCTGTTCCTGGGATTGTTTTTTATTTACAAATGTCGGATGCATTTAAATGTAATTTTATTTGAAAATGATGAATTAATCAGAAAGCGAAGACTACAAGCGAATAATTAGAAATAAAATGCTGAGGAATGGACGTCATGGCCCGTCTCAACTTGACCGTCGTGGTACGAGAGATTCGGTGAGGTTATTAACCACTCTCTCTTGTCTGCTGGAATGCTCGCCCATCTGACAACACTGTTGCTCTTGCTGCACAAATTAATAATATCTAGTTTATATGGATAATACGAGAGACGTCATAATTGTCACTATATTATAGCAGACTGCATAGCCTGGTGTACATTTACTGTAAATCCGAACCAAAAGAGAGAATTTATTACGCGAGGTAACGGTACAGCACAATCGTTATCACGCATCTACACCGCTATTTCTAAAATAGGCTTATTACAATTATTGTGATATTATGTTCTTCTCTCATGAATTTCTGGGTCTAGAAATATGACTTGTTTTGAAGTTTTAACAGGATTCACAATCACTCATAAATATTAAGAAATTAATAATAAGGAACTGAAATAATTATTTTATAATTTTTGAAAATGACCTCCAATAATGGTAGAAAATTGTGAATAGTATAAGATTGTACTGTATTCAAAAGAGAACGTGGATTTATTATTTTTATTTTGTTTGTAACTGAGGAGATATTAATTTTGAAAATATACTTTTTGTACCGGTAGTCTGCTATGATCGACAAAGAAAGTTTTCAGTAAGATGTTTTAGTGATTTTGGTTGGGGGTTTTCAATTTACTCCATGAAAATTCCAAATTCTCCTTTTCCTGTGAAATCTGGTGCATGACTGTCATAGCATTAGATTTAGGTTCAATAATAAAAGAATGCACATACAACCTTAACATTTACTGTTTTTCCCAACATAAGTTATATTGTAAGGTGATAAACAACATCATAAAAATGTATTCCTTTGATTTTCTATAGAATATATTTTTTAAATACTGATTGATTCGTTCACTAAAGATAGATTATGTAAGGTCAGACACTGCAAAAATAGTACATTATGCAACGAGCATTTGGGTAAGGTGGTACATTTTCGAACACTTAACAAATATTCTTATTTTATGAACACAATAAATATAAGACAAGTTCAACTGTATTGTATTCATAAAGTTTGCAATGTAGTTAATCCATCACAAAAATATCAAAGTCAAACAGCTGTAAAATTGGTCATGGCAATCAATCTTTCATTTCCTGAATATCGTTCCAAAATGTACCGCAGTAGATACAATTCTAAACACCAGTGGGTACTATTTCGAACAGTGGCATTTTCAACGAACAAAGTGCTTTCTTCAAAATATTATTTTCTATTATTATTATTATTTATCAGTAATATGAGCGTAATAATGACGTGTTACGTTTTGAATAGGCAGATGACAGGATTGGGGCATGTGGTCAGCATGCCGACTCCTACGACAGTTATTGATGGCTTACTGAACCGGAGTCGCTACTTCTTTATGAATTAGCTCTTTTGTTGGTGTCAAGAGGCTGAATGCACCCCGTTCCAGATCACCCTACCTCAGAATATCCGAGGAGGTACCGGTGATCGAACCCAGACTTGCGGGTCCGTAGTCAGGAACCACTAGACCATACAGACGGTCTGTTATAACATCAAGAGCAATAATAAAAATACTTAACAGCTGCATGCTATTGTGTATTGAATAAAATGCTGAGATGTAATAACATTGCAGAGGAAGTCTTAGTTTATAACTCTTCGTTGAAATAATACCACTGTTGAAAGATGTATGAATACCATCCTTTTATATTTGACTTGCACAGTTAATAATAATAAACATGCAGAATGCTGTGATAGCAAAACAGCTTTTCCATGCAAGACTTAAGCAAGCGATCGCGGGTTCAAGTACTGTTCGAAATTGTACCTAAAATTTGTTCGCATTTGTACCTCGAGCTAGTTTTTGTAAATTACTACATTGTTGAAATTCCGCTCACGAATGACCATTGTTGTGCCAATGACTTACGTATTAAAGACTACGCTATTTGTTGGTATGAGTTAAAAATTGGTCTTCAAAAATATATTCCAGTAACACAACGTGAAATTATAAGCAATTTTATAACGTGCCATTTTTCAAGCATGGAGTTCTTACCTTAGATTGAAAAATAATTTTTTTTATGGCCGAATGAGACAACTCGGAACATCATTCTCGCGGATACAGGTCAACAAAACAATCAGTATGGACGCTATATAATTAAAAACAGGTTGGCTAAAATTTGAAACCCAAAAATGGATCCGTTCAGAATTGTACCATGTTCGAAAATGTACCACCTTACCCTAATGACATTCATTAAGACACGAGTATCTTTATGAAACGATCGCAATGAGTTATAATATTCATACGAAGGCCTTAATTACCGTTCTAGGCAAACTGCAAACTCGACCATAATTAAATGTCTACATTTTGAGTTTTTATAATACCGTGCCTTGTAATTCATCAAACAAACGACTCGGCTGAGCTGTAGGACGTCTTTTGCGGAAGATGGCAGATGACGGTGTGTCGGGAACTCAGAACTTTTCTTGACATTTTAACCTCAAAGCAACGCATATTAAAACACACGAAATGAACTAAATTCAGTATAATATTAAAATTAACATGAACAGAATTGACAAAATTTTAAATACAGGTTTTTATTGTGCACTTTGAATTGCAGCTTTCATGGCTTGAACATTGTTCCATGTATGATAATAATAGATAGTTGGAAAATAATGTTATAATGAAATTCCGCATCATAATGGATATTTTATGGTACTTTTACGTCACATAAAATAAGCATATGCCTATTATAGTATGGTCTAATAAAAAATGCATTTTTGTCCTGCATCGTACAGTTAAGTTATGGACTCGGTATTGTATAACAGGAAGGAATTACTGAAATTAATTGTCTGGATTAACATAATTTGTGACACACGTTTTAAATAGACATATTATTATGCTCAGAACGTTCCCTCAATAGTCTTAGTTCCTTGCCGAAATGGTAGTAGGCGTGGTGTCTCTTATACTGATTAAAGCAGCCCAACTCATATCCAGTTGGGAACCAGTAGTTTTCTGATATAAAGTAGCTTTCCCCAGAATAATTTAATTTGTCACTAATGAGACGTAATGTCAATGTACGTTTTATTTGCAGGAGAAACTCGGAGAGGTGAAGGCCGGGCCCGGCCACTTCCTCTTGAGGAGAAACTGTCAGTTAGCGTGATCAGTGCATATCCTTCCTTCCGGGTCTTCAATGGAGCACTAGCTTGTCATTATGCAACTCTGTAGGTCGAGATCCTCAGTAACTCAGAAAGTTATCACATTCAGCTAGGCAATTTGTTTCACACGTTCAGTAAAGCTGCTCTTAGAAAAGAAACCAAACCGCTAATTGTGTACCGAAAGGCCTACAATATAGGATGATTCTTTAGTAGTAACTTCAAGAAATGGTATCTTTTTCCATGAAAAAGTACGAAACAGCCCAACAAAAAAATAACTTTTTGTTTGGTGTCTCAGATGTTTTATCGGATTTTGGCTGTAGGCCTACTTAGTGTGCTTATTCCAAACATGTAAACAGTTTTTCTACCAGCTCTACTTTTGTCGAGGGGGGATTTTATTCGTGAACTCTTAGTCTAGCGAAAGAAAATCTTGCTTGATAATATAACTAGTGAAGGTTCTTGACCATGCTTTGGACACGTAGGGCGAAGACTGTACGAAGTACAGAAAAACTTAAAGCTGGATTACTTTTTGGCCCTCAAATTGACAGCTCATAAGTCAGAAACGACCGTACAGTATGTGATATCAATTTTTTTAATTTGTTATTTAATGTTAATGTAATGTTAGTGTGTTGCTTTTCCTTCACGTGATTTAGAAGCTAAAAATAGGCACTGCTTTTTTATTTATGTCAAACGTAAAATGGGATAATATGCATACTGGTAATACCATATCTCAAAACTAAAGCTGATTGGGAAAATTAACGGCACATTTGGCAACAGCGACCTAAATATACCCAAGAAATTCTAAGACACCAAAATGACTGTTGGTCTGTGTAATCATTTCAAGCTTCTTATGTTTATATTTACGTTTATGTTAGTAGAAAAAGATAGTCGATAAAATCACCGGTGGTATTTAATTACCTCTTCTAGTATAAAAACAACAATTCTATTTTTGTAGGAATTAAGGAAGTGAGATGATATCTATCGGATTCTTGATTGCTTTTAGTCTACCATAAGCAGGTGCAAGAATATAACAATCAATAAGCCTAGTATTGCAAAACTAAATATGCTTGAAGAGAACAGTACTTAACTACAAGTTGGAGTCGAATGTTGTAAGTTAAACTAAAGTTAAAGAGAAATAGTTCAATTATTAATTCCTTCATGTTATTAATAAGAATAATGAAATGTGATTTATGGTTAAACGAATGTATTTTAAGTTATTGTCAGGTAAGCTTACTATACGTAAACATGCACATCATGACCTGGGGAGATAACGTATGCAAATTCACCTTAATTGTTATGCTGACGTGCATTTCACGTCCAGACGAACATGCAGTAGTTGATAGCTATTTTCACGTCTGGAAATTATCGAGAAGCAACCAGTTTAATCAGTTTATATTTTTCAAAACTCTTTATAATTTTATATCATTATGAGTGGGCTAATAAGTCATACTTAATAAAAGCTATTCCTCAGGTTCGCGAGCATGAACTGTAGGTCCATTCTGTTATTTTTTTCTTTACTATTATATCTTCCCTTTCTGTGGTCGTACAGTCCAATGACTGAAGGGGAGAGTAGGCCTACAAATCTATGAATCACATATATTAAAGCAGGACATGGAAGGATTTTCTGGTGAATAACAGCAAGACGCAGGGCCATTCCTTGAAAGACAATATTAATATGAACAGAAACCGGTGTTAAGTAAATTCCAATCCCCATTTGCCTTTGCGAATTCAGGTTGACCGGCCATGGGGTCGATCCCATTACTACCGAAATGTGAGTCTGCGACGCTACCGCTTCGGCCATTTCACTCACCCCAGCCAGTTCATATCACGATGATGCATCGATAAGAAATGTTCGAATATTAACTTTTCAAACAATTCTCTAATAACTTTTTTAACTTTTTTTCAAAAGAGTAAAAGCCTTTACAAGATACATAAATATGATGACGATCTACTGTCACATTTTTGGGTGGATAGGCTGATGTAGTTATTATTATTATTATTATTATTATTATTATTATTATTATTATTATTATTATTATTATTATGCCACTACCGTAGTATTGAAAGTACTGACAACATTCGCTGCTGTTCTTCGTGATCAAAAGGCGATAGCAAACAAAATTTCTAAGGCTAACGATAGATTGTCATCTAATTTGGGACACATACAAAATTTGTGTAAATATTTTCGTAAAACTAAGCTTCGTGGCGCTACATCCCTGAAGGGACCAGTCTACCACCCGACCACTGCGTCATGTACTGTAGGCAGGTGGCAGGACTGGGGGCATGTGGTCAGTATGCAGACACCCACGGCCGTTAATGGTAGTTTCCGTGACCGAAACCGCTATTTCTATGTCAAAGATCTCCTCAGTTTGTATCACCGAGGCAGTACCGGAAATCGAACTGGCCAATTTCGAAAAGTTATGGAATTCCTGTGCTTGTATCTCGAGGGTACAAACGTTAAAATAGTTTTCCAAATCTCGCGACTGGAGATATAGGAAGAAAATACTTTTCCGAAAAGAGTTCTTAGATAAAAATAATTTCTGAGGACAGAATCGAAGCCTGATCAAGAAGAAAGAATACGGGAACACCGTAGCTAACTCCACTTAAATATCTAAAGACATACATGCAGTACTAATGAGAATAAGTAATGTCACTGATACCAGCCCACCCTTGGACTAGATATCGTGGCATAGTGATTAAAGCAAGGTAGAAGTAATTTGCTTTAGTTGTCCCGAGGAAGTGCAGCAACAGCACAAGAACGCGGTTAAGATCAACCAATTAGGTACATTAGCCTTGATGCCCCTTACGAGGGCCGTGAACCATAAAGCACGGCTAACCTTCTCACTGTTTGCTTTTTAAAAGAAACAGCACTGCGATTTCACTTGTACAGGTAAGAGACCACTGTTCACAATCTTCGTTTCACTCTTAATTGAGATTTTATATCTGTTAGTTCTATAACTAGATAGGAAAAACGGAAGTCTTCTCCGTCCGTCCTTCCGACAACAGTGAGTTTGTTTTTGTAATTTTTTTTTCTATTAAAAATTTATTCGGTCATGGGCCAATTTTCCTGAACTTTTGTCGTGTTTTACCTTTTTTTGCCTTGTTTTCTGTACCACACACAAACACTCATGCCCGAGGTGGGACTCGAACCCACAGTCTCATTCACCGCGGCTACAAAGCAGCATGTCTTAGCTACCACAGCTAAGGAGATCGGCAAGTAAATCACATTGGAATGAAATCAATAGTCATATAGATTGTTTACCTTAAATAGTCGAAATGTAGACATCCCGCCTTTTTAAATATAATTTTGGGAGATCAAAGTTTTTTCCACTAGGTAAGTAGGACGGGCTTTAAAAGTGTATCATTAAGGCACTCCAGAACAACATTTATTTAAATTTCAAGTTGCTTAGTTCGTGGTTAAGTCCAAGATATTTTGAATAATTTGATATTTCAAGTTGATTAGTCCGTAGTTAAGTCCAAAATATTTTTAATAATTTCATGTTACGTGGAGTACACAGTTAGGTCTCAACTTGCTTCAAATTGACCAAAACAGTTAAAAGGAATGGTTTGGAGACCTCACAAATCCATACAATAGCTTATTGGTGTGTATAAAAACTGAATTCCTTTGCAATACTTCTCATGAAAGCACGACAGCTACCTCTGCCTTGCGATATCACTGGTATTATTGGAGGCATGTAGTCAGCACGCCGACTCCCACGGATTTAATGGTAACTTTCTCAACAGGACCAGGATATTTACATATTATTATTATATTTACATGTATAGTCCTATATAGGAGATAACAACCATTGGACTGTGTGTGGAAAAACTCCGAATCCATCTAAATTTTAAAATTGTCGTGAGAGCCATTACAATTACCTGTGTTTTACATAGCCTATTTGCACATATGAGATTAGGGGTACGCCGTAGCATAGTGGTTGAGGCGCTGCGCTACAGACTGGAAGGTCGCGGGTTCGATCCCCGATGAGGTCATTGGAGTTTTTCAATTGGTCTAATCCTTCTGGTGGCAATATGGCCCTGGGGTCAACTCAGCCTCTAACAGAAATTAGTACCAGGAGCAATCTTGGGGGTAAAGGCGGCCGGTGCGTAAGGCTGACAACCTTACCACCTTCACGTGCCGAATCTCTGAAATCTGGGAGCCTCAATCTCCTGGAACCCTCTGGGCCTCCATGGCCTGTACAGAGAACATTTTACTTTACTTTACATGTGAGATGGATTGCATTTTTTATCTGCTCGTTGTTATTGTTATCTCTGTCAGTTCAAGCCCCGTCAAGTTCATTTCGAATTAGGTATGGAACCGACTCATTTTTACACTATAACAATTTCGTTTAGAGAAAAACGAGCAGAAAAGAGGCAACTTTCTCACACACTTCATTTCATTCTTAATTGAGTTTCTGCGTCTATGGTAACTATGATAACACTAAATCAAATAAGAGGACCTTATAGGGAATCCACCCCCCCAAGTCGAATCGATTAGATGACGGAAATTTACTTTATGCGGCTTCCTCTGCTGCATATTAACAAGTCTGAAGATGCACGCAAAGAATATCGACTTATTCCTCTATTTATTTCTCTAACGTACGAACTATGTAAAGGATGTCTGGAAAATTTCATCAGAGACCTCATTTTGGAATCATCATTTTACCACCCTTCACTTTAACTAATGAAATTGACAATCTATTGTCACTATAAGACCAAGTGCTGCAATGCCGAAACGCTATACGTATAAAATATTATAAGTAGTAGCAGTAATAATAGTAGTATATTGTAAATAAAAATAGCATAGAAATGAGTAGATATATCAGTATAAACTAGGGATGAGTCGATACCAGATTTTCTCGATACTCGATACCGATACATGATTTTTCCCTCGATACTCGATACTTCGATACTCGATACCATCAACATTTCCAGTTTCAATAAATAGGTAAATTAAAAATTAAAATTTGAGAGAACTGTGTAATACCAACTAAATTAATTAAGTATGCATATTTAATGAGACAAAATTTAATATCATCAGTAGCCTATAATTATTTTTAAACTCTACATTAAAACTAAAATTAGTTTTTTAAACAGTCCACTTACAAGTTTTGTTAAAAAATACTAGAATTCTCACTTAATTGCAGAATTGTAGAATTACAAAAGTATCGAAAAAGTACCGAGCGAGTTTTCTGAAGTATCGTTCGTTGCCGATACCATGCAAGTATCGAGAGTATCGAGGTATCGAAAGTATCGAGGACCCATCCCTAGTATAAACTATAAAGCAAGTAAGGTAATTTTTAATCACAGGAAACCCTGCTACTGATAATTTTAGTTAGACAGAGGTAGCGATGGAATGATAAATGATAAATGATAAACGGGAGTTACCTAGCGAACATCCCTTCCCTTTCTTTTATCAGTTACAAATTATAAATGGACTAACCAGGATTCTGTGTCAGGTTCAAACATCCATTTGAGAAAACTTTTAGCGAAATCAAAGTAAGACTACCAAAAACCTTCCTAACATGTGTTCAGTGGGTAGCATAAGTAGATGTGCTGGACAATGTGACAATTCAAATCTATGTAGATTTGTCTCTCTCACTTTTCTGCCATTTTGGTATGCATCCCATACGATTTTGTCATCTATAAAGCAACTGGATCGATACCGACCGAGTATAGGAGACTCTACTTAGCAGCAGCTCTCTACCGTACACACAAAAAATAAATCTAAATTAAATATTCAATTATTCTGCAAATCTCGAACGAATCACAAAATAGTAGTGCAGGAAATTATAAACGCAAAATACATTAAGACTTTAGGTGCAACTATTTCGAAAAAAGAAACAAAAAAATTACGTTTCTAGATTAAATTAATCATACAATGAAATCTGAACCACACAATAATAATGGTGATTAACCCCTTAGATTTCGAGCGAAACTAGCCCATATGTTTTATATCAAGTAATAATAGGCATATTATAGTAATTATTTCCTACACTAAAAACTGTTATGAAGTAAACAGAGGAATTAGGCTATTGAAATTTCTTTAAATCTATTTTCGTCATTATTTGTTGCGGGTCTAGGCCCGAAATATATTCAAGTGTTAAAAGACGGACTCAAGAAACAAAATCCATCGAATAAGCTCTATTGCTCAATCTAAATGATAAATGGAATTAAATATTATTTATAATAAAATGCCACAAAATAAAATGAATCTAATTCGTACTTTTAATATTAGTATGTTTGCATTTTACAATACTTTTGTTATTAATTTATTTTATTTTAGTTACATTTTATACAAGCATACATTCTCATTGCTGAATGAGCTCGGCTCTTGCTCACGAATTTATGAAATTGTTGTGAAAAAGAACTCGTACTAATGTATATTTAATGTATGTTAAATATTTTGGAACTTTTAAAAAACTTATATGTACCCGCTATTCTTCTTCTTTTTTTTTCTTATTCTTCTTCTTCATATTATTACTATTATTATTATTATTATTATTATTATTATTATTATTATTTTAAGATAAACTACGTGTAGTCAAAGGGTTATGTTAAAATGTTATAACCACAATTTTCTTGTATAAGTTACGCGTGGGCTACGGTTGTAATAGCAAGATCAACTTTCATTTTGGAATTAATCGCAGATAATGATAATGTGTTCGCAGTAAAATCTCACCATAATGACTTTGCCTGAGGCGATAAAGTGAAAGCATGAGAAAAATTGGTATCACGATCTGCTATCATAGTACAGATATTCGGGTTCAAGTTCCAGCTGTATTTATATCATTTAGTTCTAGCAATAGTATCTTGATCCGGACTAATAAAATATAAGATTTTTTAAAAATATCCAATCATAGTGCTGTATTGAGATAACGTTCGCCATTATTGTTATAACTGAACTGTTCTCTCGCATCGTTCTTTTTATTGGCAACTTCCGGCTCCTGCATAAGGCAATGAGCTGTCAAATATCACTTAGCGCTCGGCTTAGGCCTAATCACAAAACGAAATCTACATGTACGTTACTGATAACGAAGACAGGAAATCCCGGCCTGAGTTGTAAATGAAGTTTGATTTTAAATGTGTATTCATTGAAAAGGAATTTACGAACTTGTTTCTTAGATTATTATAGCATTTATGTGGAAACAGAAGCTGATCACACGATATCACTTTTACAGGTATCAAAGAGAAGATTCAGATTATGGCGAAAATATGTTTTAAATTTGAAGCCCATTTCCAGTAAGTTTACTTTTTCTATAAAAGGTACCTTTTCTCAGCTTCTGCTTAACCTACAATCTTGAAATTTTCAGGACTTATTTATTCAGATGTCTTTCATAGACTGAAAACAACCATTTTTTAATTGGTTAATTTATGAAATATTTACAGGTCATTAGGCAATTAAAAATGTATACAAAATGTTACAAAGTAAAAACATCATATTTCACTAAACGCATATTTATGAAAAATAATTTTTTTCAATACTAGGTATCTAGACACTGTAAAATGATCAAGCTTTAGTAGTTTTTATTTTTAGAAAAGGTACATTGTACCTAACATTGTAAATAGACGATCGTTTTTCGGGCTTATATTAGAAAATTTTTCCATTGCGAATTTCACCTTTATTCTGAATAACCCCTTTGATCAATATGCATACAAAAGCGAAAGTTGCCTGCAACTTCATTTAAACAGCTCTGTCAGGCTTAAAATATTTTTCAAACAAAGTAAAGTTATCGAAATATTCCACAAGCAAATTTTGTGTTAAGTAGGTCTAAGCATGTTAGCTTTTAATAGGCCAATTCAGTTTACTTCACCATAATACCCTAAGACTAAGAGATAAACTTATTTTGAACGGAGTTTCGACTACTGATACGCAAAATACAAATCACTGCAGAACTATTTGTTTAACTGTGCCTCAAAATGAGACATTTTCTTTCAAAATTCAACTTCGAAACATCTATACTCCATATAATTTATCATTAGCTGAAGTCTGGAAACACATAGCAAACATAAACTGTGAACCAACTGCCCAGAAACTTGAAGCAGTATTCGTAGAAAGAGGAAGAATAACAAAAATAACTAATTAAATTTATTCTTATGAAAGCATGGAACCAATAGCTTAAAAATAATCTTTGCAACATCTTTTATAATTAACTGTCTAATCAACTTTTCTAATCGACAATCTAATGAACAATGTTTTTAAAAATTAGTAAATTTTAATGTTATGACACCCGGAAATGGATAATGTAATTTGGTTCATGGTCTGCAATAAACCTCTGATCACAATAAGCATTTGATAAGCCAGTAAACAAACACTCGTAACATACACACAAACAATACATGTAAATTAATTTATGAATCCACAATTATTTGTGTAAAATTATCAATCTGTTTTCAAATACTTCGGCAAACACTCATAAATAATTAAATATTACTGTAAAATAAAGCATCTCTCTAAGTTTAAGCCTTTCAGCATATACACAGCATTTGCATTTTACATGTTGTATTTATTGAGAATATTATGAAACAACTTCAAAATTCAATTAAAACCATCATTGTTTGTTTTGACATCAGGCATTTAATTTATTGCAAATGACAATTATGAAATAAACCATGGTCTGTACAGATACAATATGTGAATGCAATTTCAATACTTACAATGGAATCAACTATGGTAAATTCATCTAAGATCCTTGTCATAAAATATAAATTCCGATTTGTTCGTTGGCTTGTTTACGTTGCATTTAGAATATTCTCTTTACTGTGGATGAGTTATGAAATTCAACGTAACCTGTTAAATTTAGTAGGATTTGATTCACCTGTCCTTCGCATTCAGGTATAAAGCTTTACAGAATATTAGCAAAATAAATGAAGTTTTATATTAACATGGTCGATAACTGTATATGTTGTAAAGATATCGATGATAATAACAACTACAGTATAATGTGGTCCATCCATACAATCAATTGCACAAAATAGGCAATATAGGTATGTTTAATACTAGGCTAACAATAAGCGGTTTAAAAATATCTGTGATAAAAATTTGAAAACTTTAAAAATTTTAATAATTAAAAAGTGACAGTTATAATATTCTCCATGTCATTTTCTTTATTTTAGTCTTTAGTTTCCTACAAAAATATTATATTACTTATGTTTTGATCTGTTCCCTTCAATGCGTGATTTTCATATTGTATGTGTTTATTTTTTATTTTTTCTGTATTTGTTTAGTTGTATTAGTTCAAATATTTTAATATTACATTAAATTTATAATATTAGTGTTGTAAAACTGGTGTAATTGGTATAAGAGAATGTTGTAATTGGGCAATGAGCCTATTATATTATCAACAAAATAAATAAATAATGTTTAGGCTATGTTAAAATCTACTATAATGTTAACAAATTCATAGATAGCTGTTATTGCTGGATGTCTTTGAATACAAGAAAAATCAAGGATAATTCCTTAAAAGTTTGCTTACGAGAAGGTCGTGTGATTGGGATTCACATATGTAAGGTTATGTGTGACGTATCAAAATCGAAGAATGCCGGCAGGAATATACAGAGAGAGGCTGCTTTACTATGCATGACGCATGCGCATGTCATTAATGCATCTCAACACCTGCCAACATAATCATTCTCTACATTTATAAGAATTTAAAATCTGAAATACATATTATGACATAGGTAATAGCTATAAGAAAAGGATGACGACAATGAAATTCTGATATAAAAAGGTAATTATAGCTTCACTTATGAAATCATAAACTTCATAGAAGAAAAAGCAGAGAAAAGTGAGTCCAAAATGACTGTGAGGTTACCTATTTTTTTTTTTTTTTTTTTACTTTATGGAAGTTGCTTGTTTATTGTCTTGATATATGTTACCGGTTCATATGCAAGATTTTATTACAGTTTAGGACATTTGTTTTCCTCAAGAAGCCACCCGAATAAGTACATGATTCTGGTCGAGACAGTTCAGAAATGGATAAGAATACATTAAATAAGAATAAAAATAAAAATACAATCAATTACATTCAATTACGTTAAAATTAGGAAGAGAATTTTGAAAAGAAGAAACGAGAAAAATAATTGTTTATGCAATAAATTTAAAATTTTTCTTGTTGTTAGTGTTCAAATGTATGGGAAGTAGGATTTGTGAGGGATGATTGGATGGAGTTAGCACAGAATAGGGTTGAATGGCGGACTCAGGTAAGCGCGGCAATGAACCTTCGGGTTCCATAAAATAGATAATATTCCTTTAGCTTGCTTAGGAATTATCTATTGCGATTGAGTAAGTAAGTAAGTAAGTAAGTAAGTAAGTGTTAAAATTAATTAAATCAGTTAAACAAATAGTGGAATTAAATAATCTAGGACCAAAACTAGAGCTGTGTATTTGACCTGCAGATGTGAAACTTTAGGATCAATCAAAGTAGTTTAGATTCAACTATATTTTATTATAATGATCAGAGGAGAGTACAAACAAGAAAAAAAACGAATGATTGCATCATATCTGCAATATAACTCGTCTGAAATGTAGTCTATTCAATACAAACATGGTTTAATAAAGAACTTCGGAAATTCAGCCTTCCTAGTTTCGATACTAGATTACTGGTTTTTCCACACTACTGCATTCTAGTGTCAAATAAGGAAATAACTTGCAGTAATTAAACAGATAATTCTGGGTCCTGAATTAAGTTCCTCCTACATAAATGACAGTTGTCTCTAAATCCTTTTAATAACAAGCCATCCAGTTTATGTGTTTATAAAAGATTAATGTCCTCGTATTTGAAGATTTAACTTCTAATGAGATGCAAGGTAAACAAACGTATTATGCAAGCCAACAGGAAGTACAGCTACAAACCGGAAGTGATTTGCATTCTAGAACCTACCCAATGTCTTTAAATGTTAAGGTTCAAAAATTAAGGCAAAGAAATATTTCATTCTTAAATAGTTTGAGACAGGTAATAGTAAGTTAGTAAGTTGGCACATACTGATAGAAAGAAACTAGTTTTTTAATAAAACGCCTTACATTCTAGACTAATTCACACCAAAGGTAGAGAACGAAATCATTGTAAGGGTGAAACCATTTTTTAAAATCTAATCTTATACTTATACATTATATACAGACAATACTGTGCATTATGATCAGCAATATGTGATAGAAATATATCAGCTATTTACACTTCAGTTTAATATTTGTAATAAACTAATGTCCGTTATTGCATTTATACCTAAATATTTTGTTTTCCAGCTGTTCATTCGTAAAAGGAATCTCCACATATTTTATTTAAGTGAAAGCTTGGCGTGAAAAAGGATGCTTAATATACAAGAACTGTTTTCCATATCTTTAATATCTGTCTTGTAGACTATTGGAACGTAAGGAATGCTTAGGATAGACCTAAATTAAGACAACAAAAATTTTCTGCACTTCAACTCTTTTTAATGTGAAAGAATTCGTGGTTTCAACATAGAATAAAAATAACAAATGCCTCCTACACTTATAAATCGAAATATACAAATTCTATGAGATAAACGTCAACTTCGAATAAGAGCTAGAATTTGTTTCGTCCCCAGTTTATTAATCCTGTAGCTGCTTTAGATCATCGTTCTATATACTCTAGTGAGTCGAATTCCTTAAAAATGCAATGACGAAGTTAGTTTACATGCATTTGTCGCTGCAAAGCATGCATGGTAGAAAATATGAACAAATAGAAAAACTAAACTCCGTGGCGCTACATCCCTGAAGGGACAAGGCCTGCCACCCGACCGCAGCAGATGGCAGGATTGGGAGCATGTGGTCAGCATGCCGACACCCACGGTCGTTAATGGTGGTTTCCAAGACCGGAACCGCTACTTCCCTACCAAGTAGCTCCTCAATTTGAATCGCGAGGCTGAGTGCACGCTGTGAGAAAAATCTGAGGAAGTACCGGGGATTGAACTCGGGCCTAGCGACGCTAACCACAAGACCATGCAGGCGGTATGAACAAATGCCTATTGCAATTATTAAATCACATACAAAAATTCTACAATATCATTACCAACTCTAAATAAAAGCTAAAATTTGTTTGTTCCCTAATATTAGTATTTTGTTCATAGCGGGTTTTTGTAACAGCAGGAATCAGGTTTAAGATAATCGTTCCTTCTGAATAATCTAATGGGGCGAATCCCTTAAAATGCATTGATCAAGTGAACGTAAGCTTCATGCGTTTGCAACATCGAAGCATGCACAGCCAACTCATGAAAAATAAGTAAAACATTATGCTTATAACAAAAATGTCACAAAATACCATACAGATAACATCATAATAATATAATGATAATAATAATAAAGTTTAATGTCGTAAACATCATGAATGATGTATGGACAGAGTCAATAACATTAAAAATTACATATACATATTTGCAGATGCATCTAAAAATTCATTTGTATTATAAAATGGATTTCTTGCTAACCATTGGTGCAAACGTCTTTTAAATCTTAAAATAGGCAGACCAGATGCATGTGGGGGTAACCTATTGAATAACATTACAGCCATTGCAGGGAAATTACGTGTTGTTAGTGTTAGTCTGGTGGCAGGTTCATCAAGACGATGGTTATATCTTGTATTATAGTCATGGTAGTCAGATCTCAAACTATATTCATTTACGTTAGACTTAATTTTAACTAGGCTTTGGTATATATATAAGTTCACTACTGTCAGTATTCTTTCTGATGTAAACAAAGGCTTGCAATGAGCATCGTATGATGAACCTGTCATGATGCGGATGGCCTGCTTTTGCAACTTGAGAACTCTGTCCACACTGGAGGAGTTGCCCCATACAAGGATACCATAGTTTATTACACTATTAAAAAAAGCGTAATACGCATTTCTAAGGAATTCCTTAGGTACTAGATGTTTCAAATGTCTCAGCAAGTACAGTACCCTGGCCAAACGTGTGCAAAGAGAGTCAATATGGGCATTCCATTTCAGTTTCGAGTCAATCACAATACCTAATAGTTTCACATTAGTCACATCAGTTATCCTTCAGAGTCAGTTTCATTTAATGTTTCTTTGCCAGGCTCTGTTTCTCTTAAGATTTTCATATGCCTTTCTTGTGCATCCTTAATTAAAAATTTCAGCAAATCTGTAACATCTTTCGCTTTAGGTGGTTTTATCCCTACATATGACACAGGAGCAAAAGTGGAATCATTATGGTTATGAACAAGAACATTGATCTTCCATAACGCAAACATCCTTTGTACCATTCGAGAGTAACTCTGTGTTTTATGAACACTTATAGCTTACAGCTGAGTATAACACATTTCTGTATAGCAAATTTCACACCTTTTGCTTTTGGCAGCGGGAACATAATAGAGTTCAGATACGAAGTCCAGTCTTTAGCATGGATTAACAGTATGTGCTCACGTAGGCCATAATATTTGTTGCAGGGCGATATTTGGAAGAAAGGCGCTACACAGAATACGTCATAACATGCCATGTGTTGGAGGTTTTTGGTTCTAAATTTGCTATATTATAGATCTGCTGGTTAAGAGAACTAGTAAAGCATCTCCGAAAAAAAGGGTGTAACCTGACTTACGCCCTTCTTCCACCCAATCCCTCAATTGATAGCCTAAGTCGGTAACTAGAAATCTAACACGCAGACAATTAAATGATTATGAACGGAAGTAGTTAGCCTACGAAGTGTAAAAAACAGACCTGACGAGTTCACAGAAACGTAGAAATGTACTTTCACTAGTGATTCACCGACTACACCACTTTCATTATTGAGTCAATTTCGCAAGAAAAACTGTTAATTGTAATAATGTAACAACGCTTTATTAAATATAATTAGTTCAGTGACCTGACATACAAGCGTTGTTAAATAAAAAGATACTAAACGACAACACTTTAGTACAATAGAACTTCAATTATCCGAACTAATTGGGAACTGATATATGATCCGTTACGTAATAATCCGGAGTTTTAGCATAAGTGCAAACCATCCTAATAACGTGGCATTGTGTAACTTACGTACAGTAGCATTCTGCATGCATTAAAGGAATAAAAGTTGCAAATAGCTAAACATAAAATTAATTTACCTAAATAGCAAAAACCTTAAATATTTAAACTCAAATAGTAGGCCGATTCTTTAGCACGTGGTACATGGTGCAGTATTGGATGTACATATAATTATGAAAGCTTACAATGCAATAATTAAAGGAAAACTTCCAAATATAGAGCCGGGTAATTGACTATCCGGATATTTGGCATTTGGATAAATTGGAGCTCTGCTGTAAATGGATTTTTAATCAACTATCTTCTTTCAAATACTGAATTAATTTCCAAGGTAATGTCATTTATTAACACAAAAAGGAATATCAGACAAATGATATGTTTTATTTCTACAGTTCATATATCTTCTAACTTATTAGACAATAAGTCCACTTGTTAATATACGTGTATATGCTGATACTGATTTCAGTATCCAACATTTAAGGTGTGTGTGCGTTTTTTGCGAAAAGCCTAAGACTGTTACTTTTTTATACGTTTTAGGCAAAATGACTCTCCAAAATGTTCTTGTAACTACCGACAGATAACGCAGAGTTATTATTGCACATTTCATCGTGTAGACATTAAGTGTAATGTTTTGTTTAATGCAATATATATGGTTTTTAAATGCTTGGCACATATACTAACTATACGATTCAGCCTTCCAATCAATCGTCAATTATGATTTTATAAAATAATATATTTTAAAAATTGCAAATTATATTAAATATTTACAACACCTTATATAAAACTTAGAAATAATAACAAATAAAGATTTATCATGTACCCTACAAATGCTAGCTATCCACCAGGGGAAAGAGAGTTATTTTTCATATTAGACCTACATGACCCATACAAATGGTTTGTGACAATATGTACAGGATCTCTTAAAACATTGTGTGGAAATTAGTGAAATAGTTACCGTAATTTTAAACTGCCTTAGAAGTTTCATAATTTAATTTAATATCAGATTAATATTGTAAAAATTAGTATAAATGTGCTAAACCATTGTATCCTTTCTATATTAGACAATGTCGCAAACATGCGTAAGATCCATAGGCACACTGCATACTACATGTATTATTATTAGGGCCCTGATTTATTGGTGAAATAAAATGGATGATTTCGGTGTTAACTTCCTTCTATTTCGGTGGGTATTTCGTGAAATAAATTACTTTTACTACATTGGGAACATTCCGCAATGATAAACTTTGGTTCAGACAATGTTTGCGTAAATTCTGCACTTCTGCAAATTCTGCAATTACAAATATCGATATATCGGTAAATCTTTGACAGCCACAGAAACAGCAGAAAAAGGCATGCTGCTAAGAAATAAAAAAATACAGTACACCAAAACACAATATTGTGATTTTAAGGCATATTTCCGTGCTCATTTCTCACTTTACTGACAGAAGGGGCATATTTCGCGCTTATATACACATTTCGCGGAATCGAGTAAATTTCGCGATATTTCGTGGATTCAGTTTGGTTCATATTGGTATTTTAAGCATATAAAAGGTAATATAGCTAATTATTATTTGCAACCAATCCTTTTGGATTTGAAAGCATCCTGACCTTAGAAAATAATAATATACGTATTAATTTGGTTGAGCAAAGTTATAAAGTTGTTTTAAGTTTCATGAATAGTGTTTTTGCAAAATTGTAATATATATATATATATATATATATATATATATATATATATATATATATATATATATATATATATATATATATATGTGTAGTTTACTGTATACTCTGTATATATGTTTAATCTATAACCCTAATATGCCATCTGGTAAAATAGGGTTCTGTGTTTTTGGGAATTCAATAATAATAATAATAATAATAATTTGGTTGATACTGATTCTGAATTAGGAGAAGTGTAAGTTCTGCAGCATGTATTCTGCAGTATAACAATACGTGCCTGGGACCGGGGCAATGGCCCAGAGCGTTGCAGCTACGTCACCCGTTCAATGATCTCTGCTTACTGTGTCGGGTGATAAGACAAGATATCCAGATATCCAAGTGACGAAACTTCAAATTTTACACTTCACATTTTTGCAGGTCGAAAACTTTAATATTCATTCAGAGCTAACTCTGCAAAGTTAATGATAAATATTAATAATATATAAAATAATACTCTTAGTTCCGTTAAGGAAAAAAAACTTTTGGATTGGTTGTTTGAAATTTCTTACTTATAAGCAGTCGAGGACACTTTTCATTGAGAGCTACTCGTTATTAGGTTAAGTAACCTCAATACTTCCCTAACTTCTCGGGAATTCATTTGTTCAAAACCGGAAAGGTTGATATTCTTCCACAAATGCATATAATTGTAGAACCTCACGGGGAATTTTTGTTTTCTGCATAGAATTAAAATGTCACAGCTGACGCCATATGCAATAAATCATAGAGAAGCACGTACCAGTATGCTGATACATCTGTTGGGCTGTATTTTCAATTTTTAATTGAATCGTAAGTTATTATATGAAGCATATTACGATTTACAACTTCAGATATTTTTCGCCGTGATCTTTATTCAAGCCTTATAAATGCTTGTTTAGGGTAGCATTAACATGGTACTTCAAAATATATAAATAATATAAAATATATCAATATTAGTGCTTAACTATTTATTAGACTATATTATACATACTTCAGAATTACAAAATAATGTTTACCTTATTTCATATACATTCAGTTAATATCAATGTATATATAAGTAACTATTAAGTCAGAAATAAAATATTTCTTTTGAGGAGAAAGAAAAGAGAAATGTATTCATTATGAAGATTAAAATATGGGGATAGATTACATGAAATAAAAATCCTTATGTTAAGAAGTTTGCTCATGTTATTTTACGACGGTTGTATTCGGTCACTTAGGCCAGTAATTATCGCCGGTGTTACAGAATTTTGTGCCCACAGGAGTTCTTTAACGTGCCTGTAAATCTACAGATATGAGACAGCCCCATTTATGCGCACATAAATATGGCAAATGGCCTTAGAATATGACTCCTTCGAACTTGCTAACTAGAAGAAGGAAAGCCAGCACCTTACTCAAAATGACATAGAAGTTACATGCATACAGAATATTCATTTAGGCTAGTAAGTCAAAGTGGCATTTCACAATACAAAACGGATGTGTTATTATTGTTAGTCAAGTTATATCATCAACATGCTTGATGGGTTTCAATAATATTTTTGTATCTTATATACTGTATTTACTTATGAAATTTGGAAGACAAATTATAGAGCAAAGCAAACATCTTACAAGGAACCTACTTTCCAATCATTCATATTTTTTAAAAAAATGTACGAATATATATCGTGTGTGTGTGCGAGCCGATATGTATATACATGCATTTTAAGCATCCATAAATTATACCGTCTATATAGAATGACTTTCAGAAATAACATTATTCGCATAGTAAGTACATTGAAGTGGATAAGGGCATATATTATGTTAATGATTGATTGATGGTTGATTATGTGCTTATTTAACGACGGGGGTGTACCGCACCTTAGACCTGTGTCTGTCGCCGGTGTGCCGGAATTTTGTACTACATGAGATCTTTTACATGCCTGTAAATCTATGGACATGGGCCTGTCACATTTATGCACACATGAATACCATCCCCCTGGGACGGGGTCAAACCGCGCCATATTAGCTGCGCTATCCGGCCGACAATGATTGATGTAGGCCTAGTACAATATGCAGCATACTTTACTCAATTCGAATACCTTGTATTTGGATTAAATTGAAATCTGCATAACCCTTAAAAAATTTAACAAAGGACAAAGATCATAACATACTACGCAGACGAAACAATTTACATCTCTATTATAGAAAGATATTAATGAACTGTTTTAAATGCAGTTAGTTTTATTGATACTCCTTTCAGCATCGAGGATATATCAGGAGTTCAGGTTCTGTGTGCATACCAGAGACAATGCAACCGCCGATGCTTAACTATTTTCTATTGTTGGTGTGTTTTATAACGTCAGTAAATTTCAATTATATTAATTTCAATGAATATGATACAGGATGAAACAGCGAGGATGAGCCATGGTAAGTAAATATCCAATTCGGTATTTGCCTTTACGACTGGGGAAACTATGAAAAAACTCAAGTCAAATTGGCCGGCCACGGGATTTGAACCTAAGACCTCCCGAATGCGCGTTCAAGACATAATGAACTTTTGGTTTAATGTAAAGGGATAACAAAATACACATAGGAACGTTTGTTTTTAATATATGATTAAATTTTATAAACATTGACAAACTAGATCATTTTGAAAAGGAAATAAGTAAGTTGTTTAAAGAGAACATGCAGAGAGGCGTGGTGCAGGCGATAGTGTCTTAAGCTTATCTGAAGCGGAACTACTTGTCTCATGCGAAGGTGGACTTACAGGCAGATCAACGTCCTAACCAGGTCAAACCAAGTTTCTGCGCGAAATCCCTGCCTGCTTCCAAACTAAATAAATTCCTCTGCGGAGTTTCTCTGCTTATTGCTATACGAAAAGTCAAATAAAATAAAATCCACTTTTTCCTAAACTTAATCCCAACCATCCATCCATCACCTATCAAGATCAGGGGTTTGCAATTGTCAGGCCCGAGAGTCGATTTGAAGTGATTATTTATGATACAAGTAGTGAAAAATAATTTTTATTTTGCGAGCAGGTTTGTTTGCGAAACGAGCTCATAAGGGCGAGTGTGAATCACACACTATTTTTAGACAGTAATTAATATTTCGAAAATTATAACTTAATAAATATTAAATTTATTCTAATGAATTACGTACCTAATGTACATATTGGAGCTTCGAGATACCCAGTTACCTGTGCATATACACATGCAGATGCGCAGACAGAGGTTAGTAATTTTCTGGTGCACAGCTTCCAGCATAAGGAATGGAGTCTACAACGATTTTCAACTACCAAATATCACGATTTTTGCAACCATTTTCAATTTAATGTTAAGTTGAGTCTATTTAATAATTATATACAAATATTCTACTAAAAGAGTATTTTCCATGTGATTGAAACCAGAATTGGATACAATGGACTTTTTAGAACTGGTGCGATAATTTGCAACTTTTACTTAGTGTGTCTTGTGTTATTAGTTCTATTTTTAATTCAAGCTGTCTAAAAATATATTTCATCAATACGTATTCGGTTTTAATGAAATACATTTTAAGTGTCCAATTTTAATTTGTAATTCTATTTTGGCTTTATTGCTTAATTTTAGGAATTCAGGTCTGGTTAAAGAACGCAACTCATAAGTTTTATGTCAAATAATGGTACATGATATAAGCAAAATAAATTACTACAAGACCTCTTTTAAAATGTCTTTAAAGAATAAAGTTATACATAAATTTTCCTCTATTTTTAGATAATTAGTTACAATTTGCCTAATTTTATCTCCCAATAAATGTGCTGCCCTCCAATCAACTTCTGGATATACTATTGGCGCCCGGACCTGTTGAAGTTCCAAACCCCAGAACTACATGAATGGTTAAAACGGGCAGTAATTTTACTAAGCTTTAGAAAATTAATAATACGAAATGTTTAATATATGCTGATAGAAAAAAATCATAATAAAATCATGTCCGACACAGACAGGTGGTATTACATTAATATGGAAATAATGCCTATAAAAATGCTGGTAAAATATCACTCATCTTTATATATTTTCAAAAATTTACACAACTTGAATTTTAATAATATGGACTTAGTATTTAATCGTGATTATCATAGTCATTTTACAATGAAACATGAACATACAGTATATATATAGCCAGAAAACCAGGTCTGCTAGATATGGAATAGTAGTAGTTAAATATAATTTATTTAATAGTTTTAATGAATTGTCCCTAGAAATTCAACAAGTAACCATTCAAATTCAATAATTTAAATTACAAAAAACAGTAGGCCTATTTATCCCTTGCTCTGGAACAAATATAAATATGAATAATGTATCTTAATGGTCTCTTTAAATTTATGGAAAATTATTTAATTGTGTAATGTTAATTAAATAGATTAATTACTTCATCAGTTTGTATGTACTTATCAGAATGACCAAATTTTAGTCTATTTGTATGGGAGCCTTGGCTCATAAAATCCTTTTATTAGTAAAAAATTACAGTTTAATATTGGCTTATCTTGTGCTAAAAGTTAACCATAGACAAGAAAGAGTGTATGATATATCTTACATACTGTAGCAAGGTCATACAAGGCTGAATTCAATGAACCTCGAAATGCAACCGCAAAAGTACGTTCCCGCCTTCAGGTATGTGCATCCCAGATCTTCATCACCATCATGCTGGTTGATGAAACACGTGCAAACTAGAATACGATTCCGCGTAAACTTGTGAATCTTGCAGTGAATGCCAAAACTTCTCCTTGCTTTGCCAAAGGAATGCCAATCAAGTCAGATATCCATAGAAAGAGAATTTTACAGATTCCGTTCGTGACATACATTCAAATAGTTCGGAAACATTCTAAGAAAACATGTTGCTTCGTAATTTTTTTCAATTTCTTCATTACTTGTGAAGACTTTTTGCTGTTAAATTTGCTAAATGCATAACTAAAAACCTGTTTTTTTTTAAATTTTTTATTTTTTATTTTTTTTTTACATTTCGCTTCCATATAAATTCTACGAATAATTTAATATTGGGCATTTTCTTAACTTGTTTATTACGTGTGAAAGTTTCTATTTGCTTTTAGATTCGTTAAATAGATAAGTAAATTACGAATTTATTTATTTATTTTCTATCATGTAGGTAATCAGGCTTATTCTGTTAGATCAAGTTGAAAACCCACAGTTCGAACATATATTTTATGAAGGATAAATAGTTTTTCGCTTAAAAATTGGGTCAAAAGTTTAGAGTTTGAATTTTAAAATTTAATTAATCGAACATCAATTAAAACAAACAAATAACTATGCTTTAATTCAGATTATAAACCCTATTTTCCCTTCCTCACATGTTGATTAATGATATAATTTGAAAATAAATTTTATTTATTTATGAAGAAGAAGAGCTAAAATTGAAGGTACGTTAAGGTAGATGTAAGACGAAAGATATAAAGAAGACAGCTGGTAAAAAATATGAAAATAGTGACACGATAAATCACATTATTTTTAATTCAAATAAACGGTTCCAAGAACAGCGGTGTGACTAGTAGTAACTTAGGAAGCAATTATAACTAGTTAAATATTAATACACATTTTTAATATGTCAAAGATAAAGAGAAAATTAAAAAGCAAAACTTTGCAGTCAACATTTTATAATTAAATATGTATTGGTGGTGTTTAATCATAACTAAATGTCCATAATATTCAAGCAAATCTGATAATTTTCAAATAAAATTGCAAGTGGAAGCACACTAAACAAACAAACTATTTAACTTCTAGAATGAAATTCGTTAAGACACAGCAATTTAGAGAAAACGCAATGAACCTAGTTGTTTGACTTTTTACGTAATACAGTATGCTAAATTCTCGGCGCCCAAGAATATTATAAATCTTATCAGGAGTTCACCTAAGCTATTCTTCTGAGATCGTTTTGACACCAGATGTTTTGGTTATACTAATAAAGAAATTATTTTTCAAGGTATTACAATCTTGTCTCCGATTAAAAAAATAAAATAAATTATCTGCACACGTTGGCAATAGGTATGGATATTTCTAGTGTTCATTTAATGAATTAGTAAAATTATACATAATTTAAAGGAGCAAAGAAATAAATAACAAGCACACAGTTATCCTGCTAATAATTGAGTATAGCTTTTCTGCTGTTTGTAATGGCGTACATTTAACTCAGCGTTCAACTATTGCTCTTCAGCATCTGCAACATTTCTTTACTAGACTTCTTACATACGATTACAGCTGAACAGCTCTTCGGGATTGATAAATTGTATGTAGAATGTTATTTACTGTACAGTATAAACACATAAACAAAGGAACGATGGAAACGGTAATGAACTTTCTTTTTCTTGTCGGGACAGACAACTAATAATAATGTTGGCACGATGCCATTTTGCAAATATGTCTGCAGCTCCACAACATGAATAAAATATTACACTACTAATCAAACATCACAGTGACTATCCTACTTCGATAAAAACAATTCTACAGAAGAAAAGGTAAAATTACAATAGTAGTAATTTTGTTTTTTCACGACTGTCCGTAAAGGGGTATTTTCTGCATTATTGACAGTGTGAAAAGAGAGTCTTTAAAACACTAGTGCATATTAAATAGTTAATCGCTTTAGTTTTAATCTTACGCTTTGGTGGTTTCTTGCTAGTTTGCCAGTTCCATTTATTACAGCTTACAACGTTCAATAAATTATTATAGATAGTTCAGGATACGTCCAGTAAAGAAATCCACCAGCCTTCTTGATTATCCCTAGTTGAAAGGTTCAGAGCCATAGTTGGTCATGTGCCATTTCAAAAAAAGGAGAAACCAAGGAGTAAAGTTCAACGAATACCATAGTTTAATTACTTGTAAATGAAGTATTGCAATACCTGCACAATATTACATAAATGAGAGGCCCATTGAAACGGACTACATTACTAAATACTTGATGCACAATTCAAAACACTACCTCAAAGTTTCACTACCTCATTTTTGCTGTTGGTGGAGATGGCCCACTATGGCTCTAAGCCATTCAATTTTGATAGTCGCGAAAAATAATATTTTTAACCATAAAATTTGAATAATAATTTCATTTTAATCTCGGTTTGCCGTTGCAAAGTACAAAGTATAATGCACAAGTTACTTTGGATGTGTTTATGAAATGACGAACTGGATAAAAATGTTCATTTTAAAACCAATTAAATTCTCGAAGGCCAGTTATTTAATACTTTAATAATACACAAATAATATTCCCAACTATGGCAACAACAAAATGATACAAAACAGTTTCAATGGTTAGTTCATTTGACATGACATAATACTAAAGTTACCATTTGTGAGTATTGATAAAATGCATATTACTCAATGATACCGTTGAGCATGATCAATAAATTTTTTAAAAGTCACATACCAGTTTTATTCAATTTTTAATTATAAACTGAGGCCTTTCGATATTTTTATATCATTCTCGAAGTACCTTTAGTGCAGGTGTTTAGACCTCAAATATTTAAAATAATAAAGCCTTTTTAAAACCTAACTTAACTGAAGATGATGTAAATAAAACCGAAAAGCCTGGGTTCTAAATTAAAAAAAAAAATAGCAATACAGTTATTTGATGTATTGAAACTTATGTTCGAATCGTTCAACTATGAAGCTGTCTAACAAAATGTATTAATTTTTCCACCTTTGTTCTAAGGCAGTAGATGCAATTAATTTCTTTTATCTCTCCGTCTATGTAATCTTAGTCACAATGCATGCAGTGTATAATTAAATCTGCAGCATTATATTATTACATAGTTGCTTTCTCCACAGTTGTCGAATTCGCTAAGGTTACACATGGAAGCACAGAGTATGAAACTTGGTTGCACACGCATCATTATCTTCATCGCCTGTGACATTAAACAAGGTTGAGGGAGTTCGCACAGGTCCATGTGGCTGTGGTGTGGCGAAACCAACTCCAGCACAATGTTAATGAGGAGAAAGTGATAACATTGGAACCAGCTAGTTGTTTAAACTTGAACATGCAGCCCGAAAACATTCTCCCATGGCCATATTTCTCTTTCTTCCGTTTCATAATGAATTTAACTTCTTATCGTTGCCTTGCAGTCAGATTGGGACTTGACGCGTGAAAAAAGGTTGCTTCATGACGTGAAAAATACGCGTAAATAAATTATAATACAAAAAAAAAAACTTCGTAGACAAAAATCTTGGATATGCCAACCTTAAAAGATTGCAGTATCTGTAACATTATTTTATGTGGGGAGGTTATCTAAAGTAAAATCTAAAAAAAAACTTAGAATTTAGGCCATGTACAAATTAGTAAAAAATTGCTTATGGTCCTATTTAATTGGTAAAATTCCGGCTAATACCCCTTTTTTCAGATGTAAGGAAACTCAATTATAAGCTAAATACTTTAATTTATTTTAGGTTCGTTATTTTATTTGTCAGAGCATATTTGATGAAAAAAAAGTTGTTTTTTTTTCAGGTAGCTGTTTCAATGAAGCACTTCTGTACATGTGTCAGCATTTCTTCTTTTCCCCTGAAATTCGTTTCACCTTAATTTTTGTGTATTTTTTCAACTACATATATATTAGTAAATTAGTAAGAAGTTTTAAACATTATGTGAAAAAAGTTTAATAGCAATTTTCAGCTTTACCACCAACTGGTACATTTGAAAAACTGAAAAATGACAAAAATAAAATAAAATAAAATAAAATAAAAATATTAGCATGAGGTTATTACGTCTGCATAAAGAAGACAACAATTTGTGTGGGATTCAGCTCATGAATAATAATAATAATAATGACCCGGAAGTTTGTGAAAAATCATACTTTTACTAAAGTACTCGGCTAAATGCTAGCGTTAAAATATAATGTACAAGATAAGAAAGAAATAACAGAAAATTGGTTTTCATGTTGTTTCATATTTCGTCGGTTTCCGATAATGACACACGATATGCTCGATGTTTGTATATTATACGTATTTTATTAACTTGCCACATTTTAACTGGATATTTCTGGCATATTTTAAACATTATGCGTACCTCTGTTGATTCAAAGTAGTGCACATCATATTGGAGCTTAACTCTAGTATCCTGCCCGTTTAATTATTCTTCCGAATTTTCATGTAGGCCAAGCTTATTTTCCTTTCTCATGTTCATGATGTCTTCCACTAGAAACTATCCTACATGTTTTTCTGATGGAAGACGTCATGAAAAAGAGTAAGGAAATACTTAAATATCTTACTGCTCGCCTAGAATGTCAGACAACTTCTGCAGTAGTCGTGTACTGCGTGTTTTCTAGTCATTAACTGCAGGGGCTTATTGCCCGCCTAGTACGTTAGGCAACTTCTCTAGCAGATGTGTACTGCGTGTTGACTAGTCATCAACTGCAGGGGCTCCTCGCTCGCCTAGCACCTTAGACAATTTCTCCAACAGACGTGTACTGCGTGTTGACTAGTCAATAACTGCAGGGGCTTCTTGTCCTTTCGACAATATTTTTGCAACGGGCTTGTATTGCATGTTTTCTATTTAACGGCTATTTAGCTCATGATTCAGTGACCAATCCTGTGGAAGGATATACCTAGGTATTATATTTAAATGAATCACCGCAGCCTATCGTTTACTTTAATCGCTTGTACGTTGAATTGTTTTTTTTTTAATTTGAATTCGTGAGAGCGTTCTTAATTATATGTTTAATTTCTTTGATCTAAGCCAGTGCGTCCCAATCTGGGGCGATTAACAATCTTAGGGGGAACACAACGGTTAGGAATTAGTAACTTAGATTTTTTAGGTAGATTTCGAACAAAAATCTACCTATTGGGATCGGAACCATGTCATGATTTTCGAAAAATTCTTTCATATCTTTACGTTTCATGCCTCCCTAAGTACGAAACCACCGCCCGTTCAAAAGTCTATATAATATTTGTATATGTATGCATATATATATAGTATATATATATATATATATATATATATATATAGTGTATATATATATATATATATATATATATATATATATATATACATGCTAGCGGCCGTAATTTTGAAGATATTTTAACCAAATTTTATTCTGTTATTTCTAGGCCCAATAGTTCGGAAAAGTTCGTTAATGAGCAAAATTTGCCCAAGGGGAGGGTCGGGGGAGGGGGTTGAAATTTTGAAAAATTTACATCTCGGCCCCTATGAAGTATAGAGGGACACTTTGTTTGAATAAATTAGAGTACTCCCTATGGAGTTCACTTTGACACCAACGATTCGGGGGTTTCGGGGGTACGAGTGTAGGTGGGGAATAGAAATTCGAAAATTTTGAAACCACGTCTTGTGGGGTATCGTTGGAAAGCTCTTGATGAGTACTCCTCAAATCAGTAACTAGTTTCTCGATAGTTCTGCCGAAATAAACGCCGACACCCACGGCCGTTAATGATGGTTTCCTTGACCGGAGCCGCTACTCTTTCAGCAAGTAGCTGAAACATAATTACAGAATACTCTCTTTTTATATAAAAAAAAATCAGTTCTTCTTATATCAATTTCTTCCGAAGGTTAAGCCCTTCTTGCGACCGATTTAATCAAACAAAAAACCACTGGTTATGTAAAACGAAGTTTTTTATACATAGTAAGCTTATGAGTTTTAATAAAACCAGAAGTATAGACCAGTAGTTTCTTGGTTAATTCCACCGTTAGCATATTTAGGCCCCGTTACAGTGCTCTTTCCTCTTTTTTGCAGTTATCATTACGGGTTTGTCATGCCAAGGCTAAAGAAGAAGAGTGCTGCGCAGCAACAATAAATTAAACCAAAAGCACTTCGAAATCTACCTCAGCCTGTAGGCCTGCCTCAAGGGATTTTTTTAAAACTGATTGTATAATATTAAAGAGACGTTTCAATCCATTAGTTTTATTTACTATAATTTGTTGCACTGACAAGAAAACGTAAAGTATTAAAATTACTTAAATGGAAGTTGATAGAGCATACTTCATTGGTATCGGAGCATAATTTACAAATTTAAACCAAATTGCATGCATATTTCGTCTTCTGACAGAGCATATCTTTCGGGCCTTGATGGAGATGATGATGATGATGATTATTATTATTATTATTATTATTATTATTATTATTATTATTATTTCAATTAAAAACTAAAATAATACAAAAATCGAGCCATATAAGCTAAAATCAATTTGAAAGGAACAGATGTTATAAATAATCCAGAACGTCAGTGTTACAGTAACTTTCCATTTCACATGATGCGAGGTTGCAGACTTAATAACAAGACTGATCTATTAATCATGCATTTAACCAAGGCTGTATGAGAATTAAGAAGTTGGCATGGGAGAGAGCCGACCTTGCAGTTGGGCTGACGACCGTGAGGCTCAGAGTGAGTGAGAGGATTGTGATCGCACTCCCCAGGTTACTGACTCGACTCCGGCCGCCACAAATAGCACCAGGAAGGAAGACCGTTGTTATTATGACGTGACCAAACACCACGCAGTTTGCCTTGTGGTATTTCACACCCCCGTGACCAATCACCCGTGCCTAAAAGACTCCGGAACTTTATTTTATTTACTATATTCCTATGCTCTTTTTAGTCTTTTGTTGCGTAATTAGTTCATGTGCGGCCGAGTTTTATTTACCATGTGAAGCAAGTGCTCTACGAAATACTTCAGATTATAAATCAAGAAAATTTCCAATTAATAAAAATCTATCTATCTTTACCTAAGTTTTACATCTCCCTTTTAGGGACTTTTAAGCGACCCAAGCCGCCCGGGCCTTACAGGGCCGCGACCTGTCAAGAGAGGGATTATCTATGGATCACATACATACTTTTTTGACCAGACAAGGACATGGAGGGCCTCCCCGGATGAGTGATCAGCCAATGCCGGGGCCACCTCCGAGACAACACGAACACATAGGACGAGACACACCATTCACACACACACACTCACTCCAAACAAGGCAAGGATGGGATGAAGATGATAATGACGGTCAGATGATATCCGGGGACCACAAGGACCTAAAGTTACCCGACATTTGTCTCACAGTAGAGGAAAAACTCCGAAAAACCCTCACCTAGGTAACTTGTCCCGACCAGAATTCGAACCCGGGCCTGCTGCGTGAGAGGACCGAACGCATCCCCTGAGCCACAGCGGTGGACCTCTTACGAAATACTTCAGATTATAAATCAAGATAATTTCCAATTAATATTATAACGATAATTCTTGTATGTTTTATTTAATGTATCAATTATCTTACTGTCTAATATGAGAGTGTTCGAAAACAGGTGCTTAGGAAAATATTCAGACCTAAGAGAGATGAAAACAGGAACTGGAGAAAACGGTAGGAGCTTCATAACCTGTACTCTTCACCGAATGTAATAAGAGTAATTAGATCACAGAGGATGAAATGGGGTGGATATGTTGCGCGCATGGGGGAGGAAAGACATATCTAAAAAAAATACTGACTGGGAAGGAAAGAAACCACTTGGAAGATCTAGAAGATGGGTAAAAGAATATTAGAATAGATTTAAGGGGAGTAGGATTTGCGAGGGCTACTTGGATGGAGTAAGCACAGAATAGGGTTGAAAGGCGGCCTCATTTCAGCGCGGCAATGAACCTCAGAGGGTTCCATAATAAATAATATTCCTTTAGTTTGCCTAGGAATTGTCTATTGAAATTGAGTGAGTAAGTATTATCTTAGTGTCTCCTCCTTTAGATTTTAAATTTGAGTGTACGTTTATACTTCTCATTTGATGTTTGAACAAAACTAAGTTAACAGCTAATGCCAGCTTTAATGAGTATTAAATATAAATTCAAATAAATGTAATTACATAAATAATAAGCTCAACTCAAAGAAGCCCAGCTGTTCCAAAAGCTGTTTCGACTGCAAGACAAATCCCAAAATATTATACAGTTATATATTAATACATTCACAAGAAAAATGTTTTGTAATTGTTTATAATATGTTTGCAAAAATTATAATCTACAAAATTTTTATTAAAAGCGTGCAACCTGATTACTTCAAACTTATGAAAAATAAACACACCAGGTTTGGAATTCTTTAGTGCTTGACATTTAGTTTTTTTGTTACTTAAGATTTGACAAATTGTTATATAGATTATATAAGTTTCAAATATGTTTTGTTCACTTCGTTATAAACGGTAAGTAATTATCAAACATGGCATTTGCCTCTACGACTGGGGAAACAATGAAAAAAAAAAAAAACATATCAAATTGACCGTCCACCACTCGCAGTCGGGTGGTCCCAGATTCAAATCCCGGTGGTCGTCCAATTTGAGATGGGGTTTTTCATGGTTTCTTCAGTCGTAAAGGTAAATGTCGAATTGGATAATTACTTACCATGACTCCGCTATTTCGTCCTGTACCATATTCGATAAAATTAATATCATGAGAATACTTTAGGAGAAAAATTCCTCCGACACTGGGACTTGAACCCAGGACCTTTGGCTATTCGCGCCAACGCTCTACCAAATGAGCTAAGCCGGAGTTCAATCCACAGCGCCGGATGGAACCTCTCTCCTATGACTGATTGCCCTAATGGTCTACCTCACAGACAGACAAGTTATGTCATATGCAGTACTGTGAGGCACACTAATTAGTGATTTTTGTGACCGGGCTCCCACTGTTATTGTACAGTTGTCATTCAAGATAGATATAAGATTTCATGAACCACAGATTATTGTCTCTGTTGGACGTTACATGAGAATACTCCGGCTTAGCTCAGTTGGTAGAGCATTGGCGCGAATAGCCAAAGGTCCTGGGTTCAAGTCCCAGTGTCGGAGGAATTTTTCTCCTAAAGTATTCTCATGTAATGTCCAACAGAGACAATAATCTGTGGTTCATGAAATCTTATATCTAAATTAATATCAGTTGAAATTTATTCTCATAAAATATACCAACAATAGAAAATAGTTGACAATCAATAGTTGCATGGCCTACTGTATAGCTACAGATCCTAAAATCCTGATATGGCCTCCAAGCTAAAAGGAGTATACATACAGCTTTTTTTATTTTTTTTATTTTTTATTTTTTAATCTTGAGCAAAGTACAATATTCATGAACCAGATATTTCTCGATGCCAAGTACTGGAGAACAATTCAAGCTTCAAAATTACATAAAAATCACCTTGATAAGTTAATTTACAGCAGATTTGTGATGTGTCAAATTATTATTTACTACTTACGGGAAATTGAGAAGAAAGCCAAAGTTGTATGAAAACACGTGGACAACACATGTAGGGATACACAAAAAACAGGAAGTTCAAAAAGTTCATTCTTATCCTAGCATGCTGATCCACTTACTAGTATACTAGTGACAACTAATAGTCAATATTGGAAGATCAAGCAGAAAGGAAAGAATAAATTTTGTAATTTTGTAACTGGTTTGCGGCATGTAAAAAGGAAGCTTCTTAGAAGAAAAGGCTCTATCTAAGGATCTAGTTGTCAGTATTTAAAAAATTAATATATGAAATTAAATAAAAAATAAGTTTGTATCTAACTACGTCCTTTTAAAAAATGCGACTTTTCAATCCTTGTTTTGGTATATTGGGTGTATCATAATTATTGTTATATAGACCCGTTCATAGAATTCACTCTTATTTTCTTTATTTTCTTTATTTTCTTGTATTTTTTTCTATTTCCTTTAATTTACAACTTAATTACATTTCGATCATATAAATCCACCTCCATAACTTTATATTGACCTCAAACTTCACAACACGAGACTTGTTTTTGAAGAGCATTCGTTTTGTATTTGAAAGTAGAAAGTTGAACAAGTCACGTTCCATAAAGGGCGACAGAAACAGGCATCGATAAGCTGGAAACAAGTACTACAGCCTTGTGCGACTTATAGTATTGAAATTGAATAATAATTAATTACAGTTTGGAAGTATTGGCGGGCGAAAGCACTCAGGAGGGGCGTGACTGATTGGATCTCAAGGCTCGCTCTTACTGGAGCATCTCGACCGGAGTCAAATGTCAATGTCTCGTGAGAGTCAAAGTGCAAGCAGTTAGCTATAAAACAACATCACATCCAAGGTACAAAAAATTAAGCGTACAAATAACTATAAGTTTAACCACATAATATATGCTTCGTTCATTGATACACACGACATGAGGAATGAGTACCGATCAATGGATTCTCAATCAGAAATCTGGAACTTTATATATATATATACTGTAATATATAATATATAATTATAGTAGGCTATTATTTATATTATATAATATAGAATTATATATTATTATTTATGTTATATAATACATAATTATATATTATTATTTATATTATATAATATATATATATATATATATATATATATATATATACTGTAATATATAATATATAATTATATATATATATATATATATATTGAACATCTAAGATGATAGTTGACCGAAAACATTTTTGACGGATTATGAAGTTCTAAACTGGTTTAAATTATAAAGAGAAACCGAGCAATATGCATAGTACAATATAATTACAATAGGTTTATAAAAAGTTTACAATCGATACAGTTTACAAAGTATTCTTCCATAATATATTACAGTAAATACAGTTAAAGTTATTTCAAGATTTAAAAAATCACGTAGCTTATCAATACAAAATTTAAATTCAAGAAAAATAGTTTAAATATTTAAACGGAACTATTGTTGGTGGAACTATCGAATTGTCTTAAATTAATTCATATTTCAGTATTATGAATATTAATTTGTTTTTACTGCTACTGAAGTATAAATGTGTCACATCGAACAGTTGTTTAAAGCAGAGATATAAAAGTAGAGTAATGCTTTATGTATAATTTGAGGATTTTATCCAGTATTATGTTTATTATTTGTGGAAGCCAGCTATTCCACTGTATATTTTGCATTGATTTCACACTTAAAGTTCACTGATGGGTTTACTTGGTGATAGCTTATAATTATTATAGGTATAAATTCAGTTCTGAAAGGGTTAAACCACATCATTTACAAAGATTTTAAAAATTACGATAAGCTGGATGAATGAAGTTAATGGTTAAGAATAAGAGAAATCTCCCTTTTTTGGTAATAAATAATGAAACATGTAAGAAAGGTTTTGGAAATTCATCACCGCTTTCCCATATTGGATTGGATATTATTTCGTTTTTAATAACAAAACTGAAATATTTTACATGTAAATTCAAAATGTACAAACATACACTAACTCCAACATATTGTGGTTATCTCTTAATTATACGGTTTTTAACATATACGATAATATACAACTTGTAGTTTTAACATTTATGAAATTATACAACTTGTAGATAAGAACATTATACATCGACAAAATAGAATGGAGTAAAGCATTGTAATATAGAATTTAAAATATAGATTAAACTTGCAACATTTATAAGGCAAGTCAATTGACGTCAATGAGACCTCTCCGAGGAGACTTCGCTTGAGGCCAGGCCGCTGAGGATGCTTGCCGCAGATGCAGACGAAACGTCCGGTATCTTAACCGATAGACCACGGCCACAAAGCCCGGAAAAGTTTAACCAAATGGACACCGGCCGTGAAAGCCTATATCATTTTATTTTTATGTAGATACTGCGTGTTCGAACATCATCCCGGTTTCTTGCTTAATGCTGCAGTAGGTGCGCGCACAAAAACAATTTAATGTTAAAATAAATAAATTAGACCCGTGAAAACGAATACAGAAATATAAGATTGATATTTTGCATAAGAAAACTAGGTCTTCTAAAAAATAAATATGAATCAAAGCAAAAATAATTTAAATACATATTAATACTTAATAGCATTTTCCATATGCAAGTAGGTAAGAATCCCGCCTCTCGCATGAAAATCAGGAGCTTTACAACGGAGCTAAACAGTCTATATAAAAGATCATCCCAGGTCGAGTACATGGCTTAAGGGTTTTCGATGCAATCTTGCTACGCACTTAAGTTTACCACATGGAATCGCGCGTTCATCCGAATTGCAAGCCCCATACACAAGTTCTTTACCACAACTCCTGGGAGCGTACGGGCAATATCGGGGGAAAGAGCTTGCAGGCAATCACGCGCGGTGAAAAAATGCAGCCCAAAATGCATGCACGTTCTTCCTCTCATGATGGAGTCTCAACAAAAGAGTACGCGCGGAAGATTGTGCGTGTAATTGCCAAACACGCGCGAATTCTCTCTCAAAAGAACGGCGCGTGGAGTGTATAAATTTTGTACACGCCAGCTAAGAGCGTGCGGTATTGTTTAAAGTTCAGTAGAGAGGAGCTGATGTGCTCTTGGAAAGTTCTGCAGAAGACAAACAAACAGAACTTTCCAAGAGCACATCAGCTCCTCTCTACTGAACTTTAACAATACCGCACGCTCTTAGCTGGCGTGTACAAACAAACACTTCCAGGCGAAAGAGTGCAGCGTTGCACAAATGACGTACCGCGCGGTTTCTTTTGTTTGCCTTTAGAAGCAAATGTTTTCACGAGCATTTGAGTGCGCACCTGCCTAAACCCAAGCGATAAAGCTTGTGTGTAAGGGTAGCTGAGTCTTGGACAATCCACGGTACAGGACATCGGGGATTTTCAGTGTCGAAGATGGTAAATGTTTTTCGTTTGTATTGGACTCTTGCATCCATATGACGGTAAGAGTCAGGTGAGTGAATGCACTTCCTGAGAGTTGGAGGTACTAGGAAGTCCGGTGAGCAAGATCTGACTCACTCGGCCTTGAATAGGCTACATGCATGTCATCATCTCCTCGCGCAGACACTACACTTGCCGTTACTATACCCTGTCCACTGAAATGCGTCTCACTTTATATATCTTGCATTTCCCGTGCGAATTCATTCACTTTATCAATGCGTTTCTGTACTGATACATTCCCCTCAGAATTATTTCGCTTTTTATTATATATTTTTCATTATATATATTTTATTATATATTATATATTTTTATTAAATATTATATCGCTTTATATTATATTATTACTATATTATTTTATTATATATTATATTATATATTTTTATTGTATAATATATATTATACAGCTATATTATTATATATATTATTTATTAAATTATTTAATATATATTTCTATTATATTTATTATATTATATTATATTATTTTTTATATTATATTATATTATATATGATTAACTATTAATATAATCACGGATGGCAACCTAAAACATATATTAATTCTGGTCTAATGTTTATTTGAACACAAATGAAACCCGTAAGTTAATTTATACATTAAAAATGAACATACAAAATGGCGAATGATAATAAGTATTCTATTAGGTCTTCAATGAATGTATATTTTAAGTTATGTTTTCCGTAGATTTCTCCTCTCCTGATCTATTGGCACTCCGGGGGTAAGGGAGGGCACAAAAAAAAAAAAAAAAAAAAAAAAAAAACCTACAAGCACAGCAAATTTTTCGAAAAAATAACTTTCGGCATCTTACTCATCTTCCAAAATTCAGGAGATTCTTTTAGAGTTGCCCTTACGAAAGAGGGAAAGAATATCACTGAAATTTAGGATAGTAAACAGTATCTATAGATACTTAAAGATATATTAATTTGAACCGTAATGTGCTGTACGTAAGGCAGCGTTCACACTGAGGCGATAAGCGATATACGATACGCGACACGCACTGACATATACTTGAAATGTACAGGGAGGCGATAAAAAAAGGTTCAGGCAGGGTTCACACTCAGGCGATAAGCGATAAGCGATATATCGTGAGCGATATACGATACGCGACACGCACGGACAGATACTTGAAATCTAAAGGGAGGCGATAAAAAAGGTTCACACTCACGCAAAAGCGATATATCTCTCGAAGTCCAGCATGCTGGTCGCCTGAGCGATTTGTTGCTTACGATATTTCGAGCAGTGAACGTGTCGGGAAGAAGAGAAGACAATTCTGTAATTTATTCTTTGAATTCATTTAGTGAAAGCTCATGAGTGCATCTGGAACTATTCCATTGCCGCATATAGTAAGAATTTGTGAGTGGTGGATTAATTAATTATGTGTAATAATATCCTAGATGTGTAAACAGTTTCATGTGTGGTAGGGATCATAAGATTCGATGCCACAACACTAGTTGTAAGGATATAAAAATAAAAAATAAAAATAAATGTAAGACAGATGTGACGAGTGCCGCATGTAGCCAATTGCAGCAGAAGTAAAAGACACAGGTAAATACATTATTTAATTATTTATTGTGTAAGACAAGTAAGTAATCAAATTGTTATATTATTTACTCATAATGTAAATATTTCGAAACTCTGACACAATAAATAAGTAATTTAATTATAATTCAGGGATCATCATGGCCCGGATTCTAATGACATGTCACCTTTTTATTGATGCTACATAGGCATTGCCAACTTGTGGATAAATCCTAATCATGACCTCTAGATTATAGGAATGCATTTTTATTAGGTCATTTTTTGTCATTTTATGCAATCTTATATTTTTAGGGCATTTATTTCAATTTTAGGTCATTATTTTGTCATTTTCGTGTCATTTGCTTCCTTATTTAGTCATTTTCATGTACTGTATTTACATTGAGTGTATTAACTTTTTTTCGTCGCTAGCAGTGCTGTCTTTGAAGTGTTGTTTGTTTAATGCAAGAAGGAAACATTCGGCGTTAAGTGTTGTCATGTCTCAGTCGGAAATGAGAATCAAAGAAACTCCAAAATTTTGTATTATATTACTATTGTTATTAGATTGACTTGGCACCAGAGTCTGTCACCTGCTTGGATTTGAGAGTGCAAACTACTGTTTACCCTCAATTAAATAACATAATCCAGCAGACCACAAAAGGAAATGGCGAATTTTGACTCGCCAGTGCCTCAGTGCTAGTATAAATTTCCGTGAGAAAAGAACATTCACAACATTACAGTTATTTACAGTTTTTATAATTATGTACAAACTAGTCTATAACTTTATGTGTACAATAATAATTTGTTATAAATAAAATGTCAGTTTTTAGGTAATTTTGTTATAATTATTAAGTCATTTTCTTTAAATTTAGGGTCATTTTTCAAACAATTTTAGGTCATCAGAATCCGGGCCCTCATTATAATACAATTTGACAGAATTAACATGGGGAGTATATTTTGCATAGCCATATGTGCCTGAGGAAATGAAATTTTCAGAATCCCGGGGATGTCATAATTCTATTGTCATGCTCTTCTCAGGATTGTTTATCATTCAAGAATCGCTAGCTCTATTTACTTCTTACTATTTATAATCTTTCAACAATTGACACGAAACTTAACACCTGCTTAGCTAACACCTACTTCGCGGGAAACTGCAAGCGGTGCTTGTCAAGGGAGAATCTTTCCCACTTAAAACCAATGACTCCTGCCAAATGTATCCAGTTACTTACTAATGATTAGGGAAAGGCATTTAATGACCATAAAATAATGAAAAAATGCAAAATAGAAAAATGCATTTATTACCTGAAATAGTGAAACAATGACAAGGAATTTTTTTTAAAGACCAATGAATTTTCCATTATTACTTACACTTATTAAACTTTTAAACTTTGGTATTATTTTTTTCCCCAAGCATATAGGCTACAGGTATATAAAGTATTTGTTGTACTAAATGGCTGGGTATTGTAAACCGACACATCTCCAAAATTTAAAGATCAAAAAATAAAAACTTCAAAGATCGAAAATATTAACAATTCAACATTAAAAAATTCAAAGATTTAAAATTAAAAAATCCAAAATTAAAAATTAAAAAGTCCAAAACCCCAAAAGTTCAATAAGGCGAAATTGAAAAATCCAATAATCAAACATTGAAACAATAAAAAATTAAAACAAGTTTCACTTCTGTTGCGTGGCGTTCCACGCACACTTTATTTGTTCAACAGTCAAAACAGAGTTTCTACAAACAAATAAAATCAGGTAAACTGATGTAAAAAAGTGCCAGTGTGTTTTTTTTAATCAGTTATGACTGCAATTATGATATGCAGAATATGTTTTTTTAATTGATTTACAAGTTAAGCTCCAGATTTATTCATTAAGCAGGGCTTAAGGAAGAACAAAGGTCTAGTTTTCTTTTTAATCAGATTAAAATCTTCCAGCATCAGCTGAACTGTACAGATTTTTGATATCTTGACAATCGCACACTCACATAAAAATACGAAAAAGAAAGTGAAATTGGCTGCTTTCGGGATTTGAACCATGGAACTCCATAACGTGAGGCCAAAACGTTACCATCTCGGTCACCTGGGTCAGTTTAACGGTCTAGTTGGATAAGCGCATGTAAAACAGTAGTGTTTTTGGTCATAGCTATCTCTATTTTAATTTCCAAAGCCGTATAATATAACAGTTAAACAATTGACTATGTTGTCATGATAAATGATTTGCTTTTTTTTATACAAATTCTTTCGAATACGTATATTATCATAAAATAGGCACCAAATTGAGCATTACTCCGAAACAGGTGAACCGATTTCATCCAGTATCAGTAGACGTCTTCCCATGAACACTATAAATGTGTATACCAAATTCCATAAAAATCCGGTAAAGCGTATTTGAGTTACCGCGTTTTTAAAATAGACACTAAATTGGGTTTTACTCCGGTACCGGTCAACCGATTTGGTCCAATATCGGTAGACATATTCCCATGTACATTATAAATGGGTATACAAAGTTTCAGGAAAATCCAATAAAGCATATTTGAGTTATCGCGACTTCTCATATATTAACATAAAAGGCAATAAATTGGGCATTATTCCGGTACTGGCCAACCGATTTGGTTGAACATCAACAGACGTCTTTCCATGGATAGTATAAATGCGTATACGAAGTTTCATAAATATCCGATAAGGCGTATTTGAGCTATTGCGCCTTTAAAATATACACTAAATTGGGTTTTACTCCGGTACCGGTCCACAGATTAGGTTCAAATTTAACAGAGTACTTTTCATGGACGTCATAAATGCGTATACCAAGTTTAATAGAAATCCGATACAGCGTATTTGAATTATGGCGCCTTTCTATTAGAAAGGCGCCATAATCTATTAAAATAGGCACTAAATTGGGCATTACTCCGGTACCGGTGAACCGATTTGGTTCAATATCAATAGGGTAATTCCCATTGACATTATAAATGTGTTTTCCAAGTTTCATGAAAATCCGAAAAAGCGTATTTGAGTTAGAGCGCGTACAGACACACGGACGGACGGACAGACGGACAGACATTTTTCGTCCCCCACACAATCTCATAAAGTACCATACTGGCACTTAATAAATTTTCGAAATAAGTTTTCAGGGTTTATTCGATAAAACTCCCTGCATTTTGATTCATGTTGAGACAGCTGTCGAGAAACAACAGCCGAGCTATGGTGCACGTTGGTAAGATTGTAGGGATGTACCCAATATTTTCTTTTTCTTCTCATTCTACGCCTGAACCAATAAGCCACTACAACGTCTTCCTCACTTGAGCTCATAATTGTAACTGAAGTAGTGAGGATTGTGTTCCACCATATTTTTATTGCCCAGGTCACGCCGATTTATCGCTCGCAATAGGCCTATATCACCGCAACATCGTCCTTGCGATATATCGCTTATCGCTTATCGCCTCAGTGTGAACGCTGCCTAAGTGTTTCCAGTACTTCTCAATTCTACCTTCTCAGTCAGGGATAAAAATTTTATTTCAGCGAACTGCATACAGCATTTAGCAATTAAAATGCTCAAACACAGGTGTTCAGCCTGAGTCACAGCTATAAAAGGCTAAAGTGAAATCGCACAATGGACAAGAATGCTACCAAATACAGAATTCCTCTTTTAAGAACATACTCGTGCGTTATTGTATGTACTGTATGGCATTTAAAGGGAACTGCGTAAAAGCTCTGGATGCATATTATCTTTACTACACTATGCTTTCGTGATGATTTCTTCTGCGAGAACCATGTTTGTATAACCTAAATCATGACATCTTGACTGTGGGTGCAAGCATGAGTCACACAATACATCTTTAGGATCTGCTACCTGCATAAGTCAAGTCAGACTGCAAATATTCAGGCACCCTATATTTCAAACAAAGGATGAGAGAATTGCAGTTCACTTACCCTCAGCAGTAGAAAATATCCATTTGGGATCTAAGTAAGATTAACCTAAAATAAAAATTATTCCAGTTGAGGTCTTTCGAGGAGCATCGAACCAGTATTCGCCAGTAAAAATTACCTTATGGCAATAACCTTATTCATCGATAGAAGACTGAGGTAGCTAACAGTGGTATTTATCATATATTTCTTTGATTAGTCTAAAAAAATCCCACATGAAGGATAGGGGCTAAAATCTGATTTTGGTTTAACAATGAACAGTACTTTGATTATCGAGGCGGTCCCTAAACTAAACTAAACTGGGACCTGTCTGAAGAATATTTGCAAAACATCAATTCTAGGCTCTTCAATAAGTTTCAATTTTCATATTGAGCTCAAGTATAAAAGTGTAACAACCACCATTAGCTAATTTTTTTTGATCATATGATTATGTAAAATTTCATTTAATTTCGAATTGCTTGGTACATTTTTGTTTGTCGGTTGTCGACATTGTTTTGTTTTATTTCGATATCCATAAATATTCCTATTGTTGCCTCAGTCTGAATTTCTCGAATTTGTAGCCATGGGGAAGTTTACTATTGCACAACATCTGCTAGTCAAAACGTTATGCAGCAACTGTCGTGCGATTCTAGGGCATTATGAAGTTCGCAGACTTAAGAAATTTTAAATCACTGGTATAGTCAATAAACTTAGAAACATCCGTAGTTAAAAGAGTTCGATGAAATCCAAGAGGGAATTTATCAGGCAGTCGTGCCACTTTTTGCATGCCAGTGCAGTAGAGGGTGTCATATGCCCGACGTAATTTTTCATACCTCAAATGGAAAGGTGAGATGAGCATGTTTATGTCCTTGGTCAATATATTGAGCATGTTTATGTCCTTGGTCAATATATTGAGCATGTTTATGTCCTTGGTCAATATATTTTGATAAAATAAAGTTAATAATTTGGCATTTCAAAACCTGCGCGCTTTTTGAAGGACCCTTTACATAAGTTCAAATCACATTCAGTTAACAAATTGCTCGTACAAAAAACCTAGTCACATTGTATGTAAAAAAATAAAAACAATAATGAAATTAAAAAATCACAGTAGGCCTATATATATAGTACTTTAGATGTAAAACTTCTCTTGGATCGAAGATCTGTTTCGAGCTCAAAAAAAGCCCATAATTAGATTAATCACTTTCTTCACTTTGATATTTTTGAAACTGCACCCGAGCACGAGCAGTCTTGCTCATTCGGGTGTATTTTTAAATGTTAATATTTCTTCTGCTAGAATAATAATTAATTATTTAAGATTAGCCTATCTTTCTTTTCCTCTTTTTAAATAGCAGTTGTAGTTATTTTTGAAATTTGTATTTGTTCTGATTTATTTTACTTGTATAAATATGTATTTGTATTTGTACAAATAAAGTAAATACAAATATTTAGAAAAATTTAAAAAAATATGCGAAATAAAAAAATATCTGTAGTACTACCACATCTGCCGAAGAAGGAACATGTCGAACAGCGCGTATTACAGCATTTCCTATACTTGAATCACACATCCATTGACATGAAGCGCTTTTCGTGCTGTTTATCTGTCACTCTATCTGCAACTCATCTGATCTCGATTTTTAATGTAATGTTATTTATGGTATATGTGATACAACTGAAGCACGACTAGATAATTCTGTGTGTCAAGGCAATAAAAAGTTCAGGGTCGCTCCAACAGTAAATACCTCCGCTCTTGGCAAAAACCGCCCAAATGCTGTGGTCTATCATTTCTTGCTCATTATTTCGAACAAAGCTTTTCGAAGATCCCATCCATTAGACATTCTTTTACATCTATCTGTTCTCGGCTTACGTAAAACTAGAAAAACTAGAAGTTCCAAAGAGAGTGAAGAGTAAAGACTACTGTCAACTTTTATGATATTCTTTCTGCATTCAAATTGTGACGTTCCTATCTTAAAATCCCCTATCTTTAAATTTATTATTTTTCCTTATGAAACCATTTATGTGACTCTACCTATCAGTCATTTTTTTTAATTTTTAGGCACAATACAGGTATTTGACTGCGTTTTACTTCGCAGCTGGGCCCTCTCAATTACGGGCAAATCCATTATAGCCGCTCGCCCTTGTTAAGCAAATATGTCGCGTGTATGACAGTAAAATTTTCCTGATTTCCACTGCTATGGGATTTAGATTGACCCTATTGTTTATACACTTAGAATCACAATGAATGCAGCGAAATTGAAATCAGATTATGAAAAGTAGCAGCAAGTTCAATGTTGTGCTCTACATATTTCCCCGCCAATATTTGCAAGCTTAGGAAATAAACACGCCGATTTCTAGCCTTGAGCCATTTCCAACAGATAATGTGTCGAAATGATAAAAATATGAGAAAGTGGGAGATTCCTGCCAATTCCATCTTGCGTCATGAGATGAGACTATCGCTGAAAGACGCTGATACAAGCAAAATTGATGTTTTTTCCATAACATACTAAAATGCGTCTTCCCGCCAGCCATCTCGCCCACAAAAATGTCTTGCTTACAACCTGCAGACTAATTATGTTCTTAAATTATTGTTTCAGAACGACATAATAATTTGGCAGAATTTTTAGTCGGCTAATGCAGTCATGAATAATCTGTTGTAAAAAACGATAGAATAAGCTAAGCGAACATCTAAAAGGAGGTGTTATTTTCCGATTTACCGAAATATGCCGAAGCGTTTAGGACTAAGACGATCTAAGAAGGAAACCTGAAGTGAACAAAAATCAGTAGGTCTGTCTCACTCTTAAGTCGTACGAGTGATGTGCTAGAGTGAGATAGAGATACTGGTTTTTGTTAACTTCAGGTTCCCTTCTTATTGTTAGAACGGCCAGACTGTAGCGAACACTGCGACGACTCTAGGATGTCAGGTTATTTTAACAATGGAAGAGCCAATTCCAATTTACAAATTTATTAATCGACTCTTGCCAGGCTCCGAAGAAATGTATGAGTCATTACTCGCATATTTTGTGGATTATTTTTGTGTTTTAGATCATTCTGAAGGGAAAACTCGTAATAATGGCATTTAGGGCCTACATACTAATTCAGCTCAAACTGATTACGATCCGGACGAAATACATTCCATCTTTACGTGCAGAGTGCTTTTCCATGGAAAATTGAAATAGACCTGAATACCCTTACCATGTTGAAAACGCTATGAAAATAGGGCACAGATCCATTCAATGTAACTTATTGCGATTTTCGTAGCGCTGATTAACTTGAATACGTATGGTTTTCAGTATAGCTAATCTCTGTAAATATAATCGTTACATTTGTTCAATGCGATTAAGAAATGTGAGTTATAATAATAATTTCAGGTCACCTAAAACAAAATTAAGGTAGAGAAGAGTAAGAGAATATTTAATACTAGGCCTATAGTGTTTTTAAGTACTGAAATAAAAATGACGACTCAAAATTCCGGGGTGCGCGGGCAAAGAGAGTTAAGTCCACTTTCTTGTTACTGAGAAATAGAGTGACTTAACACACTATACCAGCCCAACATAGCTTTAGAGATGGATAAACCCATGAGGAACACATCCATAACTACCGTACAATTTTGATTATGACTTACTGGACTTAACACAAATGTAGAGAACATTTTTATCTATAGGCTAACTCTATGGACATATCTCAATTTTTTAGGATGGTGGACTTAACTCTCTTTGCCCGCGCACCCCGGAATTATGAACATGCCTGTGAGTATATGTGTGCCAGAATTGAATTCGCTAGTGTTTTGCATGGATTTAAATTAGAATTTAAATTATGATCACTCAAACCGATCACAGAGTCTGAAAGAAAATTCAGGCTGAACCGAATGCTGTATTACATCACCATCTCGATAGAGAAAGCGGACACAATCATAAACAAATTCAAAAGGATAAAAATTACGGACGACGCGATAGTTTTGCGTGCTTAGTTCTAAATATGAAAATAGACCTACAGCCACTGCCTTTGCATGTCCGTACTTACCATTTCAACTAAATTCTTATCAGATTGAGTTGAGTAAGATGCACAGCTAGTGAGTATATTCTGAAAAATTTAGACTATCGAATGTAACACAACTTCCGTGCTACGCCCCGAGCGAGAAATAACTGGTGACTCTGAAACGATGACAATAGTGTACTGGAGTGCATAAGTATACATTACCACTCTTATCAGCCTGTTTAGAGAAGACAAAACTACTCAGGAATCAATATTTATACATACGATTACAATAAATTAGAGGCGTGTTTCTGCGGCTAACTTGTCTCAGAAAAGCTTTTTATAAGTTTTTAAAAAACAAATATGAGTAATTATATCACAATCTGGTAGTAAAAACTGGGTTACATAAGATGATATTGTTCGTAAGACAGTCGTAGTAGTATTCTGTTGTATATATGGAAAAAGCTGGCAGGTAAATTAAGAAAATACATATTTTTTATGTTTACTAGTTTTGTTTTCCACTACATTTCTATCATTTAGTTCCTAATATAATTATATAACGGGATTTTTATATATATATATATATATATATATATATTTAGCTTACGATCTTATTGTACCTACCTATCAAACCTGCTGAAAATATACTTCAAAACTTTCTTTATAAATGTTTAAAGTGATATGTGAATCAGTATAAGAAAAAAACAGTATAGATGAAACTGGTTACATAATTTAGAACGCATGCCATCTAACAGCATCCCTAAGCAAATACTAAACTATAAACCAAGAGGATAAGAGATCTCTTGGAAAGATGTGAGAACCGAAACAGGCTGTAAGCTTATCCCTGATGGAAGGAGATGTTTGAAATGAAAACGAAAAACATAGTTACATATACTTTCAATAAATAATTCTTTAGCCCTGACATAGGGCCTATCGTGCTACTAATTTATAAAAAAATCCCTAAACTCAATAAACCGGAAACCAATGTTTGAGAAAGTCAACTGGCTCAAAATCCAAATCCAAATATTAATACAATTTTGTTATTATTTTTTTTTTTTAAATTTAAAGCATAGCACTGAAGATTCTAGGCGGTAAAAATGGTTGGTTCGTTAAGTAATAGTATTGTTTTTATAGATGGAAATAAAATTGAAACGAATACCGCAGATTTCGAGTTAAGACTTGTCAGTACTGAAGATGGGATCACTCCGAAAACATAGGCAGTGGTTAACTTTGGTTACAATGAAATCAGCATGAAGTTTCAATCATCTCCAAATGCTGCAACTCATTCTGACGAATACCTCTGTTATAAGGTAAGTTCTTACTCCTGTTTACGTAACATTGCCCCTGTGTCATTTAAATTGTAAAGGGTTGACGTACTTTGAAGCAGTATTGATATGACATATATAAGTAATGCACACAGAATTTTGGATATGTAGCATTGAACAAAGTCTGTTCACAATTTTGAAAGTCTTATCTTCATGGAAATGTGATGATCGAATCTCTTGTACCAACAGAATCATAGGTCAATTCAGAAAAATTAATTCCAACTGATACGGATGAATATCATTCATGTATTATGTAGGCTTATTCCACTTTAGATTACTTATCGTATTATAATAAGTATAATCTTTCAAAGAATAAATATTTGCGGCCGACATCGAGGACAAGAATATTGTAGATCTGAGTAAATCAAGCTTGTTTGCTATACGACGTAGGAGATAAGAACTTTTAATGTAAATCCCGAAGAATGCAGATCTAGTGCCCTACTGGATTGTTATCTTAGTAGTGTCCTTATGCACGTGGCATTTTTCACTATTACGAGCTTAAAACTTTATATTACGAATACTTATAACCACACTCTTTCCTTGTTTATAGAAATAAATAGAGACGACAAAGCTCAGTTAATAAAATGGTGGACTTCTGAGGACTAGTTATTATCGGATTAAGCAGCTCTCCCTAGCTCTGGTTAGAACTTCAATTGATGGCCACTGCCCACCATGGTTTGGAGACTACGTTAGGCTGTAGGTCCTGGTAACTGTAATAACACATCCAACAGTCATTACCCACAAAGGTGGAATTTTCTCTATCCTCCAGGGGTCCGGCTAGCCACTACCCTCACGATAATTCGTGAAATAACTCATAGTAAACCAAAAAAAATTGGTGAAATAAACAGCACCCAAGCTTAGAAAGAAGCAGAAGAAGAAGAAACCAAATTAGTTTGCGAAGCCTTTCGTCACTTTAGACATCACCAGAGTAGCCTATAAAATCATTGTTTATCTGATTTTATTTTCATTGCCCGGAAGTTCCAATGCAACTATCCGTATTACTTTTACATATCAGTGGTGCGCACCCCTTACAAAACGGACGAAACTTGCCCGCAGCACTTTCTACTGGAAGGCTGAGTATGATCAAATACTATAGAGACAATACCGGACACTTACAGCTTTGACAATGGAAAAATGGGGGACAGATTTTGCAACACTCCTGGTGGCACAACCTAGAAACTTGGGGCAAAATCAAAATATTCAAAACATATATAAACTGTAATATGCTATTCTGAGCCATTAGTTAGATACCCCTTATACATAACATGCCGAGTCTGGCTATTTCGGCTCTTCTATTAAAAACTGTTTAACATATATGTATCTAGATACTGCAATTGTATTCAGTAGTAGCAGGTTGGGCCGCTAGATGGTGCTCAAAATATTGTCCCCCGATATATCGCAAAGTGTCCTGTATTGGTCTAGATTGTATTTGATGGGATATTCCATGGCGCGACATCGGGACTACCACCAGCTGTGCCAACTACCTCGATATTCGATGTTGACAGATGGCAGGACTGGGGTAAGTGATCAACATGCCGTTATAGGTGGTCTTGTGATATGTCTTTCCTCCCCTATGCGCGCAATATGTCCAGCCCATTTCACCCTCTGTGATTTAATTACCCTTACTATATCAAGTGACGAGTACAAGTTATGAAGCTCGTCGTTATGCAATTTTCTCCAGTCCCCATTCTCATCTCTCTTAGGCCCAAATATTTTCCTAAGCACGCTGGTTTCGAGTACTCTTAGTGAAACTAACAACTGCATTAAGTTTATCCTGTTTACGAACAGAATATGCCAATTTATAGGCTATGAAGTAAAATTTCCCTGTAAGATAACAGGAAGCTTTAGAGAATTTAGAAATAACTTTTGTCATATTAGCAATTGGTTTATTAGGATTAATTATGACTTCAGTATGCACTAGTTACAGATGATGATACAGGAGCATTTTTCGATTTCGCTGACTCTCCTCAGCACTTTATAACATCATAATAAAGATATAAGCCTAGTACATCCTTTAATGAAATAATGTTAGAAAATAAAGATATAATTTAATTCATCATGCAGTATGATGATGGGAAGACGAGTTTGGATATCTAAGAAGACAAATCACTTTACCGGTAAGAAAGCAAACCACTTTCACCAGCATTAGTGAATGGCACGGCATTCCGATAAACTTCATTACCCTACCAACACACTTTCGTCCTCATAGCCTCCGTCTGTAAGAAAGAGAATAGGTCTCTTTACACAGTCATATACAACAGGATTTGTGTGAAGTTTACGATAGTTCCTTGGATGATTTACCGATTTACCTTTTTAAACACATGAAATGTACAGAGAATATACCCGAACGAAAGTAGGCAAAATGCTTGTTTCTAATATAGTTTTTAAATATTAAATTAACTCGTGAACTTACAATATTGATAAATTAAAAAATGAGCTTTCTTCTAATAAATTGGAAAATACATTTGATTTCTGAGTTAATTTATACATCAGTGTTTTTGTGGGCCTATATATAAAATTAACGCAGGAAAGGGAGACCACGAAAGTAGTAAAGGTTACGAGGAAAAGAAAAAAGATGATCGCATATAGAGTTTATGGAATATCAACTTAAGGTAATCCATAAAGAGTATTGCATTGTTTTTTCTCATTGCTGAACAGTTCCCTTAAGAAACGATAGCCAATTTGAACTTTATGAAGCATATTCTAGAAAAAAAATCACAGCGAAAAGACCAGTTTACAGATATATATATATATCAGAGGTGTGTAACAGACATAAGCAGTTAGAAGAAAACTGAAAATACAGCCTCAGGAGTAAGTCACTTTTAGAATATCTTAAATACCTTATCTCTGATTTGTTCAAAAGTCACAGACTGCTTTCTTCGAGAGATTTATTAAAGCACAGTTTATGACTAAACAGGAACATACTGTGTTGGTCAATGAGTCATCGAAGAATTGTTCAGTGCTTTCATAAGGGAGCGATGAATAATAAAACAATACTTTCCATTTATAACGAACGAATGCTTCTCAGAAGGCTGATCTCATATTTCCATGTGTACTCATATTTCGTGTACTTTATGGTATTAATACACGAATACCACACCATTTTAATAACATTTTGAGGACTGTAGTTAAAGACGACAATAATAATATAGTTTAATGCATTTTTAGACAATATTAACTTTGAAATTCCTCGGGTATAAGAAACAAATTTGGATACCACTGTTAATTCGAAATAAAATACGGTAACTTAAAAGACGACATTTCAAATTATTCTTTCCCATAGTCGGTACAATGTCACCTTAAAATGTGTTTCAGATACTGGAAAGCTTATAGATCTTAACAATACTTATGGGCACATGTAAATAATATCAATAAATTAAGGAAAAAGATAAGAAATAATTGTTTCACCGGTTAAAAGTTAGAGGAATCATCTAAAAAATGGAATCAAACTGGTGTATATCCTGCATGTAATGTAAACAATTTAGGGAAACAGTGAGAAAAAAATTGTTGAAAAGTTAGAATTATCTACAGGGTAATGCATTGAAAGAAGTGTAAGTACTGTAAATAATGTTAAACATTTATGGGACAAGGGAGAAAAAATCGTATTACGTTAGAAATCAGAGAAATTATCAACACAAAATAGGGAAACAAGTGTGTAGTCAACTGAATATTATGTTAAAATTAGGAAAAACAAGCTCTAACGATTTCATACAAGTGAGTAAGTGTAAATATATGGTAAATGATGTGCACATGGAAAATCTGAACAGCATACTTGAATGAATACCTTTGAAATACGACATATAATACGAAAATTAACATCTGCTAAACAGATAGATTACAATTAAAAATCTTTATACTAAAAGAAATCCAAAACATGTAATATTACACATTGTAATGGAGCTTGTTGATTAAAATTTATATCCAATATATTAGTTTGTCTATTACAATTATTTCGATCGTAATATGTACGTAAGAAAAATTGTTTCTTGTAGAATAATATTACATTACTTATATTATTACAATATTAGAATTGTATAAGTTATGTATGCGAGGAAATTAAATAACGAGAGAGACCCTTTCAAAATGCAATGAGATTATAGAGGATAAATAATTTGTTTACTCTCATTTAAATACGTTTAATTTAATTGCGACTCTTTCTTGTAAATTATTTTGTATTTAGGTCAGTAGTTGTTAAAAATTGATTTGGTATCAACCGACCCAATCTGTGATTTTAGATTTTCTAAGGATTGCACCTGTAAAGAGAAATATTTTCTACTGTCAGTGAAAATACAAATAAAAATTAACTACAGTACTTCAAAGCAAGTTATTATTGGCTACTTTTTTTTGTTGGTAGAATAATTCATTTATGTATATAAAAAATCTGGCAATCCATAAAACAAAGCTCAAGTGTTGTTCGGAATTTACAATATATAACTTGTTTTCATCACCCTCTTCTAGTCAAACTGTTGTCTGGCTTATTTTCCTTAATACGTCGACAGAAGAATGCACTGTTACTTATTTGCTTGTTCAATGGCAATAGACAATTTCTAAGCAACCTAAAGGAATAGGACCATTATCTATTTTATGGAATCTGAAGGTTCATTGCCGCGCTTACACGAGCCCGCAATTCAACCCTATTCTGTGCGAATTCCATGCAATAACCCCTCGCAAATCCTGATTCCCTTAATGTCCAATCAGTTTCTTTTTTAAGTTAAGTATTTCTCATGACCGATTGGCGTGAATGGAATAACCAAAGCTAAATATCAGAAAGAAGAGGCACGACTGGGAAAGTTTACTTGAGACTTCATACTATATGTATGATGTCACTTAAGCAGCCATGTGCTTCAAGGCTCTGCCTGTAATTGCCCACACATTACACACTAGACCTCGAACAAAATTATCGTACTGTGATTACCGTAACACGTACAGGAGAGACGTTATGCAACTATCTGCACGTTTTAATACAATGCTATCGGTTGACCAACCCAGCGATCCCACTGTTCCTTCGGCCGATTTTCATGGGCAAGTTTAGCAATGTTTAGGTTGCCAAGTAAGGTCATTTTTGTACAAGCAATTATAACTGGCGCCTAAAACAATAAATATTTATATGCCATGCCTAGGGTTCAAACAAGTTCATTACATTGGTTCAATAACAATTTTGTCCTCTGTAGCCTTGTATATTTTGCAGTAGTTACAATTTTTTGTACCTCCCTCTCCCTCCCTCCCTCCCTCCCTCCCTCTCTCTCTCTCTCTCTCTCCCACGCATAGTTACTTACCCGGACATTACTCTTTCAGAATACAACTTTTAAAATTATCCTCTATCAGTGAAATAGTTACTCATCCTCTCTTTTTAATGCATCAACAGAAGATTTTTTATAATTTTTTTTTTTAGTTTGGACAATCTCTGGGGTTTTCTCTTGATTCTGTTCTGTAGTAAAGTCAGTATAAAATCACTGTTTTTTTCGCTATTTAGGAAGCGTTCAAGGTGTATAGTTAAAAGTCTATATTATAATCCACTATTTACCCTAATAAAACTACGCAGTTACATTTCCAATATGGTCTTCCATTCATAAGTCCATTCTTCCTTTAATTTTAAAAATCGTCGGATTTCATTCTCATGTAGTTAAATAGAAACTTGTACGCCGCTGTGGGTGAGTCGGTAGCATGCCTGCATCGCACTTCAGCGCACCGGGTTCGATTCCCGGCCGGGTTGGGGATATTTCGTTAGTGAGAAATCCCTTTCCCCGGGTTCAGGATTAGGTCTTTTTGTGTTGGGGATATTTCGTTAGTGAGAAATCCCTTTCCCCGGGTTCAGGACTAGGTTTTTTTGTGTTGTTCCTAGGTTCAAGTGCTAGTTAGTGGATTGGTGAACCCCGGAAACAAATATCCTCTGTGAATATCCCCTTAAGCGATCTCCAGGGGTCGTTCGCGACCCGGTAGGACCACGACAGAAATAAACTTATTGCATGTCATAACATTTGGTTGAATGCAATGTTGTAAGGTTTATATTTATGAAAATGGCATTTGTTAAGGTTGGCATTTTATATTACTTTGTGCTGTAATAAACAGATAACAATGGTAGCTGTGATTTGAAAGAAGTCACGAGGTCGATTGGAGGCGAGGACACCACCGTCTTCAGCTGATGACGGCGACGTGTTGGCCTAGAGGCGCGTGGCCATGCACAGAGGACAACCGCTCAAATCAAATTTCCATCGTGTACAACTCTCCTGCATTTGGCATTGATATTTTCCATCACATGTTTATGTAGGCGGTCCTTTTGTTATTTTGATTTTTAGACAGAGAAGGTTATTTGTCACTTTAAATGTGCATTGAAAGTCTTCTGTCATCAATCTTAAGACTGCCATTTTTAGTATGTTCAGTGTTTAGCAAAAATACCAGTAATCAAACTATTTAATGGACGAATTCCCTTGTCGTTAGGTAAAATAACAATAACTTTCCAAAAGAATGTTTTGTGACTTATTTCATATTTTAGTGCGCCCATACTCGTTTTATCGTGAAGTTGAGAAATATTTGAAGTGTAGTTAAAATTCGAGACGTTATAATAATTATCAAAGTTATTTTCATAGTTTGACTTGACAATGACAATCTGTACTTTTAGTGATCAAAAGTTCTGACGGAATCTTCGATAAAAAGTAAATAAGTTCACGAAATAATGTTCCTAATAACTTACAAAATAAATCAGTCAATTATAAATAAGATAATCGCAATTTGCCATAATAGTCTTTCGCAACTCTTAACAAACTGTAAATTAAAGCGGAAAGGAAATGAAGGTAAAAAGGAATTTCCCTACAGAGAAAATGAACTGTACAACTTATCTATATCACCCTTTACTTTATTGTCTAATCATTCTATGAATTATACTTCAACTTCTGCAGAATTGCATTGTAGGCTACTGCTACCCAAGAAATAGACAAAGGGATACCTGTCCCACTGTTAAAACAGCAAATATAAATATTTAAACAATATTAAATGGTTTCATTTTATTACAGAATTATGTCGCTTCTTGGCCGAATTGGATTGCTGTTTATTGCCAGACCTATTAAAGATCAGTTTTCGAGTGATTACTTCATTCTTTTTATTACATATAATATATTAATAACGGGGGTACGCCGTAGCGTAGTGGTTGAGGCGCTGCTCTACAAGCCGGAAGGTCGCGGGTTCGATTCACGATGAGGTTGTTGGAATTTTTCAACTGGTCTAATCCTTCTGGTGGCACTATAGCCCTGGGGTCGGCTCAGCCTCTAACAGAAATGAGTACTAGGAGCAATCCTTGGGGGTAAAGGCGGCCGGTGCGTAAGGCTGACAATGTTGGCACCTTCATGTGCCGAATGTCTAAAATCTGAGAACCTTAACCTTCTGGAACCCTTTGGGCCTCCATGGCCTGTATAGGGAATACTTTTTTATATATATATATTAATAATAATGAGATATCCGCACAATGTTCATGTTAAGCTAACATTTAAACCTAAACAATCTCTCCTGAACCAGCGAAAGGAATTTTTTCACTTCTGAAAAATCCCCACCAGAGTAAAAGGTGGGCGTGCTACCGATTCTGTACATTAAAGAGTATGCTCATTGAATTTTGTTCAAGCTACGACTGACAACAACCTCATACAAGGTGGTAAAAAAAGGCGTAGGAAAAAAATTGATGAAATAAGGGGGCCAATGTCGGCTGCATTACACGTAGTCTTCATATGCATACAATCGATATCACTGTTATATCATTACAAAAATTTAATGAGATTCAAGGACCGAGAGGAGTGGCTGAGCCGCTGTCTGTTGTGGTAGATGTGACTTGAATTTCAATATCTCTGCGCGCACAGTATATCGCTGCAACTTTCATTAGAATTGATAGCAATCTATTAACAGTTCCGCGATAAGCTGATATATCTTCTTTTGCAAGTCTCAGGGTCGATACCACTGATGCATGATCTACTAGTACTGAAGCTGGAAAATGCACCTCACATCAAATATGCAACCTTCGTGGACTTTATTATTTGTTTAAACAAGCGTATTTTAAAGAAGCTTATTCTATACTGATATCGTTCAGCCACAAGCGTGACAACAGTTTTTGTAGTTGAATATTAGGTTTTTAACTGCCATGAGCATTGTTTTGCCATACTAAGAATTACGCCAAATTGCTGTTAGATTAACTGGCCAACTTTAAGCATAAACTGAAGTAATATTTTCATAAGTTACATCACATGTTTGTATTTCTTCTTTTTTTCATTCAGCTCTTTGTTTCTTCTCCTGTTTCACTCTGCTCTCATTGCTCTTGCACCCGAGCACAAGCAAGCTTGCTCATTCGGGTAATTTCTTAATATTATGTTTATATTAAATTTATATTTTATTTAAAAAAAATTTTGTGTTTTATCTATCTGTTTTCCATAGTAGAAAAATTTTTAATCTGGATTTTTTTAATTTGAAATTTTATAGCATTAAAATTAAATTTAATTTAATTTAATTTAATTGTTTGTGCTCCTCAAAATGTGTACAGTTTATAATGCAGCCTATAGCTGGGCACTATAAATAAAATTAGAATAATTTTAATAGTTCTGAAAAGATGAATGATCTTACTTCGAGTAATTAATATTCACAGTTGATCTCCAAGTGTTTTATTATTATTATTATTATTATTATTATTATTTTGTACCAATTTGAATGCTTTATTAATATTGATATGCTGAAATAAAGAGCACAGTGAAATAGTTCGAATATTGTATTATGCGGTAAGGTGTCCCTGTTTAATTTTTCAGTCTTTAAAGGCAATTGCTGGCACATCTAGATAAAGTGTGACAAAATCGCCAACACTAGGGATATCATTCGTGAAACGAATAACGTGACACCTATACGACTTTCTGTTTTATTTTTGTTCATGTAATTTTCACACAATGTTATGGATTCAGCACCGTTTTCTTGCTAGTTTGCGCACCAGATCGATTTGTGGAGGTAATTTAGATAGCTATAAATATTTAACGAACTTTATATTTACGTATCATCACAACAATACAACAGCTATCCGCAACCCTGGCAGTTGAGGTCATCATTCATCGACAGTGAATTTGTGCTAACGTTTACACATTCCTCATGTGAGTTCTCCAATGTCCTCAGCAGCGTATCTACATACAATGGCAATGACCCAGGCTTTGAGCTACCATGCGTGGAACTACCTGAGCTTTTTGTATTTCGCGTACCGGTTCCGCGTCTTTCGTATGTTCTTGCTGCAATTTCGAAATATAAAAACAAGAACAAAGTATTTTTCATGAGGTACTTTCACGTTAAGAAAATGGGTTGCATGGAACATTCCAGGGTTACAAAGAATTGTGCTTTCAGAAGGGATAGTAACTAACCCTAGTTTTTTACAGTTTATTCTATTCAATCAAGTAGCTTAGACCGCCAGACATAAGCCTACAATGTTTTTATCTGCCAAAATCGAAGAATTCGCGGAGCTGAAGAAAAATTCCACTAATAAAATGCCAATACATTTTAACAACATAATTTTTAGTAATAGCAAAATACAACATAAAATACAAATTATTATATTTACAAGTTAACAAAAGTGATTTACACTGAAAGTGCTAAATCCTCGGGATCGGGTGCAGTTCAGTTACAAACACTTAAAAAATGTTTTAAAAAGTAAATAAAGCAAAATATAAAAATGCTAAAACCCGTACACACAAAATCACAAAACAACAGAAAAAAGAACGAAATCAAAAGAAAAATATATACACGGCAGTAAGGGTTTAATTACGAAAATACTAATATTTCGACGTTAATTTGTAGCCATTTTGAGATCTCCTAGTTATATGAGAAAATAGTTTTAGAATGATATCTGTCTATACCCTGTGCTTTGTCCGCCGGGTGTCTCCTAAAAGATTATTGCAGTGGTGTTCAATTCCTTGTATTTCGACCTATACCTAAGTGCATAGCTGTTTTCTCTAAATAACGTTTAGATTAATTCACATTGTAACGTAAATGACCTTCCTGAAGAATGTTCCAAGAGTAAGTATCCCTCGTTTTACAAAGAGTTGTGAACAACTGGATTAGAGCCAGCGGCTTTTGTCTGACCATCGTCGTTTCCTATGGTCTGACTTAACAAAAAATTGCGCTATGAATTAGATATAAACTAATTTTTTTGGAGGTACTGAAAAATGATAGCCTACATACTATGTAAGTCTGAAAAAAATTATTTCAAAACGAATTCATGAGACTTTTCGATTGAATTAGACCTACATCACATTCAAAAGTCTAGCAAAAACGTTGGAATTTGTACATATCATCGAAGCCTTGAAGACAGTTTGGAAAACATAATTTAAACAAACCAAGAACAAAGTGAATTATTTTACAGAAGTTACGAGAAATATGACTGCATAAGAAAATAAATTATTACTGTACATCGTAGCTGATGCTATTATATTATAAATTTAAAAGTATATTCAAAATACACGGGTTTGGGTTTGTGCAGAAAAAAAAACATTATTGAATATTACGACAGAGAATATGACTTTCAAAGCTTGGCAATATGTATAATCATTGCCAACTACGCGTTGTCCTAGAGCAGCGCGGCCCTGTACAGAGGCCACTCGCTGGACTGACTCACAAGTAATTCAGTGCTAAAATCACAATCAGGAGAAATTACCAGAAAGTTGCAACATGCTGAGTTCACATGTCCTCAGGCAAGAACTAAATCTGCCATACAATACTTCTTTGATCACAGGATAAACGAAAATATTGTTCACTTTAGGTGTTTTGACAGCATTCTTAAGGTAATCTATAATAGCATTTTAGGAACAGGTCAGAATAAGTTGTTTACCAATACGTATTTTAATGTCGACTGCATTTTTGTCTGTTTGCATATCCTTTACCTTTTCCATGAAAACAACTTCAGTTTTAGTAAATAGTTTACAAGAGAATGCTATCCTGTGACGAGTTTTTCCTAGAAATCATACCCCTAAACAGGAGCTTTGCTCAACTAGGGGCATACCTTACATTTTAAATGCTAAAATAGAAATAGTATTATCTGTTGGTTTTTGTTTTTACTTGTACTAAATGTGAAATAATGTAAATAATGAAATGTAATAATGTATGCATGTAACAAATAAAATAAAGTAAATAAATTTAAGGATTAATTTTATGACAAAAATGATAATGAAAAGTTTTGCTGTATGTCAGACTCAATTTGAGGGAAAGCACCAGATACAAATTCCTTAATTCAGAACAGGTAACTCTTGCTTACCCCTTCGACCCCCAGTTAAAACTTTCCATCCAGATTCTTACTGCACTACCTATACGAGAAAAGAAACACCCCTCCCCTGAACACAAGTATTATTCATACGGATGATAATTTCCATTTTTAATGTATTTATTTTTGTCATAACATTTTCCTCTGTATATTTTTTTTTGTAATCTTTTTTCTTTTAGTATTCGTATTTTATAGGCCTATAATGTTAGTAAATGTTTATATGTAAACATGTTTGGATGCATATAAAATTGTATAAAATGTTACAAACATATCAGAGTAGTTATAAAAGTAATAAAACATAAAACTTTTTGTAAAACTAATAAATAATAATTTTAAAAATTCCGGGAGAAAAATATGTGGTGTATTAAAAACTTCTTTCTAAAAATATTTACTAAGAATTTATATTACAAACGAAAAGGAGATCATATTTTAATCTGCCGCTATTCTTTTATTTAGGAAAGAAAACCTTAAAAAACAGTTTTCTTACACATAATATATAGACTCAGGTAAATAATTTTGTAAAATAGAAATGATTGCAAACACTTTATCTATACAGGCAATGTTGTGTGAGTATGTACTCTGGTTATTCATTGCATGGCCAGGCGGCTTCCTTTCGTTAGGAGGAAAAGTTTGCCGACAGCTCAACCCATGTTCTTTAATTTTACCGCACCAATCAGCTAGTTACCCGAGCCAATCAAAATCTAAGAATGTCCTGCGACAGATATGACAACTACTCGTCAACTCCACGTGGAGTGGAACGCGAGGTTGCAAGATCTAGTTACAGTAAACGATAACACGTGTGAATTGATTAAAGTGAGGGAAGAACTGAGGTCAGTGGTAAAGTGCTTTTGTTTTGGAAAGCGGAAACCAAGCCCGATATAGTCAGATCAACTAACAGAAAGAAACACCGACTTAATGGTTTATCTCTTTGAAGCCGCCTGGCCATCCAATGAATAACTGGACTACCGCTGGCTTCAAAAGATTATCTTTAACCATGGTGATTTACAATATCTTCATTCACTCCTTTAAAGAGAGGCAAAAATTACTAATATAAATTCGTTAGATTAATTTTAAGAAAGTTTTAGTTACAGCTTCAGGAAGTTACTTTGTGAACTGGTATTTGAATGTCAATGTGGGATTCAATTTCATGTAGAATTGCTTTAATTTTTTATTTTTTTTTAGTTTGACATGTTGGAATTTCTATTCACTCAAGAACGTGAAGGAGTTCCAAGCTGAAGCTGCAATTTCATAAAGAAAACACTTTCTACGCTAATCTGACGTTACGTAGGAGGATGTTAAGGCTGGATCGTTTCTCCGACTACTTTCACATCTCCATGCACTCCGGAGTGCCGAATAAGTCGTCCAACCAGACAACGCTTGTCTGTAAGCATGACCCTGTTCGTGAGAAACGCCGACCGTTATTTAACATTTTTGTTTATTGTCTGACCCATTTTGTCGATCTAACTTAATTCTGTTCTATGAAATAAAAATTGGCTGATATCAATAAAGAGTTTTTTGCATTTGATTTGCATTTAATTTAAGCCAAAATATATCAGTTTGTAGCGGATTTTGGGCCTAATTTTATAATAATAGAGTATAAAATATTTAAAAGTTGGAGTAGTGAGGCGTGATAAAAAAAAGAGTAAATAAATCACACCCAGTTATCTTACCTTACCATCACTCTGCTTTTCTAGAGTTGGATAGAGTGATGGTAATTCTAGTTCTCATGGTACGAATTATGGCAATACTTAATCATGAATAGGGACCGGATTCTTAGGTTTTTACCTATTTTTTTCCTTACTTGCAAAACAAAAAGCGATCACACACTTTTTCGAATCATGTCCATAGGATTCACCCACATTAATTCTGTGGCACCTAAAAATACCTAAATGGGGTAAAAAAACCTAAATATACCTAAACGGGATATAAAACCTAAAATATCTAATTTAGGCTCCTTCTTTGTCTTTTTTTGTTTGTCAGTTGAGAAATCGATATGTTGCGGGGAGAGAATAATTTTTGTCGGATAGAAATTAATACCACCAGCGTTTCATTCAACCCATTGTCGTCTAGGATGGACAGTATCAAGGGAGGAAAAAAGTACTGGCGTATTCCTTTTAAAATATTCGTACGAACAACCATTGTTGCCGTGTATGAACAAATATATAGATTTCTGTGTTTTATAGTGCTTGTTTTTTGTTTGCCTTTAGTTTAAAAAGTTATTCCTCAGGTTCGCGAGTGACCCCTGATGATCCCGTACTGCCCTGTTATTCATTCTGAGTGGTCACACTGTGAGTTTTAAGAAGACGTGTTAATTATGCCGAAACAAATGAAATCGAGTTTATTACGGCAGTGGATTGGCGACGATCTGAATTTCACTACAGATGGCAAAGTAATATTTTGTCAATCCTGCCAGAAACACGTATTATTTACCTTTCTAGAAAAGGGGGAAGTTTTCGTCCCTAGTTGATCTGTTGTGCGGTTAGCATGCGTAACAACCGAAAAAAGGAAAATAATCAGTTTCACATTATCCACATCCAACCATGAAGTATTTTACTCACTAAATTAGAAGCATCGGATTCGAATCCTGAGAAGGGTACTGTCTAGATACAGTATTAACTATTAACTAAGAGATAACAGGAAGAACTTCACAGTTGAAAATCTTGAAAGATATTTAGTGATATACTGTAACCAGGAAATGTGAGGCAATCTTATTTTCACTGCTTCATTTTATTGTTTATGCTTTCTTTCTTCAATTGTATAATATTGTCTTAAAGCAAGTTTACACAAATTTAAGTCAATTTTGTTAAGTTAAACTTTACAAGTATTATGTTTTCAATCCTATGTAGCACATTCAAATTCATTAAACCAATTATTCTACCCGAAAACGATATGTTGGACATAAAACTTAAAAAACTATTACACCTAATGGAAAACCTAATACAGTGTTTTTAAAAATCCGGTCCCTAATCATGAATAACCGCAGATTTTATAGTAATTTCACTCATTCTAGTAATAACCCTGATGATTTAAACCAGGTATGGGCAACCTTTGGAAAGATGCGAGCTAAACTTTACGATATTTATGAAGTCGCGGGCCGTAGATAATAGGAAGTTGTGAAAAAAATAATCATGATACCGTTTTTTGTATTTATAAAGTATAATGCTAAAGTTACATGAATGAGAACAATATCGAACTCATTAGGTATTTACTTACAATCAGCAGAAATTAATGAGAAGCTTGAGCTTGAACTAGAGAAACAAGATAATCAATGTTGGCATCAATCCCACGAATATACAAGCGCAGAGTTTTTTCAAAATTTTCATCTGTAAGTCTCGTTCGATACTTTGATTTAGGTCTATTGCAGCATTTTTCTAGCGCTGACCGGAAGGAACACCCTCGTAGTTCAAGCTTTTGTTTCCCCCCTCTCACTCTCTTGTGAGAACCGAAAATATTTACTTTTTCGAGTGCGATTTTAAAATGTTCCGCGGGCCGGATCAAAAGTCGGGGTGGGCCACATCCGGCCTGCGGGCAGGGCGTTGCCCATATATGATTTAAACAGTAGTGACAACAGCCGCAATAAGATTACGAAGGTTCATGTAGCTCTATACAATTTTCAGAAAATGAACTACGAAACTTAGTTAAAATATCACAATGTCTTTAATCTTGTCGTTAATGTCCGACCCTCGAAGCGGGAGCACATTACACACAAAAAAAGACCCCCGTGGTATTTAATAGAGCAATTTAAAAAATAGATTGATAAATAAATGATATTTAAAAGCAGGCAGTTTACTATATTGTCATAACTAAACAATTATACATCCATATTTCATTAAAGTGAAATATATATAAGTTATATGTATACATATATGTTTATATATTTCCAATACACATTTCGCCTGCTCAATTATTACAGAAAAACATGAGCACATCAAGTATGACAATATATTTAACAAATGCTATCGATTTCTAGCTCTAACCAGGATTACTAAATTCAGAGTATTGAAGGCTCTGGTATTTCCAATTTTCCTCTATGGAGCTGAAACTTGGACAATAAATGAAATGTATCGCAAAAGAATTGATGCCTTCGAGATGTGGACGTACTGGAGGATGCTAAGGATATATTGATGAACAAACGTTCTAACGAACCAATCCTTCAAGAACTCGGTGTGAAAAAGCGGTTGTCCAGTATTTGCTTCCAGAGAATCCTGCAGTTCCTTGGGGATATAATCCGGCGATAGGAAGACAACTTGGAAAAGATGATTATCCAAGGCAAAGATGAATGGCAAAGATTACGTGGAAGAGCAGTAAGGTAATGGCTGGAACAAATGACGGAAAAGACTAATAGAACAGTGGGTCAGCTGCTCCGAGATACCGAAGACCGAGAACGGTGGAGACACACTGTCAAGTGTATCCTGTGATGGGCCACCAACATTCAACTATGCAAGACGGAATATTGATGATGATTATCTACAACAGTGGTTCCCAAACTATGGGTCGCGAGAGCAATTTCAGTGGGTCGCGAAAAGGGCGGGAAAAATTAAACTTGTTTTCAATATAAGGAAAGAGTGTTTAAATTCATTAATTATTTAAAATAAAATGTAGTAGTTGGACAATGTTCTTTATTGAAATAACCTTTACCATTTTTATTTCAACTATTTAACACAATTTTTAACACAATAAAACTAATGAAAGGCATAAGAGAAACATACGCTGTATTTTATATAGCCTATATTGGTTATCGTTATGTAGTAGTGGGTCGCGAAAAAAATTTCTAGGTGAAGGTGGGTCCCAGGTCAAAAAAGTTTGGGAACCGCTGATCTACAATATTGCATTGATAGAAATTGGGTGAAATTTATAGGTTCTTAATACTCTATTGGCAGGTTAGACATGAGCTGAATAGTCCATATAATTACAACTGGAGGAATTAATAATTAGTTTCCTTCAAGAAATTCAACTAAATAAATACATTACTGACACCTGATATGACACTATTAACAAGAATTGATATAACCAGTTGCTGTAGGTCTAATATTAGTAATTAAAACTACTTTTATATCTATAATGAAATCACAGGTACAATATAAAGAACTTCGATTTTCATATACAGGGTGTTAATGAATAACACCGAAATATTTCACCTCTGCATAGAGGGGACACAGACAAGCAACTTTTATTAGACGATTTTTGCTCTATGGATTCAATTTTCCCTGTTACAACATAAAATCTCCCAGGGCATGGCCGCTACTGACTTCTAACATTAGAAAAAAAATGCAAAACAAAGGAACTTCGCTGCTATCTCTGTAGTCAGTAGTTATGAATAAAAAAAAAAGACTAATTCAGTGGCGACAAGTAATGTGATTAGTATGTAAATTTTGCAGATTATGAAAACGCTAAATTATGATTCAGGTGTTGATGAATATTTAAGAATCAGGTTTTTATCGATCAATAAGAAGGCATGAAGTCAATTTAATGAACATTTTAACCCTATTTCGCTTCATTATTGACTTATGAGCACCAAATTGTAATGTCTTTAATGACCTGTAGCATACACATTTTACGTCATAGAGCAAAAATCTCCTAATTAAATTTGCTTGTCTAAGTCCCCTCTATATACAGGTAAAATATTTCGGTGTTATTTATTAACACCCTGTATACTATTCCTTTTCAGTATCATCTCGGTGAACAGATAAATACAAGACATTATATTGTCTATTAATTTCTGTAGAGGAAAATTTGTTCCGTAACCAGGCATCAAAGTTTTTTAGTACTTGGAACTGTTCAGTCTTCTTGGATCAGCATTAAATGAATAAAGTTAATAAGTGACTCCAATAACCTACACAGTACAGCGTTTCCACGGGCCTCCACGTGGCACTCGATCTATATACATTGCAAAGAACGACACGTGTATTGGAGCGCTCTCATGCCTTGCAGAATCCCGAGGGACCACCGAGGAAAATAACACACTTCCACCTTTATTACAACGTACAGGTGAACTCATCATTACAAAGAACTCTTAATGCGTATACCGTAATGTTGCCACCCACACAAAAAGCACGCCCCCACCATTTCACAGGAGGAATTATTAATAGGTTACATACACCTTCTACCACGGAAAACATATCATGTTTAATAAATTCAATCTTTCCACATCCCTAAGCCCCAACATAATAATTTATTTTATGTGTATAATGTTTAAAACTTGCTCTTCACGTTAAGGGAAGAATATCGTACCGAGTTAATGTTTATAATTTTCAAAAGTTTAGTGCGAGAATTGAATCAAACTGCTGTTTAAAAATATGTTTAACAACATTTTAATACAGTTTAATTTTTTGTTTCATAAAGGATTTATTCAGATCAAGTTGTAGCAAGTTTGTTAAAATTTCTGCACTGCATTTGATTTTTCTTAAATTTCCTTTGCTCTTCTTTAAATTTATTTTTCTTAAATACAGGATAAAATTGAGACATAGTTTGTTGATTCACTCAATAAAGAAGAGCCATGAAACATTTCATGAAATTATATTTTAAATTTTGGAAATGAGCGATAAACTTACAGATTCATGAATTTTGTCTTGAAACTTCCCCGACGTTATATTGAATAGGAGTCTCTCGGGTGTCCAGTCAGGTGAATGGGTTTAGAAATTCCGAGCTTTCGGTTGCTAGTAGCTCTAGGTAAATTGTGGGAGAAAACTAAAGTAATGACTGTATTTTAAAATTTAATACAGAAAATGTTATAATAATAACAAAAGTAAGGAAATTATTGAAGTAATAATTACATAAATTTTCTAATTTTATATTTAAATTGTTTGTTGTTCAATCCAGTTAATTCAGGAAGGACACTAATAAATGAATTGAATAGTCTTGGGCCGAAACTTGAACAATCCTTAACTCCAGCAATTGTAACATTTTTTGGTTCAGTCAATAAATTAAAATATGTCGCGTGTTGCATTCATGACGTTCTGATCTATATTTGGCACGATTTTTATAAAAATTGGCCTATAAGAGGTAATTGTATAACATCTTTCCCTATATATAATTATATATATGTATATATATATAACTATATATATATGTATTGTAATAGAATAATAAATGACAGTTTCGGAGCATCAATTATGAATGTCAATAATGTCTTCAAATATTTACATGGCGATATCTGCACTATGCAATCGCAATATGTAAAACATTCGTGGGATATGTTTATACAGGAGGAATAATGCAACACACGTGTGACAAACTCAAACAATGCTTTGTAAATGTAAAAGAAATATCATTTCATCGGAATACAATCAATTTGCATTAGCTGCTATTTTTGCTCGAAATATGTATTTTTGCTATTTCCAGGAAGTGCATACACAGTTACATATGGTATTAGGCATATAATAGGAGGTTTCCACGTGCCGTCTGACTCTAGGTCACCTACCACGGTTTTCCCTTCCTTCCGTTGGCAATGCAAGCGGAAAATTTTGCAGGAGGGATAGAAAGTGATACAATGTGCATGCGCAGCCAAAGCAACAGGTGCCACTTATTACTCACCCATGAACTGTGCCCCTGTTCAAATTTGCATTCCGCATGCATTATTTAGATGTCTGTAATATACTGTGCATAGCCTCCCCTAATGTTTCAATTTAACATTTAAGCTAAAAGACATCTGAAATATCTATATCTCGTAGCTTCGCCGGCGATAATTAATTGGAAGAATAAAAATTAAGAGCAAAATAATTAAATCATTATATTTATGCGTATTTATATTTACATATTCCTTTATATATATATATATATATATATATATATATATATATATATATATATATGCGTATTTTTATTTACATTTACTCATAAATTTCGAATTATTTCGTGTATAGTATACTGTGCAGTGATATGTAATTATATTTATATTATTCTTCTATATCCCCTAAACACGAGCGTTGCTCATATAGGGGCATGTTTGGTTTTATTTGTTTTTACTTGTATTAAATATGTAATAATGATAATGTAATATAAATAAGTAATGTTAATAAATGTAAATGTAATAATAATACTTACCTAAACTAAACAATTAATATAATTAATGAAGCAGCTAAAAATCCGGCTTTGAAGCGAATTCCACGATTAGAAAGCGCAGCATGGGAAAAAGACCTCAGATTCGAGTTCTCTGACCCAGAAAACCCCTGCATAGTGAGTTTAGTCCAAATCGAACAATGTTAATGTGCATAAGCAATGGTTTTAGAGTTTTTACTGAACCCTTTACAAGTGAAACTTTCTTCGTATATTATTGTTTTAAGGCCAAATTCTCTGTAAACAATTAAAAAGTTTCTACGAGGTGCAATTAATAACCCAATAATTTTAATAATTTAAAGGTTATCTTGTTTCTAAGGTATTTAGTTGTTTCTTATAAGTCTTTATTTTTTTTAATTGTCTTTTTCGTGTATTATATCACACTATTTTTTCACTCTGCTAATTGTCTCTTTGTGGAATTTTGTATATAATTAAATAATGTTAAATTTTATAATTTATAATGTTCTGTTTATTTTAAGCCATTCGTTTTTAAATTTTTACAATAAATTTCTTCATAAATTATGTTACACTTTTTTATGTTCCTTTCTTTACTCTGCTCTTTCTATTTTGAGGAACTGCTCAAGAGCAGTTTTGCTCAATCTAGTGTTACTATAGTTTGGCCTATTATCTTGTACCGGTAGTGGAATATGTATTAGATATTTCTAACTTATTTTTCTGTGTCTGAAATTGTAAACTTGTGTTTATAATTGTGATCATAAATATGTGTCTTTTGAAATTAAGAATTAAATAAATAGTGCATTACATATTTAAAATATATAATTTATAAGAAAAGTTTAATAACTTAATTTAATAACTTATTAAGTTTAAGTTTAATAACTTAATAACTAATTTTAGTTTATTTAATATTAGATGCTTAAAACTTTATTTTAGGGCATATTTTATTAGGTTTGCAGTCAATTTTAGGAGCCTTAACATCCGAGGCCCAGTGATAGCCAGTGTTGCAGTGAGGCTGAGAAGATAACAAATGCAATAGTGTGTAAATAGCGACAGTGCAATTAATTGCTCGTTATTAGTGAACCTAATACTTGTGTAAATAGTAAAAAAAATGCACAATTGCATGCGCTTAAGTTTCAATGCAACACAGTACTAGTGAAGGCCATATTTTGTCCTCTGCAAGCCATCATATCGCAATACACTCCTACCAACACAGCAACTCCGTCTAGCTGTAGAATAGTCTTATTATCTACGAACTGCACGTTGTAGTCTCTTGCATAAACAATAACTTAAAACATCTGTAACGAGCATATTACAATTTGTCGCCTCTGGAGAATTCTTCTATTTGGATCTACAGAAACGAGAACTATCAGATAGAATAGAAATTTACAGGAATCAACCTCACATATACGTAGTGTACTTTTATCTTCTCGGAACAATTTGAATTGAAATAAATCTCTTAGTTTAAAACGCTACAGAAATTTCACTAGATACTAAATGATCAAGACCGTACAGAGAAGGAGGCTGATATGTTTATTTGCCATAAACGAAAATTACGTTAACAATAAATTCTCTGGAGCGATATTCGCCTTATATATTTTCAGAGTTACGTAAAGGAAATCTAAAATTTACTTTAATTATTACATTTATTACATTTCTATTTTACTGTAACCTCACATAGTATATTTACACAGTAGAATCGAAGTTGTCAGTCTGTGGTCCCATACTATAAATTCATACCTTTCCCTTCCTATCCTAGGAAGGATAGCTGTTATCTCATGTAACGAAACAGATTAAAAATGAGCGAAGGTAGTTGTAGATTAGAACGACTCTGGGTGAAGGAGATATCATTGGAGATCTTTTCAATATCATTATTTTACAAAGGAATTGTATGGAAATGACGCTTTACGTTTTATAACTCAGATAATTTAGCAGACTTTTAGGTCCGAAACATTTTTTTCTAATCATTAACTTTAAGTATCATTGAGACATAGCCTAAGTAGACACGTTGAACATTGTAATGATTGTCTACAAATATTCATGTTCACTATTTGTATTCTAAATCCACATTAACTTATTATTAGCATTATTATTACTTATTTATTTAATTTTTTTAATTACAACCCTGGAATTGCCTTTGTTGGCAGCACGAAAATTCCGGGAGCCGTTGATGTATTTAAGCAATAAATTTATATAGGCTCTACTATATTTAAGCAATAAATGTACATATATACCAAAAATTGTATAATTTAACAGAGTTATTTTCTCCGTTTAACGAGGTAAATTACTGGAACGTAGGCTACTGTAGGCTCACCCAACCCTTGTTATAGATATTGAGATATGTTGATATAAATTATTACCTCTTTTAATAACTGACAACCAATCTACGAACAAGCAAGTATTTTGGTTATGATAAAGCTTTCAGTGATGATGAAGTGAAAAAATTCACAGATTTCAATCAAATTACAGAATCGGAATATAATCATCCGAAATGAGATTCATATTTTCAGTGAAAGGATACTTCCTAAATGATAGAAAATATAATGAAATAAGACATCAATCAGGACTAAATATATTTTCAATGAGCGAAAAAACAGGTAAATATCGGAGAAACAACGTTTTAAGGATGGGTGATAACAGAATATAAAAGCTTGCCCTGGAACATTACACTAAGGGTACTAGAAGAAAAGACAGTGGACGACCCACGAAAAGATGGGATGAAATTTGAAGTATTACCTCTTCTAGTATAGACCTGATGTTTGAATATAATTGTGGGCCGTTAACTCGGAGATGGCGACCAGCCATTCCCAAAGGACAGAATATTTCATTTCTATGGATTGACGTATGCTGAAGTGTTTATCATGGCGTCGGGGGCGAAGGTTTAACGTGAAATCCTATTCGTAGTAAGGACCTAGTATATTTCACACGGTCACGTAAGAGTTAAGTTTATTTTTCTTTTTTACCATGTAAGCCGTAAAATTTACCGGGATTTGAACCCTGGTTTCCAGAATGCAAGTAATTACCTTAGGACTGGATTATGATGACCATAGGAAAATTCACATTTATTGCGGTTTTCTTTCGTTCCAAATAGGCACAGTTCTACAGATAAAATACTGAGATTTTTACAATTTACAGAATACAGAAAATGCTGGAAATCTACATCACCTGAGCTATCTACTTACATTTGGATACAAAATTCTTCACAGCTTTGCAACTACGACCTCAGTAAACTCTGGTTTTCATACTCATGCTGTTGATATGTCAAGGGGAAGTAACCATTACGTAGGCCAACTCTGACCTCCACTGAAACATTTTATCCACAGATTTTATCGAGTTAAAAGAACCACCTGTTCTGATCACCACTCTCCTTTCATATTCAGAACGTAATGTCGGAATGTTTATGAGAATGTTATCCGCTTTTAATTCAAAATTTATTTTCGGTCATAATCTAGTCATACATGCTTAGTCCTAAATCATATGTTTCCAGCTGAAGAAATCTAACGCACATACGTCATTAAAAATACTCAGCTTCTAGCTTTAGCCTGGGTTCAGATCGGATAGACTACACGCTAAAGTCAGAGTTCTATTGCAATTCGACATAATCCAATGCTGTATTTGAAAAAGAATACAAAATTACTGCTTTCTAAATGAAGTATATATAGATATACATATATCTATGTATAATTAAATTCACATTGTATACAATTATTATTAATACTATTATTATTATTACACAACTTTATGATTTAAAAAATAATCTAAATAGAAGCTTAGGGGCAGAACATACTGTACTTAAATCATGTAACTTGAGGGAATTTCAAAGTTTTCATTGAAAGTTATTTTTAATTTGTCAGTTTTTTATCCCAGTCCTAAGCTCGAATTGAAATAGCACATGCTAAATTACAGTTGGAAATTATCTTTGCGAAAAACCTTTATATGAAATATGTGAATCAATGCTTTTCCCTTTCAATTTTTTCAAAGCATATTGAGGATTGTATCCAAACTCGTAAAATATTAAACAATGGCAAATGTCAGAACATAATTATTAACTATGTACTTTTTATTATTTTGTACTTCTCTAATTTCTTCATTTCTACTTGCGAGTATTTTAAGTCCCCTGGGCTACCACCAATGGGAAAAAGGTTGTTTGTTTGTTTATGTGCAGTATTTACAAAATTCCATCTTTTAATTACAATTTGCATTGTTTTCCTTTCTTTTACATTTGAAGAATGTAAGAGTCATTACAATTACAAAGAAGCTTGATTGAGGACATTTCTGTCTGTAATCTTCCGGTTGTCTAATAGTTAACCGTTTTAACCTTATTTTCTTACTTACTCAATGGCAATAGACAATTCATAAGCAAGCTAAAGAATATTGTCTATTTTATGGAACCAGGAGGTTCATTGTCGCGCTTACATGAGCCCACCACTCAACCCTATTCTGTGCTATCTCCATCCAATCATCCCTCACAAATCCTACTTCCCTTAAATATATTCAAATATTGCATCCCACCTACATCTAGGTCTTCTAAATAGTATCTTCCCTTCGTGTCTCCCAGTCAATATTTTCTTTCCTACCCCATGCGCGCAACATGTCCAGCCCATTTCATCTTCCGTAATTTAATTACACTCGGTGAAGAGTACAGGTTGTGAAGGTCGTCATTGTGCAGTTTTCTCCCGTCCCCGTTTTTATCCCTTTATTAAACTATGAATATTAACCTTTAAATGTATGATAATAATTTATTGGCAACAGCTGATACTTTGTGGCCAGAACCAGATTTCTATAATGACCAATTAGCTTGAAACAAGACTAATAAGTAACATATTTTTCTTATACTGTGCTTATTTCATGCAGTTCAACGCATGGTAAGATAAACTGAAAACATATTTATACTTTTCCTTCTACTTGAACAACAAAGAAATTTCAAGTTGATCACTACTACAGTAGAAGATATGACTTTATTACGTTATAGTTAAGTCTTAGTCTCCATATTAAGAAAACGAACTTCCAACTTCCAAATACCTCCTTTAGGGGTACTAATCTCTATCTGATGAAACGTTTAGAGATATAATAAGCTAGCTTTGTTGAAATGCAATCTATTTCAAATAGCTTCTACCCTTCATATATACACGAGTATATAAACCTTTATGTTTTAATAAATTATCCAAGAATACCTACGGTAATTTGATGCATAACCACGAATCTTTATTTCACAAAAAAATATTAAAATAAATTACTCGAATGAAAAAGTACCAAATTCTGAGTACATGCTATTACACAACATTAATCTAGAATTCAATAAACCGTGATAAATAATTACACAATGATGTTTGTCATAACAACACTCTCAAAACAGAAACAAATAACGTGAAGAAACATAATGGTTGTTTTGACTGGATCACAGTTCAATGGAAATATTATAAAATCTGCCACAATATAAGATAGTCAGCTCCAATATCTAAATCATAGTGTCCATTTTCCCCGCGCTCGATTCATGTTCGAAACTTGCTCTTTAAATTCTACTTTTGAAGTAATAATCGTCAGTAACAGCTGTGTTTAATGCGGTAAACATATTATCGGAAATAGTAAATTTATTTTTGAATAAATACTTGAAAACAGGTCTATTTTGATTAATGTTATTACGGTACATGAACAGCTATAGCTTTGTAAGGGTGGAGCTGTAGAAGGAGTTTTTGTATTATAAGCAGGGCCCGGATTCTGATGACCTAAAATTGTTTGAAAAATGACCTATAAAATGACCCTAAATTTTAAAGAAAATGACTTAATAATCATAAAAAATGACCTAAAAACTGACATTTTCTTCATAAAAAATTATTATTCTACACACGAAGTTATAGACTAATTTGTACATAACTGTAAAAACTGTAAATAACTGTAATGTTGTGAATGTTCCTTTCTCACGGAAATTTATACTGGCATTGAAGAACTGGCGAGTCAAAATTCGGCATTTCCTTTTGTGGTCTGCCGGATTATATTGTTGTTTATTGAGGGTAAACAGTAGTTTGCACTCTCAAATCCAAGCAGGTGGCAGACTCTGGTCCCAAGTCAATCTAAGAACAATAGTAATATAATACAAAATTTTGGCGTTTCTTTGATTCTCACTTCCGACTGAGACATGTCAACACTTTAACGCCGAATTTTTCCTTCTTGCATTAAACAAACAACACTTCAAAGACAGTACCGCTAGCGACGAAAAAAGTTAATACACTCAATGTAAATACATGAAAATGACTAAATAAGGAAGAAAATGACAAGAAAATGACAAAATAATGACCTAAAATTGAAATAAATGACCTAAAAATTTAAAATGGCATAAAATGACAAAAAATGACCTAATAAAAATGCATTTCTATAATCTGGAGGCCATGATTAGGATTTATCTACAAGTTGGCAATGTCTATGCAGCATCAATAAAAAGATGACATGTCATTAGAATCCGGGCCCTGATTATAAGTGATAGTGATAGTGAAAGTATTATAAGTGATAGAGTTCAAATAGTTAAATTACTGCATAATGTAAGTAATGAAATGTAATAATAAATGTAAAAAACAATAATAACAGCTAGATTATTCAGTAAATAATTTTATGACTAAATGGAATAATTTCAGTTCTCTGTACTTACAATTATTTCCATTTTAAAATTTTTGGGGGGAAGTTGAAGAAAATTGAACGTATAAATTTACAGTTCACATAAAGAGTTATGTGAAACTGATTTTTAAACTAGTCCAGGTGGTGGGTGAGGGTATTCAGAAAACTTGTATAAAGCGAACGAATATAAAAATATAAATAAATAAAAAGATTTTAGTATCAGTACAAGTTGAATACAGATAACTAACAAGACAAAATAAAGCTGTTACTTTTTAAGCCTACGCATGTATTAAAAAAACCTTTATCGGAAAAAATTATTATAATTATTTTTAAGGGTATCGCCGGCGAAGTTTCGGAAACTTCGATATTATATCGCTTATTATAATTCGCTTATGTTTGATAACGTTGACATAATGAGGATTTTTTGGTTCATTCATTTTAATAATCGCTCATGGTTTTTTTTTCTGGATTAATTAGTCTACCAAATATTACATACGAGCGATTTGGTAGTCGGAGTTAAATAATTAACAAAGGTTTAATAGTATAGTTTAGTCAAGTAGGAGTTGCTTAGGGGAAAAAGCTATATGCCAATGAGATTTTGAATGATTCAATATTTTTATTGAAAGTATATTTACCTACCTCTTCATGTTAGGGAATAACATATCATGCTTTAAAATAGAAACAGCATAAGATCACAGTCATTGAACTGTTAAACGAACCATTAACAGTAACTCTCTAAAATTTTAAAACCACCAGTATTTATACAACTTAATATAAAAGTTAGTTGATATTTGTATGTATTTAAATAAGAATAATTTTCTACGAAATATTGTAAGTCTGCAATTTAACCATAAAAATAACATAACATATGCTTAACAAATTTACAACGATAAATTATAAAATGCTAATGACATTTGCCCATAAACTGCTAGTAGTCTATATTAAAAACTAAAACTAAACTCCGTGATGCTACATTCCAGAAGGGACAAGGCCTACCATCCGACCGCACAGCGTCATCTAACACAGGCAGATGGCAAGATTTGGGGACATGTGGTCAGCATTCCGACAACCCTGGAAGTTAATGGTGGTTTCCGTGACCGGAGCCGCTACTTCTCTATCAAGTAGCTCCTCATTTTTTATCTCGAGGCTGAGTGCACCCCGTTCCAGACCATCCTACCTCAGAAAAATCCGAGGAGTTACTGATGATCGAACCCGGACCTACGGATCCATTGCCAATGACGCTAACCGCAGGCGGTCAGTAGTCTATACACCCTATCGTACTCCGTTAGTAGACAATGATTATTATTGTTAAAATTACAGCCCGGATTTATAAGAAAATAAAATAGTAAAATAAACAAAAGAATTACTCGAAAATCATATAAATTAATAGTTTCGTATAAATCTTGTTTCATCACGGCTGTAACAGTACGTAAGGAAGGCCACCCGTAGATTTGTTGCGTGAAGCTCGTGCTTCTGTCAGTGAAGAACGATGTGTAAAGTGAATGTGTTCTTTTACGTCGCTGGCGCATGTGAAAGCAACACAGTTCTTCGATTAATTCTTCTTCAATATCTGTTTCTTCACCGGAAGATTTTTAGAAATTTCACAGGCTGCTTTACAACCCTGATTTTTCAGTAATTCTATTAGCCGACAAAGGAAAGGAAGCCGGTAATAATAGTATATAGGAGTGAAATCAGCACTTTTATATGACGATTTTAAGTAAAATATGCTACTTTAATTTAAAATCATAAAATAAGAAAGAAAAATCTTCTTTTATTCCTCTCATAATAAACAAGATAAGCACTATCAAATATAGTTAAAATTGCTTGTTAAGTAGTGTCTTCCGAAATACAGTATAATCTTTCTGCTTACGTTTGGGGATCTGAAAATAATTAATTATGCATTTTACGTAGAAATTCGGACACTAGTTATTATTAATATTAAATACTGTATTGAATTAAAATATTATTTTATTTTATCATCAAAGAGCAGTGGCATTTACGAATAAAATTTTACCCTCTAACCTCATCATTAAGTCCCAGAAGTTAATATATTCTAAAAGAAGACGAAACACCCTCTAGAACAAATGAAGTATGCTCTTATCATTTAACTTATCATGCTCATAGATGGCACTTTATGTTCTCTTATAAGCTAAACTATGGTATAAATTATTAAAAAATAGTAACTTATAAGTTGTATTAATTGCATTTGCAAAGTTTTTAAAAAAACAAGTTTTATTAAGTTGAAAACAATTTGTCAATTATTGTACAGTCAGTTCTCACTTAGCCAAATATGCTGTAAATGTTTTAATAAAAGAATTATGCATAATATTTAAAATCTGTCAGAAATATGCCTTTAAAAATTATAAAAATTAATAAAATATGCATAAATATTTCAAAATATGATGAACTTTCACAAAACCTACAAATTATGCAACAATATGTAAAATGAAACCATCAATTTTCAGTTCGTGTCTTGTAAGCATTTTAATACTAACATGTACTAGAATGCATTATTAAAAATATGATTTTTCTCATAGACTTCCAGGCCCTACTCATCATATATTATATCGAAGAAACTAACATAACACGAATTCGGAACACTGTTATAAAATCCACTGCTAGGCTAACGACTCCTTGCTTTACCCTTTTATTGTTCCTGAAGTAAAGTTGCCACTATCATTACGCAAAGAAAAGTACCGGTACGCTCAGCCTAGGTAAAATTCAGGCAATGAATGAAAACAATGGGCTGTATAGTGTTGATACCGAAGTAATTCCGTTAGGTTAGGAATGGTAATGCAAGTAAGGGACAGTGCTCCTGAATGTCATCACCCCGCGATACTCGCAACAGGTGAACAAACTCTCTGACCCGAGCTAAGCAGCCGAAATGCATCACCACGTGCACCATTCATAAATACTACCGAGGGTTGACTCAAAGAAACATCACTGGATATCTCATATCGATACATTTCTTTAATTTCTGTACAATCTCGACGATATTGGCCGAAAAAATGAAGTCATGCTATGAAACCTACTATGCGAAAGATTGCAGCAGGAAAACGAGAAATAATAACTTTTGCGTTGCTACTGATGTCTAAATTCGTCATTTCAAAAAATCGTATAAAACAGAAATATCAGATTAGCAGAGTAATATTATATGTAAAATATGAGTTTTTTACTCTTTCGTTAGGGTTGCATTTTAAAAAAGCCAGATACTTTACTGAAATTTTTCTCATTGATTTTAAAATCAGTGCCCAGTGATGATTTAATTTGACGAATATATAATTATATTGATATATAAATTCAGTCATGTAGCGTTATTAATTTTAATAGGAACAAATAACTTATATACAACTAAGTTTGTTCTTAAAAAAATATATATATATAATTTAAGTTAATTTAATAATAAACCTCATTGTTCAATTTTATTATCCGTAGGGAGAAATTACTATATTGGTCATCATTATCCTAATACAATTATCAGTCATAAATGCCCAAAGGTTACAAAAAGGATAATCATTACAGTGATTGCAAAAAAACAGTAAAATACTTATAGCCTATTTTCTAAATTTTTAATTAGATTAACATTTGAAAAATGTGGACACATAAATGATAACTAGCTTAGGCCTAGATCGTAACTATCATAAAATAAAATAAAATATTTTATATATTGGGAAATTATTGTAGATTTAAATTAATTAATTTTGTGTAATTTCGATCAGTTATATTCAAAGTAGTTCTTGCGGTTAAATCACTTTGTTATGCCATGCTATTTATTTTATTATTTATTTTATTATTATTTATTATTATTATTATTATTATTATTATTATTATTATTATTATTATTATTATTATTATTATTATTATTATCATCATCGTCCTATCCACATTATAGCTGCAGTCATTTCAAGTAAGATCACTTTTAACTGAAAAAAATAAAAAAAATGTTGCTTGCCAAAACATAGCCATGTGTGTATGTAATTCTATTCCATTTTCTTAAATCTTACAAAAATGTAATTAGTTTCTATCTACTCACCATTCCGATACATCCAGCCTGGTATATAATCCCAAAGAAAATCCCAAAAAAGAACTGGTTAAAAAAACACACTGACCACAATCCACAATATCCAAAATAATTCTTACGAATAAAAATTTTTCAATTAAAAATTCACACTGAGGCACTGAACATCACAGTAAGAAATGTATGAACACCAATCATCTCTTCACTTTCACACATTCACTCACGAAAAGAAATTAAAAAAAAAAAAACACTGTTATCACTCGCAATAACAAATGACGGCGTTACTTCCTTCCTGTAGCAGTACGATGTTCAAGTGTCAGTAACGAAATGGAAGGTTCACTTTCGCGTGCAACAACACACAAGCAAGGCTGACAGTGAGCTGGAAGTTGTGGAGTGGGGAGAGAAGGCCACCTAACTCTCCTCCCTTGGCCCCATTCTCTCCTTCAAGTGCAAGTCTCACTCTCGATATACTTCCAGCAATGTATATGATCGTAATTATTGCTACGTAATGTGACGAGCCATACGTAACTCGACTGACAATATTATCATGATATCTAGAAGCAGTCAGCAGACGAGGAAGCGAGATTTCAAAGAGATCAGTCCATTCATTCAATGTTATCATTGCAGAGTAGGTTCGTTATACTGATTATTGTAATAATCATCTTCATACTAAATAAAATCAGGTAAACTGATGTAACAAAGAGCCAGAATGCTGTTGCTTAATCAGTTTAATCAATTTTGGATTACTGGACTTTTTAATATTGAGTTTTTGGACTTTTTAAAGTTTGTATTTCGATTTTTATTTTGGATATTTGAATTTTTTAATTTTGGATTTTTTAAATTTTAGATCTTTGAATTTTTTATTTTTTGGATTTTTTAAATTTTGGATTTTTAGATTTTTAAATTTTGGATTTTATTAATTTTTAAATTTTGGATTTTTGAATTTATAATTTTTTGTTTTTTAACTTTTGGAAATTTGGATTTTTTAATTTTCGATCTTTTATTTTTTAAATTTTGGATTTTTTAGATTTTGAATTTTGAATTTTTTAATTTTGAACTTTGCATTTTTAAATTTTGGATATATTAAATTTTAGATCTTTGACTTTTTTATTTCCTGGATTTTTAAATTTTGGATTATCGATTTCTTAATTTTGGATTTGTAGATATTTTCAATTATCGATTTTTTAATTATTAATTTTGGATTTGTAGATATTTTCAATTATCGATTTTTTAATTATTAATTTTTTAATTTTTTAATTTTTAATTTTTTAAATTTTGGATCTTTGAATTTTTTAATTTTGCATTTTTAAAATGTTGAGTCTTTAAATTCTTTATTTTTTGGATTTTGTTAAATTTGTATTTTAATTTCTAAATTTTGGGTTTTTAGATTTTCAATTTTGGATTTTGGATTATTTTTTAATTTTTAATTTATAATTTTTAATTTTGGATTTTTTAATTTCGGATTTTTAATTTTTAATTTTTTAATTTTTAAATTTTGGATCTTTGAATTTTTTAATTTAGGATTTTTAAAATTTTGGATCTTTGATTTATTTTTTGGATTTTTTAAGCGCGGTAATGAACCACCGGGTTCCATAAAATATATAATATTCCTTTAGCTTGCTTAGCCATTGAGCAAGTAAGTATTATTATTATTATTATTATTATTGTTATTATTATAATTATCATTATTATATTATTATTATTATTATTATTATTATAAAACTATTACTATTCCCATTTGCAGGTCCTCGTACTAGATCTGAAAAATTTCCTTTCCATCACCTTCTATCGTTAGTTTCCCCTTTGAGTATTTTATTTTGTCCTTTAAATCGTATAGCAGCTGATTACTCCTAATCACTGAGTTGATTGTTTTTTGTGTAGTCCGTTCCGTCACACCTCACTAATTTCGTGACGATTTTGAGCGTAACACTAATTTCGTGACGATTTTGAACGTTTCACTAGTTTCGTGACGATTTTGAGCGTTACACAAGCTCCCCTACCGTCAAATTGGCCGGTTACGGGATTTGAACTAGGGACTTCCAGAATGCGAGTCAAAAAGTTACCGTCTCGGCCACCTCGCTCAGTTTAACGGTCTGGTTTGTTAAGCATATGTGAAAGAATGGTGTTATTTGTCATAGCTAACTGTATTGCAACTTCCAAACCCGTATATGAACACTCTAAAACAATAAGTTGTCATGATAACTGATTTGCGTTTGATAAATTCTTTCTAATATATTACCATAGAATAGGCAATAAATTGGGCTTTACTTCGGTACCGGTCAACTGATTTGGTCCAATATCAATAGGCTTCTTCCCATGAACGTTATAATTGCGTAGGCCTATAAGAATTTTCATGAAATTCCGACAAAGCGAATTTGAGTTATCGCGCATACAGACACACGGTTGGACGGACAGACATTTTCCTGTCCCACAACAATCTTATAAAGTACCATTCTGGCAATTAATAATCTATATAAACTATATTGCAAGGGATGAAATCCTTGCAAAATATCTATCTTAAATGAAGGTTGCCAATGGGACACAGCCAAATACAATTAATTCTAAGAATGCTTTTCAACGTTGAGATTATTTTTTTACTTAATTTTCTATGAAAGTATATATTTTTATATTACATTTTTATAAAGCAACTGTCGCTGAAAGATTTCCTTTATGGCTGTGAACAAAATGGGAGAGTCTTCGAGAGAGCTCCTTCATTTATTTTTAAGCTCTTCCTGAAAATACAGGCTGTCATCTTGACAAAGATAAACGAAATAACTTATGCTATTAATATAATAAATCAACTAAGATACAGTACAAAAATTACTAACTTATTAAAATATTAGTTCCATTTTATGATATGCTTCAATAGGCTATTTCCATTATAAAGAGCTGCTAACCTTGGAATTATAATTCTTTCACACTAAGCAGGAAAGATAGAATGAGAGTGAAAATTTCAATGCCATAGCCGGGATTTGAACCACAGCCAGTCCAAGAATTTAATGTTGTACCGGCATATCGCCATGGTAGCTCAAGCGGCAGAGCAGCGGCACCGAGAGCCGAATATCTGTGGTTCAAATCCCGGCTACCGCCTTGAATTTTTCAACTTCTCCTTTCCAGCTGATAGCTAACCTTGTTATATAAACAGTTTTTAATATATCAAGGGAAACTCTTAATACGTGAATAGCTAATTCTTTAAAAATTTTAGAAGAGACACTAAATTATTTTAAGAATGAATGATTTTCTGAGAAAATCTCAAAAGCTGCTCAACAGATTTCATAAATTGTTAGACCTCTAAAGACCTTTTCTTTGTGTTGTAACACTAAATAAGATTTAAATTCCAATTTTCAATTATTATTTACAATTTATCAAAATCAGCATTTTTTACCAAACACTGAAAATAGTTGAAGTATTGTAATACTGTATAAAGGCTAGTTTACATGACGAAATTAGGTTTCGTAAGTAAGTTTCGCAATTGTTTTTTTGCTTGAATGCGCAAGCGCAAGATGTACTGGCGACAATGAGTTACGAAACTACGCAGTTTCGGCTGATTCCAACTTTTCACGAAACTATAATAGTAATGTTGATGTTTTACGCTTATTTAGCTTGTTCGCCTTTCGTAAAATGAAATGGGGAAGTGAGGAAATTGTGAAATGCCTGTATTCATAAGTGTTTCAAACATTTATATGGGAATTTAATAACTTGAACTTCAAAGATAACATGAAATGTGTGGTTGCATTGGAAAGAAAATGTGTGTAATTAGTTTCACGAAATCACTTTCATGAAAGTGGTTACGAAACCTAGTGTCATCGTGTAAACTAGCCTTAAGTTCTGCATTTGTTGTAGTCCAACGATAGCCACTGTTATTTTTAATTTGAGCCTTTCCCTTTCCTTGTTGAGTAAAGGACATTTAAATATCAGTTGATTCACGGTTTGGTCTTCTTCATCACATTTACATTTTGAACTGTCTTTTATTCGGAAGCTGTTGTAACTGTTATAGTGTCTAGTCATCCCATGGCCTTAACTCGTGATTAGCACAGGCTACAAATAAGCACAATTTTAAATGTGGCCTATGGAAATCCTTTCTTAACTTACCGTTATTGTTATTATTATTATTATTATTATTATTAAAATAATAATAATAATAATAATAATAATAATAATAATTATTATTATTATTATTATTATTATTTTGCTTAGAATATATTTTCATAAATGATAAAGTCTTATGTCTTAGCATAAAAGATCAAGTAACATTCACATAAGCGTTTTTTAAAATGTGCTTCGATCATTAATGCAATGACGCTTCATTATTTGGAGGACATGGTTAATTTAGTTATGGAATTGTAGCTGCAACGAGAATCGCCATAACTCAAATGGCCTCGCAAGAAGGCGGTCTGAGTTCTATTCCCAGCGGGTGAGGGGGCAACAAAAAGTCACATAAACCTCATCACATCATCAGCCGTTTTACACCATTTAAATATAATGTTTGCCTCGTTGTGCCTAATTCATCATAAGAATAGCAGCGCAATACGAATTTACGATGGGAGAAGTGCATACTTCGGAGTTGAAGGATGCAATATTATTAATAATAAATTACATTATTGCTTTCCTCATCATCACCATCGCCACACCATCACTCTAATCATTATTCCGATTATAGAAACGAAGGCATGTCATTCGAAGAAAAGGACAAAGGTAATCAGTTTCGCGGGGTCTTGTATTGAACAATATGGTACCGTACAAGAATAATTCAAAGCGCAATTACTTTCAAATTATTGTAAGCAAAATGCTGCTTATTCTGAATTAATGAAACATACATTTACAATCTTCTGAAACATTTCTAAAAACGTGCATCTCACTAAGCTATGTTCTTCTACTTTTTCCTTCAGTGAAAATTTACTCCTTAGCGGTTCAAATGTGAGTAGTATGCAGTTCTATAGTTCAAGTTCGTTCATTAATTATTATTTCTACTAATACTGTTATTATTATTATTATTATTATTATTATTATTATTATTATTATTATTATTATTATTATTACTATTATTATATAACCTGGCAGTTTAAAGCCTTAAGGCCTCTTACACTCAACCAGGAGTTTAAACCAATTACATTATTTAGGAATACAAATTAAAGAAAAAATGTAGCTAAGATAGAAAATTATACAATAAAAAATAAATTTCATAAAGAGGCAGCATACAATGTATAATTCATATGTACAGTTTCTCAATTTGTTACGAATAAAAACGTAAGCTAAGTTATTTCTTAATAAATTACATCAAGCTGCAAGATAAATACAATTAATTTTTTAAGCCAGGTAACTCATCATAAAGTAGACTTATTAATTTAGATCTAAACGCATTCAAAGTTCGGCAACCCATGAGTTCAGATGACAGAGTGTCCCAGTGACGAGAAGTAGCAACTGTGAAAGATGAATACAGAGTTGAAGTGTGGTGTGGATATTATAATGTATTATCACACTGTGACCGAGTATTTCACCTATAGTCCAGTCAATAAACGTCGAAAAACACCAAATAGAAAAAAAAAATCGTGTAGTTTTGAAATTTTGCAGAGTTGTCGGAGGGAGTGTCCCGAACAACATACTAAAAGTCCCCGTAGGTGGGGGGTGAGCGGGGGGCAGGGGGGCCCGCGGAAGGTCCCTATTTTATGTTTTTCGCTTATATCCAAACAATGGTGCATCGTAGAGGAAAAGTTGCTATATACAAAATTCAAGCTGATAAAATTTCCTACAGGTTTGACTCTACACATTTCTTTCTATTCCCAATAGTTTTCGAGATATCCGCCAGCGAAAATAACAAATTTTTTAAAAAAGCTCTTTCACCTCGCGCTTTTCGACACACTTTGCCTTCTAGCGCTTCAGCCCTTAGGTATACAGCAATATTCTTATGAAAGAAGTTGTAGGTAAGTAAATTATCTTGAAAATGAGTAGTCATTTGTTACTTTGTCTTCAAATGTTCAAAAGTTATAGCAATTTTAAGATTAGGTCAAATTTCGAGATTTCGAAAGAAAACCGTACATCGCAGTTTCTCTATATTTAGGGGTTATATCTTTGTACATAAGCTGTATATTGTGTCTTTACATCATGAAACAAGTGGAGAAACATCACACAACCATTAAAATTGAAATTATTAAAAGTCCGATCATGGTACAAGCACAGTACATGTAATGGAAAATACATTATATTGCAGGCAAGAAAGGAAAAAAGGGACAAAAAAATCATGTAGTTTTGAAATTTGGCAGAGATGTGGGGGAAAGTGTCCTAAACAACGTAGTAAACGTCCCCATGGATAGGGGATGAGCGGGGGGTGGGGGAACTTTTACCGGTAAATGTAATTTCCCTCAGTTTTCCCTAAATACACAAAAAAACTGTGGGTTCTAGCAAAATACAGTTTATGCACAAAATTAAACTACATTAAAGTTCTTATAAAATTTATCTGAATGATATTTCTGTATAATTAATAGTTCAGGAAATAGAAGGATATGAAGTATGATACAGGTCTGGAAATTCTGTTTTACATACACCTATATATTTTATGTTTTAACAAAAGAGAAGGCAGATGATAATTAAATTAGCAAGATGCCAAGCAAGCAGACTAGTTCTTAGAAAAATATACTTACTAATGGTTAACGTTACATATAAAACTCATTATCATTATTATTATTAATATTCTTCTTGTAAAGCTGAGACTTTTATGTTTCGTTAAAAAATTACCGGTATTTTGAAAAATGGTAAGGAATTAGACAATTATATTTAAGGATTCTAAGAATAGCAGGCTTACCTATTACTTTGAATAAACGTTTTGTCTATGTGGTTCCTGAGAATATTTGCACATCATATTTTGTCACTGTGCAACTCGGTGTGGTGGAAGATATGGATCCAGAAAAGCTAGTATTAAATGCTCATCCGTTTGTGAAACCTGTCTTGATACAACAGTATACCATTAGTAGAAGAAGATGAATTTAAAATTGATGACGTCCAAGCAAAATAAGTTGTTTAGGCACTCTTTAATTAATGTTATATATATGTATAAATACTGAGTGTTCGGTAGATAGAAAAATATAACCCTAACTTATCATGTGATGTACAGTACTAGGATTCCAGCATTGAAGACTAAAAAAAATAGACAACTAAACATTTATTTAAAGTACTATGTAGGCCTATTAGGTCTTATAATTTCTAAATATTTACAATTTCTAACTATTTACAATTTTTAGGAATGATATTTTAAGCGAAAAATAGAACGGCTAATAGGCCTGATTTATTTTTCTTATAAAGTACACTCATACCATGTGATTTTTGTAATAATAATAATAATTATTATTATTATTATTATTATTATTGTTATTATTATTATTTTGTGTGTGATGTTTACCTTTAGTACAAATATTATTCTAAGAACTAGTTTGCTTGCTTGGCATCTTGCTAATTTAATTATCATCTGCCTTCTCTTTTGTTAAAAATATAATATATAGGTGTATATGTAAAACAGAATTTCCAGAACTGTGTCATATTTCATATCCTTCTATTTCCTGAACTATAAATTCTACAGAAATATCATTCAGATTAATTTTATAAGAACTTTAATGTAGTTTAATTTTGTGCATAAACTGTATTTTGCTAGAACCCACAGTATTTTTGTGTATTTAGGGAAAACTGAGGGAAATTACATTTACCGGTAAAGGTTCCCCCACCCCCCGCTCACCCCCTATCCATGGGGACGTTTACTACGTTGTTTAGGACACTTTCCCCCACATCTCTGCCAAATTTCAAAACTACATGATTTTTTTGTCCCTTTTTTCCTTTCTTGCCTGCAATATAATGTATTTTCCATTACATGTACTGTGCTTGTACCATGATCGGATTTTTAATAATTTCAACTTTAATGGTTGAGTGATGTTTCTCCACTTGTTTCATGATGTAAAGACACAATATACAGCTTATGTACAAAGATATAACCCCTAAATATAGAGAAACTGCGATGTACGGTTTTCTTTCGAAATCTCGAAATTTGACCGAATCTTAAAATTGTTATAACTTTTGAACATTTGAAGACAAAGTAACAAGTGACTACTCATTTTCATGATAATTTATTTACCTACAACTTCTTTCATGAGAACATTGCTGTATACCTAAGGGCTGAAGCGCTAGAAGGCAAAGTGTGTCGAAAAGCGCGAGGCGAAAGAGCTTTTTTCCAAAATTTGTTATTTTCGCTGGCGAATATCTCGAAAACTATTGAGAATAGAAAGAAATGTGTAGAGTCAAACGTGTAGGAAATTTTATCAGCTTGAATTTTTTATATAGCAACTTTTCCTCTACGATGCACCATTGTTTAGATATAAGCGAAAAACATAAAATAGGGACCTTCCGCGGGCCCCCCTGCCCCCCGCTCACCCCCCACCTTCGGGGACTTTTAGTATGTTGTTCAGGACACTCCCTCCGACAACTCTGCAAAATTTCAAAACTACACGATTTTTTTTTTCTATTTTTCGTTCGTTGCCTGGACTACTATGGTAATGAGAAAGGTTATGAAATCGAGAAGTAAGAAGGGGTCGAGGTATGCAAAATTCAGTATAAGAGGGACAATGAGTGTAATTTCCTCCAACCATTAACCTGAGCCATGATAATTTTTTGAATGAAAGCGAAATGTGATCATAATAACGAGCATTACAAATAAAACGGACACACGCATTATGAGCACACTGAAGTTTTTGCGATAGATCTGCCCTGAGATCACTGAACAAAACATTGCAATACTCGAAGTGAGGCATAATGAGAGTCTGTACAAGAGTCTATTTTAATTTGGTTGGATAATTATACAATCGTTTTAGGGAGTGAAGAATAGAAAATACCTTCTTAATCTGAATTTAATTTGGGTATCCCAGTTAATGTTAGCCTATATATATATATATATTGAGTTAATACTTTTTTGAAGTTTGAAGTTTATTGTTACATACATTACTACATTTAATTATTTACATTATTTCAACATTAGTACAGGTAAAACAAAAACCAACAGAAAATACTATTTCTAATTTAGCATAAAAAATTACGGTAGGCCTATGCCCCAAGATGAGCAAAGCTCGTGTTTAGGGGTATAATAGATTAATAATCTAATTAATATTCAAAATGAACTTCCAGGCTTTTACAGTTGAATTGAATGGAATGATCGTTTTATTCAGTATCGCAGCTGGAAGATTAAGGTTATTAAATTCAGATATTAATCTTTGTTTTGCAAATAGGATAGTCTGTCTTTCGTCAGCATTTAACTTTAACTTAACCAAACTGCTGAGACCAAGAAGAAATAATTTGGAGACCTGTATTCAGTTTATTAATGCAGTCACTGAGAAATTCAAGGCGGCCAGAAATGTACAGTTTAACGTATGTGATATCTACTATATTTAAGAGACTAAGAAAAATAATTAATATAAATGGAAAATAGCAAGAGACCCAATACCGAACCCATGAGGAACTCCAACCTCTACAGACCGCTTAGATGAAAAACGATTATATTAGAGATGACACACTGGCGGCCAGTAAGGTAAGGGTACATCCAGCTGGAGACACTATCAAAAAGATGCAACATCCGAAGTTTAGCTACTAGAAGATCTAATTCAACGGATTTGAAGGATTTACTATAGTCCAGTAAAATCAGTATTATAGCCAGACGTTTATAGGCCCTACATGGTACCGCGTATATTCTCAGTTATATTCAAAAGTGCAGAAGTAGTACTATAGTACTATAATTGCTCAGGAATTTAATACTCGTATAATACTCGAAGTCTTAAGGACAGTCTACTTAGCTCTAATACAATCTGTCCTCCAATATGGTATCATTGGCTGGGGAGGAAGTGGCACATCTGTATTGACTCCTTTGATTCTAATACAGAAGAGAATTATAAAAATTTGTTTAAAAAAGCCTATAGAATATCCAACAGAATTGATATTTCCTGAATTGAATGTGATGACTGTAGAACAAATTTATAAGCTCACACTTTTAAAATACTTTCACAAATACCGCAACGTACATGTATCGGATCCTCATAATTACAATACTAGAAGAAATAAAACATTGCCTTTAATAGAACCAAAATACTTCACCTCTTCTGGCTCTAAACATAGCATTTATTATGGTCCAAGACTCTATAACTCTATAATTAGGTCACATCCAGAAATAGTACATATGAACAACAAAAAATTCAATAAGTTTATCAAAAATCTTATTTCATAGTTCAAAAGTTACTTCACTCTGTACTTAGTAGACAATTAAGGAACTATTTTATTTGTAATAACTCAGGGTTTCAATTTTTGTTCTTACTACTTTTCATTTTTTCTTTTTACTATTCTGTTCTTTCTTTTTTATTATTATTTTTTAGGTATTGATTTAATATTATATTTTCTTTATATATTTGTAATTTGTATTTTGTAACGTAAATGGCTGAACTGTGCCCGAGCACGAGCGCTTGCTCATTGTTTTGTATATTTGTATAAATTTGTATAAATAAATAAATAAATAAATAAAATAAATAAATTATTATACGAGTATTAAATTCTTCCAAATATTTAGATAATTTCTTGTGCGTAACACGTTCAACGGTCTTAGATAGAACAAAAAGAATGCATATGGGTCTATAGCCCTTAGGAGATGAGGGTGAATTTACTTTCGGAAGGGGATTCACTAAAGCAATTTTCCAGAGAGTCGGGTAGGTAAAAGTAATTATAGAAGAATTGAAAATTTGCGTTATTACAGGTAGCACAATATCAATTTCTTACAAACGTTATACTCATATTGTTAGAACCTTGTGCTGTGGATCTAATATTCTTAAGAACCTGCCAAACTTCAGTATCAGTAATAATGGAAAAAAAAAAAAAAAAATCGCGTGTAGGAGGGGGAGAGGAGGGAAGTGAAGTGGTCATTGAGTTCATCAAGAAAAATGTTTGTAATATCACTTGAAGTTTTTCCAAAGCTACATTGCACAAGGATTTAGATTTCCTAGATTCAGCAAATGTACTTATAAAAAGTTAATTTTTTTCTACAAAGGTTTGGCTTCAAGAATTAACTGGTTGTTCGAAATTTTCATTGTTGCTATAAAGGATACAAATTTATCTCGTGGACCATTTGATATCGAGGATAGACATTTTGTTTGTGTGTATTTTTTTAAATATGAAGAAACTAATTTTGTCAGTTGTTAATTGAACAGTGTGATTAGTGTTCTCAGGCATTCCTTCTTCTCGTTCATTCCATGTTTACGGGTGTGACATTTGGACTTCAGAATCTATCATTTAAAGCTTTTTCCTTAATTATATAACAGCAAATTTAAAAATAAAATCAGTAAAACTGTATATCAGATTCCTATAAACACCGTCAAACGTTTAAATTGCTGAATATTTGATTAAAATACCAAATTCTATGTAATAAAACATTCCTTACAGGTATGACATTTCAAGCACCTCATACTGCACCCTGGAATATTACTTAATAAGTCTGTGAATTGAAATATAAAAAAATATGAAAGAACAGGTAATAATTCAACAATATGCATTAAAAGCAAACCCAAAATCTCATTTTTTTTAAATTTTACACCCATTTAATTTCCATTTCGGGTGTGACAAAGTTTCTTACGGGCATAACAGAGCACCCAGGTGGAACTATATTATGCACTTCGAATTTAAAATATTATTTAATATTCTTGGACAAGTAAAATGAACATATTCAATATTTTTATATTTAAATAACTTCAATTAGTAACGTGTCCAGGCATCCAATGAGTCGACTGTATTTCATACGATATTGAGTCTAAAATTTCCTGCAAAGCCTACCTGCAATATTAATTATCCATTGTGATTTTGAAATGTTCACCCTTTTATTGGTTGGACACTTTTTATTGTACAAATTCCGCTCACTACAAAAAAATGCATGTTTCCTCTTCTCCTTTCTTTCTCTCTGTCACGCTCTGTCACCACTACATAAATTTATTTTTAATTTTCACTATTCAAATATGTTAAATACAGTAAGACCATGTTTAAACTAATTGAGTTTTGTATACATCTAAAAATAATTAGAATTTGTGAGGCCAATATAAATGCCTACTATATAATCTTACGGATGTGACAGGTTTTATTTGTTTTCAGTCTGCTTTAATCATAAACTCATAAATCATAAGGTCATAATAGACCTTAATATTCTAAGTATAACATTAACTCTACTTCTGGAAAGCTACTTCTGTTATAAGTTTTTCTCTTATATGAACTATTTGTAAATTTTTCTTACGCGTGTGACAGTGTGACATGCATACTTAACACATGGTTTAAAATAATAATAGAACTCGCCAGAACTATAATTTTACATAAATTTGAAACAAATAAATCTCCCTTTTAAGATGGAGACTTCAGCAATACTGCTAGTGAATTGAAGGAAAAAATGTAATGCTGTTAATTTTCAGTCAACTTTACCTGCAGAATTACTATTTGGTCTGCCATATTTTTGTTGCTGTAAACTGAAAATATAATGGAACAATGTTTAAAATCACTATAGGAACTAACTATTTAACTAATAAACTACATCCCAAGCAAACAAAATCTAGTTAAAAAAAAATGAAAAATATGACTACCAGGCTCACTCTAGCATGGAATGACCCTTCTGTGGAAAACAGAAAGTTTGTGTTTCGTGCGATTTAATTCTTAAATTCGTCATACTATTTCTCACACATTTACACTTCAAGAAGTCCAACGAAAACAATTAACACGATGTTCAATGCAGTGTATTTGTTATACATTTTGTTGTTATTGCAACTATAAGGCTAACCGATGTATCCAACATGATACATTTAAGTTAAGGGTAAAATAAGAATTTTTTTTCGTGTTACATATTCAGTCTGTAGCTTTGTAATAACTTTTGTACTAACACATTTTAATAAGATAGATCATGATTTAAACACAGGAATTATTTTGATTATGTGACTGTCAAAGGCGTCTCTAACACAGTTTTCGCTTCAGTCTTAAGAACTTTAGATCTACATAGCAATTTAAATAACAGGCACAAATTAATAGCACAGTTATTAAACTAACAAATAACTCACCAGCAGGAGAGTAAGAAAACATGCTCTTATATTACAGACTCTGGAAATTTCGGATTCATACCTGAAACAAAACAAACAAAAATCATTTACATATTTCATAATGTTATGCATAATTTTCGTTTTCACCATATACCCTCGAATACATTTTTCTTATAGGTACCCTTACTCATTTTTTTCACGTCAGTGGTATATATTTATGTTATAACATGTTTTTCACAGTTAAAACCTTCATGATGTGTTGTCAAATAATATAAAACAACTTATTTTGAAAAGAAAATAGTAGGCCTACATGTACGTACTCGTCAAAATATTAAATGTTAAATATTGCAACAAGTCTTTAGGTTATAGCCTACCATTGTCAAATAATGTAAAAAGGAACTGTAAATGTGGAATTAAGATAGCTACTTAGGCTATTTCTAGTATTAAGGAAATTAATACTATTTCTAGTAGCCTAAGACAGATGTCATAAGACTCTCAGACATGACATAAGACTCTTATCTTATGAATTATGACTCATAAGACATAAGATGATAGTCTTATGTCGGGTCCTTCCCTGATGCCACTGTGGAAATGCATTTCAACACAAATAGGCCATTCTATTTCCTGTTTTAGTTGGGTCCATTCTAGCCCAGATGTATATTATATGAGAACGCACTGACCACTACTGCAACAACTATGGACGCAGATCCCATTGTGGTGGCTAGGATACCTGTGTAGATAAGGTATTCAAACTTGACTCCTGTGTCTAGACGAACACTCATACAATTTAAATTTGTGTCAAAGAGATTCTATTCAGATTTAAAATATTCATGCACAAGGACAAATATATAGGCACGGTGACATGTGAATTCATCTCATCTAAAACTCTCGCTCTCTCTCTCTCTCTCTCTCTCTCTCTCTCTCTCTCTCTCTATATATATATATATATATATATATATTATATAAAATATATGAACAACCAAATAAACAAATAAACAGAGAGAGACTTTTTTAAGGTACTGGATTCCTTGAACAATGGTACTTGAATATTCATTACAATTATACAATTAGTCTGGTTTGAATCGCGAATTTTCAGTCCAGTGGCAAACACTCAGCAACCACCAAGGACATTCATCCAAGAATGTCCACGGCATTCTAGTTCTACAAGACCTATATGTTCCTTGATCATTTTTTGGCGGTGTTTTCAAAATTCCAAATCATGTGCCAACAAAATTTAAAAGTATGTTTTTTAAATCAATATGAAGTTAACTGTTTTTTTTTTTCAACCAACCCGAGACATGGCCTTTCTGGCCCTCCCTGGGAAATAATTTTTTTTAACTTCAAATATGTTTTAGGACATGGCTGTTAAGGAGAAAGAACGGGAGAGATTAGAATGAATGAATCCGACCCAGACCGATCAAGGAATGTGATCTTGACCCAGTTATTTGATATTGCCAAACAAGCAGAAGTTTGCAAGGGCAGCTGCGGAAGTTAGATTGTAATCCGGTCACTGCGAGTTTTCTAACAGGTGCCAATATGCTAGTGAATGTATAATAGGGAGGCATTACCAAATCCTTTATTAATATTTCTGTCAGATATCATAATGCATTCTTATTCCTTGAAAACCAGCTGATACGGAACAATGAACTCCTGTCTAGCTGCTTGGAATCTTTATTAAGTGCCAGAATGTTATTTTCTAACATTACATGGTGGACGGAAAAATGTCTGTCCGCCTGTCTGTGTGTCCGTACACGCTATATCTCGAATACGCTTTATCATATTTTCATGAAACTTAGTATAAACACTTATAACATCCATAGGACAAACGTAATTGATTTTTTTATAAAATGGGTTGACTGGTACCGGAGTAGGCTAATGATCAATAACGGTGAAATGTTTTTTAAATAGCAAATTATCACTATCTAACACCAAGCCGCATACCTTAATCGTTCATCGACGTAATTGTTTGCATATTTCCTAAAGAGTCAGAAACTATAAATTTGCCATACTTATAGCTTATAGCTGAAACCAATGTAAATATTTAAAAAAATCTATTTTTAATTTTTATCCTCGAAAAACATTCAAAATGGCGGAAGTAATTTTAAGATCATCTTAGAAGGCTTGCCTATAATAAGCTAGGTAAACGGTAAGTCGTATCAAAAAACTGATTGCACCAGCAGCAACGGATTTTGACAGATCTACAAGTTTTTTCTAAGACTTTTTGTCGTAGCCTACCTCCAACCTTAGATTTTTTAAATTTTAAGTAAGTTTTGCTCACATGTAATTTTTTACACATTTATAGGAAAGCTATAAACGTCAAATTTGGCAGAATATTAGCACATCTAACCACCATAATCGTGCAAAATTTGGTATTTATAGCTGCCCTATAAGTATGTAAAAACCGGCTGAATAGCCGTCATTCAAATCTACGATAGTCATTGTTATTGTTATTTTCTTTGCAACTTTCGAATAGAAGATTTAATTGAAAAAAAGTCATCAGGATTTTCTTTAAACTTTTAAGAGCTGAATTTATAATAAAAATCATAATTGAGTTATCTGTTTGAACTCAATGAGGAAAATCTAAGTAGAAAGCTGGTTTCCATAAAAAATAATTCTAATACTGGGACATAAATCCTCGCGTTCTGACTTAAAACATTATATTTTTACTAAACTTGTATTTATGCTTTTATGCAATTTTTGTTTTGACGCATATAGGCTATAGTGGAGTAGCAGTGAAAAGGTTAAAGACGTAGGGTTGATCTATGCAACTGGAAAAAGATTGCGATTCGCCTTGGTCTAAGATAGTGCGCTGGTGCTTGTGGAATGTATCTATGGTGATGATGATGATGATGACATCATCAGCTTAAAGTAAGCCAATGCCGGCCATCGTGATAGACAAACGGCAGGCGACCTCTCCCCTCCTGACGAGGGCCTTGGCTTCCTGCAACCTTCATGCTGTGGTCCCTCTCTGCCGATCACACATCATTATACAATACTACATTATAATACCTCCACACTTTCATTTGTCAACTTGTTCACATTGTACAAATCCCTTCCAGTTAGTATCGAGATTTAATCTTTCCCATATACCAGGAAGATTCCAGATAGACTTTGTTCTTTCTATGGTATATAAATCATTTAATCCAATTAACAAATTGAACTGACTCATTGGTAATATGTATCAAGTCATCAAGTCATGGTAGGAAATATAGAAACCCATAGGCGTAACCAGGCCGACCATATGGGGGGGAGGTTAGAACGTCTGGGGGTTATGGGATACCCCCAGGGGGTCCTCCCCCGGAAAATTTTAAAAATTAAGATGCACAATAACGAGTTTTAAGCTTCCCACGCTTTATACTCATATTAAGTAATTTATAAGCAGACTTAAAAAAATTGTACAATTTTCCTTTCTTTATTCAATGGGGGGGGGGGGTTCAAACCCCAAACCCCCCCCCCCTCGTTACGCCTCTGTAGAAACCTTAGAACTATTCCAACTAACCTGGACCATCTCAATCAAGTCAACACCATTCTTCCTACCTCTATTTTATCCTACAGGCTTTAGAGCAAATGCTTTTCCAATAGGGAATCAATGTTTATTATCAAAATAATAAATAATTTTGTTCGTATAAAATAACTATTAATGGAATAAGATTACGGTTGGTTATATCATGATTCACGAAATTCTTACCACTCCCAATTTAAGTGAACTACGGATTAAACTCACGGCGAACAAAGTTTCACTGGTGGAGTTCTTTGAGAAACATGTTCACAGAAATGCACCGTTATCTGACCCACTGGGATGTCAGAGTGGCTTGCTCTTTTTTTTTTTTTTTTTTACAACAGCCAAAGCAATGCCCTGAATTGCGCAACGCATGGGTCTCCGCTTTGCATTATTTAAATCAAATCATCCTCTGTTATTAATCAGTGAGGAGCCAATAAGCTTTCTCGTTTCCATTCTCTTCTCTCCACCCGTGCACTGAATCAAACTAAGCAATAAGCTATAAAGTATTCACTAAGCCAATTTTTTATTCTTCTTATAGTAAGAAAACAACTAAAATAAATAAATAAAGTTTCCTCCTGGCATTGGAAAATTTGGCATAGTCGTAAACATTGCTTCGAAAAGTTCATTTTAATCAGGAAATATTATACTGCAACAGGGGTCGTGAATAACGGTAGAATTATTCAACACACGTCATCTTTAAGCAATTAAAAAGAAAACAATAATGTTAGCACCCTACATGTCAATGTTTTCATGGCTTAGGCCTATACAAATATTATTTTATATAAAAATTAATACGTTCGCTGCAACTGCTCCAAGGTTACAGAAAGGTAATAGGTCCACAATAAGAAATCTTCTGTTTTATTTTCTCACTAGGCCTAAAATACTTGTCAGCACCTTACGTCTGATATACAGCAATTTTTCCAGTCTAGGTAACTCATACTATATCTGAGAGAGAGAGATAGAGAGAGAGAGAGAGAGAGAGAGAGAGAGAGAGAGAGAGGGAGGGAGGAAGAGAGAGACTATAAGAAAAAGAGACATATTTTCCCATCTCTGATTGTAATTATAATCCATAATTGTATTGCTCTTTTGTTCACGTTATTGTAATGAAATCCATTTTCAGCAACATCTATGGGCTTAAAATTTAATTTAGAATAAATGAATGTATATAAAATGATTAAAAAAATGACGGAGGAAGAAAATTAACAAAAATAATAAGAGACCTCAATGAGCGATCGCATCACGAAGTAAACTGTGATTTCCCTTATTTTGCTGTAGTAAAGACAAAATTATAGTAAAATATGTGATAAAAATTATAATATGTTATGAAAGGTTTACAAGTATGGTAATAGCATGAGAATATTTAGGAAAAATACCATTATTACACAAAGACTCTAACGAGGATCTTAGACTTTACACGTAGATGCTTTACCAACTGAACTGGTCAGGGTTCGATACACGGCTCCTATAAAATAGGGATTCCATCTGGCCCTGGCATTGGCATGAGTTCGAGTCCTGCTGTCAAGATAATTTAATCTAAATATTCCCATGTAATGTCAGCAGAAACAATAATCGATGGAGTATGATTATATATCTACATGGTGAAGGAGTTGAAAGTCTCCAACAGTTTCAATGGTGTCGTGCACATTGGCACAGGTGCACATCGGCACAGTCGCATTTTCGTGCACATCGGCATAGTATTTTTATCTTGTAATATTATCGTGCTCATCGCCACACAACCCGTTGGACATAGAGACTCAAACCTACAGCCTCCTTCACCACGGCTCCAAGGCAGCAACCCTTAGCTACCGCGGCTAAGGAAACCGGCCGTTGATATCGTAGATAGGTTAAGTCAGGTTAGGTTAGGTTAGGTTAGGTTAGGTTAGGTTAGTTTAATTCAAGTCTCATTCAATCGCAGGCAGATACTTTGTGAATGATTTCTAAACAATACAATTATAATATTAATGTACACAGTATGTATCTGTAATAATAAAAGAAAGTGTTTGTCTTTCTGTCTATCTAGCAGTTTCTGTGAACTCCATTGCATCCAACACGATAATGTAATTCCAACTTTGTCTCTATGTCCACCCCTACGAAGGGTGTGTGGCGATGAGCACGATGATATTGCAAGATAAAAATACTATGCCGATGTGCACGAAAATGCGACTGTGCCAATGTGCACGTGTGCCGATGTGCACACAACCGTTTCAATGAAGCCACCCAGAAGAGGGAACTGGGTAGACATAGAAATGAGCAACCTAAAGGACGCCTGGTCATCGAGCGTCCTTGTGAAGAGGAGGAAAGCAAGTTCTAATTAATGGCTGTTTAATTACCTAAGTGCAATACGACAAGCTCAGTTGGAACCCTGAACTGAGTGATAACATTGGAGATTATAATTTTTCCTGTTAGTCCTTTCTTTCAGGTATTTGCCGCTCAAGCCCCGTGAGGGAATCCCAAATTGCTGCATGTGGAGTTGCACAAGTACACATATGCTTCCAATCCACGTGTCGTGAGATGATTGCCTGTGGAGTAGTGTCAGCACCACCTGTATGTCTCAGTCAGGGGTGGCCTAATAAATGCCCGCAATTGAAGAAATTTACGACCATAACCTTTAAAAGCCTTTGTTGAGTTTTATTACATAAATAAGAGACCTCTACAGAACAATTGTATAATGCATTTTCACGTGGAACTCTTAAGATAAGATAATATAAGATATTTATTGTTTATTGTCGAACATGATTATACATGTATGACATTGTCAATATCAACAAACTGTCTGCTGCTGTCAGACAAAAAAGTTACAAAAGCTTAACAAAGTTAAAATATTCATCCAGATCATAAAAACAATTCAGGATTAAAATATGCTTAACATAGGATTTAAAAGACATAAAATCTAAATTTCTCGTTGACATAGGTAGTGCGTTATACAATTTGACAGACATGTACATAAAACTCTTTTGAGAGGTTTCATAATTACACCTCTGTTCTAATCAAATCGCAGTGCCTGGTTTTATAGTCGTGAACGTCAGCAGCAAAATCAAAGGAATTTAAGTTGTTCTTAACATATAAAAGACATTGTAAAATATAGATGCAAGATAGAGATAAAATTCTATTTGAAATAAAAACAGGTTTACAGTGTGTTTTAAAATGAGTTCTACTTATAATACGCAAAGCTTTCTTTTGAAGTTTAAGAAGATTAAAAGCTGAGCTATGGTTGCCCCATAATATGGTTCCATAAGAAAGGTGGGAATGTACAAATGCATAATAAATTGTCATTAGAACTCTCAGATCTACTCTCATTTCTAAGCTAAGTAACATAAAAATACCCTTTGCTATCTTGTTTGAGATCATATCTGTGTGTAGACCCCAACGCAGACTCGATTATAACGTCTAAGAATTTTACATTGTCGTGAAAGTTATCATTATTTCTGTTAACTGTGAATTTAACATCTGCAACTTTATTTTAATTCACTCATAGGAAATTATCAGAACACCAGTCTTTTATAATGGTATCACTCATATTCAGCAGTCGCAAGGAGTTTGGACATTCCTACCTATCGCATGTACTGCCACATCATCGGCAAATAGAAGTATTTGTACAGAATTACCAACATTAAATGGTACATCATTCACAAATATGAAAAACAAAGTTGGTCCCAAAGCAGATCCTTGAGGGACACCATGAGATACCTCTTTAAACGAAGAGATCGAACCATATTAAGCAACGCTCTGAAGTCTACCTGTTAAATAAGAATTTATCAAATTGGCTGCCGAATCATCAAATACATAAAACATTCGCTTACTCACTTTCTGTGCGAGACAGTGTCGAAAGCCTTAGTCAAATCATAAAATTTACAACCGACAGAATATATAATATTATGTAGGCACCGATTGGATAAGGATACCCGAATTAAATATCTTGTGACCAGTAAACTCGTACGAAACTTTCGCCTTTCGCCCGTTTTGAAAGTTAAACAGGAAAGTTAGACGTTCGCTAGGTAATTAAATACAGTCTTATAAGACTGCCGTACAAGAAATGCTTAAACATAAATTAAACATGTACAGAAATGTATAAAAAAGCTTGCAAACCTCTATTATACATTTTTTGGTTGTAACAATGTGAATATGGGAATTTTATTTTGAGGACAGAAATATTATATGTAATATCCAATTAGTACCTAATTTTAGTAAATCGATAAATAAAATATCCTCACTGACATCCCTTATTCTGTAAATCGGCAACATCCTTCAGCATTATAGTTGGTCCCTGAACGTTGATTGTGTTGCGTTAAATATATAGGCTATATACACACATTCACTTCGCTCGTTGGGGCCCTAAACCCCAATTGAAGCACTCGCAAAAGCTTTTTTATGAACTGACGTTGTATTGTGAGTCCGTGTATTTAGAATGTCTTAGATTGCCGTTTAGCCATAATAATCTTCCCAAAAATGTCGAACGACTTTATGGATTATTTTGGGCGGTAAAAGATATAAAAAAATAAACTTTTTGGAATTTTACCATCTTCTACGGGCTAAAAGCTATAAGTCTGACAAATTTCAGGTTTCTACCTCATTTGGAAGTAGGGAAACATTAATGTAAGTAAGAGGATAATTTAGACTGTCGTAGATGTGATGACGTTGTGACTATCCAGTGAGTTTTTCGAGACTGATAGGGCAGACAGAATCACCAAATTTCGCGTGGTTTTGGAAGTTGAGTGTTCCAATATTCGTACCAAATTTTATGAGTCTTGCTATCCTGTAAGTGTCTGTATTGTTTGTAATGATCGCAAGAAATGAGGCCTGTATTTTTCCATTCGCAGTAAGTTGTGAAATTCTAGTTTTATGGGGGAAATTGAACTTGACCCATATATCGACTATACAGTACAAACACACAGGCCTACTCCCAACACTTTCTTCCAATTCGGAATGTAAGACAGTGCCAATAACTACTTCCTGAACCTCAATGATTGTCAGAGAGCGATATGTTAAGCAGACAATCTGGTTCGAACATAGGCAAATATCTGGTGCATAGATACATAAAACAAATGATAGATATATGCATATGCATTCATGAACCACAGATTGTCTCTGTTGGACATTACATGATAATATTATAGGAGAAAAATTTCTCTGACACTGAGATTTGAACCAAGGACCTTTGGCTATCCGTGCCGATGCTCTACCAACTGAGCTAAGCCAGAGATCAATTCACAGCGCCAGATGGAACCACTCTCCTATGACTTATTGCCCTTAATGGTCATAGGAGAGAGGTTCCATCTGGTGCTGTGAATTTAACTCTGGCTTAGCTCAGTTGTTAGAGCATTGGCACGGATAGCCAAAGGTCCTGGGTTCAAATCTCAGTATCAGAGGAATTTTACTCCTATAATATTATTATTAAAACAAATTATAATTACAATTAAATTTCCCCAGCTGCCATCTCTGTTTTGGATAACGTTCAGCTAACGGCTAGATATATTGTTGGTTAGTATGCGGATTGAAACAGATTATCTTGTATAGGGTGATTAAGACAGTGTAAGCCCTGATGGTCACTAAGTCACTGAAATAACTCCTGTCAGTAGCTTATTGGTCAGACGGAGTGACAAATATATTAAAATTCAGCTTCTCCATAAAAAAAGGACCGAGGTCTTATAAGCAAAAATGTCTTTTTCTGTTTGTTGTGACTGGTCAATATAGATTAATTTTAACTTTAAAAAGTCATAGTGAGAAAATTTAATACCAGATCACCTATTATTTGGTTTTATCTTGGAGTGTTTTTGTACAGAGTCGCATTTGCCTCTACGTTTGTAACAGTCTCCACTTTAACATATATGATATTTAATGTTATTTCTGACATTTTAGTTCTTACGGTAAAATATGCTTTTATAAAAAGCAGTAAAAGATTATAAACAGTTTTTTTATGGTTAATTAATGTGTTACGTATTTTTTTATCGGAATGATGTTTAAAATATGCTGATTTATAAGTCGTAAACAAAACAAAAGTGATGAGATGCAGCAAGAATGCCATAAGCAACATGAAGAACATTAAACTCGGAAATGACAAAATACAGGAGGTGAATGAATTCTGCTACTTGGGGAGCAAAATTACTAAAGATGGACGAAGCAAAGAAGATGTGAAAAGCAGGATATTACAAGCAAAAAGGGCTTTCTTTAACAAGAAAAGTCTATTGGTGTCAAATATTGACCTAAAAGTAAGAAAAAAATTTCTAAAGTTATATGTTTGGAGCATATCACTCTATGGCAGTGAGACGTGGACTTTAGGAAAAAGTGAAAGGCATAAAATAGAAGCTTTTGAGATGTGGTGCTATAGACGAATGTTGAAAATCAGGTGGACTGACAGAATATCTAACGAAGAGGTCTTAGAAAGAATAGAGGAGCAAAGAAGTCTATGGACGACACTCATTAGAAGAAGGGCCAGACTAGTGGGGCACATTATGAGGCATCCAGGCTTGGTCAACACTATATTAGAAGGAACAATAGAGGGGAAAAATTGTAAGGGAAGACCGCGATTAGAATATGCAAAACAGATTATTGGCGATTTTGGATGTAAAAAATATGTAGACATGAAGAGACTGGCTCAAGAAAGGAAGAACTGGAGAATTGCATCAAACCAGTTGTAAAACTGATGACTACAGAGAGAGAAACATACTTTTGTAATACTTAGCGGAAAAGATAAAAAGTAGGAATAATATGGCGGTTAAATGCAATAAAAAAGTTTAACCTAAGTGTACTAACCTAATCTAAGATAACGAAACCAAGCATAACTAATGCAATGCTATTTCTTTGCTGTGGTTATTTAAGCAGGGTTAAATAGAAATTACTACTTGGGCATGTAACCATCGCCACAGTAGTGTCGAACGCCTTGTATTTCAGGTTATAGGCCTACGAAAAAATTTAATAACGGCGAAAATTCCCTTTATAACGTAGCATAATCGATTTTCCTGTTCGCCTGTTTTGCAAGGGGTTGTGATTATTGTTGGAAGACTTACACGTATCCATCTTTTGCATTATATCCATACGTAGTCTTTGAATATAATACTGTATCTCTCACACTGCTGCATCCCACTACAGTTTAGAGATGAATATTCTTGTAACTTATTTTGTAACATTACAAGTATAGAACGATAACAGCCTGTTACAAATAATAAAAATAACAAGCTACCGAAGCTCCTACCTAGGGTAACTTTTATCGTCTCATCGACACTGACGGTTTATAGAAGCACAGGGAAGGGGAGCCGAAATAAGACGCAAGAAAATAGTAAATTTAATAATTGAGGGAAATAAATTTGTGTGTTACAAGAGCCGGAATCAGACGCGAGAAAGTAATAAATTTAATGATCGAGGTAGAGAAGCAGAACTCAAACTTGGGGGGTTGTGAAAGGAGTGTTTGTGAATTTAATACATTCAAATTTAGCAGTGAATAATTAAATACATTACAATCATAACTTTTTTGGCTGGTGATGCACTCACACAATGGAAAACGAGTGGAATGCAGCAGTGTGAGAGAGGCAGTATTATATTCAAAGACTATCACATCCATAACTTCTCTTCATGGTGTTACATTACCGATGAATACAGGCTTCATTTTAACGTTATCTGTAGAAGAACGTTAGAAGACAAAAATTCACATACCATCTATGTAAGACTTGCTTTGTATCTATTATAAGATTCAAAGTGAAGAGCATGTGAGGACAGTGCTAGCCATTATGCATGCTGTGTGGCCATCGCGACAATTTTTGCCTTGCGCACGTATGCTAGCATGTGATTTGTGTAAGTAATCGACACTCAGATAATTTATTTCACTGTTTATCAATGAGTCTCTTTCTTTACAAAATAAACCAGATAATCGAAAGTCCAAGGTCTGGGCGTTATAAAAGTTCCCCCAGGGTTGTCCTTTAGCTCATTTAATAGAGAAGATAATCAGAATTCTCTTAAATTGAATAGGCATCGGTCATTCCAGGGTGAGACTTCGTTTCACTACAAATGTAGTTATGGAGTCTTTAAATCTAAAATTAAAAAACTCATATAACTTAGATTTTCATCCCTTTTATAATAGGCTTATCTTTCGGTACCTACTACTATCATGATAATTTATGTTTCATTATTATAATTACTTTTATATCAATTGAGTCATGCCTTTACTCTCAGCTTTTGTCTTTTCCCCCATTTTGTCTATTTAGTTTCAAGGTAAATTTAGGTTTTATATTTCAATAAGGTAAAAATATAAATATAAGCATAGAATTACCCCCGAGCAGGAGCTCCTGCTCTTTCGGGATTTCAGGGCCTTATATATATTGTGTATTGTATTTATGTAATTTTAAAATAAAGAAAATGTGTTATGGCCAAAATGACAATCTGAAATAATGAAAAAATAAAAAAAACATTTAGCCTACCAAACAAAACAAGAAAGTAGGAATAGTCATGGGACATTCTCCAGATTTTAGAACTGGCATTCCCTATTTTAAAATCGACAGAGTCATGAAATATTGTAAGCGGAAGCTGAGTTCCTGGGGTTACGTTGAATTTACAAACACAAAATACGAACTACCTTAATTTTCTTGCAAGCCGTTTGGGCGTGATTAAGGTACTGTCAGCCAGACGTACAGACAGAAGCGAAACCGAAAAATTCTAGAAACGATGATTAGTAGGCCTAATTCTCCTTTATAAACGGATAATTATATCAAAATTTTCAAAACTATGACTTTATATAAGTTACGGTAGTTTATTATTAGTCTATTATTATTATTATATAGATTATATTATTATTATTATTATTATTATTATTATTATTATTATTATTATTATTATTATTATTATTATTATTATTATTATTATTATTATTATTATTACTATTACTATTATCATTGCCTGACTAAAGAAAAGTCTTCTTTATCACGGCTTGGCCTGGAACCACGAACCTTCCTCATAACTTTCCTTCAATTAATAAGTTGTATTTAACATAAAAGACGTATGGATTGGCATTTAACCTCTCCCCCAAGCAAAGCGTTTGCTATTCAAACCCTATTCAATTACAATGCGGGTGTTTTCGGACACCAATCCACCCTTCATTTCTGCGGTTATTCAGTGACCTTATCGCAGTTCATGTTCTACAGTAAACTGCAGGTTCCGGCTGCCTTAAAATGAGCTTCAATAGTAGTTATCCCTCTCTGGTGGGATCTCTTTCCTCGAAAAGATGAGCTCTTCACTACCTGTACAGGGCTCATAGATTAGTATAAAATGCCTGAGAATATTATAGGTAAATAATTCCTCTGACATTGGGATCTGAACCCATGACCTTTGGCTATCCGTGCCAATGCTCTACCAACTGAGCTAAGCCAGAGTTCACTTCACAGCGCCAGATGGAACCTCTCTCCTATGACTGATTGCCCTTAATAGTCTCCCTCACTGACAGACAAGTTATGTCATATGCAATACTGTGAGGCACACTAATTAGTGATTTTTTGTGACCGGGCTTCCACTGTTATTGTACAGTTAATACTCAAGTTGGATATATAAACATTCACGAACCATAGATTACTGTCTATTGGACACTATATGAGAATATTATAGGAGAAAAATTCAAACAGAAAATCATTAAATAGTGTGCCTCACAATACTGCATCTGACATAATTATACATATATAAATTATATACCGTATATATAAATGTATAAATATATATATATATATATATATATATATATATATATATATATATATATCCACAAAATGCCTGGCAGCGGAAGATTTAGGGAAATAATGAGATATTTATGAAAAATCGAACATAAATCAATAAAATGTAAGTTACGGAGGATAATGTTAACGTTAAATTTTATTTTAGCGTGCCTTTTCTTTTTCCAGGTATGCTGTTCACACAGAAAAACACAAACATTCAGAAGACACGCATCTTTGAATAAATTATATAGTGCCCCACACTACCCTTGTGGAGCCTCAAAACTTGCAAGCCTACTCCTTGGACAATTAGATTCCGATTTTTTTTATCTTATTGCCTTATCCAGGTTTGGATGTCATGGAACATGGCAGCTGCGTAATTAATAATATAAGATATGAACTTGTAGCTAAATAAAATGTAAAATTGTGAGCTTTGGCGATGTTAATAGCAATAAGCAACAAAATGGTGTGATGAGAATTAAAGACGATTCGAGAAGCGTCACTTCCGCATACAAAGGTCGCTCTTATAAACGCTCTTTGCTGCATGTCCACGGAAATGTTTGACAGTAAGCAAATAAAATTTGTCCTCAGCAATTAGAGAAGTACACGGTGACGTAAGCATGCGTTTAAAGACGACAATAATCATTAAAATATGTCCGAAGCATGAATTCTCAAAGAAACTTAAATTATCCTAGGAGTTAGAAGTCAACCCTTCTGATGTCTAAACCAAATCGGATTTCTGAAGGAAGGCATATTGTTTGGAGTAAGTGAGCAAAAAGATCATTATAGGCTTTACAGTCAGTCACTTACGATACAAATGTAGTGTAATTATGTAAAATGTGTTATGAAGTGACACTTACCCCTCTTAGAGTTGAATTTATTGGTTATATAAGCAACCATCAAGTAAAACCATCAGTGGGCTCTAAGTTTGAAATCAATTAAAAAAATGTAGCCTCCATAGCAATTAACGTAATACGTGGATAAAAATTCTTATATTTTACATAAAGCATTACTCCTATATATTTCTGCTTTATTGTTCGAAGTGACGCATTTATGCGTCAGAAGCAGTGAAAAGGATAGAATGGTACAGGAAGGTAGACTATATCAGACAATGTAGATTATTTAAATTTACAGTAAATAAAGGTTTTAAATAGGGAGGATTTGAAGTAACGGTTTCATAGTCGTCTGTATTTATTGCATTTATTTTTCGATGCGTCAAGAGCCTGATTTCTTTACACGTTTCAAGGCTTATTTAACAACAACTGGCCAAATTACAACTTTAGGAACTTCCGTAGAACTGGTGTTTTATTGCAGTATATGCCTATCAATTTAAATCTTCCTCTTTGGGGGGAAGATACCGTTTTGAATTTAAACTCCCACTTCTTCCTAAGCATTGATTTCGTACATAAGATGAGATTCTGTTAATATAATCTCCCAGGAATATATACTACTCATTGATCACGATACACTTCATTTATGATATTTCTGTGCCGAGTTTGGGATGCCTATGTTAGATATATTCAACAAATTTCATATTTTATCCACAGTAGTTCGTACTTTTGAGCGTATAAATTATGTCATTTCAGGTTATATAAATACCCACTCCTTCCTGTTTTTTCTTTCAATTAGCATTTTTTTGTTTTGATTTGTTTTTTGTTTGTTACAGAATGATTTTATATAGCCTATGAATTCTATAGGTTTTAAAGAACATTATAACCTCAAATATGATAATTTTTCGTGTTTTTTTTTTTTTGTTACAGAATGAGTTTATACAGCCTATGGATTCTAGGCCTATAGGTTTTAAAGAACATTATAACTTCAAATATGGTCTTTTTTTAACACTGAATGAGTTTATACATCCTATGAATTCGATAGCTTCTAAAGAAAATTATAACCTCAAAAGGGATCATTTTTAGGGGTTCTAAAAAATGCCGGTAGCATCCTCATAAGGACAATTGTATAAAATATTTTATTTTGCGAAGTACCCACGAAATAAAAGATAACACCGAAATCAACCATTTTATTTTATTAAAACATACGGCCCCCTACAAATAGAAGAAGATCAGAGGAAGGAACAAGCGTGCAACCTCACCATAAGTAGCCCACAAACTACAATGACAAGATTCTAGGAGGCAGTGGCATTATTACATAAGGAGATGCGTGCACTCAGGCGCCATGGTAACCATGACGATACTCACCAACTGCAATTGTAATGCATTCTCCAAGGCCGCGAGACCCCGCATGCAGCTGCAATGTTATGTTCCCAGGAAGTAGCCAGCTTACATTAACTACCCATTTACATACTACCACCACCATTGTGAATATACTGCACAACAAAAAATATATAGGTCATGGAGTTTATAACGGGGATCTAAGAAAAGTCAATGGAAATGCGTCTGGAATTGAATTTTCAACAAATAAACTTGATTGTGCTTGATAAAATAAAAAACCCGCATCCTCTTACTGTTCTATTGTTCTCCAACTGACTGGTAACTCCCACAATAACTAATCCCAGACTGTCTGAGAATATGCACAAGAAAGCACTAGGCCTATGGATTTTAAATAATACTTGTCTATATTTTTCCAATCTTGTTTATATTTTTCCGTAGAAAGGGGAACCCCTGACGCATAAGTAAAGTGTGTGTAAAGTGTTCCCTATTAACGGCCATGAAGTCCCAGAGGTTTGTAATGCTGGTTGTGGCTCCCAGATTTTTAGACATTCTGCATATGAAGGTGGTAAGGTAGTCAGCCTTACGCACTGCCCGCCTTTACCCCCAGCATTGCTCCTGGTACTCATTTCTGTTAGAGGCTGAGTCGACCCCAGAGTCAAAGTGCCAATTGAAAAACTCATCGGGGATCGAACTCGCGACCTTCCGGTTTGTAGCGCAGCGCCTCAACTACTACGCTACGGTGTACCCCCCTAACACATAAGCCTCTCCATAGACTCATTGTGCACAATAATTTTTGTGAGGGGCATGCCGAAAAAAACACTTGACCTAAAGATCTCCCCACTTAAGGCATAGAGGAGCCAACAAACTATGGTCCCGTTAACCAGAGGCGGATACAGAACTTATCGAAAGAGGGAAGGGACATAAAGGAAAGTTTGAAATTACACTCAAACCTCCGTATAGCAATACTTGTGGGCCCTAGCAGATGGTATTGTTGTATGAGGGTTATTGTTGCATTGTTAAATTCAATAATTTATACCTAAATTTTAGTAGCTCTGGAAGCTTGACTTTCTCAGTTTTTCCTGCACCTAATTGTTTCTTCATCCACAACCACAAGTGTCTGCCGGATTCATTTGTTTAGATCTAGGAAACGCCTTCATATTTGTCTACTTCGCAGTACTCAACAGTAATGCTGGTTGCAGTGATACCAAAATAATCCTGTTTATATGGGTTAAAAACTAGCCAAATGTAATAAAACGGTTTAAGTGGTGACTGAAGTGTCAATTTAGCCATTTTTGATCAAAAGAATGTAATTTTTTTTATTTTAGCGTAAAAAAGAAGCATACCTTTAAGTAAATCTGTATGTATTCTCAGAATGGAACAAGTGCTACTACACCATTTTTTAACCTCAGTGAACCGTTTTCTCAATTTCAATTTGCCCCCCTTTTTTTGGCCTCATTTAAAACATATTTTCTCCTACAAAAATAGAAATCCATCTATGAAAATTTTCGTAATATAGTTTACAAGGTGTGCAATAAAATGTTAGTGACTGGTATTTTAAAAAAACTATTTATTATAAACCTACGATATTTTTATTTTTATGAGTAAAATATTTTTTTTAAATTAAAAAGTGTAAAGAATATTAAAACATCCAACAGTAAATCTGTAAATTAAGCGTCTAAGAATCTCACATAAAAATCAGGTTCATATTTTAATATCTATCGGAGGAGGTAGTTTTTAATTTTGATTTTAAAAGTCAATTAAATTAATTACTATCTCAAAAATAATTTATATATTAGAATTAAGTATTAAACTTTAGTTTAAGTTTTTATTTCAATCAAGTGTGCAAAATTTCAAGTTTCTAGGACAAGTAGTTTAGAAAACCTCTCTCAAACTTCGGTGATCCCTTAAAACGGTATTCTCACAACTCTACCTGTAAAGCCCTGGACATGGATTACATTAGTGAGAGTGTGAGTGCGGGAGGAGGCTAGCCGGTGCCCGCACTGGTGTCGAGAAAGAGAAAGCATTCCAAATGAGGACATGATGGGAAAGTGGAGCAGCATTTCGATCACGCTGGGGATCAGGTCAGAGGTCACCAGAGCAAGGTGAGGGTCACTTTGAACAGTCTCATCTCCACAATAGCACTCATCCATTCGGGCGGAACCGTTCCTGTTAATTCTTTGCAATTTTGTATAAATCTTGCTCATTGTCCCGTGTTCTTCTTCCTGGTGGAAATATTACGACCTACATATGGAATATTTGCAGCTAATGTATCCCTCGAGAAAAAGTATTCACTGCTTCTAATAGTAGGCCTAGTACTATAATATTAATTAATGGTATTAATAAAAATACAGTAAATACAAATTGTCAGACATTGAAGTGATATGGCTCATGTTAGGTGCAAGGAGTACCATCATTATTTATTTTGCCAATTTTTGTAAGAGATTTGGCCTTGCTAAACGGTTTTAACATTTACATAGGGTTAGAAAATTTTAAATTTTCTATCAATATCTTGAGAAATCGTTTATATAGCGCGCATCCTTCTTCGCTTATGAAAACTTACTATTCGTATGTATTTATCTATTTGTTCTTAGTTCGTGTTAAGAAAGTGATTATGTTAGATTGTACAACTGTTAAAAATTTGTTATTTTTTATCTTCACTGTTTGGTATACTTAGTTGTAATGGCTACTCCTAAATTGAGGAAGTTATAGAAACAAATTCTATTCTCTCTCACATTTAAACACTTCAGAATTCAATAGTTTTAATGAATTTTCTTCCATTAAATCTATATTTTACTTCTTTCTTTCTTTCTCGTAGTTTAACCTCTCCCTTTTAGGATTTAAGCGACCCAAGCCGCCCGGGCCTTACAGGGCCGCGACCTGTCGGGAGAGGGATTATCTTTGGATCACATACATACTTTTTTGACCAGACAAGGACATGGAGGGCCTCCCCGGATGAGTGATCAGCCCAATGCCGGGGCCACCTCCGAGACAACACGAACACATAGGACGAGACACACCGTTCACACACACACTCACTCCAAACAAGGCGAGGATGGGATGAAGATGATAATGACGGCCAGATGATATCTGGGGACCACAAGGGCCTAAAGTTACCCGACATTTGTCTCAAAGGTGAGGAAAAACCCCAGAAAAAACCCCACCTAGGTAACTTGTCCCGACCAGGAATCGAACCCGGGCCCGCTGCGTGAGGAGATTGAACGCATCCCCTGAGCCACAGCGGTGGACAAATCTATATTTTAGCCTACCTAAAAAAAAACTTCACCCTTAGAATTACATTTAACTGATCGCCCAGCAGATAATTTATGCATGACCGAGCTTCATATTGAAAAAGAAAACATTGCACAATATATATCAATCAATAATTTTAATCTCGCGCAACCATATTCTCGTAATATTTTTAAAGAAGGAGGGGCAGTAATATCCTGCAGAGAATCACTTTTGTTTCGGCCACTTAATGCCATTTCTGTGTTTTGTTGATAAACATTTCGAGGCGTTGCTGCGTACTTCCCTAACCTTAATATTGCTTTCCTTTCCATTTACAGATCGGAAAATGGTGATTTCCCATTATTTCTAAAATGTCTTAAAAGTGTATTGAATATTTTATATAAAATATGTAACAGAATATAACAATATGCGGTGATTTCAATGTTAATATTGCATGCGAAAAAAATTATAGACAAGTGAATAAAAACAAGGATTCCCTTCTGGATTTCTTGTCGAAATATGACATAAAACAAACTATTTTTAATTACACCAGAATTTTTGGCTTGTCTAAATCTTTTATAGACAATATCTTCACCAATATTCCACGGAAACGCTTACCCCATATCTGACCATTTCACTCAGTTTTTAGAAATTAAAATAAGGCAAAAAAGTAAAAATTCAACTGTTTTGAAACGGACATTCACTCCAGAAGCAATCTCTCGATTCAATACACTTTTAGGAAATGTCAACTGGATCACTGATGGAAAAGATACAGTTATATTTTCGAAAACTTCAAAAACATTCTAAAATTAAATTTCGACAAATGTTTTCCCTTAACAAAGAAGAAATCATGTAAATAAATGGATAACGCCGGAATAATAAAATCCAGCTGTACGTTAAGGAACCTAGCACTAGTTGCCAAACGCAATCCCCACAGTCTATCATATTTAGAAAAAAAACGATAGGAGAATCCTGCAGCTATAAATCCAATGAAAGAAATATGCGCCATTATAAAGGAAGAATGATCCCGGCGAGAGTAGCAAGTTTACAAAAATGAATCTATTACATGTCCATTAACAATGGCAAGAGTGTGATAAACAATCATTTCCTAAATATCCCCATACCTTCAAAAGTAAACAGCCTCAGTAATATTAATATACCAACATTCTCAAAGTCAATGGTACTCCTAGATGTAACTGAAAAAGAGGTTCTAGAAACCATTCAAAAGCTGAAATGTACGCTCTCTGTTGGAATAGATGAAGTTGCACCTACAATTTTAAAGAAAGTGTGACCACACATTGTGAAGCCACTTACCGTTCTTTAAATAATTCTTTAAACAGTGGAATATTTTCGGATGTGTTTGAAACAGCGCTGATCAAACCTATACACAAAGGGTGAGAGAAATCATGCTCCGACAATTAATTTTTTACCTATAGCTCTCCTTCCAGGGCTCTCTAAAATTTTGAAATAAATTATGCACACAAAAATTTCATCATTCTTAGAATACCAGAAATGTCTCTCGGAATACCAGCATGATTTTTTTCTACAAAAAAACTTTCATTTTAATACCTAGTGTTATTATTTTGGAATAGTATAAGTGTGATATAAAAAAAATACTATTTTGCTTGCAACTGAAAAAAAGGTCAATCTGAAATCTGAAGATTTTATTTTACCAAATTAATTGGGAGAGTAGGACCCCACCGAACCAAACTACTGGCAAAGTCCCTGCCAGACATCTAAAAACGAAGATAACCTTTAATAACAGCCTAAAAATATGAGTATATTATCTTAATAATTATTAGGTTTCGTACTTAAAGGTTTTATAATGCCACGTGTTTTCCTTCTTTGTGAGATAATTTCATACTATGAGAGGGAACTATAATTTAGATGTCACATTTCCCAGAGGGTTTGCATGCTGGACTGAGAAAAGCATGTACGTCAATGGAGGTGGATTTGGAAGGCAGTGGTCATAAACCTCAGATTACAGAGATGATGGTGTATGGAATTCTATATCCCGTAAATACGAAGCAGGAGTTAGCGAAGACCACTGTATTCACCGCAATGTCCCGTTGGCGCATTCGGTATTGTGGCTTCTACAGACTTCCCACCAAGTGGAACCAAATTCGAAGCCAACACAACATTTGCGAGACCACAATGTTCTCTATAATACATGTGACAAAGGTTCTGACATTCCCATGTGCTTACACGTTTCCCTCACAGGTATTTTAGTCGGTTTATGCTATACATTCGAGGTAGTGATCTCTTTTGAAGTACTGACTACAGATCAGAAACGTAAATTCGCATCTCCTTAAGATATGAGAAAGTGAAATATCTATATGTTTTCATATTTAATTGAATTCCTCATTAAATAAGACATAACGGCTGTAAATTTAACGGTAGCAACCCTTTAAAATCACAAAGAATCTCAGTGAGATCAAATCACTTTTGTTGGATGTTGGCTGAATATCCAGTACACCACAAGGCGTTTGCTTCAAACTGTGAAAATCTATATTAAAGATACTATATATTGTAATATGAGAATTACGACGTCGAAATCGTTTTATTATTATCATTTTTTTTTTTTTTTTTTTTGCCTGGAATCGCCAGCGATCAAAAATAAAACGAGCTACTTTTAATTTATATGAAGAAACTTTATGGCTTTGACATGATTGAAAATTATGAGTTAAGCGAAGAAAAAAATAAAGTAAGATAAATGGAACTCGCTATGGACAAACTCCATCAAGGGTCAACCTACCAGAACAATATTTTCCCCACCAGTTAAAGACAATCTAACCACAAAACACTGTAATCTATGGAATGATAATTATTTCGCACTGGCCGTGTGTAGGCTAAGATTGAAAGGTGAAGTCAGCCCTGAAAAATGTCATGCCATACCCGGGATTTGAACCAGACCTTCGGCTCTCCGTGCCTTTGCTCTTACCAACTGAGCTACCATGGCAACATCAAATTCTCCAACTGACTGACTCACATACCACCAAGTGGTTTAGGCTTAGATTGGGTTTAATAAGTATTATTTTAAAAAAGGAAGTAAGTTACACTGGATTATTATATCTACCCTAATTCCAGTGCTCTTATCTTATTCTCACCGCAGCATTCCCCTAAATGTAAGACATTTTCTTACTTCCAACGAAACTTTTTATGTTATCCTTTTATTGTTTAATATATGAATTATTTCTTTCAGATATCTTCATTATCTTTTCGTTCTGTCAATTAAAAATAGCATCATCTGGGTATTCAAACGGGTATTTGATTTTCTAGTGTAATCTGCAAATAAAAGGAAATAGCTCACAGACCAACAAGAAAACTCCCTGTTTGAAAGAACTAGCTAATTAAGCCCGTTACACAGGCTGGGAAAAATACTAATTTCACCATGCAGTGAATTTTACCATTAAGTGCAAGTAATAACACAATACTTAGCTCTGCACAAAAATAAACTCACTATGTGTAAATAATAACACAAAAATGAGGCCATGAAACAGGAATGATCAATGCGCTCACAACATTACAACTTACCAACACCGCCATTAGAGTACATTATATGCAATCTATAGCATCACCGCAACAGGACGTTGTATGCAGCCCATGCCCTGACTGTACAGGAGTACTTAAAACACAACAAATAACCAAGACCAAAAATAACATTACTTTTGACCGAACCGACTATGCTATCCCCAGGTCGTGGGGTACGTATGGCGAAAATTTCAGACCTCTAGATCTAAAAGTCTAGATCAAAAGCGCATTTACTAAAGTATAGATAGTCTTAGTTAGATAATTAGGGTTCAAATACTGGTCACCGTTTATTAAGTGCCAGTATGGTACTTTATGAGATTGTGTGTGGGGGACGGAAAATGTCTGTCCGTCTGTCCGTCTGTCTGTCTGTCTGTCCGTCCGTGTGTCTGTACGCGCCATAACTCAAATACGCGTGATCGGATTTTCATGAAACTTTGTATACACATTTATAATATCCATGGGAAGACGTCGATATTGAACCAAATCGGTTGGCCGGTACCGGAATAATGCCCAATTTAGTGCATTTTTATGGTATTATATAACAAAAGGCCCCATAACTGAAATATGCTTTATCGGATTTTCATGAAACTTGGTATAAGCATTTATAACGTCCATGGAAAGAAGGATATTAATTTTGGACCTAATCGGTTGACCGGTACCAGAGTAACAATTAATTAAAGGTCACATATTTTTTAATTTTTGTCTACCGGTATAATTTGACAGTTAACACTATTCCTTTCATATGCTTATCAAACAACTCCGTCAAACTGACTGAGTTGGCCAAATGGTAACGTCTTGGACTCGTATACTGAAGGTCCCCGGATCAAATCCCGGAGCTGGCCGATTTGACATAGATTTTTTTATATTTTCTTTATGCGAGTGCGCGATTGTCAAGGTATCACAGATCTGTAGTTCTGCTGACTCTCGTCGATTTTAATCTGATTAGAAAAACTTATTTTCTGCATATCATAATTGCAATTATAATTGATTCAACAAAAACATACTGGCACTTTTCATTATCCCTGTGCATGCTTCTAAACTTCTAACACGGAGAACGACATGTCTTTATTTACCGTTCTATTTTTTTAGGTAGATTTTCGAAGAAAAATCTACCTATTGCAATGGATACCACTTTATGATTTTCGAAAAATTCTTTCATATCTTTACGTTTCATGCTCCCCTAAGTACGAAACCACCGCCCGTTGAAAAAAAAAATTTTGTGATATTTATATATATATATATATATATATATATATATATATATATATATTTATATATATATATATATATATATATTTATATATATATATCTTTACACGATAGCGGCCGTAATTTTGAAGATATTTGAACCAAATTTTATTATGTTATTTCTAGGCCCAATAGTTCGGACAAGTTCGTTAATGGGCAAAATTGGCCCAAGGGGGTGGTCGGGGGAGGGGGTTGAAATTTTTAAAAATGTATATCTCGGCCCCTATGAAGTATAGAGGGAAACTTTGTTTGAATAAATTAGAGTACTCCCTATGGAGTTCACAGTGACACCAACGATTCGGGGGTTCGAGTGAGGGTGGGGGTGGAGGTGGGGGTGGGGGATGAAAATTCGAAACTTTTGAAACCACGTCTTGTGGGGTATCGTTGAAAAGCTCTTGATGAGTACTCTACAAATCAATAAATAGTTTCTTGATAGCTCTCATATTACGCGAGATTTTAATGTTTGAAAATAATAACACTTAAAAGAATTATTATAATATCATAATTTTGTCTTGTTTAGCGGCTTTGCTAATTTTATTCATTGCTGATCTTGCGCACGGCCTCCCAGAATATTATATCCTATTCTTGTTGTCAAAACAAATGATTGTAGGCTCTTCCTCTTTACCGAATTCAGTTCTTATTACTGCAGGTTTACCATGCCAAAGCTAAAGAAGAAGAGTGCTATGCAGCGACAATAAATTAAACCAAAAGCACTTCGAAATCTACCTCCGCCTGTAGGCCTGCCTAAAGGGATTTTTATTTTATGGAACATCTACTGCCACGTGTGAAACCTTCAATCCTGACCTCACTTTCAATTTTGCAATTGTACCGTGCCTTGTAATACAAGTCGATAAGTTGGGAAACCACCCGACAATTTGAAACAACGCTCATTTTATCGACCTGAAATAAAGAGTAATTCCAAGGAATACATTCACACTTTTTGCGCACTCTTATTCTACGCCTAATGATGATTACTCTATCACCTTTGAAACACTGTCCAACAAAAACAAATTTATGTAAAATACTCCTGAACCTTCACTCCTAAATCTCTTTTATGCAGACAGAAGGGGTGAATTCATATCCCGCCCATCTTCATTTTTTCTGTAATGCTTATAATAATACCGTAAGTTCATCTTTTTCAATTTAGTTCATTTATTGGCCCATTAGAATTCCAAATTAGAAACAGCCTGGATAGCTGAAGTGATTAAGCTGGTTGCTTAGGTTCTTGAGGTCGCTGGTTCAAATCCGGTAATGGCAAAACTTGCAGCGGTTGCTAAGGTCTTGGAGTCGTGGTGAGGGAGGCTGCGGTTTCGAGTCCCACCTCGGGCATAGGTGTTTGTGTGTGATTAGAAACGGAAAAACAATGTAAACAAAAAAAAAAGTACTTTACGAAATTCGACCTAAGGTTGTCGTGGAGACAAGGCAGTCATGCTCCCCTATCACACCGAATTTAAAAGAAAAATGTAGGTAATGAAAGTTGCAAATAACTTCTTACATGAGAAAAGCATTGAAAAATCTCCGTACTTGGAAGAGATAATATTCTTAATGACAAGAATAGGAACGCATCTGAGGACTGTTGTAACATGTTAGAAGAAGAAAATTTTTTTCATGCAGCACAGGAGTTTCTGAATCTAGTTTCTCTGTCCTAACAAGAATTAACAAGCCACAAAGACTTACCATGACTACTTAAGAATGGTTAATTTAGTGTATTTAGAATTTGAAAAGAGCAATAAAGCTGACATGAACGCGGAAAAGGTTCTGAGAACATTCAACATTGTGAAATAAGGAAAGATTCAGCTGTACTAGAAGAACTTTTTTGGATGTAGGTCTATTGTTTTATAATAAATGTTAAGGAGACTTTTTGTAGTTTTAGACACCTTTTGTGCTTTAAATTGAAGTATAATCCAGTAGGGCAATCAACATGAGTGCCATAGAACAAAAGTCTTCCAGTTAACATTCATTGTGCTAAGTATTTTGCAGTTCATGAATTATTCCATATCAGGCCCAAAGTCATTAATTATTGTTTCATAACGTAACATTTTGCCCACCCTAATAGTGAATACTGGCTACGGATCTGGTTTAAGGAATAATAAAACTACACGGTTAATAAAAGTAGAAATATATGTAAAATGCAGATAACTTACTTTAAAGTTTCAGTGACATTTCTGTCCCACACAATATGTGCTAGGTTAATGGAATCTGAAAGAATTGATTTTTAATATAATGTTTCAAATAATGTTTTCCATTTTAAGAACAGTAAATAAATCTTTTATATACAATTTTCAGTAAATAATTCAATCCGAAGCTAACAATGTACTTTTCAGTTGTTTGAAACTTTTACTATTTCACTTTACATCTCTTAAGTTGTGACAATGTTTTAATATTTTACTCTTACCTCCAAAGACTGAAAGAGTGAATTTAGACTGAATGTTGCAACTAAAAAATAATTTACTTGTACATAAGAAGGTCAAAGCGTTATTTTAAATCACATTATTATGAAATTAAGGTAGCCTTTTCATAATAAAGATGAATAGTAGTATAATATCTAACGAAAGAAAAACGAAATGCTTTAATAGATATAAAAATGAAAGGCCGTTTTCCGGAATCCAATCATTCTAATGATTTAGCAAAAACCAAAACAATACATTTGTTAGAAACTATTTGCTAGGAAACACATTTTAATTAAAAAATTATACTAAGGTGCAGTAATAAGATGGTGTCGAGGTATTTCCAAATCAGTCTTATCATCATTCATCTGGGGTGATTTGATTTAGTATTACAATATTTCAGAATAACAAAAGAAAAATATAGGCCAACTTTATAAGCAACCTTAAGCGATGGTCACTCTGTCAACTAAAAATTAAAACTCAGACCATTCCGTCATCTACCTTTGTCTTTCGACAGGCAGGAACGTCGGGGATGTGGTCAGCGTACACACACTGTCATTGCCATTAATGACGATTTCCTTAACTGAAGCTGATACTTCTTAATTGAAGAATATCCTCAGCTGTACACACCGTTCCAACTTCCTTCTTCAGAAAATCAAGAGGAAGTGTATAATCTACTTATTAGTTGTTTATTTGATTTACAGGACCGACCATAGGGTAAAACAAAGTCAGCCCATCAATATGGAAATTCAAATAACTTAAAAGTCATTAGATTTTTCCATTCAGCAAGTACATAGGTCAATTATTATTGTTTGCTTTAACCGCCATCTAATTTATGTTGTTAACCACGACCCCTCTGTAGATAGAATATAATTAATTGATAATTAGTTTAATAAAATACAGGTTTTTTTCTAGTGTTACTAAAGAGTGTGGTAGTAATTTGTGCTAATTCATGGTTCCTATCAATTTAAAAATCAATTTATCGTTATTTTTATAACGGTGTTTGATAACTTTAACATATCTTTATAATGCTTCAAATGCATTTTTAAGAGTTTTGCTTACTGTTTATGCTAAGTATATATATATATATATATATTTTTGTGATTTATGTATAGCGTAGAGCTTTATCACTGGTACTCACTACTAAATTGCGGTATTTTGTTACCTGTTGGAGCGCTTTCAACCGCATGGAGCGGCCATCTTCAGCAACTGACTTCCGTGGTGTTGTTGTTGTTGTTCTTGTTGTTGGGAAGACATTTCTGGATAACTGTATCGTACAGCGCGTGCGATTTGAATTGTAACTGTTCGTTTAGGATGTTGGTGTTGTCTTGTGTGGTGTGTCTGTATATATGAAATATATGTTGGTGTTGTCTTTCATATATACAGACACACCACACAAGACAACACCAACATATATTTCATATATACAGACACACCACACAAGACAACACCAACATCCTAAACGAACAGTTACAATTCAAATCGCACGCGCTGTACGATACAGTTATCCAGAAATGTCTTCCCAACAACAAGAACAACAACAACAACAACACCACGGAAGTCAGTTGCTGAAGATGGCCGCTCCATGCGGTTGAAAGCGCTCCAACAGGTAACAAAATACCGCAATTTAGTAGTGAGTACCAGTGATAAAGCTCTACGCTATACATAAATCATTAAGATTATCGCTACAGAATGGACAAAACTCAAGAATTTATATTTTTGTTTTGTTAGGTTCACTTCATAACGTTTAAGTCGCTTTAGTGGATAAATTTAGCTCCCCACTCACAAGATCGAATGTTGGGTTGGAATTTTAGTAATATAGACGTGTGATTAAAGTAAATAGGCCCTATGACCTATCAATTCTAAGAAGTCGGTATATGTTAACAAATAAATGAACAATCAAACAAATAATGTACACTTCATTGATGTACAAGTGTTATTAAGTTATTATCAAATTTGTTTGAAGGTTCCCTGAATATGAAGCTGTGGCCAGACAAGAGAGTTTGAAACATGGAAGGCCTATGGTAAAATTGTTAAAATTCATTAGAAACCTGGTTTTATTGATTGAATAGTTTTTTTTCCGAGAAGCCTCTTGCAAATAATTAGAGAGGAAAATATCTGGTTCCAAATAATTTTGTGGCTAATTTCAGACATTGAAATATCTTCTGCCTAAAAATTTATGCACTTGTGAGCTTCCCCCATCAACAGGCTTGCCTATAGTGCAATGTATTAGACAGTGATTTCAATGTGAGATACACAGAATTAAACAGAACCAATAAAGGTTTCACCTATATCCACAGGTGCTGGAGATTGTTTACATAAGCAAAGAATGAGAAAACTTCTTCTCTTTGATAATTTTAGAGGGGAACTTATATTTTAGTAAATTAATATCTTCAAAATGCGTCGGCACCTGCTGGTATCCGTCAAAAAATATAATTGTATTATGACGAAAGCAAGACTTAATCAGCAGACCCTAAGAAAATGTATACCTCCTTAAACGTTCTTCTTAATTAAAATTTTCAAAGGGGAAAAAAAGTTGTGTAAAAATTATTCTAAGTCATTTTTTCACGGAACTTTTTTTCTTGTAAAATCGACATTTAAATGAAACTTTCGTGTGTCCCTTATGATTAATTCTTCCCATTAACAGTGTGCGAGCTCTCACTATTTTTAACATAAAATGAAATTTAACAATTTAAAAAATTCAGATAATAGCCACACGAGCTCCTATGATTTCTAAAATTATTTTTAGTAGGCTATAACGAATACATGAGTACCACTACTTGTTTAACTATTAAGAACAAGTATCTTGGAATTAAGCTTGATCAGCACTTTAGTGTGGACTTATCCTTTCTGCTGTGCGGTTCTGTGTCATGGTTTTCGTGGGAAAATAGCAATTTGGTACAAGAATGTAGGAATTTAGTGTTAATCGACTTGCTGTGTTTTGCCAGGTAGTGATTAGGAGAGTCACGGTATTGCCACCTTCAAGAATGCATCCTCAGCAGGGGTGAGGCGCCCCTAGGTAGTGGAAATATTTTCGCCCCTTCCTTCAAGATAAATGCACCATAACAGAATTATATATAATAATAATTTCATGACAACAAAACTAATATAAATAAAATCCCATCAGACAAGCGACAAATTCGGCAGTACCAAGAAAGGTGGTCGAGATGGTAGCGTCTTGGACTGACACACGGGAGGTCCCGGGTTCAAACTCAGAGGCCGGCCAATTTAGCTTAAGGGGATCCGGAATGAGATGTTGGGCTAAAAATTGCTTTTTTTTAAATTTCATTGATTAAAAAATAACTCTGAAGTTTTATCTTCAAAATGAGGTATAAATCATTGATGTACTGTAAGTCTAAATAGCCTATTTCAAATTAATTTTTAAAAAATGTCGTGCATGGAAGGTGAACCAAGTTATGGGGCTAGCTTATTTTGATATTCCATTTTCAGAGGTTGTTTTCCTTAAGTATCTTTTTCAATTACTTAACGTGCCTTTACTGAACTTCTACTACATGTAGGGTCTTTAAATTTTCACAGTTTGTTTATCTAAATTATAGATTTAAAATTTGTAATAACTTTAATGAGAATTATATGTTGTAAAATGAAGAGAAAAATGTTCAATATAGTAAAAAAGTTATAATTTATTAAACTTGAAGACTAAATTTAAATACCTAAACTTCACTATATAGCCAAAGTACGTATCTATAACATACGAAAATTCCATATGTCTGTCAAGGATAGTTTTGGAAAAAGGTACATGGAATATTCATGATTTAACATTGTAAGGATAGGGTATTCCGGGTCCCCTTAGGATTTTTCACGGTTTCCCCAATCGTAAAGGAAAATCCCAAACTGGATGTTTATTTACCACGATTCATCGCGGCTATTTCATCCCGTATCAAGTTAAATAAAATTGACTATCAATTGAAATTAAACAGTCGCCATAATCACATTGACAATAGAAAACAGATGCATAGCAAAAGCTACATGGTCTACTGGAATACACATTGTCCTTAACATCAATTTTATAATAGAGAATATAATAATAATTATAGCTGCCCTGTCCGAGGTTACCAGAAGATACAGTCTAGCTAGATCAGTCTATTAAATACAATTTTACGAATACATTATCTAAGAGTTTAAAAGTACAAAAATTGCATATCTACATAAAAATTGAGACGGTGGAGAAAAATCACGTTAATTGAAAATTAGAATGATAAACATTAACAGACCTCTTGGACAGAGACAGCCATAACTATTATTAAAAAGTTTACTGAATTTATATTATTGAGTACAGATGGTTGTGGACTATCGTCACTATTAATAAAAACAAGGTTGTGTTCTTTACAGGATTGACAGATGTATCAGTGAGAGGACAAAGAACTACGCATCTAACTCTCAAAAGTTAGGAAACACTAAGTACGAGAACAACTAATCCATGAAAATGGACAAAGCGTTTCAAAGATTACTTGCAATGAGGTCTAAGAGTTATATTTAATGTTCTATTAAAATAGAACCATTGCACAAAATCATGAGTCAAGCTGCATCATGAGCACTTGCCGAGGTCAGGAATGGGAAGGCCTTGCTTGCAGTTGTGACGCATGAAAACATTTTCCACATCACAAACACAAGCTCACTTGCGAAAATCACCATACACATTCATGCCAAGGAGGGGCATATATATTTTTCGCCATAAAAATGGAATATCAGTATTGTTTTGGATAAAACCTCCAATCGACTTCAACTAATTAGTCACAGCCAAGAGAGACAAAGTGTAAAACACAAGTGATGAACAGTACAAATGTTGTAATTTAAATAGATAATAACATAATTAATTATTAGGCCAAGTCAAGGAAATAATAGAAAGAATTAGTTATTGCAAAAATAATTTTCTTAAAGTAGTCAAGGAACCTTTAAGGTGAATGAGAACTATTGAACTAGTAAATTTATTTTTGTTCAAACTTCCTAAGAAATTTTACAAAGGTTCTACTTATAGTTCCCTTATCTCAGGTGTCTCAAATATTTGGCTCGCGGGTCGCATATACTCCTCTCAATTACGAAATTCAGCCCAGTAAAGTTTTAGATAAAATGTACGCCAAAAAATTAAATGTAAAATAAAATTTGCTGACACCTGATTTCCTATTACCACAGAAGACAAGCGTCTCATAAAATACAGGTAGGCTTCTATATAGGCCTGTGAAACCCATTATTCACTAACAATAACAAAACAATAAGAAAGGACCTTATGCTGGAATTTGAAAAGAAAACACTAAATTTTATTCGCTGCAAGGGGCTGAATCAATATTAGTTTCCTACTTTGATTAGTGACATGGGCTTGAGGGCTTGAGAGTTTCCTGGGTTTCTTGTCATAAACTTTTAAACACTTTTGGCCATTTTGAGAAGAAATTAAAGTTTTCTTGGAAAAGAAAGGTGAATTGCCATGACAGTAATTGTACTGGCTTTGAAGATCTTACATTCATGCAGGGCATTTAAATGGATTAAATTTATAAATACAAGGGAAATATCAGTTAGTGATTTTGTTGTGTGATGTAAAATTAAAGCTCAGGTCTTCGGAAGGGCAACTAGTAAGCGGCAATTCAATTCATTTTCCTATCTACCAGGATTTTCAAGATTCCCACAGTGCTTCTGATTGCATACATTATGCTTCCAACACAACACAGTTAATTAGTGAAGTATGCTTGTAAGCCTAAACATTGTAAGTAATTTTGTGTTAATGTAATGTTATTTTGGTTACTCACATATTTTCAATGTACTGTATTTTAAATGTTTTGATTGTAATACATAATATAGCATCGACTGGCAAGATTATGTAGTGTTTAAGTCTGTGGTGTGTTAAAATTTATTCATAAGATGGTTGCTTTTTACGAAATATAAAACATGCTTAAATTTTATAAGGTCGAAAGGTTATATTTTCAATTCGACATTCGGCCCTTGGACTTAAATTTATGAAGCCCAGTAGGCTCTTAGTAAAAGCAGAGCCTGCCTTAACTACAATCATAAAGACCAATTATTTCGATTGACGACAACAGTGTAGAATTTTTGGCTACTGTACTGGACATATCTTAAGGTGCACTTCCTTATACTGGTTTCAGAAATGTTGGTTCCTAGAAGGAATTCTTTATGAATTGAAATGTTTATTTTTTATATATTTTATGGCATAGTAACTTCGTTAGAATTAACAGGAGTTCTTTGAAAATTATAAACCAGGATTAGTATTATTTATGTATTTCATGGCTCCTAAAATATAGTCAGTCAATCATTCTGAAACTTTGTCCCCTTTTCCGAAAGTTGTACATTAAAAACAAAAGAACTAAATTATTCTACACACTATTAGGAACACACAAATGTTACAGGAATATTCATGGTATTCCTTTTTGCGCTGTCAATAAATTCCCAATAATTCAATTTTTTCTCATATCTAAGAAACTGCACAGAAATCAAATCAGAACATGTGTTTTAAATTTCTAAGATACATAGGAAAAGTATTTCTTCTATCCTTGGGCCCAAAATCGATAAACATGTTTTAACACCTAACCTTGGACTATGTGCAGATAAACAAGCTCTAGACTATTCCAGATCTAAAGGCAGTTACATTATCTGTCATGGAGTCTCGATCACAAGTTAATCTCAAATGCAGATGCAGAGACGAGAACCTTGCCTTTTTTTTATATTAGTTAGAATATTAAGAAGCTACGTAATAGGCTAAAGCTATTTCAATAATTATTTTCAATTAAACTAGCTTCTTTATAATGTCACTATTTAATTGTGTAGTCAGGGATAAATGTTCGAGTAATAATATGGTATTTAAATAATTATAAATGGTCTGTTACAGTCAACTCAAAGTCTTTGTCAATATACAATAAAATTGAAATGAATATCGCTTTAGTTGATCTACCGCAGGCAGGCAAGATATGTAAGAAAATAAGGACAAAGTTTTAACCCTTGCACAGCTTAATTTATACACTGGTAATAAGGCAGTCATCAAGTGAAATAATCAGGGGGCACTAAGTTTGAAATCAATGAAGAAAATTTCAGTGCAATAGGTGTTTTCCATAAATCACAATGCTAACATGTTAATTAAAATCTTCACATTTTGCATTAAAGCATTACTGTACTAGTCTTATATATCTGATTTTATTCCATTTTTGAGGCGATGAAATTATACGTTAGTAGCAGTGAAAAAGTTAATGTTGAAAAGAAGTACCGTACTAAAAGGATGGTGAATTAACGCCAAAATGTGTTGACTAAGATTTTGGACAAGAATCTTTCCAAAATAAGGCAAGATTTTACATTTTATTAATTTTAGTTTTAATCACTGAACTGTGATGTCTTATGAATGTTGACCTAGATTTTTACTTGTACACGTTTGTTTATGTACTGTACATCACTGAACAATGACAAATAACTTTTATGATTGTGATATAGGCGTATTTTTATGATCCTGATATTTATTATTGTAATTTAACCAGAATAGTATAACTAGAACCAATAATTCAGATTGGTGATAATTAGGGATGGGTCCTCGATACTTTCGATACCTCGATACTCTCGATACTTGCATGGTATCGGCATCGAACGAAAAAAAACTTCTACTTCAGAAAACTAGCTCGGTACTTTTTCGATACTTTGGTAACTCTACAATTTAAGGAAAATGCTGCATCTCTTTCTGCTTTTAGTAGTCTACTAAATATAGTAAATACTTCTATTTCTCCTTGAAATGGAGAAAACCACTCGGTGACTTTTGTCTAGTCATAAATACTTTCCAATCAGAAGAGATTCTTAATTGTTTCGTTTCCGCCAAACGTTTCAATATCAACCAACAAGCAAGCTGACTGTCCAGACCCCATTGTAATGTTTTGGGGGAAAGAAGAAGAAAAAAAAAAAAAAAAAAAACTTATAAGTGGACTTTCAAAAACTAAGTTTAGTTTTAATGTAGAGTTTGGAAATAATCATAGTCTACTGATGATATTAAATTTTGTCTCATAAAATTTGTACCGGTACACTTAATTTAGTTGGTATTACACAGTTCTCTCAACTTTTAATTTTTAAAGTACCTATTTATTGAAACCGAAAATGTTGACGGTATCGAGTATCGAGGAAAAAATTATGTATCGGTATCGAGTATCGAGAAAATCTGGTATCGACCCATACCTAGTAATAATAAAAAAGTTTATTTATTTAAAAATCTAACATAGGCATAGACTCTGTAAAAGAGTCTGTAAAAGAGAATGAAATAAAAGTATATAATGGAAACGAAGGTCATGTGGGTCATTCCTGATTATATTGACTTTTGATATATTGCATGCTTCCCTTTCCCTTTCTTCTGATAATAACATCCCCATGAATTATTGAATTATTGAACAGATTTCTCCAAAGATTTGTTAAGAGATGCATATTCTTGATAGTGTTTTCATTGATCTCCTTGAGAATTAATGTATAAGCCTAGCTTATATCCTGTTGGTATTATTTACATATGAGAACTGTAAACATTATAACTAGCCTTGATACTGTATTATCATAAAGTTATTCGAGTCAGCACCTGTCGCGTTGTCTAGGTGTCCCTCTCAGCTGCCTCCATGTCTACACCATTAGAATTAGAAAGCTAGTAATGCTATGGTAATTGATTGAGCTACTGGAAGAACATAAAGACAGATAGCTTGAATGGGGAACAGAAGATCATTTCGTCATCTTCTACAAATGCTTTCATAGATTTTTGGTTGTCGCATAACGTATTCTAATTTCGGTCCACTTTATTATGTGGCGCTATATAGTATTACATAGGCCCAGGCCATTAATTTTTTTTTTTGCACGACGTAACTAATTAGCGGTACTTACGAATATTGTTGCCGTGGATCGTAAGTTGACATTCTCATACGCAATCTGGTTTCTATGAAAACAAAAGAAATCTCCGTGCGGTAAAAACTACAAAAAGCACAAGTGCCGTAAGTAAAATCACAATACAAGCCTTTATGGAAGACCGGAACCAAGGCCCCCCAGTTTGTGGCGACTTTAACAGGACAAATATTCGGTTCCCATAACAACCAACACATGCGAATCACTTTCTGAAATATAACATCCATCTTCAGTAGTTTATATACATAATATTTTCAGCTAATAACTCAATTAATATATTTAAATTGATATAAATAATCATCGTGCAAAAAATAGCATGCAATACTCGTGCCGTAAGCGTATAACGGATCTCGGAAATTGAAAAAACTCGGCGCAAGCGCCTCGTTTTTTCAAACTCTTTCCTCGATCCGTATGCACCGCTTACGGCACTTGTGTCGCAATATACTATTAATGAAACAAAATTCCACCTACCACCTCCGAAAAGTGCAAATCGCTCGAAATGCCATCACGATTAAAGTGTTAAAACGACCTCGACAAAATTTTGCCACATTAATAAAGATATCAAGGGGCACGCCGTAGCGTAGTGGTTGAGGCGCTAGGCTATAAACAGCAAGGTCGCGGGTTCGATCCGCGATGAGGTCGTTGGAGTTTTTCTAGTGGTCTAATCCGTCTGGTGGCACTATGACTCTGGGGTCGACTCAGCCTCGAACAGAAATGAGTACTAAGAGCAGATTAAAGGCAGCCGGTGCGTAAGGCTGACAACCTTACCACCTTCAAGATCCGAATGTCAAAAATCTGGGAGCTCCAACCTCCTGGAACCGTCTGGGCATCCATGGCCTGTAATAGGGAATACTTTACTTTTTGATATTGAAGACTTCAAAGGCTAATTTTACAAACAGTAATAAAAACTGAACATAGGAATGGAAAGAGTTATCTAAGAAAATCTTGCAATTCACTTTGCAAATCAATTACATCTATGCGAAATTTATAATGAGAAGGCCAAGCGAAATAAAGGAAATCAAGAAAACAATCACACATCACCGGAAGAAAGCTGCACTGCAATCTCTTTGTTAAACTTTTTTGACTTTGCCGTCATGAATTAAACATAACGAGACATTCAAATATGTATTGCTATAGAGACATATATTATGACGTATTTCTGCATTAAATGCGGTGTTTCAGGTTTCAAAATGCTGTAGAATTAAAAAAAAAATCTATCTGGATTTTATGTTTATCTTTGTATTTAACAGCGGGGTGTAGGCCTACTGCTATTTAGGCCTGTGATCGTCACCGGTATGCCAGAATATTTTCCAGAATGGCATTTTTATTTACCTGCAAATCTACAGCCATGGAACTGTCACATATATGCACACATAAATACCACCAACCTGCGCCGGGATCGAATCCGCTATCCGCCAGTCCCAGCTAATTTCGCCATCCAAGCCAGCTAAAGTTTGTCGGGTTTCATCAGTATGTAGGCCTATAGATAGGCTAGTGTAATGCACCGTAAGCTAAACTGAAATTCAATTTATTCTTATGGAGTCATTTATGTGACTAATAAACATTGAGATATTTCAACTTTCACACTTCTCCCTATTTGACAAAAGCCAGGAAATCTGGAATCATATAAAAATGCTTTTAAAAATGTGTTGGCTTCATAGAATTAACTAGCAATTAATTATGTTTGCATGCTATTTACTGGACAAGTAGGCTATAACTTTAGCACCGCCATACAGGTTAGGACAAAAATACAGCGAAACCACCTTCAAGCTATAAAAAATCCGTCAGCGTATGCATTAATTTGGAATTTAGAATTTAGAATTTAGCCTATGACATCCCTTAACGGGCAAAGGCCTCCAGCTGATCGCAGGGAAGCTCAGGTGCACTCATTAGGGGAGCTACTCCAAAAGAGCGTTATGTATTAATACTGGAATATAAATACAGTAAATAAGAAGCTTTTAAAACTAAATAGGCCTATACTCTGATTAAAATTTAATATAATTTTGCGGGAGGATTCAATAAATGCACAGAACCGAATACAGGGATGTCAACAATCCAAATTTATTTTAATTTTAAACATGTTTTACACTTGAATTATTTCGCAATTGATCTCTTCACATTACATATTTATTCAAAATTTATATAACAGTGAAATCAACATTTAATTAATTCTATTTTTTTTAGTTTGTTTGATCGTTGAGATTTTCTAACATTTTTACCATATTCACTACTATTTATCATTTGTTTCGTAATGACATACTGAATGATCGCGTATGGGGCTCTGGATCGAGATTTCAAAACGAAACATTCTGTTCGACTTTTAAAGGAAGCAGAACCTTGGTAATCCGGCATGCTCATTGAACATTCAATGCCGGATTATCATATATGCCGGATTATCAAGGTATTTTTGAAAAAAACCTGGTTTAAACAAGAATATATAAATAAAAGCTACAGTTCTAACATAAAAAACGAATAGTTTTTATTAAACACGACAGGAGATATTGCAGTAAAAAAATCCCTTTAGGCAGGCCTACAGGATGAGGTAGATTTTGATGTGCATTTGGTTTAATTTATTGTCGCTGCGCAGCACACGTCTTCTTTAGACTTGGCATGATAAACCCGCAATAATAACTGCAAAGAAGAGGAAAGAGCACTTTTTCAAACATTCAAATCTCGCCTTATATGAGAGCTATCAAGAAACTAGTTATTGATTTGTAGAGTACTCATCAAGAGCTTTTCAACGATACTCCACAAGACGTAGTTTAAAAAATTTCGAATTTCCATCCCCCCACCTCCACCAACACTTGTACCCCCAAAACCTCCGAATCGTTGGTATCACTGTGAACTCCATAGGGAGTACTGTAATTTATTCAAACAAAGTTTCCCACTGTACTTCATAGGGGCCGAGATATACATTTTTCAAAATTTCAACCCCCTCCCCCGGGGCCAATTTTGCTTATTAATGAACTTGTCCGAACTATTGGAAATAGAAATAACATAATAAAATTTGGTTCAAATGTCTTCCAAATTACGGCCGATAGTGTGTATAGATATATATATTTATATATACATATATTACTTTTTTGAACGGGCGGTGGTTTCGTACTTAGGGAGGCATGAAACGTAAAGATATGAAAGAATTTTTTGAAAATCATGACATGGTTCCGATCCCAATAGGTAGATTTTTGTTCGAAATCTACCTAAAAAATCTAAGTTACTAATTCCAAATCGTTGTGCTCCCCCTAAGACTGTTAATCGCCCCCAGATTGAGAAGCACTGGCTTAGATCAAATAAGTTAAACCGATAATTAAGTACGCTCTCACGAATTCAAATTAAAAAAAAACAATTCAATGTACGAGCGATTAAAGTAAACGATAGGCCGCGGTGATTCATTTAAATATAACATATCCTTCCACAGTATTGGTCACTGTATCATGAGCTAAATAGCCATTAACTAAAAAACATTCAAAACAAGTCCGTTGCAAAAATATTGTCGAAAGGACAAGAAGCCCTTGCAGTTATTGACTAGTCAACACGCAGTACACGTCTGTTGGAGAAATTGTCTAAGGTGCTAGGCGAGCGAGGAGCCCCTGCAGTTGATGACTAGTCAACACGCAGTACACATGTGCTACAGAAGTTGCCTAACGTACTAGGGGGGCAATAAGCCCCTGCAGTTAATGACTAGAAAACACGCAGTACACGACTGCTGCAGAAGTTGTCTGACACTCCAGACGAGCAGTAAGATATTTAAGTATTTCCTTACTCTTTTTCATGGCGTCTTCCATCAGAAAAACATGTAGGATAGTTTCTAATGGAAGACATCATGAACATGAGAAAGGACATTGTATCGATCGCAATAGGTAGATTTTTCCTCGAAATCTACCTAAAAAAAGTATTTAGAACAAAATCGAATTGAACATTAAAGTTAAATCAGTTTAAGGGACAAAGTTTTAGCAAAGTTCAATATAAATAATTTTTCAAAATCAATTATGAAATAAAAAGCATTATGGTTTCGAAAAATGAAACAAGAAAAAGTTAATTTTAATCAAATAAAAATTGTTAATATCTTCCGAATGCGTCCAACTCTGTGCTAACCGGTCTCCCTAAACCCCAAGTATATTTCAGATGTGTACCGGATTATCGGGTCTGCCGGAGTATCGAGTGCCGGATTAGTGCGGCCTTACTGTATAATATTTCAATTAAAAACCTTAGCCAAAATACTTATTACAGCTCAACAGAATACAAATTAGTAAACAGGAGTGAAAATTTTTTTCGATTGATAACTTACTTGTGCATGACTTGTACATAACTTACTTGTTTTAGAAAGTGTAAAATGACATATTATGATACAATTGTAAGCTATTAAGAGATAGTTCACAGATCAGTCAAAAATTACAAACTATGTAGTTTGAGTCTAGGACAGAATTACTAATAACTTCCTTAAGCTTAATGACGACATGTTTCCGAATTATTAAAATCTTCTTCGGGTTTGTAGTTATGCTTATTTACACACATAATTCCATGACAACTCTTCGATTAGTTGTGAAATGTTATTTATATTTGTATGTAATTCAGCATTTCTCTTTGATTTGTTTTAACAATATTAGTCTTTAGTGTACTGCTAAAATAATCAGAAAAGTTAGAAATCGTTTTATTTGATTGTTTAATTAAAAGGCAAATAAGAATAATTAGCATATAGCGGAACATGATCATACAGGCATGATAACTACTGCACCCCTATGCTATGTTTCCATACAGGTGGAAACTGAACTGTAATTACCCCCATCTTTGTGACTGTAATGAAGGTATTACATCACATTAATGCTTTTATAACATACAATCCCTCATCATCTCTCTGTCTGTACAATGGCACAGCTTCTCTACATATCTGTGAATTAGGAACTCAAATTAAAATAAGAAAGTTATCTGTCTCTCAGTATAATGTAGCCTGCCATTCTCCTGGTGTCTGAAAAATTACAGTTAGGCCTATGGGGAAAAATCTTATTATGAACATTTTAATAAACTAAGAAATTTTCAGAAAATTTGGCTAGACTTTTTATACTTTTTTTTTTTACATTTTACAATTTAAATTTACATTCTTACATGAGACACTCTCGAGTAAGCTACTGCTTGTGGCCACGACTGTAGTTAACCAAAAAAAAACTATAGGTTAATATTTAAATATTTGTTATAAAACTTTTTTATTTCAAATTGTTTAAATTACGTACAATATTTTATTTTGTATTATAATGTTTTACAGATTAATAGAATATCTTATGTATTTACGATAATTTTATATGCTTTTCTTTTAAATTATTAATTATTTAGATTTGTTCAATGAAGCTGTTATGCAACCTCGGGTCAGAATTAGAGCTATGTCTTAGATCCGTTTCACTATTACATTTAGGTTCAAAAATAGGCAAGAAATTGTGCGTCTTCGTGTAGCAAAACCATGATAACCGTACTACTTATAATTTTTGTAATAAAATTTTATTAAGGCGTATTCATAAATTTGTTCTATTTACAGTATTTTTAAATTCCTTGCATAAAAGATGAGTGGGATAATCTTTGTTTTCCTTTAAATATATCTTTATTATTCTCTTTAGTTCCTCTGTCCGTACCATAGGTACTACAGGTAGAGGAAGTATCGTTTTCAATTCTAAAATTTTAAGTTGAGTTTTTAACATAAAACACGTTTTGAGGTTCCATGAATCAAAAAATTATATTTTAAAAAACATGTCTATGTGTATGTGTGTGTGTGCATGTGTGTCTATGTATCTGTATGTCTGTGCGTCTGTGAACTGCCTAGCTCCAGAACGGAAAATCGTATGAGAACTAAATATTGTATTTAAATTAGGTACCTTCTGGGTATGTGACACAAATATTGGCGACGACTTTCTCTTATTTTTGAAAGGACTTTACAAAAAAAAATAGTTTTCCGCGATTTTTTCGAAAACGGCTCAAACGATTTTGTTTAAATTTTGTACATGGGGTAGTTATAGTAAAAACTAAAAATTTTATTTGAAGTCTTTTTTTTTCGAAAATAATTCTCTGAATGGTAGTTATAAGCCACCCACTGCTTCTATTGTATTTTGATAGGAATTTGGATTATTATCTCAGAATAGCTTACACATTTTTTAAAAATACATTAAATATTCAAATACATACAATATTTACAAACATATTTTTGAAAATTACATACATGGAAGAGCCGAAGGAATTAAGGAGGAAAACTGACACAATAAAAAAATTAGCAATTTCCATAACCCATAAATAATTGTAATGGTTCTTTTTTTATATACTTTATGTCAACGATGTTGTTTATATCAGATAGTAACTCGGCGAACTAGGGTATCAGCGGCATGAGAAGACAATCCGGGACAGTTCAAATTTCTCGAAATGTCTGCTCTCAATTTCATTTATATCTCAGATTGATTAAGAACAACGTGTAAGGTCCAGAAACCTGAATTTTCTTTACGCTTTATAGAGAGGAAAGTCCGGCATAGTTTTGGTTTTCCGGAAGATCTGAAAGCTCTCGTTGCTCTCGGTTGTGCCTTGGTTAAGGACTTAGTGGAAAATAAAGAAACTTGAATTTTCTACTCGTCTGGTTGCAGAGTTGCGGACAATGTGGTTATTGTTACGATTTACTGGAGGTGACCCTGCCTGGGCTGGGCGTGCAGAGAGGCCGCAGTAGGTTCTTCACCCCGCGGGCCGGTCGCTGGTAACGGTACCATGCCCATATCAGCACCACATGACGATAAACACTGTGCGAGCACCTATATTACACTCAGGTGCCAATATGGCAATCTATATCCTGCACCACATCCGCCACAACTGTTTAGAAAAGTAACCAAAACTAGAAGAACTCATCTGGTTAAATGTTTAGAGCAGAGGTTGGCAACCTATGAACAGTGGGTCATGTGGGGACCAAAATATATTTTCATCTTACCCAGGTGCCAAAATTAAGTAGTTAAAATGCATATACAGTAGTTCGTACGTTCCGTTTTAAGCATTCTTAAATAAATGAATATTTGGACTTCTGGTTTCACATTAATCAGTAGGGCCCGGATATTTATGTGCTAAAAAACTTAAAAATATTTATTTTTTATGTGCTAAAAATGTTAAAAATATGTGCTAAAATTTTAAAGATATGTGCTAAAACTAAAAAAAATCTGAAAAAGAAACAAAAACACCAGAATGTTCGTAACTTACTAGAACAAATTATATTGAAACTCACCAATTGCAGCTAAACATCAGATGTAAAATGCTGACTGGAGTTGGAGTGCACAACAAATGTCATCGCCAGATTATGGATCACAAATCCTTGCCTATTACCGAGAATAATGACTTATATTGAGAAAAGGAACGTTCTACATCACACGATGTTAACCTTGCATATTTGAAGAAAGGTATATCACTCACACACACACACTTATGTTTTGGCCTTCCAAAACTTGAGCGACTTTGCAGAGGGTTTGTTAGCCAACATTTTTCTCAAACATACCTTTAAATTTTGTTCTTAGAACTTCTATTTTCGATTCTGAGATAGTGTTAAGTTGCCTTTCACCTTATTGTATTTCTTTAACTGAATTACTCAATGTTGAGATTGGGTTCTGTTCTTCCCCGATAAGCAAGTGCAATTGAATCACTCTCAACTCGTTGCAAGTGAAGCATTTTTGTTGAATTCTTTCGAGATACAAATTTTTGTTGTAAAATGTTAAAAGGGAATGAGGAAAAGTACTAAAATATTTATTTAGGGAGAATATATCGAAAATATTTATTCACATAACTTTTTTGTAAAACATGTGTTTTTATGTAAAATAAAATTTGGAATTTGCGGTTGTCGGACTTTGATATGAGCACCAGGAATAAAAATCACATACAAAATCCGGAAAAGTACGAAAATATGTATTAATGGAGAAAATATTGAAAATATTGAAAATATTTATTCACATAATTTTTTTTGTAAAATATGTGTTTTTATGTAAAATAAAATTTGGAATTTGCGTTTGTCGGACCTCGATTTGGATATAAAACTTTGTTTTAGGAATGTAAGCATCAGGAAAAAAAAAACTTTTTTTTACATACAAATCCGGGCCCTATTAAACAGATTTGACTAAGGTTTAGAAACAAAGAATCTATATATTTCTTTTAAGTTGGTGACTGATACATACCTAGGTTATTCAGATTAATTTTGTTATAAAGGAAATGTTACATGGTTAGAGTAGATCCCATATGTTAATTCATTCGAATTTTTCGATAAATTTCTATGCTATTCTTAACAGTACATGATAAGGAAGATGATCAGGGTCATCCCTTTTAAAAGAGCCCTTGCCCTTCAAGAGACATGGCTAAATTCAATTCAATTAAATAAATGGAAAATAAGTCAAACAGTTCCAATTAATACGTGTAAGAAAAACATAAAATCAGGTAAACTGACATAACAAAGTGCCAGAGGGAGTTCATAGGCCATATTTCATGGTTTCTTGATAAAGTTTGATAAGTATATGTAAAGGAATAAGTGGGATAACTAGAATATTAACAGAACTAATTTACAAAAAATTCCTGACGTCATCGATAGGCCTATTCCTTTATTTTTGTCAAAACATCTGAAGCCATAAAAACACGCAGTGAAATTTTTTAAAAAAAATGTCAACGTTTATTTTGGAGGGGAAAATTTAAAATTTGAGGTTTTTGAAATTTTTCCATCGGTTATTATGCTAAAAGCTATAAGTCTGTCAAATCATCTAGAAGTCAGTAAACATCGATGCTAAAAATTTCTGTGCTATTCTTAACAGTTTGTGATAAGGAAGATGATCAGGGCCCACCTCCAGTAAATCGTAACAATAACCACTTTGTCCGCAACTCTGCAACCAGACGAGCAGAAAATTCAAGTTTCCTTATTTTGGACGATTAGACTGTCGTAGATGTGAATGAATTGCTATCCAGCAAGTTTTTCCACACCTATGTGGCAGCTAGAAAAACCAAATTTTGCACGCTTATGACTGTGGTATGTGTCAATATCCCTGCCAAATTATGTGTGTCAAAAAGTGCATAATGTGAGGAAAATGTACAAAATTTACTTAACATAAAAAAGTCTAACTCAATCTAAGGTATAACCAATGGAGAAACGACATAAGGTCACAGTACCAAACTTGTAGATCTCTCAAAATCCGTTACTGCTGCTGCAACAGGTTTTTTTTATACGACTTACCTCTTAGCCTAGCAACTATAAGCCTCCAGAAAGGTCCAAACAGACCTTAAAGTTGCATCCGCCATGACAAATTTTCAGACAGCAAACACGAAAACTAGACATGATAAAAAAAAGTGACATTCTGAAATCAGGAGACCTTATTTAGTTAAAATCACTTATTAGATGCTTCGCCGCAAAATTCAAGCTGAGTAGTGTTAATTGTCAAAGCCATGTATATTGCCACTTACAAAGCCATATGTAAACACTGCAAAAAATATTGTTGTCATGAGAACTGAATTGCATTGGATGAATTCAGTGTAATATCTTCAGAAATCAGGCCCCTAAGCTTTAAACCTTCTCCGGACAACGCGGATCGTTTTGTAAAAAAAAAACGCGCATAAATCGGTCCAGTGGTTTCACTTTCCCCCATATACGCGAACGTAATATAGCGAAGACAAGAAATAGAAATCGAAATTACACCGGAAAAACACGTTTCACTATGCCTAGAAACCGAAAAAAAAGTGTTTTTGGAATGACGTCTGTCTGTCTATCCGTCTGCCCGTCTGCCTGTGGACAGCGGGTAAACTGTTCGTTGTATTTACTTATTTCTTGAATTAAGAACTTTTCTGGAATTTTACCGATCCGTCTGGCGTATGGTTTATCGAACAATACAAAGATATTCAAACACGACATTTCCCTTACGATCAAAATTCTAATATGAACATTGTCGAAAATGTTACAAAAGCCACAAAACATTAGACATACCAAATCAGAATGAAGTATAATATCTGCAAAATCTAGTGTTATTGGACAATAACAACATGATTATTAAATTCAACATGAATTTTTATATTAATCTGACTTTATATTCTGATTTCGCTAAGCTATAGAATTAGGATGACATAGGTAATGATTAGGGTTCGGATGTTTGTAACCTAAAAATGTGGACAATATGACAGCAAATATGCCCTTAAAAACGACTAAATATGACCCAAAAATCCTAAATATGACTTCATAAAAGAACGTATTTTCTAAAAATAAATGTTCCAATTTAAAACGTTTAATGACACCAAATTATTACATCACATGAATTCAATCAGATAATCACTTTTTAACTTCTAGTTTTAAAGAATTTGTTCCTTTTTTCTTGCTTCATCAGCTACAAGTAATATTTTTTAGACCTTGCATGTCCCTATAAAATACGAACAATTGCATTAATTTTAAAATTAAGATACCTAATAAGGCATAACATTAAATTAATGAAATAAATTTCAAATTTAACTCGACTATATAGTGAAAGTACTGTATAATTGTGCTCCTTTACCGAATTTATAACTGACATATGACGTTAAATTACAAATATAAACAAAATATGACCAAGACCATAAAAAAGACCAAAATATTACATTATATGCAAAATTTAAAAAGTCTAATTAGGATAACCAGCTTGCAATTCATGTTTAATTTGTGTTTGCGGCGAGAATGAAGATCAGGACAAAAATATGACATGTCATAAACATCCGAATCCTAGTAATGATTAATGAATCTCGTGTGTACACAAATCCTATGTCTGATGCCAATAATATTTTGCACAGATTTTGCCACGCAGTTCAAGTATGTCACTGTTTATTCATCTTTTAAACTAAAGTCCTTTTCACATCGTGAAGGCACTACAGCTCTTATGAAGAATCCGTGCCAGATATGTCTATTTTCACAATTTGACCAAAGTGAAATAAAAACATGCATTTCTGTATGAAATTTTATGAAGAACATGATGGTAGACTCTATAAGCTTATATTTTCGTTTCCTTTTGTTTAAATAATAAAAATTGGGATTTTTTGTTTAATCGAAAATTTTAACATATTTTTCGTTCCGAACAGTAAATCATACAGTAAAATTAATTTCATAGACACGGTGAATGTCAGAATGATGATCACTGTCAGCTTTCTTTTATAGAAGTGTCTTCCTTAAACCGTACTCGAAACAGATGAATGGATTTCAATATGTGAATAGTAAAGACGGATATTGTCTGGATTGTTGGAATTAATATGCTTATGTCTTAACTACATCAGAATTAAAATATGTCTCTATAATATGTTTATAATTATGGTATACTGCTTTTAGTTAATAACTTGAAATAAGGAAGTAAATATACACGGACTGTTTTGAAGTAGACCTTAAATTATGAAAATATTATACAGTATTTGTTTGTTTAAAATTGCATTACACGAAAACAAAACTGAAATGAGAACAGCTGCAGATGAATTGTCTGTGAACAGGAGAAAGTTGCACTGATCGCGAGTGGATAAGCTGCAGTCAAAGCTCCGAACCTCGGAGTGGAAAGTTTTAAAAAACTAAAAGTGGTCCTCTCGCAGCAAACGAAACTCATCTCCCATTAATCATTGCTAACAACTGAAAACTTGGTGGGAGTAGGGTGAGAAAATGTTACGATAGTGCGTACAACATCGTAGCTGTTACTGATTTATCCAAGTAAGACCGTAAACTACATATTTACGTGAAAATGTATTGGAATTTACAATCTTATACTCTCTACAAAGTATTATTGCCACATATAAATAAGATGTTAAAATATATTGCATAACATGTTACATTACATTCTCATTATACATTGTATTTAATCAGTAGTTTAAAAAATCGTGTACTTAAGATCAGTCTTGCTCAACAATGAGCAGTCTTGCTCATTCGGGTGTATTACTAAATTTAATACTTCTTGTGAAGATATAGCCTATATTTCTTTTCCTCTTTTTAAATAGTAGTTGTAGTTAATTTTGAAATTTGAAAATTACTTTATTTTACTTGTATAAATATGTATTTGTATTTGCAATTCTATGTAATAATGTAAATAAATAAAATAAATAAAAATAAAATAAAATAGCAAAAAATAAAAAGATACAGAGTCAATATAATAAACCTAAAACAAGTTATATCGTTAAAGAAACATAAAAGTACAGAAGATTTACGTTTTAAGTGCAACTGTACAAGAGTTTCAGAGAGCTGAGGATGGCATAACCTATGCCGAAATGCACCCCAGAAATAGATAAGCCAACAAAGAAAAAGTCAGCATTTCTTTCGGTAAGAACAAAACAGCAAGTGCAAAGATAATGCAATGAAAGACTGCCAAGATCGGGAAGTACCTATGCAATTCACCGCTAAAATAATATATGACAATACAAAATTCCACTGACAAATAGGTCTAAAGGATTATTCAACCTAACGAAGTAATAAATTAAAAGCAGAATGAAATTTTCTCCAGAGAAAATTAATAGAACGAAGCCTTAAAAACTACATCCCAATAGCCTAACTTCTGAACAGTATTAAAGAAATCTGTCTCTTGCTGAACTTCAAATCGAGCAAAGAGTAAAAACATCTAAACTACCAACAAGCTAACAGAGAGCGAGAACTAAATGCATCAATTTGGAAATATTAAATAACTTTACATCTTAATTCCAAGAAAATTATTTTTTGAATCAGACCTAAATTTCAACCACGTAATTTATTCAAAATATTGCTCAAAGATGATTATTTTTACTATAACTTATGAACAATACATATATTTACAACTCAATTACAATGTTCACTTTTAATATGCTTGTAAGCCAAACGTAGCCTATACAAACTGAAATACAGAACGTATATAACTCAAAATAAACAAAACACCCCCAAATTTAATATAATTTTTTTCTTCTTTTAAGTACCGCCAACCCAATACACTATAAAGTTAAACTCAAGGTAATTTTTTTTATTTAAAACTAATTCTGATTCGATTTAGTACACGTTAATAATATTTTTTTATTTAAAGCAGTTAAATTTGTGTAATAATGCTTTACCTATATTCCTAAGCAATGCATTTGTCTCTCAAGAAACATTGAAGACGAAGAATCATTTTTTTGTTCCTGCTTGCTATAGAAGGGAAGGAAACTGAAACAAAGCATGCTCGTAGCCTATTGATGCAGGCGAACATGAGCTATCTGCAGACATCTGTGTAGTTACAATACCGGCACCAAGTAAAAGTTTCAGATATCTTCCCTTCTTCAGAAGACGAGTTCTCCTAAACCCAAATTTCACTAAATCCTTATATTTTTAATATCATTATATTTTTAACATATCTGTGGAGTTCCAACTAAATCAAATTAGATTTATAGCGACTACCGATATTTTAGAGAATAAATTATTAGTAAAAGTATATTTTAAAGAAAGTTTTTAAAACACTTTTGATTCTTCTACGAAGAAACGTTCCTAACTCGAAATTCCATGTTGGTGTTTGCTCATAAATGTCTGAATAAGAGATGCAAAAGACAACAAATTTAAGCTAATTTGTAACTGTTGTAACTGTGGGGTCTTGGCCTGCCATCCGACCGCTGAGTCCTCCACCTCCGTTTTACTTCATCGGCAGAGGACAATACTGGGGGTATCTGGTTAGCATGCCGACTTTCACAGCCGTCACTGATGTTTTTGCAGACATAAATTACCAGCAAGCACTAATTCGAGATGAAAATACAAACATAAAACAATTTTTTTGTAAATATATGTACAGCAATTCATGAACTCTCCTGGCAATGGAATTCTCCTTCTATTTTCCAAAAGCTTGGGTTGGTGCCTCTGGTTCGCGTGCAAGAAAAAAATTATTTGAATGTTCTATGTGTTATTCGTTCATACTTTACAATTAGCTCAATTGAGCGTACTGTAGCTATTTTGTGGATGATATGAGAGAAAATGTCCCAGTAAAAATGCAACGGAAATGGTGGATGTTACGATGATGTTAAGGGCAATAAAGTATGACTTCAGCAGTTGCAGCTGACATCACATCATTGCAGTGATGCATAGACCACGAATTGCATTATGTTATTGTCCTTGCATGTCTTTCCTCCTACTCCTCTCGGGTGTGCACTTTTTTCTTGCGATTAAAAGGTGAAAGTGGGAATTGCTTTTACTTTCCTTTGCGCCATGTAATATTACAGAAAAAGGAGTAAGCATGCAAAGTGCATGTGTATAATAACACAAAGCTAGTAGTTCTTGTGGCCGCCGGCGGCGGGACTTACAGCTTTCTCCTGTGCCAACAACAGTGGAAAGTGGCCAGAAGAAAGTGATGGCTGAGACAGCAAATGTATTATTTTAATCTTCATGGCTAATGTATTGAACATAGTCACTATTTTATTAATTAGTGTTTTATTTGAAATTTCGTGAAACGTTAATTATTTTAATGCAGTTTATAATAATACCGTAATCATTTTAAGAAGGGACTAATGACGTGTGTGTACTGACGAGAGCGATGACCTCAGCGGTCGTTGACCTAACAATAAATTTCTCACTACAGTGTTGGTATATTATGCACATGCTTAACGCATTTCATAATATGCATAATTACATGAGTTTTCGAAAATGAACAAAATTCGCAATTACAGATAGATGTGTTAAATGAAATGTGCACTATTTAAGATAGTTTATAGTGATTAAACAGCCTATTTTAATCAGATTTAAGGGGGTATATCCAGCTATAGCATATGAAAAATTTCCACATTTTAGTATTGTTTTCCTCAGCTCCCAATGTGTTTATCAGATTACAAATTTACATGCTCTATAATCATGGCTTCCTGATCAGGATTTAATATGTGACATTAAAATTAAAAGAAAATAGTGGGTATTTTGCATAGTAATTACGTTGAAAAACGTTTGCACAAGAGCTCAGTTCCCCTCCTAGCATCCATTAATTACGGAATATAACAACGGTTTTTGCTCTGTTATGTTCCTAAGTAATATAGGGACACTGTGAATCAAGGGATTTTAAAAATCTGCATTGTAAGTAATTTATACAATTGAATCGGTCATTTAAGAAAGGGCTTAATGACAGAAATGATAACTTTTCAGGAGAAAGAAAAAACTGTTTATTTACAGAAACATTGACAGTTAGTAAATTCTTGCATATGCAATGTCTTATTATAGGTGTTTTTAAGATCTCTACATGTTAAACAGAAATACAGTGTGCTTACATGATGTATTATAGTAATTGAAAGTAATGGAATTGAGCCCTTTCAAAAGTATATCCCTCACACTTAACATTGAAATTGTGCAAAAACACAGTTTTAAAATAAAATAAACTATTATGATTGATTTATGTAGCATTAAAATATGATAAAGGGACAACTTAATATCTTGAATACTAAATATAGTCCTACATCAATGAAAACATACAATAAATGTAAAATACTTTCTTCATTCGTCAGCTTCTTTGGTGCAAGTAGGCCATGTAAGAATATCTACATAGAAATGCTTATGTTCTTCTGGTATACGTTATAACACATTAGTTTTGACAGATCTTGCTTGGTGTTAATGGGAACATTATTTTCATAAGCACACTTTTCAGGAAGTTTCACAGTTGATGTTGCAGATATTTCACATCAGAGGTGTGGCTGATATATACCCCTAATGTATGTTGAAGCACAAATTTGTACTGGGTTCTTTGAATCATACTGAGAACTTAGGTTTCAGTCTTTTTGTAATAATTTTGCCACTATGTTGAGACTTGTAGAATGTCATCAGCCAATACCAAATCCTCCTTGTTTTGCTGAGTTGACAATGATTTGTACATATTCCCTGATAGAAAGAATTCTATCTAGTTTATAGACACATCTCTTGATTAAACCAAAATCAAGGAACAATGACCATAAGTCTTACATTCACTGCTAGGATTCAGGAAGGTTCAGTATTGAAAGGACTCCATTCCTGGAGTTGAGGCATTTCTAAACTGAATGGTATATTCAAGCTGCTGTAGAACTAACTTTAGTAGGTGGAATTGGGTCTTTCTTTAACAGAATCATGCATCTACCCCTGGTGAACCCATTTACCTCATAACATCCATTTTGAAAAAAAGTGTCATTGAGCCCTTTCTTAAATGACCGATTCAATTATGTCTCTGACTAAGAATATTTTAATAAATTTTAATTGAAAATTATTATTTTTTAATTATTCTATTACTGCTACAGCTAGAGAATTATATTCAATCTGTAAAACCAAACAAAATGTCATGTAAATATCCTGAAAACAATGGAAGCTGCCAGAGAAACGGTTTCTGAAAACATAAGTCACAGTAAGTGAGCGACAAACTTAGTTCATAGTAGGACTGTGGTGACCGACAACATGTAAATAGGAACACAAAACAGAATCAATGAAAGGAGATGTCACTACCTGTTAGTAGGGAGATATGAAAAACGAAGGAATATAGTTACGGCGGCAAATACGATATACCATATGAATATTCTTTTTCAAGCAGGAATGACAGAGGAAAGAATGTGGTGACGCCAGCCATTTAAATTACATGTCTGGCCATAACTCAGAAAATACTGAAGATATCGACAAAATTGTTTCACAAAATTAAAGAGGAGTGTTTTCTATAGAAATATTTTTAACAAAATTAGAATTTAGATCCCTATAGCTGGATGTAACCCTTTAAAATTACAAAAAAATGTATAGAGCTTTGTATTACGTTCTTAAAGTTTAAATAAATTTCAACAATTAACGTCTATTTTTTATTTAAAAGATTTACCACCTCTCAATCGGTAGAAATTAGTGATAAAAGTCTTGTCACGAAAGCTGTCGTGAAAATTAGCACTACTGAGTTTAAGGCAAATTAAATCTTCCCAGATCTAGAAGTAAACAAGGTGAATTTATTAATAAACTTTTTTTTTCCTTCGTGTTCAATAGGCCTATAAGAAATAACGGGAACTTAACACCACATTAAAAAAAAAAAACAGGGAATCATAATGAGCGCACATTACCTTTACCTTTTAATTGTGCAGCATTTAGAATAATACCAAAACTTACCCCCAGCTACGATAAAATGAAAATTTTTCAACCAAAATGTAGGTACAAAAATTTTGAAATATTTAATACAGATATAAGATAATATTAAGTATTTTTTAAAAGTAATTTTAAGATTGTCTTCAGCTCCTTATAACGCAGCAAGACACGCTATTTTACAGCTATACGAGGACCTGTTTACAGGCCTGTTACAATACGCATTAAGTTGGCTAAAAGTAAGCCTGAATGCATTTTTTCCGTAAAATATTAAGATTTTAAATGTTTTAATATTTTAAGTTACATATAGACTTGTAAGTACTTTATTCTATTGATAATGAAAATTTTACTATATAACGAAAAAAAATTGGCTGATTACATTATACCTTCTAGGATGTAAATACTATACAAATAACAAAGAGATTATACTATATATATATAGGCCTACTAGTAGTGGAATATGATCTAATTTTGTTAAATGAACCTCCATTTGCTGCGTTTGTAAATTTGATTACTTATCTTACATTTATAGTGCCTGAAATAATACCTTTCACTAACAAAACTTTACTTAAAAATTATTCAGCTCTAAAATTACTTTAGCGATATTTCATAAGGCCTTGCATTCAGTACAATATCTACACAATTGGCCGTAAACTCTGTATTTTCTCTCGATACCTTTTCATCGCTTCTCTTAACTACATTTAACTCATGGTGATAGCATCTTTGTAAATCCGTCCTAAGTGGAGTTAACAAATAAACATAAATTTCAGTCTTTTGTTCGGAAAGTAGCTCAACGTCGGCATAGAAACAATACCATAACTAGCTTCAGTGTGTTCTGCTAAATATGGGATTGAAGTCATCTGAGGCTCAAACAAGCCATATCTTTATTGTTAACAGTATAGTAAGCTGTGTAAGCGAGCAGAAACAATGCTAAGAAACACAATACTAAAACATACCAAGCGTGGTGGCCGAGATGATAACGTCTTGGACTCGCAATCGGGAGGTTCCAGGTTAAAATCCCGTGACCGGCCATTTTGACATGGGATTTTTCACGGTTTCCCCAGTCGTAAAAGCAAATACCGAATTGGATATTTACATACCATAAATCATCCTCACAGTTTCATTCTGTATCATATCCATTTAAATTAATATATGTTGAAATTTACTCCAAAACAATAGAAACAATTGACAATCAATAGTTCCATGGCCTACCCTACTGTATAGATGCAGATCCTGAACTCCTGATATGGCCTCGTAGCTAAAAGGAGTATAAACACAGCTAAAATTTAAAAAAAATACTAAAACAATGAAAATACTGTTATCTATAGTTTACGTAGAACTTTTTATCCCAATAGGCCTAAACACTTTCTTCATAAAGTATGTTTCTTTCTACTGTGATAAGCTACACCTACTGGTAGGATTGAAACGTTTAGGGCTGACCCAAGTGTTGAGAGAAATTTTCTAAACTATTTGTGCATTTATATCTTTTGAAAAGAAAATTAAGACTTGAATATGACCAAATAACATATAAATTGAAACCCAGAAAACGAGAAATTAAATTTTGTATGTATTTGCAGTTTAAAGAGCATGGTACTTTAAATGAACGCAACATCTTTCCATGCACCCAAACGGCATTGATTTTACAGAGTTATACTTTAGGGCAGTGGTTCCCAAACTATGGGTCGCGAAAAGGGCGGGAAAAATTAGACATGTTTTAATATAAGAAAAGAGTGTTTAATTTAATTTAATCTGTAAATAAAACACAACAGTTTCACAAATCGAATTATTTTAAAAAAAATAAAGTGTACTAGTTGGACAATGTTCTTTATTGAAATAACCTTTACCATTTTTATTTCAACTGTGTTTTCTCAGCAGGACATTTGAACACAATAAAACTATTGAAAGGCGTATGAAAAACATGTGCTGTATTTTATATAGCCTATATTGGTTATCGTTATGTAGTAGTGGGTCGCGAAAAAAAATTCTAGGTGAAGGTGGGTCCCAGGTCAAAAAAGTTTGGGAACCGCTGCTTTAGGGTATACTGTATTTTTTAACTAAAAAGTATGTAATTTGAACCATACTGAAGTTGCATCATTGCATCGATAAGGCTGAGGATATTTACCTCCCTAGGTTACCGGGGATTCCATATGTGTATCACAGGAAAGGAGTTTATTGTAATCTAAAGTGACTCATACTTAGGCCACCAAAACAAACAGTGCCGTTAACCATTCCAGTAAAGAGGCCATGGAACCTTCATTCGGAAGCTACTGACCTTGAAGAACTGGACACTGATTACAATGTAAAGAAATCTCACCTGAAACAAAGGAAATTCAGATATATAGAAAGCGAGTCTCATTTTGCATATCGAGATTTGTCGTAACTTTAAATCCTCACTGTGCCATAGGCACCGATGGCTAGAGTTTGGGATAATATAAGAAATCAGTCATTTTTTTTTAACTTCTTTTTGACGTTTCAGACTATATTAATTAGTCATTTCATTAGTACAAGTTTTATAATAAAGAAAAAGGTGTTCATTAAAAACAATGTTACGGTTCTACTAAATACAGCAATAAAATAACATATCGGGGGCTTTTTAAACATATTTTTTTTTATCTTCATGGTCTAAAAATTATTTTCATCAGAAGTGAAAATAGCGTTGCGGGCCTATATCGCCATTTTTAGAAGAATCTGACAACTATTTCTTAGATAAGATGCATAAATACGTAGTTAAGGACCACCACGACACGGTTTAATCGAAAAAAGTTGAAATCAAAGAAGTATTCTGTAATTGAGAAGGGATATGTGGATTATGGGAAGAAGCCAGGAAAATCCGGTTCATATTTAAATATTAATGTAAATAGAGAAATATTAAGCAACGTTACCAGAAATGGATCCCTTTTCGTATCCTAAATGTGACAAAAATTGGTTTGTCAAATTGCAGAAATTAGGGATGGGTCGATACCAGATTTTCTCGATACTCGATACTCGATACCGATACATGATTTTTTCCTCGATACTCGATACTTCGATACTCGATATTTTGATACTCGATACCGTCAACATTTCCAGTTTCAATAAATAGGTAAATTAAAAATTAAAAGTTGAGGGAACTGTGTAATACCAACTAAATTAATAAAGTCTGCATATTTAATGAGACAAAATTTAATATCATCAGTAGTCTATAATTATTTTTAAACTCTACATTAAAACTAAAATTAGTTTTTTTAACAGTCCACTTACAAGTTTTTGTTAAAAAATACTAGCATTCTCACTTAATTGCAGAATTAAAAAAGTATCGAAAAAGTATCGAGCGAGTTTTCTGAAGTATCGTTCGATGCCGATACCTTGCAAGTATCGAGAGTATCGAGGTATCGAAAGTATCGAGGACCCATCCCTAGCAGAAACACATTCTTAACAAGAGATGATTTGCATTATTCTTTTCTTATAATCACGTTTTAGTAAAATGTGAAAAGCCAGTTCATATTATAAGTAAATTGTAAATTAAATATTATCATAATAAACTGTTCGATTTGCTTATATGTAGGGATGGGTCCTCGATACTTTGGACACCTCGATACTCTCGATACTTGCATGGTATCGGTATCGAGAGATACTTCAGAAAACTCGCTCGGTACTTTTTCGATACTTTGGTAACTCTGCAATTTAGGGAAATGCGATATCTCTTTCTGCTTTTAGGAGTCTACTAAATAAAGTAATTTATGAACAAAAACTAATTTTAGTTTTAATGTAAAGTTTAAAAATAATTATAGGCCACTGATGATATTAAATTTTGTCTCATTAAATATGCACACTTAATTAATTTAGTTGGTATTACACAGTCCTCTCAACTTTTAATTTTTAATGTACCTATTTATTGAAACTGGAAATGTTGACGGTATCGAGTATCGAAGTATCGAGCATCGAGGAAGAAATCATACATCGGTATAACATCTCTTGTAAGACCTCTCATCACATATGCAGCACCAATATGGGGTGCAGCTAGCAAGACGCACATTCACCGATTACAAGTTGTGCAAAATAAATTTCTTCGTAAAGCTACAAATGCGCCTTGGTACGTAAGAAATAGTCAACTACATAATGAACTTGGAATCCTCCCGATTCAAGAATACATTCAAACCCTCTCAAAATCATTTTACAGTAAACTTCTAGATGTTCCTGGTGCATCTGTTTATAACATTGGACAAAAGTCATTGAACAGATCAAGACTGAAAAGAAAACTTCCCCAAGATGTACTAAGTGAACTAGAAGAAAGTGATAATCCTGTGTAAATAAGCCTACTATCTTAACTGTTAAATATTAGAAAACAGTACGTGCACTAACGCAACTTTTGTTATCAATTTGTGTTTTAGCTAGAGGAGCTGACTAAGGCGTACCTCAACAGGTTATTATTATGTTATAGAGTTTAACAATGGCCTGTATAGTTTTTTTTTTTACTGATCGGTCAAAATATATATTAAAAAAAAAATACATCGGTATCGAGTATCCAGAAAATTTGGTATCGACCCATCCCTACTTATATGTCAAAGACTGTCACGCTAAAAAATGCAGGACAAAAACTGAGAAGGCGAACATAGGGCGATGTGAAAACATAATCTCAAGGATATGTTTTGTCCCTGCAAGACTTCTTACTGCTGTCGGTGCTGGTATAACTATTGTAATGTCTTTGGTGCTCACGAACCTACTAACGTCGCTGAAATCGTCTTAGGCTTTTGCTACCTATAACTCAGCAAGCTTAAACAAGAAATGAGAAACTTAAAATTCAGAAATGAAAATGTTGGGGAAAAAACTAAGTAGTTCTGTGAACAGTAGACCTCGCGGCCAAAAAGAAAAAAATCTAAGATCCCCTCTTCATCGCAGTATTTAATGGTTTAGCCAATGTTGTCATTCATTGTGAAGAGAACATTGTTTCCAGGGGAGCCGCTTTGTCTAGAATCGTTTAAAGAAGCTGAATATTATGTGTATCCATTAAAACAGTCGCTATCTTAAAACGAAACAAAAAATGAAAATCCTTACACATACCGGTACTTACATACTCAATGGCAATATAGACAATTCCTCAGCAAGCTAAAGAAATATTATCTATTCAATGGAACCAGAAGGTTCATTGCCGCGCTTATCTGAGCCCGCCATTCAACCCTATTCTGTGCTAACTCCATCCAACCATCCTTCTCAAAGCCTACTTCTCTTAAATCTATCCTAATATTGTCCTCCCACCTACGTCTCCTCCCACCTATGTCTAGGTCTTCCAAGTGGTCTTTTCCCTTCGGGTCTCCCAGTCAATATTTCTTAGATATGTCTCTCTTCCCCTATGCGCGCAACATGTCCAACACATTTTATCCTCCGTGATTTAATTACCCTTACTATATCCGATGACGTGTGTCGTTTTTAATTTCTTCACAGATAATTCATGCCAAATTGATAGAAAAGAGAACAACGCGTTTGATCGTGACTGCGTAAAAACAAATTGTCAGAAAGACGAAATGCCGAACTGTGAGTTAAAACAGGATCTTGCTTCTCTCGGTCGAAAATAGCCATACGTATGTTTTCTCCTGGAACAAATAATAAATAAACATTCTCCACAGTTACTTCTCTCCCCTGCAAATAACTGACTTATAAACTATTTCTAACGCCTAAATCTAGTAGTTCTGTGAGCTCACGTCCAAAAACAAAACAAAAACCCAAGATCTGCTCTTCAAGGTTAAAACGGTCACCATCTTGAAATGGCAACAAAAATAACAATTCGTGTACATACGTCGCTTTTACTGGCTTCAAGAAACATTTGTGCCAGATTGGTAGAAAAGCGAACAACGCATTTGATCGTGACTGCATAAAAACAAATTGTCAGACAAACCGACGAAGTTAAAACAGGACCTCGCATCAATCGGAAAATGAAAGGTTGATTTTTCGAGAAAATAAGTTAATTATGTTTCACACCTACCATGGATCTGTAGGCCTATGTGAAACATGAGAGAAGGAGTGTCTTATTTTTGACAGAGCTCCCATATCACAGGTTGGGATATTGGTCTAAAGTACACAAAGACAAGAGAGTTCGTCGACCTCTTATCAAACTTAAAGTTTAAAAATAAATTATTTAATCTGCTATAGCAGAAAATATCTTCCACGCCTTCAGTTTGACAATTGCGCAAATAACGGATACCAAACAACTATGAGATAAACATAATAAATATGCACAGAATAATATGACTTACTGAATAACACATAAAAGGGTACAGTACTAATCACTTTATTATATTTATATTATAACAAATTTAAATTAACGGAATTAATTATAACTATTACAGAGTTACAATATAATATTATAACAAATATTAGTTACCAAATATCCGTGCACGTAGCCTACAGTATATGGAATTCTGTCTGTCATTCAGTTGATGCTAATTGTAGGCAACAAATTCATAAATACCAAGAAATGGTTCTCGACATTACATTATTTCTCTGCCGCAGTATTTCTCTTACCGCAGTAGATACATAATTATGTAAAGCCGAAGGACCAGAAAGTAAATGGTGTCTCATAAAATAAACGCAATTTTACCATAACATTAAATAATCCAATTTTGAGATAACGAATGTGTGAGAGCCGTCCATAAAGTAAGTTCCCCTGAGGCAGTTTACAGAAACAAAACACAATTTCATGGAAATGTTTATTGCAACAGATATAGTTTACTATACTTAAACTATATATTTTATTTCATTTTCTTGTCGCGTGTGTTTTTAGGATTAATGCTTTCATATTCAAGCTGTTGAGTGATACAAAATTCTCCGAAGGGGTGGGGAAATTCATGTCTAAAATCCGACAGCTCAGGGTAGAAAAGGATGGGAGGGAGGGGCAGGGGGAGTAATCTTTGTCTGTGTATTATTATGTATTATATTGTATTATTATTGTCATACCTTTTCTGCCATTAGTACAATTTTTTCTTTCTTTCTTTCTTTTCTTAATCTTTTTGTATAGCATTACTATATTATAAGGTTTCGTATTATATTGTTTTGTATTATTAGTGTTACATTTTTTTCTTTCTTTGTCCTGTGCATAGCAAAAGCACGAACGGCCGTCTAGGCCCGTGCGTTAGATTTATTCTATGGATAATGTATTTAATATGTATACAAGAATAAAGATGCACCTTACCATACCATATCATACCATATTTCACAGTTTGCCTACTGTTTTATTTTGTTTCATCTTGTTGTTTAATTGAAATGGTATTCTTTGTGTTTCCATTTGTAGTGACAGAAAGAAATTAAATATAATATAATATATATAATCCAGGACTTGAAAAATGCCAAACTTATAATTAACTACGACCTATGTAGTATGTATCCAAATTTAAGGTTCATCTGTAAGGCAATTACGAAAGTCAACATTTAAGAATATTTTGAACTCCAATTTTTTTTTCTGAAACAGTATGAATAGCTTATATCTAATATTTTTCATACGCAACAAGGAATAATAAGAGTTTTGAATCTGACAATCTTTTTGCCAGATTTCAAATCAGAAACTGTGAAAATTGCATCCAGAAACGGTTTATTGTTTAAATAATAATAATAACAGTAAATCATTGGTGTGTCGATTTTAAGTAAGCTAGATTAAGTACAGCCTTCATAAGTATCCCCCATGATCCTATATGGTCAATCAATACCATTGCTCCAGAAGCTGACTCAAAGCACAATATGGTTTTATCAAGAAGGCTAAGAATTGTCAGAGTAAATAAACTCAATTCACATGAATTGTAATGAAATTCATTAGAGACGAATACTATAAAAATTGTATAAAAAGAAGAAAAGAGGTATTTTTGGCAGAGTGAAGCGAATAAAGGTGTAAAATTGGGAGAAGGTGCTGGTAAATTACATCTGTTCTCAGCTGGAGGAATCCTTCATGTAGCAGCGCCTAAAGCTTCCTCAGGCCTGCCGCCTGTGTAACCAGACATTTAGACCCTCTTTATCATTTTACTAATATTAATAAAAACCACTTAGCTAAGTGGCGCGTGCCTAGGGTTTTATGTACGTTGTTACCTTAGTTTAAAATTAGATTTAAACATTCTGTCATGATTTTCATGAATACAGTATTCAATTAGGATAATTAATTTTATTTAAGAATGTGCCGCTTGCTTCAAACCCTGCGGGGAAATAATGAACTCAGCTTTTCATTGGTTTTGTGTTTCTCGAGATTCTCAATTTTCTCGACATAAATGCTGAGCAATCAGGCCCTGATTTATAAATGTGCAGAAATGTATATTACAGCGCCCTAAAAGTCTTGGAAGTGCACGTTGCAAGTGTGTATTATAAAACAGGTATTGTACTTCAAGACTTTTAGGGCGCTGTGTTTTTAATATAATTACCTGTAATACACATTTCTTGTAATAATTAAATATAACTTAGCATAATATGTTTTAAATATTTTTGTAAAATTTTAAAGATTGGCTACAATTCTGACAAATAATTTTAGAGTTTTCACGTAATATTTGTTAAGTTAAATTGCAATAACAATTATGCATTTTTCGCCAAAAAGTAATTAATTGTATTTTGATTTTTAAAAGTTCTGTTGCATAGCCTAGGTAGTGATTTGCTTGGGTAAAACGAAAACTCAACACTAAAACAATAACTCTGGGGTGGAGGTGGGTAGGGTAAGATAACAAAAAGTGTGTGTGGAACGCCACGCGACAGAAGAGAAACTTGTTTTAATTTTTGGATTTTTTCAATGTTGGAATATTGGATTTTTTAAATTTTTGATTGTTGGATTTTTTAAATTTTGGATTGTTGGACTTTTAAAATTTGATTTTTTCAATTTTTTATCTTTTAATTTTTGGAATTTTTAATTTTGGATTTTTAGATTTTTAAATTTTGGATAAGCCTAATCATTGAGTTGATTGTTTTCTGTGCAGTCGTTCCGTCACAGCCTCACTAATTTCGTGACGATTTTGTTCGTAACTCAACTTTGGGTTACTTCTCGATTTACTCCTACCGCGGCTAAAGAAGTTTCACTTCAAAAATGGAAGGGGAGGTTATATAAAGCTTTGCCCAGGATGCAAAATACCTGAAATCGGGTCATGTGCGCAAAGCGCACCCTGATCATGATTACAGCTCATATTATAAAGACTGAATGGACAAATAGAAAAATAAAACTAAAACATGCGTTGAAAATAGTAATGCAACTACTAATGTTATATTTATAGTTTTATGAAGACAGTCGGATAAAAAAGTACGCTTAAGGAAGATAAACTACAACATAAAAAATTATAACACGTGTACGAATAAATATTGCATAAATAAGACGTATAAGCAGGAGTAATCTAATCAGCATTCTAGAAATATTATATCTTGTTTACATGCAATAATAATTTAACAAGAACGAAACTGTTATTTTCTTGAGAAAGTTGTGGGAACTGCGTGAACGCGACTGTACAACAACAATCGAGATTACGTCGGAATAGATGGCTTTTCTTCAGGTCATTCCCCCCAGCATGGCAGTTCGCAAAACAAGCGTTAGATGGCGTTATCAGCTGTCACCCGAACCTGACCACCACACTGTACAAAGAGGGCCTTGTTCTTCTGATAAAATGAAACGAGCTCGTTTTTCATTATCATTAATATAGTGTCCACATAATATAAATAATTACTGTTTTCTCTTGAACAGCCGTAACAAATCTGTTACCGGAATTATACTCTGCATTGGCGCCAACTCATATGGGCCCGTGGGGCTCCAGCCCACCCAATAATCAGGGCCGTAGCTAAGCGGTGGCGAGATGGGCCCCCACCAAGGGCACAGGTATAAAGAGGGCGCAAAATTAACCAAGAAAAATACCACCTTTTTTAGGCAATTTATCAAGCAATAAAAATTCTAGATTTTATGAATTAATAATTTTTTAAGTAGTTCAATCGTCTGAAAATAAGGTTTTAGTACCTTGAATGTCCAACACTTAGTGCATTTTCAAATTGAGGAAGGTTTTCTTTGATAATAACAGTGTTTTTATATTAAAATAAACAATTGTAGGGCGCAGATTTGTCAGACTCGCCAAGGGCGCAGAAGGACCTTTCTACGGCCCTGCCAATAATTTGTCGTGTATTAATATAATTTATTGTTTGTTGCTATTACTGAAAATCGTGTTTCTTTGTTGAATCACTGTAAAGCGGCAATCAAGCTGTTGTTGACTTATATAGTACGATCTCCTCTTGTTCGAAATCACTCACGATCGATTGAAATAGTCGAATTCATTAAGTTTTACATCTTACTCTGTCAATGCAGTTTTACTGGCAAAGAAGACGATGATGCTTGTGTCGAAATTATTGAGAGAACTCCAGTCAGGAGAAATACATTTTACAACACTCCGTGCTACATAATTTTATTTTAAATGTTGTCTAAAACCGAAAATTAAAAAAATAAATGTATACAATATTATAAACTTTAAAAAAAAATTGTTAACCAGGCTACACACCACTTTCTTGGCGGTTGAATTACAAAATGTGGTTGTTATTAGAAACACTGAAATCGTTTCTTGCACAGTCTTTATTTATCTGTAGTTACATCAATATTACATTATAGGCTAAGACCATTATTCATGAACCTTAATAGGGGTGGAAGTGTGAAAATTTTAAAATCTTTGAGCCCACTCAATATTCCTCAAAAGTTGGCGCCACTATTACTCTATACACTATTTGAATAGTATTTTCCAAAACATGACGGTCTCATCTCACTCCACCCTCGAGGATCGGGGTGACTTTGAGGAACGGTTTTACAAAGTCTCCCTTCCTAACAACAGTCACTTTTTATTCGCCAATCCAAGAATCAGTGTATTTTTTTTTTTATATTTGGAGAGTACACATTCTTCTGATGTGGTATAGAAGGTCATTTCTACTCCTGGGTCGGAAAAAGAACATATTATTATACACCAGCATAGCGGGTGCAACTATTCAGCACGATACACGACACTTGACTGAACGATCTCCAGAAAAGAGAGCAGCCTGACAGTGTTGTTTCTAGGTCTTTTAACGAAGGTAGCTTATTGTTCACTAATCCCTGCAGTTAAGTGTTTTCTGGGTAGTTCCAAGAACTGAGATTTTCGTGTTTTGCAGAATACTATAATATTCTGATAGTTAAAATTTTAATTATGGGGTCGACAAGGGTATTTATCAGGATTATTACATAAAAATCAGTGAAGTTCGTGTACAGGTAGGGAAAAAAAGCGGACCGACTAAAATATCTAAGTTGCCTATATGAGCCGCTGCCCATGCCTAGAGGCATTCACAGGATAGCAGGAAATGTATTGAAATGAACATTGCTTGAATTGAGAAATAATTTCACGTAATTTGCATTGCTTGTGAAAACAAACGTTTCCGTTACATCTCTTACATTTATGTAGGTATCACAAGGCTCTGAAATCAGCTACAAGAGTCGATCCGCCTTTTACCCCCTACCTTTAGCCTACAAATCTCAAGTACTTAAAACCATAGGCCTATGGGTTTCAGGAGAAAACCCCCGGTAAATAAATTTGGTTTTCTGGTGTACAAAATGAGGCCCGGTTAGATTTCTAGGTCTTCTTTTCTTTTGCCATGTATAATTCATCACAAACTAATAATTATATGCTTAGTGTGCACGAGTGAAATGACCTAAGGTTTCTTCTTTATGAAAAAATTATAAAATAGAGCCATATTGACAGCCCTGAGAGTTTAAAATGCGGTAACTCCGCCTTGTCAATATAAGATTAAAATATAAAAATTAAATATATTTCGATCAACTTGTGGTTATCCTCAGTGATAAAAATCTCTAAACATAGCTACGTGGAACCAACGTGGTTATGTAGATATGTTTTAATTTTCATTTAAAGATTTTCATCATTGAGGATGACACAAGTTGATCGAAATATATTTGATTTTTAACAATTTAATTTTATATTGACAAGCACATTTAAACTCGCACTACTATCAGTTAATGATTACTGAATCGCGACATTACACATCAGAGGGTGCTACAATATGTGAAATCTGAATCACAGTAGGGCCATGACTTATGAAGGAGGATTTGGTAACTTAACAACCCGCATTTAGAATTGACTGTAATGTAAGCCACAGATTCATATGTGAAGACATTTCTTTATCCATTGCGAGATAAAAGTTGGTAGCGGTATTACATTATACAGATAAAAATTATTTGCCATGGGCAGAAAAAAAAACCCTGATTTCATATTTACTTTGATAGAATATAACGTAAATATTTTCAGAGAGATGCGAGAGAAAAAATCTCTGTTACTTTATACCAGATTATTTTTGGTGTACTTAAAATCCTAATACTAGTGCAGATAGCCATCGGAGTTGGATCCATCCTCGCCACATTGTAAATAAGCTAGCATCTGTAGTAAGGTCTGTAAGAAGTAGTGTATTCACCCATTTGATAAAATTGTGTGAAATGAATAGGGATATCCTGGTATCACAGAACTGAGAGTAAGGACAGTCATAAGTTCCATCCCTTTCGACCCATCCTATTTTGGTACCTGTTGTCCAGAAGGTACTTCCTGCTTTTCGGGCGAAATAAATTTCCAACCAATGTAATGAGTAGACTTCGGATTTTAGGTAAAAACCTATTTTAATCCTTAAGTGTTATATGGACGAAAACTTGTATATGCATGTTTCATAAGTGACTATGCCTAAAACTGATACTTTTATAGGACCTAAACCAGACTATTTTTACGTTAGAGCCTAATATTGCCTTTTTGCTTGTTTTTCTTCTAAAGTTCAAAATAAGTCATTTTTTGTTATAAACTCTACTTTTATTTTCAGTTCGTACTAATTTTTTAGCTCGGAATGTGCAGTACATGACACATTTATGACGTGGTTAAATAGTACGGAATTTTTCGTCTTCAGTACAAAAATTCCTTGGAATTCCAAAGAAAATGTAGTGTTTTTCTCCCAACTTCTATATCCAGTAAAAAAAAAAAAAAAAAAAAAAAAAAAAAAATGTTCTCTGAATCACTGAGGGATACAAGGGGTTGAATATGCAAGCGTACGTAGCTTCTGGGCGCAGAGATTAGGTTTTCACTGTTATGGTAGTAATACAGGCCCTAGTAATAGGTTAGGTCAATATAATTCTGTGTACCATAGGCCTATATCTGTGTTTTCTCATGATTATTGATTAATGGTGACTTCAATGTATATAATATTCTGCATTGCAATTGAGATATTTAAGAAAATTGGCAACTTAACAATTTTATAAGAGACTATTTTACGATTTTTAGAACCTATTTTAGGTACCTAAAACAGGATTTTTAGCGACCTAAAAGTCCGAAGTCTAGTAATGAGCATATAACGGCAAATTCAACTGTTTGGACGCTATTGTCAGGGAAAGTTTTGAAATCTCAGGGGGGAAGCACGTTAATCCCTGTCAAAATCCTTATCGATGACAACAGAACAAAAAGAGTCCGTGCATAACAAATAGGTTTGCGTGGGCAATTGATAAAGAAGTTCCATTGTCCCCTGGCCAGGATCGGAAATAACTGTACCCCGAGCAACCCAGTTTCTTGTTATCATTTCACTGTCCGTTATATAGGAGGAGTTATCAGGCTCTACTCTTTCCTTCCAGAAAATGACTAAGTTGAGGGCGTTGTACACCAGCACGACACCTTCTTATCTCTGACTAATTCCCTTTCAAAGCTTTGATGAATCAAAGACAAAGAAAAATAGATTCACAATGACAGAGAAAAGCCGCTATATCGCCGAATAGGGGAAATGTCCTAAAAGAATTAAACTTATTCATATGGATACTTCCTTTATGGAGGTACAAACTATAGAAGTTTGTCACATGAGACATCGATGGAGCTAGAGAATTTCACAGTGCTTAGAAAAATGTTTGGGCCTAAAAGAGTTGAAAATGGGGACTAGAGAAAACTGCATAACGATGAGCTTCATAACCTGTATTCTTCACCGGATATAATAAGAGAAATTAAATCACGGAGGATGAAATGGGCTGGACATGTTGCACGCATGGGAAGGAAAAACATATCTCAAAAGAACTGAATGCGAGACCCAAAGGGAAAATACCATTTGGGAGAACTAGATGTAGGTGGGAGGACAATATTAGGATAGATTTAAGGGAAGTAGGATTTGCGAGGGATGGTTAGATGAAGATGGCGCAGAATAGGGTTGAATGGCGGACTCAGGTAAGCGCGGCAATGAACCTTCGGGTTCCATAAAATAAATAATATTCCTTTAGCTTACTGAGGAATTATCTATTGCCACTGAGTAAGTAAGTAAGTAAGTAAGTAAGTAAGTAAGTAAGTAAGTAAGTAAGTAAGAGAATTTCATTGGGAGGTGCCAACTCCCTCCAGCCATGTTAAATGAAATTACAGTGAGGCTACAACGGACGTGAAAATATTTTAAAAATAAGAATGTAATATACAAAATATCGTTGCGGGGAGAAGGATTTTATTTTTAGTAGTTATACATAGGCCTTATATGATAAAACTTAAAAGTTGAGGGAGAGCAGAAAGTACTTTGCTCGCCCCTTCAAAGTCGGGGCTGGCTCTTTTTTCATTCAGCGACTATAAAAAGTTTGTGTTTACTAAAGAATAGCTTCATCACTGATGAATCATCAGTCTCTAGATTAAACCAATTTTACAACACATGGTATTTGATATTAAGTCCTTAAAAAATAGTATGAAATTAAATATATTCTGGTAATTAAAATTAATCACACATGAATAAAATAAGAGCAAAAAAAAAAAAAAACTCTAGAAAAATCAAGATGACTAAAGGTTTGATAACTAATTGTACGGGCTACTGTAAAGCTAATTTTAAATAAAAGAACCTTTGAATAAACAGTATTCCTAAATTCGTCTATTTCTTAATCTGTACTGATCGATTTGATACATCTTTCCTATATTCGAGCAGATCTTTTAGATCCATGGAAGGCTTTACTCCCCTTGTAGCTTATAATTATGTAGACGGTGCAATAGTTGCCAATCGTCTCAGCACTAGCCATAAATGTGTGTAAATATTTCCTGTTCTAGTCCAGTTGAACCGAAGAAAGTTCAAAGGAAACTGTTACATGTAATAAAAGGGACGGCGAAAATTCATTTCAGAAAATGTGGTTAATATCGACTATCGATTTGGTGATCATACCCTTGTTTTTTCACTCCTGAAATATGGGAACCCTATGTTGTAGTATACATTCCATATTTGGCTATAATCTTTATTCGTTAGGAGTACCGACAGTAATGTAGTAATACTATTTTATCCATGAAAAAATGGGCTTAAAATGATTGTATATTGTAGTAAAGAAAAATTAATATAGGGAAAAAATTTACAAACTTACATCTTCGTTTGTAAGTGAATTTAATGTAATGTGCTGAAAACTAAAGCTCAATTATGAAAATGTTTATCTGTCAGGATGGCCGAGCGGTCTAAGGCGCCAGACTCAAGGTTCAGCCTTGCCTGCCAATATCAGGCTTATTGAGAAATTCTGGTCCTCTCTGAGGGCGTGGGTTCGAATCCCACTTCTGACAAAACTTTTACTTTCATGGAAGGCTTATTATTGAGTTTTATGTAGATCAGGGATGTGATTTATATGAATTCATTTTATTACCAATACTCCGTAATAAATTACGCTGAATCATAATGTTTGTTACTTCAGAGGGTAGTTTGCGTGTTGCATTTTATAGGGGGACCAAAAAAGAGTAAACGAAAATGTAGGTAAGTTATTTTGTTTTTGAATTTTCGACGTTGAAAATTGATTCCACTCATTGGGGAATCGTTTTTATTTAGGTGGTGATGGTTTGTTTAACTCTTCTTTAAAAATCTCCATCACAATTTTCAATGATGGTCCAGCATTCCTTCCATCACCATAGCTGCGAAATAATGTTTCACAGCCCAGATACGCGTTGTTGTGACATACTGTGGCATATTTTACTCATTTAACTGATACCTGAATAAAAGAAAAGATTCAAATAATAAAATAACTCATCTGCATTTACGGTTAACATTTTTGGGCCCCTGTGTTTATAGTAGAACATTCTTTGGGCATAAAACATGAAAGGTTGACGCTTCATAATCCTGAAGTGCATATCATATCTCCAATAAAAGAAAACATATTCCAAATTACAACTGTTACAGTACTTTAATTTAAAGTTTATAAATAAGATTTTAAGTGAGTCTGCTTTGTTCCACATACGATAATATTACTTCAATTTACATTAACGTTTCTATTGAAGCTTTTCAAATTCAATTTCGAAGAAGAAATTTCGATTTCAGAATAAGTTGTTTCAATTTCAGAAAAGTTTCAACTTTACAAATAAATTACTGCATTCTTTTGGCATTTCTAGTGAGACTGTTGTTAGAATTTGTGTTAGGATCCTAGATGATTCCTTATATTTGTTACATAATAATCATTTATACACCACTTAGGTAGAGTTTCTACCGTTCTTGAACAAAATGTTTGGTTTTAATTCAATTCAAGTAATTATAGGCTATAATGTACTTTCTCCGGATCTTTATGGTCACCTGGATTGCCAGGCAGATGAATTCAGATTAATAAAGTACTTCTCCCTCTAATTTCGGGAAGATTGCTTTTGCTCTAATAGTTTGAAAACAAATGCAGAACTACATTAAGCAATGTATGAGAGAAAGACCCACGAATTTTTTTATACGAGATGAGACATCTGTTATTTTTTTAAAATAATATCCGGCTGCCATGCGAACAGACTGTAGAAAACATATGTTTTGTTGCGATATCTCCATCACTGTCCCAATTTGATATACCAGACCCCCCAGAAAGGTTAACAAGCCCTCCATTTTGATTTACGAAATAATTCATATTAACTGAAGTAAATGATAGAAATCCACGGCTACATTAACTACATCTATATTAAATTTTAATCTATTTTTCATAAGTTATCCCACGAGAGATTACGACTTTATCGACAGATTCGCGAATAATCTGGAACCAAAACGAGAGCTGTGATTTTGACCTTGCATATGCGAAACGTTTAGATTCAAATGTTTGGTTGTAAGGTATGTTCTTCTAAAGCTTGAATGTAATTTAATAAAATACAGTATATCTGCAAGTATGATAGTCATTATGTACGTTAAATTCGTAAAATATTAATTTAGACGGATAGACAAATTTTAATAATAACTGGTACCATATTTACGTTTATATACCCATGCCGTATCCATCCCTACGTGCCATCTGCTTATTTACATTTGTCGAACAAGACATTCAGCAGTTTTTTTATGTTAGGTATACTGCTGTAGCAATCAATATAAGATTCAAAAAGAGAGCAGACAGCCAATCTGTACATCTGCCAAGTCATAATACGTCGATATATGGACTGTGTTTCTCCAAGTCGTGGCTATGCTTACAACATGAATATGTTTACAACCGGAAGTATGAAGTAAAATGGAAACTTGATAACAGCTCAGTGATAACAGGGATGCATGTCATAAAAACAGAGCACTGTGATTGGATGATTTTTTAAAAAAAACTAATTCCCAACTAAAGCGAATTCTGTCAGGTATAAAGTATTTGATCTTGAAAGTTTGTATTGTATATTGTTGACCTAATGTTATAGATATAGTATGCCACTTCTTTTCTCAGTGTTACACATGTTGGTAAAATACACTAATTTTTAAAGCATAGACTTAATTAACTACATGAATACAACTTTTTACTTGCAGAACTGTTAGCGTATTTGTTATATCCTTTTTTGTTTTGTTTAATTCTGTCTCTGGTTGAGTGTGGCCACCTACATTGTCTTGTGGTTAGCGTTGCTGCCTACAGGTCCGCAAGTCTCGGTTCGATCCCCAGTACCTCCTCGACTTTGTGTAAGGTAGAGTGGTCTGTTAGGGGTTGCACTCAACCTCATGACACAAAATGAGGACTTATTGTTGTTATTATTTTATTATTATTATTATTATTATTATTATACCCAGCATTCCGGTGGTCCATAAAACATACAGAAGAAGGGGTCTGGACGTTTGCGTCCCAAAACCACTATACTAGGACTTCTGCGTCCATAGATCCTCAACTCCAATGATCCAATGAGTAATGACCAGGGCCCGGATTCTGATGACCTAAAATTGTTTGAAAAATGACCTATAAAATGACCTTAGATTTTAAAGAAAATTACTTAATAATTACAAAGAATGACCTAAAAACAGATATTTTATTTATAAAAATTATTATTGTGCACACAAAGATATAGGCTAGACAAATGTGTACGTAATTGTAAAAACTGTGAATGTAGAAAGGATGTTGTAGGTCTAAAAACTTTGTTCTTGATTGAAACATTTCAGAAGAAAAGTAAGAAAATTGATTTTAAAGTAGATTCCACAAAAATGTTGCATTATAGTATAGTCATTTATTTAAAATAGATGCATGAAAATGACAAAATAAGGAAGCAAATGACATGAAAATGACAAAATAATGACGTAAAATTGAAATAAATACCCTAAAAATATAAAATTTCATAAAATGACAAAAAATGACCTAATAAAAATGCATTTCTATAAACTAGAGGCCATGATTAGGATTCATCTACAAGTTGGCAATGTCTATGCTGGATCAATAAAAAGATGACATGTCATTAGAATCCGGGCCCTTGTAATAACAATATTCGTCCTACTGTATAGATCCGGCAGAATTTAAATGTTTACAATTCATAAGATTCGCTGCTACGCACTTTTCTAACTTTGTTAGTTCAAATTATAACTTTGATCTTTTCCGACCTATGCTTGCACGGTCGCTCACAACAGTGCCAGTTTGATAACAGATTGTCATTGTATTTCCTTGTTTGGATCTGTGAATTCTCTTGTTTAACATTATTTACAGAATATCCCCTTACGGGATCACCAGGGGTCGCTCGCGAACCTGAGGAATAACTATTTACATGTAGCTTCTGTTATTTGCTATTATATGGGTTCCTAGGAATGTTTGCAACACAGAACATCGATGCTGGACGATATGAAACATTTTTTTCACTCGTGCTTCGAACATTTCTGCTGACTTTTCTCTACCTGGAAAATTATGAAAAGGTATCTCCTCTCTATATCTTATTTCTTTTCATTCTCCTCAATAATGAAAATACAAGAACACGGAATTTTGAAATAATATTTTTACGACATACTTTGATGATGATGGGTGATTGTGCCCGGAGACAAATCTGAGGTCTGGGAGCCGCGGGGGGATGACCACGACACACGTCCCAGGACTACTCGGCAAGGATGATACCGCGTAGGTTTGCCAGTGCCTTTCGCAGGATGGGAATGAGGAGACAATACCCAGTCCTGACCCAGGAAAAATTTCCGAACAGGCCGGGAATTAAACCCGTGCCACCGGGGTGAAAAATAGTCACGTTACCAACTCAGCCACGGTGGTGGACCGGTATACGTTAATGTATTTAATTTAATGCAATCGAAAAACATCACTCCACGGCATTGTCGCGTGCTGTTTTAAATTAACTAGTAAGCAAAATACGATATCGTGCAATCACAACGAAGTACGGTATGACATCTTATTTGCGTTGATTACAGGTAGATCAGCCATTAATACAAAGCATTGGAGTCACGAGTGAGTAGGAAAAAGTCACAAAAATTACCCGGAGGCAGGAACTCTAGAACCAATTGATATGGGATAAATGCCATTCTGTTTAGACTGGAAAATCGGTTTGGTTAACTCAATTTAAATTTATTCAGTGGCGTTCCTACGATGGGGTGGTGGGGGCGGCCCGCCCCGGACCCCACTTATTATGGGGCCCCCGTTGATACTACATCCTAATATAAAAATTAATGTCCCACCTCTTTTTTACTCATCGCAATTTTTGTATTAAATAAAGAATAGCGTATTTGACGTGTTACCAATAAAAAATTGACACCAGTTGCCACTGCTTTGGTCTCAGGTTCATGAGTCGGCCGCGAGAGGTAAAAGCTATAAAAAGACTATTACATATTCTGAATTAATATGGTCCAGATTTTGCAAATTTATTATTTGACTCTCCGACTAAAATTAAAACTGTTGTTTGTTACCATAAAATTTCTTGTTTTGTCATATTTAACAAAATCATTTTTCTCATTTCATTACTTTTTAATTATGAATCCATTTGTATTTTGTTAATCAGATAGCTTAATATTATTGAACTAATGTCTGATTTTTTTAAGAAATAAATACAATAAATACTACATGAATTCGGTCAGTTCCTCTATTATATTTCCGTACAGATCAGCCGATGGAGACGATCAGAAAGGCAAAAAAAAGTGAAAAATAGCCGTGTTGGGGGGGGGGCTCAAAAATATATCCGGCCCGGGCCCCAAGTGGTCCATTTACGCTACTGAATTTATTGCCGATTGCTCTTTTAAAAAAATTATGCACAGTCTCAATTTTCAACTCATTTATAGATGTATTTCAAAATCAACTATCAGAGTTATCAATCTTATTTTAGTTTACTATAAATACTCATAATACCTTTTTTTTACTTTATTTTAATTCCAATTTTATCTTAAAGCTTGAAGGAAGACTTGATTTCCAGTTATCCAATACAAAAACTTTAAATTTGAGTTATGGCATTGAAGTTTATTATTTTTTTTTTAAGATGGGTGCTGGCTGGGCCCTACGAATATTTGACAAATGTCTATGCATTTCCTACAGCATTATTTATAAATTAAAATAATGTATATTTTACTAACACTAATAAGTTTCATAAGACGGTAAAAATAATTAATTCATCAAGAAGGGAAATTACTTGTAATTTTACAGTTCTGACATAGATTTCGTAATCTCTGAATGCGCATTAAACGGGAGCAATTTAAAGAGAACTGGATGCAAACACACGACTGATAATACAGCAGCAGAGAAAGTGAGTGGGTAACAATTATTCAAGAAGACAGGAAATAGAAGCTAGTCCCAATTACTCCCACTGACACAGCTTCCAATTAAAACGAAATCACACGCATCAATTTCCATTTCAAAACTGGCTCTTTCTTACGAATCCCCTCCAGTTTCAATACGAAATTTTAAACGTTGTACAGCGATATCAATAGTGATTGCAATTAGGGTGAAGTATTTGCAACTAAAAACTGTTTTTACCGAAAGAACAAATCAGAAAACCATTATTAACGGCCGTGGAAGTCAGTTTTGGCCCCCAGTCCTACCCTTTACCGTGATTTGCTTAGCTCGGAGAAATTTTGAAACTCCAAAGATCTAGAAGAAATATATATATATATATATATATATATATATATATTATATAATTATGATTTATTTTACAGTTTTTCACATATAAAATTAAATTCAAAGTAACGCTTACTTGTCGTAACCTCAACTAAGCCCGCAACAGGTATTTGTTTATATCTACACTTAATCCCTTTACCAACCAAAGTTTCCAAATAGATAATATATTTATCATAACATTGTTTAATCTTATGTATTATTGAAACAAGTGTTCAACGGTTTACGAAAACAAGATTTGCTTTTACTCGTACCGTACCTAAAGAAACGCTTTTGTAATTAGATGTCTTCAACAAAGAGACTTCTATAATTACTATTTTATTATTAAATGGATTGGATTATGGAACCTACTGTAGCTAAACAAGAAAGGGTGAGAAAAACAGGAAAGTGTTCTTCATCGATGGCTTCAAATTTTATTTTCAAAAGGCACTAATTAATAATAAATAAATGTAGGTGTTGCAAGATACTTGGTAAAGCTGATGTTCAAATTAGGGATGGGTCCTCGATACTTTCGATACTCTCGATACTTGCATGGTATTGACATCGAGCGATACTTCAGAAAACTCGCTCGGTACTTTTTCGATACTTTGGTAATTCTGCAATTAAGTGAGAATGTTAGTATTTTTTACCAAACACTTGTAAGTGGATTGTTTCAAAAACTAATTTTAGTTTTAATTTATAGTTTAAAAATAATTATAGGCTACTGATGATATTAAATTTTGTCCCATTAAATATGCACACTTAATTAATTTAGTTGGTATTACACAGTTCATTCAACTTTTAATTTTTAATGTACCTATTTATTGAACTGGAAATGTTGACGGTATAGAGTATCGAAGTATCGAGTATTGAGGAAAAAATCATGTATCGGTATCGAGTATCGAGAAAATCTGGTATCGACCCATGAATGAACAGTGCGTTGTAGTATAGAACGGCCTGAAAAAATCAAAGAAAATCTTAGACTTTTTTTTTCTTTCTTTCTTTCTTGGCATACAACTAGGATACCTCCTAGAAAGTTAGGATGCAACTCGGATAGTTCCTAGATTTCACCGGACGCAATTCGGAAATTTGTTAACTCTCTCTCTCTCTCTCTGCAATAAATTCGTAAACTCTGCAAAATACCTATACAGTATGTTTCTATGCGGCCAACTGTTAATGCATATGATAATTACTATTTAATCAATAATACTGATCATGTTAGGTGAAATACGAATTATTAGGGAAGAGGCATGTGCACATGTGATCATGTACAGGAGATTCCACTCAATATCACATATAATTATGTTATCTTCCGCTCGGGCTGTCATTATAGCCAACCAGCTTTATTCATTACCGGTACGGAAATATGCAGTAATATGATGCGACTGTGAGGACATACAAAAAGAACTTACTTTCTAATGTAAGCATTGTATTTGACTTGTCACTTAGAGGAAGCCCATCCCGGGGGAGATGACCTTATCCCAGAAAGACGTGTTATACAAGGTGTATAAAGCTAAGCTAGGTGACTAACCCCATCAAAGGAGATCTGATTTCCGGAAACATCTTGAAGAAGTGCGTAAGATAGGGTTGGATTCTCCGTGACCCCCAAGGTCGTTGCAAAGGGGTGAATGACCTCATATCCCGACCAGCCTCAACGCATGGCCCAGCCTCCTTCACGCATCTGCGCTCTCTCTCGCTCGCGCGCGCTGCTGGGTTGACGACCTAGCATGGGGAGGGTGTTAGGGATTGATCCCCCGAGAGTTCATTGACTGTACGAGGTGAGAAATCGATAAATGCAACTCTCGCACCCTCTCCAGGCCCACACTAAAAAAAAAAATACCAAACTAGAGTTACTGGGTTTGAAGTATTTTTACTGCCGGCGCTCATAACATGCTTACGATAAGAGACACGTACTGTTATATAAATCAGGTCTCAGACAGATATAGGTCATGCGGTGAAATGGCGATTAAAATTCTGTATGTCTACATGGCGTGCAAAACTGCACAGCACAAGCATAAGACACAATATATAATATTGGAACGCTGTAATCGAGGTGAAATTTCCGTTCTTTATAAACCCGATGTTGACTACGTTCAGAGCTAGCCAACATAGCTACATAACTGCATATTATGTAGGTTTGACGTGGATATGATTTTAATTTTTTTAATTATTGACTGAATAGACTACAAGTTGGTCGAAATATAATTGATTCTTAACATTTTACAACTTTTATTTTGACAAGGCGGAGTTAACGCATTTTAAACTTTATAAACATGTACAGACTTGAAGGTTCGTCAGTTTGTCTATCGCTGTTGCATAGGGGATGCGTTCGCTTCTCTTACGCAGCAGGCCCGGATTCGATTCCTGGTCGAGACAAATACCTGACCTGTAAGATGAATGTCGGGTAACTTTAGGCCTTTGTGGTCCCCGGATATCATCTGGCCGTCATTATCACCTTCATCCCATCTGCGCCTTGTTCGGAGTGAGTGTGTGGGCGACTGGCGTGACTCGTCCTATGTGTTCGTGTTGTCTCGGAAGTGGCCCCGCATTGGGCTGATCACTGACCAGAGAGACCCTTTATGTCTGGTCAAAAAGTATGCATGTGGTCCTGACAGCTCTGGTCCTGTAAGGCGCTGACGGCTTGGGCTGCATAATGTCCTTACAACGAGGTTAAACAAGAGAAAGAAGAACAGCCCCCCCCCACAAAAAAAAGACTAAGCTCTCGCTTGCCTTTAGTAGCCGTAGTAACTTGTAGTTTGCTTAGTAGAGTAGCTTAGTTGTAAACTACTAGACTCCAATAGTAGTAGAATTGTAAAGTTCAATAGTTAATAGTATCTGCAGAAAATTGAATTACTTTATACATGTAGAGGAGAGTTTAAATATAAATGTAAATGTATATCATAATCTGCATAATATGTTACATTATGTTAAGAAAACATCAATAAAGTTAAAATAAAATAAAATCTTACATTACATCCTGGTATAGAAGCCTAGATACCAGGATCTAATCAAGCAGATTTTTAAAAATCTTTCAGTGCTTTGGGATAAATTTTTCAGTCTTCAAAAAACGAGGGTTAAGATGGTCGGTGCTTAAAGCTTTGTATACGTAAATCATATTTTAAACTCAGAAAATCTAGGCACGTTTAGTGACTCCTTTGTTTTCCTTTTCATTATTTTTCCCTACTATACTTTACTTAAATCATCTCTACTTTGCTTTAGTTTACTTTAGTCTGTTAAAGGTTACTTCACATTAATTGAATACCATTTAATTTAATTCAATATGATTTACTTATTTTATTTTACACTTACATGAAAGTGATGTTCCCCTTTAACGGGATAAAACATAGCTACAGCATGGGGTCAGTAACCGTTTGCAAACGCAGCACGAAAAGGCAGATAGATATTCAGACATGAAATTTACATTTCGGTTGTTAAAACATGCATCGCAGTAAACAATTACATCCAAAATGTTACAGTTAATTTAAATAATATTTTTGAGTTTCTAAACCAGCAGTTTAAGTACAATATTTTAACAAAAAACGTTGTTTATTACTAGAAAATTGCAAAAAAAAAAATAATAATAATAATAATAATAATAATAATAATAATAATAATAAAGTGTTGCCATGAGATGCTTCTTGCTACATGCTAGTAGAGACAAAATAGAGTATAATAGTGTATTATGGTATGAATTTTCTTTATTGGCCCATGCTGATCGCATTAACACATTAGCTTCCAGCATTTTACATGGTGAATTTGAATTTGACGGGTCTAAGCACCGTAAGCTCTGTAACGCTACAATACAAAAAGAAAGAGAACACATCCTCGAAATTTGGCTGTGAGGTCTAAAGCTCACTAGCTTCTGGCCACTAACTTCAGGATGAGCGAAGTGTTAATGTATATGTGGTAAAGGAAGTGGAGTGCCCTTGTAAAATAAGCTGTATATAGCAAGCATGGGTGTTGTTAGCACTGCACTGACTGAAAATGATTTCGTTTTAGATGAACAAAATTAATCACATTGAAATGTATTTTTTCCATTACATTTCCAAAGGCTGACAACCTTACTAACTTCATGTACCGATTGCCTAAATGGTGGGAGCCTCAACATTCCTGGAGCCCTCTTCGCCTCCATGGCCTGTAATAGGAAACACTTTACAGACAGTACCGGTACCTATGGTACGGACAGAGGAAGTAAAATAACAGTTCTCCAAGGCATAAATACTGTTTTATTCGGTAAGTGCAGCAATACTTTCACCATTCTGAACTCAGACATCTGAAGTACCAGTAAGATACATTTTTGTATCTTTTTTGTAGTTCGATCAAGTGAGGATTTGACTTGCCTAGAGAGTTCCATACAAATCACTAAATTAACTAGCTGTGCTTTGACTGTGAAAATAATAAGAATGAGTAATGTAAGGAAATTTCTTCAATACAATATGCAACATATTAATAATGCTGTTTTAAGTATTTGCAAAGTTTGCCTACCGTTTGTCTTAATCATGCTCTTAACAATAATTTTCAAAAGTAACAACTAACAAATAGAAATGTATGGTATACAATGTAAGCAAAGCAAATTGAAACTTTGTAAAAAAAATCACTTCCAGAATGTATGCTACTAAGGTAAAGTACAAAGGAGTATTTCTGGCGTCACAAAGGTTCCTCACTTCCGGAGCGCTGTTCTTAAAAGTCTAGGGGTCCGAGAGCGTGAAATCACTAAAATGTTAATTAATGAGAGACAAGGAATGTTAAAAGAGGGCAATGACCTCGCTCACCCCTGCTAATGACAATTACTGGCTCCATTATATTACATCACACGTTCCGAATTTGTGCAGCTCTTCATAGCATTATGAATATTCAACCCTTCTACATCCTACCCAACATATTTTAGGTCATGGAAGTAATTAAAAAACTAACACACAACGAAGCAGATTAAACCAAGCTACTTCACTGTTCGTACTCAATACTTAACTCTGTATGCTTCCCTATTTTCCACTTTTTCTCCAGTTATTACAGTTTTCATAAGATAGAACCAATATCTTACTATTGTTATGCCCATCACGCAAGCTAGAATAAATTGTGGATGCTACAGATTTTATGTTTAAATGCCAATTATGATTGTTTTTTTAAATTTTGTTATTATTTTTTTATTTTTAAATAAGAGTACACTTAGTACAAGGTATAATTCAGCGCATGCCTTTAAACGCTAGTAAATAAGATTCCATGAAAGTTTAAATACATGGAAATGTAGCTAAAGTACATAAATGATTTTTCAGACAGTCGAAGGTAAACGAAGCAACTTGGTAGAAGATATTAATTAAAAGGATAAAATTATGTCACTGAGTCTTATAAAATTATAACACACCAGGGTTACGAACTATGATTCCATTCAAATAGAAAATCCTCTTTTCTTAAAAATATTTGCATATGGTTACTACGCAGTATGAAATAACTGGCGATGTTAAAATTTATTACGCATTTTAAATATTAAATTTCTTACAATAGTCGAAAAAAATTTGTTACTAGTGGCTGAAAATCTCTGTCCACTCCATCCTAAATGCTGGCAATCATGCACCAGAAAATCAATAGCCTCTGCCTGCGCTAGTGCATACTAAATGGCAAAATGGCTGCAGGTACGTAAACAAATTCACAAATAAATACGGCTGTCTATAAATAGTGTACAATACACATGGTAAAATTATTTCATTTTGCTCGTAGGATTGCTAGACTCGCTCGTACGGGCTCGTACTAGCAAAATAAAATCTCGTTTTTACCACTTGTTTCATAAATAACTATTCGTCCATGCAATTGCACTTTCAATATTTTTTCAAGTTCTTTCATTCAGATCGGAGAACATTATTGGTATACAAAAGGGTATAGCCCAAATGGTGAAGAGATCAGACAAATAGGATGTGTTGAGTAGCTAAAAATGAGCCACTGATAGTCTAAACCAGGCTCAGGAAGTAATGAAATTAAATGTCATTGCTGCTGCAGCTGTTATTTTGCGACAAAAACGAAACCGTGATGGTTTCGGAACATCATCCGTTCCGGACCCACACTTCCTCTTTGACTGATATTCATTGTGCACTCCACGAAAGTATGATTGGAGGTTTTTTTATTTTGTTTACCACCGCTTTCGTTGTTCCCATATCATATTTGTTTTTCGGGAACTGCAAAGAACCACTTCGTTTAATCCAGACTGCCACAAACTTTATCAGGTTTCCCATTTCTCCATAATGTAACTGCTGTGGCTCGCTTCAACTGTTGTAGCGTGGCTTGATCCGATTTGCAAATAACTTAACAAGATTGCTACGCTTTTTTGAGGCTTCCTTTCACCTGCTGACCATGACCTAGGAATTAAATTCTCGCCCTGCCTAGGTTTACATGATCTTTCTTATGCTCTGTTCAAAACAAAATAATCTGTGCCCAAATATGCAATTTATTATTTATTATTTTTCGTTAATCTTTCGAAACTACTAAGAATATCACATTTTTATTCCAGGCAGGCCTTGACCAAGTATCCATTAGTGTAAGCCCTTCGGCTTCTCAACACTGCGACCTTAACAGATCTATTGTGAATACTCTATTCTAGCAGTCACCACTTTTAATTTAAGGCTTTTTAAAAAAATATTTAATATACCCTATAATTTTCCTAGGTGATGTCTAGTCCTGAACCCGGCGATTTTTCGTTATTGATAAACCGACTACCCGGCCGGGAATCGAACCCGGACCTCCAGAGTGGAAGGTAAGTAAGCTACCTTTACATCCATGGCGGCGAACAAAGTAGACATCACTCAGCAATATTGTCTATTCAGGATACGTTGTTTTCTTGAATAGTCTATCACAGGAAGAAGGTCTGAAATAGTATGTCAATCCATAACCAGATTCTTAATATAATTATGTAAAAACTAAACTCCGAGGCGCTACATCCCTGAATGGACAAGGTCTACCACCAGACCGCTGCGTTATCTACCATGGCTGATGGCGGGATTGGGGGCATGTGGTCAGCATGCCGATATCCACGGCCGTTAATTTGAATCACGATGTTCAGTGCGCCCCGTTTCAGACCTCCCTACCTCAGAAAAATCCGAGGATGTACCTGTGATCGAACCCGGGCCGACGGATCTCTTGCCAGCGACGCTAACCACAAGACCATGCCGGCGGTCTTAATTATGTCAAGCAACTGTTAAAAAAAAGTTACAGAAATGCACGTCCGACTGCCTCGGCTGTTCCAAAAGACCCAAATCGAAAATAAAATCCAGACATACTGAAATTATATTTAGTAATTTCGTACTCTCAGAAAATAAAGACTAATCATTTCATTCATTTAACCAACCCCCTCTGTCGATAGATGAGATTCTGGAGATCTATTGTGGGAGTAACTACACTATATAATCCCACACGATGAAATAAGAAAACGTTCTGGAGTTAATAGCTTGACTGGATAGTGTACATATTTTGAGTGCTAGAGAAAAGAATTCCACGCAAAATCCTGAACATTACATTAACTGGATTAAGAAATGAAGGGGATTCACTTAAAAGTTTTCCTAAAAAATTAATTGAAGCCGCACAAACCAATGCGATGGTTGCAGAAGAAGAAGTAGAAGTAAGAAGAGGAAGGAGATGTTTAACAAGCCTGGTTCCTCAATCCCAAAGCCCTGAATTAAATCATTATCTTCGTAAATAAAATCTTCCGTCTTCTTGTTTTACTAAGATTCCTTTTCTTCTGGGTTAATATGTAATTGTGTGTTATCGATTATTCGTCATTAGGGTTCGGATGTTTATGAAATGTAATATTTTTATCTTGACCTCCGTTCTCGCCGCAAACACACATTAAATATGAATTTCACGCTTGTTATCCTAATCGGACCACTTTTATTTTGCATATAAAGTCATATTTTGGTCTTTTTTGTGGTCTTGGCCATATTTGTAATTTAACGTCATATTTTAGTTATAAATTCGGCAAAAGAGCACAATTATACAGTGTATGTAGGCCTACTCATCGTCGAGTTAAATAAAAAAAAAATATTTCAATAATTTAATGTTTATAACTTACCAAATTAATCTGTATAGGCCTATCTGTATCTGGTACCCTATGATCCCCAGGTGGGGCGAAGGGGCCTCCAATGGAGGTTTCATTACATATACTAATTTTGATATGCATATTTTCCGAGAGAGGGTAGAGGGACAGGTAGTAAGCCCATCGCCTCGCAACCCCCCTCTGGAAACTAAGTATTTCTTGGACGTGAAAGGGACGAGAAATTTTTGTCCAGAGGCTCTAATTTAGGCTTGGAGTTCTTTTACGTGCCGTAAATCTACGACACCGGACCCCCAGCTTAAAGTCCCTCCCGGAGGACTCCGTGCCCAGGATTTTTACGTCCTGAAAAATCCATCGACCGCGGCCGGGTTTGATCCCGCGCCTTGCGGATCTAGAGGCGGGCACGCTACCTCTAGACCACCGCGGCCGACCAAATTAATAGTAACTTAAATTTCAAAATTAATGCAATTGTTCATATTTTGTAGCGAAACGCAAGGTGTACAAAATATTACAAGTATTTGAAGGTGATGAAGCGAGCAAATTCTAGCAAAATTTTTAAAAAATACAAGTTCGTTACAAGTAAAATTTTAAATCACCATAATTTTTAAAAGGTGATTACCTGATGAAATTCATGTGACGTAAGAATTTAGTGTCATTAAACGTTTTAAATTGGATCATTTATTTTTTGAAATTGCGTTATTTTATTAGGTCATATTTAGGATTTTTGAGTCACATTTAGTCATTTTTAGGGGCATATTTGCAGTCATATTTCCCACTTTTTTAGGTCATAAACATCCGAACCCTAATCATCATCATACTGTCAAACAGCTAGTTCTGTACGGAAACCCATATCTAAAGTGACCTAGAATTATTTAATAAGTATATAAAACATTTTTTTGTAATTTTATTAGTTTTAAGTCATTTATTTTTATTATTATTTATTGTATGTATTTGTGTTTGATATTTTTTGTCTCTTTTTTATAAATTTGTCTTTTCTTTTTCTAGCTCTGTTTAACATTTTTCACCTTTTTTATAAGTGTGTCATTCTTTCTCACTTTGTTTTTTGTTTCTCCTCTTTCTCCACTCTGATGTTCTGAATCTACACCCGAGCACGAGCAGTTTGATCATTCTGGTGTATTTCTAAATAAATATTTGGTTCTTTTCTTTTTCTTTTCTTAAAAGTATTGTACTTTAATTTTGAAATTTGTAAATGTTTTTTTGTTTATTTGTGTATTTTTGTATTTGTATTTGTATTTGTACATAAGTTTGTAAATGTAATTTAAATAAATAAATAAAAAGTGGTTGTAATATATCTTTATATTTTCCTTTACAACTTATCACATTAATGTGAAAATAAGAACTCATTGTGTATACAAAGCATCCAATTAAGCAGCTATCACAAGCATGAAATGACGTCACTTTGATAATAGCGCGCATTTCCGGGATAACACCTCTTTCAAGTTATCGGTCGTTGGCGAGGTTACGGAGCAATATTGATGTCAACATTGTTTTATTGTAGATAGGGAACAGATAAGCGGCATACCATGATGGGCACCGGAATTCTTCGTGTGCTTTATCCTTGGCACCTGAAACTGCATCCCGTCTCTAATGGCTTACCAACACTAGCTTTTAGGCTAAGGCCAAATTTGTTTCCTGTGGCAGATTAATGTTATTTTGGAAGTGGATATTCAATGAATTTTGCAGAATGTTACTTAGAAGGAACAGAATGACTATTTTGTAAAGAATAAAATCAGGTAAACTGATGCAACAAAGTGCCATAATGCTTTTGTTTAATCAGTGATAATTGCAATTATGATATGTAGAAAATAAGTTATGTTTAAAGCGAATTCCGAGTTAACTCCAGATCAATTCATTAAGCAGGGCTTACGGAAGAACAAAGTTCTATTTTGATAAGCATATGTGAAGGAATATGTAGGTAGTATTATTTGTCAAAGCCATATATGAAAACAAACAAAAAAACCAATATGTTGCCATGAGAACTTATTTGCACTTGATAAATTCTTTCTAATATATTACCATAAAATAGTCACTAAATTGGTACCGGTACCGGTCAACCGATTTGGTCCAATATCAATAGGCTTCTTCCATGGACGTTATAAATGCGTATACCAAGTTTCATGAAAATCCGATAAAGAGTATTTAAGTTATCGCGCATACAGACACACGGACAGACAGACGGACGGACGGACAGACAGACATTTATCCCATCCCCCCCACACAATCACATAAAGTACCATTCTGGCAATTAATAATCAAACCGTCTTAATCAAACTGTCAATATATATTTTAAAATTTAATTTAAAGTATAAGTATACATGATATTTTGTTATATAAGTACTCTGCTTAGCAGACTATAGATGTCCTGAACTGACAATTAATTCACGGGTATTTGGAAAGATTGAGTAAGGATATATGGACAATCAAGTTTACAAAAGATGTGTGTTTTATAAAAATAAATTACACTGGTCTACAAAATAAAACTAACTTTAATCGACCGAGATAAAATTTTACTTTTCTATATTAACTTTTCATGTAGATAATGGACACACCTTTCGTTTTTTCATACCACGTACTGATTTTAAATTACATATATAGGCCTATATATTTATATTTAAATAAGTTGTAGGCGTTCTCCCCATGCCACGCATGATTTCGCCTATTGCCCTGCTGTTACAAATGTGTTGTGCGGGTTTTCTAGTCGTGAGTTGTAGGCGTTCTCCCCATGCCACGCATGATTTCGCCTATTGCCCTGCTGTTACAAATGTGTTGTGCGGGTTTTCTAGTCGTGAGTTGCAGGCGTTCTCGATTGCCCATGCCATGCATCGTTTCTCCTAATCGTCATCTGGGCTGGGAAACGCAATGCTAAGGTTGGAAAAAAGTACTCTGTGAATCACCAAAACAGAGGTAATAATAAATAGATAACGAATAAATTGAAAATATGTGTTAGGGAAAGAATAAAAACAGATTTCAAATTCACATATCCTGGTATACCACCAGGGGTTCTCAATATGAGTACAAACCCAGGGGCGATTTACAAACTCGTAAGTGCTCTAAGGCCCGGGCTTCATAGTAAACCATTAGTAGGACACAGTGGAATGATAATTCTTTCACACTGGCCGTGTGTAGGCTAATGTGTAAAGAATGGAGAATTTAATGTTGTACCGGCATGTTGCCATAGCAGCTCAGTTAGTAAGGGCAGCGGCACGGAGAGCCAAGATCCTGGTTCAAATCCCGGCTATGGCAATGCATTTTTAAGTCTGACTCAACTTTTCCATAAATAGGTGTGTTTTTTACGCAACGATAAATTTAGTTAAAGTGCTTTCCTTTACATTCATTGTAGTACTTTTATTATTTAATATTTTAATACTTATTGCCCTGTCCTGGATTCCTATCAGAGGCATATATATGCACTATGCTTTCCTTTACAATACAATACAATACAATGCAATACAAACGGTTTATTAATATTAATAATGTGAAATGATTAAATTATACAATGATTATTCGAGGGATACGATTAAGTCATATCAATTATTTTTTCACTTGAAAATGTGGGATCATATAAAAAATTAAATATACAAATGAAAGGGCAGGGTATGGAATGTATGTATAATGGACGTTACGGGTAGGCCTACTAGATATAGGATAGTGAAGAAAACAGATACCCACAAACATCCATACGCGACTGCATTGTGTCACTCTAATGTTTTGCGGTAATTGGAGGAATGAAAGCACACATACCCACTCCATGATATTTTAAAGTTCGGTACGGATGGGCATTATTCCCCAAAGCTTCAATCATCTCCTTGTGGTATTCTCTGGCATTTCTCTCTCGGATAGTGACTATTTGACGTAAGACTTGTCATATCCATTCTGCATGGCGTTGATTCACAATTAAATTACCATCGCCTCTATTCGTATAACCAAACCGTGCATTATAATGCTACCAGATGATGTGACCATAGGCCTAAACTAGAGATGCCGTGATTTATGCTCCGTCCCTCATATTATTATATTATTGCATAAAAGAGCATTATATTTATTAAACTGCATTGTTGTCGAAATAGTTAAGTGAAACAGCACTTTGGGTTCCCTTTTTTGAGTAATTTTAATCCTTTCTTTTCTTGTTTGTTTGTTTTTCTTTTTTGTTTTTGTTATGAAATTACCCACAAAAATCCTGACGTTAGCTATTAAGCCAATAAGAAAGAGTGGTGCCAGCCAAGTGATGTGTGATACACTCTAGAGTGGCTTACGTGCTTAGGGTCGTACCCAACCCGCCTCTGACCCTACGCGGGTAGATAATATGTAGATAGATAGATACACTCTAGAGGTGTGGCGTACAGGGTGTTGAGTTTGCTTCAGCGAAAGTGCAATGGACACTGAGGTCTTGCAACAAGGTCAAACACCAAGGCCCGCCATACTCGAGAGGTTCCCCACTTTCACATCCAGCAGTACGCAGTATGCCTCAATGGAGCTAAATAATTCTACAGGTCTACACTAGTCACTCCACTTCATTCGTCACTCAGGCTAAGCTTTGTAACGACCAGAGCTGAAAAAATCTATAAAATGTCGTTTCAGCACAAAATAACTCAAACTCGCTTGACAGAGAAATAATACCAAGTACAGTTTAGAAAATACTAGTTTAGTTTCTATGTAAACCTAGGAAATAAAAAATTGGAACAAATAAGCATAATCTTGCTTCAAAATGCGTTGTTTCTTTGAAAATAATTATAGTGTATCTCACCGAAATGACAACTTTTACTGTTCGAGTATACATGATTCCTAACAACATATACTTCTTATCATATAGAATCTTAGATCTTTTTAGTCCTACGCTTCAAATTTTTACTGTACTGACATATAGCCTAAATACATCACCTATAAAATTTTATAATTGAAGTATAAGATTAATAGACTAATGCTTAGTGAAAAATGTGTGTGGATCTTTATTCAAGTATTAAGTTTGTCATTCATGAAAACCAGCTAACTTATTGTACTGAAATTTCCCACATACATTTTAAATTAAAGAGTTCACTGACGATTTCATTTGTTGATTGCTTATAAAAATAGGCTATATCAATTCAGCTCTGAAAAAAGGTTGTGAGTTTTATACAACTTGCCCTAGGAATATTAATATTAATATATCTCGTTATTTCTTTCGGATTCTTGTGCTGTAAGTTCTTATATACAATGTATAGCCTGATTTTAATTATTGTAGCTTTCCTTTTCTTCGAAAAAAAGTGCTCACTTAAATTTTAATTTTTCAGGAAACTCAACCATATTAACTTGATTTTTACCCGTATTTTTTTGTGCTTCTGTTTCGTCTTCCAGTCACGCTTCGTCAATGGGCTAAGCAAATACGTCTATATCACTAATTTGCAGGAAACATTATCAGAAATACTTCGGAATTCATTCTGACTCATAAACTCCCTTGAGAAAATATTCCACAAAGCTATCCCTTTCGTTTGATGTACATATCTGGACATGGAACAGATACCTGGTATCCCTCACGTCAAATGAAATTCATAAAAAGGAGTTTTAAAGCGAATCCTGCAGTTCCATTGCTCTAACCGGTTTAGTACTTTAAAGAGCTATCCGCTAGTTACCATAAACAGAAGCAGCAATTAATGCTGTCGAGTATTAGTGGTTCGTAATGGCATACCGTAAATAGAATATACCGGAACTTGGAGTAGAAATTAATTTTAAGTGGCAATAACAAAACAAACAACTAACTATTTTCAATCGAAAGCCGCCATTTTAAGTCGAATTATAAAATGATGGTTCTTAAACTTCATGTATTGAGAAGAATAATTAAATGAAAACATTACATCCATTTTAATCATAAGAAAAATTATTTCTTTACACATTTTACGCAGTGTGGACTATTTCACAACATAATATTTTCTTTAATTGGTACAGATTACATCAGTTACTCACAAAAATGAAGTTCTAATTTTTTAAATGAGGAATGTTTTAAAAATTGACTTTCATCAAGGAGAAAATTTGATTTTACTGATATGGGCTTTATTCTAGCAAGGAAAGTAAGCCTATCAACACCTTCATAGCTAAACGTATATTGAGATTTTGGATACGAAACTAATATGCTATAAAAGATCATGTACAAAAATTAACAACCTGTTTCCATCGAAAAGCCCGAATTAGGTACAGAAATGCTAAGGAAATGTTATAACTACAATGGTTACTGCTTGGATTGGAAAACTTTGTGGAGTGCCATAGCGTAACTGATCGCCAAACTGAGAAAGGTTTACAAAGCTGAGCGCCATGACTAATTAGGCTACTAAGTGTTATTAAGAATTTACACTTCCAATTCAGGTTTTACTGTGGAAACAGGCACATACGTGAGCTAGTTATGGCATATGTTCAAATTACTTTTCGACATGAAGGCTTTAGCACTTTCCTATGTACGTGTGTGCATTTCAGCCTAATACATGTGATTAAATAATAATGATGATGATAATAATAATGATAATAATAACAATAATAATAATAATAATAATAATAATAATAATAATAATAATAATAATTGTCTAATAATAAACAGAGAGAGACAAATTCACGAAAAATTCATAATTTCTTGAGTGTGGGTTTTCCATAAAGAAAGAAATAATGAATACACTAGCCCAAATTGAGGCTTTCTAATTGTAGTGTAACTTGCGAATGCCTAGAAAGGCATTATAGCCAAAGCCGTAATTCTGCGGCACAGTAAATAATACTATATGCCTACATTTTAAGCGAGATTCGTCCCGAAATAGTTATCACTATTTATTTCATTAACATTAATTAATTTCCTTTACTAGATGTCTTTATAACTGCCTCGTAAGAAGGTCTATGATATTGAAGACAACGTCTCGAAAGGGTGTCCGATGGTACATTCCTTTTATTATTAGAATGTGACTGGTAGGTCACAGAATCCTATTAGGTTTAAGTTAAGCGTAATATCACCATCAACTGCGATTGATAGGGATATGATTTATTATTGTTACGGAATGGAAATGTAATCGAGATTGAAATTATTAACTTGTGTATTAAATTCATGTCCGCCGCCATGAGTGAGCCGTTAGCGAGTCTAACTTCTACCCGGCGGTCCGGGTTCGAATCCCGGCCGGATTGGGTATTTTTCAGTAGTGGAAATTCCCTGTCCCGGATTCAGGACTGGATGTTTGTGTCTGAGGTTTAAGCGTTAAGTAGGGGTTTGGCGCACCCCGGAAACAAATCCGCTGAGAATATCCCCATAAAGGATCACCAGGTATGAATTATTAATTTTTTGTGCATTAATAATTTTAGTGGGGTGGTTAGCGTGCTTGCCAATAAGTCCAGTGTACAACGGTTTATTCCTTCAAAACTGAATTTGTATTTTTATATAGGGTAAGCAATCATTAAGTGAAATCATCAGAGAACTCTTTATTTTAGAATCAATGAGGACAATTTTGATTGAAGAGCCGATACCTGTGAATGACAATTATGACAAGAGAGTAAAAACTCTTCATATTTTACATAAAGCATCCGTCTATAAGACTTATGTTTCTACTTGTATGCAATACTTTTAGATTACGAATTTATGTCAGTCGCAGTGAAAAAGTTAAATTAGGATAAAAAAGTGTTTTATGTGCAAATATAGCAGTGTTCTTTCTTTCGGGATGTTCTTTCTCTGGCTCACGACATATAATAAAAAGTTTTCAAAGGTTCATGGGGAAAATTTCCCTCTCTTTCAGGTTATTCAGTTTCTTCCTTTACCTCCCACAGGTGATGAGCAATTAATATACCTTGTGGGAATGAAGGAACTGTAGAATCATCAGGTTAAAGAGTCTCATTAGAGGAATGCAGGAAAGTCACAATAGTAACATGACCCCCATATGTACATGCATTTCTTACTATGTAATTCGGGTAGTATAAATAGGCTCATAACAAGTAAAACTTACACAAGTTTGGTAATAGGTTGAGTGGCATAGTCTACGTTTTATCGTTAACGAAAAGTTCCTTCCAAGCATCAAAGAAAGAGAAGTAGCCTATAGAGTGAAGAAAACCGAGTTGTTGTGTTTTATTTATGAAGATCATCTGCAGGGTAGGTAGGATTTCAATATAATGGCAATGTCTGGCACACTTTTATCTCAAACGTGGGTGGAAAAACATTTACCAGCACTGTACTCATTCTTAAAAGTCTGGTAATAATAACACGATGTTGTTTGTATGTTCCCAGTGCTTTTCACGAGTTTGATATGTCAGGAGAAATTATCTGCACCTTATACCCAGAGTATATCCTGAACTATTTATTATAAATGCTAAATAATTATAGAATAGCTCCGCCATGAAACGTGTCTAGCAGGCTACTAATTAAACATATTAAAATAATAATAATAATAATAATAATAATAATAATAATAATAATGATAATGAAACTAACAACAATTCAAACAAGTATTTTTTCATTTTTAAGTGAAATCTTCCATAAAGTATCGAAGTATGTTTGTCAATACCATAAAATAATATGTTACTCAACACAATTCACTAAATAAAAAAGAGAGAAAATATATTCCCATTTCCTTTATCTCCTACATCACTACTGGTCCAATCACTTCATTAAAAGATATCTACATATCCCCAAAAATCACAGTTTCAAACTATATTTTGCAAAATATCGTTCTCTATACTTATATTACATGCTAATCTAGTCGATCTTGAGTCATAGTAGGTCGATGACGTTTTCTCAGCATTTCTGACTTCGAAAACGTTAGTTCATCATAGCATCAGCAATCATGAAACAATTATTCCGCCATTTCCGCGGGGTATTAAAAGGCATGGGAGTTCTTTCATGAATGGATATTTTGTACCTGTACCTAATGGGAAATCCTGCATTCAGTTTTGCCGGACACTCAACCTTTCAGGATGTGGAGTGCCATAAACCTCAGGAATATTCTGACGCCCGAAAAACAACTGGGTTTGAACCTGCAATGATTTAATCAATTTTCAGTTTAACTATGGAATTCACAAACTCAAATATACAGTGATACACATATATTCTTTCTGAAAATGTGGTTGCATTTCATGGACCAGAAAACATGCAGTTCTGATGAAAAATAAGTAAAGAATTCCACACATGATACCACCCTCTAAGTACAATAGTATGGGTACAGAAAGTAATAAATCTCCCAAATGCCATCACTGTAACACTCAACTACTCTTAGACAAATTGTGCCTGCCCATTTTACGAAGATAAAAGTAACTGTGTATATTTCTTGCCTCAACTACAAAAAATAAATTCACAAAGTATTAAAATTTACTAAATGTTTCCCTATTCAAAGTTTAATTGTTAAACTTTTTTTAGATTTATATATTTATTTCTCGTATATATTTGTAAATTTCTCTGTTCTCTCTTATTACTACATATAATTGCAGCTTCCAAACAACATCTGGGGGCTTTCAAAGAAAGTACCGGTACATATGAAGATTTTGTAATGTTGGTAATTGTGGTAATGATAAATTTGAAATAAGCTGTAAAATTATTTATTAGTCATAGATACTATAAATTATTAAATAAATAAATAACAAAAGAAAATGTAATAATATACAATATTAGCAATAATATGACTGTCAATTAGGGTATTCCAAATATGTAAATGTACAGATTTACTATTCACCAGCATTAATTAAAAATATACAGGAGCCATATTATCATCTTGTTAAAATAACAATTGTTTAACAACTGGAAAGTAGAATTTGGAAAGCTTCGAATTAATTTCTCATCTATTATGTGCTACATGATTCTGACAGGAAAACTGGTGTTTAGATGCAGCATGACTGCAATCTATGCTTTCTCCTTAATTTTTCGTCAAATCTTGTAGTTGCGTGCCAATAACACTACTAATCTGTTAGTATTTGCTGATCACGAGTGGGAGAAGAAACACTTCCGGTCACGTAGGAGGGGAGGAACATGCAATATTATTGTGTTCATACACAAAAACATCTCCTCTGAGGCAGTGAAAGTGAAAGTATAAACTGCAACTAATGCACTTTCCACATGCGGGGAAGCCTTTTCTTATAGTAGCCTATACTAGCTTAAAAGGCCCGGCGTCGCCCGGATTTTGTATTTTGTAATTCGAAATCAACTTATGAAGGACATTCGATTTTCAAATGCTTGGTCCTTATATAATAATAATAATAATAATAATAATAATAATGTTTTATTTTGCCTGGCAGAGTTAAGGCCATAGGGCCTTATCTTCCACTCAACCAGGATAAATACAAAATACATTAAAAGAAATCTACAAAAAAAAACAAATACAATAGATATCATTTGCATTTGATAAATTCTTTCTACCACATTACCATAAAAAAGGCACTAAATTGGGCTTTACTCCAGTACCGGTCAACCGATTTGGTCTAATATCATCCTATGGATGTTATACGTATACTAAGTTTAATGAAAATCCGATAAAGCGAATTTTAGTTATCGCGCATACAGACACACAGACGGACAGACATTTTCCCGTCCCCCACAAATCTTATAAAGTACCATTCTGGCACTTAATAACAACATATTTAACTTATATGAAAACCATTTAAAACATACCTGATTATACAGAAATGTTGTAATAAATTAATGAATTCGTTACATGTGTCTTATAAAGAAGAGATCGATTTAATGCTATTCACTCTTGACATTGGGAATCCATTAGCTCTAGAAAGCTGAAACAGATGTCGACCCATAGCGAACACTTTTACTAAACCTCACGAAAGTAGTAATTCGTTTATTAGAGAACTTCGAAATTATGATCCAGGGTTGTGATTAACCCATCGAACTCCCAGGTCCTTTATTGCTTAGTGTTTATCCAGCTGTAACGTTGAATATGTTCTTGACTCCTATATAATCTAAACGCGCCCAGTGAATTTCTATAAGAAAGGCACCAACATTATTGGCTCAAACTATCGTATGCATTACAGACGTGTGAAGGCATAAAACACGTGATGTTTTGAATCTTTATCTAAAAATATGGTGAATATGAAAATAAATAAATGCATAAAAAATAATCTACACGTTCATTGCAGGGTTGGCCATACGTCTGAGTTTTGAGAACTAACAACAAGGGATTAACACTGAGTTCTGTATTTTTTATTCAATAGATAAAATTGTATCCTGTGATTTACCTACTAAATGTAATATCTGTTGCACGCAACACAAATTAGAATACACGTTTTAGGATGTGCATTTTATGTAGCAGGTCTTGTGGGGATTTTACTTTACCACACTTCTGAGACTTGAAGAACAGTATCCCATGTTGGGGGACTGCGATGGATTAGTAATTATATCACTTTCAATCTAATCTCGGGGTTCAGCAACATTAGCACAGAATAGAACTTGTATTCCTGACGTTGCCTTAATTTCTGACAGTTCTGGAGAACTGCAGGAATTTTCGTTCAATGTTTTTGGTCTAAAGAAAAATTACTTTTCAATAATATTTGTTCCACATCAAATTATATCCACAGTAATGAGTCCAAAACTTCAGGCCCAGAAAATAATCGTTCAATGAATTTTTCGTCCACACTACATAAGTTGACGAATACAGGTTCAAACTTCTTAGTTCACAAAATATTCACCCTTATGCACCGGGCGCTTTTATCCGCAGGATTGCTCCTGGTATTCATTTCTTTCATAGCTGAGTGGACCCCAGAGCCATAATGCCAGAAGACCGATTAGGCCAATTAAAAAATCCCAATAACCTCATCGGGGATCGAACCCTCGATCTTGCGGTTTGTGCCTGAGCGCCTCAACCAACTAAGCCACGGCATGAACCGTTCAATTACAGTGTCAATTATAAATATTAAATAATATGCGAAAAATAATATGTACCCATTCGTAAATTTATGATTGTTTATGTATCCATAGAAATAGGAAAATACATATTGCAGTTTCATATTCACAAATCCTAAGATAAATCCGCAAGTAGACAAAATGGGTGATACCAATGCTGCTAAGAATAATAATGATTAAAATAAACAGACCATTAACCATAAAACATAGTTGTTTACGATTTACCCACCCCTTTCTGACTAATTATGTATACTTTAAGTGTTTTATATTGCAAATGCCCGCTTCCAATTTGGATAGTTATATTTTCAGTCTCCTGTTAAACATTCTCGGTAGGCCTACTACCCATGAAGCGGCTGCATATGTTATTGAAACGCCCCCTTAAGTTATCACTTATCACCTTATAGGTTTCAACTCATGCAAATAACGATGCAAAATTTAAATATTACAAGTTGCATGTTGAGTTGGTGAGCGTGGAAACGGTAATAATCTATGTCGGAAGCGGTGTGGTTACGTAATCCCACAGTGCACTTGCACTTTCCACGAATTAGAAAGCTGCATCTCGCGGAAATGCATTCAGCATCCGCCTCGCCCGAGACAGTTGGCAGATGAGCATAGGAAATACTTCCGCCCCAATCTTGATCCCGCACCAATAATGAACTACACGATATAAATTTCTGTTGCACGAAGAAATATAAGAGGGTACCAGAGAGGATTAATAGTAATAGAAAAGAACCACTTAACGAACTAAATTCCCATAATTTATAGGGACAAAACCGAAGGACTACGACATAGGCGTATCGAGGGGGGGGGGTTTGGGGGTTTGAACCCCCCCCCCCCCCATTGATTAAAAAAAGGAAAATTGTATATTTTTTTAAGCCTGCCCATAAATTACTTAATACAAGTATAACGCGTGGGAAGCTTAAAACTCGTTATTTTGCGTCTTAATTTTTAAAATTTTCCGGGGGGACCCCCGGAAGCTTAAAACTCGTTATTTTGCATCTTAATTTTTAAAATTTTCCGGGGGAGGACCCCCGGACCCCCCTCTCCCTGGGGGATATTCCATACCCCCCAGACTCCGCGGATGTTATAACCCCCCCCCAAATGGTCGGCCTGGTTACGCCTATGGACTACAATGATACTAACATTATAGGTAAGGAATCATGAGCAGAAATTCTGCAGTTGATAGAAAGGTAATGGATAAAATAATTCGATAAATAGAGATAAATAGTTAATTAATTGATTATTTAATAGCCCTAATAGCATGGTCGTGGAAGTATAAAATAGTAAAGTTGATGGAGAAATAAAATAATGAATGAATGCGATCATTTAGGCAATAAATAAAGGAGAGAAAAAGTAACAAACAAACAAAATATCAAGAAAGAAAGAAAGAAAGAAAGAAAGAAAGAAAGAAATATGGATAAATAGGTAGAAAAAGGAAGAAAGATATAAAAGAAACAATAACAAAGACAGAAAAAACAAATGAACAAAACTAAATAAAGGACAAGATAGACATTTAAAATTTGCTACAGTCGTATAATGTCGTATAATGCTTGTCGTTAGAAAATTCTCGAAGAAAAGTTAGACTAAACTTTGCCAGAAATTAATCAAGTTGAGCTCATGTTTCTTTTTTAAATTCACACACGTTCCATAGAGGAATGGCTACAAGAATAGGAACCTATGATTATATAAGAGAAATTGCGAGTGCAGAATTCTACTAGGGAAATAGAAAACCAAAACGATAGGGAAAGAAATCTTCATAAATAATTTCGTTGAGTCTTTTGTAGAAGTAAGATAAGGGAAGGAAAAGAAAGAAAGGACCAAAGAAGAAATATGGAGATCAAAAATTTAAAAATACACGAAACAGAAATGAATATGAAAAATGGAAGTGATAACAATTAATGGGAAAAGGAATGGTCTAAACAACAAGCTCAAAACCTGGTACGATTTGCACCGGTCAAATTTTTCTCTATGCAATATAATATACGTTTGGAGATGACAGCCCACACTATTTTAAGTATTGTTAATACCTATATATAAGTTAGGAGATATTAATTAATTGCTTCGTCTCCAAGGAATAGACTTGGTAAATATTGTCAAGACCGTGCAGGTCTATACGTCCAAAGGTATTTGTCAGGTATTTCAAATCCTTGCTAAAGAGGCTATTTATTAAACGGTATCCGAATTTGAAGAATATTTAAGTGCTCACCTTGTCATTATTCCGCAAAGAAGCTGCACTTAAATTTTAATTTGCTATATTTGCATTTTTAAATATAACATTAAAAAATATAAATGTAGTGTATAAAATAATTTCACCTATTCCCTCGTATAAAACTTTTTTTAATATCAGCTTATAGCTTTGTTATAACTAAAATTTATATTTGTCAATATTATAAAACATAACTAAAAATCTATAGCTGTTAATTTTATAAGGCAACGTTCGTATTTTGTGGACAATATATTTCGGCTATTCCGCCATCTTCAGGTCATTTTTCTTTTTCCAGACGATCTTATTCTGTTCGTTAATCCATTACAACTCAGAAGAAATGTAAAATTTTATAAAATTGTACTTACCTAATAGGTTCCTCCCATTCGCAAACTAACTCCGTGATAGGTCGAATGTGTTATCTGAAAATAGAGAAGAGAATTTTATAATACAACGTTTAAATATATAAACCATAAAATATCCTCAATTCACCCACATGATGCACATATGGTAATCTTCAAGTTGTTATATTAGCATGGTGGAGTAATACAGCGACATGAGGTTTGTTTAATTTACAATGGCATTCACTAATACCTTTCTGCAATGTAAGGTATGGTAGATATGGTTAATTGTAACTCCTGGATATTAGTTCTGCCAGGAATCTATTGTTCCTGCACCACAAAGATCCGTTTCAGATGCAATTCAGCCTATATGAGGCATGCAGGAAAATCTTCCACTTAGGTATGTCCTGTATTACTCTACCAACAATTCAAGCATTGCAGTAACAACCAGTACAACATGCATTTAATAATGTTGGCAATTGACAATAAATAAGTAAAATTTTGAAGATAAAAAAATTACCCACATGACTGAATAATATAGACCATGGCTTTAAAACATAGCACATTAGTAGGGTCTGGAAGTTTATGAAAAATCATATTTTTAATAATGCACTCTATTTCAAGCTAATGTTAAAATGTGTACAAGATTTGAAATAAATAACAGAAAAATGAAGGTTTCTTTTCGCATATTGTTGCATATTTTGTTAGTTTTGCGAAATGCATCACATTTGCTTAAGTGTGCAAATTTAATTAGGCTGTCACATTTTTACGGCATATTTCTGATATATTTTTAAATATTGTGCATGTATATCTGTTAATTCAAATATGGCTAATTGAATATTTTGAGAACGACTGTACAGTAATTGACAGTACGTAGCCTAGTGTTTTCGGAACGGATTGTATAATATTAAAAACGACATTTCACTTATTTAGTTTGCAATTTACTAAAATTTGTTGATTGATCTTATTTTAAACAAGTTTTGTCACGTAATTTACCACAACTTCCACTATATTTGGTAATGTCATTCAACTAATAAGAGAACGTAAAGTATTAAAATTGCTTAATTATAGTGCATACTAATACTAAACATACTACATAAAAGCTTTTGGTTCATGTTATTGACATAAGAGAACTGTCCAAGGATGCAAAGTTTCAATGAAATATCATAAATACTTTTTGAGTTATCGCGCAAACCGTTTGCAAAAACTAAACTTTCGGAAAACGAGTAAACCGTCGGGAACCGTGAGCAGAATCATGGAATGAAAGTTCCCTTACTAGGCAAAACAATGCCACCGTGAACTTCCATTGCCTTTCGCGGAAAGGCCCACCAGGATTTGAACCCGGGACCATTTGTACCATAAGCACTAATTCTAGCGACTAGCTGAGCAGAGACCTTGTTAGTGCAATATCTGCTTTAAAAATAAAAATAATAATAATAATAATAATAACAAAATAATAATAATAATAATAATAATAATAATAATAATAATAGAAACTTACTGTCAGTTTTTAAGTTGGTATTTTCTGTGGTCAGTAGAGATATTATCAGCAATGGGCAGAATTTGAATTATTATCTTATAGAACTTCAACAAAAAGTTGTAACTAATGTATAGAATGTTTTGTAATGTAATGTATATTAGATAATAATATTATGATACAGTGGTTTTGCCATATGGAGATGTTGGTAAAAAGGAACATACTGTAGCTAGAATTTGAGAATTGTGTGAAGATGAGGTGCACGGAATTCCCCTGATGGAAGAAAGGAGCACTGCACATGCAGAAAACTTTCACTCGCGCACTTTCTTCACGAGGCGCGTGCAAGAGCTTGCCCACACGGAGCACAGAGGATGCCAGAGAAAGGAGAGCCTCCTCAATCAGAGATGAGGGCCTGGGAACATCGCGAAATCATTCTCTGTAATGCTGACAATAGTGCACACAAAAACAATCGTTTGAACTGCAATTCAAGTGTCAGAATTCCTAATAAATGTAAAATAATAGAATTGTTATTCAAAAGAAACAACAAAACAGTCGGCCTGGGTGGCGCAGTTAGAATCGCGCTGGCTTTCTGTACCCAAGGTTGCGGGTTCGATCCGGGCCCAAGGTCGATAGCATTAATGTGTGCATAACTGTGACAGGTCCATGTCAATAAATTTACTGGCATGTAAAAGAACTCCTTCGGGACAAAATTCCGGGACACCGGCGACGGTCACAGACCTAAGTTGCAGTACATCCCCGTCGTTAAATAACCATAAACCAACAACAATGCATGAGATTTTAATGGCATTATTGATTATCATTATGTGGCATTTCAGAAAGAATATATATTCTTCGCCACAATGCAGTTCTATGGCTTTGAAAAAAATTATCTTCTAGTGTGCCTAATTTTTAATTGATTTTTCTTTCCTTCTCGGATCACTTCATTACAAGATTATGTACTAAGACATAAATCTAAATATGGAACTGTCATTCCACACATCTGAGTATACCCTTGGGTGAAGCTGAAAATAACATACGTTTAAACGTTTAAAAAATGGGAATATATTTCAGTGTGAATATAGAGAATTATACTAATACGAGTATCTTTATTCTCGTAGCTTAACCTTTCCCGTTGTAACTGTAGCCATTCGTGCACAGCCTATTGGACGTCTTCATCAGACTTGAACTTCTGCCCTCCAAGGTGCTCCTTTAATGGACCAAAGATGTGGAAATCTGCTGGTGTCAAATCTGGCGAGTATGGCGGATGTGGGAGGCACTTGAAGTGAATGTCATCGATGGTTTTCATGGTTGCACGAGCAGTATGAGGACGGGCATTATCATGTTGAAGCAAAACACCTGCACTCAGCAATCCCCTTCTCTTTGGCACCATCAGCCTTCCACATCTTTGGTCCATTAAAGGAGCACCTTGGTGGCATAAGCTCAAGTCTGATGAAGACCGTCCAATCGGCAATGCACGAGTGGCCACAGTGTCAACCAAAATAATTTTTCTCGCGCGGTATCGAAGCACTTCCCATCAGATGGCGTAAGTGCATTGAACTGGGGGGGGGGGCTATGTGGAAAAATAATGTACAAGCAAGCATTGTATCTTCAATAAAATAGTGGAAAAAATTAATTGCGGTTTTCATTTGATTCTCCCTCGTACATGACAGAAAAAGCTCCGGTAAGAAGAAAGTAGTCCACCGCTGTGGCTCAGGGGATGCATTCAATCCTCTCACGCAGCGGGCCCGGGTTCGATTCCCTAGGTGGGGTTTTTTTCTGGGGTTTTTCCTCACCTAGTTACCTAGGTGGGGTTTTTTCTGGGGTTTTTCCTCACCTTTGAGACAAATGTCGGGTAACTTTAGGCCCTTGGGTCCCCAGATATCATCTGGCCGTCATTATCATCTTCATCCCATCCTCGCCTTGTTCTGAGTGAGTGTGTGTGTGTGTGAATGGTGTGTCTCGTCCTATGTGTTCGTGTTGTCTCGGAGGTGGCCCCGGCATTGGGCTGATCACTCATCCGGGGAGGCCCTCCATGTCCTTGTCTGGTCAAAAAAGTATGTATGTGATCCAAAGATAATCCCTCTCCCGACAGGTCTCGGCCCTGTAAGGCCCGGGCGGCTTGGGTCGCTTAAATCCTAAAAGGGAGAGGTTAAACTACGAAAAAGAAAGAGAAAGAAAGAAGAAAGTAAATTCCAATCCATTACTTTCATCTGCAAATGGGGAAAATCCAAAAATCTCCAAAAAGAGTTTCATGGTCCTAGGTTTTGAACGTACCATCGGATTAAGAGTCTGCGTTGCCGCTTTAGATATTCCAGTCACTGTGGAAAATGCCAGCATTCAAATAAAAGTCTATCGAAACTCTCACTCGGATTCTTTATGTCACATCTTGTTCTACCAAACGGAATTATCTTTTTTATTATCTTAAATGTCCTGAAACCTGACAGACTGGAATTGGAAAGTGCTTGTTTTCTGAAAACAACTGACACACGAGATGGATACTGTCACAAAACGAGAGTGAAGCAGACGAAAGGAAAACCTGTGAAGTTACACCGGACCCGGAACATATCAATTAATAGAAACAGAAAATGAGTAGCAGCCTATAAATAAGTAATACCTAATTGGTTCCTTTCCCTTTTCAGACACAACAAACTAGTTTTTTTAGTTAAGTACGACGCTTTAGGAGCGCCTCACAGTAACTTTATTCGTGCTTCTTAACCGAACTAGTTTGAGAGAAAATCCTAACAGGACACGAAGTAGGTCTTCAGAGGAATAATTGAGTGCAGCCTCTGTTGATTGTGGATCGGATGAAGCACTTGCACGTCCGCCACATACTAGGGATTCCAAGGAAAACGACGCTTTCGTAAATTTTACGACACTTTGTACTTGAAATGTGTATAATTAATGAATTAGATTCCTTCATTCCTGGAAAGCTCTTAAACTACCTGACCACCTGCATTCACCTAAAAATGTTGTCTTAATGTAAAAAAAGTGAGGACCAAGACTCGTATTTTTATTTTACTTTTTTATAAAATCTTTGTTAGTCCTGTAATTTTCGTTATTATATTATTTACGATGCAATTTTAATATATGTTCACTGGAAAGACCAAGGCGGGGAAGTCGAAGAATCGTAGCATAGAGGTCACGAGTTCAATTCATGTTTCCACCGAATCCGGACGTGGTTATTTTCAAGAGTTTTCTCACTCATAAATACCAATTCCGGATTGGAATTCCCTGTCCATAAACTCTGACCTTTCACCATTCCCTTGCCATCCCTTTTTCCTTAAGTTACGAAAATGGGATCCGTTGGGTGCATTTAGAGGGTATTTATTAGTTATAAAATCATATAATAGATTACCGTGTAAGATACGTTTTTGTGTCCGTTAACGAATTTAGTAGTGCCTCAGTTACAATTTAGTAGTGCCAGATGTGTGTGAATCTCTGTACTGAACGCTTAAGTTCATTATATCTAAATATCGATCTGAACTAACTGATGAACATTTAAGTGAACTCATGCGAACTGAACTTACTAATTATCACCAAGATTTTAAAAAACTAACAGGAAAATGAACACCCGAAAAAAACTCTTTTTAAAAGTAAAATCTTATTTCGTGTTGTGTAATTGAACAATGATGTTCAAGTGTATAGTAAAAGCAATGTGGTTTGCTTCGAACAGCTTCATAAATTTGCGGCTCCCAAAATTAAGGTTAGTGGCCATATATATTAAATCGTTGGATTGTTTAACAATAAATACCATCCTTTAAATTAACAACTATTGTAACTGAGGCGCTACTAAAATCGTTACGGACACAAAAAATATCTTACACGGTAATCTATTGCATAATTTTATAACAAATTAATATGAATGTATGCCCCTTAAGTAAAGGCTGTTACATAATTATTAATACAGAACTACTGAATCCATCACATCATCAGGTGTAACCGGATATAATATAAGCAAAACCTCTCCAACTTATATGCAGTTTTCATGTTAACGAAACCTGATCTGAGTTTATGTTTAAACAGATTATCATTTTTTATGCATTTAAGTTGTTATGAAAGAGAGCGAAAGTGGTGGAGAAAGTTCCCAATACTCCAGAAACCTGTCAGAGTTCAGTTATCGCGTTTAGGCTTTAAATTCTTTAGCTTAATATCCAAACTAAGAGGTTTAAGGTTTCCAAAAGGGTTTTAATTAAACATGTTCAGGAAGATCGATCCAAGGAAAATGCTTACTGGCTGCTAAGATCGTATGGGCGCATAGGCCGTATCGTTTCCGACAAGTAAATTTCAGAATAGCATTTGCGTCAGTTAGTACACGTATAGCAGATGAAACAGTTTCAAACAGTTGGAACTAATCTATAGCGAGTAACAAGAATCAGGAGGGACAGTAGCCGTCTATGATTTTTTTTTTCGATAAGCAGACCTTTTAAATGACTTTTCGTTTATGGTGATATGTGCGTGGTGATTTACTACTTGACAATTTGAAAGGTGTGTGAGTGAAATTGGCCCTGCAGGAGGACAGAGGTTGCTTTCATTGAGTGCCGAGGTAACTGAGAGGTCGTGCAATACAAGGTCCCCTATGTATGTCGATAACACTTCATTCATTGGCGCTGCAGACTCTAAAGGTCGACATTTCGGCACTTCTTTGAGTGTGCGTAAATATGACTTTATATGGATATGCAATATTACTCCTTGGGTATAGCTTTTATACATAGTTAACATTCCATACAAATTTAATCAATTTATTAAGTTTAATTTAATTTAATTGTCTATTCTGTTAAATATATACAATTATTTTTACGATAGATATATAAACATTCATGAGCCACAGATTATTGTCTCTGTTGGACACTACATGACCCTATAATATTCTCAATTATTTTTACATTAAGACGCCACCCGAATAAGCACAAGCTCGGGGTCGGGGGCATTCCAGAAATAACATAAGTACACAAATATAAATACATTAATTTAATATAAAATATAATTTTATAAATAGTTTACAGTAATATAAAGAAAATACAAAAATAAAGAAACACGAAGAATAAATATTATAAAATAAGATAAATTATTTTCTTACTTTTATAATTGTACAGAATCATTCGTTCAGGGTTAATTTCAACTATGCTATTGAACAATCTGGAACCAAAACTGGAGCAGTGATTTAAACCTGGCAGTCGTAAAACTAGATTCAGTTAAAGAATTTGTTTCGTTTAGTCATATGTATGTGGATGTGATTTAAAGCTTGAATTTCTATGAATTTGTTAAACATCAAGTACTTTAAATTAAAAAAATATTAATTTTGACAGACAGTAGAAAGATTTATGCATACAACTTTTAATAATACGTTTCTGAACTAAAACTAATGAGAATGAATAGCTCCTCCCCATCCAATTATGCCATAAATGATGATGGGCTGGATTAAAGATAAATAGGTTAGTACTCTTAAATCGTATACTTTTTTTTAGATGAGGTAAGGATAACAAATTTATATATTGTTCTCTGCATCCTATTATCTAACCATGTCATTTGTTCGTCTCATCTTAAATACTGATCAATTGCCGGTATAATATCTAAACATGTGCAGCTTGCCTATAATGGTAATTAAAATACTCGTATGAGTTGCTCGTTTCAGAAACATACTCGTATCGTAAATGTCATTATACGCGTGTTACATAATGCATTATTAATTCAGCGTTTCAATTGTAACATTAGTTGTTTTATATGTTTAAGAATCGCGATGTTACATAAACATAAAATTGCCCTTCTACGAAGACTGGATTGTTCTACACTACTTTGGTGGCAAGGGAGATTATTAACATCATAGTGTGTACAGTACTTCAGTTCGTTCTTATACAACTTCTCCCATTTCACATGAGGTTAATAAAAAAGGGCAGAAGGATAAATTTAAAAACATTTATTTTAAAATGAAATTACTCATTTCTTAAGTAAATAAAAAGTCCAGTTCAATGTCAAAATTAACTTAATTGTTTTAATCATTTTAAAAACAATTATTCATCTTTACGAGTGATTATAAAAATATTAAATAATAGTTTCCTTTTTATCTAATATTTTAATATTATCCTTAGTGAATAATACCAAACAGTTTGACTATTAACGTCAATATATTATTGATGTTTCTACACTAACTTAATCCATCTCACAGTTAAGCATAATTTATTTTAATCATGAAAAGTTAAAATTTTGTTTAATTGAGTTTAATTTTCCTTTGAAAAGGGCAAACAATGAGATCGAACAAGTTTTAATAACTACAAACCGTTAGTGTACATGAAATAGTACATTATGACAATATTAATATTAATCCAGTCCTATTTTCAACTTCAGTAACATATTTCGTTTAGCTAAAATAGCACGTTATAGGCAGAATTTAAAAAAAATTGAGAACTGGACGATTTGTCTAACTCAATTGCAAATCATCTTTGTGGGTTTTCATTTAAACTGTAGGCCTATAGGAGTTGGAAAAATAACCACAACCTCATAAGATGCTCCAGGGATGTAGCATCCCTAACAAGATTAAAGTGGGTCATGAAAGAAGCATCTTTATAAACTGGCTGCATGATTGCTAATTAGCGGAAAAGCTCAAGTGCAAGCCGGTCCAGGGCCGTGCCCTTGCTGCGTTCTGCTGACTTTGACTTACTTATGTTTCGGTGGCTAATGTGGGTCACCTACATATCAAGCGTTGTCGTGACCCCCAATCAGAATGGAAAGTTGGCCCCTTCCCCTATGTCAGCCCCCCACTTGACCCAGTCTCTCCGTGTGCTAGGTGGCTCCACTGCACAGTCGGATGCTGCAACTGCTGGTTCGCAACTCATGGCTCGCAAGTTGTGAATACCCGCACTGTTAGGGTTTCCAAATCGAGCTAAAGATATCATTTGAAAAACGCCAGAAATCTCCAGATTTAAGAAAATAGGGCTATTAAATTAGAATTGCCATTTTACTTTATTAAATTTTGTAGAAACTCGAATTATCTAAATTTGAAGGAAGGAAAAAAAACGGAAGTTAACTCGCACAAAATACACTACCAGGATTCATAAGACAAAAACTTTAGTTTGAAACATTGTCATGATTAGAGCCCGGAAGTTCAAGCATTTATTTGGGTTAAAATAGACAGACAAAAAGTCACTTAAAATACCTAAAATAGTAACATAATAAAGACCGCCGGCGTGGTCTTGTGGTTACCGTCGCTGACTACAGATCCGTCGGCCCGGGTTCGATCCCGGTACCTCCTAGGAATTTCCTGAGGTAGGGAGGTCTGGAACGGGATGCACTCAGCCTCGTAATCCAAATTGAGGAGCTACTTGATAGCGAAGTAGCGACTCCGGTCATGGAAACCACCACTAACGGCTGTGGGTGTCGGCATGCTAACCACATGCCCCCAATCCTGCCTATAGTAGATGACGCAGCGGTCGGGTTGTAGTCCTTGTAACTTCAGGGATGTAGCGCCACGGAGTTTAGTTAGCTTAGTTAATAATATAATTAAAACAGGCATTTATTAAAACCAAAAAAAAATATATAAAAAGAGGTAAAATGTTATATTCGAGTTAAACAACTTCAGCGGATGTCAGCATGTCAGTGACGTTCTGTTACCCTATTAATCTGTTCGAAAGAAAACATTTTCGTGATTTTCAAGTCAACTCCATTGGCAGTTTTTTTTAAGGTTTCTATAATATATACATGTAATGAGGCCCATTTAACGGAAGATTTCAATCGAAGAATTGCAATGGTGTAATAAGCTACCAACTCGACACACTAACGAAAACGACACTATAAGAAAAATCTGCCTTGTGTGAGAGGGAAGCACCGAATATGCAGTCCTGAAATTTTAAGATAATTTCGGGCACTATTCTCGAATTGAGGGAGTCACGTGAATGTGGTATATATTTATTTATATTATTTATATTTATTTATATCTATACAAATACAAATACATATTTAAAAAAGTAAAGTAAAGCAGAACAAATATAAATTTAAAAAATAACTACAACTGCTATTTAAAAAAGGAAAAGAAAGATAGTCTAATCTTACATAATTAATAATTATTCTAGCACAAAAAATATTAACATTTAGAAATATTCCCGAATGAGCAAGACTGCTCGTGCTCGGGTGCAGTTTAAAAAATATCAAACTGAAGAAAGAGGAGAGACAAAGAAACAGAATGTATAAAAAATGTGACTAACTAATAAAGAAAAAAAAGGTTAAACATAAATACGACATAAAAGGAATGAAACAGAAATGTCTTAAACAGCTAAAAAATTATAGTAAATATAATTAGTTTCTTTCATTTTATATATCAATTTATGAATTAAATTCTACGCTGCAACTTAACGTATAACCTTATTCAATAATAGTACAATATGCAACGAGCCATTTTTTAAGACACGAGTATGTTATATATGAAATTTTCTTACGAGCGTCTTAATTATCATTTAGGCAAGTTGCGTACGGCTGTTTGTTTGACTATAATTAAATGTTTAAGTTTTTATATTCATAAAAAGAATTAACGAGGCATCTGACTTCGGCAATCAGCTGTATGTCAGTTCTCGTCTTCTGCGATAGGTGACAGGTGATTAACACGAACAGAATTGATTTTATTTTAAATACAGGTTGTTTACTACATAGTTTCATTTGCTGCTCTCAAGACTTAAACAATTGTTCCGTGTTCGATATTAATCTATATACTAAACTAAAATCCGTGGCGCTACATCCCTGGCATACCACCCGACCGCTGCGTTATCTACCACAGGCAGATGGCAGGATTGGGGCATGTGGTCAGCATGCCGATTAATAATTAATGTTATAATGAAAATCTTTACTTTAATGAATGTCATTATGATACTTTTACGTCTCATATAATAAGCGTATTATAGTATGGTCGAACAAAAAATAGTCTTGAGACGGATTCATTCACACCAATGCAATCTGTCTGCCGCAGAGACCTTCGCATGATAATTAAAAATGAAGTAACATAGGTAGATGTGGTACTTATTAATCAAATAGTGAACATGCCAATCAGCAAGTAGCTTATGACTGTCTGATCAGCCAGTTCAGCGATCCTTTCTCAGTCACTGTCAAGGAAACAAATGCCGACAAATAGTTTTAAGCCTTTATTTCTTACCCTTAAAAAAAGGATGGCGATCTCGTAAACAAGATGAAATAAGTTTAAATAAAATTCTAAAAATGTCTAAATAAAACAAAGCATAAAAATATATATTATCGTGAGATAAGAATATATGAAACCTATAAAAGTATCAAATAGGCCGAAGTTGAACAAAGAATAGTAAATGCAGAAGAAATATATTTATAAATTATAAGCCTTTAAATATATTATACTAATACCTCAATTAAATAGGTTAGTTGGAATTGAATGACTAACATGTATCTATCTATCTATCTATAAAAATACAAAGTGGCTTTAAATAAACTTAATAAATGCTTACAATTTACTTACAAATATTCTGAGCATACAGATTTTTAAACCAAAAAAAGTAAATTGAATAAAAACACATTACTAAAGTAAAGAATTAGCTTAAATAATGGAAACAAATCTTTCAAATATTGATGTACCTGACTTTCCTGTACATTATACAATGAAATAGGAACCAACCCTTGCTCACCCTAAAAATATATCCTTAAGTTTTGCATTTTTCAATACGACTATATTTATTAATATAATGTAATCAACATTGTTATCTATCCAGATCGTTTTTAGGCCACGGACCACCCATGTGAAATTGTGGGAATGGAGTACTTTAAAAGCATTCTGGTTAAAGATATCTCTCTAGAGGACTGCAGTAAATGATTAAGAGCAAGTTCGACACATTAGGTATTTAGAAAAAGTAAGCTGTAATTTTCACACACATATACACTTCCATTTTACATTTCTAAAACTACATTGTTTTTCAATACAATTTTACAATTACAAAAATTTAATAAGCGAGGCAAATTTTGCTTCAGAATGCCGGTGTAGTATATCAGAAACTGTATTCTTGCTCATGCCTATAATGTTTATTAAAATACCATTTGCATAGCATTTAGGTACCAAGCTGTTCCGAAATTTGTGTTATACTGTCATTTATATTATGTTGAAGCTAAGTATTCTTAGCATGCCATTCGTCTTGATAAGAATTCTAGGAGTGCCGATCTTATTGTACAATAGAAGCTGAATATGTAGTACGCGGACATATTCGCACCAGCTTACTGAAAGTGAATGGAAATGTTACGATGGAATTCCCATTTGGCATGAAGCCTAGTCCGGCAGCTCACGTGACATAAACCAGGGGCACTATAGGGCAAAGTTTAATCAACTGGCCACTAATTCTATACTGAAATGAGATTAGATTTGGTGGAGTTTGTAATTGTCAATATCTTGTCTGTAATTCATCATGAACCATCCAGAATCACTATGTTCTTGGTGTAGTGTTAGGACCATACTCTGCAGCGTGTTTTATTTTATTTTTTATTTTTATTTTTTATCTGGTCAAGCGGTGTGAAATTTGCAGCGAATACTCGACTTACGCATGCGTTAACCAATGGGAATATGAACTCGTTCAAAACGATCCGGTCATAGATGCAATATTTTAGTCAAATATCGCTGTGAATTTGGGCAGTATTACTATTAACAATGGTTTTATTCGTTTCTTGTTTAGCGGAAACAAATCGTACTCCTATTGATTTTGTCCATTGTATTCATCACACGTAGAGGCTTTCCTGAAAACGATGTTTTACCATCAACTGATAGGTTAAATGTTATTCTCCAATCCTCATCTAGAATTAAATATGTAGTATATTGTTGTTCAGTGGATTTAAAAATTATTATCTGCAACAATCTATATCATGATATTTTAAATAACCATATTAAGACGGCTTCAGTGACTTATAAGCGGTTTAGTTTGAATCGATCTCTGAAAAGTCTTTGTATGAATGAAGATATTGCTGTGTGCCACTTTTAAGAATAGGTAGCCTTATAAGTTTCAGAATTAAAAGATTAATTAATTTTAATAATTAAATTGCATGATACTCGTAAAACAGATTTTTTTTTTTTAGATACCATCCAGGAGATCGTCGGCTGCGGTCGGTCTAGAGGTAGCGTGCCCGCCTTTAGACCCGAAGATCGCGGGATCAAACCCGACCGCGGTCGATGGATTTTTCAGGACGGAAAAATCCTGGGAACGGAATCCTCCAAGAGGGACTTGAAGCCCGTGTCGTAGATTTACGGCAACCTAAATTATAGTCTCTGGACAAATTCCTCGACCCTTTAACGTCCAAGTAATGCCTTAGTTTCCGGGGAGATGGGGTTGTGAGATGATGGGCTTACCTGTCACTCTGGCCTCTATCGGGAAATAAGCGTAACAAAATTCAAGTAGGTAACAGTAATAGGTGGTAACCTCCACTTGGAGGCCCTACGCTTCACCACTGAAATATGAATTCAGAAATTTTCTATTTCTTGGTCTACATCATTATTATAATCATATTATTATTATTATTATTATTATTATTATTATTATTATTATTACTATTACTATTAACCCTATTATTAATTAATATACACAACCAGATTATTTTAAATAATATTTAGATATTAAATATCACAAGATTTACTGTAATAAATTGATTTGAATTCTTGTGTAATGTTCTGGTGCTATATCCGCATTTATCTCGGACCACATGTCGATGCAGCACTGGCCAGACGTCTCATAAAACTATGTGGGTGGTATAAAAAACTTTGTAGTCCGGCCCTACACGAGGCAGTCTGTTATTTTTAACATTGTTCGGCTGGACAACTTTGCCAACTACAAGCTACATTCTAGTCGCTCCTGTTCTGCTGCTAATGCTAAATTTATTGACAATACTGACCACATACCAACATAATGAATTACTGATAGTAAAGCACACATTGCTGATTTTGAATGGCAGATTTGCTAATAACAACCATTATAATACGATGGATTATTGATAGCAAAAAACATATTATTATTATTATTATTATTATTACTATTATTATCTTTAGAAAGCTACTGACACCTAAAATCATAAAATAATGAATTTTTGTCATCACCATATACCAGCCAATCATACCATAACTTAAAGCATTTATACATCTCCTCCCCAGCATGGAAAAAAAAGTTAATAAATTACCTCTAAATTCTATAGCCTAACATTCCCTATAATATAAGTCACATGGCTAACCTACTAACTCACTCACCCACTCGCTTACATTAATGTTTGCCCATTTCCATATGAGCTAGAAATTTGAAAGCACACGTATAGATTTTACCCTGTAAAGAGAGAAAATTCCAAAAAGTTGATTTTTTTTTATCTTTTCCCCCCAAAAGAACCTTAAAAATGGCGTACCATGGCTAGAGGAAGTATTGTATTCGACTATGAAAGTCGACGTAGAGTTTTCAGAATTAGTAGCCTATATGTTTTGAGGATCCTGAATCCAAAAATACGATTTTCAGAACATCTCCGCCTGTCTATCCATCAGTCCGTGTGTATCTGTGATTAATGTGGCTCGAGAACGAAAATCTAATTTAAAAAAAAAATTATATTAGGATTGGATATCTTCTGGGGATATGATACGAAAACTGGTGACGACTTTCTCTTACTTTCAATGTCATTTGTAGATTAAGAAAGTTGCACCTTTCGCGATTCTGTTTGAATTTTGAACAGAAATGCTTATAATAATAAATATAAATAAATAAATAAATAAGCCCGTCACAATCCCTTATAGGGCAAGGGCCTCCTACCATGGTAGGGCTGGCTCTGTTTTACTCTCCCAAGGTGAGCTATTTCCTTGGAGAGTTGGGTTTTTGCCTCCTGGTGGGTTAAGACCTATATATTAACAACACTTTCCTAGGACACTGTTTTCCTAATGAATTAAATGCTCTATCACTTGTTTTCAGTTCACTTTTTCTGTGACCTATCCTGAACATCTCGTTTCTGCCTCCTCCCTGAACTCTTCTTCCTTTCCTAGATCACTGTTTTCCTAATGATTTAAATGTTTTATCACTTGTTTCCAGTACACTCTTTCTTTGGCCTGTCTTGTCCATCTCATTCCTAACTCCTCCCTGAATTCGTCCTCCCATCTGCGTCGAGGTCTGCCTCTGCTTCTTTTACCCTTCCTCTGGTCCCAAACAGTTGTTGCATACGCCCATCTTTATTGATTCATTCTGATGACGTGACCTCCCCAATTCCATTTGGTTTTTCTTACAACAATCGCTGCGTTTTCCAGTTCACTTCTTTTTCTTAACTCCTCATTTCTTATCCTGTCCCTTAGATTTATTCCCAACAGTTTTCTTTTCATCTTTCTCTGACAAATCTCTATCATGTTAACTTGTTCCTTTCTTAATGCCCATGTCTGGCAGCCATATAGTAGGACTGGTATGACGCACATTTTTAGCACTTCCAATCTCTTCTTGATATTTATGTGCCAGTCTAGGAGGATAAACTTTAAGCTCCAGAACTTTCCCCAATGCTTATACTGAGAATAAATACTTTTGTTTGAGACTTTTTTGTAATAATACTTTGAGATCAGTTAAATTGTGCTCTCTTTCCACAGTAGTGTTTAATGTGTGGAATGGTTTTTTTCGAGTTTTAGGGATTATTGTAAAGCAATCAGTTAATAATTATAACCAGGTCCCGGATTCTAATGACATGTCATCTTTTTATCGATGCTGCATAGACATTGCCAACTTGTAGATAAATCCTAATCGTGGCCTCTAGATTATAGAAATACATTTTTATCATCTTATGCAATTTTATATTTTTAGGGCATTTATTTCAATTTTACATCAATATTTTGTCATTTTCGTGACATTTGCTTTCTTATTTAGTCAGCTTCATGCATTTACATTGAGTGTATGAACTTTCTTTGTCGTCTTTGAAGTTTAAATAAATTACTAGGTTATTATAATGCAACAGTTTTGTAGGATCTACTTTAAAAATGCTTTTCTTCTCAAATGCTGCAATCAAGAACAAAGAACAAAATTTTTAGATCTACAGCATCCTTTCTGCATTTACAGTTTTTACAATTATGTACAAATTAGTCTATAACTTTGACTGTACAATAATATTTTTTTATAAATAAATATCAGTTTTTAGGTCATTCTTTATAATTATTAAGTCATTTTCTTTAAAATTTAGGGTCATTTTATAGGTCATTTTTCAAACAATTTTATGTCATCAAAATCCGGGCCCTGATTATAACGATTTCTAGTTCACATCTTCTTTATGTACCTTTGCGACACCTGCTCTCATAACAGTATCTACGAGTTGAATTTCTTATGCCGGCTCTTACGTCATAATTGGCGATGGGACGAAACATCCTGAGCGGAAGACCCTAAAGAACGCGACCTTGTTACCGACCTTCCAGTAAGCTCATTAGGTTAATTAGGTCGTCCACAGTTTAGTTACATCGTCTCCGTGCTTTCCAGTCTGAACTGATTTCTCCGGCGCTATTCTGACAAGCAACCCTAGTAAATTATTTTCATCCTTGCTACCTGTTATACACAAAGTTTGTGTGCTTTTTAATTATTTCATTCTTTGTTTATCTCTTTATTTTTGTTTTACGTTTTTCTTTTCCATTAGTTTAAATGTTTTCTCGAACTATCTTCTGTTATATAAAGTGCGATGTCCGAAGACCCGAAGCATTTTGATTGGTTCTTGAGGGCAGCCAATCAGCGGCCGAGCCGCCACAAACATTAGTATTCGTAACTAAGGGAAACAAGTCAAAATTAAACAAGGCAAGCTGCTTTACATAAACATTATTTGTCCACTTGACAGCATGTATACATTAAGGGGGGGGGGAATCCTGTTAGGATAGCTGCCTTAAATTAAGGGTGCCAATATGACACAGCCTAATGAAAACAATTCTAAGAACCATATATTTATTAATATAAGAATTTATTTTTCTAATTATCAATATTCAAGCATTTTTATATTGAATTTTAAAGCAGCTAAAAATAAAGGACTCCCTTCCTATTTATTAAAATATTCTGAATGCAAATGGTTATGGACAATATGGAGAGAGTCTTGCAGAATGTTTAAGGCCAATTCCTGTAATGTGGCTGAAGACAGTATGCCTATACCAAAACGTTGGAAAAAATGTATACAAAATTTTGAAATTGTCCCTCTCGCCCCAAATAGCAACCCATGATATACAAGTTTACGAGAACTTATTAACATTAGTGAAATTATTGTTTTCAAGAGAAATCAGACTGTAAAGTTTATGTAATCAATGCTAAGCTGACTGTCCTTTTAAATGCAGGAACTGAAATAGTTTTAATTCGTGGGGAAGACTATTCTACAATTTAATTCTTCGTAACAAAATTATTTTGTGTTATATTTCGTTCTGCCATGCTGCCACAAGGAAACGATTTTCCTTAATTCCTATAATATTTAAGATACAACAGTGTTTTTATTAGCTTTTGTGAAAATCTGTACTTATTTATTGCAGACTTAAAAATTTGTATTCTCTACCAGATGTTTGATTCAACGAGAAATGGATAATTTATATAATGTATACTCGATTCGCTCGTTGTAATGTAAATAAATTATTTTATGCCAACAAAATTCAAAATCATTCTTGTTATAGTTTTGTGTGTACTGTGGCAGATTAGACTCACTAGGCATTGGAAAGTCATTTTTAAAATAATCATACCAGCGTTATAAATCTAGCCGAATTTGAGCTAGCACGACTTGTTAGTTTTTATACGAATTATTTTTTTCTTCTTCAATTACCATGCTTTCTTTTGAAGCTATTTATATTTTTAACAGTTATTTTTTAACCTTGTTTCATTCTCCAATGTAACTATTACCGGTATATACTTTTCTTTTAGTTATTAGAAGATGTATTGACATATTGCCTTGTTCTTCTCTTCGTCCTGACTTGCCGCCATAAGAATATAATACATTTTTAACATATCTATGTGCGATTTGTTTATGTTTCATGATGGGCTATTTAGTGACAAGTGCTTCAGCAGGCTCAATTTAAGGGCCGATCTCAGCTTGAATGTTACTATGTGTTGTGAATGTTATTGTGTATTTAAGTCATGTAAGCATGGGGTAGTAATAATAATAATAATAATAATAATAATAATAATAATAATAATAATAATAATAATAATAATAATAATAATGATCTAACTTGGATAATTCTTAATCACTGAAGTTCAGAATTGAGATTCAAAGCATCTCTTCTTATTTCTCATTGATGTTAGCACGGCAAGGAATGATATGTTATGAGAATTTGAATATATATTTAATTCAGCTTGTTTACACTCATTTGGACATCGAGGTCATATCAAGAGCCAGGTTCTGGGTCTATACCAGTAAACCATGTAACTATTGTTTATGTGTAATGGCTTGTGTTAACATCAAATGATACCTATTCAATTTTTAATTATTATGATACAGGCTGGAATATCAGCGATGAATCATTGTAAGTAAATATTCAATACGGCATTTGATTTTACGATTGGGGAAACCATGAAAAAACTCAAGTCAAATTAGCCGGCAATATTTTATATAATCATTTGATTGACAGATGGAACTTTGAAACCACAATTTGTTTGGTGAAAATCTTATACACCATGTTAAGACCCGTCGAAAAAGTGGTTCTTTAGCTAAGAAAAGCATAAAAGTAACGAAAAAGAAAGAAACTTATCTTTCTTACTGCACCTAAACCTGGACTTAACCCTTAATCCAGGGTTACGTATGAAATCAAATACAAAAAGCTGCTTTACATAAGTTTATATGTGAAGCTTAATATTTAGGGAGGTGGTATGTTTGTTTATAATTCTTCATTATTCGCTTCCGTAATGTTGGCATCACTAGTGGTCACTGATCTAAGCTGGAGCTAACTTTATCCTCAACACTGCCCACGTATCCGCTCTCAAGTCTTGTAGACGCGGTGACGTCACGCGGAAGCAGCGCCTCTCTCAGGCGACGACCGTAATCTCTGATACGTCACGAGGTCGTGGAGGTCCAACTAAGTGTTTATACTCGTATGTTCCAGAAAATATGACATCAGTAACCATTTCAGCTCTGGGAGACTCTGTGATCATAATCTCCTAAGTAGTTACTGAATAAGTTTTTCACCATTCGTAATGCAGTATTAATACCGTTTTAATCACTAAGAAGTCCGCCGGTGTGGCCTTGTGGTTAGCGTCGCTGACTATCCGTCGGCCTGGATTCGATTCCCGGTACCTCCTCGGATTTTTCTGAGGTAGGGAGGTCTGGGAGGTCTGGTAGGGGTGCACTCGGCCTCATGATTCAAATTGAGGAGCTACTTGATAGAGAAGTAGCGGCTCCGGTCATGAAAACCACCATTAACTGCCGTGGGTGTCGGCATGCTGACCACGGTAGATGACGCAGCGGTCGGGTGGTAGGCCAAGTCCCGCCAGGGGTGTAGCGCCACGGAGTTTAGTTTAGCTTAATCACTAAGACATGTGATTGTTCAATTTATAATCTAAATTGAATAAGCTTCCACTGTAAAATACTTACAAATAAAAAACATATTTAAAAACACAAAACAATTATTACAGGGGATCGAAAACTTTCCAAATAAATTATATATTTAGTCATTAGGCCTGGTGGGTGGTCTAGAAACATTTAACAATACCTAGGTCCATGTAGTAAGATTGTCGGCCTGAGTAGCGCACTGGATGTCTGTACTCAAGGTTGCGGGTTTGATCCCGACTCAGGTGGATGGCAATTATGTGTTCATAAATTTGGCAGGCCCATAACTGAAGATTTACATGCATGTAAAATAATTCCTGCGGGACAAGATTCCGACACACCGGCGACGGTGACAGACTAAGTTGCAGTACACTCCCGTCGTTTGTTAATCACATAACCAAACCATCCATGAAGTAAATTAATTGCCCTTTTGAGGACCAACTAACGTAACAAATTATTCGGGAGATAGGAAGGGGAAGGAGGTAAGTGAGTGATGTAAGGAAACCATGGGAATAGTTTCGAAATATTCTGGATGTATCTGTCAGCGTAAAATAATAGTTTTGCTGACACTGAAAAAATTTATGCAGGCAAAAGTTACGTGGAACAAGAATAGAATACCAGATTTTAGTAAAATCCATGGACATATTTTTAATAAACTCCGGAGACTGTATGCGCGATTCCAAAATTCTCTCAAGGTCGACATTGATAAATTATCACAAATAGTCAGGCCATCACCTGTAGAAAAACTTAGAAGAGATTGGAACCATTGGAGCGCAAAATTCGTCGTCAATTTTATACATAGATTCTGCCAGAGTAACTTACGACACGAGACCAAAGGCTTTAATTTCTTTCAAATGAAAGCATTATACCCAAGAAACCTATGGCCTCAGTACAATATAATTTAGAGATGTTGGGTGGGGGAGGGGAATCTCCGTTCCAGTCATTAGTTTGATTTTTATATTTATTTTCTTCCATGGTATAACATAAGTGTTCCATTCATCACTACTCGTAATACAAACTTTCTTATCTGACTTCAACATACAAGCACACCCATAGCGTGCGAAGAACTGAATGAAACACTTGTTCGTGGAATATGTACCAAACGAGACCAAGTTATGATTATACTGTAAATCCTGTTCATACTTCAGCAGAGACTAGCACGGGCGCTGTTAGCTGAAGGTGTGGAGACGAGAGGCATGTGACCCATCAATATTTTGTTTAAGGGGGGACATACAGCTTTCGATGCTGAATAATAGGTGAAGCTTCATTTTTTTTCTTCACAGCAATGAATTGTTCTGTAGCCTTGTAATTTGGCATGTTCTATATTGACTAATTCTACAATGGCATACTGTTTTCAGAATTAATTTATCTATTACAGTTAATGGGTAATTATCATTACAAAATGGCAGCCAAATTTTGTGCACTGAAGTGCCGTTTCCCTGATAATTTTCATAAATACCAATATATCTTAGTGTTTTTTTTTTCAATCTATATGTAAATATCATATGAACAACATAATTTAGAATCTTTGGATTATCTGCAGTATAAATATTTTTTTAATAATTAATCACTTGTTAATTTTTTCCTAGAAATTTTTACATAAGAAATATTTTTTTAAAAATATTAAAGTTACATAAATGATTCTAGATAGTGTCGTTTAATAATATAAAATATACTTGCATGCAAAATTTCACTGCTAATAGGCTATGTTAATAACTGTTTGAGCTATCAGGGAAACGGCACTTCGGTGCACAAAATTTGGCTGTCATTTTGTAATGACTATTCAACTCATACGCCGCGTGTTTGATATTGACCAATAACGTTCAGCAATTCCTCGGATATAGACCAATCACGGCCGTTTATCTTACAATATTCTTGTAGGAATCGCGAGGATGGCATTTTATCGGGTAAAATGGTCTGGTCGCTACTGGAGACGCAAGTATCAGTGTGCAGTGATTAATAGTCAGATGGTGCCACTAAGCGGCACGAAAACAGATTATTTCATACAACATAATTTGTTTGGAAATTGAAATAATAGAAATGTACATTGATTAAGAACACAATTTCGATTCTGTGCAAGCCAGTTCGTGTGCGTTTATTCTGTTCTGCTTTTAGCTTAATTGAATGAAGTTAACTATGTCTTATATGCTCTGGTGGTAGCACTGATTACACCAAAACAGCTCGAATCGATTCATGGACGGTTGATTCATAGTATGCCGTGATCTCGCAGCTGTTAGTTTTGATTTTGTACAACAAAGCACGAAAGTTATTATTATTTGTATAATCTGGTGGATTTTTATTCATTGAATAGTCTTAATAAATCCAACTCGAGTTGACGAGTTGCATCAGATAAACTATCGATAAACTCGTCAACTCTCGTGGGATTACCTATGATAATTACCCCTTAACTGTAATAGTTAAATTAATTATGAAAATAGTATGCAATTGTAGAACTAGATAATATAGAGTATGCCAGATTGCAAGGCTACAGAACAATTCATTGCTGGGGGGGGGGGAATTAAAATTCAACTATTTTCCAGCATCGAAAGCTATATATCCTCCCTTAATTGCACTATTAAAATATGTGATGATACGCTCATTAAAATTACGTTCATATTTGATAAGAATTAATGAAATAATGAAACAATATTTCCATTTGCATTTTTTTTGTAGGTCCAACTGTAATTTATTATAGATATATAAACTTTCATGAACCACAGATTATTGTCTCTGTTGGACAATGTAAGTTATTGTTCATATTTATCCTGTTTAGACCAATAAATTTAATACACAGGGGAAAATAAAGTGAATGAGGGTAGCCTCTTTTAAATATGAAATGTTTACTGTACAAGCCATTAACAAAGATCTATTTCAGAGAGGTAACAGTTATTTAAAATTTAAGACCTCATATAGCACTTAACAGGCACGTATGAAATTAACAGAACGAGCGCTAACGTTTGATGTTATTTTGCATCGTAATTTTTAAAAGGAAAATATTTTCAGTTTGCTTGTACTTAGAATAGTAATCAAACAACTTATTGGCAATATCGTATGTGGCGGAATTCAGGCTCTTTTGGTTGGCAACTCTCTCTCTCTCTCTCTTTTTTTTTTTTTTTTTTTTTTTTTTTTTTTTTTTTTTTTTTTTTTTTTTTTTTTTTTTTTTTTTTTTTTTACAAATATCTGACAAATGGCAAATGAAATACCAGAAACAGAAAAACGTCCGTGAATTGATTTGTGATCTATTTATAAAGACATTTTATATTATCTCACTTGGAACTAAAAATACGAAAGAAAATAAACTAATATTTAAAAATCCTTCGCTATGAAAAGGAGTAGCAGACTTGGAATGAATAGAGAGAATTGAATTTCATAAGCAATATTTTGAGCGAAACTAAATAAAGTGTTGGTTTACGATCTTGCTTTGTGAAAAACATAACTGCCGGTATGCACGTTTATGAATTTTGTTCATAAAAGTTTATCATTTTTTTTTAATTTCGGAAATAGGCTAGTTATTTATGTTATTTTCAATATTGTAAATGATTAAAAGGTGCGAGATAATAATAACAGAAGGAATAATAGTATTTGCACCGGTTAAATGAAGGAAATTGATAATTATTCATTTGTACGAAAGGGAAGTGAACGACAGGAACTTCTGGTGATATCCTGTATAATCTCTATAACGTCCTCTATAAATATAAGCACCTAAATTTTTACCACAACGGACTCGGCCCCTAAAATGAAACTTTACATAGACGAATGGAGATCCGTTAAACAATGTTTAGGATTTAAAAAAAACATAAAATAAACACAAACTTCAAACATTCTGATGTTCTGCATTTTTTCAGTTTATCAGTAGACTTTATAAATTAATCAAATTAGAACTAAACTCGTGGCGCTACATCCCAGGAAGGACTAGGCCTACCATTCGACCGCTGCGTTTAGAACCATGGGCAGATGGAAGGATTGGGGGGCAAGTGGTCAGCATGCCTACACCCACGGCATGGTTTCCTTGGCCGGAGCCGCTACTCCTCAATCAATTTGTACTTCTCAATTTGTATCACGAGGTTGAGCGTAGCCCGTTCCAGACCTCCCTACCTCAGAAAAATCAGAGGATATACCGGGAATATAACCCGGGCCTGAATATTCATAGCCAGCGACGCTAACCACGAGACCAGAAATCACCTATCTCATTTCTAGCCAGAACTGACTACACAATCGTTGGTTAGAAAATAAATATCCTAAACTAATACGTCTGAATTAGAGTCCCAGTATCCTGTTGGAAACGGCTTAGAAACAATGTCGCTTATACAGAGGTACGGTACTGCAGCTGATTTGAAGTTCAACACGGAAATCAATCATTGTACCTCAAATATGAGACACGTCTATGTGAAGCAAAACTGGAATTTTCTTTTCCACAGTCACAAGACAATTTGATCCCCTTCCATAATTCATCGGTACGACTGTATTCCTTGTGGAACAAAGGTCAATCAGTAATGGATTTAGAATGACATCGTTCATGTTTCCGCTGACTGCTATTAGCAGCTGAGTCGTCATGTTTCCATACTTCCGCATCACACTGTGAGAATTTAGCAAGTAAAGCTGACGATTCGAATAAAGGCTGGGGATAAACCAAACATTTGCTGTGAAGGCAGCCTGTTTTTGTACTTCCAAATTCATTCGATGCATGAACATTTTATGTTATCTATCCACTAGAGTAAAGATGAATTTAATTAACCATAGGTTATTAGTAATTAAATGAGATGGGGCACTTTACAAAAATATAATTATTATTTTATCTAAAAAAAAGCATATTATCACACTTATTAAACTTCCACGTGAGTTCCATAAAATTTTCTTACCTTGCCAAAACGATTTTATTGGAACACAGTTGAGTATATCTGATTACACACACAAGGGAAATACAAACGTCAAAAAGTGTTTTGTTTTGTAAATCACTAAATTCTTGGATATATATTCCTATAATTACTAAATAATAGTATTAGTAATAATCGTGGCAATAACTATAACAGTAATTTAGAATTAAAATAATGTAAAAGAAAATAATAGTTACCTGATATTACTTTTAAATAAGTTAGTTATATTATTATTCTAGTTAATATGTACTTACACACAATGGAGAAGAATATCTACGCACAGATGTAAATATTCAGAATAGTAGCCTACTAATCAGCAGACTCCACTTACCTGAAATAGAGAAAGTAGAATTTGAAAATGTTACTTTCAACTCTTATATCAGTTGTTCTCAAACTGTGGTATTGTACTAGTGTCCATGAGGTAAATATGGAAATTTTAGTGAGTAGGCCTTTGGCAATATTTCAAATGATATTCGCTAAAATGATAAACATCCACACATTACGGGGAGGGGGTAATCACCGAACCAATCTGTTCACCAATGCAAAATAAATCCATTAAACTAATTCCATGCATCATTATCAGTATTTTATAGGCTATTAGAATAACTGATCAGAGGCATAGAATTTAAGTTTAGAAACCTTTAAAAAAGATGGATTTTGAAGCCAGTAAAATGGATTCAGAGATAATTTAAGTAAACAGGTAAATAACTTGTACCCAAATCTTGAAGTCATTATGATAATTATAAAGTTGGTGTACCTGAATAATTGTGCTCAGCAATACGTAATTCAAAAGTCAAAAATTGAATTCCTGAAGTTTCAAATGGGCAATCATACTTAATTTTGTGAAATCGTGGAAATAATATCTTTCTATGGAATATTTTACACAATGCGTAAAACATTTTTGTTAACTTCTTATATTTAAATTTTTTTTTTTTAGTTAATTCATCAAAAAGATACAAACGTATATTTTGTATTATGTTATTTCAGCTTGATTATCTAGAAACAGAATGAACAGGTTAAATTCACATTATCAATTATCGGGAATATTTTCTTCTACAAAATTATAGAAAATGACCTCCAATTTTCATCACTGCTATGTTGAATTAGCTAAGGCGTATGGACGCATTTAAAAGATTTTAAATAATAATAAGTCTGTCCCACGAAAATATGTGTAAGAAACACTTATAACTGTAGACAGGGACAGGGCAAAACAATTTAGCAGTTAAGTGATTAGTTTATTAAGTTAATTAATTTAGGAAGTAAGTGTTATGTTAAATGTTAATGTATATTATGTAGTATATTTTGCGTGTCATCTTATAGTCTATTAAGCTAATTCATTCAGTAAGTTATTATGTTAAAAGTTTGTGTAATTGTATAGTATACTTTACTTGCCATCTTAGCATTTTGTAATTCCCATCTACAGTTCCAAATGTTAGTACAAAACATATACCCTAATTTATTATGTATATAACTATAACTCTAATATACCAAGGAAAAATAGGGTTACACTATTTGGAAAATAAATAAATAAATAATAAATAAAGAAACAAAAGAAAGAAAGCAGGCCTAACTTATTAAGTAAGTATGTAAGTAAGTAAGTAAGTAACCAAGTAAGTAAGTAAGTAAGTAAGTTCGTAGGTAAGTAATAAGGAAGAAAGAAAGAAAAAAAGACAGATAGAAAGAAAAAAAAAATCAATGAAAGACAACGGACTGGGACAGGCTGATCCATAGACAGCACGATAGAAAGAAATTTAAAAAATGAGTGAAGTAGCAAGTACAGTACCTAAATAAGTAAATAAATAAGTAAATAAGCTAGCAGGAAAGCATGTAAGTAAATAAGTGAGTGTGCAATCAAGTACGTCAGTAAGAAAGATAGAAAGAAAGAAAGAAAGAAAGAAAGAAAGAAAGAAAGAAAGAAAAGAAAAGAAAGAATGCAAAAATGACAAAGGAAAAAGAAAGAAGACCTCAGTAATCCACCAAGATGCGGCTTAAGCCTGAACACACTCTTCAATTTTACTTTTCTTATTTAAGAAAAAAGAACACTATAGTGTGATTATAGTATCGCGTGTTTAGACAAGTAAACCCAGGCAGGCGCATTGTGGACCACATTTCTTGGTCGCGTGTTTGGTTGGACAAGAGCGCATTGGCCCGGTTATCATAAACTTTCTCTGTGTCGATCCGAGGCAATGACCCTGCTTCGTCACAACCATGACGTCCACATAATCTTAGCTCTCACTCTCCAAGTAATTATTGTACTCTACCATTTTATGTGCGTCCTTACCATAATCCTTCTCTTCTATGAAATTTAGCGTACAACTTAAACCGTAGAGGTCATTATTTTACAAAATGTAACAATAATTGAGATAATAACATTATAAAAGATTTAATGAAACCATCATATATATAAAAAGTCAGTGGAAGACGCTGTGAAAAGGCCCCCGGATACCCAGCGGTGACGGAGGCGTGCTTTTTGGATTAACCAGCATATCTTGAAGAAGTTTTTAAATATTCTATGTACTTGAAGGTTCTTTATTAAGTGCCAGTATGGTACTTTATGAGATTGTGTGGGGGACGAAAAATGTCTGTCCGTCTGTCCGTCCGTCCGTCCGTCCGTCCGTCCGTCCGTCCGTCCGTCCGTGTGTCTGTACGCGCTCTAACTCAAATACGCTTTATCGAATTTTAATGAAACTTGGTATACGCGTTTATAATGTCCATGGGAAGAACCCTATTGAAATTGGACCAAATCGGTTCACCGGTACCGGAGTAAAACCCAATTTTGTGTATATTTTAAAGGCGCCATAACTCACATACGCTTTATCGGATTTTCATGAAAATTGGAATACCTATTTATAATGTCTATGGGAAGATGTCTGTTGATATTGGACCAAATCGGTTGGCCGGTACCGGAATAATACCCAATTTAGTGCCCTTTTATGGTATCATATAAGAAAAGGCGCGGTAACTCAAATACGCTTTATCGGATTTTCATGAAACTTCGTATACTTATTTATAACAATCATGGCAATAAGCCTATTGAATTTGGACCTAATCGGTTGTCCAGTACCGAAATAAAGAGTAATTATCAGTCAAATTAATTATAATATTTTGGTTCATTTCGAAGCATTTTGATTGGCTCGCGGCCAACCAATCAGCGGGCGAGTCCCGTAGCTAAGGTAAATAAAGGGTAATTCTGGTACAACCCTTCAATTCCTGTCGAAACCTTCGTTAGTAAAGGAGGGTAAAAAGAAGGCACCTTCTTCAAATGCAAAATCAAATTCTCGGTTCTTTCTTATAGCGTCATCAATTAATGACAGCTTATAAAGCTTCCTTCAGTTGCCATGGACAGTTGACACCTACATGAAAAACAAATGTTCCCATATGTACGATTATAGACGAAATGCTGTTGTATAATGACTAATTATTTTGCTAAAATTGATTACAATTAGATTAAAGCATTGAATTTTACTTCAGCCTATGTCAGATTTATAATCCCTGACCTCTTAATAAATAAAAACATTAACTTCTGAGAATTTGCTTAAGTTGGTAGGCCTACTCTGCTTTAGTGAGGGCCAAATTCGCATCGCATCGAATATCGCGAATATTATGTTACCAATGAATGAAATTATTCTATATTGTAACATAAGATAACTAGAAGGCTCGAAATATAGCCTAATTTCGAAATACGATGATTTTTCTTTTCTGTGAGCTACACCGAGATAGTATTCTATGGTATTGGACACTGAAAAGTCGCAGTGTAGTTTGGTCTTGGGGTAAGATGCTTGTCTAGTAATCAAGAGATATCACGTTCGAGTCCACCCTGAAGCAAGATTTTTTTTTATTATAATCAATTGTGTTAAATTGAGCCTATTCCATTCTTGTGTCCTATTTTGTCAATGTGCTTAAATAAGTATTGCATTTTTCTTTAAAAAAAACTGGGAATTCATTGTCTTTCATTGACCTACATCATTCCTAAAGAATAACATAAGCCTATAAATGTTATTTCACGAACAGAAACTAGCTTTAAAGTTATTGCGTTGCGTTAAAATTGCATAAGCCTATACTCAGAACAAAACTGCATACCGCTAGGTGAAACTATCCACTTCTTATTGGCTTACTGTACTATTTCATTGTCAATGCATTTTGTAAAATGTTTACATATTTTAAGAATTAGTATATCAGTGTATACCAATATGAATTAAGGGTAAGAATCAAACTTTAGACCTTTGTTCTTCCGTAAGCCCTGCTTAATGAATCGATCTGGAGTTTAACTCGGAGATCTATTTAAAAAAAAAAAAAAAAAAAAAAAAAAAAAAAAAAAAAAAAAAAAAAAAACTTATTTTCTGTATATCATAACTGCAATTATTACTGATTAAAAAAGCATACTGGCACTTTGTTATATCAGTTTACCTGATTTTATTATTATTATTATTATTATTATTATTTACAGCATGCTCCATTACAATCATATGTAATACTACATGCACTAAAATTAATATACAATCTTTTTAATACATAAATTAAATTATTCTATTGTAAGTTTGTTAAATTGAATTTCTTTAGTACCAATTGTAATTCATCCTTCGTTTTAGTTCTGCATTCTCTAAAACTAAACTAAACTCCGTGGCGCGACATCCCCGAAGGGACAAGGCCTACCACCCGACCGCTGCGTCATCTACCTATAGTCAGATGGCAGGATTGGGGCGGGCATGTGGTCAGCATGCCGACACCAACGGCCGTTAATGATGGTGGTTTCCATGACCGGATCCGCTTCTTCTCTATCAAGTAGCTCCTCAATTTGAATCACGAGGCTGAGTGCACCTTTACCAGATCTCCCTACCTCAGAAAAATCCGACGCGGTACCGAGGATCGAACCCGGGCCGGCATATCCGTAGTCAGCGACGCTAACCACAAGACCATGCCGGCGGTCTCTGCACTCTTTGATTATATTTAATTGTATTTAATATCGTTTTTGTGCTCCTTTTTCTAATCTTGTTATCATTGCAATAATCGTACACTAAAAGTCTGGGTGGACTGACTATAAATACATAAAATCTAAATAAATTAATTAAAATTTCACTGAGATATGAAATGAGCCCCAGTTGGACTGCGGATAATTAAAGAAATTCATATACGGTAGTCAATTAAACTTGTAGTGGTCCATTACCTATGACAGTATAAGACTGCTAGATCACTTGCTTAGATCGCTGATGGAGAAATGTCTTGCTTCCGGGCACTGTTGACATTTGTCCAAATCCCACCCTCTCACTAGGCATGGGTAATGTAAAGTTGAGTTAGAACCTACATTACATATTACAATCGCCGAAGCCGACGGCGTGTACAAAATTTCCTTTCTGAAAATTCCGAAATTACTTCGTATTTGGCAATTTTCAAATTGTCTCCCCCTTTTACTCTGAATAAGAACACTAGAGCTAAGTATCTAAGTTCCTCAAGTGAGATTAGTTTTGATTACACGAGACTTTGTATCTAATGTTCATGAAAAAGATTTATAAGTTCAAAGAAATGACTTGCCACATAATTTTCGCTATGCAGTCGCATTCCTGGTTTAGAAAGTCGTTCAAAAATGTTACAATATAAAAATAAATAGGCATGTCATGCAACATAAATTACATCTAGAACTCTTGAATACACAATGTCGGTGAAATTATATTTTTCACTGTCTAACTTTTTATAAGGATCACCCAAAGCAATAATAAAAGTAAGGAAAAATTTTCGTGCATGGGATTCTCCTACTCGTTCTTAACATGCATATAAAATATCGGTCTAAAAAGATATTAACGAGGATATCTTAAAAATTAACAGTTGCATGACAAAATAGTTTCATTTATGAACTTAGGCCTATCACTAAAGTTTTGTTTACATAAAATCTAGTACTAGGCCCTAAGTGCATGTTACTTGAATGACATTTATTTATAACTTTTGCAAATGTTCGTAGTACTCATTCTGGTTGAAAGTCGTGTAAAACTTTACAAGGAGAAGGAAGTATCACATGAATTTCGTGTGATTAATAGTGTTCAGACTTTCGCTTTCGGCACGAAATAGGTAGGAACAGCTAGCAGCCTTTTCGCATCATCATCATCAATTTAACAATATCATTTGTTTATTGTCGGCCTGGGTGGCGCAGTTAGTATCGTGCTGGCCATCTGTGCCCAAGGTTGCGGGTTCGATCCCGGCCCAGGTCGATGCAATTTATGTGTGCATAAATATGACAGGCCCATGTCAGTAGATTTACTGGCATGTAAAAAAACTCTTGCGGGACAAAATTCCGGCACACCGGCGACGGTCACAGGCCTAAGTTGTGGTACATCTCCGTCGTTAAATGACCATATACCAACCAATAATTTATTTATTGCTGGTTTATTTTATCAATCAAACTTTAGAACATATATATTTTATAACTCTCTTCTTTAATGAGGGAAATTTCAGCTCTTACATGTGGTTTATGTAGTTTATTTTTATTTTGGCCTTCTACCTCCGTGATATAATGTTTAGCGTTGTAGATTACAAGGTGAACTTAAAGCAGAGATTAATGGGTGTATGAGACGGCATGTCTTCAATTCTGCCATTTTCCAATGAAATCGAAAGACGGAGGGAGATGCTGCAGCTGTCTGACGGTAGGCCTTTCCTCTCAAGGGAAGTTGAGCCATGGAATTATTCTGTAGTGTGGTTTAGTTTGATTTGGTAGTTTAGTTTGGTATAGTTTATTTACAAAAGCTTGTACTTTAAAAAACAAATAACAGACAAATAACTGGAAAATAGTTTAGAGGAAGGAGAAATTTCGGGGCGTGTTGCTCGTTTAAGGCGTTTCAGTAAACAACTACTATAAATTAATACTGACGAATCTTTAGTCACTTTAGGTGATACATGTTTACAGAAGGTGTTCTATTTTTTATGAATACAAGCATTCTAGATGAAAATTAATTCAGATTTCCATAAACTGCTATATAACCTTTAGCATGATAAGTTTGAAAAAAATTATTTATAGCAATATGAGCAATAAGAACATGATATTGAAGCTAATGACGGAAACAACGCCGCATCCTCTCAGAGATAGCCTTGGCATATAAAGAGTAATGACACTTTGTGTTTCTTATTTTGGTTCTACCTGTAGACATTCAAGTGAAATAGACGTTAATATTAACAAGGCTAATACTGACTGAAATCAAGGCAGTAACCCAGGACACTAACGTTTAGCTAAATTATAGAGATCTTTCATTCATGAGGGAATCTGGCGTATAAAAGTGTAATCGTAAAATTATGAAGCATAGGTCTGATTTATATACTACCCATACACACTATAGTACTATACAATCTGAAAAATCCTGAATGAGCGAGTTCACAGTGCTTCAAACACCAACTGAGAAAATGACAGCGCCTGGATAGTTTTGTTTAGACTTCACGCAGTGCACGCATGATAGAGAAGTGGTCGCGATACTCAGGCGCACGTGAGCTTCATGTGAAGGGCCGGTCTCCTTAGCCGTGGTAGCCAACGCACGCTGCTTTGGAACCATGGTGAAGAAGACTGTGGATTCGAGTCCTGCTTGGGGTGTTTGTGTGTTACAGAAAAAAGGTAAACAAACGATAAAACAAGACAAAAAATCAGGAAATTTAGAAAAAAAAGAAACAGTGTATTTAAAATATTCAACTACAAATAAAACATTTACAGAAAGTGAAATATAGCAGCTCCTGGAAACTCACAAAACAGTGTTGATGCTGATTTTCGGACCAATGACACTAAGAGACGTTTGCCTACATGAAAATCTGTTTTATGTATTAAGTCAACCACAAGATCACCGAATAGCCAGAAAGAAAAGACTGTAGTTAAAATGAAATCCGTGATCCCCTGATTTGTATGTTCGCTTTCTATTTAGCAATGCACTCACAAAGGAACACATCCCTCGCCCAAAGTTGACACGTCATGGCGTAAAATTTGTTGAGCATTAACTCGAAACAAGTTTTAGAAATCCTTTGCGAAAATCGCAATATTGACTAGACGTTTAGTAAATATCTTAGATCCCTGATACTTATTTAAGAATAAGCGTTCTGTCACTTTTGTTAATGTGGCCTAAAACGCGCGCTGAAGAGGCACATTTACTAGTAAAAACTAATAACAAAGCAAAAAATGTACAGAATATAGAACATAAGTTTAAATTAAGTAAATTTTAGTTACAAAATTATATAGTTTATCTTTATATTCGAACCCTGTTATAGTCAACTAGACTGGTCAGGTTTCAGACCCACCAATAACGATCAATTTCATGACCGAAGTCAGTCGGTTGGTTGGTCGGTCGGGATTGAATCTCATCCTCAGAGCTGCGTCTTAGCTACTGTAAGTTCCCCAAAATTTAAATACAGCTTTCGATATGGCTTCCTTTAGCAAGTATGCATAAGCTGATCCAGTTTTGTCAGTCTAGACCAGTACATTCTGGATTCCAATCTCTCTGTAGTATTGCTTGAGACTTTATGTCACGTACATACAGTCGTAATGTTTGTTTTTTAAGGTTACCTAACGAAGACTATGTACTTTTACATAGGCCTTAATGGTTGCCGGGGTTCATTTGCATGTTCGTAAATCTTCAGACATGGGACTATCGCATTAATGAAAATATAAATATCATATACCTGGGCCGGGATAAAACCAGCAAACTTGGCAATATAAACGCTAGTCTAATGCCACCCATGTTAATTATTTCTGAACAGTAGGCCTACACACTGGCATCTAATTAGACCCACCCAAAAAAGATCACTTTACTGGATCTTAGGGTACGTTTACATTTGTCAGTTATGTCTCCTGTTTAACGCTAAACTGTGAATTTATCTACATTTATATCTCAAAAGAAGATTACAGAAGTATCAGAAATATACTGTCTAGTGATAAATATATAGAGGGTTTACATCTACACCATCTACTTCGTAATAAATTTATCTCATGTCTTTTTTACAATTGATATCATCACAAAGTTGCCGGAAGTGTTATTATTTTGAGTCTTTTAGTAAAAAAGAAAAGGATGAAACGTTTCACATGGGTACGAGAATGGATTGAATGACGAGAAAAACTTGCTTTTACTCAGATAATGTCAAAATTGAGAAGAGAATATCCAACTCAATTCTGTAACTTGATGAGGATGCAAGGCATAACACAATTTAATAAATTAATGTGATATAAACTTAAGTCACTTTGATTGATATCTCATCCCTGCCTAATCCTGATTTCTTCTTTTCCTGTTTTTTCAGTTTACTATTGTATTGGCCCAATTGTGAATTTTCCTGATTATTTCTGTGAAAGTTGTTCCAAACATTCTTGCATACATTTACAAATCTAAATATACAATTATGAAGTATCCGGCCGCCTTTACCCCCAGGATTGCTCCTGGTACTCATTTCTGTTAGAGGCTGAGTCGACCCCAGGGCCATAGTGCCACCAGAAGGATTAGGCCAATTGAAAAACTCCAACGACCTCATCGGGAATCGAACCCGCGACCTTCCGGTCTGTAGCGCAGCGCCTCGACCACTACGCTACGGCGTACCCCAAAAAGAAAACTACTATTGAATAATACTAAAATTTTACTTTAGAGAAATATTTACAGGAGAGGCGAAATATTATTTTATATTATAGAAGGGATTTTCTGTTAGCCAAAGTTGCAAAATGTTTTTGATTGGTTTAGATGTAAGTCATGTGCCTCTTGTAGTAACGTATTGAGCATGGCAAAGCAATCGAGCTAAACCACTTCTTTAACTTGCTCAGTCTAACATTTTGCACAGAAAGGTGATAATGATACCTTGTGATAACTGTGTACATGTTTATGTTTTTTTTATAATAAAAATTAATATGTATAAATTCACAATTTTTTAATTTCTTCTCTAAAAACGAGGATCTACAATGCGCATCATATCGGGAGCCAGTCAGCATCATTCGTAAAGTTTTTTTTTTTTTTTTTTTTTTTTTTTTAAGAAAAGGAACACTATATATATTGCAATGCTATTCCTCTAAATACATCTACCGTGGGGCATTATGCTATAGAAGAATGCATAATAGGACTTTTAAGGTATTATTGAGATATAAGATATATAATGTTTATATATGTTGCTCCTAAGTGAGTTTAGTTTCTAATGTAATTCCTAATAATTTTACTTGTGGTTGAGTGTTTTAATTAACAGGATCCCTTAGTGAAAATAATGAGGGGATATCGGCTTTAAGGCGTACTGCGGCTCGTTAGAACTCGTAGTGAGCTTAATTGTAATTGTTCGCGATTCCCTACATATTTCGTGTTTTGTAAAATATCCGTTGGTTTTAGCGATTGTATTGATATATGTACATTTATGCATTCTATTTTTTAATGAAATACGACCAAGCGGATGCACGCCTCATTAATACTTCAATATGAAAGGTGATTTCCTATATCAATTAGAGAACTGGAATTTCGAAGCCCAACTATAATCAAAGCCCTATCATAAAGATGAAGGCAATTATTGTCAATTGTCTTTGTTTTATGTTATGCTGTTTTCATATTCAAAGTTTATAAAAACTGCTATGAAATACATGATTTTGCTACCATAAGTATGAACGACACTATTTTCTCGCTTCACACTCCAAAATATGGTTACATTGCAAGAGTTATATTCAATAGTCTCAGCTTCACACAAGGTGTTACTGTTCCCATAGCATGACTCAAAATGCTGAGGTCGCGGAAGAGATTTGAAATTTGAGTTCTGAATCCTCCAACAAAGAGCGATTTGGCCTCAAACTCCAGTCATTTCAAAGGTTTCAAATAACATTTTTTTTTAATTTTTGCAGTCATCAGAACCATTTTCTAGAGCAGTGGAAGACAGCTTCGTCTCTTGATGACGTTTGTGAAGGACGTGCGCGCAAGTCATTGTGTGTGACGTCAAGCAATAGTTGGGAAGAATAGTGTACGCTAGAGCTAGGTGCTATAATCTAGAGTTTAAATCACCGCTGCCCGCAATACTAATGCATCTCTCTTCTTCCCCATTCACTGGTGCCTACATTTCACAAGTTCCTCGCAGAAGTTTACTGCGTGAAGCCAAGACAAGTGCATTGAAGTCATAGGATAACCTAGCCTGTTCTATAACAATAGCTTCGGCCTGGGTGGAGCAGTTAGTATCGCGCTGCCCATCTGTTCCCAAGGTTGCGGATTCGATCCCGGTCCAGGTCGATGGCATTTATGTGTGCATAAAGAAAAATATTACATGAAACCGTCGGTTTCAGTTTAACAATTATAGTTTATGTTCTCGAAAGTAACGTTTATAGTGTATTATAAAAAAAATTAAATCTTAATATATATGATAAGAGTTATGCTTGTCGGTGCCTAAAATTAGATCTGCAGGTTTCTTTTCATTTACGTATATCACTCTGACGTCAATAAATAATTAAATACCAACATTTCTTAATCTGTAGAAAAAACTTTAGTTGGCGTCATTATTTATATATATATAAGTTATATATATATATATATATATATATATATATATATATATATATCCTAATTTGCAAATTATCAATTCCTTATAAATAATGCAGGCTTTTTCGCCTAAGAGGGTATTAATTTCTTATGTTTTGCCCGAATAGATCTACTTCCTTCATTAAATAACTAAATATAAAGTTTCCGGATATTACAAAGCTAAAAAAAAATTTAGTTAGCTATTCCAAATTTTAACGCCCACTTTTCTCATGTGATCATCAAATAAGAAATGGACTTAAATTTTTAGAATAAAAATTACAAAACAAATTTTCCCACTGAAAATAAATGTCATCAAACACATTTAATTAAAATAATGTTTTCAGTTCAGACTCATAATTAAGCTTGCCGAGAAACATAAAGTTCACGATTCAAACACGACTGAATGAATGGATTTTTTTCGAGCATGTCTTTTATGGAAAGAAGTAAAACCGTTGGAATGGTATGGTAGATTTACGGGAGGTTAAAGAATACCCATGCTATAAAATAAGAAAAATCATCACCCAGTTCACGCCCAAACTGATTATTTCCTTGCTAGGTTCTTTTTATATCCAGTATCAGATCCATCTTTATCTCAGGCAAAAGAAATTATAGGTACCACAGGATTATTTTGATTAAAAATGTTTACATAGATTCCTATATGAAATAACTAGGGCTGAAAATCGATCAAAATTTCTAATCGAGCTAACGCTTGACATTAATCGATTAATCGACTGATTAATCTACAAACAGGTCAGTATTTTAAACGAAACCAAAGTGTACATTTAATATTGTTTTACACGTTTAATAACTACAAGTAGATAATCAGAAGAAATCCTGAATTAATGAATACCATTATAGTTTCACCAAACTAGTGAAAAAATATATACAAAACTTACATTTCCGGTTACTTTTTCAGCCAAGACTTGAGACTAAACTATCCTTCAGGTTTCTGAATAACGGGAACTGTTTGGACACAATAAGCTGAATGACACATGATGTGCCAAATTCGGAGAAGCTAGAGAAAGGAGTTTTTCAGAATTCGACTAAACCGATTTATCGGAAAATGTAATTGATCGACGATTAAATGAATCGATTAATCGATTAATCGGTACAGCCCTAGAAATAACATAATTGTAAGCTTCCTCCTCCTCTCTCTCTCTCTCTCTCTCTCTCTCTCTCTCTCTCTCTATCTATCTATCTCTCTCTCTCTCTCTCTCTCTCTCTCTCTCACACACAAACACACACACATACCCTGAAATAAAACGCCATCCGGTTCAAACCAAACCAAACCAAACCAATAACACGCGAAATTATTGAAGAGTTACATTGAAAAACGAAGACCAAATAAGAAGCCTACCAAGATGTATAAGATTAGTCCAACAGTAAGGCATTACTAAAGTAGTGAACGTTTTTGTTCTCTTCAGATCTCAGTGGTTCTAAGGAAAGTGATGAGTGATAGAGTCGGTCACTGGCCCTGCTTCAAGTGAACACATGCCTAGCTATTCCCACCAGAGAAGAAAGCTGTTTTTGTTCTACACATCGCTTCCGCATCAAATCATTTCTCATTCAATAATGTTTGTATTCAAAACTAGATTATGAAATAGTGTAAATAAAGTGTTCATATTTTTAGACAAGTAACGTTAAATATTAATATAACAGTTTCGATGTTAATTTACTGGTGATAGGCCTATATCATCAGAGAAAAATCTATTCTGTATCGCGAATCGAACTCGTTTTCAGTTTTATCTTAGTAAGGAAGTGTATTAATATTTTCAAAGCTGAAATTCATGAAGCTAAATTTATCAGTGGACTTTTAACTTTTTAATCAATGAGAAAATTTTTAATGGAAATGCCAAGTAGCTGAGTAGGTTAAGTAGTAGCTGAGAAAAGGAACCTTTTATGTATAAGAAGTAAACTTACGGGAAACGAGCTTCAAAGTTAAAACAACCTTTTATGTATAAGAAGTAAACTTACGGGAAACGAGCTTCAAAGTTAAAACAACCCTGCACAATACCCTGGATCTTCTCAGAAAAATAAAAAATAGCATAGGTGGAATTATAGTACAATTGTGTATAATGCATCATTTTGAAAAGGAAAGTCCAGATAATAAAATGCAACAATAAAAAGAAAATCATAATTTTCACCCAAAAATCAATTTACGTTTCCCCTTAAATAATAAATTGCATGGGAAGTAGAAGTATTAACGTATGAAATGAATTATTAATCATTCTACTGGGATATTTAGATTAACTTCAATGGTTCCTGGGCTCAGCTAACTGGTAGACCTTGTCTACAATCTTTACAATCTCACTGTAGATCTTTACCATCCCATTTTATACATTCGCTTACCTAAGAATTCGTAACAGTAAGCAAGCTGACTGAATTATCATTGATTTCAATACATTATGTTCATGGTTTAATAGCGCTACTGATTTATATTCGATCAATTTGATCATGAAACTATTATTTTTCGAAATGTGATATATATATTGCATGAAAACACTTCTATTTGGTAGCCTCTTCATTGCATATGCATTTTAATATAACTTACAACAGACAGTTTGTAGTATTGAACTCTGAAGTTACGAAAATTGATAGTAAAAATTACTATTTTAGGTCTGGTGTTCTCTCTAAAATACTGTTAAATGTTACTTTGATTTGCCTAAGTTTCTGCAGCCAAAAAAAAAAAATCACAGTTTCTCGTGTCTCTCTGTTAGCGTTGTTGACTACGGCTCCTCGGATTTCTCTGCAATGGATATTTCAGCATATTTTTATAATAAAAATATAAATTTATCTAATAAATAAATATTTTAATAAATATTATAAATATTTAAATATAAGATTTAATAAATATTTTAATAAATAAATATTAATAAATTTTTAATAAATCATATCTCCTCAGCATAATTTTATAAAGAAGTAGCGACTCCAGTCAAAAAATAATCAATTAAACCCGTTGGATTCGGCATGGTGACAACATACGTCCAAACTGCCACCGTCCAATGAAATCGAAAGACTGGAGTAGATGACACAGGTCTGATGGCAGATTCTGTCCCCCGTGGGAAGTAGCATCGCGGAATAGTAGTATATAAGTCTATTGGCTAGTAGCGAAACTATTCTACCAATTCCAGTCTTAATAATTCGGCCAATGGCTGCTGAAATATTTCGTAGGGCACATAAATATCTTCCTGTTTACCGACGTTAACCTCCATGTCTGTGGGGGTTCGCGTGGAAAGGCTCATTGTACGAGTGACTTAGGCCTATGTGAACTAAGTCTTAGCGAAATGACTTGAGATAGCAAGTATGATAGTTAATGGGTATGGTTTGAATCATTATTAGGTAGATATTACATGAATACAGTTTTCTGCAGAGTACTCTAGCAAAATCATTGGGTCAGAGGTCCAGTCTCTTCCTTGCTTTTGGACCTCGGATTAACCCAATGGTCGTTATTGTTATCACCTTCGACACTACACAGTTGCTATGGGAATTTAAATCATGTAAACTTATCGTGATTGGAACGTGAGTGAAAATATGAAAATATGAAAATAAAAGCAAAAAGTTCATCTTGCAATTTTCGTAAGTTATAAAAATTATTTCAGAACAATAAAGCTTAATGTATAAAAGTAGTGTCTTTTAGTAGTTTGTCATTTCTGGCTTATTGTCTGCAAATTAGTTTCACCCTCGTGTTTAACACTTCATAAAATACATTAAAACGAGAATAATAAAACTGAGTTTATGGTTGAAATTCCGCATTCCTCTATTCTACTCCTTCTTGGAAATCTCAGCTAGAAGATGTAGCGTGGGTGAGGTAATTTGAAAGGATTCTACAACTTCTCTTACTTCTGGAATTATATCATAATAATGTAAACAGAACTTCAGCACATATTGCTTGAAACATATTTTACATTTATCTCTCATTTGAATTTAACCCTATGAATTGATACATTTATTATTAATGTTCCGAATCTGTACGAAGATAGCCGAAGCTCTAGCGCAGGCCGGTCAACGAACTCTCCGTCGCCATTGCCATCTCTGTGTTTACAACTGAAGCCGGCTTAGCAGCCAAGTGTTACCTTAGAGGTGGCAACATTTGCAGATTCACATGTAATATTGCAAAAGATAGCATAATGATTACCGAACGAAACTATTTGAACTGTTAATTAAAATTAAATTAGCTGGAAACATGAGGTTAATTATTCATTGACCGTTCTGTAATTCTAGTCTAATCTGTATAATATGATAAGATTTTTTTAGTGATTTCGAGTAGAAATTTAAAATGCAACAAATTACGACAAATTATTTTCTAATGGTTTTTTTTAAATTGCATGTAAGTAAGAAATTAAAGGATGAAAAAGTAATAGGGGTTTAAAAAAAACCTGTTATTGAAAAGTTTTAGAATATGCTAATACGTTCGTATGTAAGAACACTAAAACATCCTTCATTATAATGTACACTGAATAATAATCATATCTGTAGCCAACAATCAGTATCAGACAAAACACGATCCAATAAAAAAAATCTTTCTAGGTTTTTAGATTATCAGAGTTCATTACGTTGAAGAAGAAGAAGAAGAAGAAGAAGAAGAAGAAGAAGAAAAAGAAAAGATAGAAAGAATTTATAACAGATGCAAAATAATACAAATACAAAGATACAAAAGTTGTATATTTAATTTAATTTAATTTAATTTGCCGATTCGCTTATTGACTTACTATGGGGGTTGAGTTAACCGAAGAGCATTGATTATATTCCAAGAACACTGTTTTTAAACTTCGTGCATTTACAGAAACATGGGAAAGATTTAAGTTAACCACGACACCCTTTAACACCTATGTCACGTGATACAACAACCACCTTATGCCCTGTTTCTATAAACTCGCGAAATACCTACGGGTAAATTATCCAATGGACAGAATTTACACAAGGGTAACTTTTTGTGTTTCTACAAACCAAAAGCCTAAATTTTCACTTGGATGAATTATCCATGGGCAAGTTAGTTCCAGAAACATTCACCAGAACACTAATGCTATAATGAGGAAGGCCTTGCTTGGAGTTGTACCTCTATCTATCCACCTATCTAGAAACTCGCCATAAACATAGTATTTTTTTAACTTTCCTAGTTGTTTTTCTTGTTCATTTTGTTCTTTTTTAGTCTTAATCTTAGCTCTAGTCTCTATTTGGTGAACTCGAAACAATTTCACGAATGATTGTGGGGACTGAATTAGCTAAAAGTAGAGAAGATCCCATCGTTGGTTGATGATTACAGATACAATAATTATTACAGTGGCCGGATTTACGGCTTAACATGGAATCCAAACCTCAGTGGGATTCCCGTATAGTTCACTTAACACGAAACAGACACGAAGGGATTTGCTGCCCACACAATTTTTGTCCAGAGCCGGTATAACTAAACACAATGTTCACCAGGCAAAGAGGTTTTAGTACGTATTCATAACAATTATTAGGTGACGTCAGCTACTGAGACGTACACTTCCCGTCTATAGCAAACGGTTTCGTCGATTTGAACTATGGCAAAAAGGCTAAGTAGAGAAGAATCGTAAAACAAAAACAGCATTATAATTAGCATCGATTTTGATGAAATTTGGCAGGGAACATTTCAGCATAACATAGCATATACCGGTACTAAGTATTTTCAAAATGCAAAGTAACAATACTTGTATATTTAAAATACATATAGATTATTTTTGTTCCAGGGGATGCGTTCGTTCCTCTCAGGCAGCGGGCTCGGGTTCGATTCCTGGTCGGGACAAATTACCTAGGTGTTTTTTTTCCTCACCTATGAGACAAATGTTGGGTAACTTTAGGCCCTTCTGGTCCCCAGATACCATCTGGCCGTCATTATCATCTTCATCCCATCCTCGCCTTGTTTGGAGTGTGTGTGTGTGTGTGAATGGTGTGTCTCGTCCTATGTGTTCGTGTTGTCTCGGAGGTGGCCCCGGTATTGGGCTGATCACTCATCCGGGGAGGCCCTCCATGTCCTTGTCTGGTCAAAAAAGTATGTATGTGATCCAAAGATAATCCCTCTCCCGACAGGTCGTGGCCCTGTAAGGCCCGGGCGGCTTGGGTCGCTTGAATCCTAAACGGGAGAGGTAAAACTACGATAAAGAAAGAAAGAAAGATTTTTGTTCCAAATAAATGACTTCATAAGAAAATACACATATATTCTAATTGCAGTAACTGCTATGATGCAAAGAAAATCTTTGTTCAGTCCGTTATTCACACAGAACTACTTAGCTCAGAATTTCACAAACGATTGCTGGTTGCCCATTATCCAAACGGAGGGCGCTTGCCTTATTTTTCTGTTACTCTGTCAGTCTTATATCGGTTACATAATTCGCAAAAACTGGCGATAAAAGGTAATTTGTAATATAGAAACGCTATTTACATTATATTCTTAGTAGAAGGATTAAATTCATTCCTTACACAAATTAAATTAAAAAAAAAAAAAAAAAAAAAGGACAAGAGGCAACCCCGCCCTAGGCTGCAGCCTACTCAGCCTGGCCTAATATCAACGCATTGTAACAATACACAACATAATTATATATATATATATATATATATATATATATATATATATATTGTTAAGTATTTTATTATAAATATGTAAAACAAAACTTTAAAAATTTTATTAATATTACAGTAATAGCATTTGACTTCCATATAACTCGTAGAGGAGCTTGTGAAAAGAACACTGATTTTCCAAATATTAAAGTAAAAGTGAAGACTTGGAATAGTATGACGGGATGTAATTCTCTCTCATACATAGTTCTTATATTAACTAAAAAGAACGTACAGCTGTATAATTCTCAGACATTTATTATTCGTAGGCTATATATCTAGGCCTAAGTGTTGTAGAACACTCTCATCTTCATTTACTTGAGTACCAGTATTATGAAAAACTATTTAATATAATCTATTGGCGAGGTTAAAAGCCTATATTTTGGAGTTTGAAACAATTATTCAGAGTTCAGTTTTATGTTTAAAACATGCTTTGTAATTTTATTAGCTTTAAGTAATTTATTTGTATTAATATTTATTGTATGTATTTGTGTTTAATATTTTTTGTCTCCTTTTTATAAATTTGCCTTTTCTTTTCTAGCTCTGTTTAACATTTTTCACCTTTTTTTATAAGTGTGTCATTCATTCTCACTTTGTTTTTTTTTGTTTCTCCTCTTTCTCCACTCTGATGTTCTGAATCTACACCCGAGCACGAGCAGTTTGCTCATTCGGGTGTATTTCTAAATAAATATTTGGTTCTTTTCTTTCTTTTTCTTTTCTTAAAAAGTATTGTACTTTAATTTTGAAATTTGTAAATGTTTTTTGTTTATTTGTGTATTTTTGTATTTGTATTTGTGTTTGTACATAAGTATGTAAATGTAATTTAGTATGTTATTTTACTTCACAATTATATATATTTATATATTTTTAAAAAATGTCTAAATGAAGACAAGATTACTTAACCATATGCAAGATTTCTGAAAATTCTCTTTATGTATTCACTGTACTAATTGCATAGGCTACTAAGACAATACTGTCATTGTTCGATTATGGGCTACTATAATTAAGAGTAATGCATGCTGGAATTGTTAAATACGTCATGCAATTCCGTAGGAATAATCACAAGAGATATTTGTGTGTAGAAACTCAATCAGTTTAAGGTCAGTAACCTATAATCAATCAGCGACACGTAAGTTACAGTCACTTCCGTAAGCTTAAGTAGAATATTCTGAAACGATAACCCACGATAATATGAGCACAATGCCACGGTAACTCACACCATGACAATCAAATATTTTATTGTATGGATTGAGGCAATCGAACGCTTTATTGCTTAAAGAGAAGTATAAGGAAAATAAAATAGGACAGCCATAAAACAAGCTTCAATTTTGCCTTGCTAATAATCTATATCTTAATAATAATAATAATAATTATTATTATTATTAATTCATCAATTAAAAATTAATAGCAACATAGTTAAAACATTATATTCATTAACACTTACACGTGAATCTTTGATATACTAAACGATTAATAATTATAAAGAAACAGCTAAAATTCCGGCTATAGAGTGCATTCCAGGATTGAAACGCGCCGCCGGGGGAAAACGACCTCATATTCGAGTTCTCTGGCCCAGAAAACCCCTGCACAGTGAGTTCCGTCCAAATCGATCAATGTTTGTCTATTTAGGCCTATATGCATTATCCCTTTTCCGACTACGTTGAAAATTTCAGATGTTTGCGGGCCTTGGCATTATAAACAAATGAATCGAACAGGGAAGGCTTACAAAATGAAATCATTCATTCACCTGCAACTGATTTGACAAATGTATTATTGAAAACTGACGCTTGGATAGCGAAAAAAATCACGTTTTCTGCAAGTTTTTCACTCATAAATCGCGAACAAAAGCTACAATAAAAAATTCGGCTTCGAGGTGCATTCGCCCACCCTTTATTCTATCTACGTTTAAAATTGCGGATCTCTGTGTTCAGTAGTTTTCGCTGGGCATCGCGCACAGACAGACAGACAGATTGATTGATAGATTGATTGATAGAAAGATAGAAAGACAGAAAGACAAACACTTCCTTTTATTATTACAGATTGTCGACGCTATGTGGGCATATACGAAAATTAAGTAGTTAAAAAGGTTAAAAACGACATATGTGTAAAGATGTGTATTTTTTAAAATCTGTTTCAACATTAAGAATAGACCTTAGTATGATCTACCGATCATAGACACATAAAGAGCATGTAGGGGTTTCCCACAGTGTGTTCAGCACGGCACTGTAACATATGAAAAACTATATAAGTTTTCGAGGAACGTTCGAGGTGGGTGTTCAGTAAATTCCAAACCTGTATTCACATTTGCGAGTGAAGAAAATTCCAAAAAACCAGTGGTGGGACCCGGTATTTGAACCCACGATCTCCCAATTATGAGTACGAGATATTAACCTCTCAGATAAATCATTCGATTAATAATAATGATAGGGTCTAATAGTTTTAATTATTATACTGTAATAACAGAGCACTTGTTCATTCGGGTAATCGTATGATGTATGTCTCTTCATTGATACAATAAATAAAAATAAATAAGTAAAATAAAAATTACAAGGGACCATTGTTAACTCTGATGATCATGTTCTGGCCTCTGAACTGACAAAAAAGTGAAATAAATAATATGCAAGATTCCTTCAACATAGACATAAACCATTGGGTACCGAATTGACCTCAGGCTCTTGAATAGCAAGTTATAGCTATTCATTTTTAAGACACATTGTCTTTGGTGTATAAACTGTGGGTGAGTGAGAGAGAGAGTGTATTTTTAAGATTGAGAGGGAAATTGAGAGAGCTTCAATATCAACGTAATCAACCATTACTAACATCAACTTTTATTTTTAAAGGGTCTTTGATTGGTATTTTGGGAACAAGAGTGCATGGCAGACCAAGAAAACAGTATTTATACTTAAATATTAAGAGGAAGCAAACTTTTGGTCCTTCTGAATACGATGATTTGAAGTAAGGTCTTCTGCATATCTTATCTTTTCGAAGGAAGTTGGCCTTTAAGCCAAGCATTATTAACCTCCATCTACCTCTCGCTGCTTTTTAACAGTTATTATTTTTACAATGTCTCCGGTTGGTAGCATTCATCAAGAGATAGGGCCTCCCATCGGCGCCGGAGAATTCAATGTAGAACAGAATGTATCTCCGCCAAGTTAAATGTGCCAATTTCAACGTACCTTTTCTCAAGAACTGTAAATAGTAGGCGAATGAAATTTTTTCCACTTACTTCTTAGTGACAAAGTGACATTTTTTATATATCTTAAAAACTATAGAATCTAGAACTTTTAAAAAATTACCCTTATTTTTGAAAATTTTAGAGAAGGAAATCTTATCATTAACCGTATTATTGGTACCAGGAAGTTAAACCATTTTCAAATTGCGCTCATATAACACATAAATACACGTTGAAATACAAATTTCAACGTTCTGGGAAGAATATTTTCAGAGAAAAGGTACATAAGGCTAGACAAAATAAAAGTTACCGGAAAACGACTTTAAAGTTTTAGCTTATTGTTTCTGAATCCACATTCACCACAGGGCTTGCATTGTCTAATCTACAGTCAATTCAATTCAGTTCTATGGTAAAAACATTTGTCTTGATTTACATAAGAAGGAATATGCAAGTATATATAAACAGCATAGTACAAAATATACATACATTATATATTATAAGATATAAGTAGATTATCGAATTAATAAATAATCTGTCATATATATACTGTCATTTAGAACCTATAAAAAGGTGGGTGCATCCCTTTTGGCTCCCGGTTTGATGTAAACACAGCAGTTGGCTCCTGGGTTACAGAAGACAGCCCAGTTGGCTCCTGACAGAAACTAGTAGGGCTGTCAAAGCAGATTTCAAATTTATGGTATGCAACATGATACAGATTCTAATTTTATGGTTATCACTGTGATCGTCAATTGTTCGTTAGTTAACCGGTGAATAATTATGAGTTGCCAGTATTGTTGCAGTGGTAATTCGAGAAATACTTGAAAATACTTTTTGACTTGACCTAACTGAATCCAGAAAAGTAGATGATGTTTTCACAGATGTACAATGACCGTGTAATAATGACCCTATAACCATAAGACTATCTTGTGCGACAATTTGTTGATTATGTTTTTCATATGTTTTCCCCTTTATTGTTTCTTCCATCGCTGTGAGCAGAGGCATCACCTTTGACGAGTAGAACGACAAACTATTTACTGTCTTCTTTACAGTTCCTCAAAAATGACTCTTTCAAATGTTTGCTTGTAAATTTTTGAACATATGTAGGCTTACGTCTTAATGTATATTTACTTATCTAATGTAGTAGTACTCTGACGTGTTTGCAACTATATATATAAACTCTAATATTCTATATACAATTTTGTTCACTCCTAGATTTAGGGGTTTAGAAAAATAACGTAGGGGAGCCAACCGGGCTACAGCTTAAAATATTTGGGAGCCAATTCGGATGAACATTTTAATCTGCGAGCCAATTCGGAAACACCGAAATAGACTTAAGGTTCAAAATACAAGAACACCTCAAACTATGAAATTGAGCAATAAAATTAAAATGAGTGTTTTGGAAAATTTCAAGCTACCTTCTCATGTTGGATGAATTTATGGAATTGAATGCAAATTTTAAAGAATGTTAAGGTTAGCAGGGGTGTTAGTAAACTTACAATGTCTGAACTTGTTCAGTGGATTCATGCAAGCAATTAACAACATTACGAAAGCTATTCTTTAAGACAACACTGTGTAAAATGCATTTACGTTAAATTGTATCTTTTTTCTCTGAATGGTATTTGCCAGTCTTTTACCTAGCTATAATTTAACAAGTAATAATATTTCTTATATTCTTTGTACATTGTTTGTATTCCTAAATAGTGTTCCTAAAACTCTCCCAGGTTAAGTAAAGCACAGTTATTATTATTATTATTATTATTATTATTATTATTATTATTATTATTATTATTATTATTATGTATATTTACGGTGATTCAAACAGCCATGATAGTATGGACTATTTTAAGATACAGGCTGTTGTTAGTAAGGAGTGAGTTGCGAGGCATAGGCTTGTCTATACATCCAGGACTGTGGCTCGAGCAGACTGCGGCGAGTTCTTTGCCCTGTGCTCTGGACCGATAAACAAGTCATGATTCTGGAATTCCAGTCAAATAAGTGTCTACCTCATGAAGCAAGGCATCTACACCCACTGCCATCAAATGATAAACCAGATCTTAGCTTGTCAATTCAATAAACATTTGACTGAGTCATTACAAAGACTTCCTGAATATCTAACATCTTTATCTGAATAGATATGACCTGGGATAAGGAAAAACATGAAGAAACTACTGTCTGAAGGCTTTTCAATAAAAGTTTGGTGAAATTAGGAACAAGGCAGACCGGTACAAAACGCTCTAGGTTTAAATGCCTTCAAATTGCAGAGAGGACTAAGTGTTAAATAGTTATATGCAGTAGACGAACCTATGCAGACTTTGTTAGTCCCACTAAGTAATTATCTGGAGGTTTAGGGATACTATTTTTTTGACATTTTAACCAAAAAGAATATTAAGGTTATCAGCATTATGAACCAATCTCAATCATCGTGCCTCAGAAGGATTAGGGCAACAACCTGGACGGAAAACGAACCCATGAACTTTCGGAAGTACCCCACCAAAAAGCGCCAAACCATACCCTCATAATGCATAAAATCGTCTTTATTCTGCACAATATACATTTTCTTATTTCACATTTATTTTTCTTATATCTCTCTCTCTCTCAAATATATATATATATATAAACTGAGCCATACAAACACTCCAAGATACGAAGGAAGGGTACAGCAGGAAGATGGATCTCCTCCTGATACATTGCACACATTACTGATGGAGGGACAAGATGATTCTATTCAGGAGAAAGAAGTTTTAATAGATTGTTGTTATTGTTATTATTATTATTATTATTATTATTAATAATACTACTACTACAGGGTCTCTACAGAAATTTCAAAATAAGTTTCCCTGACTTTCCATGACCAGAAACCTACATTTCCTTAACCATACGAATCAATATTTTGAAGATTCTTTTTAAACAAAACAAAACAAAAAAAATCAGCATCCTCCAGTCTCATAGTAAAAACAATAAATAATTAGCGCAAGAACTGAAAGGAAAATTGCTTACACAGTCTGGGTTGCAGCAGTTCGGCGTAAAACACACGCCTCTCATATTTCGCTCACTGGGGTTAGTTATTTTCTCTATCTTCTTTCTATTTTATTTTTAATTTCCCTGACTTTTTCCTTTACTTTACAAAATCCTCTGACTTTCCTTGACCAATTTCAATTGCCCTGACTTTCCAGAATGTGGACACCCTTTAATATTATTATTATTATTATTATTATTATTATTATTATTATTATTATTATTATTATTATTATTATTATCATCATCATTATCATCATCATCATCACGATTATAGGAAGTTCTACTTTAAGTTTAATTTAGTAACCAAAGTACTGATACTAGAAAATGTTGGAAACTTCTCGAGCATGGTTCTAATCTTGAGTAACCTTTTCTTTTATGATTTCAAAAATGTATTCTACGAAAATTAAATATCTACAACCAAATTGCTCTAAAGATTGTGTAATTACAGTGGAAAGCCTCGGCGTTGGTAAAATAAGTTGACCTAATGATACCACATGTTTTATTTATTTTTATTGATTGAGCTCAATGATATCCCATCCTCGCTGGAGCGAAGGAGACATTAGCCTTCTAAACTAAAAATGACAGGGTGGCTCAGAAAGGAATGCATTTTCTAAAAAGTGATAACTCCGTTATATGTAATTATGCAAATATTTGAAGGAAATATATTGAAAATACTGACTTTGGAAAATCATGCATGAAGAAACACATCATCCACATATCTACCCTGATAACGCTGACACTCCTCCAAGTGTGACCTCAGATGTCCAATGACTCGTTGCAACATATGCTTAGGAATTGCTCTAATTCCTACTTGAATATTGTCCTTCAATAGTTGGGGGTACGTTGTAGACACTACTGTTGAGGTATCCCTACAAAAATAGTCGAAGGAGGTTAACTCAGGACTTCTAAGCCAGTTAATGTCACCCTTCCTTCAGATGGATTTTCCTGGGAACAGTACTCTAATGGCCTGTAACGACGCATTTGCTATGTGGCTTGTCTTGTTGGAACCATATTCCAGCATTTAAGCCATCGAAGTTCTGAAATGCGAGCCAAAGTACCCTTCAATCATCTTATGATATCGATCTGCATTCATCGTTACAATACATCTACGCCGAACCAATTATAAGATAATTATTGTCTTGCTAAAATGTATGCACCCAGAAGGCACGCTGTTCACCGCTGAAGTGATCCATCTCAGCTGAATTTCCAAGGCCAGTACCGCTTCTGAGAGCATTGTTGCAAATCCCGTTCTAATACTTCGCGCGTAACAAATAAATAAATAAAAAGTATTCCTTTCTGAGCCACCATGTATAAACAAAATAGAACTATTTTAAAGAAAGGATACTTTGATCTTATCATGCGTTTATTTTTCATGTCACGCTCCATGTTAAAGATTTAGACAATGCCATAGACTTCAGAAGGAATGCACCTAATTAAAATACCGGAGATTAAGGTAATATTAATTAGGACTATACTAGATTAAAATATAACTAAGCTCATGCTGAAATTCAATTTACTTCCCTTTGACACAAGAAGTTTTGAAATAGATTACAATAATGAATGAATTCTACCGTATTGACGATTTCGCAAATTCGTATAAAAATTACTTATTTTTAGATGTAATATTTTCACAATGCTTAATCCAAAATAGCATACATTGCTTCATTCAAGGCTGATTTTACGCAGTAAACTTTGTACCAATACAGCCTAGGGTTGCCAAATGGCGGTGTTTCACCGGCCAGGCCGGTTATTAACGTCTTTTACGTCGGTAAGCCAATGGCCTGTAGGTAAAGCATAAAATCCATGAAAAGCCGGGTTTTTGTGGCTGAGAGAATTATCGTTATGAAAAATGAAATTTTCATGCTCCACGTCTACTCAAAGTGGTATCCAGTGTTTTTTCTGAAAGAAAGAGGCTTGGTGTGAATCTTGTGAAAGAAGAACTTTGTGTGCAGTCTCTTTTGAAATTTTCATGCCAAAAACGTTTTCAATCCATTAAAACTAAAAAACTTTTGAAAGCATTAAGCAACAACAAAATGTAATTTTCTTAAGGTATAACACTGTGACACATGTACCTTTGTCCTGTCAAAAATTCTCTGTTACAGTTAATAAGATCATTTAGTAATTTTATTGGTAGCCCTACTGCTAGTTGCCACTTTCAATAATATATTTGTATGTAAAACGTTTCGCTCTAAACATTCGTTGGTGAAACCTACATTTCAGAATGTCCATTACTCCACCCATTAATTTAACCCTCGTGATTGGCCGGTATTTTGTACTTTGTAATTTGGGAACCCTAATACAGCCTCCTAATACATGCATTTTCTATTATAGAGACAGTTTTGGTTATTGCAATGTACAAATTAGATAAAGCGTATTTAGCAACTTTATAGAACATTTTACATTTTAAGAAAATGTTGTAGCTCAAATATTACTTACATAGTGTTCGCTTGCCTTATACTATAGTAGCAGAGTTTTTGTTAGAGAGAGAGCATCGTCCGGGAAGAAGTTAATAATAAGCTGAAATCATCCATATACAAAGGAGATGTTGCAGCAATTGTTTCGGCTACACCCACATCACTATCTTTCTTCCTCAAGAATTTCTTGAGAACTGAATAGACAAGTTCAGCGTTCAATCCCACACGTCTTCGGAAATAGCCTATAGTAAAATCTTACCTACTTACTTACGTACGTACTCAATGGCATCAGACAATTCCTAAGCAAGTTGAAGGAATTTTATCTATCTTATGAACCCGGAGGTTCATTGCCGCACTTAGCTGAGCCTGTTATTCAACCCTATTCTGTGCTAACTCCATCCACCCATCCCTCGCAAATCCTTCTCTTAAATTTATTATAATATTGCCCTCCCACCTACGTCTTCCAAGCGGTCTCTTCCCTTTGTGTCTCCCTGCCAATATTTCCGTGATATGTCTTTCCTTCCCCATGCGCGCTATGTGTCCAGCCCATTTCACTATCTGTGATTTAATTACCCTTACTATATTCGGGGAAGAGTACAGGTTATGAAGGTCGTCATTGCGGAGTTTTCTCCAGTCCCCATTTTCATCTCTCTTAGGTTCAAATATTTTATAAGCTTCCTGTTTTCGAATACTCTCAGATTATGTTCTTCCCGAAGAGTAAGCGACCATGTCTCACATCTATATAATGCAACTGGCAGGATAATTGTTTTATAAATAAAGACGAGAAGATAGAAGTTTCTGAACTGCATTAGAACAAGCATTTCCTGATTTCAGTCGACACTCAACTTCTACCTTAATATTATTTGTATCTGTGATTATTGTTCCCAGAAATTTGAATTTCTCCACTTGTTCGAATGATTTACCGGCTATTCCAATAATTTGTGGCACATTATGTTTACGTTTCATGACTATATTAATTTTTAATCCGACATTCCTGCAGGCATCGAAAAGGCTTCAAAAATCCTTCAAAACAAAAATAATAAGCGACGGAGAATTTAGGCCTATGCTCTAAATCAGATAATAAGAATATGATTTTTCTTCCGTTTTATTCAAAGGAAATGCCGTAACAGATATGCTAAGAAAAAGTAATTGAAGGGCTGCAAATTATTTCTTTGAAAAGCATTCTAGCATACTGGTAGTAGCATTTTAAAGCTATGTACTGTATGTTCATCACTATTTCGCATTGCTGGATGTGATTATCTAAAATTTATAGTGAAAAAAAATAAAATAAACGGTCAACGGTAACATATTTTTAACATCATTTAAGTTTATATCCGAATGAGCAACTCGTGGTCAAAATTCATTTTACTACAAAATCATAATAATAATAATAATAATAATAACAGAAAAATTGGTTTTCGACTTTAATGGCAGATTACAAAATTGTAAGCATGTGATCAGCATGGTTTTCTTGAACGGAGGCGCTACTTCCAAATCGATTTAAGGTTGTGCGGTCTATTGCGAAGTCTGCAATTTGGTTGCAATACCAATATTTATAGTTAATAGGCCATAGAAACTCCTAAATAATTCAACTTAATATACATTAACAGCGTTATATTTAACACGCGTAATAATTCATATCCCCGATTTTAATAATACTTGTCAAAATTATTGAACCAGAAATCGGAGCTTCCATAGTTCAGTTTTCCTACTGAAGCCATGCGCACTTCGTCTCAGACCTACCAATCTTAGAAAAATTCCAGGAAGAAATATGGCTCAATTATTTTAAGGGTGGTATTCGTCCCAGTGCACAGTCGCGACGTAAGGTTCGAAACTGAACAGATGTGGCCTCATTCGCCGCTATAGTTCGTAATCTTCAGTGATAATTGTGATTTTTTTTTGTTCGAGTTGTAGTAATGTACGAACCAGAATTCTAAGCTGATTTCGATCCGTCTTCCTTCATACTAGGAACGCCATGTAAAGAAAATTAAAACATGTGCAAGATACTTCGGCAAAACAGAATCAAAGTAGTCTTTGATAAAAATAAATCACGACCATCTGCCCTGGATATACACCGCTGGATGGACGAAAATTTGTGTATACCACAAGATTACTTAGAAGCTTTGCAACTCGAGGGGAAACACAACGCAGTTTTCATTAAGTTAAAAAATCGAGTGGTCTTTGAACATAAAGTTAAGAGTGAATACATCCTAGACGTTAACACCGTAACATCAGTTATTACCGATGCTAGTGAAGAACATAGGTCTACACACGTTTGGGTCTTCAATCTCCCACCAGAATCGCCCAATGACAAGGTCAATCGTATGGACGAATACACAAACTTGAAAACGAAGGGGTTATAAATACAGTCAACCCTCGATATAATGCCCCTCTTTACAGTGCCACCCTCGCACTGCGCCAATAAATGCAAGTGAAGGATTTTCTCCCATTGAAATACATAAGAGGCCAATTCATTTAGTACCAATGAATATAAGAAAAGATTTTCACAAAGTATAGCTTGAAGTGATTTTTTTTGTTGCAGATTTTTTTTTTTTAAACTGGCGTAAATGTTAGGAAGATTATTTAAGAAACATATTGTACTGTACTTCCAAAAAGTGAGTAATCCCCTGCCACTAATTGTAAATGTAGTGCGGTGGACTGAGTTAGCTTTGTTAACCCTTTATCTGGCAGACAAAATTAAAATATAAGCCTACTGGATAGGCAATGTTGCTCTCAGGCAACATGGTATATCACACGTCTAATGGGTATTAGCCAGCAATTATACCTCCTATTCGTCAATGCTGCCTACAGGCAGGTAACATCTACCAACAATTTAGTTCATATTCTAACAGTTAGATGGCCGTAGGAAGTGTTTTTGTGGTTCGAATGCAAAAGAGGCTTGCCAGGTTCAGGGAGGTATTCATAGGTGTTGCCTGAGAGCAACACTGCCAGATAAAGGGTTAAGAAGTCGGACAGGCAGCCTGCAAGAGGGTGGAGGAGGTAGAAAGAACACATCATACAATGAGAAATTCCAAACATTCACTTATTTTAGTCCAGTGCCCATTCAGCTGTTAAACACTACACTACAGTTACTCAGTTATATGGGCCCACGTGATTTTCAACCCTTTTGTGTTCTGTAGCACTGGACAAAGGCCTATACTGTAATATATTGAGTTACCACACAGTAGTTTATTTTGTGCTAAAGTTATCTGTTTGTATTTTTATTTAATGCTGTTATAATAAATTATATTAAATTAAATTAATACAGCACTGTATTAAGCCATTTTTATTTTAAAAATTAAATTTCGTTATAGTGCCACCCTCGCTTTGTGCCACTAAATGTTAGAGAACGGATGGTGGCATTATATCGAGGGTTGATTGTATATGTCCATTGTTGCGCTTCTATAACACTGTCTAGTCCAGTTATTCTGTGCATACCCAGGGGGATTCCTTTTGCTAGGAGTAAAAGTTTGCCGACTGCTCAACCCATGCTCTTTGTTTTTACCGCACCAATCAGCAAGTTACCTCAGCCAATCAAAATCTAAGAATATCCTGTGATGGCTGTGATAGCTACTAGTCTACTCCGCGTGGAGTGAAACGCGGGGTTGCAAGATCTAGTTACAGTAAACAATAACACGTATGAATTGATTAAAGCGAGGGAAGAACTGAGCTTAGTGATAACAATGAGAGAATATTGCAGCGTTGCTTTTGTTTTGGAAAGCGGAAACCAAGACCGACTTGTTAAGATTAATAATTAACATAAAGAAACTCCGACTTAATGTTTATTCTTTTGAAGCTACCTGGGTACGTAATGAAAACCTCTACTCTATAGGTCAATGCTTGTTAGACAAATTTTGTTGGTTTTACCGTTACATTAAAAGAGGCATTATGAAGAAATGTAAATCCATGTTTCTAGTAATTGAATTAGAATTTTAAACTGTTCAGTTAATGAAATGTAAAAAAAAATATATATATCCCTGTCAAGAAAAGAATTTTTATTTGACGAGCCGGGGATTTTTTTTTTAACGAGAGAAGGAAATCTCCCCCCCCCCCCCCCCCCCGTTAATTCGCACCCTGGAATTCAAAGTTATGTCTGTTCATGAAAAATGACTTTCATTGCATAAATCTCAGGGAAACTGAACTCTCGCTGTGATTGGGTTGTTGAAACTGTTACTTCGCAAAATGTAGAAGATTTATTCTTATTACCGTACTAAACCATTAGTAGCATTTAAAGACTTTCATCTGTAACAGATTCCATCCTATAAATCTGATTGTTTTATAAATAGAATCGAAACCTGTCTAAACTAAAATTTATTAGGGATTTTCGTCTATTGCTTATACAAGTGTTGCTTATTAAAATTAATTTTTATTCTTTCACATTAAGTTATGATTATTTTGTTATACAGTCAAAAATCTATTTGCATCGCGCTGAGCAAGTTTCAGGCCATTCAAACGAAAATTATTCCATTAACAATGTTTCATGCATACAAACAAGTGAAAATCTAAAATGCTAATGCATGTAGAGTAAAGCATTGACCGAAACATAAAATACAAGGCGCGTACCTTTAAAAGGGTCCACTAATTTATTCAAAATACATCAGAACAAAAGTGATACCATTTTCAAAAATTGGTAGAAGTTAACTTTTTGTGCCACGGAAAAAAACTTCCTTCGGAATTTATGGATTTTCAGTCGTAACTTCCTTCACGCATTAAAGTTGTAAATACTTTCACTTCGAAATAAAATGAGGAATAATAAAGTAAATATGCTCCATTTTCCACATTACAATGCAACGGTTGGGATTTCGTGGGAAAAGGCTAGCCATTCCTTCGCACTTCAGGATAGATGAAGGCAGTGTGGTCGAAACTATTCTCTTGACACCATTTACCCAGGAAGTCTGTATGAAAGTAAATTTCTGGGGCTGCAAGTCGCTGCCTGGGATCTAACTAGGGTATCCAGACTAAAGCCAGCCATTCAACGATTTGGTCATACTGGTGGGGAAATTCGGAAAGGTATGAACGCAAATCGAATTCTCTTAAAAAAAAATTATAGTAATTATTAACTTCTGGACCGCCCAGTAGCTTAGCGGTTATATCGCACAACTACACCGATGCAGCTGGTACCCAGCCTCGTCAATCCATAGGCCTAAGATATGTTATAGTAGGCAAAAAAAGTAGATACATTTTCTCGGGGTTCTCCCGTTTCCATGCCACGTTGCGCCTTCACAAATAATGCGGTCGTTGACTATAATGCTGATAACATTAAATATGTTGACTTCCAAACATGTTTTCTTCTCGCAAGCCATAAGCTAATTAAATCAGCACAAGTGAGGGTTATGATTTGTAATAGTAAAATTTTTACAATTTCAAATCATAATCCTCACCTGTGAGTCGTAAGTCTATAAGATAAACTTTTAAAAAATGTGTAGTCAAAAGCAATACTCAAAACAATTAGTTAATAAGAAGACATTAAAAAAAAAGTGTGGCTGATATAAATTATAATTATATATTATAAAATTATGTATTTTTTTTAAATTATCTTGTTCTAATCCATTCTTTCCGTGATCTTTACTTTCCACCAACTTAATGTTATAACTTATAACCTACATAAAATAAGGCAGGTGCGTTCTCCCTTTTTTTGTGTGTGTGAAAATACGATAAATATTCCTTGATATATTAGAATAACAACAGGTAGTTTTTCAGGCGAATATAGTTTTTTGTAAGTACGGAAACAATTTAGCATGTTCGTCTCTTAAATACAGTATCATAAAATGAAATTATAATATATTATGTATATTATGCACATCATGCAATTCCTGTAGAAAATTCAAACAAAATCAATAGAACAGTTTTCGAGAAAATTGCGAAATATAAAATTCTGTGGTTATAAAAATGTAGAGAAAATCGTTGCCATGTTTCGTGTCGCATCCCCAAAAGATACACAAGCAAATAAAATCTTATGTAATGCACTCACATAACTCTCCTTTACCTTAAGCACTTCTCACTTCTGGTATAGAATAAGAGACCATACTGCAAGGAGTAGGTATTCAGTTTTCTCATCCTGAGTTTGTAACACAGAAAAACTTAGATTGAATTTGTGTGTAAACGGTAATGCCTTATAACAACTCTAAGGGCCAGTTGTATAAACATTTAAACTGTAGTTATCATGCAAAATTAACTTTCAGTTACATTTAACTACCTTTTTTTGTTGTATAAACATTAATCCAAGTTTATCTCATCCTAACCAACATTTTAATATAACTGGTGAATTTTTGCAAGTTAAAACATTAACTGATGATTTGGAAATTTTAAATACATTTCAAACAGTGAAAAAGACACTAGAAATCCATTTTATAAGTACAGTGTGAGTTATTATTATTTTCATATCATTTAGATTCAGTTTGCTTTCATTTTTCTATTGATATTAAAAATACAGATACCGGTACCGGTATCTTGGCTTTGTTGTTGGTTATGGTTGCCCTACATTTCAAAATAGCAACATTTATTTCTAGATTTCTGATTATTCTGATACCCCATCTGGTGATGCAATGAAAACCCATCATGCATCTCTTGAATGTCATAATCTTTTATTAGTACTGCATGACATGCTACCAAAATTTGGGCAGAACAACTAGATAGAGGTTATGTTTCCTTCCCATTACAATCAAGTACAAAGCAAATTCATGATATGTTTATGATATTCAGGGTCACCCCTGAGGTCCTTTGCGAATTATTGTGATTGGAAGCTTACAAATAGTTACTGAGGACAAAGGAACAGCCAGTCGAACCATGCATAAATTGACAAGAGAAAATTATACTTTAAGGCCTCGGTTTATTTGAATTCCAACTAAGGACAGTGTCTTAAGAAAACAATATTAGATATCTACAATATTCGTAACCTTCCAGGAATTATAGGTACTGTAGGTTGCGTTTACACACCTAAACACCTCTATAGACAGGTTAAAGCAGTTTGAAGCAAAAATATACATGGCCTCAATGAAATGATTTAAAAAAAAAAAAAACAAAAAAAAAACTCATCTTTATTAAGATTGAAATAAATACCAAAGACATATGTGTAACATGGTGCTTTGTCTTTAATTAAACAACTGAAAATCAAAGACCAAAGATATAAACATAATACTCCCTGCAAATTTCCCTCAACTTTTGCACTGTTGCCAGATGTTTTATTATTTTCTCCAGTTATTTAAAACTGTGAGTTACACAATCTACGGTTATTTTTATACAACATAAGTAGCTAGTTATTTTCAAACTTTCAGTTAAAAACAACCATCAGTTTGTGAGTTTTATACAACTGGCTCTAAGAGAATTATAACAAAGCTACAGAAATAGTAGCTTTCAAGCATTGTCCACTAAAATGGTGTGGAATACATTTTCTCATTATCAGATTATTATACTGATAAACGAAAAAGTAAATTTGGAAAAATATATTGAAAGACAACACAACACAACAATCCTAACGACAAATTTAATGGAAAATGTATATATATAAATAAACCTAAATGTACAGATTGCAACAAGGTTTGCATAGGCAAATGAGCCGTAAATTCAAAACAAGATTTCTAGAACACGTCCAAGACATCGAACTTGATAAACAAAAATAGGTCAACGCAAAAGTCTCTAAAAAAAGCACCAGTTTAATCATATTGACAACGCAATGAAAATGTTACATTGCCAAAGCCAAGGACCTAAATTAAATACATTAGAGCAACTTGAAATATATAAGCACCTGTATGTAATATTATAAGAAGTTTACATGGAATACAACCAGCAAATTCAAATTATTTATGAACACACACACCCTCCATGAATACCCTTTGCTCATACTTCTTACGCCATTACAATGTTCGCTCACTAACTTTACGGTTCATCACAATCAAGGTAAGTACCATTTTACAACGCATCTACTCGTATATTATATTTTTGCTTTGGTCTCTAATTTTCTCCTACATTCATAATTCATATTATGATTTAACAGGAGTCGAAATGGATTTTGCTAATTAAAGCTACAAGCAACATACTGAGTAACTTTATGGAAACAGAATACTGCATACAAGAAACTAACAAGAAACCATCCAAGGAGCAGCCAGAATATGTCTAACAAGACAACGCTTCTAACAGCCAGAATTGGCCCAGCCAGCACTGTTAACAAAACAATGCTTCTAAAAGCCAGAATAGGCCCAGCCAGCACTCCTAGCAAGATAACGCTTCTTCAGGTAATCCTTACTTTTATTCAGCGATCAATATAACCAGTGACTTTTCTAAGAGTAACTATAAAAGGCCTAGCTAGCATCTCTAGCAGGCCAGGACTTCTAAAAAGTAATATAAGTATTTTATAGTGATATTTATTTTTTCTCCCCCACCTTATGAGGTTGCCTTATGACCAAGAATAATACATAACTAATACATATTTCATTTATGAAAATTATTCGTTTAGCCCTGGTAGAGATAATACCATCAGTTACATGATTTATAGTGTATTAGAACAACATTTTAGGAAAGCTTGAAAAATGAGAATGGAAAGCAATAAAATAAAAACAAGATTGTAAATATGCTATTGGGTAAAATACAAATGGTGCCTCAATATATTATGTATGGATAATTTTAGCTATTCTAAGCTATCTCCTTTATGATATCATTATACGATTTGGCTATTGACCTTAAATACCCTGTTATATATGTTACATGTGATCTCTTGGAACAACTCCTAATTTGACTAAGGCATACTTAAACAAGGTTACTTAATATTTCTAATATGCCGCTTAAATTTGAATCGTAGTTAGATGGCCAAAAAATAAGTGTTAGGATTTCATTAGCCATTCACACAGCAGCATTTTAATTGCCATGTGTTAAAAAGATTGTCATTCCTGTTGTTATATTTTTAAGTTAATCAAGTATTATATTATCTGATTGTTTGTATTTGAACTATCCTAGGTCACATTTTATAATACTAACTTCTAACCTACTCAATATTGCTGACAGGCTAATTTCTAGTTCTATAGGTGGGAAGTCACTTCATAATCCTTAGATTTGCAACTGTATTAATAGCCTATTTTGATTTAATATACTGCATCAATTTTGTGACACCTAATTGTAATAAATACTGAACAGTAGCTTTTTTCCCCTAAGGTTTGAGTATTCTGTAAGGTTAGTTTATATGTCCTTATACGGGGGTATAAGGAGAGGAACCTTATTGAAGTTCTTTAATTTCAATATCCCTCAGATCCTACCTATTTAAAATGAAAAAAACAGAGTCACCAACATGCAGCTGTCGTGAGGAAGACATTCAGACCGCCATACACCTACTAACACAGTGCTCCAGGTTTGAAAGAGAAAGACCATCTATTCTAAAGTCACTACCGTTGCCAATTGTGCTCAAGTATCATATCAATACGATACAGATAACCACCTTTATCAACCACGTCTTCCGCTCCATCACATAAACTGTTTTCATATTATAATATGTTATAGTAATTATGTATAATTCTGTAAATATCCCGTGATATACCAGTTGGTGAAACACGGGTTGTAATGTAACTAAACAAATAAAAAAAAAAAAAATTTCAATATCCCGGCGCAGACGGTAAACTCCGTCATTTAAACACAGCATTGAGTTAATGTAAACTCGGACACCATTCTTTTACTCTTTATTACAATCCAAAAATTAAAATTACATCTCAGAAAATGCTTATTTTGTAATTTTGTTTAAATAAGCTGCTCTTTTTAACGAAATAAAATCTAGATAGGCCGGGTAGAGCACAATTTCTTAGCATTACAATTTTCCTTCCTGGAACTGGAAACATCGTTAAATATTTATTAATAAACTTCATTATGGAGCTTTGATCATTTCAACTAGTATAGTATAATTCAATTTATGGTAAAGGTTCCACCTATATACTAGTAGTTTGTCTGGACACCATATATGCTTGAATCCGATTAAGATTGTTAGGAGTATTATATGTTCATTTTGAAAGCACTGATAATAGTATATTTGATTGAAAATTGCTATCTTATTATCTAAAGTAATTTAAACTTATATTTTATACTGTATTCGGTTATTCTTAAAATAATTTACTAGTGGAGTATCAATGTTTACTAATGTTCAAATTTAATTTAATTAACTCCTTGTACAGTTTAACGTTGTGTCAGACATAAAACAGTACATAACAGTAAACATGTATGGAAAATCAATAATTGCTTATCTAAAAATGATATTGATGACTCAATTGGAATAAATTTGGTTCATAAGCAGTATTGGAGATATTAGGTAGATTTCGAAGAAAAATCTACCTATTGCAATGGATACCATGTCATGATTTTCGAAAAATTCTTTCATATCTTTAAGTTTCATGCTCCCCTAAGTACGAAACCACCGCCCGTTCAAAAGAAAAAGTTGTGATATTTATATATATATATCTTTATACGATAGCGGCCGTAATTTTGAAGATATTTGAACCAAATTTTAATATGTTACTTCTAGGCCCAATAGTTCGGACAAGTTCGTTAATGAGCAAAATTGGCCCAAGGGGGTGGTCGGGGGAGGGGGTTGAAATTTTAAAACATTTATATCTCGGCCCCTATGAAGTATAGAGGGAAACTTTGTTTGAATAAATTAGAGTACTCGCTACGGAGTTTACAGTGACACCAACGATTCGGGGGTTCGAGTGAGGGTGGGGGTAGGGGTTGAAAATTCGAAACTTTTGAAACCACGTCTTGTGGGGTATCGTTGAAAAGCTCTTGATGAGTACTCTACAAATCAATAAATAGTTTCTTGATAGCTCTCATATGACGCGAGATTTTAATGTTTGAAAATAATAACACTTAAAAGAATTATTATATCATAAATTTGTCTTGTTTAGCGGCTTTGCTAATTTTATTCATTGTTGATCTTGCGCACGGCCTCCCAGAATATTATATTCTATTCTTGTTGTCAAAACAAATGATTGTAGGCTCTTCCTCTTTACTGCATGTTTGCCATGCCAAGGCTAAAAAAGAAGAGTGCTGCGCAGCGATAATAAATTAAACCAAAAGCACTTTGAAATCTACCTCAGCCCGTAGGCCTGCCTAAAGGGATTTTTATCTTCTAACCTAACTTAATATCTGGTATTTAATTAAATACTTTCAGTTCTTTCATATGTATTGAACTTGTTATTTGTTGTATTTAATGAGATGTATTAGGTTAGGTTAGAATAAATTTTATATAACAATATAACAATTTAATTTTGTTCAGAATTTTTCTAGTTCATTTAGACTTTAATATGCTTAGTCATTTATCAATTTGTTATTTACAAGTATCATATGTATACAATATTCAAATTTATTCAATTGTTTTCTAAAAACTATAAAATACAAAAATTTCATTTATAATAAGTTACTAAAAACAGTATTGAATATTTTATAAAATTGTAACCCACTTGAGCATGTTTAAAATATTCTAAAGTACATTTACAAGCAATTTTTTAATATCAGATATTAAGTTAGGTTAGAAGATAAAAATCTCCAATACTGCTTATGAACCAAATTTATTCCAATTAAGTCATCAATATCATTTTTAGATAAGACATTATTGATTTTCCATACATGTTTACTGTTATGTACTGTTTTATGTCTGACACAACGTTAAACTGTACAAGGAGTTAATTAAATTAAATTTGAACATTAGTAAACATTGATACACCACTAGTAAATTATTTTAAGAATAACCGAATACAGTATAAAATATAAGTTTAAATTACTTAAGATAATAAGATAGCAATTTTCAATCAAATATACTATTATCAGTGCTTTCAAAATGAACATATAATACTCCTAACAATCTTAATCGGATTCAAGCATATATGGTGTTCAAACAAACTACTAGTATATAGGTGGAACCTTTACCATAAATTGAATCTTTAAATATACTTACTTTTGTTAAAGGAATGGATTAGGGGGCGAAATTAGTCGTTTTTAGAACTTGATATTATTTTTACCCATTTCAATCCATTCATTTTTATTACGCTTGAAAGACGCCAGCCATATTAAGGTTCTGACCTAAGAAGCAAGACCAACTACGAAGCAGGATGGCCAACTGTCCATCTTGCATTGAGGTAAGTAGTGGCAGGCAGATTCTACTTTAGTGGAAGTTAGGTTAGGTTAGGTTAGGTTAGGTTAGGTTAGGTTGGTTATGTCAGGTTATGAACAGGCTTTAAAACTTAGTGCCCGAACACACAGAGGGAGTTGATTCCGGTTACCAACAACCTGAGTATAGGGGGTGGGGGTTGATTGCGTAGGCTGATAAGACAGTAGCTGATAGCAGTACTGAGAAGTGAATGCGCTTGTGGTACGGTGCCTCTCAAATTGGTCAACAGTGTACCTTGTCATTGTGCGTGTTTATACGTGTTCGGCATGCCGAAAGTAAAGTGTTCTAAAACGCAAACATATATTGAAACATTTGGGAGGGACTATTATACACAAACAGGAGAAGGTATCGTTTTGCATGCTTGTAATGTGAGTTTAGATAATGAGAATTTATTTTGTGGTCTTCCTATATCTGTATTTCGGTTTGTTTACTATGACGTGAGCTAGCATATGGTAGCTAGGGCATACGCCGAGCAAAGTCTGTACGGTACGGTTGCTGTTAACATATTCGATCGGGCACTAAGTTTTAAAGCCTGGATGAACAGTGATGTTAGTTTAGTAGGGAATACTGAATTCACACGTTTTGAAAATGTGCTGTATTAAGTCTCCTGTTAGGTTTGTCGTGTTGGTCAACCTGTTTTCCCAGGTAATATGGCCGTCAGTTGTATGGTTTTTATCATGAATTACGTATTTTAAGGTAAGGGAATTACAGGATGTAATTATTATATGTTAACAAATTTCACACCTAATTATAATCCTTGCACCTAGGGACACAGTTTTAACATTGTTTCGTTGAGTAAAAATTAAAATTGTAGTGCTAAGAAGATAGGGCTGGACCCGATAGGCCTATTTCCTTTTGAAAGTATCGTTTAAATCGCAAGTGTGGAAATTTGCTGTTGGCTGCATCTGATCTTTATGTAGGTTTGTACTTGAACCTGCAATATGGTGCTCGTGCAGGTTACTCAGCCTTATTTAGGAAATAAATGCAGACCACTCAGAGTCTGTCTCTCACTCAAGTAGTAGTCAACATTGGTAATAAGTAGAGTCCGGATTCTTACGTTTTCAACTATTTTGTTCCTTGTTAGCTAACTGTGATATTTTAACATTATTATCGTTTCATTGTCAAGGCAGTCACAAAATCCAATCTTATACAACCTAAAAATTGCTAAAAAATTTTGAAAATTAAAAATGGCTAAAACTGCTTCTCAAGTCAAGTACGATAATCTAATTATTATTGTTATACTAAAAATTAGTTTTTAAATGAGTGCTTATCTAGCTCTTGCTCATTGTTGCCAGTATGTTATTTTGTAAGATAAAATATATCATTACGTTTTGTCATTTTATACCCCATTGCCCCGGTAAATGAAATCTAAAGTGAACCGAAATCCCCGGTTTCTTTAGAAGTAAATTAAAGGCTTTCTTAGGACGCTTACACTTGGATTTTATTCACGGTGTTTGCTCCAACAAGATTCCGAAAGTGAATTATTCTAAAAGTTGATTTATTAATTGAAAAACATTATTTTTTAGTTTGTGATTGATTGATTTGGAAATGGCAGGGGTAGTTCTACTAAACCTAAGCAAAAAGCATTTATGGTTCAGAGCCATAGGAATTTAAGCGAAGATAAAATGAATATACTTTTTCATTGTGTTTATTATATTTATTAAAGTGATACTTTAAACAATCGTTTGAAAAATGTTAAAAAAACTAAAATAAAACTATTTAAAAGTCTTATCCTGTTTGTACCAACTGAACATTCAATACACCATTCCCCTTCATAACACACTCTCTAATAGGATTGGATATAAATATTTCTCTTCTGTAAATATTATATACCCAAAACTACAGTCACATTGTTTTTTGTTTATTTCTCTCTTGTTAATGTTTATTTCACCTTTGTAATCTTTGCCTGCCTTTTGTTAATGCTTATTTCTTTTTTTTATATAAATTTCTTTGCAGCTCGTGCTCAGATTAGAATTTTAGACATATATTGTAAATATTTGAAATGTATATCTCTAACCCTACTATACCTTCGGGTAAAATAGGGTTTAATCCAATTTTGGATATTCAATAAATAAATGTTTAAAAAACTAAAACAGGGTTTATAAAAACCTAAAATCCGTGACCTAGTAAAAAGTTAATAACAAACATGTGAGAGTTTAGGTATATTCTGTGTTCTACGCGTGCCGAGTTTAAAAGGCACAATATTAGTGCGAAGTTTACATAGGCACAATATTCATGCGAAGTTTACATAGGCACAATATTCATGCGGAGTTTACACGGGCACAATATTCATGCGTTTTAGAAAACGGATCAATCGTGCCGGGATTACTACCATCCATCAGCCTTTCTTTCACGATTTTGCATTTGTACGATTTGTCATCTACCGGCTTTTCAGCCAAATGTAAAGCCATGGCATTTTCTTTAACAACAATTTTCATGTCTTTTTGTTTTTCATTACAGATGAAACTATTGTGATATCTGCTCTGAAACTGCGTACTAACATAATTAAAAACTATGCCTACATTTCTTCTAGAATCATGTATTTAAAATGTTAATCAATTACATACTGCATCCATTACTCTGGACCTTCCTCAAAGTTCACATTTTTACACTTCCCTCCATTGAAATAAAAAAAATAAAACTTGAGCTAGAAAGTTAATTTACACATTACATTGTAACTAATTTCTGTGTAGCCTAATAGTCTGTCCTCAGAGCTCTTTAACCCTCTTGAAAATATGGTTGTTATTTTAATTTAAAATAATGTCTAGTCTTATACTATTTTCGATTTCACAAAGAACTGTAAGTTTCGGTTAATAACAAAATATTCCATGCATAAAAAATGTGGATTTGATGAATAACCTTGGACTAAATTTTTTTAGATGCTCAGCAACTATTATGTAACAATAAATTACATTTTGGTACTAAAATTATAATGTAATAAAATCAGGTAAACTGATATAACAAAGTGCCAGTATGTTTTGTTTAATCAGATATGATTGCAGTTATGATATGCAGAATACAAAAAAAAAAAAAAAAAGTCAAATTGGCCGGTTTCGGGATTTCAGCCATGGAACTCCAGAATGTGACGCCAAGACGTTACCATCTCAGCCACCTGGGTCAGTTATGGGATAAGAGCATTTAAAGCAATAGTGTTGCCATAGCTAACTGTATTTTAATTGCCAAAGCCTTAGAAACCACAGTAAAACAAAAGGTTATGTTGTCAAGATAACTGATTTTCATTTTTTTAATAAATTCTTTCGAATACGTATATTACCATAAAATAAGCACTAAATTGAGCATAACTCGGAAACAGGTCAACCGATTTTATTCAGTATCAATAGACGTCTTCCCATGGACATTATAAATGTGTATACCAAGTTTCATAAAAATCCGGTAAAACGTATTTGAGTTACCGCGTCTTTAAAATACACTAAATTGGGTTTTACTACGGTACCGGTCTACCGATTTGGTCCAATATCAGTAGACGTCTTCCCATGTACATTATAAATGGGTATACAAAGTTTCAAGAAAATCCAATAAAGCATATCTGAGTTATCGCGACTTCTTATATATTAACATAAAATGCACTAAATTGGGCATTATTCCGGTACTGGCCAACCGATTTGGTCGAATATCAATAGACGTCTTTCCATGGATATTATAAATGCGTGTACGAAGTTTCATAAAAATCCGAAAAAGCGTATTCGAATTATTGCGCCTTTAAAATATACACTAAATTGGGTTTTACTCCGGTACCGGTCAACAGATTAGGTTCAAATTCAATAGGGCACTTTTCATGGGCGTCATAAATGGGTATACCAAGTTTCGTGGCAACCGGATACAGCGTATTTGAGCTATGGAATATAATCTATTAAAATAGGCACTAAATTGGGCATTACTCCGGTACCGGTGAACCGATTTGGTTCAATATCAATAGGGTTCTTCCCATGGACATTATAAATGTGTTTTCCAAGTTTCATGAAAATCCAAAAAAGCATATTTGAGTTATGGTGCGTACAGACACACGGACAGACAGACAGATAGACGGACAGACATTTTTTCGTCCACCCACAATCGCATAAGTATCATACTGGCACTTAATAAATTGGTATTAAGTTAAATGAAATTAGCAAAAGGATCAGAAATTAAATTAACAAAAGTGGGCTCTTCCGAAATAAAAAGTGCCGTGTTAGGAGTCATTGCATGCTTACATATTATTTTATTTAAATGCTTTAAATGGAGCTTAGATTCTGAAACTGGAAAAAAAATTGTATTTTATCAATTCGTAAATTCAAGCAATAGGTTAAAATTAAAAAATATATTTATCTAAAGCTGAATATAAATATTATAGGTTATGCAATTTTAGCAAATTGTACCTACTTTCACCTTTTTTTTTTTAACTTTTCGCCTTTATTAATTTTCACATATTAAATCTTCTGTGCTCTGAATTAACTTATACAATCAGGGACAATGTTTTGAATAAAAAAATTTAAAAAAAAAACAGTACACACAGATATTTATTATATGAATATACTATTCTAATGTTACGTAAGGTGTGATAGAAAAACTTTTAAACATATTTTAAATGTGGAAAACATACCTTAACTACAACCATATTAGGTACTTTCGATTTTAGTATATAATGTATACTGTATTACAGTGAAAGTGACAACGCAGTTGGTAGCATCCGAGGTTAGAATTTTAAGGCAACACATGACAACGATATCGGTTTACTGCTAATGGCAAAGAATTTCAAAATCAGCATGATTTAGCAAAAATGTGTTTCGCTTAATGAGCTAACATGTGGTTTTTTATATAAAAAATATGGTCAGGTTAGAATATTCTGAAATGTTTTTACAGGAATTGTGGCAAAGTCATAGATAATTATTTTATTTATAATTTATTACTTTTAACTAATTTCTAAACACAAATTAATATGAATGTCGGCGCCTTCTTGACAAATGCCTGTTCAGTTCACCTCGACACCAAGGTCATTGACACCAAAACAACACACGACCGAACCCACTACGACGAGGCAAAAGGAGTTTGGAATCAAACTTACCCTGAAAATCGACGGAGACAATCTTGTATAAAACTCAACTTGTCAGGGAAAACAATGTCACTCTTTTTACCGAAATGTCACACGCATTAAGAATCACAGAACGAAAGATCGGAAAAATCACTTGAAAAAGTTCACTATCACACACAGTACACGGGAAGAAGCATGCAGGAGCACTGGCCGCTGTTCGTGGCCTATACAAACTTCAAGGGACGGCCGAGGATTTCCGAATGCCAACGAAGAGCAACTTGTGGCGTAACTGTGACGTCACCTTCACCGGCGAAAGAAAATACAATAGCAAAAGCAGATTATTCGCAAATTTTTACCTTCCCTGATCAATTAGATCATCATGGGAGTTCTATTAATGTGTATGAACTTATGTCATGTCGCAAAAGCGAGAGACATGAGTTTATTTTCGTGTTATGATTTCGCGTTCTTGTAAAGCGCGAGTTTAGGGGGCGGTGCTCACAATCGTGACGTCACGCAACTTTGACATTTCAGTCATTCACCTCTCGCTCGGGATGAGAGGTTGCTAACCGCGCGGCTTGTAGCTCAGCTGTTTTGGGAGTTTGGGACATCATCCATCGTACATCGATCGTTTGACGGGTGCAATGACTGATTCCGCCAATATATATCTGAGAACTGATAACAATTCAGTTTATTTCTAAGCAAATTGCGTCACATTAGAATAGCCAAGGAAACTATAAATAGTGCAGTCTAGCTACCTCTGTCGGTCAAAGCCGGTTTTGAGCTTTCTCATAGGCATCCTCTGTTTCTTTTAATTAATCTCCCTTATCTAAAATTACATTGCAATAAATAAATTATATAAACGGTTAGGGAAAGAGAAAAAAAGAATCTAATATGTTAGATTGTTCAGATTCGAAAGTACAAACTCAGTGACAGAGATTCAGTGAATATTAGTTGTGGTCAAGCAGAGCAGTTTCCACATTCTTAGAAGTTATACGGTTGAAACAGAACAAAAAGTAATAAATATAGCATCCGGGTTAAGAAAATATGCTAATTATTATTTCAAAAATTCTTCAGCACTACTTTACTTGTTAAATGTTATTTTTATTCTGAAGACCTAAAGATAACTAATAAAGGATACCATGCATACCTACAGTATTCGAATTATCTGACCTGAATTACGTAGATAAAGCAATAAACCTAATATTAAAACTGCCGTTCTTAATGGTGTTCGATTGTTTTGTGTTCTAGCTTATCTCAGTTAAAATCTCCCCCTCTTTTAATAAAATAATTAATTGAAACCTTCTTGTCAACTTGAACCTTTAATGTTTGCGTATACCTTTCTGTGTAATTACACAATCTTCAGGCCATCTGTAATTTATAAAGTTTTGTATGTGTCATGTTATCTACATATCCATCGCCGTAGCGTAGGGGATGCGTTAGCTTTCCTCACGCGGCGGACCCGGTTCGATTCCTGCTTGGGACAAGTTTCCTAGGTGGGATTTTTCCTCACCTGTGAGATGAATATCTCGTGGTTCCCGGATATCATCGTACCGTCATTATCACAATCACATCCTCGCCTTGTCGAAAAAGTGTATGTGTGACTGGTGTGTATCGTCCTATGTGTTCGTGTTGTCTCGGAGGTAGCTCCGGCATTAAGCTGAGCACTCATCCTGGGAGGCCCTCCATGTCCCTGTCTGATCAAAGAATTATGTATGTGATCCATAGAAACTTCCTCCCCCGACGGGTCGCGATCTTCTAAAGCTCCGAGGGCGTGGACCTCGTATATTTACCTACAATGGGGGAGGTAAAATTCAGGTGACGAAGAAGAATTTATCTACATTAACCATCAATCCTTAGAAGGTTTTCCGCCTATATACTAGTGTTATCTTACCACATTAACGAATCTAGTTGAAATTTAGCTTAGCTTCATAATGAAGTTTATTAATAATTACATTAACCATGTTTTGTTAGCACGAATTCCCTCCGTTATTCAGTTTGATCGTAGAAGTAGTGTGAATTTAGAAGTTGCACCAAAGCCACTTCAACACACCACTATTCCCCTTCCCCTTTTCATCATTTACAAAATATTTATGGTAATTTTCCTATTAGAAATCCCGGATATTATAATTGATTGACAAAAATGGAGGGTCTTTCCTTCAAAAGTTACAGCATAACATCCACCATACTTTCTAATATGGCTGGCTGTTGCCAACTTCTGAGACAAATTTGGCAAGAATTTCATTTTTTGTTTAACATTAGGCTATATTGAATCTGTCCGCCGGCGTGGTCTTGTGGTTAGCGTCGCTGACTACAGATCCGTCGGCCCGGGTTCGATTCCCGGTACCTCCTCGGATTTTTCTGAGGTAGGGAGGTCTGGTAGGGGTGCACTCAGCCTCGTGATTCCAAATTGAGGAGCTACTTGATAGAGAAGTAGCGGCTCCGGTCCAGAAAACCACCATTAACGGCCGTGAGTGTCTGCATGCTAACCACATGCCCCCCAATCCTGCCATGTGCCTACGGGAGATGATGAAGCGGTCAGGTGGTAGGCCAAGTCCCTCTAGGGATGTAGCGCCACGGAGTTTAGTTTAGTTTATATTGAATCTACCATCCCACCTTGTCCCATCCCTCCGCACTCTCCCCTACAATAAAAAGATTTCCGAACAGAAAAATAAACTTTATTCCACAATCTTTTTTATGAAAAGTATGTTACAAAGAGAGAAGTAATCTGGCTACGCAATAGTGAATAGGCTATCAGGCATATTTAAATTATGGCAATTTCGTCTTCTATGGGGAGCAAAGAACATTTTTATGTTATTTGCAATAACTACATAGCCTGTAGTAACTCTAAATACATTATAAGTAAGTAGTATTATGCTTCACAATTCTACCTGCTTCTTCTGTCAAATTTAAAAATAATTCATCACTTTTTTTTTTTTTTTTTAGAAATTTTTACATCAGAAATATTTAAAAAATCAACTATTAAAGTTACCTCAAAGATTCTAGATAGTTTCATCACTTGTTATATTTTTAGAAATTTTTACATCAGAAATATTTAAAAGAAATTATAAAAGTTACATCAAAGATTCTAGATAGTGTTGTTCAATATACAGTATACAGTATACACTGTATACTGTATATTGTATATTGAACAACACTATACAGTATACAGTATTGCAAGTAAGTAGTATTATACTTCACAATTCTACTTGCTTCTTCTATCAAAATTATAAAATACTTTTTGTAACTCATGTTCTACCTCGAACCTAGGAAAATCAGCTTTAGTTGGAAAAGATTCCTGATTTTTAATACTTTTGGAATTCTTCAGCAATACCGCTGCAGAACCCTGGGAGGAGTTCGCTCCGAGAAACTTTAGCGAGCCGCATAAGAGATCACAAGCATATCAGAGGAGTATAATATGATAGTTGCAATTCCTGACTGATTAAATATATACCATTAGTTCAATGTAAAAAGAAAGCGTTATCTAAATACACTGATCCAAGGATATTGAGCCAATGTTATGGGATGTGTCGTGCACACTCGAGTGCACGGAATCTTTCCGATATAATACGCAAAGGTTTGTTTGTAAGGCATACATAACCAGTTTCGCCAGGTCCACTCTCCACCCCTGCGCTTATCCTTTTTTCGTGTTGGCGGGTACGCAGCAGAGACTAGTAGTCTAGGCAAGGTAGCAAAAAATGCTCATTAAAATAAGTAATGTGGCCACTTTATTTTTGCGATAATTAGGAGGAAAACAGCAGGAATTCATTGTATGTGTTTTGAAAAAGAGCAGTTTGTTGAATCATGGTAAAATAAATGCAAAAAAGTGTGATAAGGTTTTCTTTCGATTTTAAGGCATCAAAAAGAAAAATAAGACTAAAAATAGTATGAGATAACAGCTTTCCAAAACTATAAAAATCTGTTCATAACTTTTTGCAAAAGAAAAATCGAAAAGTGCTAAAGCTCGCGATATTTGAACATTTTATTACTAGGCTTTTATGTATCGTCGAGAGGTCTATTGCACTGAACTTGTAGCTATCTGTGACATCTGCCTGTGGTAAAAATTGTATCTTTAAAAAAAATATATATATTGCTGGAACATGAAAACATGTGTTTTGCTAAAACGGCTGGCAATCTGCTAAAAATGACCCCACGAGTAGAAGTTGAAGTAGTTTTTTTGTTTGTGAGGCGTTGCTCTACAACCCCATTATAAATAAAAGTATGTAAAATCTACTAAACCCTATATTAAAAAAAATGTGTCTTGGGCCATGATGGGGAATGCTAGCAGCGGAGTCTCGTCTTCGCCCTCATAGCCTTTTCCCCTACGCTGGCTCCTAGGCGGCCGAGACTCAGAATAGCCCAGTTTTCGTAGTTTTCACTTAAATCTAAGAATATTAATGAATCCCTCATTAGAAGGCCTACATGAAATAAAGGAATGAAGATGGTGACCTTTCGAGATTCCAACTCGGCATTCCTCTTAATGGCCACAAAACAACGAGAACCCCAAAATAAGATTGTCTGGTCTCAGGATTCGAACTAGCAACCTTCCTAATGGGAGCCTCTGTGAATTTACCACCACGGCCGCTTCACTGTGTGTTATTTATCTACCTTTTAATTACAGAAAACTAGAAGGCAATTTGAAGAGTTTTTTTCCTTCACAAAACAAAATCACGACCGAAAGGAAGACACTATGCATAGATAGGACATGGTTAGCCTACACTCGTGCTTCTACCTTGCACTCTTTATCCGCCACCCAAATGAAGAGAGAGGTCTTTGCCTTTTAGGGATTGTTGTGGACTAATTCTATTTCTAACTTTTTTTTCTCAACCAACCTTGGTCGTCAGCATTGGATCCATCCTATTGCTTATGCTAATAAGTATTTTTTTTATTTTCCTTGGCCTTCCCGCTGAACTCTCAACACGCAGTATTAAGGTTTCTCGGAGGGAGCTGTCCTTTCTTCATTTCAAGGTTTCAGTTACCCTTTACCCCTTCTATCTTTATTACGAAGGGCAGAACGATAAGAAAGCAGATGAATATTAATGTAAAGAGGAGATTCTAAAGTAATGCTTTAAAGCATAAAATGTAAAATGTGAATTTTTTTAATCTCGTGTAAGAAATTGTCATTAATGGAAACCAGCTATTCCATTGGAATGTTCTCATTAGTTTCAAGTTTAAAACTCATTGATGAATTTACTTGAAGACTGCTTATTTAATTTTAATTTTAATTTTTTGGCCTTCATAGGACCACTTTAGTCAGGTTTCTGGTTGAGGTTTTTCTTCTTTTTGTCAGCCCAGTACTTCTTCATCCTTTCTGACCACAATTTTCTTTCTGCTTCTGGAACTACTCTTCCTATTTTTTTTTTCATCTGTAGTGTAGTGTAGTGTGTTTGTCTTTCAATATCTTGAGTGTGTCTGTCTTGTATATTAAATCCTCTACTGTAATACGTAGCTCTGCCATATCTTCGTTAAGTTCTCTAATCCATCTTATATTTTTCTTACTCTTACTCTTCCATAATTTTTCTATTATTTTTCTGCTAATTCTATTTTCTGGTGTCCGTAATATATGTCCCAAAAATGATATATATTTTTTTATTGCACTTGTCACTGGTTCTATTTCTTTATATACTGTTTCATTAGAAGCTAGTCTCCAGACTCCATTTACTTGGTAATTTTTGTTTAAACAGGTTCTTACTATTCTCCTTTCTACCTTGAGTACTCTATCTATTGCAACTGTGTTAGTTGTTTTGAATAGTGTTTCACATGCATACGTGATTTGCGGTTGAGTCACTGTTTTATAATGTTTCAATTTGGTTTCTATTGGGAGGCACTTTTTATTGTATGTATTCTTGGTAACATGCTGTGCTCTAACCAGTTTATCTCTATTCTATTTTGCCATGCGGGTTTCTCATTCATGTTGTAAGTGATTATTTCACCTAAATATTTAAATTTTTCTACAATTTTTATTTATTGGCCTCCTACTTCTATTTTTTTTGCTAGCGGCATTTGAGTTAGCATAATTTGTTTTTTCAAATGAAATTTTTAAACCAATATTTTGGGCTATTTCTTGCAGAGATTTGATTTGTCGTTTTGCTTCCTGAATATCATTGGCCAGAAGTGCCAGATCATCGGCAAATCCTAAACAATTTAACTGTATATTGTCCTTTGGGGTTCAAATTTTTATATTTTTCGGATTGTTTCTGTACCATTTCCTCATAACGTGCTCCAATGCATAGTTAAAAAGAAGAGGGGACAGACCGTCGCCCTGTCTCAGACCAGTTGTTACCAAGAATGGTTCAGAAAGTTCTCCTCTGAACTTTACTTTAGAAATTGTATTAGTTAGAGTAGGTTCTACCAATTTGATTAACTTTGGGTGAAGACCGAAATGTCTTTAAATTTTTATTAATGATGATCTATGGATGGAGTCATACACTTTCTTGAAATCTATAAATGTTATTGACAGAGGCTTGTTACATTTTTTGTAATATGCCATGATTAATTTCAAAGTTATTATTTGTTCAGTGCAACTTCTCCAAGGTCTGAAGCCTCTCTCGTACTCACCTAACTCTTGATCTAGTTGTTCTTTAATCCGATTATATAGTATTTTTGAAAAATCTTGTAAGTGCTATCTAGGATGGAAATACCTCTATAGTTATCTGGATTGCTTCTATCCCATTTTTTATGAAGTGGGTTAATTATTGCTGTGGTCCATTGTTCTGGGAATTTTTCAGATATCCAAACCTTCATTAATACCATATGGAGGGGCGTCTTAGTCGAACTGCCGGCGTATTTCCACATCTCTGCAAAGACCTGGTCTTCACCACATGCTTTGTAGTTCATTTCCTTAAGCACTGTTTCCACTTCTTTTGCCGTAGGCGGGTTTATATTTTCTGGTTTAGTTTCTTTTGTTTTTTTATATATAGGAGTATGTGTATCAATCAGTAGAAGCTTTTCCGGTTCATCACAGTTTAAGAACTTGTTAAATGCATCTGCCATGATTTCTGAATTTTCTTTATTGTTATGAGCTGTTTTTTCATCTTTATTCTTCAGTAATAATGTAAGGGGCTGTATTTTTGTAATTGTTTATCAAAGCCTTGTAATAATCTCTAGAATTGGTTTTATGATAATTTTCCTCTATATGGCTTATTAAATCTTTTTGATATTGTCTCTTCATTCTTCTAATAATTTGAGTGAATTCTTTTCTGACATTCTTGAGGTTAGTGGCGTTTTCTTCTGTTTTGTGGGCTTGAAATGTTAACCAAGCTTGGTGCCTTTCCTCATGCATTCTATCACAGTCGAAGTTCCACCAAGCATGTCTTTTCCTTGGGTTTAATGGAGCTAGATTTTCTGCGTTCTGTTTGAGAATTGGTATTATTTCATCCAAATTGTCTGTCAATTTTGTAGCTCCTGTTTTCTGCCGGTATGATCATTCTGGATTAACTGATGTGGGTCATATGTCCTTTTTTCAACTGTGTTTTGTCTTTTCCTTCTCAATGGAGTAAATTTAATCTTTATTTTAATTAAGTAATGATCTGACCCAGTGTCCGTTCCACTTAAAACTTGGACATTGTGAATTTCCTTGTGAAAGAACTTGTCCATACATACGTGGCCTAGTTGCCACTCTCCTATTGTACAATCCGGATGTTTCCACGTTTTGAGTTTGTTTGATTTTCTTTTAAAATATGTAGATTTGGAGATTAGTCCATGAGTTTTGCATATTTCTATGAGTCGTTGGCCATTTCTATTCGTAAATTTATGAGGAGCCCACTTTCCTTCTACATCTCGATACTTGTTTTCTTTGCCCAGTTGAGTATTAAAGTCCCCTATAAGTGTCTTGACGTTATTCGTCTTTATTTTATTCATTGTCTGATCAAGGAGATCCCAAAAATTCTCCATGTCTTGCATAGTTTTTGTTAGGATTTTTTTTTTTTCATTGAAAGGAGCATGGGCATTTATGATGGTGTAAATTTTGTTTGAGGTTCGCAAAGTTAGAGTTGCAATTCTCGGTGATATGGCTTCATAGTCGATTATGGAATCTATTATTTTCAAATTTACTATAAATCCTGTACCAAACTGAGGGCAATGTTCCATAACTTTTGGTCCTGGCTTCCCATTATAAATGCAATACCTTGAGACTCAAACAGATCCTCTGTTAAATTTATCATTTCTTGAAGCCCTGCTATAAGAATATTTTGTCTATCTAATTCATCTGTGAAGTTCTTGAGTTTTCCGATTTTCAATAAAGAGTTTATGTTGTGAGTTGCAATGTAGTTAATATGTTTATATTTAATTCTTTGTTTGTGTGTTTGGTTGCATACATTTGAATGCTCCGATTCATTCTTGCCTCTTAAGTGACTACCCACCGAATCCGATGTAGTCTTCTCCTTCCTTGAGGGGTTGGACGGTGGAACCCTTTTCTTAAAAGACTCTTCCATATCTGATTATCGAAGGTTGTCAACCTTAGGTGGAGCTAGCTCCTATTTACAACTGCGGTTGTTAACCACAGAGGATGGTTATTCAGCCGCCACGAACATGTGAAACCGTCGTGCCCTTTACTGCTAGTTTTGGTCCGCCCCGGGTATTTTATTTCCCGGTACCCACCATATCTGGTGAGCATTCCACTATCCGCCACCTGTGGAGGCGCCCGGTAGGAGACTAGCAAACTACCTCGTGTAAAGACTGCTTATATTAAAATATAAATCCACCTTTGAGAGGGTACTGCTTAATTGTAAGTTCTGAATAGTATAAGTTCCTCAAAAAAGTTCAGTTAAAAATAAACAATCCAACCCTCAAACTCAAAGTACTCTGGTGTTAATATGTCAATTCACAGGAGATTGTGAAAATCATTACACCTAAGTATACTAGGCCTATATGGTCATGAAACGTTAAAATAACGCCCTACAAAATTTTAGAATAGCCGGTAAATCGTTCAAACAAGTGAAGAAATTCAAACATCTGAGAGCAATAATTACAAATACAAATAATGTTAAGGTAGAAGTTAAGTGCAAACTCAAATCCAGAAATGCCTGTTTTTATGCAGTTCAGAAACACTTATTTTCTCGTCTTCTGTAAAGAAATCTAAAACTAATAATTTATGAAACTATTATCCTGCCGGTTGTGTTATATGGATGTTCTCACATGGTCGCTTATTCTTCGGAAAGAACTTGAGAGTGTTCGAAAACAGGGTGCTTAGGAAAATATTTGGGTGTAAGAGAGATGAAAATAGGGACTGGAGAAAACTGCATAATGACGAGCTTCATAACCAGTACTCGTCACCGGATAAGGGTAAATTAGGGAGGATGAACTGGGCTGGAGATGTTGTGCGCATGGGGGAGTAAAGACCGGTATGTAAAAAAATGACTGGGAAACCCAAAGGAAAAATACCACTTGGAAGACCTATACTATGTGAGAGGACAATATTAGAATAGATTTAAGGGAAGTAGGATTTGCGAGGGATGGTTGAATGGAGTTAGCACAGAATAGGTTTGAATGGTGGGCACAGGTAAGCGTGCCAATGAACCTTCGGGTTCCATAAAATAGAGAATATTCCTTTAGCTTGCTTAGGAATTGTATGTTACCATTGAATAAGTAAGAGTGAGTGAGTAAGTAAGTTAAAGTTCACTGTCTTTAGTTTAGTTCCGAAGCTAAAGGTAGGACCTAAATGAATAAATACGCATTTTGGAACAAAGGTTCCGTTCTCATTTTGCCTTGTCACCAAAATCAAATTGTCCCACGGGCTCATATACACATAAGTTACTGGTTGCACAGAACACATGGTTCTGATTACATCAGTTGCAACTGGGCTATTGATTACTTGTGGCTTTATGCTTTGAGTTAGGCCTACAGTTATTACCATCAGAATTTGTAATAATAATGCTTCACATCCCACATAATTGAACACTGGCATGACGATTATGTTACATGATTATTGCAAGCTTTCCATTTCCTTGTTTACAAGCGGGTCTCAACATACTTTTAATTTAAAAAAGAACATTAATTTTGTTTATGTACTATATGTCTGTGTAAATTATCACCAAGACCCTACTGTACATATGCAGACAATTATAAACGTGTAAGCTTATGCCAAAACAAAATATTCATAACATTCAATCAAATCTCCACCTGCGTTCGTTAAATTAGATCAACTATTGTATTTTCATAGAATCAATAATTATTCTACTATTATATACCCATATATGAAATACAAATCGAATATATATATATATATATATATATATATATATATATATATATATATATATATATACTAGCTGACCCATCAATGCTTAACATTGTTAGATTTTGATATATATAGATTAAGTGAACACAATTGAAAGTCGGTTTGATGTACATGTATAAATCATCAGCCGTCCAGCCAACGCGGTGAACGTATTTATATTCTTAACGAAGAACGAGCACTGGCCATCAATATGTCATACAATTTCTTTTATCATTATTTAGTTTGGACTCGTTTGGAATAGGCTAACTCTGATAATTCGACTACGTCATAGGATGGTAAATAGCTATGGCGTAGGGGATGCGTTCGCTCCTGTCACGCAGCGGGCCCGGTTCGAATCCTGATCGGGACAAGTTACCTAGCTGGGGTTTTTCCTCACCTGTGAGACAAATGTCGGGTAACTTTAGGCCCTTGTGATCCCCGGGTATCATCTGGCCACCATTGTCATCCTCATCCCATCCTCACCTTGTTCAGAGTGAGTGTGTGTGAATAGTGGTCTCGTCCTATGTGTTTGTGTTGTCTCGGAGGTGGCCCCGGCATTGGGCTGATCACTCATCCGGGGAGGCCCTCCATGTCCTTGTCTGGTCAAAAAAGTATGTATGTGATCCACAGATAATCCCTCTCCCGACAGGTCGCGGCCCTGCAAGGCCCGGGCGGCGTGGGTCGCTTTAATGTCCCTAAATGTGAATTTTGTGACCGGGCTCCCGCTACTTAGTGTGCCTCACAGTACTGCATATGACATAACTTGTCTGTCTGTGAGGAAGACCATTAGGGCAATCAGTCATAGGAGAGAGGTTCCATCTGGTGCTGTGAATTGAACTCCGGCTTACCTCAGTTGGTAGATCATTGGCGCGAATAGCAAAAGGTCCTGGGTTCAAGTCTCAGTGCCGGAGGAATTTTTCTCCTATAATATTCTCATGTAATGTCCAACAGAGACAATAATATGTGGTTCATGAATGCTTATATATAAATAACTATTATTAATGTAGATCATTTCGAGTCATATCAGTAACCATGGCCTTTTATAATACTGAATTTTAACCTGTGACCTCGAAAGCCAATGAAAATGTTTGGGGGCATCGAACATTGCAAAATATAACAGGCCTATTGAATGTCTAAGGAACCCTCCAAGTTAATATGCCTTTGAAGTTAGTGATTTGTGTGGATTTAGATTGCACTGTACTGCCTGTTCATTTAGACGTGAACACTTGCATGCGCCGCAGACATAGGGCGGGACGGAAGGGGAGTGTGTTGATAGTATGGATCACGTGAGACTGATAGAGTTGGATTATTCCCACAAAGTCTCTGGCCTTGAAGACAAACCCAGCCAGCGAGCTTCTCGTTACGTCTCGTTACCAAGATGCGCGAATTCGGTGCGCGTAAGATCAGTAAGCTACCGCTGGGCAGAGAGTGAACATCATGCAGCAGCTCGCCAGTCGTAGAAAATACTATAATAGTTGAGTGGAAGGATAATGCCGATGCGAGAGAGACAGACAACACGTGGAGTGGGATAGGAGAGCTGAGCCAATCAGGGTGCAGCTACCTCCCCTAGCCAGGAACTCTACTAGCGGTGAGACTCGCTCCTAAGGTATATACGTAAAAACCCAGAGACGTTGTGGAGGTAATCTTACTCTACCACTGCGCATCGTGTTTACAGTGTTCACGTCTAAATGCACAGGCAGTACTCTGTGCTATATAAACTTATAGAGATCGACCTTGTCAGATTTTTATGTTAACCCGGACCAGGAGGTTAGACCACAAGAGATTCAGGAGATTCTCATTCATGATTCTTTTTTATCATTTCACTCCATTTTCAGTAGCCTACCTACAACACCATAAAATCAATAACTTAGTTGAAACGCTACCTTTATGTATCCTTGCAAACTCCCGATGATCCTTCTCCATTCCAGAGGTATGGCCTCGGTCTGAACCAAGATCTTCTTCACACCTGAAAAGGGGCCCTACTCTATCATTTATCCTCCCTTTCAGATGCTTAGTTGGCACCGTTATGCGTATCCACACTGGAAAAGGAGGAAAAACTGGAATGGATAATGTAAATTCCGGGATGATCACTGAGTAAAACGTGTTGCCCCTTTTAGGCCGAAACCATGAAAGGGTACAGTTTTAGTCCAGTAGTCCAACAGGAATAAACAGTTGTCCAGCAAAGCAAGCCAATGATGTCTTCTGTCAGGCATCCGGTCCCTGGAAAAGAAATGAAAAATCCAATTACTAATAAGTCAAAATTAAATTATTTTAAAGAATGGTGACTAGATTTCCGCTTGTACTGCATATTTCTTTTCTTTTCTAAATTCTTGATATTTACTTAGTTTTCAAAACATCATAGATCCAATGTTGTCTGTATTTGGATTCAGTGTTTTAGTTTTAAAAAAATAAATCTTATGTGAAACACACAACTCCCTCTGCCAAAAAAAAAAAGTTTTGCTTAATAACTTATGTCTTAGTATGATTATATTATGTGTGGAATTCTCTTCATGTCAATTGGTTGTAAAAAGGAAGAGAATGCCGTTACCACATCGCATTGCAGCCCAGAGAGATACACAAAATAAAATCTGATTAATACACTCTTAGTTCTTTGTATAAGCGCCTCATGTATAAAATTTAAACAAAATCGTTAGAGCTTTCTTCGAGTTTTGCGAAAAAAAGAACAGAATTTCTCTTCGTGTAAAGTGGCATTAAAAATAAGAGAAAACCGTTGCTAATCTTCGTGTCACATCCCAAGAAGATACCTAACCAAAATATAAAAATTAGTTTTCATACTATTTTTCGTTCTGGAGCTAAGCTGTTCACAGACAGACTGACAGACAGACAGACAGACAGACATGTTTCTGAAAATATTATTTTTAGATTCAGGGTAGGGGCTACTTCAAAATATGCATTTAGGCCTATGTTAAAAAAGCAACTAAAAAATTCCGGGTCGAACACAATATTTCCTCTACCTATAGTACTTATTAGCAGATAAATTGTATCTTTTAACTATCTGTAGGCTACTTAAATTGTAGTCATATGAACGTTGAGGTTAGATCATCAGTGTGTTTACTAAAACATTTAAAAAAATACATTTTTATTGATGCTTCAGTCATACATAATGACTCAAGCCAAATACAAGGTGCACTTTAAGCTCGCCCACTCGATATTCACATTTTGTTTCTCAGCGAAGCAGGGTGATCAACTATCCTTGTATATTGTCGCCGACACTCCCGACCGTACCAAATATTAAAAATTCGAGAGTGTCCCTTGTACCAAATATTAAAAATGCGAGATTAAGAGTCTTGTACCCAACGGTTTATCAGCCTGTTCATCATCGAAGAATTTGCCAGATCGTGGCTTCACGCTATATGTCTCATGCGAAGGTGCACCTTATATTTGTTTTTTACCCTCAGTTTTCCCGTAGTTTAAGATTTTCACATCAGAAATAAAATAAGGTAAACTGATGTAACAAAATGCCAAATGGAGTTAATAAGCCATATATAAGAAACTATTGAGTTTTAGACCACGGTTTCTTGAAACATTTTGACAACCATATGTGAAGGAATAAGTAGGATAACTAGAATTTTAATAGAACTAAGTCACAACAAATGCCTCACGTCAACAACAGGCCTTTTCCTTTATTTTGTCAAAATATCTGAAACCGTACAAATACGCAGTCAAAAAATTTCAAAGATTATTTGGAAGTGAAAAATTAAAATTTGCACTTTTGGCATTTTCTCATCGGTTAGGCCTATAGGCTAAAAACTTTGCTAGATTTCAAGTTTCTAGCTTATCTGGAAGTAAGTAAACATCAGTGTTAATAAGTGGATGATCTAGACCAGTGGTCTTCAACCCGCGGCCCATGATTTAAGTTTTGGCGGCCCACAAACAAATACTAATTTGAACTAAAATGCCAATCTTGACAATTTAGTTAGAAAGAAACTGACAGATCTCGCATGTTGTTGTGCTTTGTCTTATTCGTTAACATTGCAAAGTGGAAGACAAAATATAGGCCTAAAACACACATGTATAATGTTAACTAATCCTTATATTCTTGTAGTATACCTAACTGATATACTTGTGTTACGTAAGTATCATGAAGCTTGGTACTTCATGAGATTGTAAGGGGAACGGGAAAATGTCTGTCCGTCTGTATGTCCGTGTGTCTGAACGCGCGATAACTCAAATACTTTCATGAAACTTGGTGTACGCATGTATAACGTCCATGGGAAGCCTATTGATATTGGACGAAATCGGTTGACCGGTCCCGGAGTAATGCCCAATTTAGTGACTATTTTATTGCAATATTACATTAGAAAGAATTTACCAAATGCAACGTCAGTTCTCATGACAACATATTGTTTTGCAGTGTTCATTTACGGCTTTGGAAGTTGCAATACAGGTAGCTTTGACAAATAACACTATTGATACCCACATATTCCTTCACATATATTCCTTCACATATGCTTATGAAACTAGACCTTTGTTCTTCCGTAAGCCCCGCTTAATGTATCAATCTAGAGCTTAACTCGGAAATAGATAACAGAAATAGCTTATTTTCTGCATATCGTAATTGCAATTATCACTGATTAAACAAAAGCATTCTGGAACTGTTACATCAGTTTACCTGATTTTATTATTACTATATTTTATAATACAGTATAATAATAATAATAATAATAATAATAATAATAATAATAATAATAATAATAATAATAATAATAAACGTCTTGTCCGTTATGAATGAGAAACCTGGACATTATCAGTTTGATACCTACTATGACCTACGTACCTGTAGCTTGTGTTTGTATACGAGAGATCAAGGCGGCGAATTTTTAACAAAGAGGTTCAGAGTTCGAATCCCCCTCCAGACTGCAGTATTTATGGATCAGCAGTAGCACCTATTCTAGTACTAAAGAACTAAAAAAAGGAACTGTATTTTCTCAAAACATTAATGCTGCATTATTTAGGTAGAATGCCCTTGCCCATTATTCAACGAAATTCCCATCCTCCTTTCTTTCTAAACTTCAGTGCAGATCTGTTTACTGTAAAATTCACCTTTAATTTTTATCGCGTAACAAATCATTTCCATCACCTTGAGTACTCAGTTATTGAATTTGAGGAAAGAATTTTCATTGCTTTTAAGATTCACAACAATCGGCCCCAACAATATATTTTAACAATACACCACAGTGTTTAAAGAGCCACAACTCGTAATCTAATAAAGAAAAATGTATTACCCCTGAAATCCCTGTAACATGCAACCAACAATACCAGCGCGCCAAGCTCAATTAAATCCAGCTTCAAGTTGGTAACACCTGTGGTTTATGTTTCAAACCGGGAAAACTCATGGAGAACATTTCGTTCGGTGTTCTCTTCGTAATCTGTGGTTATCATTTACATGTGAAGAATTTGGTTAACTCCAAGGGAAATTTTAACGTAGCGCAACGAAGAAAAGACGTTGGTGACCCTGCATACCGTCAGTCGAATAATCTATTGTCGTCAGTAGTCGTTCTTGAATCTCGATAATCGATACTGCTGAGCAGCTGCAGTCATCATTGTTTTCTTGGCAGTTGTGTTTTGTTTTTGGCTTTAATAAAATACATCAAACTTTTGATAACTGGTTAAAGGTGAGTCTGTTTATTACTTTCCACGCAACACATTTTTAACCTCTTGACTGTTTGCATGAAGTTTAAAACTATAAATATGAATCAATGAAAATAGGGCGGAAAATAGACATGACCAAATTTGGTTGTCATTTGCATTTCACAATGAGGGCATCGCCCACATGTTCCAACGAGTACGGTACTTATATCACATGGCCTAATATACAGTATATAAACTAATACCATTTGTATTTTCAGGATTTTGTCTAAAAAATGGCATCTTTAGAGCAAGCAATTCAACAGAATGTGTTACAAGTAGCCAAGAAGGTAGAAGAACAGCTGGACGCTGAGCTTGAAAAATTGGAGAAGCTAGACGAGGATGATCTGGACAAACTCAGGGATAAGAGATTGCAAGAAATGAAGAAACAAGCACAGCAGCGGCAAGAATGGTTGGCTATGGTAAGAAAGCTGGGGGATTCTTAGACACACCAAATGCTGTATTATATATATATATATATATATATATATATATATATATATATATTTTGGGTTTAGTTTCCCACTCTACTGGATTTCGGCACGCGATGTTCGGCGTTGGTATGCGGTCTCTGGCTTGCAGACCAACACTCCCATTGGCTCCCAACGACCTTGCATGTCATTGGTCTGTTCCATACGGTCCTGCAACCTCTACATAAAGCTAAATAATGCAAAACACTAACCACATTAGTTAAGTGCGCGAGCGGAGGCGGCAGCCGAAGCGAAGCGCCCTTGCATTTTAGAATAATGTACGATACACTGTTTGTCGGTTTCGAAAATGTGGCATATTATATCTTCCGGAGGGTTGTCTGACCATTATCACGTTGGCAGCTGATTCCAGCACCACGTGACCCATCGGCTTCTTCCCAGCATGCACCTGTGCTGTTTCTAGCAGCTGATTCTGTATTATTGTGATTCCAATCTGAGCGCCATTTTAGGTTAGTTTTTTGTGAACTTCTTACCGATTTTACCAATATTTAAAATATTCTTAGAAACAAAATGTGCCCTTATATGGATTCTAAAACTTCTGGAGAATAATATTACATGAAATTTTGCCGTTTTACGTGAGTAAAAAACAAAGTTAACGAATCCAGTAGAATGGGAAACTAACCCCATTTTTTTTTTAGAAATACAAAAAAGACCATTTTTGTGGTTTGAAACTCCTTCAGAATAACATAGCCAGCTAACAGTGAGGTATGCTCGGACATTAGTGACCGTGTCCCTCCGAGCCATGAAAAAAAAAAAAAAAAAAGGACTGGTGCAATGGTAAAATTTGACGTACCAGTATTAAACCCTGCGCTATTCAGTATATTGCTGCTAAACTAATATGACTGTTCCTAACATAACCTGTCACTGACGTAGAATTCAGCCATCACTACTTTTTTACCCTTCCACATGTTTCGTAAAATATTGTTACATGGCACTATTCAGAATACTGCTGCTAAAGTAATATACCGGTAACTGTTCGTAACCTGTAATTTATCTAGAATCTACCTGTCACTACTTATCTTAATGCAGAAGCTTTTTTACCCTTCCACACCTTTCATAAAATATCGTTACACTAATTGTTCAATGCTTTAATTTGTAATCATTTCTTCAGGTACCGGTAACTCCTACTAATACTGATTTTACTTGTCACCCTGTATTTACCATGTTATTATGGGTGTGTTATTTCGTAAGGGATTACACCACATTGTGTCGTGTTGTTTATCTGTTGTTTGGCATGTAATCATGATTGTAATATTGGCATATCGTAGACTTGGTCCCACTCGGTACAACCAGGCTGAGATGGCTGCCATGTTATTCTGAAGTTTAGCATGTGGTTGTAATGCTCGGGTGCCTAATGTTCTTTTAAAACCTACAGAATTCATACATGTTCCCAAAAGTATGCGAAATGAAAGAGAAATCATGAAGAAGTGGGCACTTACATAATCTAAAGACCTGTAGATTAATCACATGATTCGGCATGTGGCCATGACATAGGAACAGCGCACATAATCAGTCGTCATGAAACAGTGTAGGCAAACTGGCAACGTTGACGGTGGTCATGGTGTTGCTGCTAGAGCTAGCTGTTACTAAACTCATAGGCGTATCCAGGCCGACCGTATGGGGGGGGGGGTTATAACGTCTGGGAGGTATACACCCCGCAGGGAAGGGGGTTCGGGGGTCCTCCCCCGGAAAATTTTAAAAATCAAGATGCACAATAACGAGTTTTAAGCTTCCCACACTTTATACTCGTGTTAAGTAATTTATAAGCAGACTTTAAAAAAATTGTACAATTTTCCTTTTTTTAATCAATGGGGGCGTTGATTAAAAAAAGGAAAATTGTACAATTTTACGCCTCTGACTAAACTAACCTAACTTGTCATAAACCTCACTTTTATTACCATATTTTTAAATTTACAGTTTGACTAAATCTAGGCGTAGCCTTAAATTTTCCTTTTAACAACACTTTGATACCTATGTTTTTAAATTTACAATTTCAGTGTAGATACCGGTAGTAGTACTAGTAACTAATTAAATTCGTAACTAAGTAGGGGGAAAAAATAATTATAGAGCTGCAAATCTAAAGTTTCTGGTCTAATTTCTGTAAGTATTCAATTTAGTCCTTCAATTCAAAAAAGATAGATGATAACAGAAATTATGTATGTTAATAATTGAACAAGTGTGGGGAATTCTATGCCATATTATGATGCACAGAGAGAGAGAAAGCATAAGTTGTGGGAAGTATAAGCAACAGGGATTTAGGCCTATTTCATACTAATAGTCTGCATATGAAATAAATACCTTTGCATAATAAACATGGCTGTTGTTATCCTGAAAGGGCTTTTGAAACACAAACATTTTTTAACACTTTTCTTTGGCCGAGCGAATCCCTTACTGACTTCTAGTATAGCCCTCTTCCGCTTGTTACAGGCACGAATCTACATTGCTTACTTCACACTCAGCGCCATGGCCTGTATTTCTCTGTGGCCACGGCGTAACCCATGCCGCAACATTCAAACTTAATACTGAGTGTCGAAGAAGACCCAAAAACTGTTTCATTCATTACTCATGGGTAATGTAGTCCCACAGTTTTTAAAGAAAATGGGCATTCTGCCATATAGCCCATGTTACTGATCCTCAAGTAGGATAGGCCTAATATGTTAGATAACATGCTAAGAATGTGGTGTGGTAATATGTGTGGGAGAATAGAAAAGAACATTACTTATCCCATTTAAAACGGTTAGTATTACACTCCTTCTTTGTTCACTTAGTATTATTATAATGGAGGGATTTGTGAAAGTGCCAAACGTTTTATTATTTATATAGACCCAAGCTTCAAATTCATCAGTAGCTGCATCTATCCTAGTTTATCTGGATCCACAAAAACTTATTATAATTCTATTTCTACATGAAAGTTAATACAAAAGCTTCACTCTAGTGTCTCAATTAAGTTATTTTTATTAGCTGTCTGTTTATTTACTGTATTTATGTACTTTTCTAAAAGTAAAATCATCCTAAAATCCTGAAGAATGTAATATAGAAATGTTAGCTAGGGTTATTATCTTTTTTTCGTGAAAGTAGTACGAAGCATTCTAGAGACTAGACTATTAAAGAACAGATCAGCGGGAGTGTAGTGTACAGGCATAATCTTTATTGTTAAATGGTTCATTAAACTCTTTATACACTGTTCCCATAAATGTTCTTTCAGGTTTCGAACACTTGTCACTTACATTTTAGTGAAACTTTAAACCGATATCACAGTATAAGTATTAATACAGTAAACAGGGGTGCCCACAGGGGGGGGTTAAGACGCAGACTGCGTCATTGAAATTTCTGGGGGGGGGGGGGGGCAAAATATTATTATTTATGAATTTTATGGGGGGGGGTTGAAAATTGTTGCAAAATTAGAGTTTTATATGCTAAAAATAAAAACTGTCAAGTTCTATAACTTCAAAAGATAAATGAATTTCGACAGCCATGGGCGCCCATACCTGGGGGCGGGGGGGGGGGCGCAAGGAAAAAAATGTATATTATTAATTATTATAGTCAGGTGTTTTTCTTTTAAGACATTTATTTGAATTGCAGAAGTTTTACCAAATTGACAACATGAAAGCAGAATCCACAGTGGATTAGGAAAGGGAGGTTCAGGGGGTTTGGACCCCCAAAAGTCAAAACCTAAAATTCTATATTTGTATTTAAAAAAATTATTTAATTAAACAAGATTTGTTGGTGTGTCAAATATGAATAGCAGTTTTTCTTTTCATTACATAATAAGTAGGCCTATTATGCCCATTGTTCCATGGGTTATTCAACTTTTCTTATAAATAGTAATAACTTAAGTATTATAACTTAGGTAACAATTTCTTGTTTAAGTTGCCATGTCTTAGAGTACAGTAAACAAATTTGCTAACTAGTTTTTCAGTGCTAAAATAGTGTAAAATGTGATTTTCATTAGTTCAACATTTAAAAATTTTCCGGGGGTGGACACCCAAGTTAGGTAACATTTTCTTGTTTACATTGGCATGTCTTAGAGTATGGTAAACAAATTTCCTAACTAGTTTTTTAGTGCTAAAATAGCGTAAAATGTGATTTTCATTCATTCAATATTTTAAAATTTTCCGTGAGTGGACCCCCCCACTTAGGTAATGATTTATTATGTACATTGGCATGTCTTAGAGTATGGTAACAAATTTCATAACTAGTCTTTCAGTGCTAAAATAGCGTAAAATGTTATTTTCATTAGTTCAATATTTAAAAATTTCCCGGGGGTGGACATCCGACTTAGGTAACATTTTCTTGTTTACATTGGCATGTCGTAGAGTATAGTAAACAAATTTCCTAACTAGTTTTTGAGTTCTAAAATAGCGTAAAATGTGATTTTCATTAGTTCTATATTTAAAAATGTTCTGGGCATGGACCCCCAACCCACTTTTTGGGGGGTATTCCAAACCCCCCCGGCACTTCCGACCCTCCCCGCAATTATTTTTTGGCTACGTCATTGTTGCATTTATTATATTATTAATATAATGTTACAAAGTGGCCCAAGAGGTTAAAGCGACAAAAAATAAATTAATTTTAAAAATTGCCCCCCCCCTAGAAAATATCATATGGGCGCCCTTGTCGACAGCCAATTGGGTTGAGGGTGAGCAATGAAGTTGGGGGGGTGAACAATGAAGTTTGGGGGGGGGGTGAACAATGAAGTTTGGGGGGGGGGGTGGGTCATGACGTTTGGGGGGGGTGGGCACCCCTGCAGTAAAGAAACTGTGTGTTAAAAGTCCTATGACAACATGTTGACTGGACGACACTAGCACTCCATGCGGAGATTGAGTAAAGCTACATTCTCATCATATGAAATGGCTTGGGAAAATACATAAACACATCGCAAAATATGTTATGTTAAAAGAGAAAAAGAGAAAAATACAGAATATTTTTATTTAATGCAAATCTAATTTTAAATTTAAGAAATAATAAAACAGATAATGTATTATATTCTAGTTAAGAAGAAGTAAACAATATCTAAATAGGCTACTGTTAAGGACTGTACCTAGGCCTAGTATTTTTCCTTTAAAATCATTGCCCTTTAATATAATTTATAATTCAAATTATGATAATAAATAGCCTACATATTAATTACGTAAATTATATTACGTTCATCCTGCACGTCATTGTTGACAGTGTATTTTGATTCTTTGCCTTATATGGCAATATACGACTTCAATTTATCGTAGGTCTATGTAGCGTCAATTACTGCAGGATGGACTTCATTAAACAAAACAAAAAATTCAGGAGCATTTGGAATTGAAGACACCGTCGGTACAGCCGTTTTAATTAACGAGTTTTATAGGAATTCATAAACTGTCTGTTTCCGGCGTGTGTCAAGCATAGACTGTAATTTTCACTCAAATATTTTACATATTTTGTTACTAGGTTTTCTTGTCGACCATTAATGACCTATTTTATACACCAGAAATCATTACAACAGAATAAAATATAAAAATATTACATTAAAGTAACTTGAAACATAACCACACCAGAATCACGAGTAAGCCAGTAGACCTACAATAAATATTACTTATTTTCGTTCTTACCTTTCTGGATGTTTCAAGACAGTGAAGAAATGCAATTCAGGATTTTGTCTTTTATTATTACTGAAATTTACAGCAGAATAATAAGGTCCTTTCGAATATAAAGTGTTCTAATAAATACAACACTCCTATTTATTTACATACTTCCCGGAGTAGTTTCTGTAGTCTTACTATATGGCCGCTAGTAAATGCGCGCGCATGCTCGGCTGGCAGAAAAACGGGCTGAGTTTCTGTACTGTATTAATACTTATACTGTGCCGATATTGATAGAATGAGAAACTCAGATTTTGTTCAATTACATCACAGATGTTCAATGTAGGCCTAAGCCTTATTGGTAATACGGCACACATCAAGCCTTTAGTGTTTCTCTTTAGTGAGTTTTCTGTTTCTATTAATACTAGTTTCAAGTTTCTGAGTTTCATTAAATGTAAGTGACGAGTGTTTGAAACCTGAAAGAGAATTTGTGGGTATTCTGTATACTGCGTGAGGTGAGGATATACAGAAAATGCTTCTCTTATCTTGACTAGGGTAGTTCAAAATTAAAATTTTATGTAATTTAAGTTATGTTCTTTTCATTTTTAGGGTCATGGAGAATATGCTGAACTTGCAGATGAAAAAGAATTTTTTGAAGTCACCAAGAAATCAAAAGATATTGTGTGCCATTTCTACAAGAATGACTCGCCTAGATGCAAAATTGTTGACCATCATTTAAAGATTCTTTGTAGAAACCATATAGAAGCTAGATTTGTGAAGGTGGATGTTGAAAGATGTCCTTTCTTAACAGGTAAATATATCAGTAAATACATGGGCCTAAGTCAATGCAGTTTATTTTACACCCCAGAAATGAATAAATTTATTTATTATTGCTGTACTGTCAGATTGAGTGAGCCAGTATAAGTTTTTTTAAGGTGTGTATTTTAGTGATCTGTTATTGATCCGAATTACTTCGATAAAACAAACAAAAACACCCCAAAAAAAAGGCCCTCTCTCAAGAAAGTTCAGATTATGATAAAGAAAGAAAAATATTAAATCATCTACACTATAAAAAAATTGAAGTACTGGTACTATAATATTTCTAAACTCTGCTTTCAGAACGCCTTCGCATCAAGGTGATACCAACCATTGCATTGATAAAAGACAGCAAAACAAAGGACTACATAGTTGGATTCACAGATTTGGGCAACTGTGATGATTTTTCAACAGAAATGTTGGAGTGGAGAATTGCCCAGCCAGGTGTTATTAAGTACAGCGGGAACCTGCTAGAACCTCCTGTGGATGGGAAGAAGAAAAAGACTTCGATATTAGGTGGTCCTGGAAAGAAGACAATTCGAGGGAAAGAGGATGATGATTCTGATGATGATTATTAGTGCTTACTTAACTGACTTAAATACTCAATGAAGTGTTATATACACTGCATATAAATACCACTAGTTGCAAAATACTTTTTTTTTTTCTTCACCATCATTGCTTTTAAAAATTTGTACAATGTGTACACCTATTCTGAGTTTGCACATCTTATTTGTAATTTTCTATTGTTAATTGCGTTATTTGTGTAATATAAAATGTCTTTTTTAACTAATGAGTATGCTTTGTTCCAACACATTACTTCATTTGGATTACATCTGTCACAATGAAAGAAACATGATCCCACATTACCATGGCCGGGCCAGTCTGTTTGCTGGGGGCAAGTATTCTGTACAATACATGAGCCTTTTGGAGGGGTTCAGTTTAGTTTTCAGTATGGTCTTGTGATGAAATTGTTTATCATAGGTAATCGCACAAGAGAGATTGTGAATGTATCGATATATTTGCGAGAACGAAATTTGATGTTATCGTAATCTCGAGTAGGATTTATTAAGACTATTCCATGAATAAAAGGTAACATATTTTGTCAATAATGATTATTCTCTTACTTTGTTGTCAATATTCCTGTCAGTCATAAGATCACGGCATACTAGATGAATGAACAGGTCCGTGAATTGATCCGAGTACTCAATGCTACCAAAAGTGCACTTCACAAGATAGAGGGAGTCATGGTAGTTGCTTACATCAAAACGCTATAAAAGCACACAAACTGGCTTGCACTGAATCAAAATTGTGTTTTTAATCAATGGACATTTATATTTTTTTCAAATTCCAAACAAGTTATGTTGTATAAATTAATGTGTTTTCAATCTGCTCATTGGCAGTATGTGACATATTAATCACTGCACGTTGATGTCTTATGTGTCCAGTAATGAGCTGATGTTTGCACAGAAAAAATTGCATCCTTTCAATCCAAGGACACATATTATAAGATAAACGGTCGTGATTGGTCTATTTGAGGAATTGCTAAACGTTATTGGTCTATATCAAACACACGGCGTATGAGTGAAATAGTCACAAGTAAATATTTGTGATAAATAGCATGCTGACTTCTGACAATTGATATCAATTGTATACAAGTCCGTTCTTTAGATTATGTTGTTTGCAGTCTGTTCCAGAAAGAACACAAAAACCAGAAAAGTCAAACACACACACAAAAAATAGGAGTATGGTCACTTCCTCATGGTGCTTTTTGGGTAGCACTAGGAACCTTCTAAAATACTTTTTACCTTAAAAAGGCGTGGTAACCAGCTAATCTAATATTATATATATAAAACTAAACTAAACTCCGTGGCGCTACATCTCTGGAGTGACTTGGCCTATCATCCGACCGCTTCGTCATCTTTCGTAGGCAGATGGCAGGATTGGGGGCATGTGGTCAGCATGCTGACACCCATGGCCGTTAATGTTGATTTTCTTGACCGGAGCCGCTACTTCTCTATCAAATAGCTCCTCAATTTGAATCACAAGGCTGAGTGCACCCCTACCAGACCTCCCTACCTCAGAAAAATCCGAGGAGGTACCGCCGGGAATCGAACCTGGGCCGATGGATCTGTAGTCAGCGATGCTAACCACAAGACCATGCCGGCGGACATGTAGTTGTAGTTGACATGTAGGTGACCATGCAGGCAAAGGACCTGCGAAATGCGTACTACCAAAATAATTGGTAAGTGAAGTATATAGTGTGTTAGTCAATCTCTGATTAGTTATAAGTATGTCAAATTCGTGATTCCCAGTACAGTGATACCTCGAGATAAGAGTTTAATTCGTTCCGTAACCTTGCTCGTATCTCAAAGCAATTTTCCCCATTGAAATTAATTGAAATGCCATTAATCCGTTCCAGCCCCAAAAATGCTACCCCCCAATTGTTTTTGTTACGTGTTTTTGAATAAGAAAAATGTATTTATAAATGACAAATATTGTATAAAAACATATTAAAAGAGAATGTAAAGCAAAAAAAAACTAATTTTATAAAGTGTACATACATATTTTTTACACTTTCTTCAGACCCATGGTTATAAAAATAAATGTGATAAAGTATGTAAATGCACAAAAAGCGCAAAGCCCTAGAAAAACTTAGCAAAGATGCTTCGACAGCGAGGTAAACAAGCACACTGGGGGAATACGTGGAATAATGCACGAGGCGCAGGCGCAGTAAACTGGTGGGCCGTGTGCAGCGTCGCAGCTGGCCATTCCTCGTATCTCAAATGTCGCTCGCATTTCAAAACAAAACGTCGCTCGCTCGACAGCTCGTATCTCAAATAACTCTTATGTTAGGGCACTCGTATCTCGAGGTACCACTGTACTGAAGCTGGGCCGGAAGGGTGCTCCAGCAAAGTAATAATCTACTTCTTATCACTCCGGCATAAACACAGGGAGGAAAAAATATACATGAAATCGGCATATATTTTGACAACACTTTAATAAAGAACCATTATTAGGGTAATCTATTCTGTTCTTGTTGGGACAGTTACCTTGCCTGCAGAGTTTCTGTAGATTCAATGCGTACGTGACTAATTGGTTGCATTGGTTGTTGTAATTTCTACGAGATTCATTTAAAAGATAATTTTACTATAATCTTTATCATAAAATGAAAATAAATACCTACATATAAATTTAAGGGGCTCCCCTAGAAAAAGTTTCCAACTTTCACACTGGTGATTCCTTTCTTGCATTTAATTTGCTGAACACCATAGGAATGCAAAACAAGCAGGCTTCTTGCATACGAATACGGAAGGTATTCTGCTTTTAAAAGTGCATTGAACATTACTTTTCCAACTTCCTGAAAAATTCCATTTTACAATAAGATTTTCAGTTTCCGTCAACTTTCAGCTAATACCAGTGAGTCAGTAAGTTATGTAATTGCCCTACTAAGAAAGGTGCGCACCTAAAAATCCTAACCCTGCTCATCACCAACATAATAAAATCATATATATAGTATATAATCTCACTTAATGTGTGTTCAGCTGGTATTACTTATTATGACCACTGACTAATTATGGTTTATCTTTGTTTACAACCAGTGCTGAAGCTGGGCTGAAACGTGCTCCGGAAAAGTAAAAATCTACTTTCATCACTCCAGCATAAACACAGGGGAAAAAGCACATATGAAATGGGTGGTATATTTCCGCAACACTTTTTTTAATAAAGAACCCTTATTAGGGTCATGTTGTTCTGTTCTTGTTGGGACAGTTACCTTGCCTGTTTTGATTGCTGTAAATTCAATGCATACGTGATGAAGTTGGTTGCATTGGTTGTTATTGTGATGTAATTTCTACATGATTAATTTATAAAGATAATTTGGCTATAATGTTTGGTATCATAAAATGAAAAATAAATAAATACTGTATATACCTGCATACAGTAGAACCCCGATAATTCGAGCTAATTGGGGCTGAGGCTACCTCGAATTACAAAAAACTCTGATTATACGGAAATATTTATAATCAATGGGTATCATAAACAAATGTTCAATGAGGACAATAATGGCTAAAAAAACATATATATAGTGTTACGCCTATATGTATATATTGGCAAACATTTCCAATTTGCTACATCGGCATCCATTAAGGGTTAAGTCATTGCCTGAACCTTAAAGGAGTGGAACGGGAAAGCAGCTCTACTAGGAAAACACTTTTAATTACCATTGTCGCTGAGTAGGGATTAGTGTAACAATACAGTATTATTTTCTGAAAGGAAGGTATGCACTGTACAACTGATTGACAGGAGGTCCCGACAAAGAAAGATCGAACCTAACGGTTTCTGTCAATCTGTAATAAAATTGCATTAGCAGTCTGAAGCCAAGGTTATTTCTGTGTATTATGAACAAAAACCCTAAGTGGGACAGTTTCACCTGCATTTTTGTACATGGAAAAATTTAAAGAAAGCTCAAAATCTAACACATTCGGAAGTGTGTAAACCTTACATGCGGACACCGTATAAAAACGGGATTTTACTCCAGTTTTATGGAAAATGTTAATTTTCTTAAGACCACCTCGAATTACACGGAACTCGAAATACCGGGGCTCGAATTACCGAGGCTCTACTGTATATATATTTGTGGATTCCCCCTAGAAAAAATTTCCCATCACCACTGTTTACAACCAATAACTTGTTTACATTATGCTTTGTCCCCTTGCAGTGTGGAAAACAAAAGGCATTCTTTCAGAGTAAATTAAATGACACTAGTTTCGTTGATTACACCTGATTTCGTTCACACCACACTACATAAATTGTATCCAAGCTATGCTTGCAGTAAATGACTTTCATTGGCTGACCCAAATCCAGCATTTCATTGATATCCCGTTATCAGCACTGCCATTGCATTTTTTGTGCCATGATTGAAAGCACATGTTTGCTGCACTATTCACCCACAATTTTAAGTAAGTGGCACAAAAGTGATATTAGTGAAAGTGACATGTAGAGCTGGGTTGGTGGCAGTTAAGTTAGGAGCAGTGATGTTAGTGTTGTTCACCATGAAGTTTACAGCCCTGTTTCTGGATCACGTGACCCATTCGCAACTCTCTGCCAGTCTAATTCTCACCTTCCAACAACCATTTTCTGTTCACAGACTGCCATTTATGGGTTAGAAAAGTGACATCTTCATTCTAATTTTCCCAATGTTTTGGACACTTTACACAAAATTAAATTACTATATGGTTTGTATGTGAATAAATATAGTGTGTAATCTTCAAAAGCGACCCCAATTAAATATTTTCAAATTATGAATGGTAGTACTAAATGACCAAATTTCACTGATCACTGGAAAACATTTATGTATATTATTTCACTCAACTATTCACTTTATAATGTGATGGTAGTACATAGATCTTAAAGAATCACTAAATTTTAGGCTAGTTTTTATATCTGCAACAGAGTACCGTAATGTTTTTCCTCCATTGAAAATTTGCTTTAATTTTTTTAAGTATTACTATGCTGGTCAGAAGATAATTGAAATTGTATCAGTATAACCAAGTATGTGGTAACAGCTCCAATGATCTGAAACAAATATCATTGTTTTAAGTTTGTATGGATAAATCATCTAATTTATTTTGTTGTATTTTATATTGGAAGCACATGATAAAATGTCATGTATAGGACAATAGATATTACAACATTTTCTCAATAAATTTATAGATGTTCTGAATTTAGTATAAGTTTTTCTAATGTAGTGAACTGAACCATCCCCGAACACAAGCTCTGCTTCTTCGGGTGGTGTATCAACTTTTGTATGTATTTTTCATGTAATTTGGAACAATAAATTGTAATTGTATATCACAAGAGATTTAGACACAGAAACTCGTTACACCAAAAGAAGGAATTTATTCAAGAAAATAAATTTTAATAATTTCAATTATTCTATATTCTTAAAAGTTTCATTTTCAAGACAAATAATCTCTCACTAATAATGTTCAACGAAGTGAAGTGTGAACTAAATGGCTGGCTGGTTGCCAGGTAGGGAACGGGGTACCAGGGTGGATTTGTGTATTTCCACAAAACCTCTGAAAGAAGATTGAAAATTTTCAAATTCCAAGCAGGAAACTAAGGTATTACTTGGACATGAAAGGTCTGAGGAATATTGTCCAGAGGCTCTAATTTAGGCATAGAGTTCCTTAGCAAGCCGTAAATCTACGATATGGGCTCCCTGCTTAAAGTCCATCCTGGAGAACTCCTTGCCTAGGATTTTTACATCCTGAAAAATCAATCCGATTCGGCTGAGTTAGAACCTGTGACCCTCGGATTTAGAGGTGGGCCTGCTACCTCTACACCACTGCAGCTGACATTTTACTACTATACATGTAATGAATTTATATAGGCTATTTATTGGTGCTTTTGTTGTGCGTTATGAGTTGTGGTCTAAAACGAGTTTTCTGAAATTTATAAATATATTATGGCCTGCTCAAATTTACATAAATATGCAGAAGTCAAGGGAATGTGTGACCTTGTCACCAGGTACCAAGCCTGTACTGAATATATTTTTGAAAAGGGAATAATTTTTTTGAAGTCTCTTTAACACAATCCTTGGAAGGCTGTTTTTTACCTTTTAAAAATTTATATTGCTTGTGTAAACAAAATAAGCCTAATGTGGGTGACAGGGCTTCACAATTGTAGAACGTAATAAAATTATGTGAAATACAGTTTTACTGTTTTTATACAAATATTAATTTGTAATTTAAGCATTAACTGAGTAATGTATTCTCACCGAATAAAGAAGTGTGAAATCCAAAGGAAACATTCCACAGACAGTGAAACGTACTCTTCGTTGTAGCAACTGAAGAGAAAACCCTTCAAGCTGAAAACAGTAAGTTCAGTAATATCAGGTAGTATAATCTTTTATTTTATTAAGTAGGTGTTTTAAAAATGTTAGGATATAGCAAATTAACTGAGAACTAACAATCCATTGATTACCTAAAATCCACAAGCTGGGGTACAAAATAAGAACTATAATAAATTCCATAAATGCCCTATATATATATTAAAAACACATGAAGAACAACAAGATTTTAGTGTGTGCCCTATATATATTCCAATATTATTTCTTATGTCATTATTATTTCTTCTGTAGACTATTTAAAGATTTTTTTTAGTAAGTTATCGTCAAATCTTACCATTTCCTTTATCTCAGGATCATTGATTTTTATCATCATTTTGTGGATGATAATAGCCGTACGATTTGCCTGTGAACACACCGAAATACTTGAATGAAGATAATTTTATTGGAAGGAAAATTTAAATCCCCTAAGCCCTGGAAAAAAAAGTTTTTAGATAACCCAACAAAATTACATTGACTATTTCTCCATATGTCATCAAACAATATTGTTTATGAACTCATTTAGAGTTAACCAATGATATTATCAGTAAGGATTTTATTGGCTGGATATGCAACAAAACAAAAAAATCTTTTACCATTATACAAAATTGACAAGTTTATTAACCCCAGCTGATAATTTAAGTTATTAACCAAATTAAGATATTCAGTGAATTTAAAAATTAGTTTCTGCAATGTTAAGTATATGATTCCAATTCTCTAGCTAAAGTAACAAATGACTACCTTGGTAGGATATCAGTCGATTACAATAATCTGCTTGAATTGATTTCTATAAAAAGAAAAACTGTCCAAGATGATGAAGGCCTTACAATTTTAGTTTTAAAACATCAATATTTAAGTAAAAGTACTATGATAAAGTAATGCTTCGTGTTGCTTTATTAATTTGCAATTTATCTTTCAATAACACAATACTATACCCGATATTTAAAAAAAATCCCGATTACAATCTGTTCAAGAATAAATTGTTTTATGTATAAAAAATGTTTATTGAAACCTGAGGCATGGATGATGTGCAGATAGTATATAATGGCAGCATGTGAATTGTAAATTTATAGTTTCCTGTGTTAGTAATTAGTTTAACTAGTAGTTTAAAAAATTGACGAGTGGATGAATCAACAACTGAATTAAATCTGTGAAATAGTATTATTGCACATCTCTTTCGGATAGTTCACAAGTTAAAACACACTAGTGATGTATTTTATAATAATTAATCTCATATGAATTAGCAATTTATATATTATGCATTATGATCTAATTAAATACGGTTTAAAAAGAATATTGAACTCTGAACCATGAAAATGAGTTCCTTCAGTTTAAGAATTTCCAGTGTGGTTATATTTTTTACATAAATTAACTATGAAACTTCTATTTTCCTTTGATTATTGAGAAGTTTATGAAAACTGACAGGAATATCAGTAAATTTTTATTTTACTATGTATAGGCCTACTCACCTCAAGCGATGTAAGTTCGCAACACCAAATCTTGTATACAGTAAAAACTATAGTTTTAAGTAGCCAGAATAAGCCCAAAAAATCCCACAGAGATCCCGAGAAATGCCCTCTACTAATATCCATAACACTGAGAACGAAGAAGTACAACTGGATGGTCACTGAAGTCAACATTATTACTATGCTGAAAAGCATCTGTGTTGAAAATGCGGAGCTAGTGATCTCAGAAACATCACACAATTGATTGAAATATGAAAGAACTAGGAATGAGTTCCTTCCCAAATGTTTTATTTCATTTTTGAGAGTGCTTGAGTTTCCATTCATTGCTGCTAGTAAAATCGAGTTGACTGTTTTGAATCTTTGATATAAAAGCAAAATAATACACGTGAATTGCATTTCAACTACATCGGAAACGTATAAACATAAAGTATATAGAAGGGTCATAGATATGTGTGTTTGAATATGACCATGCAATGAAAAAAGTATTTGATGACCAACAACGTAGCACAGAGTCAGAATGGAAATTAGAACAATTTTTGCTATTCCAATCCAAAAACCCACAGCATATTGACAGCTGCTATATCCTAGGTACCGGTACTTATCTATATCATTCAAATCAGAAAAAATGTTAATAATTTTCATCTGGTTCTTGATGGATGAATAATGATAAACTATATTGGGAAGGACAAGTTGGAAAAGAATGGCAAATGAAACAACATTGAACACAGAACCTTTTTCTAAAGAAGTTTGATTGCAGAGGATCCAGTTCCAAACACCCCAAGCTAGTAGAAGAGTTAAGGCTATGCTATATGCATTATTAAGGATGGAGCAATGCAGTTTCCTTTGTCCAAGAAGAACGAATGGAGCTAGTCCCATCACTTTGCAAATATAATACACAGGCAAGATTGAAGAATATAAATCCATGTTGCTTCTGAAAATAGTAAATCACCTTACCTACACCAAGCAATATGCAACAGACTAAATAACTACTGTAATACCGGTACACCAGAAGTTAAGATAACATAGACCTAAGATTGATAGTGTAAATTCCATTAAAAAACCAATCATACAATTTTAAAGACAATTTCGTTCCAAAAATAAAGCCTTGGATACACAGTAACAGAGAAATGCCATCAATCATCATTATCTGTTACTACACTATTTCTTTGTTTGCACTTGTGTTTATTCTCTGGTGACAACACACTCTACTAATTAATCTAATAAATCTTTTATGACATGAGATGAGATGAAGCTAGATAAACTACTCATATGAAAAAGGCTTTATTCAAGTTATGTCCATCTATTGACACAAATAAACCTGACATGATTGTAATCTCCTCATGAAACAAATAAACATTTTGAATGCAAAAGGCTAAAATATGTTGAGATCTATCCAATTAGTTCACATTCATGTGTATCTAATAAATATGGATACAATTTAGTAAATTAGTTTGATAACCGGCATTCAAGTGTATCAAATAAATATGGATACAATTTAGTAAATTAGTTTGATAACCGACATTCAAGTGTATCTCATTCTTGTGTCCGACTTTAGCGTTGTGTAATAAATAGTTGAATAAAAACACTTTCTTTCACGCACTTTATTTACCTTGGTAAACTTCTGGATGGCCGTTTCGCAGGTGATGTTCCTACATCATCAGCAGAGTGCCGATAATGCAGGAACATCACCTGCGAAATGGCCGTCCAGAAGTTTACCAAGGTAAAGAAAGTGTTTTTATTCAACCAAGTGTATCTAATAAATATGGATACAATTTAGTAAATGGCCTGCACCTGTAACCATGCTAGGGTTTGTGGATAACCATAGGCATAGGGAAAGATACAAATTCCGCAATAACATTAACCAAACCGGCAATTCAAAGATTCTATGTAATCAACCTCGGGATTAACATTATGAAAGTCCTTAGCATTAAAATAAAGAATGGGAAACTTCAGTTATAGCTTACTAATGCACAGATAAGAGATACACATAAGGATATGCTCACCTCAATCGATGTTAGTTCACAACACCAGATTTTATACACTGTAAAGAATGAATTTTTCAATAGCCAGTATAGGCCCAATATATCCCATGACAATCCAGAGTATTGTCCCCTGCTAATATTCAGAATATGGAGAAAAGAGAAATATAACTGAGCGACTATTGAAGTCACCACGATTGATATGCTAAGAAGCATCTGAATTGAAAAGGCAGTATTGGTTTCCTCACAAGCATTGGACAGTATCTCACGCACATATAAAAGTTCTGATATCGCCTTCCTTCTCAAAGATTGTGTCCTTTCAACAATACTTCCATTTTCTTTCAATGTTATCATAAATCCCATTGGAAAAATGTTTTCAATCCTATAATTGATTGTCCTGAATCGTTGATATAAAAGCAGAAGTATACATGTGAACTGAATTTCAACCACATCAAAAATGTATATACACAAGGCATGCAAAACAGTCAAAGTGATGTCTCTATAGACATGATTGCCGACCAAACGAATTATTTCATGTCCAACAATGTAGCAAGTAGTTAAAACAAAAACTAATGCAACTTTAACTATTCCAACCCAGAAACCTACTAGATACTGATTTCTACCATATTGTAGGTACTTGTCTATATCATTCAAGTCTGAAAAAATTCTCACAATTTTCACTTTATTCTTAATACATAAATAATGATAAACAACATTGGGTGGAATAATGTGGAAAATGATGGAATATGTAACAATATCGAACATAGAATCTCTTTTTGAAGACTGATCTTTGAACATAATCCACTTCAAACACCCTCCGGCTAATAAAAGAGTTAAAGCTATGCTATACAAAATAGCTAGCAAAGAACACTGTAATTTTCTTTGACCTCTTTGGTTAGTTAAAATGAAAGGAGCTAGTCCAACACCTTTGGAAATATAATAAATAGGCAGGATTGAAGAATATAAATCCATTTTACTGTGAGGAATGAAAATTACTCAATTAAATTAGGTAGCTTTTCATTTTATGAGCCGTTGATATACAAGCATTAAGGAACAGAGGTAATAAACCTTGTCATACTATATGATATAAATCAATCTAAAACAGAAGCTCAAATAACAGTTTCCTATACCGGTAGCAGACACATTTATCAGGATATTTCTTGGGATGTAACGTATGACTTTTAAGGAATGTCCATCATTATTCCTAATAGTATAGTTTATTCTTTGTTTTGCATTTTTATCATCAACAGAATAAAGCTATCTCCTAATGATTCTATATCTATAATCAATCTAAAACAACTTTATATGACAGAGAAATGGAAAATAAGCAAAACAAATTGTCCACACAAATTAGAAACCTTATTCATTATCTTGTACATAGCAATCAATTACAAGCAAATAAAGTATTATTAATGTAACTTCCCAATTAACTAAATGGAATTTAAAAACAAAACACCAAATGCTAACATTTTTCTGAGAATAAAATTTGTTTAATGAATATAAACATAAATATCACGGAATATTATCTCATCGGTTAAAGAAATTTAGGCTTTAGGCTAAGCTAATTTAACAGCTTAGAATCCATTTTTCAAAGATCTTTATAAAAAACTAAATCTTAAACTTCATAAATGCTGCAACCACCAAAGGGATATTAACTACCATATGACTCTTGTAGTATCAACATCCATCTCATTTCACTGATAGATGGGAGGGTTAGGAAGAATGTAGTACGATATCAGTTTCACAACATAGGTGATGATTGGGATCTTTATTGAAATAGCTTAACTTTTGCTAAAATTCCTCCCTCACAAGAGAAATCCCCCATTGTGACATGGCTTATTTCAAGAAACAAAAAAGTATGCCAAAAGATTGTAAAAAATTTCATAAAGCTTTATAAATGCAAAGCATGCAGTAAGCAACACCTGGTGGTTCTGTGAAGCACAGTTCCCCAGGGCCGTAGCTAGGCGGTGGCTAGGTGGGCGACCGCCAAGGGCGCAGGGTCGAAGGGCGCAAAATTAACCATGAAAAATCCCGCTTTTTTTAGGCTGGTGCAATTTATCAAGCAATATAAATTCCACGTTAGTGGAAGAAATCTTTCAGGTTATTAAAAATTAATGCACGTGAACTATCTATACCTATAGTATTATGCCGATTGTCTACAAGCAAAAAGCAGTCATGCAACGTCCTTTAATTAACACGATTCATATTGACAGAGTAAAACATAAATCATGAACAGTATGGAAAGATATAACGACAATGAAAATTAATATGTACGTTATTATTGTGATGAAAGTGGTTCAACTCAATCCCTTTCCAGCTGATTGTCATCCTCAGTGCTACTACTGTCGGCAGGATTGATTACAAAGCGATCAACAATGGCATCGCTCATACTGTTACATGCTACATGCAAAAATGACTGACCAACTATATTATTACAACAGAAAAAGCCGAATGTGCAGATCTCAATTCCTTTTGTTATTACTATTTTATTATAAATTAAGTGTGAACTAAAATTTCTTATTTTAAAAATGTTTAGTTTTTTAAATCACACAATGTATTAATGTACATTAAAATTAATTTCTGTAACTTTACATTGAATAATGTGTTGTGATCCGCGGCCGATGCACGATCTGCCAGCTGGCAGTACACATGCTGTTTGTTTTGATCAAGTTCCCTTCTAAGGCCGGCGCTGATATTATAGTCACTGATATTATTTTTAATTATATTATACTGTATTATTATTAGAGCCCGGATTCTGATGACCTAAATTTGTTTGAAAAATTACCTATAAAATGACCCCAAAATTTAAAGAAAATGACTTAATAATTATAAAAAATGACCTCTAACTGATATTTTATTTATAACAAATTATTATTGTACACACAAAATTATAGAATAATTTGTACATAATTGTTAAACCCTTAAATTCAGAGAGGATGTTGTAGGTCTAAAAAACTTTGATTTTTGCTGTGAATATTCTTTCCTTACGGAAATTTATACTGGCACTGAGGCACTGGCGAGTCAAACTTCAGCATCCTTTTGCGGTCTGCCGGATTATATTGTTTATTGAGGGTAAACAGTAGTTTGCACTGTCAAATACAAGCAGGTGGCAGACTCTGGTGCCAAGTCAATCTAATAACAACAGTAATGTAATACAACATTTTGGCGTTCCTTTGATTCTCGTTTCCGACTGAGACTTGACAACTCTTAAACATAGAGTGTGTCCTTCTTGCATTAAACAAACACTTCAAAGACAGCACCGCTGGGGACGAAATAAATGCCCTAAAAATATAAAATTGCATACAATGTCAAAAAATGACCTAATAAAAATGCATTTCTATAATCTAGAGGCCATGATTATGATATATCTAAAAATTGGCAATGTCTATGCAGATCCGGGCTCTGATTATTATTGTTTTTTTAAATTAATCCGTGAAACAATATTAATGTTTGTGTTGTTTCGTCTCTTGTTGATGTTGACGTTGCTTCTGTTGTATAGGTAAGAATGATTTCAGTAAAAAAATGTGCCAACTAAAACTACCATGACCATCATAGCTTAGTCTACATTATTAGTTTTGATCTATTAGGCAGTGGTTTTTCAAAGAAATGGGACCAAAAAAATCCTCCTGCAAGCGAATTTAAGAAAATCAGTTTTGCAGAAATTTAAAAAAATTGTTCATTTGGAGGGCGCAGATTTGTCAAACTCGCCAAGGGCGCAGAAGACCTTGCTACGGCCCTGCAGTTCCCCACAAAGATTTTTTTTTTTATCTTTTTCATAAACTGGGGGATGGCTACTGACATTAAGTTTAAGGATTATATTTTGTACAAGAAGCAAGGATTAAAGAAAAAAGGACTCATATTAAATGTTATCGATAATATAAAATGGAAATAGGGGGTGGTGCAGTTCCACAAGCTGCCATGATTGCATATGTCAAAATCCAAAATAACATTTTCTTTGAGGTAAATTATATAGGGCACATAGTCCATCAGATAGTAAATCAAACTTTAGGGCAGCAGATGTCACAATTTATGTATTTTGTCCATGTTTTAAAAATATCTTAAGTTTATGTCCTATGTTACTTTCATCCCATCTGGTTTGCCACATATCCAGGGTTATATTCTTGTCTCAACTCTTGTGTCAAATTGGATTCTGCTCCAGCTTGCAATACTTTTTTTGAACCCAGCACATCTGTAATCTTTGTCTTATAAGTAGATCCAGTAGTATTGCCCAGAAAAGCTGTAATTAAGTTGTTCTATAATATTCTGTTAGACACAGAAGAAAGACTCCCCTTCTGATTGCATTTGACAATCTTATGGAGTGTACACCTGCACGTCATTCTCATGTTACATAGGACTTGTTATACATATAGTAAATAAATTCTATCATCAAGATTTTAAGAAAGATTTGGGTATGAGAGCTTTGACAATTTCCTTATCTGTACCAACTATTATTCGCAGGTCTTAGATTCATAATTGTACAAACATAGGATCTAGAAATGATACAGTACAAAACTTCGAAAGTTACTCTAATAGCAGAAGCAGATTATAAGGTACAATAATATGAGGCCAAATCTTACCTCTCTAGATGTACGTTCACAGTTCCATATCTTCCAAACTAACTGTATAAAATTCTTCATGAGCCAATAAGTTGTTAATATGTCCCATGTTAAGCCTTTAAACATACCTCTATTGGTATGTAAAATGTTCAGGAAGTTGAAGTACAGTGTGGTGGTAACCGTAATAAACGCAAATAGTATACTAGTAAGAATCTGCACTGAAAATGTTGAATTTGCTTTTTCCATGACGTCACAAAGAGCACAGTGGATGCTAAGAACATTGTTTAATCCCTCTAACGATGAGATTTTCATTTCCTTCTCTGTTGCTAGCTGAATTTTCAAGCAGTTGTCCTGGACCAAGCAATTTACGGAGTGGAAACGTTGATATAATAACATAAGAATACTACTAAATTGTATTTCCACAATTTCAGAAATATATATGCTTAGTATTTGACACATGGCAATAAAACAGTTCTGCACTGTAAAGCCATCATCATGAATCAAATACCTGCCAGAAATGTACAAAACTGACATGATTAATCCTAAAACCAACTGGGAAATTCCAACCCAAAAGTACCTCCTATACCATTGGCAAGTATATGGAATATGTTTGTCAATTGCACTCAAATCAGAGAAGATTGTACAAAACTTTTTTTGGTTCGCAATGCACATGTAGTGACTGAGAAGGTTTGGAACTAAAAAGTATGAAGCTATTGTTAAAACAACGACAGAAAGAAGTCCATATTTAAGGCCAACTAGTTGTACTATTTCAGTCCATCTGGTACAGCCCATAGCAAGGAATAAACTGAAGCAGATACTGTACACAGCTGAAGTTCGAGACCACTGCAATCTTCTTGAATTTGAATGTCCCACTACAGAAAATGGTGCTAGACCCATTGCTTTGGAGACATAGAAAACAGGATAAATCGCAGAATACAAATCCATTGTAGTCCCAAAATCCTAGTAAAGCAATCTTATTACATACCTCAAATACCACAATTGAACGAAATAAGTAAAATTGCGACTATGTAGGGCTATTACAGATAAGATAGGCTGAACGAAATAAGAAATTTGACTGCCACAATAAACTAGCATTCCACAATAGCTCATTGACAATATTACTGAAACTTTTGCTCATTAGAGTATTGAACTATACTATATTCTGCAGCAGTGCTTTTCCTTCAAAGCAAAAAGTACATACTCCATCTCTCAGTTTTAAAGCTGTAAAATACTGGAACTATTTGAATTGTCCAATACCGGGACCATACATTTCTGCAATACTCTTCTAATGATGGCAGGTTTGAGTTGTATCATGTGAATGAATATGGAACTTCAAGCCGAACTGATTAATACCTAGGTAAAGCATTATAAGTGTCAGTAGGCTTGTGACATTTATTAAGAATTATAGTCCTATTACATATTTCTCTTTTACATTATTAATTTTTTGTTGTAAATTATTAATAACACCACGATGTTATGTTATTAAAGTAATGGTATTAAAATTTTTAGGGAACTTGAATTATATGGTTATAACTTAAGTTAGGTTTATATAACCATTTATGCAAATACTGTATCTAGTTGCTTTAAAATGCAGACCTAGCTTAAAGTCTACTTGATGTGCGAATTTATTTAAAATGTGGTTTAACTTTAATTTAATCTTATGTTTAATTATGATGGTAAATTATAGTGTGCATTGCTGATGAGATTAGATTCAGTGCCAAGATCCTATCATGATCTAATTAGCAAAATTAGATCTGTAATAGACAGCAGAATAGAACTGAGGAAATTTGAATATAAGTTTTTTAAGTCTTTACACATTCCAAGGAATAAATAAGCCAGAAGTCCAACTGCAAGCTTGAGGAATTGTTAATTGTAGTATCAGAACTCTTGATGAGTAATATTTGTCACCAGCAAATGGAGTTAAAAAAAGGAGAAAATTACCCATAGGAGTATGTCTGATAAAAATTAATGATTATTTTCCATGTGAACCAATTAAGCTAATGTGCAAGGAGAAATTTACTTCAGGTACACAAAGATCAATAAGACAAATATTAAACATGTTTATAAATGACAGGGAGATAGTGAATAATATACTGTAAGCACTTACTAAACAATGAAAAATACACACCTTAACATTAAAGCATGACAGAAGACGGCGAAGCAGAGTGATAGGTAAAGCACTATAAAAGTGTGTGTGTGTATGACTGCCTTTCTATGTGAGCAGGGTTTACAGCTTAGGACATTTCCAGCAAGCAACTCTAATGCAACCTCTTTAAAGTGGGAAAAGGTCAGTCCATCACCTACAGAAGAGTCCAGGAGAAGATTACAGGGTGAAGAATCCATTAAGGTGTAAGGTTCCAGCATTCCTTATTTTGCTCTTATTATTAAAGAATATTAGAATATTATAAGAGAAAAATACCTCTGATACTGGGATTTGAATCCAGGACCTTTGGCCACTGCTCTACCAACTGAGCTAAGCCAGAGTTCACTTCACAGCGCAAGATGGAACCTCTCTCCTATGACTGATTGCCCTTAATGGTCTACCTCACGGACAGACATGTTATGTCATATGCAGTACTGTGAGGCACATTAATTAGTGATTTGTGTGACCAGGCTTCCACTGTTTTATTCCATTTTAGTGTTGTAACAAGAACAAACAGCTAAAAAACTGAGTCATTAATAACTGAAAATAAAATATATCATTTTGTAAAGACAATTTTTTTGCACTAAACATGCTTGTCCCAAGGTGAGACCTCACCTCCGTGAAACAATATAAAAGTTCAATTATTTCCACAGATATGGCACTGTAGTCTTTCTATTTTCCTTGGACTCCAACTTTTGGCAGTTTTCTTATCATTTATATAAAGCCAAGCTATTAGTGTGATTTTAAGTGTTGTTTTGTTTGTGTAAAAGGGCTAAATGCAGAGTTGGTAATTCGACTTCCTCACCTCCGTTACCTACACCCAACGGTAAAGTTGTATGTTTTTATATTTACTTTTGCTACAAATTATAATAATAGAGATTTTCTAACCTCAAATGTTCCCAAGCTGTTTGACAAATTAGAGAAAAATCTCACCTCCGTTACCCTCACCACCGTTACTGTTATTCTCGAGTCCTATCCATGGAGGTGTAATTAATGTTGTAATTGATGACATATTTAACTGTCTGCATTTTTCATTTTTGTTTAAAGAAGATACTGGTATAGCCTAATAGTTTATGACAATATATCATGTTTTGTTTTAAAGTTTTGATTTTAAGGTGATAATCTATTTTAACATAGATAAAAATAAGTAAAAAGTTGTGTGTTAATCCATTTGTATGGTAATAAATATTGTTCATTTTCATGATAACATTTAATACAGTAAATTAATTCTAATTCTCACATAATTTCTATTATAATTACTATTTCATACTATTTTCTCACCTCCATGAATGCGCCATTTTCTAACCTTGTTAATTTAATGCAAAATACCACTCGGTAAGTAGGGCAAGTACCGGTACCTCAGTAGTACTCTGCAGAAGGAAATATTACATCAAAAAAATTACATGATCCAAAATAAAAGATATTTTTAAAAAAAATTCTAACATTGAAATCTGCCCTTTTCTGGAGAATGACCCATATAATTATATGCATTCATGAACCACAGATTATTGTCTCTGTTGGACATTACTTGAGAATATTATA